>JAIXND010000786.1:0-1200000 GCA_023646645.1 Varanus salvator macromaculatus
TGTTCTGCAGAAACGCCAGTTTCTTTCGCTATGCATATTAATTTATTTTTTTTGGAGGAAAACAAGCATATTCTGCAAAAGCGCCGGTTTCTTTCGGTATCCAAATTAATTTATTTTTTTAGAGGAACACAAACCTGTCTTTCCAATTGCAGGTTTCTTCCACTATCAAAAATAATGTATTTTTTAGAGAAACAGGAGCATGTTCTGCAAATGGGCCGGTTTCTTTCACTGTCCAACTAAATTTGTTTTTATAGAAAAGTGTGCTTTTCAAACGCTGGTTCCTTCGCTATCAATTTTTATCTGTTTTTTTAGAGAAACACAAGTGTGTCTTTTGAGAATGCTGGTTTCTTTCGCTATAAAAATTAATGCATTTTTAGAGAAACACAAGCACATTCTTCAAAAGTGCCAGTTTCCTTTACTATCCAAATTATGTATTTGGGAAACATTTGTGCATTTTTCAAAAGCTCCGAAGATGGCTGAAGGGCCAGGGCCCTCTCTGAGTCAGACATACCAAGAGCGCGAGGGCCGCAAGCGGGCACTCTCCGTGCCACAGAAGTCGCAGTTTTGACATCACACCAGGATGGCTGCCTTAAGGCCACTTGAAGCTGCTTGACTGCCCTTCCTGCCTCTTCTAACATGGCCGCCCTAGGGAAGTAAATGGGGGCGGCCGGGCAGGAAAGGCTGCTCCTCCCTCTGGCTCTGAACACAGGGAGGGTGGGGGGAAGGATTCTTCTCCCCCCCCCGCATCTTCACACACCCCCTGGTAGCGGGTTCAGGCCCTTCCCTGCATCACGTATTTACACTGCCTTCATAACAGTGAAACTGCAGTTCCAGAGGATTCTGGGAATTGTAGATGGCTATAATGCAAAGTACTGTTCAGAGATTCCCACTCCCCACAAGCTTTCAGTCTAGTCTATTTTCCTTAAAAGCCAAATGTCCTTCCTTATTTCCATATTTAAACCTGCTCATCCTTTGAAGCAATACCTTTCTATCGCTGTCTTTTAAAAGTTGCGACTAACATTTCTGCTTATTGTAAATAATTCCAGAGCAGAATTGCAATGCCAGTAATGTTAACTTAAGAGTGTAACAGTATTGTTCATGTTTGGCTCCAATTAATTTCAATGAGGATTGCACTGGACCATTTGTCCAAAAATTATGCCCAGCAAACATTCCGCTGTGCTGCCCACGCCTGCGGGTTGGTGTTCTCATGGGAAAGACTAGTCTCATTTCTCTGCTCGCCTATGAACTCAGTGAAGGAAGTTTTTAAACATTAAAAACTGGTAATACAATCCAGAGAAGGTTAAGGGCACTTAGGCATCATTGAAATCAACCGCAGAAACTGTAAGTCCCCATTCCATACAATGGGACAGGTGTGTTTTCCCGGGTGGTGCCAACCAATAGCAAGTTCATAGCTAATTTGAAACCTCACCAGAAGACCTAGCAGCATGACTGAATACTAATTTCCAGAGCAACGACGACACATTATTCAGACTGGGAAAGCATTTATTAAAATGTTACATATTTTAACTTGTGTTTTAAATTGTGTATTTGTTTTACATGGTTGTAATTGTTTTATATTGTTTTTCATATGTTGTTAGCCGCGCCGAGGCTTGTTTGCAAGGGGGCGGCATATAAATGTGTAAAATAAATAAATATTCTCGGAGACACAATTTTTGTTCACAGTGATGACGGAAGATTCCCAGCACAGACAAAACGACATTCGTTACACAATTAACCTCCATGAGAAGCTGAAAAACAATCACAGAGGAAAATCAGTCCAAAATCAGGATTCACACAGTGACGTTTTTTGACTCCGTTTCCATGAGTCAGCTGACACACTGCAACCAAAGTCCCCATGTTCACTTAGGAATGCGGTGGCTCCTGAAATGTGCTCCACTCATGTGGGATTCCATCCATGGGAGGTTTTGGCGTCCCTCGTGTAGCCTCCGTCAGCACCCAGGCTTGTGGTCCCATGCAGCTTCGCCCTGTGGTTGGCCTCACAAACAACGGGACCACCAGCATCTCCCTGAAAGGTGAAAACGTAACACGGGTGGTTAGGAAGTCGCACCCCCTTTTCCACTTTGAGTTTAACGGAGCTAGTACTTGCCTGTCTCTGCAGGAGCCTCACCCCAAAGGTCCTCAGGGATGTCACTCAACACTTCCTAGAAGTCCCTTGACATTATTCTTGCACTGCATTTAAATTGGGTCCTTTCCCTCTCAGGACAAAGCAAAGGTGGCCCTCCCACCTCTTTCTTATCCTCACAGCAGCAGCCCTGTAGGGCACGTGAGGCTGGCACTCTTTTCAAATGAGCCGCCTCCGACCACACCTTCTTCGTGCAGGCACCATTGCAGCAAGTGCAATTCGCCATGCCAAGCAGGGAGGTTTTGGCTTGACCCCTAGTGGAATGGGGCTGCTCCCACGTGCTGGCCCAGGACCCTTTCCTTCTCTTCCCCCCGCTCTGGGCGCTCGCCCTTCCTCTGGCCTCATGCATTACCTGTGAAAGCAGACTTGGCGAACCACATTCCCCTCAACTGCCACCAAGGCAGACCCCCTGGAAAAGAATGCCAGCTCTGTCCAATTACAGGAGCCTTACAAAATGCCTCCCAAACCCACTCCATGCAACAGCACCTCGCAAGGGCCAACCAGCTCAGCCACATCCAGAAAGGCCCCCACGGCTGGCGATGTCACCCCACCACTCAGCTGACTGTCCCCGGAAGAGCAGGCTGCCTTGCCCACTGGAACCTGCCTCTTCCATCCCCAGCAATTCCCGCTAAAAGAAAAGGAGCCTTGCCAGGCAGCTCTGCTAAAAATCCCTCTGAACAAATACAGGACTTACTCTCTTTCAATTTCCTCCAAGGAAACAGCAGCCCTTCCAACAGCTTCAAAACACAAGCCACTCTTCAACCTTCTCGTTTCCAGCCAGGAGCTGCTGAGCGGCACAAAGGGCCAAGTCATGCTTTCAGTCATGGCCGGACAGGACCGCAACGCTCGGGCAGAAGCAAGGAAAATAGAGTATTACACATGGGAAGGAAAAGCCCACCAAAACCAGGCAAATCACCACACACTCCTCACTAAGGGGAATTCAAAGGTGCCATGCCCGTGAAGGGCTGCCTTGCCAAGCTTGGACCCTGCCCATTGCTCAGGTGAGGCACGCCAAGGAAGAGCTGGCTTGCCAGCCGTGATTTCAGGGCTGAGAAGATGCCCCCGTGAAGAGAGTGCTTGCCTTGAGTGGCTGCCAATGGTTTCACGCAGAGCCGATCCTCAGAGAGAGATGGCCTGCCTGCCTGCCTCACCCAATGTTGTTCGTGCCCACTGAAGCAGATGCTGGCCTGGCCGCAAGCCATCCCTGAAGAGGACAGCTACCTGGCAACACTGCAAAGGGCCCCTGAACTAAATGGTCCTCATGAAGAGGAGTGGCTGGAAAAGCATGAAGCTCAGCCACAACTTAAGGGAGCTGCCCCCTAAGGACGCGTATTTGCCAGGCGTCCACCTCACGTGCTACTCCAAGGATTGTCCCCATGAAGGGGACAGTTCCCTCGCATGAGCAAGAACCAGAGCTGTTCACAATGCAAGACGGTCGCGCACACTTCCCGGCTCCCTTTGAGTTTATGCTGCTGCCACTGTGACATGACTTTAAGGGCCCATACTTCTACACTACTATCAGCTGCTTAGGTTCCACTTATGGAGGGAGTTTTCAGTTTCTCTATCTTGGAAAAGATAGGATTAATTACAAAAGTATTTTGCTCCTCTCTCGCTCTGCTAATTTGCGACTGGGTTCTAGCATCTTTGTGTTCAGTTCCACTGTGCTTTCCATGGCTGCCCAGAGCACCATTCGCTCTGCAGAGCCATTTCTGAGCAAGGGCCTCATTTGGGGGTGGGGGTGTCTCAACCAGATGGGCAAAGGACATGGAGCTCAGAGTCAGGGCTTCGGAACAGCTTTTCTTTCTTAGTTCTTCGACCAGAAACACAGGAGTGTCACCGACCGGCTCGTGGTCCACGCTGTAATGCCCAGAGCTGAAAAGGAATCCGACCACCGGGCCTGCAGGGAAGCAGTCTCTATGCCATGCAAGGAAGTCGGACCCCCTTTTCCACTTTGAGTTTAACGGGGCTAGCACTTGCAGGGAGGCCTGTCTCTGCAGGAGCCTCGACCCAGAAGTCCTCGGGGATGTCAGTCAACAGTTCCTGTTGCAACAAGGAAGCGTCAACCTTCTCCCCAGGGGACTGAGGCTCCCATCAAAGTGGAGAAGGATTTATCGTTCTGTCTTTACAAATGCATTTTGCAAAGGAGGTCGCGACTTCCCAAGTGCAGGCAACTGCAGGGCTGGGGCATCCAGGGACCAACTGCCATGGCCTGGAGAAGGGCGCTTTAACAGCTGCCTCGCTTCTTACAGCAGAGACACCTGCCCCAAGAGTGGCTAGGATGAGGCTAGCAGCAGCAGGGTTCTTATTATGCATTTTACCCTGCATTTAAACTGGGCCCTTTTCATCTCGTGAGAAAGCCAAGGTGGCTCTCCGGGCTCTTTCTTATCCTCACAGCAGCAACCCTGTAGAGCGGGTGAGGCCGGGACTCTTTTCAAGGGAGATGGCAACTTCCCACGTGAAGGGAACTGCAGGGTTCGGGCATCCAGGGGCCAACTGCCACGGCCTGGGAAAAGGGGGTATTAACACCTGCCTCGCTTCTTACTTTGGCCTGACCAAAAGTGGGCTGGGGCGAGACAAAGCAGCAGCAGCAGCAGCAGCAGCAGCAGCAGCAGAGTTCTGCATTTAGAATGGGGCCATGGGGTGTTGTGAGCCGCCCTGAGGCTTTGTTACAATGGGCGGCAAAGAAATGTTTTAAATACACAAATAAATGAAATTCTTCTCGTGAGAAAGCCCAGGGGCTCTCCGGGCTCTTCCTTATCCTCATGTCAGCAACCTTGTAGGGTGGGTGAGGCTGGGACTCTTTTCAAAGGAGGTCCCCCGTGTCCTATGCGGGGAAGTGTGCAGCGGCCTGCCACGCATTGCTTTGAGGTCTAAGCTGATCCGTCTCATGGCGAGGAACACGCAGGCATGAATCTAAGCCAGAACGGCGCTGAGCTGTCCCCGTGAAGAGGACACTGCCCTTGCTGCCCTACAACCCACACTCGTCCCCACACAGGGGCTGCTCGCCTGCCTTGAGAAGATTTCCAAGGAGCAGCTCTCTTGCCAGGGGGCATTTCTCATCTGCACTGTATAAACAAGCAGCTTTTTCTCCCCCCAAATCCTTCACGGCAGCCACCCTGTGGGGCCGAATCACCCACCCAGCTTCGTGGCTACAACACGGGGACGAGGGCAGATCTGCCCGCTGCATGGTCCAACAGGTGAGCCGCGCCCCACCCTGCCCATCCAGACAGAGCCTCAAGTGAGCGGCACTGCTGTCTATTGCCAAAGGAGCTGCTTCTGAATGCACCGTTCGTACAGCGCCATTGCCAGCAAGAGCAATTGCAGGGCCGAGCGGGGAGGTTTGGCTAGACCCCTAGTGAAACTGGGCTACTCCCGCGTGCTGGCCCAGGACCCAATCCTTCTCTTCCCTACGCTCTGGGCGCTCGCTCTTTCAGCAGCCCCAGGCATTGCCCGTAAAGGGCTGGCTTGCCGAGCCACTGGCCGCTCAACTACCACCATGGCCGTCCCTTTGAAGAGGCAAGCAAGCTCTGTCCAATTCAGACCTGAAATCTTGCCAGAAACACCAAGTCGAATGCTTTCCATGCAGCAATGCCTCCCTGGCACAGGCAAAATCCAACGCTGCGCTCAGCGCTCTCCATAAAGGGGTGGCTGGCATGCAGTGGCTGGAAAAAGCCTCAGCGTGGTCCCCACCTCATAAAGAGGCTGGCCCCCCACGAGTCTAACCTGAAACTCGGCTCCGGTCGCCCCCTGAAGGAGAAGCTGGCCTGGCGTGGCTGGAACTCTCCATCGTGCGCCCCACCTCATAAAGAGGCTGGCCCCCAACGAATCTAATCAGGCACTCAGCCTGCCCATGAAGGGGAAGCTGGCCTGCCCGGGCTGGAAATCTCCGTCGGCCCCACCTCATAAGGAAGCTGGCCCCCCACGAGTCTAATATGGCACTTGGCTCCGGCCTCCCTGTGAAAGGGAAACTGGTCTGCCCGGGCTGGAAATCTCCAACGTGGGCCCCACCTCATACAGAGGCTGGCCCCCACGAGTCTAACCTGAAACTCGGCTCCGGCCTCCCCATGAAGGGGAAGCTGGACTGGGGTGGCTGGAACTCTCCATCGTGCGCCCCACCTCATAAAGAGGCTGGCCCCCAACGAATCTAATCCAACACTCGGCTCCGGCCTGCCCGTGAGGGGAAGCTGGCCTGCCAGGGCTGGAAATCTCCAACGTGAGCCCCACCTCATAAGAGGCTGGCCCCCCACGAGTCTAATATGGCACTGGCTCCGGCCTCCCCTGAAGGGAAACTGGTCTGGCGGGCTGGAAATCTCCAACGTGGGCCCCACCTCATACAGAGGCTGGCCCCCACGAGTCTAATCTGAAACTCGGCTCCGGCCTCCCCATGAGGGGAAGCTGGACTGGGGGCTGGAAATCTCCATCGTGCGCCCACCTCATAAAGAGGCTGGCCCCCACGAGTCTAATCCAACACTTGGCTCCGGCCTCCCGTGGGGGGAACTGGCCTGCCAGGGCTGGAAATCTCCAACGTGGCCCCACCTCATTAGAGGCTGGCCCCCCACGAGTCTAACCTGAAACTCGGCTCCGGTCCCCTGAAGGGGAAGCTGGCCTGGCGTGGCTGGAACTCTCCATCGTGCGCCCCACCTCATAAAGAGGCTGGCCCCCAACGAATCTAATCAGGCACTCAGCCTGCCCATGAAGGGGAAGCTGGCTGCCGGGCTGGAAATCTCCAACGCGGCCCACCTCATAAGAAGCTGGGCCCCCACGAGTCTAACCTGGCACTTGGCTCCGGCCTCCCTGTGAAAGGGGAAACTGGTCTGCGTGGCTGGAAATCTCCAACGTGGGCCCCACCTCATACAGAGGCTGGCCCCCCACGAGTCTAACCTGAAACTCGGCTCCGGCCTCCCATGAAGGGGAAGCTGGGACTGGGTGGCTGGAACTCTCCATCGTGCGCCCCACCTCATAAAGAGGCTGGCCCCCAACGAATCTAATCAACACTCGGCTCTGGCCTGCCCGTGAAGGGGGGAAGTGGCCTGCCAGGGCTGGAAATCTCCAACGTGAGCCCCACCTCATTAAGAGGCTGGCCCCCCACGAGTCTAACCTGAAACTCGGCTCCGGTCTCCCCTGAAGGAGAAGCTGGACTGGCGTGGCTGGAACTCTCCATCGTGCGCCCACCTCATAAAGAGGCTGGCCCCCACGAATCTAATCAGGCCACTCAGCCTGCCCATGAAGGGGAAGCTGGCCTGCCGGGCTGGAAATCTCCAACGTCGGCCCCACCTCATAAGGAAGCTGGCCCCCCACGAGTCTAATATGGCACTGGCTCCGGCCTCCCGTGAAAGGGAAACTGGGCTGCCAGGGCTGGAAATCTCCAACGTGAGCCCCACCTCATAAGAGGCTGGCCCCCCACGAGTCTAACCTGAAACTCGGCTCCGGCCTCCCCAGAAGGGGAAGCTGGACTGGGGTGGCTGGAACTCTCCATCGTGCGCCCCACCTCATAAAGAGGCTGGCCCCCAACGAATCTAATCCAACACTCGGCTCCGGCCTGCCCGTGAAGGGGAAGCTGGCCTGCCAGGGCTGGAAATCTCCAACGTGAGCCCCACCTCATTAAGAGGCTGGCCCCCCACGAGTCTAACCTGAAACTCGGCTCCGGTCGCCCCCTGAAGGAGAAGCTGGCCTGGCGTGGCTGGAACTCTCCATCATGGGCCCCACCTCTTAAGGAGGCTGGCCCCCAACTAATCTAATCCAACACTCGGCTCCGGCCTGCCCGTGAAGGGGAAGCTGGCTGCCCGGGCTGGGAATCTCCAACGTGGGCCCACCTCATAAAGAGGCTGGCCCCCACAAGTCAACCTGGCACCCGGCTCCGGCCTCCCCGTGAAGGGGAAACTGGCCTGCCAGGGCTGGGACATCTCCAACGTGGGCCCCAACTCATAAAGAGGCTGGCCCCCAACGAATCTAATCAGGCACTCAGCCTGCCCATGAAGGGGAAGCTGGCCTGCCTGGGCTGGACATCTCCAACGTGGGCCCCACCTCATAAGGAGGCTGGCCCCCAACGAATCTAATCCAACACTCGGCTCCGGCCTGCCCGTGAAGGGGAAGGTGGCCTGCCCGGGCTGGAAATCTCCAACCTGGGCCCCACCTCATAAAGAGGCTGGCCCCCCACGAGTCTAATCCGGCATTCGGCTCCGGCCCCTCCCATGAAGGGGAAGCTGGCCTCCAGCAGCTCTAGCAAGAGCAACCCCCTGAAGGGGCCTCGGGCCATGCCTTGAAACACACTCCTGCCAAACTCTGCCACCCCATAAAGAGGCGGCTTGCCTGGTGTGGGGGAATTAAAGCTCCAATCTGACCTTCTTCCTGAACGGAAAGCATGTTTGTGAATTCTGTGCGATACCCACCTTCCTCACCTCCACCGTCCTGATGGGCAGTGGTGTCTTGACGGGGGCGTAGAACTCTTGCCTTGGCTCACATCTCTTCTTGCCGTCCTCCTCTTTTCCACTGCCTGGCGGAATGCTTCAAACCCAGCAACACGGCGGTCAGATACCGTGCAGCGGAGAAGCGAAAGGTGTTACAGGAGCCTTGGAAAATCCCTCCCAAACCCACTCCATGCAAAGGCAGCTCGCAAGGGCCAACCAGCTCAGCCACATCCAGGAAGGCCCCCATGGCTGGCGATGTCACCCCACCCCTCAGCTGACTGTCCCCGGAAGAGCAGGCTGCCTTGCCCACTGGAACCTGCCTCCTCTATCCCCAGCTATTCCCGCTAAAAGAAAAGGAGCATTGCTGGGCAGCTCTGCTGAAAATCCCTCTGCCCCAAAGGAAAAGAAACACAGAACTTACTCTCTTTCACTTCCCTCCAAGGAAACAGCAGCCCTTCCAACAGCCTCAAGGCACAAGCCACACTTCAACCTTCTTGTTTCCAACCAGGAGCCGCTGAGCGGCACAACGGGCCAAGTCGCACTTTGAGTAGGGCCTTTGGTCCATGGCCGGAAAGAACCGCCACGCTCGGGCAGAAGCAAGGAAAATAGAGTATTACACGTGGGAAGGAAAAGCCCCGCAAAACCAGGCCAATCGTCCCACACTCCTCACTAAGGGGAATACAAAAGTGCCATGCCCGTGAAGGGCTGCCTTGCCAAGCTTGGACCCTGCCCCATTGCTCAGGTGAGGCACGCCAAGGAAGAGCTGGCTTGCCAGGCTTGATTTCAGGGCTGAGGAGATGCACCCGTGAAGAGGGCGCTTGCCTTGAGTGGCTGCAAATGGCTTCATGCAGAGATGATCGCCAGAGAGAGGTGGCCTGCCTGCCTAGCCCGACTTTGTTCGTCCTTACTAAAGCGGATGCTGGCTTGCCTTGGCCCAAAGCCATCGCAGGGCTTTCAGCCATCCCCCTGAAGAGGACAGCTACCTGGCAATACTGCAAAGGGCCCCCAAGCTGAATAGTCCCCATCAAGAGGAGCGGCTGGAAAAGCATGAAGCTCAGCCACAACTTAAGGGAGCCGCCCCCTAAGGATGCGGATTTGCCAGGCGTCCACCTCACGTGCTACTCCAAGGATTGCCCCCATGAAGGGGACAGTTCCCTCGCATGAGCAAGAACCAGAGCTGTTCACAATGCAAGACGGTCGCGCACACTTCCCGGCTCCCTTTAAGTTTATGCTGCTGCCACTGTGACATGACTTTAAGGGCCCATACTTCTACACTACCATCAACTGCTTAGGTTCCACATAGGGAGGGGGTTTTCAGATTCTCCATCCTGGAAAAGCTAGGATTAATTACAATAGTATTTTTCTCCTCTCTCGCTCTGCTAATTTGCACCTTGGATCTAGCATCTTTGTGTTCAGTTCTACAGTGCTTCCCACTGTTCTGTTTTGCCAGGATTTTAACATGGTGTCGGCCGCCCAGAGTGCCATTCACTCTGCAGAGCCTTTTCTGAGCGAGGGCCGCATTTGGGGGTGGGGGTGTCACAACCAGATGGGCAAAGGACAAGGAGCTCAGAGTCAGGGCTTCGGAAGAGGCTTTTCTTTCGTAGTTGCTCGACGGGCAACACAGGAGTGTCGCCGAGCGGCTCGTGGGGCACGCTGCAATGCCCGGAGCTGAAAAGGAGTCCTAGCACCGGGCCTGCGGGGAAGCAGTCTCCATGCCACGCAAGGAAGTTGGACACCCTTTCCACTTTGAGTCTAACGGGGCTAGCACTTGCAGGGAGGCCTGTCGCTGCAGGAGCCTCGACCCAGAAGTCCTCGGGGATGTCAGTCAACAGTTCCTGTTGCAACAAGGAAGCGTCAACCTTCTCCCCAGGGGACTGAGGCTGCCATCAAAGTGGAGAAGGATTTATCGTTCTGTCTTTACAAATGCATTTTGCAAAGGAGGTCGCGACTTCCCGAGTGCAGGCAACTGCAGGGCTGGGGCATCCAGGGGCCAACTGCCATGGCCTGGAGAAGGGCGTTTTAACAGCTGCCTCGCTTCTTACAGCAGAGACACCTGCCCCAAGAGTGGCTAGGATGAGGCTAGCAGCAGGAGGGTTCTTATTATGCATCTTACCCTGCATTTAAACTGGGCCCTTTTCATCTCGTGAGAAAGCCAAGGTGGCTCTCCGGGCTCTTTCTTATCCTCACAGCAGCAACCCTGTAGGGCAGGTGAGGCCGGGACTCTTTTCAAGGGA
This sequence comes from Varanus salvator macromaculatus, assembly GCA_023646645.1. Taxonomy (NCBI): domain Eukaryota; kingdom Metazoa; phylum Chordata; class Lepidosauria; order Squamata; family Varanidae; genus Varanus; species Varanus salvator. The sequence continues at coordinate 10,785 of JAIXND010000786.1, forward strand.
GATGGCAACTTCCCACGTGAAGGGAACTGCAGGGTTGGGGCATCCAGGGGCCAACTGCCACGGCCTGGGAAAAGGGGGTATTAACACTTGCCTCACTTCTTACGGCAGAGACGCCTGGCCAAGAGTGGGCTGGGGCGAGACCATCACCACCAGCAGCAGCAGCAGCAGAAGCGGCGGCAGCAGAGTTCTGCATTAAGAATGGGGCCATGGGGTGTTGTAAGCCGCCCTGAGGCTTTGTTACAATGGGCGGCAAAGAAATGTTTTAAATACACAAATAAAGTGAGAAAGCCCAGGGGCTCTCCGGGCTCTTCCTTATCCTCATGTCAGCAACCCTGTAGGGCGGGTGAGGCTGGGACTCTTTTCAAAGGAGGTCCCCCGTGTCCTATGCGGGGAAGTGTGCAGCGGCCTGCCACGCATTGCTTTGAGGTCTAAGCTGATCCGTCTCATGGCGAGGGAACACGCCAGGCATGAATCTAAGCCAGAACGGCGCTGAGCTGTCCCCGTGAAGAGGACACTGCCCTTGCTCCCCTACAACCCACACTCGTCCCCACACAGGGGCTGCTCGCCTGCCTTGAGAAGAATTCCAAGGAGCAGCTCTCTTGCCAGGAGGCATTTCTCATCTGCACTGTATAAACAAGCAGCTTTTTCTCCCCCCCGAATCCTTCACGGCAGCCACCCTGTGGGGCCGAATCACCCACTCAGCTTCGTGGCTACACGGGGACGAGGGCAGATCTGCCCGCTGCACGGTCCAACAGGTGAACCGCGCCCCACCCTGCCCATCCAGACAGAGCCTCAAGTGAGCGGCACTGCTGTCTATTGCCAAAGGAGCTGCTTCTGAATGCACCGTTCGTACAGCGCCATTGCCAGCAAGAGCAATTTGCAGGGCCGAGCGGGGAGGTTTTGGCTAGACCCCTAGTGAAACTGGGCTACTCCCGCGTGCTGGCCCAGGACCCAATCCTTCTCTTCCCTACGCTCTGGGCGCTCGCTCTTTCAGCAGCCCCAGGCATTGCCCGTAAAGGGCTGGCTTGCCGAGCCACTGGCCGCTCAACTACCACCATGGCCGTCCCCTTTGAAGAGGCAAGCAAGCTCTGTCCAATTCAGACCTGAAATCTTGCCAGAAACACCAAGTCGAATGCTTTCCATGCAGCAATGCCTCCCTGGCACAGGCAAAATCCAACGCTGCGCTCAGCGCTCTCCATAAAGGGGTGGCTGGCATGCAGTGGCTGGAAAAAGCCTCAGCGTGGTCCCCACCTCATAAAGAGGCTGGCCCCCCACGAGTCTAACCTGAAACTCGGCTCCGGTCGCCCCCTGAAGGAGAAGCTGGCCTGGCGTGGCTGGAACTCTCCATCGTGCGCCCCACCTCATAAAGAGGTTGGCCCCCAACGAATCTAATCAGGCACTCAGCCTGCCCATGAAGGGGAAGCTGGCCTGCCCGGGCTGGAAATCTCCAACGTGGGCCCCACCTCATAAGGAAGCTGGCCCCCCACGAGTCTAATATGGCACTTGGCTCCGGCCTCCCCATGAAGGGGAAGCTGGACTGGGGTGGCTGGAACTCTCCATCGTGCGCCCCACCTCATAAAGAGGCTGGCCCCCAACGAATCTAATCCAACACTCGGCTCCGGCCTCCCTGTGAAAGGGAAACTGGTCTGCCCGGGCTGGAAATCTCCAACGTGGGCCCCACCTCATACAGAGGCTGGCCCCCCACGAGTCTAACCTGAAACTCGGCTCCGGCCTCCCCATGAAGGGGAAGCTGGACTGGGGTGGCTGGAACTCTCCATCGTGCGCCCCACCTCATAAAGAGGCTGGCCCCCAACGAATCTAATCCAACACTCGGCTCCGGCCTGCCCGTGAAGGGGAAGCTGGCCTGCCAGGGCTGGAAATCTCCAACGTGGGCCCCACCTCATAAAGAGCTTGTCCTGCCCGGCAAATGAGGCAGATAATCCCACCTCAGACGGTGCTGACCCAACACCCAAAAGGGAGCCTGGGTTTCAGCCTGCCTCACAGGGGAGTCAGACTATCCCAAATCCCACTCCCAATCCCAAGATGGTGCTGACCGAAACCCAGCACAGAGCCAGACTTTGTCCTGCCTTGCTGGTGAGGCAGGCAACCCAACCCAAGACGGTGCTAATCCATCCCCCAAGACGGAGCCAGCGTTTCAGCCTGCCCCACGGGGGAGTCAGACTATCCCAAATCCCAATCCCAAAATGGTGCCGACCAAAACCCAGGACAGGGCCAGAGTTTGTCCTGCCTTGCCGGTGAGGCAGGCAAGCCAACCCAACCCATGACGGTGCTAACCCAGCCCGCAAGACGGAGCCAGCGATTCAGCCTGCCGCACAGTGGAGTCAGACTATCCCAAATCCCAATCCCAATCCCAATCCCAAGATGGTGCTGACCGAAACCGAGCACAGAGCCAGAGTTTGTCCTGCCTTGCAGCTGAGGCAGGCAAGCCAAGCCAAGACGGTGCTAACCGAACACACAAGACGGAGCCAGCATTTCAGCCTGCCCCACAGGGGAGTCAGACTATCCCAAATCCTACTCCCATTCCCAATCCCAGGATGGTGCCAAATGAAACCCAGGACAGAGCCAGACTTCGTCCTGCCTTGCCGGTAAGTCAGGCAAGCCAACCCAAGATGGTGCTAACCCAGCCCCCAAGACGGAGCCAGCAATTCAGCCTGCCCCACAGGGGAGTCAGGCTATCCCAAATCCCACTCCCAATCCCAATCCAGTGCTGACTGAAACCCAGGACCGATCCATAGATTGTCCTGCCTTGCAGATGAGGCAGACAACCCAACCCAAAACGGTGCTAACTCAGCCCCCAAAACAGAGCCAGAGTCTCAGCCTGCCTCACAGTGGAGTCAGACTATCCCAAATCCCAATCCCAATCCCAAAATGGTGCTGACCGAAACCCAGCACAGAGCCAGACTTCATCCTGCCTTGCCGGTAAGGCAGGCAACACAACCCAAGACGGTGCTAACCCAGCCCCCAAGACGGAGCCAGCGATTCAGCCTGCCCCACAGGGGAGTCAGACAAGTTTTTAATTTTGTTATATGTTTTTAATGATATTACCTGCTGTAAGCAGCCCCGAGGCTATTGCAAGGGGCGGCATATAAATTTTTAAATAAATAAAATAAATAAATAAGACGAAGGCAGCGATTCAGCCTGCCTTCCAGGGGAGTCAGACTATCCCAAATCCCAATCCCAATCTGGTGGTGACCGAAACCCAGCACAGAGCCAGAGTCTGTCCTGCCTTGCAGATGAGGCAGGCAAGCCAACCCAACCCATGACGGTGCTAACCCAGCCCCCAAGACGAAGGCAGCGATCCAGCCTGCCTCACAGGGGAGTCAGACTATCCCAAATCCCACTCCCAATCCCAGGATGGTGCTGACTGAAACCCAGGACAGAGCCAGACTTTGTCCTGCCTTGCCAGTGAGGCAGGCACCCCAACCCAAGACGGTGCTAACCCAGCCCCCAGGACGGAGCCAGCGATTCAGCCTGCCTCACAGGGGAGTCAGACTATCCCAAATCCCACTCCCAATCTGGTGGTGACCGAAACCCAGGACAGAGCCAGACTTTGTCCTGCCTTGCCGGTGAGGCAGACAACCCAACCCAAGACGGTGCTAACCGAACCCCCAGGACGGAGCCAGCGTTTCAGCCTGCCTCACAGGGGAGTCAGACTATCCCAAATCCCACTCCCAATCCCAATCCAGTGCTGACTGAAACCCAGGACAGAGCCAGACTTTGTCCTGCCTTGCCGGTGAGGCAGACAACCCAACCCAAGACGGTGCTAACCCAGCCCCCAGGACGGAGCGAGCGTTTCAGCCTGCCTCACAGGGGAGTCAGACTATCCCAAATCCCACTCCCAATCCCAATCCAGTGCTGACTGAAACCCAGGACCGATCCATAGTTTGTCCTGCCTTGCCGGTGAGGCAGGCAAGCCAACCCAAGACGGTGCTAACCCAGCCCCCAAGACGGAGCCAGCGATTCAGCCTGCCTCACAGGGGAGTCAGAATATCCCAAATCCCAATCCGGTGCTGACCGAAACCCAGCACAGAGCCAGACTTTGTCCTGCCTTGCAGATGAGGCAGACAACCCAACCCAAGACGGTGCTAACCGAACCCCAAAAACGGAGCCAGTGTTTCAGCCTGACTCACAGGGGAGTCAGACTATCCCAAATCCCACTCCCAATCCCAGGATGGTGCCGACTGAAACCCAGGACAGAGCCAGACTTTGTCCTGCCTTGCCGGTGAGGCAGGCAACCCAACCTAAGACGGTGCTAACCCAGCCCCCAAGACGGAGCCAGCGATTCAGCCTGCCTCACAGGGGAGTCAGACGATCCCAAATCCTACTTCCAATCCCAATCCAGTGCTGACTGAAACCCAGGACCGATCCATAGGTCCTGCCTTGCCGGTGAGGCAGGCAAGCCAACACAACCCATGACGGTGCTAACCCAGCCCCAAGACGGAGCCAGCGATTCAGCCTGCCTCACAGGGGAGTCAGACTATCCCAAATCCCAATCCCAATCTGGTGGTGACCGAAACCCAGCACAGAGCCAGACTTTGTCCTGCCTTGCCGGTGAGGCAGACAACCCAACCCATGACGGTGCTAACCCAGCCCCCAAGACGGAGCCAGCGATTCAGCCTGCCTCATAGGGGAGTCAGACGATCCCAAATCCTACTCCCAATCCCAATCCAGTGCTGACTGAAACCCAGGACCGATCCATAGTTTGTCCTGCCTTGCCGGTGAGGCAGGCAAGCCAACACAACCCATGACGGTGCTAACCCAGCCCCCAAACGAAGCCAGCGATTCAGCCTGCCTCACAGGGGAGTCAGTCTATCCCAAATCCCAATCCCAATCTGGTGGTGACCGAAACCCAGCACAGAGCCAGACTTTGTCCTGCCTTGCCAGTGAGGCAGACAACCCAACCCAAGACGGTGCTAACCGAACCCCCAGGACGGAGCCAGCGTTTCAGCCTGCCTCACAGGGGAGTCAGACTATCCCAAATCCCACTCCCAATCCCAATCCAGTGCTGACTGAAACCCAGGACCGATCCATAGTTTGTCCTGCCTTGCAGATGAGGCAGACAACCCAACCCAAGACGGTGCTAACCCAGCCCCCAAGACGGAGCCAGCGTTTCAGCCTGCCTCACAGGGGAGTCAGACTATCCCACATCCCACTCCCAATCCAGTGCTGACTGAAACCCAGGACCGATCCATAGTTTGTCCTGCCTTGCCGGTGAGGCAGGCAAGCCAACCCAACCCATGACGGTGCTAACCCAGCCCCCAAGACGAAGCCAGCGATTCAGCCTGCCTCACAGGGGAGTCAGACTATCCCACATCCCACTCCCAATCCCAATCCAGTGCTGACTGAAACCCAGGACCGATCCATAGTTTGTCCTGCCTTGCCGGTGAGGCAGGCAAGCCAACCCAACCCATGACGGTGCTAACCCAGCCCCCAAGACGGAGCCAGCGATTCAGCCTGCCTCACAGGGGAGTCAGACTATCCCAAATCCCACTCCCAATCCCAGGATGGTGCTGACTGAAACCCAGGACAGAGCCAGACTTTGTCCTGCCTTGCCGGTGAGGCAGGCACCCCAACCCAAGACGGTGCTAACCCAGCCCCCAAGACGGAGCCAGCGATTCAGCCTGCCTCACAGGGGAGTAAGACTATCCCAAATCCCAATCCCAATCTGGTGGTGACCGAAACCCAGCACAGAGCCAGACTTTGTCTTGCCTTGCCGGTGAGGCAGGCAACCCAAACCAAGACGGTGCTAACCGAACCCCCAGGACGGAGCCAGCGTTTCAGCCTGCCCCACAGGGGAGTCAGACCATCCCAAATCCCACTCCCAATCCCAATCCAGTGCTGACTGAAACCCAGGACCGATCCATAGTTTGTCCTGCCTTGCCGATGAGGCAGGCAAGCCAACCCAACCCATGACGGTGCTAACCCAGCCCCCAAGACGAAGGCAGCGATCCAGCCTGCCTCACAGGGGAGTCAGACTATCCCAATCCCAATCCCAATCCCAATCCCAAAATGGTGCCGACCGAAACCCAGCACAGAGGCAGAGTTTGTCCTGCCTTGCAGGTGAGGCAGGCAACCCAACCCAAGACGGAGCCAGTGTTTCAGGGGAGTCAGACTATCCCAAATCCCACTCCCAATCCCAATCCAGTGCTGACTGAAACCCAGGACCGGTCCATAGTTTGTCATGCCTTGCAGATGAGGCAGACAACCCGACCCAAGACGGTGCTAACCGAACCCCAAACACGGAGCCAGCGATTCAGCCTGCCTCACAGGGGAGTCAGACTATCCCAAATCCCACTCCCACTCCCACTCCCAAGATGGTGCCGACTGAAACCCAGGACAGAGCCAGAGTTTGTCCTGCCTTGCAGCTGAGGCAGGCAAGCCAACCCAAGACGGTGCTAACCTAGCCCCCAGGTCGGAGCCAGCGTTTCAGCCTGCCTCATGGGAGAGTCAGACAATCCCACTCCCAAGACGGTGCTGACCCAAACCCCGGCCAGTGCCAGAGTGTCTTCCCGCCTCGAAGGGGAGGCGTAGAACCCAATCCCAGGACGCTGCCAGTTTTTGCCCTCCTCTCTGGGAAGCCGAGCAAGCCCCCAAGACTCCAATAGGCCGAGTCTCCTGTGAGCCTCATGGGCCAGCACCCAGTCCTGGCTCTGCTGGTTTTCTGCGCTTTGGGCTGGAGGAGGCAGTCCCTGCTCTCTTTGTTCCCTTGCAGCCTCCGCACACCCCATTGCTCCTGACTGAAAATTGCCCCATCGAAAGCCTATTGCTTGTGTGTTTGAGCAACCTCCGTCCAGTGCTTAGCGCCCTGCCTATCTGCCACTGCGGACACACCCGTCAACCGGCCGATCCCAAACCCCACCGTGCTCTCTCACAACGTGAGGTGCGTCTTGAGTTTGGGGACCAGTCTCAGGGTGTTCGTGGCACCTCTACCTGCTCCCCACCATTCAGCCTCGCGGCTTGGGCTGGCGTCCTGAAGACTCTTACTGCCGGGTGGAGTGCCCTGGAGATTGCTTCTCTGACTCTAAGAGTCACAGTGTGGTGCTTACACAGAACAGACAGACATAACTTACCTTCTGGGTGATGGAAGACGTTCTTGCCTTTCGATCCTCATAGGGGCTCCGCCGTACCGCCAGCACTTTTACTTTATTTTACAGTCTTCATGCACCGTTCCCAGCTCGTGAGCTTTGTGAACGGTTTACAATAACAAAACACAGTTACACAATGCAATACAATTCATCACTCTGCTAAAGTATCTCCCCTTAACCCAAACCCTAATCCTCCCACCCACTGAATTTCATCTCATCCCCCCAAAAGCAAACCTGTCTTTCTTGAGTGTAACACAAACACCCCACTTCGGTGCTTCCATGAGCCCAAGGTGCAGCAAAGTGGTGAGCTGTCCTTGGCATTAATGACTCTTGCAGTGGGCCAAAACTCTGCAGCAGAGTTATCAAAAGCCTTAGCATTAAAAGTGTAGGGCCAGCCAAGGGGCCCAAGTCAAACCCAAACTGTTTGTTCGTCCCCACTGAAGAGGATACTAGCCTGGCTTGGCTGCAAGCCATCCCCCTGAAGAGGACAGCTACCTGGCAAAACTGCAAAGGGCCCCCAAGCTGAATGGTCCCCATCAAGAGGAGAGGCTGGAAACGCATGAAGCTCAGCCACAACTTAAGGGAGCCGTCCCCTAAGGACGTGGATTTGCCAGGCGTCCACCCTACGTGCAACCCTAAGGATTGTCCCCATGAAGGGGACAGTTCCCTCGCTTGAGCAAGAACCAGAGCCGTTCAACATGCAATACGGCCGTGCACGCTTCCCTGCTCCTTTTAATTTTATGCCACTGCCACTGTGACATGACTTTAAAGCTGTGGTACTTCTTCACTAGTGTTAACTGCTCATGACTTATCCAGGGCTTTTAAAAAGAAATTAGAAGAGATAGGATTAACAAAAATCACATTCTGCTTCCCTGTCATTCTGCTCATTTAATGCACAAACTCACGCATCATTGGTCTTTGGGGCTGTTATATTGTCCCTGGTACTCTCTTATTTTACTGGGATTTTACATCACTGTAGGTGGCCCAGATAGCCTTTTACTACGTAGAGCCATTTTTGATCAAGGGACTCATTTGGGGGTGGGGAGTGTCTCAACCAGATGGGCAAAGGACACAGAGCGCACAGTCGGGGCTTCAAAAGAGGCTTTTTCTTTCTTAGTTGCTCGATGGGCAACACAGGGGTGTCACAGAGCGGCTCGTGGGGTGCACCGCAACGCCCTGAGCTGAAAAGGAATCCTATCACCGGGCCAACGTCCTCTCAGGCATGCGGGGAAGCAGTCTCTATGCCACGCAAGGAAGTCGGACCCCCTTTCCACTTTGAGTCTAACGGGGCTAGCACTTGCAGGGAGGCCCGTCTCTGCAGGAGCCTCGACCCAGAAGTCCTCGGGGATGTCAGTCAACAGTTCCTGTTGCAACAAGGAAGCGTCAACCTTCTCCCCAGGGGACTGAGGCTGCCATCAAAGTGGAGAAGGATTTCTCGTTCCATCTTTACAAATACAATTTGCAAAGGAGGTCGCGACTTCCCAAGTGCAGGCAACTGCAGGGCTGGGGCATCCAGGGGCCAACTGCCACGGCCTGGGAGAAGGGGATATTGAGAGCATGCCCCTCTTCTTACAGCAGGGACACCTGGCCAAGAGTGGGTAGAACGGGACTACTGAGGGCAGCGGCGTTCCCATAATTATTCTTGCACTGCATATGGACGGGGCCCTTCTGCTCTCCAGAAAAGCCAAGGGGGCTCACCTAACTCGCTACTATCACACACACCATTCCTTTTTCAGAGTGTCACGACCTCCCTAAGCGTAAGGGGACCCCGGGCTGCCCCGCGAGAAGGGCTCAGGGCCCGAGTGAAAGACCCCGGGGCTTGTGACGCGCCTCAGCTGCGGCTAGTTAGCCAAAAGGCATATAAGGGCGCGCTGCGAGGAACCGGAGGCTGCTGCGGGCGCTCGCCCCGCCCCGCTTCGAAGCTCCGCCGGGCCTGCCTCGAAGGGAGGGCAACGGGGCAGCCGCGAGCGGGCGCTTCTGCCTCACGGGGGCGGGGGCCTGACGAGCCGGTAAGCGCACGAACAAGGGGGCGAAGAAAGAGGCCGAGCCAGAGTGCTGGGAAAGGCTGTTCTGTGCCGCCGCCGCGAGCCCCGAGACGTCGGTGTCGCCCGGGCCTTGTTTGGAGGGCTTCGCGGTCTTCCTGGGAGGAGCTTTGGGCCTTGCTTGGAGGGCTTCGCGGGGATCCGTGGACGGGGGCGGCGGCGAAGAGCCCGGTGAGGCGACCTTCTTCCCGGCGACTGAGGGAGCGGCCCCCAATGTGCCTGGGCTGAGGTGCGCTGCATTCCGATTGGCTGCCCAGGAGACCCTCGCACGCGGCTGAGGTAGGCGCGCCTCTGATTGGCTCCGGAATCGGCGGGAAGAGGTGGCGGGCCTGGCGCGCGAGGAGGGGAGGCGCCCCGCCCCTCGACTCGCGCATTTTCCCTCAGGTTGTCCGGCTCCCTCCCCGCCGCGCCTCCCGGCTGCTCCTCCGAGGAAGAAAACCTGAGGAAAACGCGCGGGGCGCCTCCCCTCCTCGCGCGCCAGGCCCGCCACGGCTTCCCGCCGATTCCGGAGCCAATCAGAGGCGCGCCTACCTCAGCCGCGTGCGAGGGTCTCCTGGGCAGCCAATCGGAATGCAGCGCACCTCAGCCCAGGCACATTGGGGGCCGCTCCCTCAGTCGCCGGGAAGAAGGTCGCCTCACCGGGCTCTTCGCCGCCGCCCCCGTCCACGGATCCCCGCGAAGCCCTCCAAGCAAGGCCCAAAGCTCCTCCCAGGAAGACCGCGAAGCCCTCCAAGCAAGGCCCGGGCGACACCGACGTCTCGGGGCTCGCGGCGGCGGCACAAAACAGCCTTTCCCAGCACTCTGGCTCGGCCTCTTTCTTCGCCCCCTTGTTCGTGCGCTTACCGGCTCGTCAGGCCCCCGCCCCCGTGAGGCAGAAGCGCCCGCTCGCGGCTGCCCCGTTGCCCTCCCTTCGAGGCAGGCCCGGCGGAGCTTCGAAGCGGGGCGGGGCGAGCGCCCGCAGCAGCCTCCGGTTCCTCGCAGCGCGCCCTTATATGCCTTTTGGCTAACTAGCCGCAGCTGAGGCGCGTCAGGCTCCATCACGGCCGGCCGGCTGAAGCGCGCCTTAAAGAGACAAGCCCCGGGGTCTTTCACTCGGGCCCTGAGCCCTTCTCGCGGGGCAGCCCGGGGTCCCCTTACGCTTAGGGAGGTCGCGACACTCTGAAAAAGGAATGGTGTGTGTGATAGTAGCGAGTTAGGTGAGCCCCCTTGGCTTTTCTGGAGAGGAGAAGGGCCCCGTCATATGCAGTGCAAGAATAATTATGGGAACGCCGCTGCCCTCAGTAGTCCCGTTCTACCCACTCTTGGCCAGGTGTCCCTGCTGTAAGAAGAGGGGCATGCTCTCAATATCCCCTTCTCCCAGGCCGTGGCAGTTGGCCCCTGGATGCCCCAGCCCTGCAGTTGCCTGCACTTGGGAAGTCGCGACCTCCTTTGCAAATTGTATTTGTAAAGATGGAACGAGAAATCCTTCTCCACTTTGATGGCAGCCTCAGTCCCCTGGGAGAAGGTTGACGCTTCCTTGTTGCAACAGGAACTGTTGACTGACATCCCCGAGGACCTTCTGGGTCGAGGCTCCTGCAGAGACGGGCCTCCCTGCAAGTGCTAGCCCGTTAGACTCAAAGTGGATGGAAAGGGGTCCGACTTCCTTGCGTGGCATAGAGACTGCTTCCCCGCATGCCTGAGAGGACGTTGGCCCGGTGATAGGATTCCTTTTCAGCTCAGGGCGTTGCGGTGCACCCCACGAGCCGCTCTGTGACACCCTGTGTTGCCCATCGAGCAACTAAGAAAGAAAAAGCCTCTTTGAAGCCCCGACTGTGCGCTCTGTGTCCTTTGCCCATCTGGTTGAGACACTCCCCACCCCCAAATGAGTCCCTTGATCAAAAATGGCTCTACGTAGTAAAAGGCTATCTGGGCCACCTACAGTGATGTAAAATCCCAGTAAAATAAGAGAGTACCAGGGACAATATAACAGCCCCAAAGACCAATGATGCGTGAGTTTGTGCATTAAATGAGCAGAATGACAGGGAAGCAGAATGTGATTTTTGTTAATCCTATCTCTTCTAATTTCTTTTTAAAAGCCCTGGATAAGTCATGAGCAGTTAACACTAGTGAAGAAGTACCACAGCTTTAAAGTCATGTCACAGTGGCAGTGGCATAAAATTAAAAGGAGCAGGGAAGCGTGCACGGCCGTATTGCATGTTGAACGGCTCTGGTTCTTGCTCAAGCGAGGGAACTGTCCCCTTCATGGGGACAATCCTTAGGGTTGCACGTAGGGTGGACGCCTGGCAAATCCACGTCCTTAGGGGACGGCTCCCTTAAGTTGTGGCTGAGCTTCATGCGTTTCCAGCCTCTCCTCTTGATGGGGACCATTCAGCTTGGGGGCCCTTTGCAGTTTTGCCAGGTAGCTGTCCTCTTCAGGGGGATGGCTTGCAGCCAAGCCAGGCTAGTATCCTCTTCAGTGGGGACGAACAAACAGTTTGGGTTTGACTTGGGCCCCTTGGCTGGCCCTACACTTTTAATGCTAAGGCTTTTGATAACTCTGCTGCAGAGTTTTGGCCCACTGCAAAGAGTAATTAATGCCAAGGACAGCTCACCACTTTGCTGCACCTTGGGCTCATGGAAGCACCGAAGTGGGGTGTTGTGTTACACTCAAGAAAGACAGGTTTGCTTTTGGGGGGATGAGATGAAATTCAGTGGGTGGGGGAGGATTAGGGTTTGGGTTAAGGGGAGATACTTTAGCAGAGTGATGAATTGTATTGCATTGTGTAACTGTGTTTTGTTATTGTAAACCGTTCACAAAGCTCACGAGCTGGGAACGGTGCATGAAGACTGTAAAATAAAGTAAAAGTGCTGGCGGTACGGCGGAGCCCCTATGAGGATCGAAAGGCAAGAACGTCTTCCATCACCCAGAAGGTAAGTTATGTCTGTCTGTTCTGTGTAAGCACCACACTGTGACTCTTAGAGTCAGAGAAGCAATCTCCAGGGCACTCCACCCGGCAGTAAGAGTCTTCAGGACGCCAGCCCAAGCCGCGAGGCTGAATGGTGGGGAGCAGGTAGAGGTGCCACGAACACCCTGAGACTGGTCCCCAAACTCAAGACGCACCTCACGTTGTGAGAGAGCACGGTGGGGTTTGGGATCGGCCGGTTGACGGGTGTGTCCGCAGTGGCAGATAGGCAGGGCGCTAAGCACTGGACGGAGGTTGCTCAAACACACAAGCAATAGGCTTTCGATGGGGCAATTTTCAGTCAGGAGCAATGGGGTGTGCGGAGGCTGCAAGGGAACAAAGAGAGCAGGGACTGCCTCCTCCAGCCCAAAGCGCAGAAAACCAGCAGAGCCAGGACTGGGTGCTGGCCCATGAGGCTCACAGGAGACTCGGCCTATTGGAGTCTTGGGGGCTTGCTCGGCTTCCCAGAGAGGAGGGCAAAAACTGGCAGCGTCCTGGGATTGGGTTCTACGCCTCCCCTTCGAGGCGGGAAGACACTCTGGCACTGGCCGGGGTTTGGGTCAGCACCGTCTTGGGAGTGGGATTGTCTGACTCTCCCATGAGGCAGGCTGAAACGCTGGCTCCGACCTGGGGGCTAGGTTAGCACCGTCTTGGGTTGGCTTGCCTGCCTCAGCTGCAAGGCAGGACAAACTCTGGCTCTGTCCTGGGTTTCAGTCGGCACCATCTTGGGAGTGGGAGTGGGATTTGGGATAGTCTGACTCCCCTGTGAGGCAGGCTGAATCGCTGGCTCCGTCTTGGGGGCTGGGTTAGCGCCGTCATGGGTTGGGTTGGCTTGCCTGCCTCACCGGCAAGGCAGGACAAAGTCTGGCTCTGTCCTGGGTTTCAGTCGGCACCACCTTGGGATTGGGATTGGGATTTGGGATAGTCTGACTCCCCTGTGAGGCAGGCTCAAACGCTGGCTCCGTTTGGGGTTCGGTTAGCACCGTCTTGGTTGGGTTGTCTGCCTCATCTGCAAGGCATGACAAACTATGGATCGGTCCTGGGTTTCAGTCAGCACTGGATTGGGATTGGGAGTGGGATTAGGATAGTCTGACTCCCCTGAAACACTGGCTCCGTTGGGTTGGGTTGCCTGCCTCACCTGCAAGGCAGGACAAACTCTGCCTCTGTGCTGGGTTCGGTCGGCACCATTTTGGGATTGGGATTGGGATTGGGATAGTCTGCCTCCCTGTGAGGCGGGCTGAAACACTGGCTCCGTTTTTGGGTTTCGGTTAGCACCGTCTTGGGTTGGGTTGCCTGCCTCTGTGAGCCAGCCTGCCTCTGTGAGGCAGGCTGGATCGCTGCCTTCGTCTTGGGGGCTGGGTTAGCACCGTCATGGGTTGGGTTGGTTTGCCTGCCTCACCGGCAAGGCAGGACAAACTATGGATCGGTCCTGGGTTTCAGTCGGCACTATCCTGGGATTGGGAGTGGGATTTGGGATAGTCTGACTCCCCTGTGAGTCAGGCTGAAACACTGGCTCCGTTTTTGGGGTTCGGTTAGCACCGTCTTGGGTTGGGTTGTCTGCCTCATCTGCAAGGCAGGACAAACTCTGGCTCTGTGCTGGGTTTCGGTCAGCACCAGATTGGGATTGGGATTTGGGATAGTCTGACTCCCCTGTGAGGCAGGCTGAATCGCTGGCTCCGTCTTGGGGGCTGGGTTAGCACCGTCTTGGGTTGGCTTGCCTGCCTCACCGGCAAGGCAGGACAAAGTCTGGCTCTGTCCTGGGTTTCAGTCGGCACCATCCTGGGATTGGGAGTGGGATTTGGGATAGTCTGACTTCCCTGTGAGGCAGGCTGAAACGCTGGCTCCGTCTGGGGGGTTCAGTTAGCACCGTCTTGGGTGGGATTGTCTGCCTCACCGGCAAGGTAGGACAAACTCTGGTTCTGTCCTGGGTTTCGGTTGGCACCATTTTGGGATTGGGAGTGGGATTTGGGATAGTCTGACTCTCCCGTGAGGCAGGCTGAAATGCTGGCTCCGTCTTGGGGGCTGGGTTAGCACCGTCTTGGGTGGGATTGTCTGCCTCATCTGCAAGGCAGGACAAGCTCTTTATGAGGTGGGGCCCACGTTGGAGATTTCCAGCCACGCCAGGCCAAGTTTCCCTTCATTGGGAGGCTGGAGCTGAGTGCCAGATTAGACTCGTGGGGGGCCAGCCTCTTTATGAGGTGGGGCCCAGGTTGAGGCGTTCTCCAGTCACTCCATGCACTTCACCCATTCATGGAGAGGGCTGAGCGCAGCATTGGCCTCTCCCTGTGCCAGGGAAGCGTTGCTGCATGGAGAGCACTCGTCTTGCCATTCTCGGCATGATTTCTGGGCTGAGTTTTGACAGAGCTTGCATCCCGCTTCACTGGGGACCCATGGTGGTAGTTGAGCGGCTAGTGGCTCGGCAATCCAGCCCTTCACAGGCAATGCCTGGGGCTGCTGAAAGAGCGAGCGCCCAGAGCGTAGGGAAGAGAAGGAAAGGGTCCTGGGCCAGCACGCGGGAGCAGCCCCTTTTCACTAGGGGTCAAGCCAAAACCTCCCCGCTCGGCCCTGCGAATTGCTCTTACTGGCAATGGCGCTGTACGAACAGTGCAGTCAGAAGCAGCTCCTTTGGCAATAGACAGCAGTGCCGCTCACTTGAGGCTCTGTCTGGACGGGCAGGGTGGGGCGCGGTTCACCTGTTGGACCGTGCAGCGAGCAGATCTGCCCTCGTCCCCGTGGTGTAGCCACGAAGCTGAGTGGGTGATTCGGCCCCACAGGGTGGCTGCCGTGAAGAATTCGGGGGGGAGAAAAAGCTGCTTGTTTATACAGTGCAGATGAGAAATGCCTCCTGGCAAGAGAGCTGCTCCTTGGAAATCTTCTCAAGGCAGGCGAGCAGCCCCTGTGTGGGGACGAGTGTGGGTTGTACGGGAGCAAGGGCAGTGTCCTCTTCACGGGGACAGCTCAGCGCCGTTCTGACTTAGATTCATGCCTGGCGTGTTCCCTCGCCATGAGGCGGATCAGCTTAGACCTCAAAGCAATGCGTGGCAGGCCGCTGCACACTTCCCCACATAGGACAAGGGGGACCTCCTTTGAAAAGAGCCCCAGCCTCACCCGCCCTACAGGGTTGCTGACGTGAGGATAAGGAAGAGCCCGGAGAGCCCCTGGGTTTCTCAGGAGAAGAATTTCATTTTTTTGTGTATTCAAAACATTTCTTTGCTGCCCATTGTAACAAAGCCTCAGGGCAGCTTACAACACCCCATGGCCCCATTCTAAATGCAGAACTCTGCTGCTGCTGCTGCTGCTGCTGCTGCTGCTGCTGCTGCTGGTCTCGCCCCAGCCCACTCTTGGCCAGGCGTCTCTGCTGTAAGAAGCGAGGCAGGTGTTAATACCCCCTTTTCCCAGGCCGTGGCAGTTGGCCCCTGGATGCCCCAACCCTGCAGTTCCCTTCACGTGGGAAGTTGCCATCTCCCTTGAAAAGAGTCCCGGCCTTACCCACCCTACAGGGTTGCTGCTGTGAGGATAAGAAAGAGCCCGGAGAGCCACCTTGGCTTTCTCACGAGATGAAAAGGGCCCAGTTTAAATGCAGGGTAAAATGCATAATAAGAACCCTCCTGCTGCTAGCCTCATCCTAGCCACTCTTGGGGCAGGTGTCTCTGCTGTAAGAAGCGAGGCAGCTGTTAAAACGCCCTTCTCCAGGCTGTGGCACTTGGCCCCTGATGCCCCAGCCCTGCAGTTGCCCACACTTCGGAAGTTGCGACCTCCTTTGCAAATTGTATTTGTAAAGACGGAACGAGAAATTCTTCCCCACTTTGATGGGAGCCTCAGTCCCCTGGGGAGAAGGTTGACGCTTCCTTGTTGCAACAGGAACTGTTGACTGACATCCCCGAGGACTTCTGGGTCGAGGCTCCTGCAGAGACAGGCCTCCCTGCAAGTGCTAGCCCAGTTAGACTCAAAGTGCAAAGGGGGTCCGACTTCCTTGCGTGGCATAGAGACTGCTTCCCCGCAGGCCCGGTGGTAGGACTCCTTTTCAGCTCCGGGCATTGCAGCGTGCCCCACGAGCCGCTTGGTGACACTCCGGTGTTGCCCATCGAGCAACTACGAAAGAAAAGCCTGTTTTGAAGCCCCGACTCTGAGCTCCATGTCCTTTGCCCATCTGGTTGGGACACCCCCACCTCCAAATGCGGCCCTCGCTCAGAAATGGCTCTGCAGAGTGAATGGCGCTCTGGGCAGCCGACACCATGTTAAAATCCTGGCAAAATAGAACAGTGGGAAGCACTGGAGAACACAAAGATGCTAGAACCCCGGCGCAAATTAGCAGAGCGAGAGGAGCAAAATACTATTGTCATTAATCCTAGCTTTTCCAGGATGGAGAATCTGAAAATGCCCTCCTTAAGTGGAACCTAAGCAGTTGATGGTAGTGTAGAAGTATGGGCCCTTAAAGTCATGTCACAGTGGCAGCAGCATAAACTTAAAGGGAGCTGGGAAGTGTGTGCGGCCGTCTTGCATTGTGAACGGCTCTGGTTCTTGCTCATGCGAGGGAACTGTCCCCTTCAGGGGGACAATCCTTGGAGTAGCACATGAGGTGGACGCCTGGCAAATCCGCGTCCTTAGGGGGCGGCTCCCTTAAGATGTGGCTGAGCTTCATGCTTTTCCAGCAGCTCCTTTTCATGGGGACCATTCAGCTCAGGGGCCCTTTGCAGTGTTGCCAGGTAGCTGTCCTCTTCAGGGCGATGGCTTAAAGGCCCAGCCTTGCGATGGCTTTGGGCCAAGGCAAGTCAGCATCCACTTTAGTAAGGATGAACAAAGTTGGGCCAGGCAGGCAGGCCACCTCTCTCTGGCGATCGTCTCTGCATGAAGCCATTTGCAGCCACTCAAGGCAAGCGCCCTCTTCACGGGTGCATCTCCTCAGCCCTGAAATCAAGCCTGGCAAGCCAGCTCTTCCTTGGCGTGCCTCACCTGAGCAATGGGGCAGCGTCCAAGCTTGGCAAGGCAGCCCTTCACGGGCATGGCACTTTTGTATTCCCCTTAGTGAGGAGTGTGGGACGATTGGCCTGGTTTTGCTGGGCTTTTCCTTCCCACGTGTAATACTCTATTTTCCTTGCTTCTGCCCGAGCGTGGCGGTCCTTTCCGGCCATGGACCAAAGGCCCGACTCAAAGCACGACTTGGCCCGTTGTGCCGCTCAGCGGCTCCTGGTTGGAAACAAGAAGGTTGAAGTGTGGCTTCTGCCTTGAGGCTGTTGGAAGAGCTGCTGTTTCCTTGGAGGGAAGTGAAAGAGAGTAAGTTCTGTGTTTCTTTTCCTTTGGGGCAGAGGGATTTTCAGCAGAGCTGCCCAGCAATGCTCCTTTTCTTTTAGCGGGAATAGCTGGGGATAGTGGAGGCAGGTTCCAGTGGGCAAGGCAGCCTGCTCTTCCGGGGACAGTCAGCTGAGGGGTGGGGTGACATCGCCAGCCATGGGGGCCTTCCTGGATGTGGCTGAGCTGGTTGGCCCTTGCGAGCTGCCTTTGCATGGAGTGGGTTTGGGAGGGATTTTCCAAGGCTCCTGTAACACCTTTCGCTTCTCTGCTGCATGGTATCTGACTGCCGTGTTGCTGGGTTTGAAGCATTCCGCCAGGCAGTGGAAAAGAGGAGGACGGCAAGAAGAGATGTGAGCCAAGGCAAGAGTTCTACGCCCCCGTCAAGACACCACTGCCCATCAGGATGGTGGAGGTGAGGAAGGTGGGTATCGCACACAATTCACAAACATGCTTTCCGTTCAGGAAGAAGGTCAGATTGGGGCTTTAATTCCCCACACCAGGCAAGCCGCCTCTTTATGGGGTGGCAGAGTTTGGCAGGAGTGTGTTTCAAGGCATGGCCCGAGGCCCCTTCAGGGGGTTGCTCTTGCTAGAGCTGCTGGAGGCCAGCTTCCCCTTCATGGGGAGGCCGGAGCCGAATGCTGGATTAGACTCGTGGGGGGCCAGCCTCTTTATGAGGTGGGGCCCACGTTGGAGAGTTCCAGCCACGCCAGACCAGCTTCCCTTCATGGGAGGCCGGAGCGAGTTTCAGGTTAGACTCGTGGGGGGCCAGCCTCTTTATGAGGTGGGACCCACATTGGAGATTTCCAGCCCGGGCAGGCCAGAGCCGAGTGCCGGATTAGATTCGTTGGGGGCCAGCCTCTTTATGAGGTGGGGCCCATGATGGAGAGTTCAAGCCACCCCAGTCCAGCTTCCCCTTCACGGGGAGGCCGGAGCCGAGTGCCAGATTAGACTCGTGGGGGCCAGCCTCTTGATGAGGTGGGGCCCGCGTTGGAGATTTCCAGCCCGGGCAGACCAGTTTCCTTTCACAGGGAGGCCGGAGCCAAGTGCCGGATTAGATTCGTTGGGGGCCAGCCTCTTTATGAGGTGGGGCCCATGATGGAGAGTTCAAGCCACCCCAGTCCAGCTTCCCCTTCACGGGGAGGCCAGAGCCGAGTGCCAGATTAGACTCGTGGGGGCCAGCCTCTTGATGAGGTGGGGCCCGCGTTGGAGATTTCCAGCCCGGGCAGACCAGTTTCCCTTTCACAGGGAGGCCGGAGCCAAGTGCCATATTAGACTCGTGGGGGGCCAGCTTCCTTATGAGGTTGGGCCCACGCTGAGGCTTTTTCCAGCCACTGCATGCCAGCCACCCCTTTATGGAGAGTGCTGAGCGCAGCGTTGGAGTGTGCCTGTGCCAGGGAGGTCTTGCTGCATGGAGAGCACTCGTCTTGCCATTCTCGGCATGATTTCTGGGCTGAGTTTTGACAGAGCTTGCATCCCGCTTCACTGGAGACGGCCATGGTGGTAGTTGAGCGGATAGTGGCTCGGCAAGCCAGCCCTTCACGGGCAATGCCTGGGGCTGCTGAAAGAACGAGCGCCAAGAGCGTAGGGAAGAGAAGGAAGGGGTCCTGGGCCAGCACTCAGGAGCAGCCCCTTTCCACTAGGGGTCAAGCCAAAACCTCCCCGCTCGGCACTGCGAATTGCTCTTGCTGGCAATGGCGCTGTACGAACAGTGCAGTCAGAAGCAGTTCCTTGGGCAATAGGCACCAGTGCCGCTCACTTGAGGCTCTCTCTGGATGGGCAGGGTGGGGTGTGGTTCACCTGTTGGACCGTGCAGCGGGCAGATCTGCCCTCATCCCCATGGTGTAGCCATGAAGGTGAGTGGGTGATTCGGCACCACAGGGTGGCTGCCGTGAAGGATTCTTGGGGGAGAAAAAGCTGCTTGTTTGTACAGTGCAGATGAGAAATGCCTCCTGGCAAGAGAGCCGCTGCTTGGAATTCTTCTCAAGGCAGGCGAGCAGCCCCTGTGTGGGGACGAGTGGGTTGTAGGGGAGCAAGGGCAGTGTCCCCTTCACGGGGACAGCTCAGCGCAGTTCTGGCTTAGATTCATGCCTGGCATGTTCCCTCGCCATGAGACGGATCAGCTTAGACCTCAAAGCAATGCGTGGCAGGCCGCTGCACACTTCCCGACATAGGACAAGGGGGACCACCTTTGAAAAGAGTCCCAGCCTCACCCGCCCTACAGGGTTGCTGATGTGAGGATAAGGAAGAGCCCAGAGAGCCCCTCGGCTTTCTCACGAGAAGAATTTCATTTATTTGTGTATTCAAAACATTTCTTTGCCGCCCATTGTAACAAAGCCTCAGGGCAACTTACAACACCTCATGGCCCCATTCTAAATGCAGAACTCTGCTGCCGCTGCTGCAGCTGCTGCTGCTGGTCTCGCCCCAGCCCACTCTTGGCCAGGCGTCTCTGCTGTAAGAAGCGAGGCAGGTGTTAATATCCCCTTTTCCCAGGCCGTGGCAGTTGGCCCCTGGATGCCCCAACCCTGCAGTTCCTTTCACGCGGGAAGTTGCCATCACCCTTGAAAAGAGTCCCGGCCTCACCTGCCCTACAGGGTTGCTGCTGTGAGGATAAGAAAGAGCCCGGAGAGCCACCTTGGCTTTCTCACGAGATGAAAAGGGCCCAGTTTAAATGCAGGGTAAGATGCATAATAAGAACCCTCCTGCTGCTAGCCTCATCCTAGCCACTCTTGGGGCAGGTGTCTCTGCTGTAAGAAGCAAGGCAGCTGTTAAAACGCCCTTCTCCAGGCCGTGGCAGTTGGCCCCTGGATGCCCCAGCCCTGCAGTTGCCTGCACTTTGGAAGTTGCGACCTCCTTTGCAAATTGTATTTGTAAAGACGGAACGAGAAATTCTTCTCCACTTTGATGGCAGCCTCAGTCCCCTGGGGAGAAGGTTGACGCTTCCTTGTTGCAACAGGAACTGTTGACTGATATCCCCGAGGACTTCTGGGTCGAGGCTCCTGCAGAGACAGGCCTCCCTGCAAGTGCTAGCCCCATTAGACTCAAAGTGGAAAGGGTGTCCGACTTCCTTGCGTGGCATAGAGACTGCGTCCCCACAGGCCCGGTGGTAGGACTCCTTTTCAGCTCCGGGCATTGCAGCGTGCCCCACGAGCCGCTTGGTGACACTCCTGTGTTGCCCGTCGAGCAACTACGAAAGAAAAGCCTGTTCTGAAGCCCCGACTCTGAGCTCCTTGTCCTTTGCCCATCTGGTTGGGACACCTCCACCCGCAAATGCGGCGCTCGCTCAGAAATGGCTCTGCAGAGTGAATGGCGCTCTGGGCGGCCGACAACATGTTAAAATTCTGGCAAAATAGAACAGTGGGAAGCACAGTAGAACTGAACAAAAAGATGCTAGATCCAAGGTGCAAATTAGCAGAGCGAGAGAGGAGCAAAATACTATTGTCATTAATCCTAGATTTTCCAGGACAGAGAAAATGAAAACCCCCTCCTTAAGTGGAACCTAAGCAGTTGATGGTAGTGTAGAAGTATGGGCCCTTAAAGTCATGTCACAGTGGCAGCAGCATAAACTTAAAGGGAGCTGGGAAGTGTGTGCGGCCGTCTTGCATTGTGAACGGCTCTGGTTCTTGCTCATGCGAGGGAACTGTCCCCTTCATGGGGACAATCCTTGGAGTAGCACATGAGCTGGACACCTGGCAAATCCGCATCCTTAGGGGGCGGCTCCCTTAAGTTGTGGCTGGGCTTCATGCTTTTCCAGCCGCTCCTCTTCATGGGGACCATTCAGCTCAGGGGCCCTTTGCAGTGTTGCCAGGTAGCTATCCTCTTCAGGGGGATTGGTGAAAGCCCTGCGATGGCTTTGGGCCAAGGCAAGCCAGCATCCGCTTTAGTAAGGACGAACAAAGTCGGGCCAGGCAGGCAGGCCACCTCTCTCTGGCGATCGTCTCTGCATGAAGCCATTTGCAGCCACTCAAGACAAGCGCCCTCTTCACGGGTGCATCTCCCCAGCCCTGAAATCAAGCCTGGCAAGCCAGCTCTTCCTTGGCGTGCCTCACCTGAGCAATGGGGCAGGGTCCAAGCTTGGCAAGGCAGCCCTTCACGGGCATGGCACTTTTGTATTCCCCTTAGTGAGGAGTGTGGGACGATTGGCCTGGTTTTGCTGGGCTTTTCCTTCCCACGTGTAATACTCTATTTTCCTTGCTTCTGCCCGAGCGTGGCGGTCCTTTCCGGCCATGAACCAAAGGCACGACTGAAAGCACGACTTGGCCCGTTGTGCCGCTCAGCGGCTCCTGGTTGGAAACAAGAAGGTTGAAGTGTGGCTTGTGCCTTGAGGCTGTTGGAAGGGCTGCTGTTTCCTTGGAGGGAAGTGAAAGAGAGTAAGTTCTGTGTTTCTTTTCCTTTGGGGCAGAGGGATTTTCAGCAGAGCTGCCCAGCAATGCTCCTTTTCTTTTAGCGGGAATAGCTGGGGATAGTGGAGGCAGGTTCCAGTGGGCAAGGCAGCCTGCTCTTCCGGGGACAGTCAGCTGAGGGGTGGGGTGACATCGCCAGCCATGGGGGCCTTCCTGGATGTGGCTGAGCTGGTTGGCCCTTGCGAGCTGCCTTTGCATGGAGTGGGTTTGGGAGGGATTTTCCAAGGCTCCTGTAACACCTTTCGCTTCTCTGCTGCACGGTATCTGACTGCCGTGTTGCTGGGTTTGAAGCATTCCGCCAGGCAGTGGAAAAGAGGAGGACGGCAAGAAGAGATGTGAGCCAAGGCAAGAGTTCTACGCCCCCGTCAAGACACCACTGCCCATCAGGATGGTGGAGGTGAGGAAGGTGGGTATCGCACACAATTCACAAACATGCTTTCCGTTCAGGAAGAAGGTCAGGTTGGGGCTTTAATTCCCCCACACCAGGCAAGCCGCCTCTTTATGGGGTGGCAGAGTTTGGCAGGAGTGTGTTTCAAGGCATGGCCCGAGGCCCCTTCAGGGGGTTGCTCTTGCTAGAGCTGCTGGAGGCCAGCTTCCCCTTCATGGGGTGGCCGGAACCGGGTGCCAGATTAGACTCGTGGCGGGCCAGCCTCTTTATGAGGTGGGGACCACATTGGAGGTCTCCAACCATGCCAGGCCAGCTTCCCCTTCATGGGGTGGCTGGAACCGGATGCCAGATTAGACTCGTGGCGGGCCAGCCTCTTTATGAGGTGGGGCCCACGTTAGAGGTTTCCAGCCATGCCAGGCCAGCTTTCCCTTCATGGGGAGGCCGGAGCTGAGTGCCAGATTAGACTCGTGGTGGGCCAGCCTCTTTATGAGGTGGGGCCCACGATGGAGAGTTCCAGCCACGCCAGTCCAGCTTCCCCTTCATGGGGAGGCCGGAGCCGAGTTTCAGGTTAGACTCGTGGGGGGCCAGCCTCTCTATGAGGTGGGGCCCACGATGGAGAGTTCCAGCCACGCCAGTCCAGCTTCCTCTTCATGGGGAGGCCGGAGTCAAGTGCCAGGTTAGACTCATGGCAGGCCAGCCTCTTTTTGAGGTGGGGCCCACGCTGAGGCGTTTTCCAGCCACTCCATGCCAGGCACCCCATTATGGAGAGGACTGAGCGCAGCGTTGGAGTCTGCCTGTACCAGGGTGGTGTTGCTGCATGGAAAGCACTCAACTTGGCATTCCTGGCAAGATTTCAGGGCTGAATTGGACAGAGGTTGCTTGCCTCTTCAAGGGGGATGGCCTTGGTGGTAGTTGAGCGGCTAGTGGCTCGGCAAGCCAGCCCTTCACAGGCAATGCCTGGGACTGCTGAAAGAGCGAGCGCCCAGAGCATAGGGAAGAGAAGGAAAGGGTCCTGGGCCAGCACGCGGGAGCAGCCCCTTTCCACTAGGGGTCAAGCCAAAACCTCCCTGCTCGGCCCTGCAAATTGCTCTTGCTGGCAATGGCGCTGTACGAACGGTGCAGTCAGAAGCAGCTCCTTTGGCAATAGGCACCAGTGCCGCTCACTTGAGGCTCTCTCTGGACGGGCAGGGTGGGGCGTGGTTCACCTGTTGGACCGTGCAGCGGGCAGATCTGCCCTCGTCCCCGTGGTGTTGCCACGAAGCTGAGTGGGTGATTCGGCTCCACAGGGTGGCTGCCATGAAGGATTCGGGGGGGGGGGGGGGAGAAAAAAGCTGCTTGTTTATACAGTGCAGATGAGAAATGCCTCCTGGCAAGAGAGCTGCTCCTTGGAAATCTTCTCAAGGCAGGCGAGCAGCCCCTGTGTGGGGACGAGTGTGGGTTGTAGGGGAGCAAGGGCAGTGTCCTCTTCACGGGGACAGCTCAGCACCGTTCTGGCTTAGATTCATGCCTGGCGTGTTCCCTTGCCATGAGGCGGATCAGCTTAGACCTCAAAGCAATGCGTGGCAGGCCGCTGCACACTTCCCCACATAGGACAAGGGGGACCTCCTTTGAAAGGAGCCCCAGCCTCACCCGCCCTACAGGGTTGCTGACGTGAGGATAAGGAAGAGCCCGGAGAGCCCCTCGGCTTTCTCACGAGAAGTATTTCATTTATTTGTGTATTTAAAACATTTCTTTGCCGCCCATTGTAACAAAGCCTCAGGGCGGCTTACAACACCCCATGGCCCCATTCTAAATGCAGAACTCTGCTGCTGCTTGTCTTGCCCCAGCCCACTCTTGGCCAGGCATCTCTGCTGTAAGAAGAGAGGCAGGTGTTAATACCCCCTTCTCCCAGGCTGTGGCAGTTGGCCCCTGGATGCCCCAGCCCTGTAGTTCCCTTCACACTGGAAGTTGCCATCTCCATTGAAAAGAGTCCCGGCCTCACCCGCCCTACAGGGTTGCTGCTGTGAGGATAAGAAATTGCCCAGAGAGCCACCTTGGCTTTCTCACGAGAGGAAAGGGGCCCAGTTTAAATGCAGGGTAAGATGCATAATAAGAACCCTCCTGCTGCTAGTCTCGTCCTAGCCACTCTTGGCCAGGCGTCTCTGGTGTAAGAAGAGGCAGCTATTAAAACCCCCTTCTCCCAGGCCGTGGCAGTTGGCCCCTGGATGCCCCAGCCCTGCAGTTGCCCGCACTTGGGAAGTCGCGACCTCCTTTGCAAATTGTAAAGACAGAACGATAAATCCTTCTCCACTTTGATGGCAGCCTCAGTCCCCTGGGGAGAAGATTGACGCTTCCTTGTTGCAACAGGAACTGTTGACTGACATCCCCAAGGACTTCTGGGTCGAGGCTCCTGCAGAGACAGGCCTCCCTGCAAGTGCTAGCCCCGTTAGACTCAAAGTGGAAAAGGGGGTCCGACTTCCTTGCATGGCATAGAGACTGCTTCCCCGCAGGCCCGGTGGTAGGATTCCTTTTCAGCTCGGGGCATTGCAGCGTGTCCCACGAGTCGCTCGGTGACACTCCTGCGTTGCCCATCGAACAACTAAGAAAAGCTTGTTCTGAAGCCCCGACTCTGAGCTCCATGTCCTTTGCCCATCTGGTTGGGACACCCCACCCCCAAATGAGGCCCTCGCTCAGAAATGGCTCTGCAGAGTGAATGGCGCTCTGGGCTGCCGACACCATGTTAAAATCCTGGCAAAATAGAACAGTGGGAAGCACAGTAGAACTGAACACAAAGATGCTAGAACCCCGGCGCAAATTAGCAGAGCGAGAGGAGCAAAATACTATTGTCATTAATCCTAGCTTTTCCAGGATAGAGAATCTGAAAGCCCCCTCCCTAAGTGGAACCTAAGCAGTTGATGGTAGTGTAGAAGTATGGGCCCTTAAAGTCATGTCACAGTGGCAGCAGCATAAACTTAAAGGGAGCCGGGAAGTGTGCGCGACCGTCTTGCATTGTGAACGGCTCTGGTTCTTGCTCATGCGAGGGAACTGTCCCCTTCAGGGGGACAATCCTTGGAGTAGCACATGAGGTGGACGCCTGGCAAATCTGCGTCCTTAGGAGGCGGCTCCCTTAAGTTGTGGCTGAGCTTCATGCGTTTCCAGCCACTCCTCTTCATGGGGACCATTCAGCTCAGGGGCCCTTTGCAGTGTTGCCAGGTAGCTGTCCTCTTCAGGGGGATGGCTGAAAGGCTCAGCCCTGCGATGGCTTTGGGCCAAGGCAAGCCAGCATCCGCTTTAGTAAGGACAAACAAAGTCGGGCCAGGCAGGCAGGCCACCTCTCTCTGGTGATCGTCTCTGCATGAAGCCATTTGCAGCCACTCAAGGCAAGCGCCCTCTTCACGGGTGCATCTCCTCAGCCCTGAAATCAAGCCTGGCAAGCCAGCTCTTCCTTGGCGTGCCTCACCTGAGCAATGGGGCAGCGTCCAAGCTTGGCAAGGCAGCCCTTCACGGGCATGGCACTTTTGTATTCCCCTTAGTGAGGAGTGTGGGACGATTGGCCTGGTTTTGCTGGGCTTTTCCTTCCCACGTGTAATACTCTATTTTCCTTGCTTCTGCCCGAGCATGGCGGTCCTTTCCGGCCATGGACCAAAGGCCCGACTCAAAGCGCGACTTGGCCCATTGTGCCGCTCAGCGGCTCCTGGTTGGAAACAAGAAGGTTGAAGTGTGGCTTGTGCCTTGAGGCTGTTGGAAGGGCTGCTGTTTCCTTGGAGGGAAGTGAAAGAGAGTAAGTTCTGTTTCTTTTCCTTTGGGGCAGAGGGATTTTCAGCAGAGCTGCCCAGCAATGCTCCTTTTCTTTTAGCGGGAATAGCTGGGGATAGAGGAGGCAGGTTCCAGTGGGCAAGGCAGCCTGCTCTTCCGGGAACAGTCAGCTGAGGGGTGGGGTGACATCGCCAGCCGTGGGGGCCTTCCTGGATGTGGCTGAGCTGGTTGGCCCTTGCGAGCTGCCTTTGCATGGAGTGGGTTTGGGAGGGATTTTCCAAGGCTCCTGTAATTGGGCAGAGCTGGCATTCTTTTCCAGAGTGTCTGCCATGGTGGCAGTTGAGGGGATTGCGACTCACCAAGTCAGCTTAAGGGGCGATGCATGAGGCCCCAGGAAGGGCGAGCACCCAGAGCGGAGGGAAGAGAAGGAAAGGGTCCTGGGACAGCATGTTGGCCGGCTCATGGAAATGGAGGCAAATAATGTCACTGTGTGAATCCTGTTTTTGGACTGATTTTCCTCTGTGGTTCTTTTTCAGCTTCTCATGGAGGTTAATTGTGTAACGAATGTCGTTTTGTCTGTGCTGGGAATCTTCCGTCATCACTGTGAACAAAAATTGTGTCTCCGAGAATATTTATTTTACACATTTATATGCCGCCCCCTTGCAAACAAGCCTCGGCGCGGCTAACAACATATGAAAAACAATATAAAACAATTACAACCATGTAAAACAAATACACAATTTAAAACACAAGTTAAAATATGTAACATTTTAATAAATGCTTTCCCAGTCTGAATAATGTGTCGTCGTTTCTCTGGAAATTAGTATTCAGTCATGCTGCTAGGTCTTCTGGTGAGGTTTCAAATTAGCTATGAACTTGCTATTGGTTGGCACCACCCGGGAAAACACACCTGTCCCATTGTATGGAATGGGGACTTACAGTTTCTGCGGTTGATTTCAATGATGCCTAAGTGCCCTTAACCTTCTCTGGATTGTATTACCAGTTTTTAATGTTTAAAAACTTCCTTCACTGAGTTCATAGGCGAGCAGAGAAATGAGACTAGTCTTTCCCATGAGAACACCAACCCGCAGGCGTGGGCAGCACAGCAGAATGTTTTCTGGGCATAATTTTTGGACAAATGGTCCAGTGCAATCCTCATTGAAATTAATTGGAGCCAAACATGAACAATACTGTTACACTCTTAAGTTAACATTACTGGCATTGCAATTCTGCTCTGGAATTATTTACAATAAGCAGAAATGTTAGTCGCAACTTTTAAAAGACAGCGATAGAAAGGTATTGCTTCAAAGGATGAGCAGGTTTAAATAAGGAAATAAGGAAGGACATTTGGCTTTTAAGGAAAATAGACTAGACTGAAAGCTTGTGGGGAGTGGGAATCTCTCAGTAGTGCTCTTGATTATATGCAATTCCCGGCAGTGGCCACAGGAGGGCACTCCAGGCGCGCTTTGATGCTCCCGTTGCTGCGCTAGAGCCACACTGGGCCCCCCCGGCTGCACGGAGCCCCCCCAAGCATGGGCTGCACGCTGCCGCCGCCCCCCCCCTTTTGGGAATATCGGCAACGGAGCCCCTTCGCCCCCCGGGACACGGGCTGGGGCTGGGGCTGCCGCGGCAGTTTGCAGGCGCCGCACTCCACTCCGGCTCTTCGCTTTCATGTCTGCGCGGAGAAGGCCCCTCCCTGGCTCGGACACTCTCAACATGGCGGGGCCGGATGAGCATCACTTCTCCGCGCCGCGGGCACCTCGCTTTGACGTCACGCCCAGCATGGCTGCCTGACGGCCAGGGAGGCTTCTTGCTGCCCTTCCTGCCTCTCCTGCCGTCGCCGCCCGAGGGAAGGGAAGGGAAGTGGGGAGCGGGAAGGACTGCTCCCCCCCCGTCTGCGAAGACCAGGTGGGGTCTGTTGCCCCCCCGCGTCTCTCCTTCGCTCACCCCACAGGCAGGGGGCCCCGGGCCCTCCGTGGAAGTCCGGGCAGAGATGCTGCCCCAGCGGAGAGGCCCCGATCACACGTACGCGTGCAAAGCGCCGTGGCTGGTGGGCTTGCCTTGGATGGGGGCGGGGCTCCTCCCTCCCTCCCTGCCACCCCCATCTGGGAATCAGGCGCAGGGCTCGGCGTCCATGGGCGCAGGTAGGATTGCCTTCTACAATTGCCTTCTATGATTGTCTTCTACAGTTTTGTCTTCTACCAGTGTTGCAAACCCTGCCCTGGCTTGCTAACGACGCAGCTCTGGCAACAATGCATGGCGAGCCGCTGAAGCTGAGCTGACTTTGTTGTGTGTCTGAAACAGCGTCAGCTGCTCCACCAGAAACGCAGAGAGTGCAGAGGCTTGCACTCTGATGTCGTGGTGATTTGAGAAACCCCCAAATGGTTGCAGGATGGCACAGGGATTCCCTCGGCTCGTCCTGCCTTGGCGGGAATCCATTAATAATCCATTGGCTCGTTGTACCTTGGTGGGAATCCATGAATCGAAGATTGGCTCATCATACCTAGGCACAAATCGATTAATCTGTGATTGGCTTGTCGTCCCTTGTTTGGAATCCATTAATCTTCAATTGGTTCATCATGCCTTGGCAAGAATCCATTGTTCCTCCATCTGCTAGTCGTGCCTTGGTGGGAATCCATTATTCTCCCATCTGCTCGTCGTGCCTTTTTGATACAAATTTATTAATTTTGGGGCTTCGCCTTTGGGTGGATGTTCGAAGGAGGAGATTATTTTCAGAGGATTAATGGTAATCTGTCCTTTTCTGTATTTTTTGTTAATTTAGACGTTCACCTTTTTTTAACCTCACCTTCCTTATACCTTCGAACTTAATTCTTTCCAGGAGGCCGTATTTGCTGTTTAAGTTTACCAAAATGGGGATCGTTTAGGATCTATTCCCTTTGCATTATTTCTAATGGGGAAAATTGCTTTAGACTTCAAACAATTCGGAGCTCATGCCGCCTCCTGAAACGAGTTAAGTTTGAAGTACGAGGCTCCCCAGGGTCCTGCTTTTTCCTTACAAAATCAGGTTTCCATGTCAGATTTCTCCCTTCCAAGATGCAATTTGTTCACTCAAATCACATGAATGCTACTGAGGACCACTCTGAGAAAAGAGTTGGAATGGCCGGTTCTGAACAGCTGCTCTTGTTTTGATCAGAGTCCACGTTGGAAAGCTTACTTAACATTTCCTCTTTATGACACTTTTAGCCTTCGTATAGTTCGGATCTTCCTTTGGCCGACGTACCTGAGAGACCGACGCCATCAAAATCATTTGTTTGCCATCTCAAGGACCGTCGCTGAGAGATAATTTCCAGTGTGAAGGTTCTGGCTACAGAAATGAACAGAGGAGTAAGTACATCATTTTCCATCTCTGTCTTCATGCGAAGGGCAGCTTGATGGCCTGTGGCAGTGTCGTTCTCGTGAAGCCTGCCTCAGGCAAGAGCCGCCTGAGAAAACCCTTCCCTTAGGTTCTCAATCTGCAGGCAGTTTTACCAATCATTGTTTTTTGATGGGGCCCATCCATCTGAGCTAAATTTGGGAGCGCAATGTTGAGCATGAAGTCATTTGGTGGGATAGAGGCTGACGTTCTTCCTTTGTCTTCCCCCATGCAGTAGACGGTCCGCCTCAGAGAGCCCCGAGAAGAGTCTCACACGAAGGCGATGTCTCTTATATGCAGCTGGGGTCGACCGCTCCAGGACCCCGAAGACAACAACCACGCACTTGATATCCCACAGCATTCGTCAGAGAAACGACGAGCATCACACTGTGATCGACGACGTGTTCTCTGCTGGAGATGGGGAGCAACAGACAGACCGATTCACGCAAAGTGAGTGTCTGATGTGGTACTGCCAAAGACCTTGGCAGCAGGATGGTCTCTGCGGACGCAGCCCATGTGAGAGGATACCCCTGGCACCTCCCTTAAACCTTTCCCGTCGACTTTTCCGATGCAGCATCCTTTTATGAGTGACTTGCGTGAGGATGGGTTCCCTGATGCACCTGCTGGAGCTGCCATCACTCCTTCCGTGTCCCGGGTGGTTGAAGGAGGCCACCAGT
Organism: Varanus salvator macromaculatus; assembly: GCA_023646645.1. Lineage (NCBI taxonomy): Eukaryota > Metazoa > Chordata > Lepidosauria > Squamata > Varanidae > Varanus > Varanus salvator. Next base: position 40,740 of record JAIXND010000786.1, read on the forward strand.
CCAAATACAGAAACAGCAGTGCCAGAATCCCCTAGATTGCTTTGTGCGCAGCCCCACATGTGCCTACAACTCCCATGGTTCCACAGCGGGCTGGGGAATCACGTGTGGCTCAACATGCGTGTCCTTCCACCGCGCTTCATTTTCCTCGCCTTTCCTGATCCTGCTCCACCTCTGTCCAGCATGTGATTTCGTGCAGCCTGTGCTGATGACAACTGGACAATACTAACCACCCCCTTATATTTTGACCTTTCAGGGAGATGCCGGCAGCCCCATCATTCATGAGGCCGATGCCAGGAAGGAGCTGCGTGGGACCATCAGCGGGGCGCTAACTGTGCCGAAAAGGGGGAACCCGGAGTCTAAACTGGGGGTCCCACGGGTCGAATCACACCTGAACGCAGCCCGTGACAGGACCCACCGCCCTCCTGGATGAGTGCAGGAACTTTCTTTGCAGCATACTGGGCGACTCGTTGAAAGTGAGCAAATGAACCTCATGGTGTGAAGCGTGTTTGGAGCTGATTTTTTCTCGGCAGTTATTTTTGCAGCTTCTCTTGTCATTTTATCTGAGCAGGAATCTTCAGCTGTTGCTGAAACAAACCTTGTACCAATGAAAAACAAGACCATATCTAAAATTGGAACGGGTGCTGCTCTGTCAGTCCATCCGATGTATGCCACCGTATCTCTAGAAATCAGTATTAAATCATGGTGTGAGGTTTTCTGGTGAGTCCTAAAATTAGCTATGATCTTGCTAACCTTGGAGCCACCCAGAAAAACAAAGGACCAAGTGGGACGTATGGATGTTGCCTGAGCGGGTGGAAATAGAGCTTCCCTGGAACGGCCGAGTTTCATGAGATTAGAGTGCCATACCTGAAAACCACTTCACGAGCCATCACTGAGCCTGCAGAGTTGTATATATTCACACTGTGAGCTTGGGCGGACATGAGGCAGGGGTGACCCCTCACAATGAAGTTGAAAATTCATTGCTGCTGAACATTTTACTGTTCAAATAAGCTTTTATTCATTGAACTTGTAATATATCTTTGGGGCTGGATGGCTCTTTGTTAGTTAATGATTTTATTCTGACCTCTTCCTCATAAACTGTAAGTCTAAAAAGTCAATTCAGTATCGCACCTCTGCCAGCGTCCCTTGCTTTATTTTGCGCTGGATTCAGGAGTTTACTGTCATCTTGTGATTTAGGACTTATCCCCCTGCTGTAAAGTGCGGATTCCCTGTGTGCTGCGCTTTGCTGATCCTGGACCCCTCCTCATTTTCCTGCTCTCACATGCTGGGCTCCTGTTGTGTTGACTTTGCCATTTTAGCTCTGTGACCTGTTCTAACTGCAGCACAGCAAGAAAGGGTATTAGCCGGAGGAAGGGGCCTTCCTGCCCTTCCCTTCGTTACCTGCTGCAGCCTGGGGAGCGGGGGCTGCAGCCCACCCTGCGGAATACGCAACACAGGCCTCGTGTCACAGGTCTGCTTTTATACCGTCCCATTACTAGCGCTTTGCAACAAGGACTGATGAAATGGCAACGCATCCAGCAGTTCACAATAAAATCACACTTAAAAGCAATGCAACATTAAAACGGCAAGAGAAAAATAGAATAAAACACTAGAGGCAGGTCGGGGACCAACAAGACAAGCCCTGCGCTGCGTGTGCAAATGCATCTGCAGCGCTGTTGCAGAAAACGGAGGATGCTGAGTGGAAGGCGTGTCTTCTCGATAGCTATTGGACCTTGAAGTCTCTAAAAAGGCTACTGTTTTATTAGTGATCACCATTAGGAGAGGTGCAGAATTTCTGCAGACAGAGACTCGTGTATTCTCCATGTGTACCGTGCCTTTTTCTCTTGAAAGGAAGTCAAGGCGGCTTGCACAACGCTTGGCTCAATTTGATGCACACAAAAACCACCCTGTGGGGTAGGACAGGCCGAGACTCTGTGCGGCCAGGCAGGGAGAAGCCACATTGCCCCAGCCCCACACTCTGGATCGCTGCCCCACCGCTGGGGGAGCCTCGACGCCTCGCCCAGTCCCCACACTCAGAGGCCTCATCTGGCCAGTTGCAAGGCGTCCAAGCGAGCAGGAAGGGGGGGGCGCCTGCAGGGCTGCTCCTCCAGATCAGGGCCAGGGGGGTGCATAGCAGGGCAGGGGGGCACTTCCTGGGCAGGCACCGGCCCTGTCCCAGCAGGGGGAACTGGGGCAGGAGGGACGGGGCCGGGGGCCCCGAGGTGGGGAGGCAGAAAACGGGGTGCCGCCAAGCCCGCTCTGCACGCCCTTATTGCAACGGGCCGGGTCAGGCAGCGCAGGAGAAACGTTCTGCCTGCTAGTGGCAAGTTGGCACTGCCTGCGAAGGGGAAGAGGCGCCGCTCCTGCCCTGGGCGCCTGCCCCCAGGACGCAATCTCCTTCTCCTCCTCCTGCTCAGCGTCTACTCGAAGTAGGGATTAGATTCTCCACACTTTGCCTCGCAGCTGCCCTACCTCGCACGGCTGTTGTAAGGATAGAACGGGGAGAATGGGAATCGTGGGCGCTGCCTTGGGGTTAGGATTATCTCCCAGACCATTTTCACGTATGCTACCATCAAGGGACAGAAGAGCTGAAAGTATTGTGTGGGAAGGGTGCCTGCCTTCTCCCCCCTCGGCTCTCATTCTTCTTTTCTCATTTCCTTCTCCTCTGCCGTGACAAACCGCTCAGAAGACAGGATGTCTCTTGAGAGAAAAGGCTGGTGAAAGCCTTTCCTTTAAAAAAAAAAAAGTTTTATTATTATTATTATTATTTTCTACAAGTTTAAAAAAATAAAAAATAAATAAAAAGATCAATCATCAGAGACAGCAGAAATGCTGGGTCAGCCCCCCCCCCCATTATTTCTAATAACAATCTATAGGCATATTCCAATCTACGCATATAGTCCCGTTTTCCTAGCCAATAATAAAAAGTCTGCACACGGGATAAAAAGGACCAGGTTGATGTTTGCATTCCCAGTGAAAGCCTTCAGGCCGCAATTCCCAGCAGTGGCCACAGGAGGGCACTCCAGGCGCGCTTTGATGTCCCCGTTGCTGCGCTAGAGCCACATTGCGCCCCCCCCCGGCTGCACGGAGCCCCCCCAAGCAAGGCCTGCACGCTGCCGCCGCACCCCCTTTTGGGAATATCGGCGACGGAGCCCCTTCGCTCCCCGGGACACGAGCTGGGGCTGGGGCTGGGCCTGGCACGGCGCTTTGTGGAATGCTTTAATCCAATGCGGCTCTTAACTTTCGTAGCTCTAGACACGCGCCTGCGCGGACAAGTCACTCCCAATATGGTTGCCGGGCAAGGCCTCCTCCCTGGCTCGGACTCTCCCAAGATGGAGGGGGCCGACTGAGCATCACTTCTCCGCACCGCGGGCACCTCGCTTATGAGGTCAAGCCCAGCATGGCTACCTGAAGGCGACGGCGGCTTCTTGCTGCCCTTCCTGCCTCTACTGCCATCACCGCTCGAGAGAAGGGAAGGGAAGGGAAGGGAAGGGCTGCTCCCCTCCCGCGTCTCTCCTTCCCGATTGGCTCGTCAAGAATCGGCGGGAATCCATCATTCCTCCATCTGCTCGTCGTGCCTTGGCTTGAATCCATTAATCTTCCATCAGCTCGTCGTGCCTTTGGCCTGAATGCATTATTCTTCCATCAGCTCGTTGTGCCTTGCTGGCAATCCATTAATCCTCCATCAACTTGTCATGCCTTGGCATGAATCCATTATTCTTCCATCAGCTCGTTGTGCCTTGCTGGCAATCCATTAATCCTCCATCAACTTGTCATGCCTTGGCATGAATCCATTATTCTTCCATCAGCTCGTCGTGCCTTGCTGGCAATCCATTAATCCTCCATCAACTTGTCATGCCTTGGCATGAATCCATTATTCTTCCATCAGCTCGTCGTGCCTTGCCAGTAATCCATTATTCTTCCATCTGCTCGTCGTGCCTTTTTGATAGAAATTCATTAATCTTGGGGCTTCGCCTTTGGGTGGATGTTCGAAGAGGGAGAGTATTTTCCGAGGATTAACAGTAATGTGTCCTTTTCTGTATTTTTCATTAATTCAGACATTCACCTTTTTTTTAACCACACCTTGCTTGTAAGCTCGAACTTAATTCGTTCCAGGAGGCCGTATTTGCTGTTGAAGTTTACCAAAATGGGGATCGTTTAGGATCTATTTCATTTGCATTATTTCGCATGGGGAAAATTGCTTTAGACGTCAAATAATTTGGAGCTCATGCCGCCTCCTGAAACGAGCTAAGTTTGAAGTACGAGGCTCCCCGGGGTCCTGCTTCTTCCTTACAAAATCAGGCCTGGGGGCGGGCAGGGGGGAATGTTCGAAGAGGGAGAATATTTTCAGAGGGATTAAAGCTAATGTGTCCTTTACTGGATTTGTTTTTATTCCCTCTTTGGAATACAGGCGATGGAGCCCCTACGCCCCTCCTGGGACACGGGCTGGGGCCGGGGCTGGGCTCTTTGTGGATGCCTCAATCCAATCCGGCTCCTCGCTTTCGTAGCTCTGGACACACGCCTGCGCGGAAAAGGCCACTCCCAACGGACACTACCAGCATGGCAGGGCCGACATGACGTCATTTCTGCGCGCCGCGGGCACCTCGGTTTTGACGTCATGCCCAGCATGGCTGCCTGAAGGCGAGGTGAGGCTTCTTGCTGCCCTTCTTCTCCCCTGCTATGGCCGTCCCGGGGGGAGGGCGGCGGAGGGAGTAGGGCTGCTCCCCCGCCCTCCGTCTGCAAAGACGGGGTGAGGTATTCCACTGTCCCCCTGCGTCTCTCGCCCCGGCCCCTCCCTGGAAGTCTGGGCAGAGAAGCCGCCTCCAGCAGAGAGGCCCCGGGAGGCCGGGCGGGCATTGCCGGAGATGCCCCGCTCTCACGTGCATGTGCAAAGCGCTGTGGCTTGTGGGCTTTCCTTGGATGGGGTGGGGGTCCTCCTTTCCTCGCCCCCCCCCCGCTCCTGGAATCGGAGGCTGGGCTCATCTTCCATGGGCGCAGGTGGGATGCTCGTCGAGGCAGTGCGGGGCCGTTCCCGGAGGAACGTATGTGGGAGCGTGCCCCTCTTCAAGGCCAGAATGCCAGCTTCCCCGTTGGCACGCGCAGCATTGCATTTTCTGCTCTTGTCCGAGTGGAGAAGGGCTGCAGAGGCTCTCACTTACAGCGTCCCGTGTGTCTTCTGAAATACACGAGGGGACTCAGGTATAGGAAAAGCAATTCCCCCCCACCCCCGGGGGGTGGAGTTCTCCCATCCCCTTTCCTGCTTGGAAATGCCTGAGAGAACCCTTCCCTTCGGTTCTCAGTCTGCATGCAGTTTTACCAATCTTGTTGACATGGTTTGTCTTTTGATGGGGGCTATCCATCTGAGTTGAATTTGGGAGCGCAATGTTGAGCACGAAGTCACTTGGTGGGATCGAGGCCGACGTTCTTCCTTGGTTTTCCCCCATGCAGTAGACGGTCCGCGTCAGAGGGCCCCGAGGAGAGTCTCACGCAAAGGCCACGTCTCCTGTTTGCAGCTGGGGTTGACTGCTCCAGGACCCCGAAGGCAACGACCGTGCACTCGACATCCCAGAGCGATCGTCAGAGAAACGACGAGCGTCAGACAGCGATCGACGACATGATCTCTGCTGGAGATGGGGAGCGGCAGACAGAGCGATTCACGCAAAGTACGTGTCTGATGTGCGGCCGCCAAAGACCTTGGCAGCAGAACCGTTTCTGCGGATGCGGCCCGTGTGAGCAGGATACCCCCTGACGCCTCCCTTAAACCTTTCCCGTTGACATTTCCGATGCAGCGTCCTTTTATGAGTGACCTGGGTGGGGATAGGTTCCCTGATGCACCTGCTGAAGCTGTTGTCACTCCTTCCGTGCACCATGTCCCGGGTGGTAGAAGGAGGTCACCCGTCCAAATACAGAAACAGCAGTGCCAGAATCCCCTAGATTGCTTTGGGCGCTGCCCCACGCATGTGCGGGCAGGGAGAAGGCCTGCAACTCCCACGGTTCCACAGCGGGCCGGGGAATCACGTGTGGCTCAACATGCGTAGGCTTCCGCCGCGATTCATGTTCCTCGCCTTTCGTGATCCTGCTCCACCGCTGTCCAGCCTGCGATTTTGAGCAACCTGTGCTGAGGACTACTGGACAATACTAACCACCCCTCTTCTGTTTCGACCTTTCAGGGAGACGCTGGCAGTCCCGTCATTCGTGAGGCCGACGCCAGGAAGGAGCTGGGTGGGACCGTAAGCGGGGCGCTAGCCGTGCCGAGGAGGAGGAACCCAGGGTCTAAACGAGGCTCCCACGGGTCGAATCGCACGCGAACGGGGCCCGCTTCAGGACCCACCGCCCTCCTGAATGAACACGGGGACTTTCTTTGCAGGCTGCTGGGCGACTCCTTGCCAGCGAGCAAATGAACGTCACGGTGTTGAGCCAGCTTTGGAGCGGATTTTTCCTCGGCGGTTATTCTTATCTGGACCCATTTCAGTCCGGCTTCAGACCCGGCTTTGGCACTGAATCCGCCTTGGTCGCCCTGTATGATGACCTATGCAGGGAGAGGGACAGGGGGAGTGCATCCCTGTTAGTCCTTCTTGACATCTCAGCGGCTTTCGATACCATCGACCATGGTATCCTTCTGGAGAGGCTGGCGGGATTGGGGGTTGGAGGCACTGCTTTGCAGTGGTTCCACTCCTATCTCAATGGCCGATACCAGAAGGTGGTGCTGGGGGACTATGGCTCTGCGCCATGGCAGCTATGCCATGGGGTTCCGCAGGGCTCCATTTTGTCCCCCTTGCTTTTTAACATCTACAAGAAACCGCTGGGGGAGGTCATCAGGAGGTGTGGGCTGCGGAATCATCAGTACGCGGATGATACCCAGCTCTACCTCTCGTTTTCCACCGATCCAGGTGAGGCGGTGGCTGTGCTGAACCGGTGCCTGGCCGAGGTAATGGGCTGGATGAGGGCCAATAAACTGAGGCTCAATCCAGACAAGACGGAGGTCCTGTTGGTAGGTGGGTCGGGCTACAGTGTAGGGAACTTGACCCTAGTCTTGAATGGGGTTGCACTCCCTCTGAAAGACAGGGTCCGCAGCTTGGGAGTGCTCCTCGACCCGGAGCTGACCTTGACTGCTCAAGTGTCAGCAGTGGCGAGGAGCGCCTTCCAACAGCTTCGGCTGATACATCAGCTGCGTCCCTTCCTGGAGCTCGATTGCCTGACGACAGTGACACATGCGCTGGTGACTTCCCGGTTGGATTATTGTAACACGCTCTACGTGGGGCTTCCCTTGAAGACGGTCCGGGTACTTCAACTGGTGCAAAATAGAGCTGCCAGGGTACTGACGGGGACTGGGCGTGGTTCTCACATCACCCCAGTTCTCCGTCAGCTCCACTGGCTTCCCATTGAAGTCCGGGCCCAATTCAAGGTGTTGGTTCTTACCTATAAGGCCCTAAACGGCTTGGGCCCTAACTACCTAAAGGAGCGCCTGCGACCATATATGCCCTCCCGCCCCTTATGATCAGCGGCAGAGGCTCTCGTCCGGGAACCCTCCGTGCGTGATATTAGGAGGGTGAGTACCCGGAGGAGGGCTTTCTCAGCGGTGGCGCCCCATCTATGGAATGCGCTCCCCAGAGAGGCTCGCCTGGCGCCATCGTTATTTGCTTTTCGGCGCCAGGCGAAGACCTTTTTATTTAGACAATATTTTAATTAATATTATTGTTAATTTATGTTTATGTTTTTGATTTAATTTATGTCTAATTAATTTATGTTTAATTTATGTTTAATTTAAGTTTAATTTAAACTTGTTTTTATCTTGTTGTATGGTTTTTATATGATAACCTGAGATGGGCCAGTTTTTAAATTTGGTATATGTTTTAATATTGTATTGTTTAATGCTGTGAGCCGCCCCGAGGCTGCTGCAAGGGGTGGCATATAAATTTTTAAATAAAATAAAATAAATAAAAAAATTCTTGCAGCTTCGCCTGTCATTCTGTCTGGGGTGGAAATCTTCAGCCGTCGCTGAAACAAAGCTTGTCCCGCTGAAAAACAGGACCGTGTCTAAGATTGGAACTGGAGCGGCTCTGTCAGTCCATCCGACGTGTGCCACCGTTTCTCTAGAACGTCGTGTTAAATCATGGTGTGAGGTTTTCTGGCGAGTCCCAAAATTAGCTATGAACTCGCTAACCTTGGAGCCACCCAGAAAAACAAAGGACCAAGCAGGACGTAAGGATGTGGTCTGAGCTGGCATAACTGGAGCTTTTTTTTTTTTTCTTTTTTTAGTTGCCGAGGTGCACCGAGGGGGGGAGGGATATATTGTTTATGGTTATAGTTGTATAGTTTTGCTGTATTTTATTATTGTATTTTAAATTGTTGTAAGCCGCCCCGAGGCTTTGGTGCGATGGGGCGGCCTATAAATGTTTTAATAAATAGGTAAATAAATGGCCGAGATTCACGAGAGGAGCGTGCCGTGCCCTTGGCGTCAGGTCCTGTCATTCTCAGGGATGTCCTGCCTGTGCCCCTATGTCTGAAAGCCACTGCACGAACCGTCACTGAGCCTGCAGCGTTGTATACATTCACACCGTGGGCTTGGGTGGCCTTTGGCAGACACGGGGCAGGGGCGACCACTCACAAGCAAGTTGGAAATTCATTGTCGCTGAACATTTCCTTTTCAAATAAGCTTTTATTCATTGAACTCGCAATATCTCTTGCGGGGCTGGATGGCCCCTTGTCAGTTAACGACTTTACGTTAACCACTTGTTCACGAAGTACAAGTATAAAAAGAAGTCAGTTCAGTATCACACCTATGCAGACTTCCCTCGCTGTGTTTTGCGTTGGATTCAGGAGTTTACTGTCACCTCGCGATTGAAGACTTATCCCCCTGCTGTAAAGTGCGGACTCCCTGTGTGCTACGCCTTGCTGATCCTGAACCCCTCCTCATTTGCCTGCTCTCACGTGCCGGGCTCCTATTGTGTTGACTTTGCCATTTTAGCTCTGTCGCCTGTTCTAACTGCAGCATGGCAAGAAAGGGCATTGGCTGGAGGAAGGGGCCTTCCTGCCCTTCCCTTTCGTTGCCCGCTGCAGCCCACCCTGTGGAATACGCAACACAGGCCCGGTGTCACAAGCCAGCTTGTATGCCCTGCCCCATTACTAGCGCTTTACGAGGACTGATGAAATGGCAAAGCATCCACCAGTTCACAGTAAAATCACACTCAAAACCAATGAAACATTAAAATGGTGGGAGAAACATAGAATAAAACACTAGAGGCAGGTCGGGGACCAACAAGACCAGCCCGGCACTGCGTGTGCAAATGCGTCTGGGGCGCTGCTGCAGAAAGCGGAGGATGCCGAGTGGAAGCCGTGTCTTCTCAATAGCTATTGGACCTTGAAGTCTCAAAAAAGGCTACGGTTGTATTTTTGATCACCATTAGGAGAGGTGCAGACAGAGGCTTGCGTATACTCCATGGGTCCCATGCCTTTTTCTCTTGTAAGGAACTCGAGGTGGCTTGCACAATGCTTGGCCCAATTTGACGCTCACAACAACAACCCTGCGGGGTAGGACAGGCCAAGACTCTGTGCCTGGCCCAATGTCAGTCGGCGAGCTGCACGGCCAGGCAGAGAGTAGAAGCCGGATCGCCACGGCTCCAGCCCCAGCCTTGCCCGCGCCGGCTGGGGGAGCCTCGCCGCCTCACCCGGTCCCCGCGCTCGGAAGCCTCGTCCAGCCAGTGCAAGGCGCCCGAGCGGGCGGAGAAGCCGAGTCCGGCCGAGGCGACTGTGGCAGCCGAGGGCCCGATCCGCCGGGATGGCGCCCCGGAGCGATGCGGGAAGGGGGTGCGCCCGCTGGGCTGCTCCTCTGGATCAGGAATGGGGCGGGGGGGGGGCGATTCCTGGGTAGGCCAGCGGGCCTGACCCGGCAGGGAGACCTGGGGGCAGGAGGGACGGAGCCGGGGTGGGCAGCAAGGTGGAGGTGGGGTGGCAGCAAGCGGGGCGCTGCCAAGCCCGCTGTGCACCCCCCTTATTGCGACGGGCACCGCGGGAGAAACGTTCCCCCTGCGAGCAGCCACGTCGGCGCTGCCAAGCGGACGGACTTTCCGGGGAAGAAGGGCGGGAAAAGACCAGCCTCCCCTTCTGGCGACCATGTTGGGAGAGGCAAGGAAGTGCCTCAATCTCGGAGGGAGGGAGGGAAGTGACATCACTGGCGCCATCTTGCTCGTGGCTTATTCCAGGGATTTAGCCCTCCGCCATGTTAGTAGTGGCCGGCCTTGCTGAGGCGTTCCACAGACGTAGGAAGGGGAAGAGGTGCCGCTCCTGCCCCGTGCACCTGCCCCCGGGACGCCATCTCCGTCTACTGCAAGTAGGGATGAGATTGTCCAGGCTTGGACTCGCAGCTGCCCTACCTCGCAGGGCTGTTGTGAGGATAGAACGGGGAGAATGGGAATCGTGGGCGCTGCCTTGGGGTTAAGATGATCGGCAAGATCATTTTCATGTATTTATTTATTTATTTATTTATTTTTATTTTTTATTTATTTGGAAATTTATAGGCCGCCTCTTGCCACAAGCCTCGGGGCGGCTCACAACAATAACAATGTATGCTATGGTCACGGGACAGAAGAGCTGAAAGTGTTTTGTGGGAAGGGCTGGCCCTGATGCCCATGGGTGCCTGCCTGCTCCCCCCTCGGCTCTCATTCTTCTTTCCTCATTTCCTTCTCCTCTACCATGACAAACGGCTCAGAAGACAGCATGTCTCATGAGAAAAAAGGCTGGTGAAAGCCTTTCCTTTTTAAAAAAAAATAAGTTTTATTATTATTTTCTACAGGCTAAAAAAAGAATGGAAAAAAAAATAAAAACATCAATCATCAGAGTCATCAGAACTACTGGGTCAGCTCCCCCCCCCTCCGTACTTTTAATAGCAATCCATAGACACATTCAAATCTGCCCATAGTCGTACCTGGGCACAAATCGATTAATCCTCCATTGGCTCGTCGTGCCTGGGCACAAATCCATTATTCGGCCATCGGCTCGTCGTGCCTGGGAACCAATCCATTAATCGGCTATCGTCTCATCATGCCTGGGCACAAAACGATTGCTCTTCCATCAGCTTGTCGTGTCTTGGTGGGAATCCATTCATCTTTCATCTGCTCGTCTTGTCTTTTTGACCCAAATTGATTAGTCTTGGGGCTTGGACTGTGAGGTGGCCTGGGGGGCGGGGGGAATGTTCGAAGAGGGAGAATATTTTTTAGAGGGATTAAAGCTCATGTGTCCTTTATTTGATTTGTTTTTATTCCCTCTTTGGAATATCGGCGATGGAGCCCCTTCGCCCTTCTTGGAACACGGGCTGGGCCTGGTAGAGCTTGGCATTTTGCGGACTGCCACAATCCTGCTCTTCAATTTCGTAGATCTAGTTACGGCCTTCTGCGTAAACTGGCCACTCACAATATGGCAGACGGGCAAGGCCTTTCTTAGCGGACATTACCAATATGGCGAGCGCCGGTTTACGTCACTTCTCCGCGCCGCAGAAGTCACGTGTTGACATCACACCCAGTGAGGGTTCTTGCTGCCCTCTCTGCCTCTGCTGACATGGCCGCCCTAGGAAAGGAAAGGAACGGGGGTGGCAGGGCGGCAAGGGCCTCTCCTGCCTCCGGTCCCTGAAGAGGGGCGGCCTCCTCTGCGCCCCCCCCCACTCCTGTTGCACCGCTCTGGCAGAGGGCTGCGCCCCTTCCCTGGAAATCCGAGGCGGGAATGCCCCGGAGGAGATGCCCTGCTCACCTGCTTCCAGTCCGCAGCCGGAGAGATGGAGGTAGGGCGCCTGCGTCTCTGGCCAGGGGGCTGCAGGGGCCACGGATGGCAAGGGACGCCCCTGCTGCTTTGTTCTAAGGGCAGAAGACCCCCGCAGCCACCTGCATTATCCGGGGTCGTTTGTCTTTCTTTGTGCTTGCAGAGCTGAGGTTGGTGGGAGTTCGTTTATTCTGTGCGTTGTTCTTATATCCTGCCACTTTCCTGCAAAAAACAAAACAAAAATGAGGCGGCTTATAGAATCCTCTTTTTATGATCCTGGCAACAACCCTGTGAGGTCGTTTCAAACGAGAAGCAATTTGCCCATTGTGCTTTGCACCTGGATTGGAATTGGTCAGACACTGTCAGATTGGAAGGGAAGCTATTGATGCAAGCCTTGAAAAAGTGTTACTGGGAGTGGTGTGGACAGAAATGGGGAAATGGCATTAAAAATATAAATGAGAGGAGGAAAGAAACATTCTACAGGACTCAGCTGGTGGATCCTAGCTGTGGAGCGGGACAGGAAGCCTTGTGGATTTCTCCCAAGACAGCAGATGGATATTGTCCGGAATAGGATGGTTACCTGTATAAAACATAGTTGTGTTTCAGCAGCTCTGCACTTGGCTGAAAGAAGAATTACACTTCTGGTTAACCAAGGCAATATAATGGACCTCAAGATTTTGTAGACAAATGTGTTAGTTTAATAATTATGAAATAATTCTGCAATGATTACAGCTATCTTTAAATTGCTTGGTATAAAATAAGGTAGTATTTCTCTGCAGCATCTGAAGTCCAGTATTTTGCCTCTAATTAGAGAGGGACCAGCGGTAGGGATGCTCTATTCTGACCTCAACTCAGAGGAAGGCCTTAAACCAGGTGGAAGAATGTCCACAAAACTCTCTAGTTTGTTCCAGAATCTTGGTATTTACCCCTTTACTTTTTGGGAGAAAGCTTGGTTGCTAGTTGGAGTCATCCATATTTGTTTGGGAAAAATCTTCCTGCCTTGAAAGTGTAATGATGAATTTACAGAATGATATCTTAGCTTTGCAGGACTTGGTAATGCCACCAAGCAAGCCATCTCCATATTGAGACAGAAATTAGCAAAAGAGGCAGTCTTTGGCTGTGTTGGAGGCTTCCTTGGAGCACAGATCAAAGATGGACAAGCAAGACTCACCTAGCCATGCAGAAGGAACAGCTCTTAAGACCTTCATGACTAAGAATGTTATGAATTCTTGCAAAAGAACCATGCAGGTGATCCAAGCTGTGGACGGATTCAGCTCAGAGGTGCAGCATCCACGGTTCCAGCAGTTCTGCTACCAGGAGGCTGAGGGCCCCCGAAGGTTTTGTAGCCAACTTCATGATTTTTGCCATCGGTGGCTGAAGCCAGACCAACACACAAAGAATCAGATTCTGGATATGGTGATCTTGGAACAGTTCTTGACAGTCCTTGCACCAGAGATGGAGAGCTGGGCCAGGGAGTGTGGAGTGGAGACCAGTTCCCAGGCGGTGGCCCTGACAGAAGGTTTCCTTCTGAGTCAGGCAGCAGAGAAGAAGCAGGAAGAGCAGCTAGTAAGACATTTCATCCTTTTAAAATCCAAGGGGGCAAGAATGTGGGGGAGGAAATCGTAGAACAGAGGACCATCAGGTCCAACCCCTGATGAGATCATAGAATTCTCCATCACTTGCCCCACACCTTTTGGAACTCATCTAAGCAGGGATATTCTGAGCCCCCACAGCCTTTGTTTCTCTTACTTCTTTTCTAATCCTCCCCATTCTGTGTCTTGGATCCTTATTGCTATTTCAGGAGCAGAACTGGGTTGCAGAAGTGGGCACCGAATGGCCTGAGGCTCCACCAGGGAGCAGAAAGACTCTGTACAGAGAGCACAAACAGGAGGGTGAAGGAGGGAGCACCTTGCTGGGTAAGAATAAATGGGGCATATTAGAACTTTGTCTCTGTCCATTGATTATGCAGGCCATCCGTGGGCAATTTTTGAGGGTGAAGTTACTTGCCTTTAAACCTTTTCACCTATTCAAAAATGTGTCTACTTTGGGCAGCACATGAACCTGGAAAACATCACTTTTATTTGTGACTAAAAGCCCAAATGTGGGAAGAGATGGTTTCATAAGGTTGGACTATAAAAGTCTCTTGACTATTCTAAATGTGTCTGGCAGATGAGACATGTCACTCTCTTGTGCATGTTGAGAAGTATCATTTAATCCTTGAGACAAGCGCATGCTACTGGGTTCCCACCATCTTTCTCTCTTGCAGGAAATGGAGTGGTGCCAGGAATGCTTGCTGTGTCGTTCTCCTACTCTCGTGGTGAAGGGAAAAGCACTTCTGTGCAACCACATCAGGTATCGGGTGGAGACAGGTGGGGCTTCTGCCTGCTGCTTACTACTTTGGCCCAGAATAGAGCTCTCCCCTGGCTTTTATCACAGGTGCCCACTGTGGATTCTGCAAATGACACTCATGGAAGTTTAAATCTAGCAGGATAACATCCAACCCATCACCATAATTAGATCTGGTTAGTAGACTGAGTAATATATGGCAAATATTTTTCTCCTTTTTTCTAGGGTCTGGTGGTGTTTGAAGAGGTTGCTGTGCACTTCACAGAGGAGGAACGGGCTGTGCTGGATGTGGAGCAGAGAGCTCTGCACAAGCAGGTCATGGAGGAGAACGGTAGACTTCTGTCTTCCCTTGGTAAGACTCCGGGTTTGAGAGATGGTGATATCTGCTTACAGTGTATGTGTTTTAGGTAGGGGGTTTTGTGCATGAGCACATGCATGTTCATGTAAATGTGCAAGCTTGCTAAGGACCTGTATTTCAGGTCATCCTGCCCCCTTCTAATAGGATTAATCGTTTGCGTTGCCTTCGCTGTCAATACAAATCTACAAGGGGTCTAACAAGATCCAGACTTAGAGAACAGAGCCATTGAAATCCATGGGATTTGTTAGCCATGATTAAGTTAAATACCAATTGTTTTGTAAGGCCATACTTGTATGTGTAACTAACCAGGATCCAGCTGAATGAGACATCAGGACAGAATGTGAAAATGGTTCATCAGCACCAGGTCCTCAGAACACTAGAAAGCATCAAGAGCCACCATAAATATTGATACAGGCTTTAATTACTATGGTATCCCGGAAGCCTGTTCCTTGAAAGTAGACAAGGAGTGGGCCTCGCATTGCAGTGGTGCCATGACTGAGGAGTCTTGCCCTGCATCCTTCACACACAGCGGGCATGCAGAATGTGGAGTCGTAATGGCTTGTGTGGGAGAAAGCAATCCTTCGTGTATCTGAAATACTGAGAATTTAAGAATTTAATGCACAATACACAACAGCTGAATCAGTGTGTGTACTGCCGGAATTGTTGTTGGGAGGGTGGCAATGAAATTGCAAGCGCTACAAGACATGGCCTACCTGGAGAAAATGCTGACATGCCTCCTCACATGCCTCCTCACATGCCTCCTTCGTCTGGGTGGAACTCCCCTCGAAACACACAGCACCTCTGTCCATGCAGGACAAAGATTGTTTGCACTAGGGTTGTGTCAGAGACACTAGCACAAGCTCCCCCAACCTTATACTTCAAGGTTGTTTTGGCCTACAGTTCCCATTAGCCCCAGCCACCATGCCAATGTTGATGGGAAATGGGAAACATTCATAGAGACCCACACTGGGGAAGGTTGTGCACATTCTTGAAATTAAGGACTTGTTCAATGGAAAGTGGAATGTATCCCAGTAGGCCTCCACAGCGGTCCATCCTGCCAGGCTAAGAAGTGAGGAAGACTCATCTGGGATTTGGCTCAATAATGCACGATAGGTGGGCTCACTCATCCAGGATTATACTTGTCTTCTTCCCTCTTTCCCTGATTTTTGTCTGTCTGTTCACTTTCCTTGATGTATTCGAGTTGACTGATCTGGGATTAGCCAGTTTGTGACTGCTAGTTTATGGCCTTCACAGTGCTGCTCTGGGCTAGGAGAAGTTAGAGAAGAGAGAAGGGCAGTCACACATACCAGAACTCGTTTCTCTCTCTCTCTCTCTCTCTCTGCCCTTGTCACTTGAGTCTGTCCTGCTCTCCTTCATGGACAACCAGAAAGTGGAATCTGACTTTCCTGCATCTAAGTCCAAACATTTAATTGGCCATGGTAACTACAAATGTGGCCTAGAAGTGCTAGTTTACACATGAGCATGTAATGAAAGTGTGGGAAGAGTTCTCTTCCAACAGCTGTGGACAGTTCATGAATGGTGAGCCATGTGGTTAGGGCTCTCTGTTCATCTTCTCTACCATGCCAGTCAGAGTTCCTCAGGCCATTGAATATGAAGTCAGATCTGCATCTCATCAAAGTTCTTTCCATTTTCTTTTTTCTCTCCTTAACCACAGGGGTTAATAGAGGTTGTTTAATGACTCACGCATGCATGTTTAGGTCAGGCACTTATCAGTTTCCTCTCTTCATTCCAGAAGATGACCTGTGGGAAATGGATAAGAGGGGAGAACCACATGGAGTGTCACTAAACAGAGACAGAGGGGACAAGGAGGAGGAGCCGAGAAGGAAAACTGAAGGAAACCCAATGGATAAGAGTAAATGCTCTGTTTCTCAGGGCAGTGACAAACATGAACTAGCAATCCAAGAAAAAATAGAAAAAAGAAGTGAACAGAATAAGTGCTGTGTATGTCAGAAAAGTTTCACTCATAAATCAAACCTTAAAACTCATCTCAAAATCCACACAGGGGAAAAACCATATAAGTGTTTGGAGTGTGGAAAAAGCTTCAGTGTAAGGGCAAACTTCACATACCATCAAAAAACTCACACAGGAGAGAAACCATATACATGCTTGGACTGTGGGAGATGCTTTAGTGTAAGCAGAAACCTCAGTAAGCATCAACTAGTCCACAAAACAGAGAAGCCATACAAGTGCTTGGAGTGTGGAAAGAGCTACAGTTCAAGCACAAGTCTCATGTACCATCAACGAACCCACACAGGAGAGAAGCCCTATAAATGCCTGCAGTGTGGAAAGAGCTATAGTATAAGGAAGAGCCTCACATACCATCAAAGAACTCATACTGGGGAAAAACCATATAAATGCTTGGACTGTGGAAAGTGCTTCAGTAGAAGTACAAACCTTACTTGTCATCAAAGAATTCACACAGGGGAGAAACCATATAAATGCTTGCAGTGCGGACGGAACTTCAGCAGAAGCACAAACCTAACTTGTCATCAAAGAATCCACACAGGGGACAAACCATATAAATGTCTGGATTGTGGAAAGGCCTTCAGTAGAAGCACAAGCCTCACGTACCATCAGAGAATGCACACAGGGGAGAGACCGTACAAGTGCTCAGAGTGTGGAAAGAGCTTCACTTTGGGCACAAGCCTCACGTATCATCAAAATACTCACATTTGGAAGAAACTATATAAATTCTTGTAATGCTGGAGCAGCCCCAGTGAGAGCTCAGACCTCATTTTTCGTAGATACCATATAAATGCTTCGGCTGTGGGAAGATGTCAAAGAACTCACATGGGTGAGAAGCCATATAAATGACGAGTGTGGGAAGAGCTTCAGTAGAAGCACAAGTCTCAGTAAGCATCAGTGAACTCTCATGAGGAGGAATCTTAGAAGCTGTTGAAGCATTGAATGAAATTCACTCGCAATCCAACCAGTGTTCCTCATTGGAGTCTGAAGTGGGGAAATGAATGCTACGCAGCCATATTAATGCGTTGTAGAGAAGATAAGAAAGGAGTTTAAATGCTGTTTGATTTCTTTTAATCTAACATTTCTACCATGTGAGAAATAATGACAGAGTAGATTGTTGGAATTCCAGGACATGGATAGGCATAACAACACTCCAGTCCTCTGTCCTGCCTGCCAGCTAGGTTGAGCCTGCCAAGTTCTCACTTCACTCTTAGTAAAATCCAGGGCTGTAACTCCATGACAAAATTCATCGTACCTCTAAATGTGCTCCTGCCTGGTGTTAGGGGAACATCTTGTTTGAAGCAGAAACAGCAGGACTATAATAGGCTGCCCATATAGGGCTATAGAACCCCGAAGGAGAGACACCTTGGCCAGTGGTATTTGCCATAAGCTGCTGTTTGTATGGTTCTGCATGCTAACCTTCTTTCTCAGCCTCTTAGTGCTGGATTTCCCCATGAACACGTGTGTGTGGCCTGATCCTGTCCACCTTGATTTCTCAGCAGCAGGGCTGGAAACAGTTCTCAGGAGCACTTGATCTCTCTCACAGGAAGGTGACCCTCATCTAGAGAAAGCTGCTGCCTGTCTCTTCTGTGTCAGCAGCTCTTGCCGGCCACCTGCCCTTTCACCTGCTTTGAGATCAGCTCCTGTATAGAATGCTCATCTTCATTACCCACTTCATCCCTCTAAGCCCAAAGTGAAGCCCTGCAGGCTTGACTTCACCAAATGCATCAAGTTCTGTCTGTCATTGGCATGAGAAGAAGGGAAAAGGGTGGAGGAAGTGCATGGCAGTTATGATATAATGGAACAAATTTACAAAGCAGTGTTGCTAATAACACTGGTTTTGCTGGTTTTGGCAAGCTAATTAATGCCTGAAATGGTAGGAAAAAACCATTGTGATTCAGGCAATAGTTGATAGAATTCATGGAAGGGAATGCAAAACACAAAAGGAGGTTGCTTTGTGCTGACAGCTCTATCTCCCTGCACGGACAGGATTCAGTTGAAATATCAGGTACAAGCATATTTACATTCAAAGTCCACCTGTGCAAGCCAGCAGCCGGAGAGAAGCTTTTAAGTGACATATTTGAAATCCTAAGTGGAGGCTGAACACCCTTTGTCATAATCATCATTTTCCACCTTGGTTTCCTGCTAGGGTGGTTCTGCCCCGGTCAAAATTTGGATTTTATACTCCTTAGAATGCATACTTGTGTAATGCACTTTTATTACTCTTTACTGCATATTATGCATTGATTACACTACATACAAATCACAATAATGTATTGTAATGATAAATTAGATTCCTGTAAGAGATGTAGCTGCTTTGATCTGCAATTGAGTCAGGAGAAACAAATTTAGCTGAGAGGCAATTTTGCCACTCTTAAAAATGTTCAAAGGGGACTGGTCAGTTTCACCTAAAAGGTGCTTCAGGAGGCAGCTTTGATTGCAGGTGTACTTGCCTCAAACCTGCGTATTTTGTGCGTGTGTGGCCAACACAGATGTCAGCATAAATCCTTTGCGATCCTTTTTTGTTTCCCATTGTTTTCTCATTGTTTCCCCAACCTGCTCAAAATTTTCGTAGGCTGCTAAAAGCAGTGGAATTTTGATTGAATGGTTTTAGAAATCATTCTTCTGGAGTCAGGGACAAAAATCCCTGGACAGCAGGAGAGAAGCTGCCCCATCTCCCTGTGGCGCAGAAAGTCCGAGAACGACTGTTGAGGAGTTCGACCGAAGGCTTGCGCTGCGGCTTGGATGCCATTTTCTCGCTTTCCTCCAGAAAATGATTCAACTTGCTGCACCTCTAAATTCGTTGGTTCTTGCTAAGGAATCTTCCAGGGCGGATTCCCTTTTCAGAGGGGCCAAAAAGGAAGGTGCGTTTGCTGCATAAAGATCCCAAAAATCTACATTGGGCGAATACCTTTATTAAGGCAACCGAAAGTGTACAAAAACAGTGCAAACTTTTGGCTTCTCCAGAAGCGTTCAGCCACATGGTAAACGATGCAAAAGTGGGCGACGGGGCGATTAAAATGGAATGTGGGAGGAGGCTGCAGACGCTCAAGTCGGGCTTCCGCATATGCTGGAACGGCTTCTGGTTGGACCAAAGGGGCCGCTGGGATGAAGAAAGCAGATGGACAAGCCCCCATTTTTGGAAATACAAATTCCAGCTGCGGTCCAGATGCCTCCCCCCTCCGATGCAACGCGAGGATTCCTTGGTAGGCAGAAAACAGAAAGAGGGCGAATGAGCAGCTGGGCGGTTTCTGTGTTACCGCGCGGGGAGATGATTTCAGATTCTGGCATTTTTGCTACGGCCAACATGGCCAGCTTTGCTTTCTGCTTAAAAGAAACGTGCAGCCCTCACTTCTGGTTCTGGTTGGACAGCTGCCACGTGCCGCTCCCCTTCATGGACAATGGGGAGGGTCCCTGCGCCTGTTTGGTTCCCTCCGCACCACCGCTGTCACTTCGGAACCTGAAGCATTGGGGCAAGCGGGACGTTTCTTCTTCACGAGCAGAGAGGAGTTTTCTTGAGCAGGAAAAAACAAGTGTAGGATTTCCTACTTCTTGGGCGGGAGACCAATAATTCAAAACTCGGTCGGAGCTCTCGGGGCTAGCCCCTTCCTAGCAGGAAAAGTCACAGAAACCAAGCTAAGCCGAAGAGAGGCCCGGCCTTCCTAGGGTTAAATGCACCGAGCTCGATTCCTAGAAAGGAAGGTGCTTTGGGCCGGAAGAAGCGCGGCTCGGCCATCGCAAATGCACCCGCCCCCGGCTCCTTCCTGCCCCGCCTCCTCCGCCGGGGAAAGTGGTGCGCGCTCCCTCCTTCCCTCCCTCCCTCCCAGCTCGCCGTCGCCGCCTCCCTCCCGGGATTCGGTGAGTCCCCGTCCCCCCCGCTGCGCGCACTTGGGCGAAGGGCAGTCCGCGGGCTGTGGGGGGGGGGGTGCCGAGGGGCCGGGCGCGCGCGCGGGCGAGGCAGATGCAGGCTCAGCCGCCAGCCCGCGAAGGGAGCGGGGCGGCGGGTGGGCTCCGCCGAGCGGGAGAGGCGAGCGGACCCTGCTCGCGCGTCAGCCGGCGGGGAGGCAGAGCGCTCGGCCCCGCAGGAGCCGCCCGGGGACGCCTCCGCTGCCCCTGCGCCGCGAGGAGGGCCCCCGGCGGGCCCTGCGTGTGAGCGCGCGTGGAGCGGGGCGCGCGGGTCCCTGGCCCCTTTCTGCATGCCACGCGAGGCTGCCGGCAAGCGCCCTCGCCCGCCGCTCCCCGCAACAGCCCCGGGCGGGCGGGCCCTCGGGCGCTGGCCGCAGCATTGCTGGCTTGGCGGCGAGTGGGGACCCGGACGGCCAGGCAGATGCGCAGCCCGGGTGCGCCGCCCCGTGCATCGCCGAGCTGCTGCTGCTGCTGCTGCGGTTCTCCTCCAGAAGAGGATGCAGGAGGGAAGACGCATCGCTGCCCCGGGCACGAAGCCGGAGGCGGCTTGGAAGCAGCGCCCGGCCCTGCCGCGCGCGAGCAGGAGGCGTTCCCGTGCCAGGCCTTGCTGTGCTTTAGCAGCTCGGCCCGTGCCCAGAGAGGAGCGGAACCTCCCTGCGTGAGGGCCGTATCGGGATGGCAGATGCAGCGGAGAAATGCTGCTTTGGTTTACATTTACATTAAATAGTACTGTGTTTAAAATAAGGAACGGGGTTAATAGCTTAATGGAAAAAATGTCATTAACATTTCTTTAGGCATGTTACATGAATTTATAGAGGTAGCAGGACAAGGTCCTAAGACTATTAAGTTTGGGAACAGAATGCATAGCTTCTGCTGCTGTCTTCCCTCAAAAGCCAGTGGTGTAAACATTAAAAACCTGCTATTTGCCATATACGGTGGAATTGCCCATCATGTCATACAAATGTTTACATGATACCCAGATGCAAAATCACTCTGTTAAAATAATTGGAAGGAAGAAGATCATATTAAAATATAAACTAATATTGATGGCAACAAGAATATTGTAATGCAATCTTATACATGCCAGTTCAGTGAGTCCAGCTGTACATCTGGTGTCACTGGATGAAGAACTGAAAAAGACGACCCAGAAAATGAAGGATGGAGAAGATGAATTTCATATGGTAATGTCGCCATACTAGCTGAAGTACCTTGAATTTATACATTATCAGATGTACCCTAAATACAAATATTTGTGACTGAGTTAATCTGCTAAATTACAGATTAATTAAGTCTGTAATTGAGTTTGGTAAGAAAATCAATTTTATTAGAATTCAGATCAGTGTTGATCAATGATGTCATAGATGTTAAGAATTATTTTTAGTAGATTTATTACAATGTGAACATGTAATCAGCTAAAATTTCTTTGATCAAGTGAAAGCCATTCACATTTGTTTGGGGAAAATCTTCTTGCCCTAAACGCTGCAATAATGCATTTGCATAATGATGTCTTGGCTTAGATTCACCTTTCTTTTCATTAGATAGACAGAAGCAATCCTTTGGCCCTGCCTGAGGATCCCTTGGAGCATAGATCAAAGATGGATGAACGAGACTCAGCAGGCCCTGCAGCAGTACGTGGTCCTGAGTCTATTCAGATTGGGAGCAGTGGAGAATCCTGGGAGAAAACAGTGCAGAAGATCCTTGGGGCAGACACCATTCGCCCAGAAGTGCAGCGCCAGTGCTTCCGGCAGTTTCGCTACCAAGACGCCAAGGGCCCCCGAGAGGTTTGTAGGAAACTCCAGGATCTTTGCCATCAGTGGCTGAAGCCAGAGCAACACACAAAGCATCAGATTCTGGACTTGGTGATCCTGGAGCAGTTCCTGATGATCCTTCCACCAGAGATGGAGAAGTGGGTGAGGGAATGCGGAGCTGAGACCAGTTCACAGGCAGTTGCTCTAGCAGAAATTTTTCTTTTGACCCAAGCAGAAGACAAGAAGCAAGGAGAACAGCAGGTATGTTCATCCAGATAGTTCCAAAGGCTGAGGATGTGAGAGAGGATATCCTAAATCTCTCCAATGATCACCCTAGATCAGTGATGGTGAACCTTTTAGAGACTGAGTGCCCAAACTGCAACCTAAAACCCACTTCTTTATCGCAAAGTGCCAACACTGCAATAAAACCTGAAAACGGAGGTTTAGAAAAAATAACTCACAGCAAGTCCAAGCACCCTTGGCAGCACACTGACCAGCCATGCGAAAGCTCAAATGAGTCACAGTTAATGAGTCATGGCTCGTGATGTCATCGCCTCCCACCCTACTCCTTTCTGAGTATGCGCATGGCCATTATGTGCGCTGTTATCTGATGTTCGGCTGCTAGGGTGATGCTGGGGCGACTTGGCTCGCATGCTAACAGAGAGGGCTCTGCATGCCTGCTGTGGCACGGATGCCATAGGTTCACCACCGTTGCCTTAGATGTACTGTAAATAATGCTAGAAGTGGTATCCCATATCCTTTATCTCTTTCATTCTTTTTCTAATTCTTCTCCCTATTCCTTGTCTTGGGTCCTTACTGTTGTCTTAGGAGCAGGGCCTGTTTGTGGAAGGAGGCACTAAATTACCTGTGGCAGAGAAAACTTCATCAGGCACTGGAAAGAGTCCCCTTCGAAAAGGGGTGAAGCAGGAGGGTGCTGCCTCACCAGGTAAGGATTAATAACGCTCATTCCAAATTGGTCTCTTTTCTTCTGTTGACTCCTGGAAGACATCAGCTGATATTTCTGGGGAGAGGACACCTGCCTCCCAGTTCTTTTCTACAATTCAAAAACGTGCTTACTTTCAGTATGAGGACTGTATACACAGAAAGCAATGCTTTGTTTTCTGACCAAGAGCCCCAGTGGGGCTAAATGTGTTTTCACACAGGCAAAATATAAAATGGCCATCAGCCCCCAAAATGCTTGCAATGGCTAAAGGGCACTGCAGACGAAGAGCAGGCTTGAATGCAGCCAGTCCATCAACAAAGGGTTTGTTTTGAAATGCCGTTTTGTCCTTAGAGATGCATTGCTGTTGTCTCTCACCAGGCAATGAAACAATGTCAGCAACACCTCTTCTTAGCGGTGGAGGGGAAACAAGTGCCATACAAGCAGACCAGGTAGGAGAAAGGATCACCGGGGAGACTGATGGGAGCGCTGCGGGGCTCCTGGCCCCTGCTCAACTCCTTTGACATGAATCTCTCTCCTTCTCTTGCCTCTCTCAAAGGTACCTGCAAGGAAGGCTGAATGCTATTTGTCAGGTTTAATTCCATCACCCTAATTTACTTCATTTCTGTAGTGCCCAATAGTTGAAGCTTTCTGAGTGGTTTCCAGCAGTACGTAAAAACAAGATAGTATAGGAAAAGTGCCATGGACTCTTAAAAAAGCAGCGTTAAAAATTACAAACTGCTAAAAACATAGTGAAGAATAACCACTTGCTCCTTAACAAGTTTTTCAGATTCTGCTTGTAGATCGTTGTTATAGTATCTGTGCTGTAGGATTTGTCCTTCTTTTATTCAGAGTGTGGTGACTGCTGAGGGAGGAGCTGTTCAGGCCCCTGAAAAGGAGAAAGCTCTCCTGGATTCTGACCAGAAAGCTGTGCACAGGCCACCCACAGGGGAGAAATGTGACTTTCCAGCCTCGCTCGGTAAGGCTCCCTCTTTTCCTTTTTGATGATGATTCCTGTTTACTGCTGGAAAAATAGACATTCTGCTGGTTTCCTCTAATTTATTACCTCAAGTACTTTTCTTTTGGTATAGCAACATTTACCTATTTTTCATTAAATAATTTCACAAAATGAAATGACTTTCCATTTCACAAAAATTCACAAGAGGGCAAAGAATGATCTCTATCTGTACAAAAACTTGCAAGTGCAATATAATGAAAGCAGCAATTTATCAATTGGTGTTGAGGGGGTACCAGGAATCATTAAGAGCTGCAATAAATTTGGAAAGAACCTGGGCAGCCACCTGAGTGGGATGGTGTGACATGGTGTCTTGCAACAGCAGGGGGCTGGACCCGATGGCCTTCATGGCCCCTTCCAGCTCTACTATTCCATGAGTCTATGATTCTGCGTAGAAGCACAAGATCGGTGGTATCCCGGTTGCCTGATGAAACAGCACTACAGTAACCTTTCACCCAAGGTAAGGAGGTGCACATCAGTGGCACTGCTGCAGAAAAGGCCTGCCACACAGCCTTGGACAGGTCAGACATCCTGCCTGGCTGCTGAAGGAAGATCTGAATGTGTTAATAGACAAACTGGTCCTGCTCCCATGTGAAATGGTGGTCATTTGGAGCCTTAAAACTGAACATCAGTGCTTTTAATTTCAGCCTCACACGGAATGTCGACCTAACGTAGCCATTGAACAGGCCCAGAGCTTAGCATCATGGCAGCCGAGGGAGAATGGATATGAGCTATCTTAGCCATAAAAGACTGAGCTAATGGATTATAATGGTCCCCTGAAGGGTCTCCTCCTGCCCTCTAGTGACTCTGCAGGACAGGACTCTGAGGCTGCACTGCCATGCAGCTGTGCATTTCATCTACTACCATCTCCAACACAGAGTTAGTGCTGAAAATCCATGTGTGGTTGGACTTGTCTGATACAGCAGGCCTAGCTGCCTGGATTGCTAAAATCAATTTTATTTGTTTAGAATAGTTCTACCCTGTCTTTCTGCCCTATGCAAAGGCAGCAGTTGATAGGTGAGAATGTGCACAAAATAACACATGAAAAGATTGTTTCAAAAATCATTTGTGACTTCTGAGAAGCCTCTGGGGGAGCAGTATTGGGAAGCATCCATTCCACAGGCCTGTGGTGCTGGTGGTGTAGCAGTTGAAACTTTTGTGGAGGATTGTACCGAATAATCAAGGCCAAGTCACATGAAATGCTTTAGCTGTAGGGAGGATGGGACATCCCATGGACAGCTGGACAGTCTGTAGCTGCTGGCTCTTCCTGACAGCAGGAGGGCCTAATGAAGACTGTAAGGGCTGGGGGAAAATGTCCCCTACCAAGCATTTAGACATTGATGGTGTGACAAACTGTTCCCACCTGCATCCCTTTTACGGAATGATCCTTGAACAAAGAGATCAGGCCTGGCTGGAACACAGCTGTCTCCTAAATTTGCATCTTTACCTTATAGACTGACTCCCCAGCTTCACCTTCTGCATAACCCAGCTTATATAAAAGAACTGCAGCAGAAATCGCCCTGAGCATCTATGACCAGATCCTCCCAGGCTATGGATTGGTCAGTTTGTATTTCCGTAGTTGGGAATTCTTCAGATCCATAGAAATTCTCTGTATTGCATCAGTTGTCAATTAATGCCTGCCAAAGCCTGTCGAGTGCATGGTAAGAACCCACTTCCTAGGTCTTCTCCATGTTTCTTTGATGCGGCAGTTAGTTGAAGTTGTTCAGAGATTTGAGGGACCACTTCTGACTCAGGCTTTTACCACTTTATTCTCTTAATTGCAGAAAGTAGTAAGTGGGAAACGGAAAACAAAGGAGAGCTACATGGCATGTCACCGGAAGGTAACAGATACAAAAAGAGGCAACAGCAGAGAAGGAAAACTGAACCGGTCCGGAAGAGGGGGAATGACTCTTCTGTTCTCCAGGGCAGTGACTCCCAAGAAAGTGCAATTCCAGAAAGAATAGGCAAAATAAGTAAAACTGGTAAGCGCTGTCTGTGCTGGAAAATTTCCAGCCTTAAATCTTTATGTGAATTAGAAAATCCGCAGACGGGCGAATTGTAGAAAAGTTTGGAGTGAGCAGAGTTTTCACCAGAGTGCTGCCCTTATTAACCAAGCAACCCACATGGGGGAGCAGCCAGGTTAGTGCTGTTTCCTCCAACTTGGTACCCTCCATATGGGTTGGACTTCAACTCCTAGCGTTCACCAACGAGCATACTGCATGCAGAAACATTCCATAGCACCCCAAAGATGTTTGTCCGGCACCCTCTCTTGATTCTTTCTGGCCCCAGGCCA
This sequence comes from Varanus salvator macromaculatus, assembly GCA_023646645.1. Classification (NCBI taxonomy): domain Eukaryota; kingdom Metazoa; phylum Chordata; class Lepidosauria; order Squamata; family Varanidae; genus Varanus; species Varanus salvator. Next base: position 67,080 of record JAIXND010000786.1, read on the forward strand.
AGACCTTGTTGTTACACTATATCCTGTAACCTGCCCAGTGAGCCATTTCGACTAAAGGAAGGGGGCAGAGATCAAATAAATCGATGCAAGCACTTCTGAGGTTTTCTGCTCTTTTCCACTACACCCTTCCACTTCATCACACCATTTCAGAAAGTGCATAACTCCCCCCCGCCCCCCTTGCCTTTTCTTCCTGTGAGAGTTCTTTCTGCTAGGCAGCCAAAACTCCCCATGCAAAGACCAGCAAATCCCGGCCACTGGGATAGGAGTTGCCACCTTCTTTTCTCAGGACACAATCCCTGCTTGCCTGCCTGCCTGCCTGCCTGCCTGCCTGCCTGCCTGCCTGGTGGTGGGGGGAGAGAGTGCATGCCCACTGGGAACTTAACCAAGATGCACAGCATAATTAAGTCAGTTTTAAGCACAAGTTTCCCTGGTGTGTTCTTGTTACTGATTTTGAACTGTTTGTTTTTCTGTGCAGTAGATGTACTTTTGGTTTTGGTTTTGCTTACCTACTACCTTTGCTGTTTTCTGTGGGTTTGTTTTGGTTGTACATAAATAGATCCAGTACAAATGATCTCTGCTTGTAGTTCTTAAATAAGAAGGGGCTTTTTATGAGTAAAGCTGATATTCTGTTTTCCTTTCTGTGTGCAGTTGTCAGAATTAGTGAGCCAGCCCGTAAAAGACAAAGGACTTACCTTTTCCACAAAGAATGGGAAGAGAGGTATTGTTTTATGGATGTGAATGGCAAATCTGTATGTTTGATATGTTCTTCAACTGTGGCAGTTGCAAAGAAACACAACGTCCAAAGACATTTTGAGAGAAATCACAGTACTTTTGCCAAGAACTATCCACTTGATTCTGAGCTTCGAAAAATGAAGGTCAACGAAATGAAATCTAAATTTGCAGTACAATTGTCTGGCTTTACCAAGCCTGTGGTACAATCCAAGAATACAACAATTGCATCTTTTAAAATTGCAAGCTTGCTTGTAAAGAGAAACAAACCGTTTGAGGATGGGGAACTGTTGAAAGAGGTGTTTTTGACTGCGAGTGATGCCATTTTTGAAGGTTTTCCCAATAAAAAAGAAATCATGGTGGCAATTCAAAAGTTGCAATTGTCTGGAAACACAATTACCAGAAGAATTCAGTGCATTTCAAGTGACTTGGAGAATCAACTGCAGAGCGATTTACAGAAATGTCTTTGGTTTTCACTTCAGCTTGATGAATCCACTGACATGACAGACACTTCCCAGCTGGCAATCATAGTGAGAATGGTTTTTAGTGATCTTTCTGTGAAAGAAGAGCTGCTCAAAATACTGTCTCTGAAAGGAAAAACAAGGGGTGAGGATATATTTCAGACTTTTAAAAACTATGTTACAGAAATAAACTTGCCTCTTCACAAGCTCTCATCCATCACCACTGATGGGGCACCAGCAATGGTAGGTTGCATTGATGGGTTCATTGCCCATTGCCAGAAAGATGAATCTTTTCCAAAGTTTGTTTCATATCACTGCATCATTCACCAAGAAGCACTGTGTGCTAAAGTACTCCAGTTTAAGCACGTCATGGATGTTGTTACAAAAATAATCAACTCCATCCGTGCGGTCTCCTTGCAACACAGGCTTTTTAAGGCACTTTTGAAGGATGTTGATGCTGAGTACAATGATCTCATTTTGCACACTGAAGTTAGGTGGCTGAGTAAAGGAAAGGTTCTGGCCAGATTTTTAATCCTGATAGAAGAAATAAAGTCATTTTTAAAGTCTAAAGATCAGCATGTTGAGCAACTTTATGATAGGTTCTGGTTGGTGGATTTAGCTTTCCTTGCTGATCTGATGCAAGAACTGAACAGTTTGAATATTGAGCTGCATAGAAACAATAAGCATATTTCTGGGATGATTGCTTCAGTCAACTCCTTCAAAAGTAAACTGAGGTTGTGGAAGTCACACTTACAGATTAAGTCACTTCTTCCATTCCCTTCAATGAGGCAAGTTATTGGCGAGAGTGATTTCAACAACCTCCCATTTGTGAGCCACCTTGAAACTCTTGAAGAGCAATTCCATGCTCGATTTCAGCAGTTCACTGACATTGAACCAGTTGTGTCCTTCTTTGAAAACCCTTTCAGCCCAATAGATGTCACAGAGACAGCAGTGTCCATTGGGGAACTCTGCCAGACTGGAGTAGAAGAGATAGAACTGGAGATTGTGGAGCTTCAAAATGACTTGGTTTTAAAATCAAATTCAGCTCAGGACAATTTTTGGAATCTGGTTGATTCACAGAAGTTTCCTTTGTTGAGAAAGACTGCCGCAAAGATAAAGTCTTATTTTGGATCGACTTATCAATGTGAGTCGGTCTTCTCCACAAGGAGATTTATCAAATCGAAGAACAGAACACGAATGACTGATAAGCATCTAGATGAGTGTTTGCGAGTTGCAATTTCATCATATACCCCCAACTATGGCAAACTGACCGATGGCATGCAGTGCCAAGCATCACACTAGTTGGGGCCATGCTGCTGGTGGGGACTGGGCAGGCATCAGGTACCCAGAATCTCTTTTGGTTTTCACTAGAACTCCCAGGTGCAACATTGGAGCCAGGTGCAGAGGGCAACTCAGGAAGGTGGACATATTCTGGCCAGGCATGTGTTTTCAGTACCATACCTGGATCTTGTGCATGATCCTATTTCCTCCCAAGCTTTCTTGGTTTCACTGGTATAATTTAGGAGAGGGAAAGGCCTTTTGTTTAAGGATTGGCAGCTGGAAATCCCAGCTGCTCTACTGCAAATCATCTGTAAATTTACCAATAGATACCAGTTCACCTTCGGTCTGCTCTGGTGTAAGTTAGGTGCTGTGTGGCCACTTTGCACTAATCATTAGCTTAAATAGGGCCATCTTCACCTTGGCAAATTTCTGTTGTTTTCTATTTTGTATTCTATAAATGTAGTAAAATTACTAGTGTTAAATATATCATTTTATTTGCAACTATGAATATATGTTTATGTAACAACAGTCCAGAATAATTTTGTATTGTTTTATGTCTCATTATTTTCTCTGGAGCAGTTTTTACTATGCAAATGAATAAATGCTCTTTCATATATGGAACCTCCTGACATTTTGCGACTCGCTTCCTGCTTGTGACCAGGCATGCCCTTTATGGCAGCTGTTTCATGGCAACACAACACCTGCTAAACATACTGAATGTACCCACAGGCCCAGGGAGGTTTGGGGTCTCTGGCTTCGCATGTGGAATGTGAGTCCCAGTAAACATTCAGTAGTTCACATGAGGGCAAAGCCATATCAAAGCTTGGGTCTCGGAGTTCTTTGTAAACAGGTATCTGCATGCAGGGCATGTGTGGCAGGGGAGGAAATATGCATGTGTGATTCTTAGTGTTGCTGCCAGTTATCCACTCATTTCTGCAGCCCTTGGAGAATTCTGCTCCCTTAGACTTCCTCTCCCAACAAAATTATTATATAAAGGAATAGTGATGAGCAAGTTGCTAGGAGCTCTCGTTGCTTTGGAATGCTGAAATCAAGTCTGGCAGTTACTTCCCTAGTGGACTTCGGGACTGGCTCTAAATGCTAAACAGAAGTTTACAGTCCTAAATAGCCACTGAGCTGCATAGGGAAGGTGGTGGCAGTTGTTCTTGGCTCACACGGATCTGGACCCTGAATCAGAGAATGAAGGGGAGGAGGTGGAGGGGCGTGGGCATGTGGGGGTCGAGGCTTTGAGAGGGAAGAAGAGGCACAAGAATAGCCAAGATGCGCAGGTGTTGGGTAAGGGCATGGGGGAGGAAAGCTGGAGGAAAGATGTTTTAAAAAGGAAAGCCAGCTCAGGCTTTCATTGCCTGCTTCCTCCTAGGCTTGTCATGTGAGGAAAAGTCCGAGAACCCAGCAGCGGGCAAAGAGCTGGCTGCGCGCTGCATGGACGCGACTCTGTGACCGCCCAGAGAGCCGGGGGGGGGGGTGCTTGGCGTTCTAAGGGTTAAACGAGCGGAGCAGGTTTCCTAGAGGGGAAGGAAATGTGGGCCGGAAGGGGACCAGGTGTCTCCCGTAGCAACTGCCCCTCTGCGCAAAGCTCTTTCCTGTCCGCCACTGCGGGCAGAGGAGGGTGGCCTTTGTGTCCCTAGGCGCGGCACGGGTGGCCCCTTCTGAGCCCCAGTGAGTGTCCCTTCTGCAAGGGATGGGTGGGGGAGTCCTTCTGGGGCACGAGGGTCCATGGGGAGGAGCGGCGGGAGTGGGAAGACCCCCGGGGGATGCCAGGTCCCGGGGGGAGGGGCTAGGAGCAGGGAAGGGCCGAGGAGGGGGCGGCGCCGCTCACCGGCGGGGGCGGGGCGCGGGGAGTCCGCGTGCCTTTAGCTCCAGGCGAGCTGGCTGTGCGCAGACCCCGCGCCCCCAGCCAGGGAGCGGCGGCCTCCTCGGAAATGCGGCAAATTTGCGTGTCGGCGGTAACTCTGGAACGATAATGGCAATCAGGAGTGTTTCATACTTCCGTTTTGCAGCCTCCCGTAATCGGGCATTGCCTTCGCCTTTCCCCATTTCCTCTAGGCTCGGTTGCAATCCGTGCTCGGGGGGGAGGGGGCGTCATGGAGGACTTCAACCTATTAAAAAGCTATCTCAGAAGAAGTGTCATAGAGGAAAAAGAGGAAAAGGAAAACGAATCAAAATCTCTTCCTTAGTCAACAGAGGCTAATTGCTGGGGTGTGTTGCGGGGGGGGGGGGGCATAAAACATGTGGTCTCCTTGGAAGTAACAGCCAGCCACTGCTGAGAACTGGAGTCTAGCCTATATGAACTTTTGATAGGTTCCAGCAAGGCTGTCCTTAGTTGTGAGAAGAGTGCAACTTTTGTGTGTAGGATAGTATAGCAAATGTCAGGTATGGTTGAGAAATATCACTTGGTTTTAACTTTAAGCAATGAAAGCATGTCTAACATTTTAAATGTAGTTCTTATGTACGCATGAATACAGCAAGTTGGTGGGTAAATCAACAGAGGCAGTGATCCTTTGTTGTCTGATGGTTTGTGGGATCATGGGGTTCCTACTTTTGAGGTCAACAGCAGCACTCTGAGAATCAGCTCCACTCTTCCTCTCCTGCCCCCTCGCAGCTTGCTTTTCTTCAAGCTTGGGAAAACAACCTTGAGACTGAAAGGGGAGCAGCCAAGATCTGAGCTACCTGGAAGCCACTCTAGCTTCCTTCCCTTCCCTTATGAGGTACCCCAGCTAGACAGGTAAAAACTCCCATCTAGTGAAAATGCAGAGAAGGCGGGGAGACAAACATCACCACCCCCACCGCTCTCACTAGGTAAAGATGCCCAGAAACCTCCAAGTTCAGGGGCTTATGAGCATCCCCGTACTATTGTGCCCAAATTCTTTTATTAAACAGCAACCTTAATTTGAATTAGTTTCAAAGTGGTTCAGGGTAAGTGATTCTTAAGATGAACATGGTAGCAGAAGGAGTCAAAGAGAGGAGGTATTCAAGGAAAGGTACTGAAGGAGGAAAGAGACGAAGAATACATGGGCTAAAAAAAATGGGGTATTCATGGAAGCAGAGAATTGATTATAAAGAGATGATGGGGTGGGGGAATACTGCATTTTCAGCTCTTCAGACAGATTAAGGGTTTAAATCTATTGGCCTCAGATGAAGGACAACCTCTTTGCAACCTGTAGGTCATATTAGAGCCCTGACATTCACTACTTTTCAGTTTGGGAGGAGACTTGGTTGCTAGCTGGAGTAGCCACACTGACTTTGGAAAAATCATCTTGCTTTGACATTAGTCTCATGCACTCATGGAATGATGCATTTGCTTTTCAGGACTTGGTAGCCCCTGAACTAGATAGTTAGACTATCTTCTCCTTGAGGCAGGAATCAGTCTTCTGGCCCTGTTGAAGGCACCAGTCAGAGATGCATGAACACGACTCAGCCAGCCCTGATCCAAGAAGAGGCACAAAAATCATCAAGACTGAGCACAGTGCAGAGTTTTTCAGAAGAACCAGGCAAAAGATTCTGGGTGAGACCACTGTCAGTTCAAACCTGCAGCATCCGTGCTTCCGGCAGTTCCGCTACCAGGGTGCCGAGGGCCCCCGTGGAATTTGCAACCAACTCTATGATCTTTGTTGTCAGTGGCTAAAGCCAGAAGAACACACAAAGAATCAGATACTGGACTTGGTGACCCTGGAGCAGTTCCTGATGGTCCTTCCACCGGAGATAGAAAACTGGGTTAAGGAGTGTGGAGCAGAGACCAGTTCTCAAGCAGTGGCTCTGGCAGAAGGTTTCCTCCTGAGTAAGGCAGAGGATAAGAAAAAGGGAACGCAGCAGGTGAGAGCACTTCATTTTGGTAGTTGCAAGGGACCACAAAATTGAGGGAAGCTATCCTAAAATTGTGTACTAATTGCCCAGTTCTTTCTGGAAATTATCCAAAGATAGATATTACAAACCCCAATGGATTTTGCTTCTGTTATCCCTTTTTGAATCCTCTCAATTCCATATCCCAGATCCTCATTGCTGTTTCAGGTGCAGAACCAATTCACAGAAGTGTACATTAATATCCCTGAAGCACAGAAGATTCCATCAGGCACTGGGAAGGGTCCCCTAGAAAAGGGGATGAAGCAGGAGGAGGACAAAGGTACCAACTTTAATGCAGGGGAAGCATTAATGGGGCATCTTGTGTGTGTGAAGAAGTGATGCTGGTTGGTAGGAGACAACACAGGCGGGAGATTCAGCTGATAGAGCAATGGGAGGAGTGCTAGAAGGTGAGATATCATGGGGCCAGTGATCGGGTCACCTTGATGCCATCTATCCATTGCATAGGTGGATGCCATCTATCCATAGGTGCCTTACACTGAATCAAAACATCGATCCAGTTAGACCAACATTGCTATTACTGAGTGGTTTTCCAGGGTTTCTGGCAAGATTCCTTCCATGCCTTACTTGGTGTTACAGGAATTGAACAAGGGACCTTCTATTTGCAAAGTATGTGGGTTACTTCCCCTTCTGCTTCAGAAATTATGCTAAACAAAGCAGGAGTGGGGCAGTACAATTTTAGGGTAGAACTGCTTTGGGGTGTGGCCCCACTGCACGTTTCATTATGCTTATTCTACTCAATAAGCTTATCCTGTTCTCATGAGTGCAGCTGAAGTTCTCATGAGTGCAGCACTTCGTTTTATCACCAAGAACCCAAATGTGGTTTTACACACAACTGAAATAAAAAATAGCTGCATCAACTTCCACAATGCATACGACAGATAAGACTTTTTGTAACATTCCTGAATACTTAGACATGCATGCATTAATTTCTTAAGCATTTGCTACTTGCTTTCCACCTCCGTTGTCTCTCACAGGTAATGGAACGATGCTGGCCATCTGGACTCAGTCATCTCTTCTTTATGCTGGAGGGAAAACTACTTCTATGGAACCAGATCAGGTAGGAGAACATTCACTGCCAACATTTGTCTGCTGTTTGCCCCCCAGGGCCTGGACAAATCTCTCTTTTGCAACTCTCTCTTTTGCAAGAACTGCCTAACAGGAAGGCTGTGAATGTCACTCCAGAAGTTTTAAATTCTGAAAATAATATCCCACTCCTTCACCTTAACTAGCTCTTTTGTTTGCAGATCTTTTATGTTAACTCTGAGGAGGAAATGTTGTTGTTTGTTTCCAGAATCTGGTGACCTTTGAAGAGGTTGCCGTGTACTTCACGGAGGAGGAGTGGGCTCTGCTGGATCCTGACCAGAGAGCGCTGCATAAACAAACCATGGAGGAGACTTGTCAAACTGTCATGTCTCTTGGTAAGGTGCCTTCTTTGCCTGCTTGATAATCCCTGTGACTAAACATTTTATGGATTCCTATATTGCAGCATTTCAAGACCCTAATTCCAGTCAAAGATTTATTTCTCACCATTCCATTCAACAAAAAACCAACAAGGTCGCTAAGAATGATTTGAAATCGTTCCAGCTGCAATATAATGAAAACAAGTAGCTCAACTTTACGTCGATGCAATGTTTCCCTTGAGATTGGTTCAGAAACTGCCACTGCTGAAATTCCTATTTCACCAACAATGGTGACACCCGTGTGTACACTCACACCCCCTATGTGGGTTCCTGCACAGATACCATTCCACACTAGGATTGTGTCACATACATGAATAGAATTCCTCTTCTCCATTAAAAACCCAGCAGTGTGGGCCCACGCTTGAAAACAAAGAATTTCCCAATGGACGGAATCTCAGTTGACTGCATGAAAGGACAAGGTCCCTCATCTGAGAGGTGGGACAAACACAGCCCGACTCTGCTTCCTGTGTCCACCCTGGTACTGGTAGTATGCAAGAGGTTGTCTTGCTCATCCAGGACAAACTCCCAGATTCCTTCCAGTGTTCTTGGCTGTTACCTTCTTGACTGACCTAGTCAACCAATCTATGATGCCAGCTTCTGGCTGTCTGTATTGAGAGTGGACCTGGAAGTCAGACACATACTGTTACATCTGATTGAGTGGCCTAGCCCTTAATAGTTTGCTGACTGGAGGTTACCCAGTAAGCCTCATCTCCATGCTACAGCTGAACCAAAGTACTACTTGGTCCTGTCCAGCATTCTGTATTGGATCAGCTGCTAGTTAATGCCCATGAACAGAAGCTGTTAAATGCAAGATAAGGTATTCCTCTCATTCAGTGGTTGGATCCAGATTAAAGCTGGATGAGTGGCATTGGAAGAACTGGATATTTCTGCCCCCTCCCTGTAAATACTAAACAGAGTGGAAGATTGAGTTGTGGTGTGTGGAGAGTATCCCTCCAAAATTTACAGAGAGCTCTTTATATCAAGAAATGTAAGAGCTATGTTGGATCAGACCAATGGTAGACCAGCGTTGTGTTCACACAGTGGCCTACCAGCTGCTCATTAGGATCCCACAAGCAGGACGCAAGTGCAACAGCACTCTTCCATCCAGGCTCCCCAGCATCTGTTGTACCAAAGCATACTGCCTCTAGAGCAGCATTCAGCCATCAGGACTAGCAGCCAGTGATAGCCTTCTCTTCTGTGAATTTGTCCAGTCCCCTTTTAAAGCTGTCCAAATTGGTGTGGCCCTCACTTCATCGCAGATCAAGCTCCAGGTCTTTTTAGTTACTGCAACTGTTACTTGAGGTTGTTTAGTGACCTGAGGTTTCCTTCTCATTCACATTCTCACCAATTTCCTGTCTTCATTACAGAAAGTGACAAATGGAAAATAGAGAATGAAGAAAAGCCAGAAAAAGACAGATGTGAAAAGATGGAAGAGCAGAGAAGGAAAATGGAAGGAAATGAGAAGAGGAGGAGTAAAGACCCTTCTTCCCAGGACAGAAGCCACAACAAAATTGTAGTCCAAGAAAATATAGATAAAAATATTAAGTGCAGTGTATGTCAGAAAAAATTCAGATATAAATCAAATCTCCAAGTTCATTTCAAAATCCACACAGGAGAGAAACCATATAAATGCCTGGAATGTGGGAAGAGCTTCAGTTCGAGAGCAAGTGTTGCATACCATCGAAGAACTCACAAAGGGGAAAAGCCATATAAATGCTTGGAGTGTGAGAAGGGCTTCAGTCTGAGCACAAGTCTGATCTCTCACCAGAGAATTCACACAGGGGAGAAACCATATAAGTGCCTGGACTGCGGAAAAAGCTTTCGTGTGAGCACAAGCCTCACTTCTCATCAAAGAAGTCACACAGGGGAGAAACCATATAAGTGCTTGGAATGTGGAAAAAGATTTTGTGTGAGCATACACCTTACTTACCATCAAAGAACTCACACTGGGGAGAAGCCCTACAGATGCTTGGAATGTGGAATTAGCTTCAGTTTGAGCACAAATCTCATGTACCACCAGAGAACTCATACTGGAGAAAAACCTTATAAATGCTTTGAATGTGAAATGAGCTTCCATCGAAGCTCTGACCTTACTTCTCATCAAAGAATCCACACAGGGGAGAAACCATATAAATGCTTGGAGTGTGGAAAGAGCTTCAGTCAGAATGCACATCTTATTTCACATGAAAGAATTCACACAGGGGAGAAGCCCTACAGATGCTTGGAATGTGGGAAAAGCTTCAGTATGAGCACAAACCTCATGTACCATCAGAGAACTCACACAGCAGAGAAGCCATATAAATGCATGGAATGTGGAAAGAACTTCAAAACAAATGCAAACCTTAATAAACACCAAATAACCCACACAGGAGAGAAACCCTATAGATGCTTGGAGTGTGGAAAGTGTTTCAGTTTGAGCACAAGGCTCACATACCATCAAAAAACTCATACAGGGGAGAAACCATATAAATGCTTGCAGTGTGGGAAGAGCTTCAGCCTGAGCACAAATCTCAGTAAACATGAAAGAATTCACACAGGGGAGAAACCATATAGTTGCTCAGAGTGTGGAAAGAGGTTCAGTTTGAGCACAAACCTCAGTAAACATCAAAGAACTCACACAGGAGAGAAGCCATATAAATGCTTGGATTGTGGAAAAAGTTTCAGTTTGAGCACAAATCTCAGTAAACATCAAAGAACTCACACTGGAGAAAAACCATATAAATGCTTGGAATGTGGAAAAAGCTATAATTTGAGCACAAGGCTCACATACCATCAAAGGACCCACACAGGAGAGAAACCATATAAATGTTTGGAATGTGGAAAGAGCTACAGTGAGAGCACAAACCTCAGAAAGCATAAAAGAATTCATACAGGAGAGAAACCTTATACATGCTCAGATTGTGGAAAGAGCTTTAGTCAAAAATCGCACCTTTCATCCCACAAAACAATCCACACAGGAGAAAAACCATATAAATGTTCAGAATGTGGGAAGAGCTTCAGTGTGAGCACAAACCTGAGAAAACATCAAAGAACTCACACAGGGCAGAAAGCACTGAATCACATATGGGTCACCCGGGACTCACAGGCCCCGTGCCATCCTTGGCCCCTCTCTGTGTGGCCAGCAGATGCCCCAGTGTGTCCTCCCGCCTTTTCCCGACCACCCAGCTGATCAACCAGCAGCTGGAGGGTGGCAAACAATTCTTCCTGTGCTGCTAATAATACCAGGACTGCAGAGATCTCATCTGGGACCATCGAAAAAATGGAGAGGCTTGAATCTTGCTCCCATCTCAGTGATGCTGAACAGAAATAGTGATTTTTCTTTCCCGTTAGAGCAGGAGAAGAGTGGTTTCAGTTCATTTCATTATTAATTTTATACCTCACCTCTTACATGGTCTTGCTCTTCCCACTTTATCTAGTTGGGATCACTGGGCAGAATGAACCTAGGATCTGCTGCCCCGCCCATGAATGCAGGGCTTGCGGTGTCAGTTCACTGAGGGATCCAAGCCTTGACATTCAAACACTGAAAGGTCACGGGGCGGGGGGGTGCATCTAAGCAGGGCCTGATCCAGCAGACTGCACTGTGTGTTACCTTTGTGGCCCAAAAAGTTCACTAGAGTATGGGATAAGAGTCAATCACAATTCAACCTTTGGCAAATTTACTGAGAGTTTCATGTCAGCCCACTTAAGAGATGACTGCACATGGAACCGTGTTGTATACTGTAGCAATAAGAAGATGCTTAAAGAATGTTCAGCATGTTTCTTACAGTAAGAAATAGTGGACTAGAGACTTCAGGAATTCCAGCCTATGAAAGGAATTGTCATATTCCAATCCTGTGCCCATTTTAACAAATAGCTTTGATTAAATGGTGCCTATTTAAAGCTTTCTTGGGTTGCACCCACTTGGTTTTAAAGGAACTTTAAAGGAATATTAGTTAAGAAGGCCGAGGGCAGGGGACCGAGAAGGGGAAACAAGGCAACAGAAGTGCCCTCCCCATGGCAGTTTCCTCACTGAGAGATGTCAGTGTTTTAGGCATTTGCTGGAAATCTCTTTACTTTGGCCTTTCCCCAGTAGTGAGCTCTCATTGAACCAACCTCTAATATAATTTGACTGTGCATTTTTTGTCTTTCTTTGTAAATGCTCTTGGGGTTTGTTCAGTGAGAAGTGGTATATAAACATTGCTAATAATAGTGATGACAACAACATACTAATGTGGGTGTGACAAAGAGAGTTGACTGTCCCACAGAATGACATGGTCAATTAAGCAGCCTCAATGAGTCGCCCACCAAGTTTAGTGCTGGCTTGGTTTGTTTGCATTCTTACTCTTTATTGCTACATCTGTTCTTGTCTGGCTGTGTTACCTTGTTGAAAAAACCACAATAAAATAGTATCTATATGCTTAATTAGTCTGATGTGATTGTGCTTCAGCATCCCCTTTGGCGTCACAAATGGAGTCTAAAGCAGAGCCAGTGATCCCCACTGACGTTAAAACAACCACCGTGCAGGCTCCAGGGTGCAAGAGCCATTCGTCTTGGAGGGAAACTTTGTGTCTGTTGGCTTTGCAACCCCCTCATTCTGCATACCTGTCTCCAGAAAGGTCAAAGTAATGCATGAATCCTAGAGCAGGGTTCCAGTCATGAGAAAAATTCTAAATAGCCAACCACGAAAAGAACCTTCTTTCAGACTCACCTGCTCAATGAATGTCTGAAGCCCATGAGGGGACTGTTAGCTCTCCCTTGGCCATGCTGCCTTGGGCTGATGGGAATTGATACCCCAAACATCTGGATGGCGCCAGGTAGGGAGAAACTGGCTTTAGGAGGAATCCAGCGCAGGCGTTCTGCTGCTAGGGCTGCTTCCATTAACGAATGGGAGACAATCTCTGCTTCGGATCTGCTCTGAAGGGTAGTAGGACTCTTGGCTAGCACAGCTTTCTATTCTGTCAGTTGTATTTATTACATTTATAACCTCCGTTTTCCTCTTGCAAAGAACCCAAAGAATCCAGATTCCCAGTCTAGTACCTTAACCACTATACCACAGTGGCATGTTCATGGTAAAATGGTAAAAAACCCTCTATGCCCAAAATTGAGAGTGCTGAGCTTGTTAATAGGGCACTTCAGATTCCCCTTATGGCAAGATCCAGCCATCCTGCTTCCACCAGGGTTGAGTCAGTAAGTTATTCTGCATCATTTGTTATAATTTTCCTAAATGTGTTGTGTGAATAGAGGTCACCTGTGCACTTCTCAAGGGGATTTAAGCCACTACTGGCCTTTGCTGTAACACAAAAGATCCATTAATGGGGCTCTGGAAGAGTCCTAGCAACAACAGACTATGCACTCTCGATACCAAACCAGCTTCCTGCATTAATGCCAAGGCAGAGCCTTAACTGGCACCTCCGATTGTTGAATGGAAGCCTACCTCCAGGTGGCACCAGAGCCATGTTCAGAACCCCCTCATAAAACCAGAATTAGCGAGTGTTTTAACAGAGGAGGAACAGGAAACTAAGGACAACCAAGCCCACCTGTGACCTGTTTTGCACTTTAATTCCTGAAGGTCTTTGCTAACAGATGCTGCCATGAAAAGGCGGCCATCCTGTTCCAAGGAGGAAACACGCTTTGCTAGGGAAATGACATGAGCAAGCACAGTATGGAGCTTAGGGTGGAGGCCTGGAGCCCCGGAAGATCCCAGTTCTAGTCCTCCCTCAGCCATGGAGCTCCCTGGCGGCTCCGAGCCAGTCACAGGCTCCCAATTCCAGCTCTCTCACAGGGTTGGCATTGTGAGAGGAGGAAAAACTTGTAGGCCATCTTGGGTCTTACAAGAGGAAATAAAATGAGGTATAAATGTACTGTAATAACAACAAGCAGTAGTGCGCAGCTGACCATGTCATCATAGCTACCTTTGGAGCAGGGAGGGGGGGAGGGGGACACCCTCTATTCTAAGCCCACTTGGCAACTTCTTCTGCTTCTGCAGAGCTGTACGTCTGCGATTTTACACACAATGACAGGGGTCCTCAAACTTTTCCAACAGGAGGCGGGCGCGGTGGGCACGGTGAGGCGGCAGCTTGTTCGCACGCAGAAGGCCGTGCAGCTGGTCTTCCCCAGGCTTGCATAATTAAAAATAGATTTTAAACATTATACTTACTTTCAATCCTTTTTTAGTTTCTTTGCCTTCGCCATCTTAGTCTTTCTTTTCCTCCTGCCTCTCGTTTCCCACTCCGTATCTGCATGCAAGGGGGGAATCTGGCGCACATGCAGTTGAATTGTTGCAATTGGGGCATGTGCCGGCTCTCTGCCCATCTCTGTCTCGGAGCTTTTGGACTCGCTTGGAGACGATTTTCTCTGCGCAAGTCCAAAACCTCCAAGGCGGGCCATAGTTTGAGGACTCATGCACAGTAATGCAGATAAGTTCTTGTGAACCAATTATGCATAAAACCCCGTTTTAGTCTTGGTTCATACCAAGCTGGTTATGACACACACATGCACACACACGTGTGCGCGCATAACTAGGGCCGATGCTGCTGCTATGACCTACTTTGATTATGAGCAATGTGTGCTCACATGCACAGGAACTTTACATGAATTATTCATGCCCAGTCCATGTTAATGCAGGATTTAAACAATCTCGTCTATAATTCAGAGGGCAGGGTGCTCCCACTCTTCATCCGGAGGCTCCCCAGGGACCCCTCATGCTTAGGTGAGCACCGTTGAGTAATCTGGCTGCTTCGACAGGCTTGAAGGAGGGGAGCAACTCAAGTGGAATCATGTAGCGGCTGGAGAGGGGCTGATGAGGAGCCGGGCTGGTCGGGCCAAGTGTGGCTGACAGCACGGGGTGGGACCGAAGTCGAAGCGGGGGAGGAACCACGGCATCTTGGCAGAACATAAGCTTTGCATGCAGCTAAAAGGAACTTCCTCAAAATGGAATTTGTCCCTCAGGCTGAAAGAGGCTTGCTGTGAACTTTAAGCCATTTAATGGTCTTTTTCAGGATGTCTATTGAACATTTCCCCCCAAACTATGAGGCGCCTGCATACTGTTGGACAGCAACACACATCACTGCCTGGCCAGGCTAGGGACAGTGGGATCAGCAGTGTGACAGTGTGTGGAGTCCATTGGCGGGAGCAGCCGCATTTTGCATTTTTTATGGGGGAGAAAGTTGGATCCGCACCACACGTCCTCTGCCAGTCCCTTCATGCTGTTGACAGAACGTGGGGAGTAGAAATGCAGTCCGAACTTCTGGACAAAGTCGCCCATTGCCACGAGCCCCGTTCCTCTTTGGAGGGGGACTGGCAGTGCTTTCTGCCAGCCCTTCTTGACCTGGTGCCCTCTAGAAAATTTGGACAATACCCAGCATTCCTCACCATAAGTCATGTTGCCTGCAGCTGGTAGGAGTTCAAACATCTGGAGAAGGCTGTTCTAGACCTTGGCATCTCTCTACTGAAAACCTTCTTGCCTTTGCAATGGATGTTAGGAAAAGCTGTTTGTGCTAGAGCCATTGATGGCATCACACAAGACAAGAGCAAGACAAAGGCCGAAATCTTTGCTCTGCCTCATGTGGGCCACCGCTGGTTGTGGGTCCTACAGAAGGACCACCACTTGCAGAATGAGCTTGTGTCTCTTTACGAGGGGGCCATGATGTGACCCTCTGGCATGGCAAGATGCAAGAGCAGGCAACACAATCCTTTTTTGTCAACTTGCACACACGGATGACAGATTGGTTGCAGGAAAGCGTCTGTTCTCAGGGATGACTCAAGCCTTTTGCTGCAATCATTCCTTGTCAACACTGCTCCTTTGTCTTTTGCCTTGGCGAAGAAGTGAGGGGTGGGAGAGATGGTAACCAATCACACTGTGTATATGGTGGCAGGGGGAGCAGATGCCAGCTGCGGCCATCAGTGGTCAAGAAGGAATGCAGGCAAGCCAACTCCAACTGAATGCCACAACAGGTTTTAGCAGAAGAGTTACAGACTCAAGGCCCACAAAGCAAGTAAGTGACCGACTGGGATCAAAGAGAACTGCTAAGCCCTCACATGGATTCAGACACTGCATCAGGAGGAGAGCATTTGACTGGCAGGCACTCCTCCTTGCGCTGGGAAAGGGAGCCGTGTCGTCTTACCTGCACCTTACAGAGCAACATCCAGGGCACCCAAGCCAAGTGCTCCTGTATCGCAGCTCAAGCATCTCCTTCCTACAGTGCTAGGAGGTGCCCAGGCTGCAGCAGAAGGGAGCGCCTCCTGAGCTCGGGAGAGGGCCGCTCAGTTGCACGATCACTTCCACATGACTGCCTAATTGTTATCATTTATTCATCAAAACAGTCCTTGCCTTTTGGAGACTGCAGTGAAACCTGCCCATCTAACAGAGCAGGTGCATATCCACGCAGCCTTCCTCCTGCAGGGAACAAGGGAGAGTGAGCCCCACCAGGTGCGAAAGCTTTAGGGTGGGGAGGGGGGAAGAGTCCAGTTTTGACAGCTTGTGTTCCGCTTGTGTGCAGGATGGGCCAAAATGGGGCAGGTGGAGGTGGGGAAATGGAGAGTCCAGTGGCTCACAGGAGGCTGATCCAGGTGAGGCCCCTGACATGGTGGGAGACAGTTTGGAAAAATTAACCCTGTGCCCCTGCTATGGCCTCATTTGACATGGGAAACTGTGCTTTTTTATTTACAACTGACAGAACAATCTGTCATTAGGTGGTGTGGCCCAAACATTCAACTCCCGCCTAGAATAAGTACACCCCCAGAATATTCAGAGATGGAGTCCAGTGCCAACCCTCCATGGCTGGAGCCCCGAATCTCTGAGGCCATCTGCTCTGATGTCCAAGGCCATTTACTGAAATGAAAGTACAGAGACTCTGAAGATCTTGCTTGCATTGGATCCCCTGAATTGCTGGCCTTTTGCCCACAGAATCTTTTGCCTGGGTTCCCTCCCCACAAAATAAAAAAATAAACAAAACCAAATGCCCTGTCCATACATCCCTTTTACTAATAAGGATGACCTTAGGAGACAGGGTCCTTTAAAGACACACAAACTTTGGAGCATATAGAAATTTGTGCTTCTTTTTCTGGTGGGCCTTTTGGTACTTAGCACTGCTACTGCTACTGGTGATATTTTTATCTATACCTCTTTTACTCCTCATTTCCAAGTTACACCACAGATGAAGGGTAATAATGCCAGTCCTAAGAACAATAGCAGAAATATTGGATTAGTACAGCTGCAGAGTCTTTACAATGATTATGTGGACAAGTCCATGTTAATACAGCCGACTTCCATTTGCATTACATACGACTGATCCGTTAGTCTGGAAAGCTTTTGAGGAAGGGCAGAATCTCGCGTTTCCTAAAGAGCCACCATAGGCATTTTGCTGGAAACTGGAATTCTTCTCTTCCTCAGTGTTACTCCTCCTTAAGTTGATAAATTAAACAAAAATAGCACCACAGAAGCATTTGTGAGACAGGGAAGGAGTAGTGGAAGGGAGAGGAAAAACAACCCAAGAGTTGAGAACAACTGAGGTTCATTCAGCTGTCAACTCTGGTCAGGAAAGCAAGCCATGCATTAAACAAACCGTGGGTTAGCACTACCCGAAAGTCAAGCATCTCAGCTCCCCATCTTGGCTCGAATCCTTCTAGCATCGACACAAAAACCCCTGGTCAAGGTCTCCAAACGTGCATTTTCCTTCTTTTGTGTGCTGCTCACAGGTTTACTGCCCGAGCATGAACAACACTCATGGGAGGCTAAATTCGGGGCTCCCATCCTCATTTCCGAGCAAGTGTGCACGCGAGTCTCTTGCTTGCACACCCACGCGAGACACGGCCAGGTTGCGAATGGTTTATGGATAAAGGGTGAATTCCACATCACACCCCCACATACACACACAGTCAAGAAGCAACACACCACTGAGTACAATTCATATATTATCCAGTTTCACATTCTCATAGGATATAGCAACGTATTCTCAAGAATCTTAATACAAGCGAGACAGCCATGGTCCAATATAATACTTAAAGCACTTCCAAATACCAAGCAATAAAATGTCAACAAAAAAATTGCACAATTTCTTGTTACTATGCCTGACTGAATCAGTTACAGAAAAAATGTCTCTCTTCAAGCTTTTAACTAAACATTAAACTTATCTTACAGATTACAATTTCTCTTTAATAATAATTAATTGCACAAAAACCACACAAAATCTTTATGATGCATAAATATTTCCTTATTACACATGGTACAAAAATACTTGTACATCTTTGTTCGGTATTCCCATAAGGATGGCTGATTATTTGGCAAGACTGGATTCTCTCCAATCAGAGGGATGTGGAAAAAAAGGTTAAATATTTTACAGCTGTTCTTTATATAGAAGTCTGACAGAAAAACAAAACACAAAAACAACCCTGACTTGAACTGGAAAAGGGCAAAATGGACAAGAAACCCAGTGCATTGTACTTTTGAGAAGATTTTTCAAATTCTAGTAAAAGCGGAAAACAGAAAGCGAAGCTTGAAACAGTGGCAGAGGGATCAAAACAGAAAGAAGAGGGGAAAGGATGGGGCAGAATGGGGAAAGCATTTTTAGAAGCCCGAGTCTTCACAGAAGCAAGATGAAAAACTTCGGTGATCAATAGCTAGGCCAAGGCCCGTCACTATGGTTACATGAATGCTAGAACAAAAACAAGCTTTGCACACTCACACACCCACCAAGTTAAAGTGTTTTAAATTCATGCCAGAAAACATGCAAAACAGATTGCCTTTTGCTTCCTGCAGCAGGACTGCATAAACAATGCTTCGAAGACGGACCTGGATATTGCACTGCACACAGCCAACGCCAGCAGCCCAGCTGGGAGCAACAGACCACGAGAACGCGGGGCCCCCAAGGCCACCCTCTCCGGCCAGGCCTCTGCTCAGCGGGAAGAGACCCAGCCCTGGGTGAGCGGAGGGGCGGGAGGCAAGCAAGCGGGGGGGCGAGGGCACAAACCATGCAGTCACTGGGGCTGGGGGGGGAGGTGGGGCTGCCACGGCTGGTCTTGGGCAGGGAAGCCCACACCTCCATTTGCAAGGGGGACACGTTACTGCAGCTGGGCACCTTGCCGGTGGCCACAGAAAGAGTTTGGGGGAAGATTCCCAGCGATCCACAGGCGACTTCATCCCTGGCACATCACTCCATGGAGAGACAAGAAGTGGACATGTGGGCTGAGAGACGGTTCTTGGAGAAAGCAAGAGAGCATTACTGAAGTGAAGGTCAACCTGCCCCCCATGGCGGCCCGGTGACTTCTGCCCGCTCCCTCAGCCCTTCCCCAGCAAGGCTTTGCAGCTGCACGAGGGCTCCCAACACCAGTGCGATCCTGTGGTCCCAGAGCCTAACTTGACGGGACGTTCCTCTTCTGCCCACCCTCCATGCCCATGCACTCCGAGGCAGGATACTCACTAAAGCTAACAGAACTGGCGAGACTTCCATCCTTGTTGGGTGGCTTCGGAGGGAGGGTACCAGCGCATCTAGAAGAGAAGGGCAGGAGTGACCAGGGAGGAGCCGGTGGGCATATTCCGTGCAGGCACCCCCGGAGCGCCTGCACAGTCTCCCTGGGATCCTTCTCCCCTCCAGGAGGCCGGCCGACACTCCTCACTCGCATCTCCAGCTGCCTTCTGCAGAGTGAGCCAGGGAGGAGCACCTGGGCAACCCCACGCCCGTCGCTTTGCCCAAAGCCTCTCTTTGCCCATCAGCACGTGCCACTAAAGCTTTTCTCACCACAGATTCTGGACTGGCAGGAAGAAGCCTTGCCTTTTATTTCTTTGTTTGGTTTTGTTTAAGTACTCAGGCCATTTTAAACAGATGGATGGCAGAATTTTAGGTTGCATCATTACACGTCATCACAGCCATCTCAAGTTGCACCAACAATGGCTCTTTTTCATGCAGCCCCAGAGAGCACCGTGGCCTGCTCCTCTGGCCCCGTCTGTTATGAGGTCCAATTAGGATTCCACTGCCCAATTTTCCAAGTGCTGTTGACGTAAATGGCTTGCAACATCCTTCCACCTTGGTGCTGGTGCTCCCCACTTTTAATTTAAGTACACTGTGAGTAAATCCAGACATTTTCCACAAAGCACATCACTAGATGGAACAAGGGAAGGTATTGATTGAGTACCACACTACCTTGAAAGGAAGGGGGGTTTTTTTAATGCTGACAGTTTCTTACTAGGGTATCACAGTACGTTAAAGTTTTGGCAAATTAAAGAACATCCAATAAAGCACGGTAAATCGAAAGAGTCCTATTGCTCCCGGCATTTCCCAGACAGCTGTGCTAGCTAGGGAATCCTGGGAGCTGCAGGGTCTGTTTTCCTGTTTGCTCAGGACTGCACCCTAAGCTTATCAGGACTGATGCCCCATCACCTCCATGTGACCCAGCCTCAATTCAGCTCAATGCTTTTTTTTTTTTTGACAAGCACCTGAAAGTTCATTTTGAAATCTCCCATATTATCTTCCACTTGCACCGCCTTCTTTTTCAGTATCTCCAGCCTCACCTTTTGCACTGATTCCACATCCATTTTCCCTAAGCTGACACGTGCCCCGGCATTTCCAGACATGGTCCTTTTCCAGTCCATGTCCCTGGTAAGCGATTGTTCTGGCTTTACCCTTTTGTCAGCGTGAGCACTTTCTCCCTCTCGCCAACATCCCACATAACTATCTACTCAGTCAGTGGTGCCGGCAGTGTTTGAACTGCAGCTATAAGTACACTCAAATACATTGTCAGATTTGAAATGCAAGTTATCTAATACAATTACTAATCTGTTTCAGCAGCAAGTGCAGAACAGACTGTTTCAGGCAGATGAAAGATCCTGTGGCAATATGCGAGAGAGACAGACAGGCAGCGGTCTCTGGGCTGAGAACAGAAGAGAACATACCTGACTGTCCCTATTTATGCTTATGAAAAGCTGGAAGGTATTGGGTTAGAGTAAGGGAGGAAGGGAAAAGGGGACTTGCATTTGCTTCTAAAAGCTAATCTCACAACACACACACACACACACTCATTCCATATCTATACTGCCCAAGAGCCAAAGCTCTCTGAGCAGCTCACAATAACCATAAATTACAACATGATAAAAATAAAGCATAAGTTTTTTAAAACTACAGTCTAAAACAAAATGTAAGATTCAAGTAAAACTTAGCAGCAATGCAGATTAAAATACAACAATAGATCTGACACGAACTGAAAGACTAAACGAAGGCGGCTTCACCTGGTGCTTAAAAAAAACACTAGGCAGGGGCCAGGTGAGCCTCTGCAGGGAGCTCCTTCCACAGCCAGCGCCACAACGGAAAAGTCCCTTCTTATTAGCCACTTAGGAGCTCGCTTCCTTTGGCGGGGTTTCCAAGAAGGCCTGAGGATTTGCTTACTGCAACATGATTTATCTTTTTACTGCACGAGGCACCAAGAAAAGCCCCTTCAGGAGGTAGGAAGGAAACGGGGAGGAGAAAGAGACGAGACAAAGGCAAGCTTGGCAGAAGGGACATGGGGTTAGACTGGAGGCACAACACTCCTTTTCTGTGAACGTGAAAAGCACTACAGAAGTGGATCTGCATCAAGCACGGGGGGAAGCCCTGCAGGCCACTTTCCCGCTTGATGCAGGAAGTCCGACCTGCAGCAGAGGGCTGAGAAGACGGCTGCCCAGCTGCTCCAGAGATGGACAGTCCGAGAGGACAGCCTGAGAAAAAGAGCCACCTCACAAGGAGCGGCTCCCCACAACACGGTGCCCTCCAGATGTTCTGCCCTCTACATGTCTGGAGCCATTAATTTCAGTGGGCTGCTCCCACCATGCCAATGCCTGGATCTGACTCCTTGCAAGGTATGAGCAGAGGAAATAAAGATTTTGCCTTATGCAGCTCCACATGGAGCGAGTGATGGGGAAAGACAGGAGGGTTGAGAGAGGAAGTCTGTGCACAGGGAACACCCCCCTGCCCATTTCTGTGGTGAAGGATGCTTACAGTGCAACAGCAGCGACATCCAGAAATACCCTGAAAGAAAAGGCTTGAGTTGCCTTCTCTGGCCGTGGGCCGGAGCCTAAACGGATTCCTTGTTGAAGGAGTTGCCATGAGGGAATCCGGCATCTTATACAGACACTGCTAGGAAGGGTCCGTCCCTTTGCAAGGGAGTCTCCGGCAGGATCGGGACTTTTCAGAAGTCAGCCCTGACCAACATCAGCAACGCTGGAAGGTTCAGCCTCTTGGCCCATCTGGCCAGTACTGGCAACACTGACTGACAGTGGCTCGCCAGGGTCCATGCAGCAGCTTTTCTAGCCCAGCTGAAGCTGTTGGGGATTGAACGTGGGACCATTCAGGTACTAAGCTGGGGCCCTGGAGCCGAGCCACTGCCAGACACCGAGATGGCTTTCTCCCTGGGACTCTCGGGTCCATGGCTTCGGGCTGGTGTTCTGCCGCTTGCGGGGAGCTCCTGTCATGCTCTGTTTCTCATATCGTCTTCTCCCGCAAGCCGAGCTGCATTCAGTTATCACACCTGATAACCGCCAGGACTGCCGTGGCTTGCAGTTGCTCCCTCCCTCCGTCCCTTCGCACTGCCCCCCCACCCCACTGCTCCACACTGTGGGTGATGAGCCCGGATTCCTGGATGCATCTCCCCCGCACATCTGGAATTAGTTTTGTCCTTTCTGTTCAACAGCTGAGCGTGAGCAGGAAACCCCCCTCGCCAGGGTGAGCCGTGCTCTCTAACCCTGGAATGAGAAGCCTTCGCGCCCGAGGAAGCGCGGCTTGTCCTTGAGGCCGAGCACGTCCCTCGAGCTGCACACACGGCCCGGTGGCAGAGCGAGAGCCTGGCATCAGCACTTGCTCCCCAGGCAGCCGCTCCCAGGCGCACTGCCAAGCTTACCTGGCAGGTACCACTCAAAGGCGCCTCTCCGCAGAGCACTCCTGCAGCCAAGGGCTCTGAAGCACTCTTGCATGGCAAGGAGGGCGACCGCATTGTCAGGAACCTCTGGTTTCGTTACGTTTGCACCACACAAACAGCCCAGAAGAAGCATTTCCCCCACTCCATGAGGGGAAGCCTCTTAAGATGGTAGTCGCCTTCCTGTACTGTATTTATTTAAAATTTCTGGATCCCGCCCTTTACAGTGTCACTTTGTATAAGCCATTGCATTAAAGAAAAATTAACGGACTGCTGCACAATTATGGGTTATTTTTGTTCTGCCACTGAAACCAGAACCACCATCAGCCTCCAGGACCCTCCTCAGCTAGAGGCCATATGAGGGGAGAGCCCAATAGAGCCAGAGGCCTGAATCGTTTGTCTGGCACCCCGTATCTCTGGGAGACCATCTGCCCCACCGCCCTGCTGAAAAAAGCTGCAGGAGCCCTCACCATCCCTGTTGCGTCCAGGCTCCTGGACCAGCTGGCTTTTGGCCCACCTCTGCATCACCTCCTGCTGCCCCCTCCTCGCTCCCAGCCTGAACCTCTTTGCTTAAGGCTCGTTTCCGTGTCCTCTTTCCCGTCTGCGTGTCCCCTTTGGCAATCGAGGTGTCCTTAGGAGGCAGAGTCCTTTAGAAACACACTCAGGCCTCAGGGAATACATAAATTAGCATGTTTGGTCCCATGGGCCTGATTCCCAGCCCTTTTCGATGCTCAGCACCACCCGTCCTCCGTTAAGTTCCCCTGCCCTACAGGTAATCGATGCATACGGTCAGCAATAATAGCAGACTGAAGTGAAGCAGGAAAAGGAAACCAGATTTATCAAAAATAACCAGGGCTCTACTATTTTGTAAGGAAGCAGAGAGAGGGAAAGAGAGACAGGGAGAGTGAAGGAGAATTTTCCAGGCTCCGGTAAAGGAAGGGTGTTGCCTTCCTTAACAAGGCCAGCAGTGTAACTGAAGTGTGCCAGTTGACTGTGCGGGAAAAATTAAATCCGTGTGTGTGCGTGCGTGCGTGCGTGTGTGCTGTTGCTACCACTACTACAAGCTCTCCCCCTCCCACCACGTGACTGTGGTGAGTGCAACAAGGTGGTGGGAGCTACGCCCAACAGCACCACGTGGCAGGGGTCCCTCGGCGAGGTCCCTCCCCTCCCACGGCAGGACCAAATCCATCGCTGCTCGGTGGGAGCACTCTGAACACGAGAGGTGCCATGCTGTGGAGCCATTTCAGGTGTGCCGAGTCGGCAGGAGGTGGGTTAGAGAAACGCCTGGCCTTCGTCTTGCCCGGGCTTCGGTGGGTGGATAGCGTGGAGGCCCATGCACTGGGTTGCCGAGGAAGAGATGGGCAAAACAAGAAAAAGCTTGTGGGGAAAGCCCATGGTGCCCCGAATGGCAGAGAGACGTCTCGTTACCTTACCAGCCTTTCCAGACCATCCTTAAAGGCTTCTAGGAATGAAGCTGTACAGCCAACTGCACTCTAGCAGGGAGGTTCAGGGTGTCCCGCACCTCCAGGGCTAGCCTGTGTAGGCATCCTGGCTGCAGGTCACTGAGGACATCAAAGGAGGGATCGTTTTAGCCACCAGCTGGCCACTGTGGCACCCCTTGGGGGCAAGAGGCATTCCACGGGCACCTGCCATACACAGGACAGCCTGCTGCATCGAGGAGAACCCCAGACCAAGAGTGGGGGAAGGCGCTGACACTCGGCGGCAAACACAGAATCTGTACCGCCGCTCAGACTCCTGGGAAGCCCTTCTTCAGCTGCATGGAGAACATGGACCTTCCTCGCTCCGTCATTTGTCAGCTGATTCAATCAAGGGGTTTCTTTTCAGATTCTGCAGATGTTTCTGCTTCCCTTTGTGCCTTAGGACAAGCGGCTTTGGCATTCCCACTTCTCGCTTCTATCTGTCTCACCACCACTTCTAACTACGGTTACGCTGAACACACTTACTTGGGAGCTGCCTAAAAGGCAACTGTGCTCCCGTGAACTTCTTTGCCCTCAGCAGAAGCAGGCAGGCAATTCTGATGGCCTGCACAACACCGCAACAGCACAATATCACTCTATTCACAACAGGGCCCCCATTTAGCTGGGACTTCCCATGTGGCTAAGGGGGAAAGACAACTCCGGGGTTAGAAAAAACTGCCACACGCATGAGAGCAAAGACTGAAGATGCAGTTCTCCCCCCGATCTAAAAGAACGTAAGAATAAAGTGGCAGCGCAATGGGGCAAAACCAAAAGGTGATGCAAGGAAGGCTGCCTTGGTTGGTCTCATCTAGTTCTGTTGCACCATGAAGCGCCTCATGTAGCAGCGTTAGCCTTGAGGATACTGTGAATCAGAACTCCAAATCCCTCCAAAACTCAGCATCAAGGGTCTCCTAGCCTGGCATTAACACACTAGACTTCTAGCCTATGTTTTGGGTGGAGGTTTGAGCTGCCTGGTTGCTTAGAAAGGAGGGTGAAGTAATGTTTAACTCTATAAAAACTTTATTAGTGACACATTCATTTGTTTTACAGGAAAAGCATGCAGAGTTCAGCCTAGGGAACAGTCTCTCCGAGAGGAGAACTGTAAACCAAACCACGTGCCTCAGCTTCTGTACTCTCTGCCTGCACAATCCACCTCATGCAGCCAAACACATTCAGCCAAGGCCATTGTACATTTAACATACTTGGTGTGCAAGCACACCCATAGGCAGCACAGGCAAATGTGAGAAAACAGGAGGTGTGTGCGCATAAGGGGAATCTGAAGGGATGGGCTGGACACTCAAGCTACCACCCACAACCATAATGCGCTGCCCTCCAGTTTGTTTATGGGCCACTTTCACAAGAAAAGGCTCGGTCCCTGCACAACTGAAGCAATACAATCAGCTGGACATATTCGTTTAGACTGAAATTTGTATATTAGGGTTTTTCCTATGCTCATAATTCCCTACTTCTAGCTATTTATAGGTTTTTGTGATGATACAGTGAGACTCCAGTCTCACATGTGCACCTAATTAGCATGTTCAACTAGTTCTTTTAGAGCGGGGAAATGTGGTATTTCATTGGAAAAGTGAGAGAGTGCAATTTTTCTACTTGCATATGCATGCTATTCTGCTACAGCACTGTGCCACCTAGAGGTTACATAGCAGAAAAGCAGGAAAGGAACCTAGCCTCAGTTGTAGAGTGAATTAACACCCTCTTGCAGAGAGCAGCTCAGAACCTCCATCTGTGTCAGCTTCCCTCGCTCCAGTTCTTTCCCAGTCTAGGTGGCATCTCCTTTTCCAAAGAAGCCAGCATGAGCATTTTTTCTTCTTCTGCATCAAAGCTGCACTCAGTGATCGAACCCTCCAATTCCAGCCTCCTCCACTGCAGCACCCTCTACAACTGCTGGACTACGACTCAACCATCCCCAAATGGCTCTGCTGCCCAGTGCTGATGTGAGCTACAATCCATCCCATCAGAAGAGCACCAGGCTGGGGGAAGTCTGGCCTCTTCCGATACTTTTATCTTTATCTTTTTTCATCCTTCTGTTCATCGCATGGGCAAATTCATTCTACCTTCTCCCTCCAGCCAGGACAGTGCAGCTTCTCCTCTGAGCTTTCTCTTCGCATCTGAATCTCTGAGCTAGTTTCCCTACCAGCCAGCAGGACGGGCAGAGGGGAAATGGGCACCCTGTGTGAAGAGGAGCCAGGCTTCGATCCAGATGCTTATCGAAACAGCGACTGTGGGGCCAGGGTGTAAGCCACTCCAGAGCGACAGACGGAACAGCTGAGCTGCTCAACACGCTGCCCATCTCCGCAAGGGCTCCACCCAGGAGAAGGAAACATGGCACGGTTCAGTTCGGCAGCCGAGAGCTCCGGACACGTGCAGGGGGTGGGGGAAGCTCCCTGCCCATCCAGGAAGGAGAGGCTGGCACGACAACTCACCTGGGCGTGAAGGGCGGCAGCAGCGGCAGCGGCGGCTGGATAGGTGAAAGCAGCATGTGGGATTGCAGGGGTGAGCTCGGTGGAGTACAGTGGGTAGGGGGCCCATGCCTCTGGCGACGCTGGGATCAGGGCTGCGCCAGTCAGGTCATCTAGTCACGGGAAGAGCAGCAGGTCAGCCAGAGCCCCAGTGGAGAGGGGGCCGAGAGGGGCTCCGCACTGCCCCGGCAGCTGCGGCCCGGGAGCAAGGGCGTGCCTCCCAGCCTCCAGATGGGTGGGGATGGCACCTCCCATTCCTTCCTGCCAGCTGCAGATGCTGGAACCTGCACTCCCAAAACATTTGGAGAGCATCAGGCTGGGAAAAGATGGCTCCTTGTCACACGGGGCAGCAGCAATGCTGTTGTGAGAACACTGCCTCCTGGGCACAGGAAAGCACCCCATGCAGACCTCACGTGTCCATTCACACATGCCTTTGCGCCAGGAGCCCGTCTGATACCAGGGGCTCCCATCCCGCTGTGCCCATTCCATGGCCAGAGCCAAGAGGAAGCGGCCCTCATCCTCTGCACTGCATGACCTCCGACCGTGGCCAAACGAGGGGGGGTCCAGCGCTCCCAGGTCTCCCACCTCTTCTGTCCCACTGGAGCCAGTAGCAGAGTCCCAGCAAGGCGGCTTCCCTCTCATGCATTTTACTGCTCCCTACCCATCCACGTGCCTACTAACAAATGCGGCACAAGGCATGGCCCCGGGGGCCCCTCGGCCGCGGCTGCTGCCTACAACCACCATCTGGAGAACCTCTTGCTGTCATGCACGAAGCAGAAAAGGGCGTCCCGGCTAACCCCCCCCCCCAACGATCCCTGTTTCCCTGCGGCCCCCAGGACTTCTCACAAGGGTCCCGTGCGATGAAATGTGCTCCCAGGGCAGGGTGCAGGTTGGTGGGGTTCGGTGTGGCCATCAGCTTGCTTTTCGCCATCTTGGTGTTAGCTTTGGCAAACTCTAACCGCAGCGTCTGGGGATTCTCCGGGTCAAAGCGGATACCCTGCAGAAGAACAGGCGGGGAGAACGGATCACAAGGACAGAATAAAAAAGGCACAGCCTGTCTCAGGAAGCATTTACGCTGGCTGAAGAGTTGGGCACAAAAAGGTATGGAATAAATCAGTACTATCTTACTCCGTGCAAGATCCGGACTCCCAAGAGCGAGCGCTTCTCCACACTACACTGACTCTGCGTGCAGCTTTTGGAGGATCCACCCCCGCCCCCCCCCGGTACGTGATCCAGTCCGTCCCGCTACCTCTTTCCACTGATTGCTTGAATTCAGCCACCAATGAAGAGAGCACATGCCACATGGGGAGGGCAATTCACAAGCAGGGAAGGCAACAATACAATTGTTTGAGCAGCAGGAGCTTGAGTGGCACCGTCTCTTTATTTGCTCCAATGTGCTGGTTCTGTCCACGAGAAGTTGAAGCGGGCTCTGCCAGTCAACTGATCCTCAGAAGGCGCCTTGGAGCCACCTCCATGCATTGCTTCTGGTTTTAAAGTTAGAGGGACAGAGGTCTGCTTAGCTGCACAACTGCTCACGCAACAGTCTTTAAGGGGTTGAGATCACCGTCACCTGAAACACTGGAAGGGGCACAAGCGTGATTTTGGAAGCAGCATTTAATTCGCTGGCATGGATGTGCACTTAAGCTGTGAAGTCACCCTTGCTCGCAGGGGCTTTTTGGAGAACATTTGCCTTCAGTCTGTGAAGATTTTTTAGATTATGTCTGTCTTCGGAAGTGAGACTGAAAGGCCTGCATGGCTGAACATTAATGACAAATACAAAACTAGATGTGTATCATTTTTAGCTCTGACACACAGCCTGAGAGGGCCATATCCCCATTCTCCCTGGGGCTGCAGCAGGCAAACTGTCCCCTTGCTCGACCACTCAGAGCCATAACCTTCGTAACCATTTTGGAACAGGGCATTCCGCTTGCTTCTGCTTAGCATGTACAGAGGCTGCAGGAAGGAGCCTCTCCTCAAAAGCACACGGCAGAGTTGCCAGTGGACTGCCAGGAAGGAAGACTTGCGTGCCAGCGAGGGCCTCGACTTTCTCTGGAAGGCCACAAAGCACGTGGCAGGTGTTTCATCTGAGCTTCGCTGGTCCAGTGCCAGGAGCTGCAGGACAGAGGACCAGTGCCCTGGGCTGAGTTCTCACCCTCCAGACGAGGTTTACTTGAGCACGATCCTACCGAGTGGGAGGGCCACCCGTGTGCGTTTGAAGGGGACTGGCGAGCTGCAGCGCTTACATTCAACGAGCTGCAGGTGGGAGGGGAAGGAGCCCCATTCTGGGCCCAAGGCAGCCTGCATTGCAAGCGCAGCCACTGCAGGGTCCTCGGTACTCACGTTCAAAGCGTTCTTCGCCGCTTCTGCACCAGACCGGCTGTCGAAGGTAACAAAGCCTACCGGCTGAGGAGAGAAAGACAACGCTTGAGCTGCACAGGCACTTATGTTCTAGCCAGGATGCTAAGCAGATCGGGGGGGGGGGGGGGCTCATCTGAAGACTCCCCTTCTAGCCCTGCTTGCAGACACGCAAGAAAGGGAGCTGACCCAGGAAGTCCCTCTGTGCCTTCAGGCTCACCATGCTCCCATTTCCTTGACCACCCCAACCCATCACCCCCACCCTTCCTTCTGCCCTGAGCAGCGGAGGCAGTCTACTCGCTCTGGGCCCAGCCGGCAGGCCGGGCATATGCCAAAGGTAGCACCACAGGAGGAACCCACTGCAAAGACTCCGCTGGGGTCCCTTCTCTCCTTCACCCTTCCACCCCGCTTCTGCACGTGTCCCTCGGTCTGGCCCAGGCAATGGCAGCAGCAAGGTGGCCAAGAACGCCGCCTGTGCGCCCACAAGTGGGGCCGAGAGTGCGTGAGGAGCAACTGCAGCTGGCAGCCCCACCAGGGAGAAAGCAGAGTCAGAGCAGAGGGGCTGCTGCTGAGGCCTCGTTCCAGGGCTGTCAAAAAACCAGGGCTGGCGTTGTCCAAAAGGCTTCTTAGTACGCTGTGCAGAAATGCTGGCAGTGCCAGCCAGCGCCTGTGTCGAGACAGGCTGATCTGGCTGCAAGGCCCCCAGCAGGGGCTCCAGAAGGGCTGGCAGAGGCATCCACCCTAACGGAGTATCTGTCAGTGCCCATCCCGTTCCTGCCCCCCCCCCCCCAATTAGGGCATCTGAGTTTCGACTGAAGGAGTTAAGAGCAAAATTGGGCAGCTGCCAGGATGGGGCGGACGGAGGCATTACCTGTTTTGATGTTAGCTTGATCAGTGACCCTTCATAACCCTGGAGAGAGAGAAGCCAGTAAGTTGGTTATTGGGCTCCTTAAAAGGAAAGAAAAGCCTGCATGGCCAGCCCAGTGCCCTTAAAACAGCTCATCCGAGTGCCAGAAATACTTCTGCCGCCCTCCGGAGCAAGTCAGACGACGATGCAGCCGCACAGTGGCAACACCCCCGCCTCCACCCCCGCCCCACCGATGGGGCCACTCAGCCACTGCCCACCCTTGCTTTCCGTGGTGCAAGGCCACCGGCTCCCTGCCCCAGCATGGCACTGGGATCGGGAACACTTTTTTCAAGGTCTCCCACAGAAGTTTCTCCCAGTCCCATGGAGGACAAGTAGGCAACTGCCAAGGCCGAGAGATGGACCTGGGGTTGCTCCATGTGCAGAGGGGGCAGCGTGCGAGCAGCTCTCCCTTCCCCAGCAGGAGACTGGAGGGGTGGGAAAGTTTAGATCTCGGTCTGGCAGAGTCAGTGCAGAACCCTGGACGAAGGGCTGGTACTTGGGCAGGGAGGGTCTGGAGCTAAAGCCCTGCTCAGCCCTGAGCTCAGAGGAAGTTGGCTGGCTGCTCTGAGCCCAACTCAGGCCACAGTGCTGTGGAAGGATCGGGCCTTCCTTTCAGCCAGAGGCCGCCTTCTCCCAGCACCCACCTAAATGCAGAGGTGACTGAAGAGTATCGAAGATTGCCTGATAAACAGATGAAGGAACCCGGCATGTGGCAACTCACATGACTGGGCCAGCTAGCTCAGAGCCACCTCCATTGACTTGGCAATGGCTCTCCAGGGCTTCCCCACAAGGTTTCTGCCCCAGCCCCTCCTGGGGATGCCGGGCTCCGAGCGAAGCCCTTCCACATGCAAAGCCCGTGCACTGATATGCCCCTTTCCTCGCAGGACCCCAAGAGCAGAGGGACAGTGTCCCTTCGGCAGCCACTCACCTTGAATGGCCGGAAAAGCAGGTAAAGCTCCCTGGGCTTGATGTCCACAGGAAGACCACTGACAAAAAGTGTCCGGACCTGGGGAAGAGGGAACAAGGCCAAGCAGGTTGAGAGACTGCAATGCTGCAGGACTGGTCATATTAGTCGCCTTGGTGTTTGGCCACCTTCAAGGACACAAGAAAAGCCATGCTGGACCAGGCCAAAGGTCCACCCAGTCCAGCATTCCGTACTCGCAGCGGCAACCGGCTGTCACAGGACTGCTCCAGCACGATGAGAGCCATACCTCTGCCTGCCCAAATTTCTCACCAGCTGGCCTGTGCAGGCAGGCAGGCAGGCCACTACTGGTGACGGTGGTAGTACGTAGCCAGTGATGTGGGCGGCCGACTCTATTCACGGATACCTGCAAAGTTCCAGGCACCAGCTCTCATGGAAGGAGGGGTGTGGGAGTCTGCGCAAGAGTGAAGACAAAAATCTAGCATCTTATTTCAGCAGTGGTCATCCAGATACCTCCAGGAAGACCAGAGCTATCCAACAGCACTCCTTTCATGCAGCCCATCATCTGCTGACAGGAGCCACAACGCTTGAGCGTTTCATCCAATGATCAAGCTTATTCTGCAATTGCTGTTTTGAATGTATGTTTTATTGTTCTGATCCATTTTAACTGGCATGCAATTGCTCCAAGTGCTGTTTTTGTGGAAAGGCAGTGTCCAAATCAAATAAGTTAATAAACATGACGACTCTCCACTGCTGAGCTTCTTTAAGAGTTAGACTGGTGCCAAGCCAGGCCTTGCTTGGCCTGGGCGCTGCAGCAGATAGAATTAGAAATGTGCTCCCCTTGCATCCCCTCTGGAGAAAGCCTCATGCTTAGCATACAAACCATACCTTCATGGGTAAATACATCACCACCAGACCAGCATTACAAAGACCAGGGAGCCTGAGCATCCCCTGGGGCTTCGGGGGCCAAGGATGCTCTCTAAATGCCACTGAGCAACCTGCCCTGACTGGCATCCTTCATATAGTTTGGACCACACAGTCCAAATGCAGAGACCCAGTATTCCTAATGATTGCCCACAATGCTGCAGCTGATGGGAGCTGGGCCAACTATTTAGAGGGCATCAGGCTGAAAGGGGCGGCCATGGAGCAAAGCAAGCTGTTACCACGCACTCTTGTACGAGTGAGTCAACATGTCAGCCTCTGTTAATACCGACCACCACAATGATCTATCAGAACACCAACCAGAGATTCTGCCAAAGCACTCTTATTTTATTTATGTAATGAATGCATATGCTGCTAAAATAGCCCATATCCGGGCTCCCTGTGTGGCTTAGCATGATTAAGCAGCTTTGACTTGAAGAAAGGGCCAGGGTGCCCTCGGGGCCTGAAAGATGGGGCGGGCAGTCCTCTCCCATGGGGTCCCATCCAGGACAGGGCTTGGGCACAGCTGGCATGAGCCACTCCCGGATGCGGTGCATCGAGGCCTCACTGCTGCCCTTCTCCAAAGGAGTCTGTCAGGCCTATCCCAGAACATGGGATAAGATGCAGCTGGAGTCATTTGACGTGAGCCAGATGGAATGCTGGGCTGCATCAGGCAGCTTTAAACACCCGGACTTATAAGGCTCTGCACAGTATCAAAACACAGAGAGAGCTTGCAAAACAAAGTTGTAGGAAGGGAACATTTGGAACCTTCAAAAACCAAAGATTAGCTGCTGACAGTGTATTTCTCAATTGCTAGTCCCAAAGAGTGCAGAAGACTCATTAAGCCTCATATTCATGGTAGAATCAGCCCCGTCTAGCTATTAATCAAAAGGAGCTGGATCTCGGAAAAAGTGGGAAACGGGAAGAGCAGGATAACTGAGCAAAGGTTTGGTGTCTACTTAGACCATTTTTACTATCAACTCACCAAGCATTTTGCAGGTGACCAAAGAAACTGAACCCTGTGGTACCGCAGATTGATTGGTACTATTAAGATCTGAAGTGGTTCCCAACATCCACTATAATTTTTCCTGTATGCTCATTCTTATTACATCCTTATCTGTAATGCAGAATACAGTCTTTTTTACTTTACATTTTGGCACATGTATTTTATCAATGGTTCTGAGTACTGAGTTTACTCCATCACATTCTGCAAGTGCAAAAAGATTTATGAAAATATTGTTATTGTTTAAGTGATAACAGCCAACACACTTCCAAACTTCAGGGCTCTAAATGTCTTCTAACTCATTCAATAAGGGCAGCAACTGAGTTCTCCTGAACCTCTTTTCCCGTCCCCAGCAGAGTCGCCTGCCAAGGCTGTCAAGAAGCCAGCTGCAGCCTGGGCCACTGCCCCTCTGGCCAGCCTGATAACAAAGCTAAAGGGCTAAACTCTCCCAAGCAGTGGGATACTGTCACCACCTTCCACAAAAGAGCCATGCGCATCTTAGAGCAGCCTTCCCCAGCCTTCAGAGGCATTTGGACCGCAACCCCCAGAATTTTCATCCAGCCATTGACTGGGAATTCTGGGTGTTGCAGTCCAAACACATCTGGAAGGCACAAGGTTGGGAAAGGCTGTCTTAGTGAAAACCTCACGCTTATTTGCATCCATTAATTTTGATCAGCCTATTAGCACACATCTGGGGAGCATTAAATTGCTTACCAATGAGCTGAGGGATTTCCTGCTGCCACCTGCAAGACTAGAGGAGCATGCCGCTGCTGCACAAGCACTCCATTTCCCTACCTAAAGGAAGCAGTGGCTGCTGGGACTGTTGACTCTCTTGGCAGACTGTATGCACCCAGACCAAGCACTACTGACTTGCTTATTCGAGCGCTCCAGCTAGGTGGTAGCGCACCATGGTCCCCCCTCCAGGCAGGGCTGGGAAAGACCTTTGCCTGAAGCCCTGGCAGACAGTAGACACCACTCACTCAGTTGGACTGATGGCATCACCTGGTGTAAGGCACCTCCCTCTCTTCCCAGCGTTTTCACTGCACTGCAACGCAGGGATATGGTTGCTGCATGGATGCACAGGTGCTGCTAGTGGAGAAAGGGGAGGGAGCACCCAAGCAGCAGCAGGGAAAGGCAAGAGCACCGACGGTTTGCAAGCTGGGCGTTAGGTGAGAGGCTTCAGCGCGGCCCATTAAATATCACTGAACTGAAAGGCTGATATGAGAGGTGTCAAGCTTGGCTAAGTGGGTACAGGACTGACTCCTCGGGGGATGCAAGATTGGGGAGGGGAGGCAGTCAAGTTCAGCAAGGAGGCTGCTTGCCACAGGGAAACCACCAACGGTGCTCGAAACCTCATTGCTGAAGGACAAACCAGGCCCATCCTATACAAATTTCACCAGCCAGAACAAGAATTTCCCATAACCCAACATTTTATGCTCCCAGTGCTCTGGGTCAGTGCTAACACTGATGGGGCTCACAGGTGGCGTTTGTCTCCTTTTGGACCACGGCCGGATCCTCAGGGGAAGCAGCCCAGCCTTCAGTCTTTCCTCCTGTCCTGAGGAGGGCAAGCCTAGCACTCATGCCTAGTGACTCTGGCTAAGATAGGAAGGAAGACGACACTCCAGGCAACCCGGAACAACACTGGGCCTTGCCTGGAGCAACAGGAACCACAAGGACCAAGATACCGTACCGTTGGAGCTGCCTGAATGTAGGGCCAGAAATGCATGCTGCGTTGCACCAACAAACTCAACTCTTGGGGTCGCATGAGGGTTATATGGGCAAAGGGCAAGTGTTTGCTTTCTCAAAACCAAGCATGCCCAACAACAACAAAGGAACATTATTACTATGTTTATATCTATAAACACAGATATATTAGTGCAGTAAGGGATGACAGGTGGCTATAACAGAAGATGGCTTTTGGCTGTGGAAAAGCAGACACATTGGGGTGGAAGGTGCAACACCAGGAAGGGCCAGAACAAATGCCTTGTTGGCTGCGCAGAGCCCAGTAAGAAAAGCAGTGCCCATTGTGGCCCAAGCCATCTGCAGCTTTCTACTTCACGGATGCCTCACTAGCCTTTTTGCAGCCAGACCACTTAGGGCAGTTGGGGACGGGGGTGAGGAGACCCCAGTGCGCTGGGCCATTATCCCAGTGAAGTGGCAGAACCCTGCCTGTGTGAAGGCAGGCATGTGTGAATGGAAAAAAAATCAATTTAATATCTACTCCCACCTTTCTATCAAAAATGGCACTCAAGGCAGCTTACAAGTCAAATTTAAAACAGTAAAATAATAAAAAATAATACACAAGAGAAACATAATTACAGACTAAAAATCAGCAGATCCCAAGTCTGATTCAACATGACTGATGTTCTTATGACCAAGGATTCTGGCTTGGGTGGTGCAAGGAAATGGAACCGGTTATGTAAGGATATCAGCCCATAATGAACGCACTTCGACATGTCCGGATATCGCTGCTTCAGCACTAGGAAGAGTTGTCCAAGATGTGGGATGAAGGCATTTGGATCACATTGTCTGCAGTGGAGATTTGATCCAACACAATTCAGACAGATGAGCTCAAGTTAAGTTTGTGTTCGCCAAGTATTTCAGACATTTTGCAGTGCTGCTCTGCAGAAACCTTATAATGCAAAAACATTTCTTAAGAGCAAAGATCCAGTTCAAGAATAGCCATTAGTTTATTTAAGCAGGTTCCATGCCTACTTGTGCTCTTCTATAACACTTGAATGTTTCTAGCAGCCTGTTCTAATCTGCTATATTCCAACACACCTTGAAGACTACTTCCATTATGAGGAACACATTGAGGGTGGGAAGGGGGGAGGGCAGGAAAAGTTGTTCTATCAGGTTGACCTCCTTTCCATCTAAAAAACCCCCAACATACAGCTTGTTCTGTAACATCATATATCCAACAATCCCCTTTACTCCCAAATGATCCTCAACTCCCAGAGCAAGCCACTTTGGGGGAATTTTGTATGCGTAAGATTTGGAACCTGTAGCCTGGAACAGTCAATCCACACAGAAGATAGAAGTGGAGTTTTGCTATCAAGGCTATTTCATTTCTGTATTGCCCAATGGCCAAAGCTTTCTTGGTGGTTTACAGCCGTTCAATAGAATACCACGCAATCTCATCTCATCAAAATATAAATACTTTAACATGGAAAAAAAAATCAAGAACAATTTACGTCTCCAGTGCTTCTCTTCTTCCGAAGGAAGCCAGATCTGATCAAAGGCAGCCCCTCGGCTGGGGTAAAGGAGAAAGCAGTCACAGTATTTTCATGCAGCTTTTGTTCCTTAGGGTCCTTGAGAGCCGCAGTTGCAAACTGACTTCCAGACAAGCGCACAGAGCGGCACTGCCTGCCTGCAAGCCATCTCCTCCGCCCCGTCCTGCGGGTGCTGCCACACCTGTCACTACCTTTGGCTCTACCATCCCCCATGAATGTTTCCTTTGCCTTTTCAACGCGGTCCACCACAAGCAAGCCGACACAGAAACTGAGTTGTTTTTGAAGAAGCAACCAATGCAAAGCGCATGTGCCATCCCTCGGTTCTCCTTGCCCTCCTCCCCCGTGCCTTCACCCTCTGCGGGGGCTGAAGCGAGCGGCCCTTTGGGAGGCATTAGTGGTGAGAGCATCAGAACACACAAAGCTCCGGGCCCCTGCAGAAGCAAATGCAGTGAGGGCCCTGCAGCAAAAGCCAAGGGTGACAGTGGAAAGGGCGGGGGGGGGGGGCACTTGCCCTGCTCTCTGTTGAACAGTGGATCTTCCCATCCTCTGACTCAAGCGAGGGCAGCAGGCCACGCATGCCTGCTCTGTCTGAACGACGTGGCCCGGCCCCTTCGCACCTGGGCAGCAGGGAGCAGCCATTTGCACACAGCAGCGGGAGGAAGAGGAGGAGGAGGAAGCAACGCCTTCGAGGCACCGGCGGCTGCCTATGAGCCGTGCCAGCTACATAAGGGAGAGGACGTAACTGCCGGACAGAGACTGCCTGAAATCTGGGGGATCCACCTGCTAGTGCAAGTAATACTGGGCCAGATGAGCCAAAGGTCTGCCTGGGGAAAGGCTGCTTCCTGCAGTGCATCACCGCAGCGGCTCTCGGCTCTCTCTTTTCTTGGCCGCTAGAGCGCCACTCTTTGTGCTAAATGGTCAGCAGCTCATTCCCTGGACTTTGCTCCTGGAAGAGACATGGCATGCTCACACATGCCCCGGGAGCCCCTGGGTGCACTTACAGAGCCCCAGCATTCGGCAGCATGAGACATAGCCAGTTCCGCCCATGCCACCCCCTTGTGACTGGAAGCCCCAAATTTCAGCCCAGTCCTCTTAGGGGGTCCTCGTGTTTTAGAATCATGTTGATGGCTGTCAAGCAACTCCACCAATATCTTGTTTATTTTTCTTCAGATTAAATAAGAACGTGCATTAAGAAGCACAGTGAGTGCAAAGCTTCACTAGTTCCGGAATGCTCTCATTCAACAGTTGCTCTCATCAAGACTGAGTACAGTGCTAGGTTTGCATGTCATTGCATTAAGCACAGAAAATAAGATTCAAAAATAAGGTTCTATTACTTATGTATTTTGAAAGTTTCAGACATATTTCTAGAATGTTTAAACATTTTTCAAAAAATGGCCCAAGGCCGTATTTTATAGTAGGAGATGAGATACTTGTCTGTGGGTGTTCCAGCTGAAAAATTTGTTCATGGCTACTGTCATTGTAACAGCACTCAGAAATGATTGCTACTCCTGGAATTGCTCTATCACCTTTGATGGGAAAAGGCTGAAGGAAGATTTTGGAGCACAGCCCACCTTTTTGCTAGTGGCATTCAGAGCTACTAACTATTCATTAAGACAAATGCATGTTTATCTTAACATATGGGCAGGTAAAACTCAAGACAAAATAAGCAAGCCCTAAGAGTACAACAATAGCAACACCACAACTGGTAGATTAACTTGCTTGCCTGAATGGAAATGTGTTTGCGGTGAAAGGACAAGGAGAGACGGCCCACAAAAATGTCTCAACCATTCTGAGCTGGGCACATCCACCTGCTTTCTTCTCCAGCAGTCCCCATCAAATGAAATGGAATCAGGTGGCCACCACTGGCTCCCCAGTTACAGAGAGAACTGCCTAGGAAGTCTTGCCTGGAATCTTTTCAGTGCCAGATGGAAACTTAGAAAGCCTAGGAAATAGCTTGCTATTTCTGCATTCTAAGTAATTTTTTTTTAGTTTTATACTGTAGTTCTGAACAATTACATTTTTACATTATATATTATCACACTCTATTTTATTTATTATCTTCATTCTTGCAGACCACCCAACGTGCTTTGGCTCTGGGATACACCTGTGTAAGGATGTTTACCAGAAACCAAGAATTTCAGTCACCTTTGACAAGTATTGACATTTCTTTTGTCTCATGTAAATTCAAAGGTAGAATCATAGAATAGAGTTGGAAGGAGTCATGAAGGCCACTGGGTCCATCCCTGCCATACCATCCCACTCAGAGGGCTGCCCAGTTTCTTTTTGAATGTCTCTAGTGTGGGAGCACCCACCACCATTCCAGGCAGCTGGTTCCACTGTTGCATTGCTCTGCCAAGTCAGGAAGCTTTTCCTGCTATCTAGCCTGAATCTAGTTTGTTGCAACGTGAGCTGATTGTTCCATGTCCTACACACTGGCATTAGTGAGAAGAGATCTTGTCTTTCCTCTTTGCGACAGCCTTTCAGATAGTACCAGCTCTCTGCAATTACCAGAAAAGAAAAGCTCTCAAGTAGAAGTCAAACAGATTTTCCCTAATGTGCTGCCATACACATGTGTGGGACAATAACTCCCATCATCCCAACCAGGATGTTGGCTGGAGGTGATGGGAATTTTAGCCCCATATAGAGAAACACAAGAAGGCTGCAGCTTGTCTCAAACAAATATCTTCCCATCAAGAATGAGAACTTGGCTAGGCCGATAGTGGCAGGCAAAGGTGCTCTGACCAGGGGATCTTTTTATATCATCCCTCCAAAACTGCCGCAGGGAGTCTGTCAAGGTGGGCCAGGGTAGAATGCCCTTCTGTGTTTACGGAGTTCCAACTGTTTGAGACAGGGTGCCGCCATCACGATGTCTCCGATCTTAGTCCTCCCTCAGATAGAATTCTGGGACTCTGAGATTGCTGCCTTGCACAACTGGGCAGTCCTTGGTGACACAGCTTTGTGGATGTCATATGGCTTGCCTGCACTTCAGAATTTAGTCTGTGTTTTACCACAGTACTGTAAACCCTGACGAGGGTCATACCGCAGGACAACTCATCCTCAAGGGTCAAGCATGCACTGTTACTGAAACATGGGCTATTGTGTTGTTGGAATCTGGCCAAAATGACAAACCATGGTGAACAACCCACAGTTCAAACCTCAACAACAAATTGTGGATTCTCTTCAGATTGTTCATGGTTAACAAGCCATGGCTTATTAGTACAACTAATTTACACCAAAATAACTTACATTTCAACAACCCATACACAACCCTTTAGTGTGGGTTAACTGAATCATCTGAGCCAAGTCGCTGTCACGCAGAACAACAAAGAGATAGAGGAACAGCGATAGGACACACCCTAGCAAGGGAAATTTATTTATTTAAAACTTTCCTAGACCATCCCTTGTCTTGTTATTTAACAATAAGACACTTCGAAAGCAATAAGTAGAGCGGCATGGTTTTTGGTATTTAGCATTGTTTGCAGCAAACAAGTTTCATGAGATGCTTGGAATTTTTCATAGCTACACTCTTTCATTTATACAATATCCACACATACTTGCTTCAAGCAGATGCATTTGCATGATTAAAAGGATTATCTGGAGAAGAAATCAAGAACATCTCCCTTGGGAGGACTCCCCTGGGTGGGGGCAGGGAGGCTCCCCTGTATGCAAGAGACTCTCAGAGATCTGGGAAGAGGTGTGTGGTTGGAGATGGCCATTAAGACCCAGTCAAAGTCAAAGGTCAATCTATGGGCTGCAAGTAGCAATCCAAGAGTTCCACCTCCTCAAGTCCAAGGCTACCAAGAAGCAGCTTTGGAGCTCCTGGAGGGATGTGTGTGTGCTTCGAACTGTACTTTTCGTTCCCAGCTGCATCAAAACCTACAGTGCCAACAAGGCAAAGGCACAGAATAGCCATTCAGAGGTCTGGGGACAGAGGAGCTCTTCTGGCTCAAAGGGGACTCTCTGGGAGCTGTCTCCCTCTGGCAGGTGTAAAAAAGAGAGACAGTAATCAGCCTTAGCATGGAGCACCAGGAGGTGGCCACTCCGGGAAGCAAATTCCAGGCGGGACACTGCTCTCCGCTCCATCCTTAGCTGTGTATCATTAAAGGAACGGATCAGCCAAGAGGTGTCCTTTAACTTTTTGCTCCGCTGGGAGAGTGTCAAAGGCCAACCCAAGTCTCAGCATCTGCTTAGTATTAACTGCCCACAGGAGTGGCTCACGAAATGCTCCCCTGGTCGTCCCTCCTGGCACCAACACTTGTGCAACGGGCACCAACATTACAGCTTCATATACATCGAATGTGTGTGAGGCAACCTGTCACTTTGAAGCTGAACCCTTAGCAGAGGGGGACATGCCCTCCTTGGCTCATGCTTCTCCATACGTGGTCCTCGATAGCAGGCACACAGAGAGGGGAGGGAAAGATTACAATTGGTTTGCACAGCATGCAATGCCTGTATCAAAGCCGCACTCTAGAATGAAACAACGTGGCTCCATAGGAGCAGAAGCGAAATCCTCAGTTGCAAGGAACCCCACAACACCCAGGGGGGCTCTGCAACAGGAAAAGCGAAGAGTGCGAGCATGAGTGCGCAGACCTATGGTGACGCCAAGAACGTCTTGATGCCTTTCACATTTAGGCGGCGGTTTAAATGCAGCATTTCCCACATCCGCGTCCACCACCCCGTGATGGACAGGCTAGAAACATGACTGCTTTACAACTGGAAAGAGGCCGAAAGCGTGAGCGGTGCAAATGAAATATCAAGACCTGTGGACGACTGTCAAGCCACCAGAAGGAA
This sequence comes from Varanus salvator macromaculatus, assembly GCA_023646645.1. NCBI lineage: Eukaryota > Metazoa > Chordata > Lepidosauria > Squamata > Varanidae > Varanus > Varanus salvator. The sequence continues at coordinate 107,833 of JAIXND010000786.1, forward strand.
AGTGCTTCCACCACTGCATCCTCCCAACATGTCAGGCACCTCCAACTGGGCAACCTCTTCCCACCCACGTTCCTTGAAGGCAGGCAGCCCTGGGGATGTGGAATTCCACTTGGTTACGCCACAAGTTCTGCCCAGAGAAAAAGTTCCTCTGGAACTGTTTACATGCAACTTGTCTACGAACCAGCTTACAGTGGACAGGTGTGAGGAATTTCTGCCAAACAAGAGCGAACAGGAAAACCCAAGTTCCTCTATTCCACCATAGCATAACAGCATTATGGTTATTCTTTTCTAGACAAAATGACCCCCTCATAAATCAAGGGTACTCAACTTCTTTCAGTCTGAGGGGCTAAGCTTGATGTTGGGGATGCTCCCCACAGCCGTACTGCAATGGCCAAGCCAAAAGTGGCCCCTCCCTCGGGGAGAGTGGATGTTTGGCCTGCCTCACTCTTACGGTTTCTGGCAGGTTCTTGAGAGAAGCTGCAGAGCACGGAGGACCCAAATGTCCTGCCACTTCAACCAGCCGCATCCTTGAGAAAGAGCTGTGGAATCCAGGGGGAAAGCCCCTCGGCAGAGGTCCGTCTGGCGAGCACAGCAGCAGGGGCCTTCCCTGCATCGCCTCTGCCTCAGGTTTTGGGCACGGAGTTCAGACATCCCTCTTCCGTTTGGCCTTTTGAGCCATGAGTAGCAGTTTTAAAACTGTTTCAGTGTTTAATGTGGTGTATTGCCATTATGGTTTTATGCATCATTGTGTTTGCTTGAATTATTGTAAACCACCCTGGTGACACTTGTGGAAAGGCCATATATGAATATTATTATACTATAATTATTAGAATGCCCCTACAAAAGATGCCCTAGCCCTCCATATGCTGTTTTTTTTTCTCATAAGAATTAAAAAATTGTACAGGGTGTGGTAAGCAGCATCTTCTGGTCTATCCTCCATGCAAGAGAGGAAAGCCTTCCCTACACATGGGGAAAGCAGGAAAACCCAGTGACCCCAGAGGAGGAGGGCAGGAGGGCGGAAAATCCATTAAGGAGGAAAAGATGAAATGAATGTACAATGTTTTCTGACTGTTCATTATAGGAGTCTTCTATCTGGAAGCATCTGAGGTCAACTTAAGTTGCAACAACTCAAAGCATCATGTATGGAGAAAAGCAAGTCTTGTTAGTTCGTATGCCCTTCCTAGACAGCACCCAGAAGGCCTCTGTCTTAGTTTAGTCACCATCTTGGCCTAGATGCCGGGTGTTAACCAATTTCCATGCTCCTGGCATGGCATTTTTAGCCATTTGCTGGCAGGATGTTTGCAACTCTTCAGCAAATACCACAAAAGCACACTCCAAGAACAGCAACATATGTTCTGTATAATAACTAAATAAAGTGCATTTTTCTTCCCCTCCACACCAAGCTGCTTCCTGATACAAAATGCTTAGGTGGAGTCCATATCTGCAGGCAACAGAGGCCAAATGTAAGAAACTAAAACCAAAATTCCGGTGTGTCTCAAAGCACTGGTTAACCATTTGTTCTTTTACTGTTTGGCCCAATCTGCAATAGCTGCACTTCACAGATTCTACCAGCACTGCTATCCTGAAGTCCTGACTGGCTAGTAGTCAGTTTTCAAAGAACTGATGTGCCAGATATTCCGATGCAGACATTGTGTAGATACAGTGGGGCTCATAAGTTTTTTCCCTAATCTCACATACAACAACTTGGAAGTTGAATACACACGAAATAAGAGTTTCTATCTCCTGCTTTTTCTTCTTAAAGGAAACCAAAGCAGCTCAGACAGCTCTCCTCCCCCTCTCCATTTAATCCTCACAACAACCTTGTAAGGTAGGTCAGGCTAAGAATCAGTGACTGGCCCAAAGTCACCCCATGAACGTCATGATTGAGAGGGGGCTAGTATTATGCTCTTGCCTCAGCACCACACTGGTGTAGAACCTTAGGTCAGGGCGTATGATGCTCCCGGCCCAAATCAGACAGACATAGAGGGGGCAGGTTCGAAGTGAGGTCTGCAGAGGAGATGCACTGGTGGATCTTTGACTCAGCAAGAGTTTAGCTCCTAGCAAGCGGTTCTACTCCCCCAAAATCAGGCCAACTGAATCCCTGGTCCGTATTGCTTGGCGTAGATTAGTATCCCTATGCAGTTCAACGTAGCCTAAAGCATTTCTATTATGGCACCATTATATCATGTCTTCTCTAAGGAATCTGAGAGGCCCCTCCCATTTTAACCTCACAACAACCCTGGGAAGCAGGTAAAAGCAGGAAATCAGTGGCTGGCCCACGTCACCCAGAGGGCTTTAGAGGGACAAAGAGGAATTGCAACGCAGGCCTCTCGCATCCCAGCTGCCTTCGCACGCCGCTCTCCAGCATGGGGTGCAACAGGTAACTGGTTCTGCCCCTGAACCAGTGCTCTGTGCCTGGTTTCATTCCACCACCCAGCATCGTGCACCTGACTCCAGCTGGTGGCTGCTTCTACCGAGTTCCTACAAGCCTGAAATCTCACCACACCTTCATTCCAGAGCCAAATATACCTAAGTTTCCTATGCATAATTATCATTAACAATAGCAGCATAGCTTGCCTTATATAAAACATATAGGGATACATAGTATATGTACCCAGAACCTGGGAGATCCAGTTTCTAGTCCCCACTCAGTCTTGAAGCCCACTGGGCCAGTCACACATCCTCAGCCTACCTTGCAAGGTTGTTGCTGTGATAATAAAAGTGGATTTGAGGAGAATTATGACAGTTCCCTTGGGTTGCTCACAAGAGAAAGAAAGGGGCAGGAAATAAATGCAATGCAATGGATTTATTCCAGTTTCTACCTCCCAGTAACTGAAGCTCTGCTTGAAGTTTGCATCTTCCAAACCACTAACTATCTGCAATATATCAAGTATATTGTGAATGTTCTTCACAGGTCTGTTACCAGTTACTGAATATATGTGAGGTGCTCTGGACAATTAAATATAAATGATATATACTATGGAAGTTGCTGTTCCAGACAGACAGACTAACCAATCAGATGAATGCCAGGAATAGCCGAGAGAGCAAAGCCTATTAGTTCGTGACTCCTCCACGTTACCTCTATTACCTGTCAGGCAGGTGAGGCTGCAAATCCAGTACCTGGCTTAAGATGAGCTTAAGTGAGCTTCTCAGCCAAGTAGGAATCTGAGCTTGGGTCTCTCTAGTCCAAAACTCCCACCTTCATACAAGAGAACTACAGGAATACTGGGAACAGATTTAAGGTATCCCATAATATTCATTCACAATTCTCTTACTGTAGAGCTTTTCCTGTGTGCCCCACAACTTGTATTCCTAGAGAAGGCAAGGAGCTTCACGGCAAGCAGCAGCAGGATGGAGAGTGCCAGGTGCTCGCCCTGCCTGAGGTGCCCACGCTTAGCCCTTCTGTGCCTGCAAACTCTTAATGAACATGCATTCACTCTAGACCACATTCCTTGAACCTGATTGCCATCAGGTGCATTAAACTACAATTCCCAGCATCCTGCAGCTCACCATACTGGCTGGGAATTCTGAATGTCATGGTTCAATACAGCTAAAGGGCAGCATGTGGGACCAAACTTCTTGGCCACTTCCAGGTGAGATTTCTTAGGTCATCACAGTTCTTATTCACTGATTTTGACCAATGCATCTGTGTATATGCAAACACAAAATTACTCCTTTCCTCTTACAACCTTCCAGTAGTTCCTTATTGCTTTTTCCTCCTTCCTTCCACAAACATTCTGTTGAAAATATGGAGCCTTTTTAATTGGACGTGCAGGAAGCCGTTTATCTAGAAGCAACTTCAGACCGAGCTACATTGGGCGGGGGGGGGGGGTGGCTGAAGGGAGAAGAATTATTCACTTGCTGAAAGATTTAACCTTCAAGGCTGATGCTTCGAGGAAGGGCCAAGGGCATCTCTGTTTTATTTCCCCCACCAAGTCGAAGGCAGAGGCGCACCAGTTAATCTGGTTAATATTTCACACTCACGTTTTGTACACCCCCTGCCGTCTCTGAAAAAAGCCAAAATGAAGCAGGGAAAGGCAGCGCCTAACAATCGCAGACCAAAAGCCCAGCCCAGCAGCCTTCCCAGGGTGGCAGAAGAGGCAATGCTGCCATATTTACAACAAGCCCTAATCTCGCTTGCTCTCAACATGCTGGGCCCTTTTCAATCTTATCTCAAGTCATCCAGGTTGCCAAAAGATGCCAGAAACCTGAGATCATGGGCTCTGTTTTAGATCCTGTCACGGCTTCCCCATCTTCCCACACAGATATGCCCTGTCCCTCCCGTCAGCAAACAACTCCCATCATGCTTCATCGTTATTATGCCGGCCGATGTAACGGACAGGTCATTCTCGGGGGCTTTTATTTCTAGGGTCAGCACAAGCCAGGGACAACTCGACGGTGCATAGCAATAAATAAGACTGAGAGGAGCCGCAGCCCTCCAGGTGGCTGGGCGTAAACGTTGCCCACCAGCTTCACATAAAGTTCTATTGCACAGGCTCCTCCAGTCCCTCCCAAGTGATCTCTCAATGCTAAGCTTCCCTTGCTGAGTCCTGCAGCCTTTTCCTTTTATACAGAAAGAACTAATGCTCACAGGAGGCTGGGAAAAGCAGAGGGCAAGGCTGGCTCCACTGGGCTGCACTGCACCTTCCCTCTGGGAATTCAGATATGCATGGGGAAGAAGGTAGGCGCTCGGCCAGTAAGGAAACACGGCTGCCTGTATCCGGGGCTGCATCACTGCTGGAAGAATGGAAACCTTGTGCGCTCCTGGCACAAGACACCACAAGGGAGCACAGGAAGGAAGGAAGGAAGGAAGGATTAACAAGGTGGGCTACAGGAAAAGTACCCATTCCAAAGAGAAATATATACTTTCCTAGAGTTAGGGAGCAATCCTATGACCCTCAGAAAATGGCACGGGATAGTGGACATTTCCCCCGCTGAAGTTGGAAAAAAAAGGGGAGCTGGAGCACCAACCCCTCCCTCCCATCAGTTGGCTTTCGAGGTTGAAAAATCAGCCTCAGAGAGCAAGCAGGAGAAAGGGGGCATCCTGATGGCAGGGAAAGGCCAAAAGCAAGCTGAGCTTTTTCTGGCCTCTTCCTTCTCCCTTTGAAATGCCACTGCCAGATGGGAGAAAAACCCCATCTAATGAAAAACAACCGCAGGACAGGGAGGAAGCCGCTGCCTTCACCGTCCTGCCCCTTCAAGTGTCTTCCCTTTAGTGTAGGAATACTGCCTTTGAGCTAGCTAATTGTGCAAGCGACTCCCAAAGTCCTCTACTTTGTCCTGCGTCCTTTGTCCCTAGATGCTCTGGCATAAGGCTAGCCAGGCTTTTGCTTTAGTCTTTCCTCCCCATGCTTTCAAGAGGACTCCGGGAAAGGCAGATGTAATCTCTCTCTGAAGGTCAAATGCAACTTTGAGTTGGGACTATGCAAACTTGTGGGAATTGGGAGTTGTTAGACAAAGGTGGGATATGATAGTCTGGCCAACTGATTAAGGCTACACAGCCCCCTTCCCTAACCCAGTGTCTGTGAGATGCTCTTGATTACGTGGGCAGCACCGTCATTGCTAGGGGATGATTACAGTTGCAGCCCAATGGGTCTGAAGTGCAGCAGGATGGGGAAGGCTTTTGAACTGCTGGGACCACAAGACTTGCAGGTGCTTCTAAACGGAGAGTTTCTAGCACTAAGAATCAAAAGGCATTCTACAATTACTTTAGTTCTACCTCCTTAATGTAATTTATGGAAAGATAAAACGGTGGATGCAGCAATGGGAAAACATAGGAGGGTTACGAATGGAAACTGTAATCTGCTCCTCTTGCCATATTCTTTGAAGAGGGTGATGGGCCATTAAGCCCCCAGCCTGGAAGCACCCATGGTGCCTGCTTGGTGACCAAAACATTCACAACCTGAGCCCTTAAATGAAGATCCCTACGAAGGCTTGTTTTCTGGAGCTCCAGATGCAGTGGAAGCAACAAACCCATAACAGGAAAGCATTTGCCACTAAGATATCCACATAATTTCCATTCCTGAACTGCCAGTGAGCTTGATGGCTGTACAGAAAAGGATGAGGGCTACCTATCAGCAGATGCAGACATCCACTGAAGGACGGCCAGGCTAGCCACGGCAACAATTTTCTCCAAGTTCTGCTGTTGGTCTAGCAAGATGGCACCTGGCTTCTGACTGCCACAGGTCTGCAGGCGTTGTTTCTGCTCACTCCACAGGCTATTGAGAGGAGTACTAAGCAAGTCCCAGTGAGCAGATCAGTGCTGGAAAACCATGTCTGTACTAGCCCTCATTCCCATGAATGTTCAGATTGTACATCCCTCTAGAAAGGGACCAAACCTGCACTTAGGCTTGGACAATTTCAGCCGTGTTCCTCACCTACTGACAAAACAGTACTCTGTATATGAAAGGTCCCAGACTGAATTCCCAGCATTTTCCATTAAGAGGAAACTAGCTTGCTGAGTTAGACAATACTGGACTATCTAGACTGTTATCAGTGCCACATGGAACAACCACCACACACACAAAAGCAAACATGACCATTTGGTCCTTCTTTCACTCTCCTTGCAGAGTCAAACCACCAAGGTCCCTGAAGCAAACAAGGAATTCCATTCATTACTCAACCACTCCACAACTTTTTGGAGAGGCAGAGCAGTGGATTCGGTTCACACAACAAATGGTGGGAATTAACAGTCCTCAGAGGGCAACAGGTTGGAGAAGGCTGAATTATTTGATGCAGCTGCTATTTGTGTTTAGTTTGACTTAATTTACTTTGTCTAGAGAGCAAGCCTGACAGGTGAGTAATAAACAGCTACTGTAATGAGAAATATCACTGTATCACTCCAGACCTTCCTCCCTTCCTCTTGCAGGAATCCTGGGCAAGCAGCTAAAGGAAGTGCGTTCCACCATCAGTCTTTGTGGACCAGCATCCACCTCAGATGCTTTAGTCACAACATTTATTACACTACAATGAAGTCTTCCAGATGCCACAAGAGTCTCTGTACAGCAAACACAAGTGCACGCACACACTGGTACTCCCTCAAAAATTTCTTTCCATAGAAGGTGGTACTTAGAGCAAAAGATTTACCTCTCCTCCCAACGGCTCTATTGTAGATGCCTGTATTTCCTGGGACAATGGAAAAAATGTTTAATGTGCCAAGTCCCTTGGAAGGATATAAATATCACAAGAGGGCAAGTGCAGGACACCAGGAATTTGTTCTTTGGACAATAAACTTTTTAGAGGCCCCTGTTTCGGATACCTACTTGAACCAGAGCTGATCATATATGGGGGTTGTATCATATATGGATCATGGTTGTATCATATATATACACAACTGTATATATCTACAGACAAGATTATGGTGCTCACGTTTGCTTTATTGGTTACTAACACTTGCTAATATTAACAGTAGTAATGCTATAATATACACTGAAAGCACAGCCATCTTGCCTTGAACCAGTTGCAGTGGGCTTCCTTTTAACTAGAGCAGTGCCACCATGCCTCTGTCATGAGATGGGGCAGCCTCACACTTCTCACCTGGGATAGCACAGCCACAGTATGCAAATGGAGTAGAAGAGGCCTACTTTGTAGCAAAGGATCTCAGAGACATCACAGAGAAACACCTGCAGCACAGCCTTTCCCAGAAGGGCACTTTCCACCAGTCGGCTCCAACTCCCACCAAGCCCAACCAGCATGGCTAGACATAATGGGAGTTGTAATCCAACCCTTCTGGAAAGACACCATTTAAAGGCTGTTCCAGCTTGCTCGACATCATCATCTAGTCTCCTCTTCCTAGAATAATCCATGCATCTCTCTGGGGTTGCTTCCCCAACCTGGTAAATGTGTTGTGTGTTGAACTACATTTGTGACACAGCTGGCTTGGGATGAAGGAAGCTGTACTCCGACACATCTGGAGCACAGTAGGTTGGAGATGGCTGATCCAGGGCAACCAGAGTTTCTGAAGCCTGAATGAATATCAAGGACATCAGTACTTCAAGGTTATCTCGAGGCTCAGGGAACAGAGGGCACCCCCAGTGCTTAAGGAAGGGCAATAAAAAGCTCGCATACTTGGCCGTTAGTCCATTAGTTATCAAGAACCGCCTCATCATGGCATCACACCCTCCTCTTTTGGGGCGCTTGGTCTGCACAGCCAGGGAGTAGGCAGAGGCACTCAATGACACAGAATCTCTGCAGGAGGGAGGGAAAGAGAGTGTGTGTGTGTGTGTGTGCGCGCGCGCGTGTGTGTGTGTGTGAAGATGGCTGCATTGATTTTAAAATGGTTGTGTGGCACAGCCCTTTTCACCAGCTCTCTCCCTGAGCCATTCTGGGGGTCTATGTATTGGAAAACTGTGTCTTTTCTTATGCACAGCCACATATCAAGCTCCTTTCCTCCCATAAACCTACAATCATTATATTAAAAGGCTTTCCTGATGATAAAGGAAGCCATTTGGAGACAGCTAACACAACTGAAGTAATCAGTCTATTCACTGGATTACATTTGTATTCCACATTAACCAAGTAATATTGCACAGTTTAAGCATACATGTTTTAAAGGATTCCCCTAAACACTTTCTCCCAAGTTGTGGAAGATCTTTCTCATATGTGCCAGTCTATTTTAATCTCTTTGGATTTCTATACTTGAGATCCCTTCTGGATGATTAGATGATATTTGGATGATTAGTGGCAGATATCAGGAGTTATGAAACAGAAAACAGTAAGCCATCTTCTGCTATTAATGGTGTATTCAGAGAGAACGAGTCATTCTTAAACTATGCTAGGGCACTGAAATTTAAGCAGAAGACTTAACCATTTTCTTTACCTTCCCCTAAAAACACAAAACCCAACTTTTAGTCTCATGATTTTCAGCCAAGACAGAGGAGATGGGCTAATTTATGTCTTTCCTTTTTACTAGAATCCCTGTGGCCCACGGAGTTTGATTTGTAAAGCAAAAAAGTGCACACAGGAACTCGCGGCAGTTAAAACGTAACTAATTTTACGTTACTGTGAATTTTACGTTACTTATTTTACAGTAAGTAATTTTACGTTACTTATTTTACAGTAAGAGCATTACTGTGCACTGGGGGTAACATATGAAGAGCCTCCTTGGATCAAAGTCAAGCCATTTTTTGTTCGACTCCCAGCCATCAGCATGAACTAAGGTATGCACTGGGATCGCCTTTTATGGCGTGCCCACCCATCTCGCTGCACCCAGAAGAATCCATTCCATTATTACCATGAAGCAACCACAATCAGAAATGCACATAATGTGTTCATGTAGCAAAGGACCTTTCTTTGCAAGATCCAGGACCTGTCACTTGGTCAAAGCAGCTCACTTGCAACGGAGATAGCTCAAAGCTTCAGGGCATCTATCAATTTTGGAAGTATCTCAAGGGCTTCAACCACTCTGTTGTAAAATATAATCAAAGTTACTCTCGGGACCTAAACAGGCTAGCAGGCAGCTTAGCAATGGCCAGCTGAACTGCAGATACAGTGGAAAGATTTCATCCACCTGTAAATCCAAGGCGCAGAAGGCATCAACCATATACCTTGCATAGTACTCACAGCAAATTGGTCCAGGAGACCTCCAAGACCTATGCACTGGTGTAGCTAACAGACAAGCTTCCAATTCACTCATAAAATTAAACATACAGTAATGCTCTTAGTTTACCCAGTCTATCATAGAGAATACCATCCATTAATATTGCGTTTTGTATCTCTGGAATTAAGACTGGTATGGCCGCCATTCTGCACCATCAAAACTACACGGCTATTTTTCAGGGAGCTGGGAGGACGACAAGCAATCGGCTGGGACCCAGGGGGAATTGAGGTTTCTCAGCATTTCAAGAGCCGCAGACGCAAAATGGAGGCAACTCATCTTAAAATAAGCTTGGTTGGTTTTCACCGATGTTACAGCCATTTCTTTTATAACTGAATATTTAAGGGACAATACCACAAAAGGGAAGGCAAATGTTACACGACCATGAGATCTTTGGTGGCCATTCAAGGACACATAGCTCTCTTACAAGAAGGTGGAGGAGCAGAAGGGGGAAAATGCATGAGGCACTTGATAGAAAAAAGCTTGCAACTCAGTCTGCTTTCTGGCTCTTGCACAGAACCGAACCATGTTGAATTTCACAGCTGCAGTCTAAGAGCTGTGCTTCTGATGTATTCACATGCCTGCCTCTTGAGCCTGACAACACAGAAAGGACCCAAGCATCAGCCGAATCTCAAGAACAGCCAGGAAAGGAAAAGGAAGCCAAGCATCCCTTCCAAGCAGCCCCAGCCCTTAAGCTACCAAGCTCTAAACCAACAAAGGCACTCATGCGCCACTGCACGTCTTTCAAGGATCATCGCAGGATACTTATGCGCAGGAAACATGGTTCTTCGGCCTCAAAAGCCGCTTGCTGTCTACATCTGGGCTCCTCGTGAGTAGCCAAGGAGAAGCGCAAACAGGCAGTCACAGGGAACACATTTTAAGAAGTTCTCTTTGAGGGTCAAGCCATCCTTTGATAATAGCAGCTACCAGACGCACACGTCGAGGAGACGCTAAGCAGCGTCCTCTCCAAGAAGAGGAAGAGTAAAGGATGAGCCCACATTTCGGACTTGCAAGGCAGACCGAGTCGCAAAACAACCAACCGAACAAAACCAACCAAAAGGCCGAGGAACACTTTCGTGCACGTTGCAAGAGCACGAAGGCCAGCAAGAGGAATCTATCTTGGCAGAGGAAGCGCCAGCGACAGGGGGAGACTCCTCAGGATAAGCCGGCGAAGAGCCCGGCGGGCTTCTCCGCGACCCGGCAGCCCAGGCGGAAAGGCCCACCAGCCAGGACGGGGCGGCCAGCGGCGGCTGCAGCAGGGCGGCAGGAGGCGGACGGGACGGGACGCGCCGCACCGGGCCGGCTGCCCCGCGGAGCCCCGAGCGCAAGAGGGGCGCCCGGGAGCCCGCCCGGCGAGCCGCCTTGCGGGGAGCGGCGGAACGGGGCGCCCGCGCCGGAGCGCGGGGCCGAGCCCCCTCCCGCCGCGGCCGCCTACCTCTTCCTCGAGGCTGTTGCTGCTGTGCTCGCTGTCCTTGGGCAGGTTGCTCATGGTGGGCGCGGGAAGGCGGCGGGGGAGGGCGCGTGCCGTCCGGGCGCTGCCTCGCCGATGCTCCTCTCGTCCCCGCCTTCCTCGCGCTCCTCTTCCTCGCGGGGCGGCGGCGGCAGCGGCGTCTGCGCGGCGGGGCGGGCGTGCGGCGTGGGGCGTGCGGCGGGGCGGGCGTGGGGCAGGTGCCGGGCGGCGGGGCGGGCGCCGGCGTGCGCTGGTGCTGTGCAGGTGGGCGCGGGCGCGGCGGCTTATCTGCGCGCCGGGCTCACTTGCAGCTGGCGGGCGCCGCCGGCCAATGAGCGGCCGAGGGGCCAACGAGCTGCAGCTGCTGCCGGCCGCGCCGTCCCTCGCCCGCCTGCCTGCCCGCCCGCACGCGCCCGCGGGGAGCCCGCCCGCCCGGCCGGGGGGGGGCGGGGCGGACGGGCGGCCCCGCCCTCGCCCTGGCCGCATCGCCGTCGCCAGGGGAACTCGCCGGCCAATGGCGCCGCCGCCGCGAACTTTCCCCGTGCCTCGACGGGCGCGCCTCCCCCGCCCGCGCCTTCCTCCGCGGAACTTTTTAAACTTTGATGAACTCGCCTGAGTGAACTTTCTTAAAGGGCTCTCGCTAATTTCCCCCCTTTCTTGCTTTCCCTTTTTTTATCGGCTCCTCAAGCGCCAGTCTCGGGGGAAGAGCCTCCCCGGAAGAGGGCAGTTCATCTGATTTTCAGAGTCTTTCAAGACACAGTGTACACGGTTAATTGTTTGAAAAACGGGGGGGAGGGAAAAATTCGTGGCGGCAGCCCCCCCATGCCACTTCCACGCCGCCCCAAGGCCAAAGCAAAGGGCCGGCGGGGCAGCGTGGGAGGCGCGGACGGTCGTTGCTCGCGCGCGAGGATCCGGCGGCAGAGATCGGGGAGAGGAAGGGGCCCCCGGGATCCGGCCAGCAGCGTTCGCTCTTGGCCGGCGGCAGCCCCGTTCCTGGTGGAGGGGGCGCGTTTGGCTCCCTGAACGCCCCGCCACGCGGAGACCTCCCCGCGAGAGAGCTGGGCGGCGCGGGGGGCCTGCGGACGCCCCTTCCCCCACGCCCCGGGGAAGGCACGCTTCTCCCACACGTTGTCGCCAGCGGGACGGGGGAAAGGGGAGGCTGTCGCCTTGAGCAACGCTCCCGGGAAAGTCGAGGGCGCGATCCTACGGACGCCCAGCTAGGGAATGCTGGAATCTTTTTATTTTATTTTTCTCAAATGTGCAGAGAATTACACCTTGCTAAAAACGAATAAATAAATAAATAAATAAATAACACGGCTTGCTTCCCAGAATGCACGTTCAGGATCGGGGGCAAATATTAGCGACCTTTCTCTTCCGGGCGGGATGAAGTTTCACCCCTTGCCATTTAATCTGGCCCTCCAACCATTTTTGCTAGTGGCTTCGGGGCACCCGCAGCATCGCGGGGGCTGGCCGGGCTGTACCGTCCTCCAGAGTGAAAAAGGGGATTCCGCTCTAGGGGGTGCAGGGATGGGTGGGGGATCAGGCGCCCCCTCCCAGAATGCTCCTGATTCAGCAATCCAACGTCCTGCTATTTAGTTAGGATTACTCGGAAGTAGTCGCCCGTCGATTTCACCTGGAACTCTCGCCCAGGAAAGTCTGTTTCAATAGGATCGCAGCCCCTTTGCTTTTGCTCGGTCGGTTCCACCAAGAGCAGCTGAACGGCGCGCGGCGATGTCTGTGAGCCCCAGAAGCTGCTCGAGTTCGGGAATGGGGCCGGGCGGGAGGCCATCTGAGCCAGTATGAAAATACGACGAATTAGACGTCGTGTGGAAGAGGCGGCAGGAAATCCTCGGATGCCCTAAACGTGTCTACGATTCGCCTCTCCACGGGTCGTCGCTTGGACGGCAGCGAATCCAACAGGGTCAAATGGCACAGCTATTCCTGGACTGTGACATTTCACCCTGTAGGGGTGGACAAGCGCGGACATCCGAAAACTTCTCTACGAAAACAGACGAACTACTAGCAACTTATCTTCCCGTAGAAAACATGGCAGCTAGCAAACCTTAACCCCCCCGCCCCCCCGGCTCGCTAATATTCCTCGGCGTGTGAAAGATCCCGTTCTCCTCGCGACAGTGTCTTTGCATGTGCTGCGCATCTTCCCCCGCCCAGCCCGGTAGCTCCGTCCAGGAGGGACTCCACGTAGACTCTGCATTTTGCCTGTTCGGGGGATTATTCCCTCGATGCACACGCCCTTTGTTTAATGCTGCTGCCAGAGGTTCTTGGTGGAAAGGGAAGGGCGCACCGCTGCATGCTCCGAGGTACTCTCGTTTTGCAAGGTACCGCAGCCAAGCACGAACGAAAACCTCGCAATTACAAAAACCAGATTCCAGAGTTGTGTGCATTGAAAGAGCAATTACTGGGAGTGACAAAATCGGAAATTAAAAATTTTGATGTTTTAATGTAAAAACTTGCACTTCCTTGTATATAACTGATGCGATTGAGTGGTAGGATCGAAACTGGTTTAACGGTTGCCAAAAAGTTGCCTGCTCTGCTGTGATCCACCCGGGGCTGACGGAGCAGCATGCAGGCAAAACAGACAAATAAATAAGGAACACCTCCCCGCCAGGAATCACATTCCCTTTCGCTCGGGAGGGTACAATATTGCACGATTCATGTGCCTCCCCCCTTATCAGGGAAAATGTTCAGATTCCATTTTTTGTAGGTGAGAAAACTTACATATCTAAATATTTGCTTTAAAAAGGAAACATGCAGTCCAGGCTGCTGAAACTCGTTGCAAAGTCACCCTGGCATGAGCCCCAGTGCATTCAGTGGGACTCACTTCTGAATAAGGATGTATAAGATTGTGCTACATAATATGGACAGGATGATTTCAGTTTTTTTCATCTCTAAAGGGTTGGGGAGAATAAAAGACTTTTGACAGATTTCCTGATTATACAGAATGTCTGATTGCAAATTAACCCACCACAGTGAAGACATCCATAAGCAAAAAACAAAAGAAAAAATAGAGTATCAGCTGGGTGCAGAGACATCAAACTGCATTTTGGGGTGGGGGAGACCTTTTCCCACAGGTTAGATTTCTGAGAAAATACATATTAGTGGATGCCTGGGGGCAAGCTATTTTAATTCCCCCCCCCCCCAGTCCTTCTGAAACCTTTCTCTTTGGAACAACTGTTAAGATTCTGTGCAGAGCTGACAAGAAAAGCAGCTATCCCCAAGACGCAAAGTCCTCTGTTTTGACTGCGCTGCATGCCTTCTCTGGCTTTTTTAAGTGCAGAGGTGGCCCAGATTTTGGGGGGAAGGCAAAATCCAGGGCCTTGCAGCCTGCAAAGGGGAGGGGGGCACAGGATCCCCTAGAAAGAAGCAAGTGAAGAGGGCGTCAGGGAAGCAGAATCCTAGGCATGTTTAGAAAGAAAAACACCCCGTAACTCCCAGTATTCCTCAGCCAGTAGGACCACTTGCAGAATGCCAGGAGCTGGACTTTCTTCGGTCTAAACATGTATAGGACGGTGCTCTGAAACTAGAATCTAAAATTACCTAGCTGGACCCCTGGAAGGGGCTTTCTGTCCACTGCCCTTGGTATCATCTCATTCTCAATGTACAGTTAGCTGACTGGTAGCTTCTCAGACTAGTGCCCAGCATTAATAACCTCCCTTCCTCACATTCTACATCGTTCATATCATGGTGCATCCAGTGGCGAGTCATTCCACAGCTGAGAAGAGCACTGTGTGTGTGGAAAGCACTTTGCTTCTTTGACTCTGTGGCTGCTTGCTGCCTCAGAGTTTTCCTTTGATCCAAATATTATATGCGTATCAATAAGTTCCACATTTTCAGATGATACAAGAGGATTCTGGGATGGAAAGTGCCTGAGCCGGTTTCACCCCTTCCCCCCTTGCAGAAGATTGCAGGGCCCAAGAGAATGTGGGACTTGGGGGGCCGAAGCAGTGGCCGCTGCGCTCTCAAGAGGAGCCTCGCTTCAGACGACTTTTGCCTAACGGGCGGGCAATGCAGTCGAACATACAAGCTGCACGGAGGAGAACGCAGGACACAGACAGAAGCAAGCGGCCTGCTCCGCTGCAGCACGTGGTGTGCTCGTCTGCATGTACAGATGTAGTCGTTCCAGTAACTTCCACAGGAACACTTAAGTGTGAATGTGCACATGAACCGCCACAAAATGTCAGCTGCTGCGTCTGCACAGGCACAATTATTCTTTTTAAAAACTACTTGATATTCATTCCTAACTTCTCATTCATGCCGTTCCAGCTTTAGTTGTGCTAAGCTTTTGTTGTTGGTTGCTTGGTTTTCTGTAGGTATCCTAAACGGACAGCTCCAGGAATAGCTTTTTAAAATATAAAACTCCCAAGGAGCAAACCACACTGTGAGTCACATCCTCTGACAAGGAATTCTTTCCCCACCCCCAAATGCAGAGGGGAGGTGCTGCGAAGTGGGGAAATGGCATAGTGCATGTCGGTGCTCCTAAGTCAAGACGCTTTGCTGTCTGGAGGAGCGTCCAAGTCCTGCCAGGATTTTGCTGCACCTCAATTTCAAATTCCTGCCTTCACCCATCCCCTCCTGATGAGGCCGACGGTTGATGCCACTCTGCAGCATGGAAGCCAATCCTGCTTCGTAACTTCAAAAAGACTTTCTCAGTATTAATTCAGATCTTCCCAAGTCCTAGTTCCCCTGTGCTCAGCACTGATTCAGTGTCATCTGGGGTGCTGTGTCCAGTTTTGGGCACCACAGTTTAAGAAAGATGCAGAGAAGCTGGTCAGGGTTCAGGGAGAGTAACAAGAACGATCCGGGGCCTGGCAAAACAGCCCTGTGCGGAGAGAGATCAAAAGAACTGGGAATGTTTTGACTCGTGAAGACACGAGACTGAGGGGGGATCTGATAGCACTCTTCGGGTACTTGAAAGGCTGTCGAAGAGGGGAAGGGCAGGATCAGAGCAACATGGCAATGGAATGAATTATCCAGGGAGGTCCGGGGCTGTCCCACACTGGAGGCTTTCTAGATGCAGCTGGGCGGCCACCTAGGAGGAACGCTTTAACCGGGAGTTTAACCTGAGGCTCTGAGCAGGGGGTTGAACCCAAAGGCCCCTGGCCCCTCCCCACTCATCTCTTCTATGATTCTATGATTCCACAGGTGGAAAAAGCACACACACTACATGTAATGCAGCTCCTTCACCCATCTGCTCCCTTCCGGATGCTCTGGACTGCCCTCTGACACAATACTGCCCTGGGCTGATGGGAAATGCAGTCCAAAACACTCTGGGAAGACACTTCAGGCTGCATTTGGGATGTCATATGAGTTAATGTTCCTCCGCACATCCTATTTTTCACCCCTAGAAACGAGGCAGCAACACAAACCAGCCAAGAGCAGATCATGGCTGGTGGAAGGCAGCTGGCTGTTGCCTAAGCCAAGAACCCAAAGTGCACTGTGGCCTTTAGAGCCAAAACAGGTCAGAAGAGGGCCAACGAGGTTGCCTCTGAGACATGTTAGAATCCAGGAAGAAGATGCACCTCTTCCTCATCCTCCATCCATGCAGAGTGGTCCCCCACTGCAAGGTCTCCAAGGTGCCAGCTGCACACGCCAGATGTTCGGCACGTTGAGCCTGATCGAAGTTAACACCCAAGCAGGCAACATGTATTTTCTGCAATTTGAGAGAGGCAGCTGGTTAGTGTGTTAAAGCGCAGTAAGTTGCAGGCACGGTATCCCTCAACCACCCACATTTCTAGAGCTCAGACTCAGCATTGGCTGATACAGGCATCACTGTTAAAGAGTAGTAATTGCATTCCTTTCTGTGTGACCCAAGAGCCAAAAGTGAAACTGAAACCTGACTCTGAATTGAAACTATACCCAGGATGCTTCCAAGCTTGCCCTCAGCCCCTTTGAGGCACCCAGATTTTGAGGAGTAAGTCCGATTTGAACTTAATAGAACTGACCTCTGAGTAGACATATATAGGGTTGTAGGGTGAATTATCAGTGGGTGGTAAACAACAGTGGTAGAGAACTACTGTCCTTATGCAGCTTGAAAGCTTTCCATCTGGTTGGCTAGTAATGAAACAGGGTGTTGACCTAGATGAATCTTTGATCTGCTCCAGAAAGCCTCTTCTAATGTTCTGTCAATGGAATTATAGGTAAAGAAATTGAGAAACCAGATACACCATTTTTCCTGGGTCCTTATTCTTCTACTCTCACCACAAAATAGTAACCCCTCCCCCCCGTCATTCACAGTAAAGCATCTCTGTATTAGAACTATTTTTAATATCGCAACATGGTGAAGAAGCGTCTAGGTTTCCCCAAACTCTTCTTCAGGATGGGTAGTAAGTCAAACGAGGCAGCAGCAGAAAGAAAAAGAGTTGGCACCCCAAGAACTGCAGACTGCAAGAGACCGGAGATGGGAAGCGGGAGCTCGGTTAAGCAGAGAGCAGCACAATCTTGCCCTTGTCTGCTCCAGAGGAAGATCCCAAGTAAGCCTGGGCAGAATGACCCAGCCCTGCAGAGGCGTCTCTCCCATATGCAAAATGCACTGGAGATGCACCAGCCACTGGAGAAGCAAGCTCTAGGCTGGGCACATCAGGAAGAACTCTCCTACTTCCAAGCAAGCCGAGAATACTTCATCAAAAGATATTTTATAAGGAAACAGTTTGCTATGTTGCACCCTATTTTTAGAGAAAATAAACATTGAATTCTATGCACCCAATAAACATTCCCATGCCCCTAAAAATGGGCACATGTTCTTGGCTCAGAGTTACTTTACAGAAGTAGTGACAGGTTGAAGTGGCAGGTCAGAGGCTCCGTGCAGAGAGTCGCCTCTATGGAGCAAGTTCTTGTCAGCACCAGCACAGCCAGGGTCCTCACCGCTGCGAGTGCAAGTGGGACCTTCGTTCCATTTTCCTATTTGTGTATTATGCTTATATCCCACTGTTCTTCCTGCAAAGAACTCAAGAAAGTTTATATAATCCGTCTCCTCCTCTTGATCTTATCCTCAGAACAACCCTGCGAAGTAGGTGAGGCTAAGAGTCAAGTATCCAATGAGCCAGTCAGTGTCAGGCTAACATTTCACTGGCCCGGCTAGTCTGCACAACTCTCAGCCTATCCTGACATGTCCAGTGTGGCTGTTGATGTTACTGTTCTGGGGAATTTGGATTTAAGTAAATTGTTATCTTTATGGCTTGCAGGCAGCCTTGAGACCTGATCTGCTTAAATATGGCGTTGCAGAAACGTTTCCAATAAACACATGATGCTGCCTTGAAGTGATGCCTCGACGGCCCCCACGTCCCACAGCCTTCCTGGAAATGCCTCCATGGGCGCACTGGTCCTGGTTGCCGAAAGAACAGACCCACCAGGCGGCTCTTTAAAAAAAAGTGGGTTTGATCCAGGATCATCATCATCACCATCATTTTCCAGAACCTGGGGGGGGCTCCCATGGGAAAGACGGGTGGGATGCTCACTTTCACAAGCTCACTGGATCCAGCTTAAATCTGGATCCAACCCTATTTTTGAACTGCAAAAAGAAATGGGTTTCACTCAGTTTCACAGAAAACAAAACAAATAACTGAAAAATTTAACTGCGACATGTCTGAAAAGGTACGAGCATTTCATTTTTATGCAATACGAGGGAATAGATTTTTTTCTTCCAGAAAGGGGTTAGCAGCTGATCAGTACAGATCAGCACCCACAAGTCAAGTCGCTGCAAATGTATTTAAGCACAGTGAATTTGGCACATCAACTTAGGCAAAGCATATTCAAGTACATAATAAATGGAAGAAAGCTGTTGTTCACGCACGAGTTATAGTTCAGCATATATACAGTAGTGAATAGAAATCACTCCAGAATTAGTGTAGTCACTTGACGGTGCGCCGGACAACGGCGTCCCTGCATAAGCGCGTCCCAGCAACCGCCCCCCCCCCAGGTCCTGCTGAGGGAGGCAGCAGTGGCAGCGGCAAGCGGGGGAAGCACTGTCTTGGAGCACCGCGCTTGCTTCGGAGGAGAGCCACGTGTCCTTCTCTCCAACGGACGGGTCTTTATTTGTGCTAGCACTGTCTTTGCTTTTAAAATACTTCATTATTTTAGATTGTTCTTACACTGTTCTGGATCCATTTTTATACTGTAACTGGAACCTGCTTTTCCAGTCTCCTCATATGGGAAGAATGTATTGCTAGTATGTATGTATGTGTGTGTGTGTGTCTGTATGTATGTATTGATCTCTCTCCCTCCCCCAAGAGCAGGAGGAGGGTATTCTGCACATGACCAGAGCTTCTTTCTTTTTTTAGCCAGAAAAGGCAGAACAAGGCACACTGAATGGGATTCCCAGTGCAAGGAAACAGCACCGCATGCACCCTCGGGTTGTGGATTCCCTTCCCAGAACTGCCTCGCTGAGGACGCGAACTCGCCTGCAGCCCTCCCGCCCAGCTTCCTGGGAGGCCATTTTTCAGCCAGGGAGAATGGCGCTTATCTTGGACACCCTCGTGCCTCACACAAATCTGCTTTTACGATCCTTCGGGCGATTCCTGAAGCCTGAGACAGCAGCATTCGTTTAGGCGGACCTGCAGCCCTTGCCGTGGGAGCCAGCAGGCCTTGGGTCCCGAGGTGTGTTGGGACTGTGGCAGAGACTTCACGTAAGGTTTCTTAAAACTTTCCTACAGCACATATCTGCTTACTGAGAAGGAAATCCTACTGATTAGCGAGGGATTGACTCCCAAAGAACGTGTCCGTAGGGTTGCCCCGCTAAAGCGTTAAAAATAAACCAGGCAGAAGCCGCAGTAGCAGCATCTGCAGCTCCATTCCTCAGCCCAGCCCCCCTGCCCCCCGCCCAGCCCAGTGGTGCTTTGAGCCTCCGCAGATGGAGCTGCCTGGCTCCTCTCGGCCAGCAGTGACATCTTGCAGCTTGCTCACCTATGGCAGGCTGTGAAGAGCTTCCCCTAATCTCTCCAGCAGCGCTTAGATTTGAGGAGGAGGAAAGGACTAAATTTCAAGGACTGGCTTGGGGTGGGAAGCGAGGAAATCTTCTCACCAACAGTTCTAAGGAGAGGAGAATTCCCTCGAGATTTTTCCCATCATGAAGTGTTGCTTTTCTCACGGGAAACACGGTCAAGAGAATCTGTGCAGAAGGGTTGTTCCTTTTCCCCTTTCACATCTCCCTTAAAAGTTTTCTCAACTGGAAAAGGCCTGATACTTCCCTCAGAAAATATGATTTCTGACTGCACCTTGTTTGTAATGAAAATTTTGTTTGGGGGGCACATTTCTTGTAAGGGGGCTCCTTCCTGCTGTCCTGAGGCAGTGGCCAGTTACCCAATGGGAACGTATTCGATTGGAAAATGCACCCACATTACTGAGTGATGAACAGAGGGCAGCGTCTGTTGTGTGCTGCACTTTCACACACGGAATGTTTACATTTTTTCACTTCTATTATATCAATGTAAAAACTAAATTGGCTGGAACCCGGCTGGTTGGATCACTTTCAGCTGGAGGACCAAATTCAGCTTCAGAGCAGCTCTGGGGAGCCACATTCCAGTGGTGGCTGGCCTGAAAACAAAACCAAAATGCTAGCATATTTCAGCTTGAAGCTCTTCCTGTCATTAAATAAGCCTTCGGAGAGCCTTTGGGGGGGGGGGGGTGTCAGGCAAAAGCTAGGGAAGTACCAAGTGATTGGTGATCGGGGGGGGGGAAGGAGGTGGAGCTCGGGGAAAGCGGGGCAGAACCCCGGATGGCCTCAACGTTCCTGGGTAGCCTGCATGACCTGGTGCAGCCGTGGGAAAAAATCCGGCTTGTGGGGTTTTTGCTCTCCCTCTTAGAAGAAACTCAGCTTGGCTAACCAGCAGCTAGTGCAAAGCAGTGGCTGGGTGGCAACGGGGGACACGGACACACAACCGTGGCTGGTCGGATGGGGGCAGAAACAACTGCATCTCTTGAGCTGCACCTATTGGGATGCGAGGCCCACACAAGGTCCCATCTTCCACTGAGTTACTCCAGACCAGGGAACTGACCTACCTGGATTTGGGGGAAGTGGGCAGCCTTTTGTTCAACAATGGGAGTCTTGCCAATCTACTCGCCCACTCAAGGTGGCTTGGAATCATTAGATGTCAATGAATAATAAATAGTGGAATTAATTTCATTTAAAAACTAAAGCAAAATAACAAGCACTGCCAAGATGCTTACAGCACACTGTATGCATGCCTTTTCAGAAGCAAGTCCCATGTATTCAGTGGAATTTACTCCTAAGAGTGCTTGGAGCGCAGCCTTGTAATGCAACCCTGTATGTCTTTATTCAAAAGTAGGTTCTACTATTTTAATTGGGCTTATTCCAAGGTATGTGGAGATGCACTTGCAGCCTGTACTCATTGGCCCAGGAGTAAGGCCCATGTAATTCAGTGGGGAGAATTTCTGAGTAGACATTTATTGAGCTGTCAGTGAAGCATTCTTAGCATCATATGTGAAAGCAACCTTATCCGTGGATCAAGCTCCGCCACATATGTGACGTAAGCAACACGGAGAAGTTCTTGCTTATAGAATCTTACCAAGGAGAGGATCTGGATGGATAGATGTTGCTTGCAGATTCCGAAATTGGGTTGCTCTGCTGCCAATTCGTGTCCTTCTTGGGGTTTCAAAGCTTATCGTTTATTGCAGCTTGGCTTTGTGTTCTAACACTCTTGTAGCCTGGAAAACATCCTACAGTTTCCTGCTCGAGCATTCCATTGGTAATGCCATTCTGCTGTCCCTGCTGGGATATTCAGTCAATGCTGCATCTGATGCTTAGTAGCAGGAGGTGAACTTCGGGACAGAGAATCAATGCTTTGGTTCAGAGAATATGGCAACCCATATTTGAGTGTGAACTGCTGTTGAACTGCGGGTTATTGTGTTGTCTGCATCCCAGAAAGATAACAAGGCATAGTGAACAAGGCACCATTGACAACTCAACAACAAACCATGGGTTTTTCATGGGAAACTCCTGGTTAAGTTTAGAATGCAGAACATGCCAAGGTTCAGCAACAACAACCCGCGTTCAACCCCTGAGCAATAGTTCTATTGTCTGGACCCAGCCTGTATCTCTGTTGCTCTGGCATCTCCTTCATGCACCTCCTGTTCAGATTGCTGAATTGTAGATAAGGCCCACAGGAGCCTTACAGAAGAGGGAAACTGCCCATCTGGAGTACAGAGCCTTCTTGCATGAGTAAACTTATGAATAAACTTGAGTAAACTTAACAACTACCAAGTTCCTCTTGATACCCGAACCTCGTTTCAGCCAGGACAAGAAAACTCCAGCAACAGGGGCACGGAAGAAGCTGGTTGTCCTATAAATGGCCTGTGGAGCTGCTTGGTCATGGAACCGCTATGCCGAATTCCTTCCTGCCCAGAAAGTCAGGCCATTAGCAGCTGCCTTCTGATAAAACGAGCTCCACTTCATCACATAGCACTTTGTGGTGATGGCGTGGAGCTGATGGGCTCCAGATCTGCCCTTCGGGGCTGCTGCAGACCCTCTTCTGGCTTGCACTGTGGTGGATTTGTCTAGGTTCAGCGCCCTCCCACCGGTCCTGGAAGAAAGGAAGGCTGCTGACGTGTGGCCGCTCATCTCGACACTCCCTTAGTCCTGCCTGTAAGGAGAGTCCAAAACGGCAGGCAACTGTGTTGCGCCATTGCAACAAACCAGTTCCCAGAGTTTTTCTCTCTGGCAAGAGCAGGTCCTTTGTAAAACGAATGGGCCTCAATGGCAATTACTTCATATCATGATGAGAAACAATACATGGGTACTAGAGAAAACGACCATGTCCCTCAGCTGCTGGAATGCTTCCTGCTACGCTCGGTGGGCACGGAGGCACCCAGGAGGGTGGCCAATGACTTCGGCATCCCTGCTGACGCGAAAAGCAGGCCCCACACTCCTGCTGGCTCTTGTTCCACTGCACCACCGCTCATGCCATGTCCCGGCTTTCCAAGCAGAGGAGCAGGTTGCAAATGCTGCCCAGGTGCACACAATCTCCCATGAAATGCAGTCACGATGATCCATTTCTCTGCCCCGCATGTGCCAGTTCTGCCCCAGGCACATGGCCTGATTACCCTTATGGAGCTGGGTTGGGGTGAGGCGCACGGCAAGGGGGGCTTCCGCAGCGGCATCCAGGGCTCCTTGCAAGGTTACGGGGCAGCTGGGAAGCCACATCCTGCTGGGTTCGGATGATGTGACAATCCATTTGCCTGGAGGGTGCGTAGGCAAACCACGCAGCTCACACAGAGGCGGGGAAAAGAGGCCACAGTGGATTCTCTTCCCTGGGGTTGACAGGAGCCCCTTCAGGGACCCTTCCACCAGCATAGCTCCATAGGCTGAGCTCACCTCCACTCCCAGTCCATTCCTGAGGATGCCTGTGACCACATGGAATAGGTAGGAAGTGGGCGTGAGTCACGGCTTCTGTTTGGAATGAAACCCCACCCAGGCACTGCATAAACTCCACAGCTACTCCCTGTGCTTGCCTTAAACTTTACAGCCTCCACTCTTTACATTGGTTCACCCTTGCAGGTTTTCCTGGTGCCATCAGCAGCCTTTAAAGTCATGCAGGATTCAGCAGGGAACAGCCCCAACTACTATAGCCAGGCGCCATCTCTGAGCCTCATGCAGCTTCCACAGTCTTCTTCCTCTGTCACAAGAGCCTGCATCCTTCATCCTCCTCGGGTGTTCTCTACGCACGTGCCCAACACCTTTTCCACCAGTCCTCTGTCTGTCTGTCCAGAACAGGGGTGCACACAGTTGCTGGCTAAGCAACCTCTCTTCTGCATCAGCTTCCACGAAGTACATGATTACCTTGAAGAGATGCGATCTGATCTGTGATGGACACTGTTCTCTATCCCTTTGAACTGCAAAGGCCTCACCTCAGTCATGTGGCAAACAAAGGATTAGCAAATTGGGAGAGAGGAGAGTGAAATGAGGCATTGTCCAGAGGTGGATGCTCTGTTGATCGCACTTGGACGAACAAACGGAGAGAATAAGCAGAGTGATTAAGGGGAACTGGCGATGAGTGGCTGGGGTGGGGAGCAGGGCCTGAGCGTGAGCCGGCTGGAACTCAGAGGACTATCATGGGGCCTCTTGCAGAGGCAGGGGCTCCGGGGTGAGAGCAGCTTGCTGTGAGCGAAAATAGCACCACGAGGGGCCAACTTGTTGCTGGGAATGGAAGGGTAAAGGCTGGCCCGGGATGTCAGGGTGGTGAGCCTGAGGGAAAGACAGGCGCTTGTGGGAGGAAGCACAGAAGAAGAAAGGAAAGTAAGTTTCAGGACAAAAAGCAGCATCTAGG
The DNA here is from genome assembly GCA_023646645.1 of Varanus salvator macromaculatus. Classification (NCBI taxonomy): domain Eukaryota; kingdom Metazoa; phylum Chordata; class Lepidosauria; order Squamata; family Varanidae; genus Varanus; species Varanus salvator. The sequence goes on from JAIXND010000786.1 coordinate 132,173, forward strand.
AGGGAAACAGGGAGGTGGCCAGTAGCCGAGAGAACTTGGAACGGGGATTAGACCCTTCTGTGGAGGCACAGAGGCACGCTCGGCAAGGAGGCCCTCAAACACCCATCCTGTTCCTTGCCCTTTGGCGGAACAAGGTCTGGAATACCTGATTTATAGGCTTCTGTCCCAGGCTGTTTATTCCAAGCAGGCTATTTTAAAAAAGAGGGCAGGGTCAGGCTGAGAGACTGGAGCGGGATTTGCCTTAAATAGTAAGCCCCAAGAGACAGGAGAACGCGGCAGCCAGGTCTCGAGGGAGGGAGCCTGCCTGGGGAACTTGCAGGGCTGGGCTGAGCTGAGCTGAGCTGTTCCTTACTAGGTGATGCGCAGATTTTTCTCCAGGTCTGAACTCCGCGGGTTAAGCAAAGGCCCCAGCGGTGCCTCTCTCCACTTTCATGAGCCAAAGGGACGGGCAATGCCAGACGGGCAATGCTCTCTTTCTCCCACAGCTGAGGCTGGTGCAGGTGGCGCACATGGCCCTGGCCTGCAGCTCAGCCGTCCCCGTAGCTCCCTGCTTTCCAGCCCCCGGAGCAGCTGCCTCGCTCTACCTCGAGCTCAGATGGGCCATGCAAGAGAGCTTTCCAGCACCTCCTCATGCAGCAGCACGCTCAGCATCTCGGTGGAAGGATGCTCAGGGACATATTATTCCAAGCTTAGCTATCTTGCAGGAATGACACAAGCTAATTAAAAGGAGCCATCAAGTATAGAATAGGGTTTCAAAAAGGGGCAATCTCGTATATATGAGCATCATCTTTAACAAGTCAATCAAATGATTTGAGTTTACTGAGGTGTATTCATTGCTTGGTTAGAGCTCATATATTTGCACATGAAGCCATTGCTTTAAGCTACAAAGGAGAGGAGGGCATTTCATTAAAACATCAGGCAGGAAGCTTCAAAGAGGGAGAAGCAACAGGAGGTGGAGCACAGGTGAGCCAGCAGTGCAGGTGTGGAGGCACTTCAGGCATTCACAGAGAAGAGCTAGGAAACGGGAGGGGGCAGCTGGACAAAAGTGTAGAAAGGGGCAACCAAAATGATCACTCAGCTGCAGCAACTTGCCTAAGAGGTCACAACATGCAGGACTGTTTAGCTGAAAGAATAGGTAAGCAAGGGGTACCTGACAGAGGGGGACAAAACTGTGCCAGGTGAGGAGCAAGGGAATGGGGAGACCATTTTCTCCCTCTCGCATGGTAGCAGACCCCAGAGGGGTGGCCCATGAAGCTGATTGGTGGGGGAGCCTGGACAGAGGAAAGGCGTGTCTTCTTCATACCGCACATGCCCCAAGTATGGAACTCGTTGTCTCGGGATGTAATGGCAGCCACCAATTTGAGTGGCTTTTGAAAACGATTAGAAAAGGCTATCAACAGCTACTAATTCTGATGGTCATGTGCTGCCCCAGTGTCAGAGGCAGTGTGCAGGGGAGCACGGGCAGTGGGGGTGCGTGTGCTGTTGCATCCATTGCCGGCTTCTGGGCTTCCCACAGACATCCCTTTGGCCTGCATAGGAGCAGAATCGAGGGCTGGAGGAAGTCTGGGTCTGATCCAGCACGGCTCTTCTTATGTTCTTATGTGCTGGCTGTGGGTAAAGGTTAGTCTGGTAAACGTTCAGATTGTGTTCAGAGAAGCCTTTGCATCATCTGTCAGGATCTGTAGAGCTATGTGACTTGTGAAATATTCATCATGCATCTCTACTTGGGACATGAAATCGCTCTAAATTACTCTAAATATTTCATTGTAGGAGCCTGGGAACAATCTCACCACTCGAGGGCTAACACGCAAAAGCAGATCTGTGTGTGTGTTTGTGAGTGTGTCCTAAAGGCATAAGCGACACTGCTTTCCTAGGAAGGGGCTCAGCCCAGCGCCTGGCATGGTTAGTGTGGGCAAGTGAATCTGCTGAAAGATGGTGGCAGGACTGCTGAGGAGGCTCAGCCAGAGCAGAACGCCTGCTGGCCAGCCCCACCAGCCCCTCCCCCATGGTGGCTCCTTTCTCTTCCCATGCCCCATCTCTTCCTCCTTCTCATCCTCCTCCTGCCAGCTCTTGTTAACTGGTTGTGAAAGGAACATTGCCGGGCCCATGTCTTATCGAAAGCAATTCCTAACCGCATTAAAAGTGTAGGAAGTGTGAGGTGCCCTGAGTTGCCCTGCTGGGCCGACCCGCAGAGCTGATGAGAATCAACAGGCACTGCTGCTTTCAAGAGCGAGTGCAGCATGGTCTGTGTGTGTTCCTTGCACCAAACGTTGGTGCTCAGGAGCAATCCCAGGAAGGATGCCGTGGCCACGATTAAGCTGCAAACTATTTGTCGAGGTGCATGCATATATTTTCACAACGCACAAACTGGAAGGTATGGGATCAACCTATAGTTTAGGCCAAGAGTGGTAAGAAAGCAGACTTGGATCTCCCGATGCATCTCAAGCTGGTTTGCAGGAAATTGGCAACAATTTGTTGAACAAACAGCAGTATCAAAACCACCCTTCCAACTGGCCCCAAAATCACACTGCTTGAAGCAATTGGAAGTGGATTTTGTGAATTTGATTGGCGAGTTCTATTCATTTCTGATTCTCAGAAACAAAGGAACAATCCCCAGGCACAGAATGATCAGACGCCTGAACTCTGCCCCCCCAGCAGCCCGTATGCATATGAATAGATCAGTTCTTTCAATAAGAGGATCATAAACAGATGCAAGCACTTTATTTCTTCATTAGTTTTATCTCCAACCTTTTTTCTTTTTTAAAGAACTCAAACTGGCTCACACCATTCTCCTCCTCCTGTTCTCACTCTTATCCCCACAACAACAGCCCTGTGAGCTAGGTTGCGCTGAGAGTCTATGACTGGCCCAAAGTCACCCAGTTGGCTCCATGGGGACTTGAACTCTGGTGCCAGGTGATCTACACAGTCCTGTCTTCCCTGCACCATCCTGTGATACTGATGCCCCAGGGATTCCCCGTCCCCTCAGAAAGATGACCAAGCTTGTTTTAAGCAGCTTCTGAATTTAGCATAGACTCAAAGCGAGTCAGAAGGGGTCTCTCGGGCCATCTAGTCTGACCCCCGGCTCCAGCCAGCTCCACTCATGACATGCCCACCATGTGCATGTCCAGCCTATCTTTGAACACCTCACTGATGGGGCCTCAACGACCTCCCATGGAAGCCCATTCCACGCCCTCGGGGTCCTAACTGTCAGGAAGTGCTTCCTGGCATCCAAATGGAACCTTGGTTCCCTGAGCTTCACTCCATTGGAGGACATCCTGCCCTCTTCTGCAGGGGGGAACAGGTCTCTACCCACCTCCATGCGACACTCCCTCACGTGCCTATATGTTGCCAACAGGTCCCCTCTGAGTTTCCTCATCTCTAGGCTGAAGAGACCCAGTTCCCTCAGTCTCGCCTCACACGGCTTTCCCTACAATCCGGCCACCATCCTTGTGGCCCTACGCTGCACTGACTCCAACCTGGCTACAGCCTTCCTGTAATGTGGAGCCCAGAACTGAGCACAATACTCCAGTTGTGGGCGCACCGGGGTCATATACAGTGGTAGTTAATACCTCTCTTGAACTAGCAGCCACGCTTCTGGCTATGCAACCAAGGGTGCCGTTCACCCTCTTGAGCACCGCATCACACTGCTGGCTCATGTTCAGCCAGCAGTCGACCAGCACCCCGAGGTCCCTTTCCCAAGTGCTGCTCTCCAGCCACTTGTCCTCAGCCTGCCCTTATGACGCCCATTCCTACGCCCCAAGTGCAAGACCTTGCACTTATCCACATTGAATGCCATCAGAGACGCAACAGAGAAGCTGTGTCCCTCCCTCTGTTGAGCATGCTGCCATTGGGAGCAGAGAGGAGCGTCCCGGGACAGGGTGGCCCTTTGGTCCTATCTGGCAGCAGCTGGAGAGAGCCGCGGGGGCTGCCACTTTCTTCTGAGGTGGGGACAGATAAGGGCTCCTGCCGAGGTCCATAAAAGGCCCTGCCTGTCACTCCCACAGTGCCTGCTTCGTTTCTGCTCTCTTGAGCTGCTCGAGGGAGTGCACATCACTCATCAGCCCCGGGGAGGGGAGCACCAGCCCCCCTTCTCTCCCCACCACCTCAGGGCCTCATCATGGGGAGGAGGAGAGCTGTGTGCTCTCTCTGCTGGGGAAGCAGGCCAGGCCAGTGAGGTGAGGGCTGGTGCTCGGCCCGAGAAAAGAAGACCAGCAGTTGCGTGTCCAGGCATTTTATTTGGGGCGGAAGTGTGCCAAGGCCCTCCCATTTGCTGGGCTGCTTCAGAGAACAAGGGGAGTGGGCCAGATCTGAGCTGAGTCATGCTGGGCCTCGGGACCAACATCCAGGGTCCCCACAACCAAGCCCTCACCCCTAGATAAGTATCCAGCATAGCCTTTCCCAGCGGCTGATGGGGAATCTGTCCCAAGGTGCCACTTCTGGTGCACTTGGTGGCATGATCTGCCAACGTCACGCAGCAGCCCAGTCCAGCCAGGGAAGAACTGGTGGCAAAGTGGCGCTTGGCTGTAGCCGGAGGGAAGGGAAGGGAGCCGGTGCCCGGCGTGGGCCTTGCAGCTGTGGATGCCACTGCAGCCTCCTTGCCTTCCCCACCCCCACGCCCGCCCCACCACGCCGCCAAGTGCCTTCTCCACCTGCATGCCTCGCTGCAGCCATCACATCTCATCACCATCCGGCAGCCACAAAGCACTTAGACCTTGCTCCCAGCTCCCTCGCCTCACTGAGCGAGCACTGCATTCCCAGAGCCTGGAATTTTCTCCAGCTGGTTCAGTTAAAGGAACAGGCCTCCCTCTTTTCCAGGTGCACTTCCTTGGTCTGCTTGCCAGCCCCGGAACATTTTCACACACAGCTGGGGCAAAAGGGCAGGTTAGTCCTACGTCCTTCACCGAAATTCTTTCCTGGGCTTCTCATCTGTGCTTCATGTCTCGTTCTGCTCCCTTCTGGGTTTGTTGTGTCTTTTTTACAGCAAGAAGAAATGAAAAGGGGCTTTGTCAGAGGGCCTGTTTATCTAGCAACAAGCACGCAAGAGCCATAGCGCTGGTCTCCTCGCAAGGAAGCACTTCTCATTTGGGAACACACTTCCCCAGCGTCCAGACTCTGGAATATGGGAATCAGCTGCACATGCTGCTTTGAAAAGAGCTGATTACAGCAGACAGTGCCTGGGACATCCTAGATAACAAGTAACATCATCCATAAGCCATTTTGGGGACTCTTAGAAAACCTGCTGTGCATGCAGAATGTTGCAGGTTCAATACCCGGCACGGGCAGGTAGGGCTGGAGAAGCCCTGGAGAGCAGCTGCTGGTCCAGGTTGGCAATACTGGGTTAGATGGCTCGACTCCAGCGTGAAGCAGAGGCATCTCTGACTGTTTCAAAGGAACGGAGGAGCTCCTGCACTCAGAAGAGGGCATCTGAGCCTACTCTGCAGAGCTGGTGTCCTGCGATATTGTTAAGCAGTCCTAAAAGGCTGCCCCTTTCCTCGGCCGCTTGGAACTGTGACAGGAATAACGCAGCGGGAGAAATCTCCCTCCAGCACCACCAGCCCCCTATGGGAAATGCTTCCTTCACTGGGCAGCCCTGCAGAAGGGCTTCTTACGCTTGGCAAAGGCGCCCAGTCCAGGGCCGAAGGAACCCTCCGTCACTGGATCACAGGAATTCCCACAAGATGGCCTTTCTGTGGTTGCTAAAACACCTCAGAAGCTCCTGGCAGCTTCTGTATAAGAAGTGTCGCCATGAAACGACAAGATGCACTATTAAACAAGTTAATGTATGAAAAGGCGACTTTGCACGTAAGGGAATACCAGCATGCACTCCGGGGTTTTCAAATGAATGCCGGCTGACACCTGCCAAGGGCTCAAGACACACTCTGGGGGGCACAGGCCTCTTAATGACTTCTTTTACCTCAGGCCAAATTCTCTACGCCTCCATTCCAGCCAAATACACTCCCTGCCAGGACCAGCTCTTGGGCACTGGCCTCTCTGGCTGTTTTCTTTCTGGCAGCTGGTACCACTTGTCTGATGTTACTCTCTGCTTGTGTGCCTTTCCTCCAGCAAGCTCTTTGGTCACAACACAACCATCTCCTCCCTACTTCAGGTCTTCCCCAGCGGAGTGTGAATATCTCACAGGGCTCCCCTTTATCCTCAACTTTCTCCTAGTCCACCCACCAAAGAAGTGACCTCCTTCTTCACAGACTGACCACCAACTCTTTTCCCAACAGCGATTTTCTGCTTAGCTAAAACTGCCAGCCACCAAACATTGAACTGACCTGATCCAGCCCCACCAAGGAACACCACAAGCAGCTGCCCCTCTCCTCCTCCAGAGCGTCACTCAGCAGCCACCACCAAGGCAAGCTCCAGCCCAGCCACGGCACCAGGCTCCGGGCATCAGCAGATACATTACAGGTTCTCAGAAGTCACATGGCGTTTACCGAACATGACACCACGCTAAGTCATGTGCACAGCGGTTTTCCACATACAGGCAAAACGACTCTTCTGCATTGGCTTAGCCAACTGAATGGGTCCCCATCCCCACGCCTTGGAGGCTGGGGGGGACTGCTGTTTAGGAGAACGTCACGACCGGCCCAGTTTTGTGAGAAGGCTGGTGCAAGACGTTGAGGGTTGACTCAGAAGGTGGATGGGCACTTACCTTTCCAGGCGAAGCCTGGCAAGGTGAAGTGATGCCACGGGGAGTCACGTGTGAAGGTCACCCAGGCTTCTGGCTGCAAGTGCTTGGCTGATTCCTGCAGTAAGTACAGTAAAGCCCATGGGTCGGACTTCACCGGGAGCATGTCTACTCTGCCTAATAAACATAGAACAAAAAAGAGTCAGAAGGGGCCTCCCAGGACATCTAGTCTGACCCCCAGCTCCAGCTGGTTCCGCTCATATAATCCCAAACTCATGGCTGTCCGATCTTTTCCTTGAACCCCCTCACTGATGGGGCCTCAACCACCGCCTGTGGAAGCCCATTCCATATCCTAGGGGTCCTAGGTGAGGCTGCAGGGCAGAGGCTTATGCCCTGGACTGCCACAACTGGTCTTCCATGGAGGCGCTTGTCCTGCCACCAGTCCTGAGCAAGGATCACACGGCCAGCTCAGACAGCTTCGTACATGAGTGAGAAATGCACCATCTTGCTCATTGCCTCTGGCCACACCGTATCTTGGGCCTCTACCAATCCGTGTAAACAATGCTGGAGATACAGCCCAACAGTCGGACCCCATACAGGCCTACCCCCTTACTGGCCCACCCACCACCATATTCAAAAATGTGTTTCAGCTCCTGCTGCTTTTCCAGGAGAGCAAAAAGCAACTCCCACTCCAAGTTTGCATCCTTTGTACATCTTTTCCAGAGTGTAATGCAAAGGTGAAACCTCCACTAGTAAAGAGCCGTGTCTAATCTTCTGTTTTATGCCACACAAAACAAACAAGCCTGACACAAACCGTGTGAAGCAAGCTCAAAAGGGGGAAACGATTAATGTTGCAGGAGGAGATGTAACTTTCCCCAACCAGCAAAGACCTGGGTAGAAACGGACGCAGTGCCCCCATCTGCTGGAGAAAGCCAGAGCAGCTGAGCCTCTTGCGTGTGGCTCAGTGGGAAAATAAGAAGGTGCCCGGAGGAAGACAATTGGGGCAGCCTTGGGCAAGGCACCCCCCATAGTCACTTTTCTTCGGTGAATACCAGCTGCTATTCTTCCTCTTCCCCATCACGGCCACCACTCCGATCTGCTGCTCCTCCGGGCCAAGGCCAGGGGCGGGGGTGCCGGCAGGCCGCGATGCTGAAGAGGAGAAGCAATTTCCCTCGGCCCGGAAGGGCCCCCTTTGCTGCCAGCCGAGTCCTGGAGACAGAGCACTCAGGGCCAAATCTGGGATTTAGCAGGGGCAGGTACTCAGGTAAGCACTGGACTTCAGGGTGCCTGAGCATCCAACGCAACCATTTGTTCACCCGCTGAAAAGGCTGAAAGAGCAGGTGACATCAACCTGTGCGGCCAGTATTTCCTTCATGCCCGAATGTTATTGTTGTAATTGTGGGGGAATGTACACTATCAGTGGCTTCTGAAGAAACTATGTACATATATACATAGTTTATACATATTTACATAGCCTCAGCCATCCTGAGACTTTTGTATCAGATGGGATAGAAATGCCTTAAATAAATATATACAGCTCCGTTTTCAGATCTATGGGTGTGCATTTGGCTGCATCCTACACAACAGAGCTAAACGAAGCAGGCAATTGCGGATCCAAGTCACGAAATGTGTTACAAATGCAGTGAAAAGAAACTGCCAAAGCAGGACCAGCAGACGGGAGCGCCGATGAGACGACCTGCGTGGGGAGCAACAGGTTCTGGGGCTGCTTTTGACTGCAGTGCAGGAACGAGGGCTGCTGGGGTGGCTGGAGCGCTGGACTAGGGTTTGCCCCGCTCTGTCATCCAGCGCACTGGGAGCTGAGGCTCGTCCTGATTCTTAGCCTGACCAACCTCAGGGGCTTGCTGTGAGGGGGAAGTGGAGATGAGGACCATGTAAACTGCCCTTACATGGAAGGTCCTTGCATGAAGAAAAAGGCAGGATGAGGATGAGGATGAATAATAGTATCTCAGCAGACGGGAGAGCAAAGGATGTTGCTGGGGCTCAGAGAGCGCTCCCCCCACTGCCCCCGCCCCTCCTTGCTAAATGTACACTCTCCTTCCTTCTCTGGCTTTCCTCCTGCGGAGACGAGGCAAGGAACACTGAGAGACAGAGAAAGGGGATGCGGCATGCAAAGGCCGCTAGGAGAAGGGCCATGAAATATTGAGCAGGCTCTCTGGTCGCTGCTCAAGCTGAGATGATGGGGGTGATGCAGTGTCCAAGGCAGAAGGCGGAAGGGGGAGTGGAGAGGGAAGTGTGTCTTCCCCGCAGTCTTTCCCTGCTGAAATTCACGCGTGCAGCCATTGCCCTTTGGAGCAGTGGTTCTTCCGCACAGAAACGCGGCTGTGATGTCGGGAGGTGGCCCAGGACTTTGCTGCGTGAGGCAAAGACGGTGGAGGTTGCCCCCTCCAAAACATTCACCCACTGAACTCGGCTGGCCAGGCTTCCGCTGAACCCTTCTCCAGCACTGGACACTGGGCACAGCAGGTGGCTCAAGGAGGACAGGGGAGGCCACGTGGCCCCAGATCCAGCCTCCAACATGCGGAGCCTCCGCTTCACTCTCCCTGATGGTCGGCTGGCCCGTCACCACTCTGCCGGGCAAAACCTCGCTGCCTGAGGCCGGGTTGCTCCATGCGCAAACAAGAGCTTCAGTACACTGAGGGTGTGTCCGTGTGCAGGCCAATGATCTTCTGAAGTCATTCTTCTCGCAGCCGGCACATACGGCCTCCGTGCCCCTGCCTCTCTAGGGACCAGCTTTACCACCAGGCATCTCTCAATCCATGTGGATGAAGTTCTCTGGGCACTGCTCCACTTGCCAGGGGATCCGTGCCACGGCCCCAAGGGTGCTGCACTGCGTGGCGTCTCCTCTCTTGGGGAATGGAATGTGCAGTGAACATTTCGAATCGGTGGAGCCTTTCCCCATATTTGCTGGAACGCTCTTGTCAGGATCGGGACCATCTCAGTGCGAGGCTTGGGGTGGGTCTGCCGGTGTCCAGCTCTCAGGGTGCTGCACTGCTTGCAGTTGGGCTCAGAGGCGCTTTCCCTTCACGTCCTGATACTGCAGGTTCTTCTTCATGGGATTCCTTTTCTCTTTCTTTTATTCCGGTCCTATGCTATCACCCCCTGTTGGTCTTCCAGCATTCCTAAACTAGGTTGGATCTCTGATAGATCTTTTGGATCTTTTGTTGTTCTGTATTTTTGCACTGACCATTGTAATGCTAGTTTTTGCCTCTGTGTGACAAGTGCTGAAAAACGGCATTCAGGATTCGGACTATTTCTGTCACCTTTTGTTTTACCTTCTCATCTGTTCTTAGCAATTGTGTCTTTCTCCCATCAGTCATCTAGGCCTTTTCTTTCCTTTTGCTACAAGAATTGTCTTCCTCCATCCTTTCCTAATCATGTCTCTGGTTTTGTGGTATTCTCTTCTGGGTCATGGTCAATTGAGTTCAGTAATGCAAATTTCTTTTTCACATGGAGTTTAAATTCCTTAGGAATGTTACTTCAGTCATGTTTTGGGAGTATACTCCTGTTCGTGACCTTTTCCAGCTTCAGTCTGATTTTTGGTACTAATATTTCATGGTCACTCACACAACCCGGTTCAAGCCTTGCTTCGGCAGTGAGCATGCAGCTTCTCCACCTCTCACTTCTGGTCTATTTGATTTCTGTACTGGCCATCTGGCGATGTTGATGTGTACAAGTCACAGTGCCTGAAGTATATATTTGAAACAAACAGATGGCTGACTTCAAAGACGTCTCTGAGTCATTCCCGGCTTCATTTTTAATCCCCAGGCCAAATTCTCTCACAATATTTGGCTCTGCTTTGTTTCCTATCCTTGCATCCCAGTCACCTACAATTAGCATATCTTATTTTGGTGTGTTATCAATTTCCTTTTGAATGCCCATATTAAAAATTTCAATTTCTTATTCAGCATCTATCGTTGGAACATAGGCTTGAATTATATTATATTATATTGGTAGCTTTTCCAAGAATTCTGACTGATATGCTTCACTTGCATTGCAGCTGCTACATCTTGCCTCAATGTAAGAGCTACTCCGTCACTTCTGTGTTTGTCATTTGTCATTTCAGTGTTTGACTGAAAATGTCCAATTCTGTTCCACTTCAGCTTGTTCACAATAAATGCCATGATGTTCAGCTGTTCCAGTTCTTGCTTTATGGTATCCAGTTTGCCTTGATTCATGCTTCTCCTGCTCCAACTGTGTGGCTGGTGCAGCAACAGACTTTCTCTCTGCCTCTGCATGTCAGCCACCAAGAGTCCTGCTTGGCTTGGATCTAACTGCACCACTGGTGGCCGTGCTCTGCAACTGGTCCTTTGGTTTCCCAGCAGCTGGTCCAGTGCCCTCCAGCCTGGGAGTTTCAGCTTCTGGGAGAGCAAACCATTTCTTGCTTTCATTTTCACTAACTCATCACTCCATCCTAGGACTTTCAGGGCAGGAAATATCCAGAAGTGACTCCCCATTGTCACCTTCTATGTGGCACTAGCAAGAGCTCACTGGAGCCGATGTCTCAGAAAGCTCCTCTGCTCAGAGCCCCTTCAGCCACCATTGCTGCCCAGCCACTGTCCGGGGGGGGGGGGGGCACTAGAGGCAGCCATTCTCCTCTGCAGATGTGAGTGTGACTCCAGAAGAGGGGGATACGGCTTGGCTCCATCTGGCATCTCGGCTGCTGGGGGGGGAGGGCTCTGCTAGAAGAGCAGACCAGCAAGGCAGTCTTCCCTGATGCTCTCAAAGCACCAAGGGGTGCATCTGTGAAGGGTCCTCCAGCAGAGGGGTCTCGTATTCATGGGGCTGGCTAGTGAGCTGGTAGGGGAACCATCTTCCTGACGAAGTTCTTCAGTTGCAAGGAGGGACAGGAATCTCTCAATTATTTATCTCCTCCTCACAAGAACATCCCTTCCATGCAACTGCTGCAAAACCTCATAGACAGCAGCAGAATTGCTGCAGCAAAAGCTTATGCTGCCATCTCCTGGCACACGCTTGGAGTTACTGTTTCCTCCCACTCAGTCCTGGACCTGATGCACAAACGGTTCGGGGAAAAGAGCGACAGGCCCTGATCAAACAGGGTTACCGAAGCTCTTGCTTGGCCACGCTGTTGCCTTATTTGGGGTTCCACAACACAAGCCCACATCTCCGACTTGCAGCAAAGCTAGTACTTCGGTGACCATGGGGTACCAGGAGTGAGTACTCAGCTGGTATTAGATGCTCTTGCTGTCCAGGCACAGTCCTGGCTAACCTCGGAAGAATCCAGGTCTTTCCAAGGCTCGGAGCACCAAGTGGCGAGAGGAGGTGCCTTGCAGAATGAAGGAACACTTCCCATTCCGAGGAGGCGTATTTTCCCCACCTGGACGCCTCTGCATTTTGAGGACTCCTTTCCTTGCAGCCACTAGGGAATGCTACACAATTTGGCTTTAATTTTTTAAACATAGTGTAGCAACTGAAATTAACTTCAGGGTTTGCTAATGTAAAGGCTGCCATATTTCTGTTTATGCTCTTCACCCACCCAGGAGCCAGTATGTTTTGTCCAGCCGTGATACAGAGGAGCCGGGGCTGACAGGGCGGAACGGATTAGCGGTGTCCTCTGCCACCCCACCCACTGGAACTCCCAGTTCCTCGGAGCTTGGTCAGACTAGATGGCCCAGGAGGCCCCTTCTGACTCACTCTGTTTCTATTTTTCTATGTTTCTACAGCATAAAAAGAAAATGACTAAATAGATCTGCACAGCTGCCTGGATCACCTTGTGTGTTGCTGCTATAGGCACTGCCAGGATGAACACCTGCAACTGAAAACTGAAAATTCCCCATGGCAGCATCATCTTCGAGGCGCCACTCTTGGCTGGGGGCCACCTAGAGTCATGTGGATAACCTGACGCCTCCAGTGCCAGTTTCATTCATTTCGCAATTGCCATTTTGAGGCTGAACCTAAGTGGCATCAAGGTGCCGGGAGCAGCAGAGCACAGATCAGCGGGTTCCGAGTTCCAGGTTGCAGCCTGCTAAGGCCTGTGCATGGAAAACCGGTGTGCAAAGTTTCATGAACTCCACACACAAACAGTCAGGTGGGCATGCATGCCGAGGAGGAAACTTGGTTGCATCAAAGTGCACTGAGCGCACGGACGCATGAGTGCAAAGCAAGGTTGTATGGCGCATGCATTTGTTTGTGTCTTCTTGAACTGCCGGCATTTGGCTCAAGTCTGGTATATTGTCTCTGATTTCCGCGCTGAACGGGGCTTGGGGAAAAGAGGGTGGCAGGGGAAGCAGCTGGCCCTCGCCGCTGTAGGGAGCTGCCTCACAGGATCTGTTCCCACGGCCTGCTGCCCTTCCTGTTACTGCAACTCTTGGGGGAACGCCAGGAGGGGCCATTAGCAGTGGCTCTTGGAAATGATGATGGGGGAGGAGAAAGAGATGCACTCCAAAAACACCCTAGGCTGGGCTCTTGTACATGCGCTGCTTTGTCCACCTCCTCGAGGCAGTTGGCCGGTGTGCTGGTTTCAAACCCTGCAGCCAGAGAGGATCCAAGCGCTCAGCCTGCCCTTAGCAGAACCTCTTCGCCTCTGCTCCGCTCTTTGGAAAAGACAGGAAGGGACGGGAAGAACTCCCATGGATCGCCATCCCCCTTCACTGCTTTCCAGCCACAGCTGGCTGCATCTCGCCTTCTGCACCAAGTCTCATAAACCACATGCCTCAATCCGCCCACGCGAGTGACGTTGGTTTCAAATGCAGGCCCCGAAGCCACACCCCCAGGAAAGGCAAGGCCAGTGTTCAGGCAGGAGCAGTCCATCTGCACTAACCACGGACAAGCCACGAAGTGCTCCTGTGGCTTGCTGTGGGATTGTTGATTGCAGGTTGTTTACTGCAAGTAGCTCTCTCTGCTAGGTTCAGACTCATGTTTCAACAACAGTGTGCAGTCTTGTACGAAGCCAGCCACTGTCGCCAAGGAGTGTGCTTGTACTGCTGTATACCTACACATTCTGAGTACACAAGTTCATGCTTTGGAGCCAAGCAGTGGGGAGTCACCCCCCCCTTCAGCAGGGACAAGGTGGCATTGGGGGCAGGACCACAGCCCCCAATTCCAGAAGCAAGGCCACCCCCCCCCCCCGATGTCAGCCAGCTTGCAGAAGACTGGGAGGGTGGCCATCGGCTCCCCTGATCCTTGTCCCTGCCCTGCAGGGTCGCTCTACTCCAACCTGCAGCCAGTCCCGGAAGGTGGCACTGGGCGGTCTTCCTTGATCCCAAGGCATCTGTGGTCCCAAAGAGTTCCATCTTACCCTCATGCTTCTCAGCAACCACATGAGACAGTTGAGTCAGCTCATACCAGAAGTGGGAGTAAAGCAGTGTCAGCATGAAGTATCTTCCGTGTACCAAGGCTCAGCTCTTTGCTGGAATGTACTTTGCGGTATCTTGTAATACCTGCCAACCATCGGGTCATGTAGAGTCGCCCTCCTACGTCTCAAGACTGAGGCCATCTGCTTATGCTCTTTTATGGGTCAGCTGGCAACCTTATTCTAGCATTGCTTTGACTGAGGTAATGTTTTCAAAATACTGCGCTGGGATTTAATTTTTAATAAATTACATGGCCCTTAGAACATTAGATGTGGATTTTTTTCTAGACATTCCATCACGCAGTGACCTTCTGAGTCAGATTAAGCTGCGAAATGGGGACTTGTGCGAGGCCTCCAAGTAAACTGCATGGGTGACCGAAGACGCAAAACCAGCTGCGTCCAGTGGAATCGTTTTTGATCAATACAGACAAATGCAGTAAATTTTAAAAGTTTGTTTCCTTCATGACATCTGTCCTATTATTCCCATCCAGACATCAAGGCAGGCTCATGGTCCTTCTCACCCTGTGCCAGCCATCACCTCCATTTATCCTGACAGCCAAACCCCTGCAGAGCAACCACATCTCTGGTAGCAAGCAAACATTTTCTCTTGGAAGCTAAGCAGGGTCAGGCCTGGTTGGAATCTGGATGGGAGATCTGAGTCTTGCACTGAGCAGGTTGGAGGGGTTGAACCCAGTGGCCTTCTAGGCCTCTTCCATAACAAAACTTCCACAGTCTGTATTTGTACAATACCTTTATGAGGACAATTAAAAATGTGCAAGCTTTTGAGACCTCCAGGTATCTTCCCCAGGCAAGATGCTACAACAAACAGGGTATAGGCCAAGGGAGGAAAAAGCTGGCTTAACGATAAATGCATAGTGTTTTCATGATCACAGCCCTGAGATAAATACCACTTGTTCCCTGGGTTTGAAAATGAAACATTAAAAAACTCGTTTCCCATGTGAATCCTAAAAATAAAATGCAGCATATTCCAATTTCCTCCAGCAACTATCAGTCAGAGGAACAACCTCTGTGGGAAAGGCTGGCTTTGTTTTTCCTGAGCAATATAAATAGAGCCCTTCCGCTAATGGGGACATTAAATTAGGAGTGGTGGGTGGGTCATGTGCAGAGCATGACAGTAACTGGCTTCTTTCTAACTTGGACGCCAATTCGATTTCAATTTCCTGCAGCATGAGCAAACAGTTGTTTTGCCCCAAGAACAGGCAGAAGCAGAGCAAAGCAATGCTTTGGCACAATTTTAGATGAAACTACACTTGGGATATTTTGTACAGTTCTAGTTGTGGCACTTCAGAAAGAATGCTGTAGAGGTGGAAAAGTTGCAGGAAAGGGAACCAAAGCCAGTCCAGAGCCTAGTTACAATATTCAGGGCTTTACAAAGACAACAAACAAGGGAAAAGAGAACAGAAAGTAATAGAATTATGCATTGTGCTTAGAAAGTGGACAGAGGGAATTTCCTAATGCTGCTGATCAAAAGGCACTGAGCCATCTTTATTTTTCTCCCCTTAATGGAACTTTTATGGCAAGAAAAAGAGGGAAAGACAGGATGGCAACAAATGGGTGAGTCCATCTGGAGTCCAAACATCATCTGGACTCCTAAAAGGCCGTGAATGAAACAGGACAATTGCAGGACTTTCCCCAGGAACTGTAGCCCAGCCTGGTTCAAATCTAGCATTGCATTCTCAATCTTTTGCCTGCTGCTAGGCCTTACTTCAGTCCTTACTTTTCTTTTCTACCAGGGATGGCCAGATGTGCTCAGCAGAAGAGCCACATATGGTAGATGTCAGATGTTTGACATCAGCAAGTAGGAGCCTGTGGGCAGTAAGCAGTGAGCCGCAGAAGAAACTCAAGGGTCACATGCCGCTTGCGAGCCTTGCTTTGGCCACTCCCGTTGTATACTGTCGTTTTAACTATTTAAGTTTGACTCTTGCGTTTTAATTTGTTGTGAACTGCCCAGAGAGCATCAACAATTGCTCACTATAAAAATAAATAAAAACAAGTTTCTAAAACCACCTAGACAAGAGATTTTTTTTCCTTTCTCCTAATACTAGAACTGAGTCATCCAGAGAACAAACTTATTATGGTACAAACTTTGGTGGCTACAGTGGCAAGGAGGTATTACTCTGGGTAAGTGCATACAGGATTGTATATGCACCCATGAGGAGAAGTCCAGGAACAAACCTAGTTTACACAGGGAAACTTGCTTCCAATGTTGCCTCCAGATGTGCAATGCATGTTTCTATCTGCTCCATATGTAAAGAATAAATGCCACGTTGTCACAAAACTACCTTTTTAAATTCCTCCCCCAGCCACAGGAAAGTGGCTGGTTCATTTCTTGGCCAGTGCCACCAACGATATTGTGCCACAGTATCTCTGAAATGAATCCCTGGGCATTTTCCCCAAGTTCTAGCAATCTCTGTGTTCTTAGTCCCTGCAATTGTTGTGCCGCCAACAATTTTGCAATGCAACCCTCTCAATCTTCCCAATAAACAATCAAAGCAGCAGTTTCATTTTGTTGAAACTTTTGGTGCGCTACATGATTCAATTACTCTGCTGCCTTACACATCTTGCAAGAGGTAGAAAGGCAGAATTTTAATGTCATATCGCCTTTCACAGCTACAAATCACTCATGCCTTCGGTTACATCAAAAATCTTGTTCTTTGACAGCAGTCAGATTTACCGCAATGGGGAAAAACCTTGCCTGCTTGCTCTGATACCTTCAGTTGTGTCGGTAGCAACCGGTATCTGCCCATTGCTCACCCAGGGCTTCCCTCTCCAGGCCTGTGTAACTGGAAATGCACAAGTGCTGGTACCGAAAGGATGTTGTGCTTGCAAATATCCACGGCCATTTCAGGAAAGAGCAACAGAGAGAACGGCCGGTCCTGGGCAGCCCCCTCCAGGGAGGCACTCGGTTCCCAGCGGACAAATTGAGGGCCAAGACAGCTGGCTTTGCAATCCCCAGAAAAAATAAGTGAAAGGGGGGAAAGCCAGTGCCAGCTTAAGTGCTGCATTTTATACTTATTTATTCAGAGGTAAGCTTTACTGAATTCAGTGTTGCCCTTGCTTTAAACCACCAGCAACCCCGGAGAACGAGGAAAAATAAAAGAGAACAGTGCTCGCGTATCCCGGACGCAAAAGCGTGGTAAGGGCACCTGAGGGAAGACACTGTCTAACATCTCCGGGAAGGCCACCAGCGCAGCGTCCTCGCACCGGCAAAGGTCCCGGAGGAAGCGGCGCTGCCCTCGCGCCACGCGAGCAAGCTCCCGACACGCGCGCGCGCGCCGGAGCCACCGCCCCGCGGCGAGCCGAGCAGAGCCGAGCCGAGCCACGTGTCGCCCAGAAAAGCTGGGAAAGCCGGAGGGCGCGCGCACGAGCTGGCGAGCGCGCCTGCGCAGTGCGGCGCGCGCAGAGACACCCCCGCCGCTCCCGCCCCCTGCCAGCGCCTTTGTTTCGAGCGGCCCGTTTCCCAGGCAGCTTGGCGGTGGGGGCGGGGCTATGCAGATGAGCAACGGGGCGGGTGGCATCATAGGCGGCGGCGGCAGCTCGCGCGCGGGGTGGGCCGACAGTCGGAGCTTGGCGCTCGCGAAGGGAGGAGCTGCCGAGAGGCCCGAGAGTGCGCGCCTCCCCCGGCCCCGTCCGTCCTGCCGAGCCCCGAGGATGATAAACACCCAGGACAGGTACCGGGCGGGCGGGGGCGGCCTCGGCTTGCCGCGCGGGCGCGCGCGCGCGCTGCCCGGCGCCCCTCGGAGCGGGCCGGGCCCTGGGCCCTGGGCCTTGGTCCCGCAGCGGCCCGCCCGGCGGGGCGCGGGGCGCGGGCCGGCCGGGAGGCGGGCCGGGGCAGGGCGCGGGGCCGTGCGCAGGGGCGGCCGCGGGGAAGCGGCGCTCCGGGGGGCGCAGGCCTCGGCCCGCGCGGCGGGGCAGGGGGCGGCGGGGCCGATTCGCGCGTCTGGGCCCCGAGGGCGCCCCGGTGGAAAGCGTGGCGGAGCGTATGTGGCTCTCCGGTCGCCCGCCGCTCTCCGGCACGAACGGCTGGAGTGCCCTCCCGGTGTGCAGGACTACAGCCCCCAGCATTCCCCGGCCCACGCGGTCGGATTTTGGGGAGGCCGGCCTGGAGGCTTCCCGAGGGATGCTTCCCACCAAGGCCGTGCGTCTCATTTGTGCGCCGGCTTGACCCCCTCCTTGGTAGGATGTATCGCATCCTGCGGAGGGGATAGAGCCACGGTTCGAAACGGTCCGGCCACCCTTGCAGACTCCACGCCCAGAAGGGCAAGTGCATTTAAAATATGCAAGGAGGTGATATACAGGGCTGTGAGGTGAGGACTTGGCAAGAGACTGATCAGATCTGTATCTGCACGATTTCTCTGAAGCATCAGGTGCTCGCTGGGCCCTCTCCTGGTTCATTAACAAAGGTGGAAAGTGAGCAGCAGTAGCTAGGCAGACTGTGATGCAAGGTGCGACATTCGTTATCTTAATAAAATCACGTTTACTTTTTAGGAAACAAGATGTGGTGATGAACTGTAAGCTGCCTGACAGCTTCAGAGCGCCTGTGGGTGTCCTGTGCTGGGCAGGTCAGGTAGATTGTGGGCCTCTGGAATCTGCCTTGGTGTCAAGAGCATAATGGTGGTTTGTGGCGGTAGTGGACTTCCACATCAGTGGAATGAAGGAATATGGTGTTCCCTAGTATATGGCTCAGACCAGGATTTGGTTTGCAGATCAGAATGGTGCTCCCAGCCTTCTGCACAAGCGCATGCTCTTGGTTCTGCTTGCTATCCCCAGTTCTCTTAATCGCAGCAGCAGCCAAATTCAGAGGATGCCTGGAGGCCTATTTGTTGGTGCTATTGTTAAGCAGTTGGAAGATCTGTTGCAGGTCTCTTTAGTAGTTCCCGGTTTGCCTGCTGTACAGTCCTTGGGCCAGGGTGTTTCCACAAAGATTTCTGGTGCTTGAGTGGAGGGGTGCGGGGGAGGAAATTTTACAAGTGCTGCAGTTGGATAGGTAAATGTCTCAGGTGGTTGGAGAACCAGCTTCCCCAAGGTATGTATACATAATTTCATTACTATGTAGATGGAAAGGATTACCTCAAATGCTAGGGCAGCTATGCAAGATAATAGCTGGTGCACCTGCATGTGTGTGTGTGTACTCAAGTACTCACTTTTTCCGTGCTAGTTGGGTGAAATCTGGCTCTAAGAACCAGCATTTTTTATTTGTTAATTGTAGGCTCTTATTTTTTGATCTGCATAAGAAGTTCCCTCCTTGCATTTTGGCTGTGATCAAGTGGCCAAGCTTTAGTTGGTGATTCTAAATGCATGATCACAAATGTTCCGAATGTGGGTTGAGCAATAATGCCCCAAACCATGATCATACCACTTGCGTTAGAGTCTCCTTCGCTGCAGTTTTAGGGACAAAATAAAGGAGAACCAGTACCTGCACTTTATTCCTCCTTTATCTTTGCAACATATTAGAATGTTTAAATGACCAACTTTTGTTGAAAGATGAGCTTTGCTGAAGGAAGGTTTTCTTAAACAAATATTTGGTGGTTTATTTAAAGGTGAGGTACTTTATATAGACTAGACCGAAACTAATAATTTCTGTACCATTTTTCTGTCTACAAAGCACTTTTTAATTATTCCCTTGGCAGTTACCTTGTGGGGAAATGGAGGGTTATATCCCTCCATGGATGTACTTCCAACTAGTGGCAGGATGGACTGCTCCTTCTTGCATAAAACAATCTCTTCCAGAGACCCGTGTGCATGGGAGATAAACCTCTTGCCAAAGATGGTTATGTTATCTACTGCTTACATATTCCACATAAATTCTCAGGAAGTGATTATTTGAAGCCCTGAGCTCATGTTTGTGAGGACAAAGAGATATGAAAGTAATTGCATGACACAATTTCCTAGTGTTACTAAAAGGAGACAAAATGCTATTTGCTGTACTTCTTCTGTTGGAGAGACCAACGTAGAAATGTATTCTCTTCAAGCTTAGAGTCAGATTTAGAGATCAAGCTCTTTAAATGCTTTAGGGAGCAGACTTTCAGGAAATGCAACTTCTTTTTCTTCAAAATAAAATGAAACATCCTGAAATTTATCCTAACTGTAAAGACGTGCAAGTTGGATTGTCACTTTAGCTGGCAAATGTTTATATGCATGTTTGAAAAATCTCAGATGGTTGGCAAAACAGGAAGGCTGTTTGTTTACAGCCATTCTTAGCTTCATCCAAGGCAGAAGTAAACACAGAGCTTTTAAATGATACATGAACAGTTTCTAGTATGGGTATTGGGAATGTGTTGCAGACTGAAATATGGGTCCTGGTTGTTAAACCTCGACATGGAAGCATGTACACAAGATAATCAGCAAGTTTTAAAAATCCACTCACGGCCTGTAGTGTTACGTAAACAGTGAAGTAATTCCATCCATCCAGAAGTCTAGAAATCAGGTCAGGGGTCTGGGTGATCCTCTCAACGTTCCCTTCAAGATTAATGCAGCCTGCCTTGCAAGCATCTCACTTGGGGAAGATCCAACTAATTGGATGTCTTTGCAACACCATCATCTAGGTCAGCATGATAAAACATTTTGCATTTTAAAATGCATTTTACTAGTAGTTTGTAAGGTTTTGCTTTTGAGATCTTGGCTGCCTAGCCAACCTAGCTTTCATCCTAGCTAAAAATGTTTGTGCCATTACATGGCTGTAGCATTCAGACTTGTAGAAAAATTGAAGATGACATAGCTGAAAATTAACTCTGTGGTGGATTATATACAATTCTGCATGTTCACCAGATCCATGCAGCATGTCATTCCTTGCATATGAATGATTTATACTCTCAACAGTCAAACACTGGACCTTTGTTCTCAACTCCTGTGCTACGAGACAAAGCAAGGAAATATATGGCGGTCTGTACACCATATGTGCATGGATTAGGTTTGTTTCAGAAGTTAATGTTCGGATACAAGTATTCAAAATCTCTGACCTGTTTGGGGGGAAATTGTTTAGGCCCTAGCAAAATGGATGGCAGAAAAAATTGGGTATTTTGTCAAGTTCACCATTGCATCTTTGTTTATTTTAACTGTTTAGTCATGAATGGCCATTCCACAATAACATGGAACATTACACTATGGAATTGTGGTGCGCATCGCTGAAATTCACTATTTTTACAGCATTCTATCAGTTACTTAAGCTATTCATTTTCTTTTTAGAAGGGAAGCAATTGCTTTAGGCTTGGCAAAAGCATGAACACTCTTTCTGCTTCGAATAGTTCCTGTTGGCGCTATTGTGGAAGCAGATGTGTTTCTCAAAAGCAGCAGAAAACGCAACATTGAAAATCAGTCGTTAATGCTAATAGTCTACTTTTCTACATATTTATAATGTTTGTGACATAATGAGAGAGAACTGTATACCCAGTGGTTATTCTTTCATAGACTACTAGGTAAGTGGCTGCTTATGAACATATGTCAGAATGGAATATGGTTGTTTTTTTAAGAGAGCTGGGACTACTGTTGCAAAATAAATTTTCCTTTGAATAGGGCTTTGCCCTCTTTCTTGGTAACTAGGTTTTGTGGATGGTCCTTTTCTCTATTTTAGAGCAGATATACTTCCCTGTATTAATTCAATTCTGAACTTCTGCATGAGATGCTAAATCCCAGGATCAGTTTTGGAACACTTGATTGTGCATTTGAAACCAGGAATGGAGTGCTTGTTAGTATTTGGCTTTTTAATTTTCTGCTGGACTCCTTTGCAAGTACAACTTTCCCTGAATGCTGTTTTGTGACGTTTGATGGTTTTCAGTCAATAGTGCAGAATTGCCCTTTGTGGGGCTGGGCCCACCTGAGCATCAGTGCGCGAGTGCATGGTCAGGGATACGCCGAGTCCTCCATCTGAGGCTGTAGGGCCATGCAGTGCAAGAGTGAACTTGAATTTCATCATATTATTCAAGTTTCATCCAGCCACATAACGTTTTATTGACTGGAGAAATGAGGCACCATCTTGGGAAGCTACAGAGGAAGTGGAGGGGAAGTGCAGCCAAACATTTTGCTTTACCAGTCTCTTCCAGATACCAGCCCAAAAGCAAAACTGTTTTTCAGTTAATCATTGTAGTGAGTATAGGTGATGAAGACAGATCGAGTTAATGCAGGTCTTGATACATTTGCAGGCACCTTTGCTACTGCTGGCTTAAATCAGTCTAACTGGACAGAAGGAACTCTGTAAGAAATGTGCTTATGCACTATTGTAAGCTGCCCAGAGAACTTTGGCTGTGGGGCAGTATTGAAATGACATTAATAAGGATGATCTCTGTTTGTTTGGAACAAGCTATTCGGTTTTCAAGCTAGTGTGCTTGGGAGCTTGTGGGTGGGGAGGCTACAGTCAATTTAACTTTGCATCAGTAAAAGTAATTGTTTGCCTCTCCGAGATATGCTTGCTTGCGGCCTTAGTATTGGAAATTATTATAGTCAGCTTTTCCAGCTGAAACTTGTTTAAACTGAGTGGCATAATATATGTGCAGCTCCTTTTTGTATAGATGTGTGCAAACTGGTTTGGGAAGTTTTCAGACAGAAACTAGCCTTCTTACAACAGAGTGAGAAAGATCTAAGAAGAATTTCCATACAAGGTTTAAGAAGTGCAGTGTCTTATTCATTGTGATTAGACATTCTTGTTCTGGTGGTGAAAAATATGAAAGCCCCTCATAAGAGGTTCGGCTATAAATTTGCCGGGTTGCCTCAAGTAAGCCACTCCTTGTCCCTGTAATATTGGGGGTGGGGGAGAAGGATGATGCTGGCCTACTAGGGAGGGGCGATTTTTCTGTCCTCGTAAATGTTATTTTAAAAACATGTTAAATGTTATTAGTTATTTATTGGTCTACCTTCTGAGATCCTTGTAGGAATTAATGAGCTCATGCATGGGAGCAGTTTAAACATGTAGGGAAAGTGCTGTAAAAATACCAAGGCAGAATTCCATCTAGTGACAAGATGATGTGCAGCTGGGGGCTGCACAGGCCTGATGCTGACAGAAGCGCCTCTTCCTGCACCCGTGCAAGGAGTTGCTGCATCTGTACTCGCACAGGTGTTAGATGGAGCCCCAGTAAGTTGAGGAAGGGCATGCTGTGGGAAGGGCAGCGTTGATCGCCATTGCATCCTCAGTGCCAAGACTGAGGCTCCCGCTTTGTACCTGTGTGAGGCTAAAATTTAAAATCTCAAATGATAACCAGAAGCTTGGCAGTGCCTGTGGACACCCCAGGACATCTGGCACCATGCCCCCCCCCCCCACAGAAGATACACCCTGATTGCTCTGCAGGCAGATCCCATGAATGCCTCCTCTGAAAGAAACGGGGAGGCCCCCTTACCCCGAGAGAGGATGGGGTACATATAGGACAAGGAGCGTTAGCCATCCCTGAGTATCTAAGGGAACAAAAGAAGTACAGCAGCTGTTTTATCTACAGCGTAGACATATAGTGGCTATTTATTGTTACATTACAATTGTTAGGACCCTACCCGTATTCCAAGATAATCATGGGGTGTTTGTAGCTTTATCGTCTGGATTTTCCAGTTCTAAGGTAGAATGGGCCAGAAGTATGTTAGGTTCTTTGTTGAATAAGGAATGCCTTTTAACCACCTTCTATGACATGCCAATTTTGGGAACCTCAGGCTGTCCCCACATCTGAATTACCTGCCTGGATTGCCCAGAAATCTCTTAATGCCTGAAAGGGCACCAGCATGCCCTTTCCACTTGCTCTCACACAAGAAATGGCCACATTTAGGGCAGAGACGACTGTTTGTGGAGGCAAATGTATTGCAAGTGTTGAAGTGCCCCAGTGCTTTGTCTGTCTTTTCCTGAAAACATGAAACCCGACCCTGCTTCTTCAAGATTCTGTCATTCTATTTTTGGTTGTTTGTTGAAAAACGGGAGCTCATCTGATCACGTGCTTCCAGTCATCCTGGATTTCTGCCAGCAGAACAGTTTGTTTTGCATACAACTCCTGCTCAGTACGATTCTCTCCTGTCTGTCTCCTTTGAGTGCTTCCTTCCCAAAGCGCATTGTGGCCAGACTAGGACAGAGGAATTGCATGTCTCTGAATCCTGAATCCGGGCAGGCCGTGCCAGTGTAATCTTGTACTCTTCCTTTCTTTTCCAGTAGTATTTTGCCTTTGAGTAACTGCCCTCAACTACAGTGCTGCAGGCACATTGTCCCAGGGCCTCTGTGGTGCTCCTGATGCCCCTCACCCACTGTCGAAGATCCCCGGTGGGCGAGGGGTTGGTAGGGATCCTTCTCTCTCAGCTTTGATATATAAGGTAAGCCAAGTTCCATGTCTAGAAACAAACTACTTTTGGGGAGGGATAGGAAAGTGTTTTGGGGTGTTGTTAAATGCTACTACTTTGTAGAGAATGGTCTTGTGTCCTTGGATAAGCAAGCCTCAAAAAACAGAATGGATATTTTTTACTTTAAAGCTTTTCAAACTGTACAGATCAACATTTTCTACTGTTTATTTTTGATCTGATGGAATTGTTTGATCTTTTCAAAGAAGGGACTTAGGATACCCTTTTGAGCAATCCCTGTGTAATTGTTCTCGTTTTTTATTATCCGAATGAATTAGGAAATTAAATGGTGTTCTGGACCAAGTTAGTTGGTACTGATTGCATACAATGGAGAAAACAACCGTAGGTTACAATTCTCCCTCTGGGTTCCTCTGAATAATCACCCAACTGCTATTTTCCCCAGAGCTGCATGTTTCCATAACACTTACAAAGCTAGTGAATCAAATCATAAGACACGTTTCTGAGTGTCTTATAGCCAGGAAGGAAGAACACAGAGACAACTGGATTACTCTTCTAGTTCTGCAAAGAGTTACTAGAAAGGCTGGGCAGCTGCAAAGCCACCTGAAGAAATATGAAAAATAGGCCAGCAATAGTTCTTCGAGAAACATTTCATGTATTGTTTCACCCATTGCCTCTCTGGCTAGGGTTGATAGGGGCTGCAGAACAACAGCTGGGAAGCCATGTGGTCCCCATCCCTGGTTTACAGTGTATGAATTCTGTTAACCACCAGCAGACTTGAAAAAAATGTTTTGTTATGTAAGTAGAGATTGCTTAAAGGTTAGCACCTTGACTTGGAGACATGGGCCATGGCCTTCAAGACTGTATAATTGTGCTGTATTAAAATTTGCTTGAATTGTAACTGAGTAACTTTTCTAATTAAGTTGAAGTATTATTGACTTGAACTGTTCTAAGCAGCAACTAGTCCCCATAGCAATTAAATAACTTCACTTGCTGCTATTTACTACTACTTCCTTTGTTTCAATACTTAAAAAAATATTTTTTCTTCCTATGACATTGAAAGGATGAGAAGCTCACTGTTAACCAAGATCTTCCAGTGCATGATGGGAAGCCACACATTGTTCACTTCCAGTACAAGGTTACGGAAGTAAAGACCTCCTCCTGGGATGCAGTGCTATCCAATCAGAGTCTTTTTGTGGAAATCCCCGATGGCTTATTAGCTGATGGGAGTAAAGAAGGGTAAGAAAAATGAGCAACTTCAGAGCTTTTTGTTTAAATTTCTGTCTGGGCAAGACTCAGTGGTCCAATAGATACCATGGTATTTGTTAAAAGGTTTGGATAAACAGTTGCACATAAAAAAAAAGTTCCAAAGCGGTGATACAAGATGCTTACAGTGGCAGCTGTTGAAAAATGACTGGAGAATGGCCTTAATCTTGCATTATTATTGCTACTGTTACATTTTAGTTATATCCTCTCACCTTTTTCCTCTTGTAAGGACCCAGGGAGACTTACATGGTCCTTCTCCATTCCATTTTATCCTTACAAAGGCAACCCTGCAGGCCGAGTTTGTTGACCATGCACAAAATGCAAGCTAGGGCTGATTCTCTGGGATATACAGGGAGGGCCAAAAATAGGTATACAGGACCGACCGGGTCATGCAGGACCTCACAGTAGTCACATTGCATGAGTTCATCTCACAAGCATTTATCAACACAGGTGGAAACCAGCATTTGTGTCACAGTGTTGGGGACAGTCCCCGGGAATGTTGCAATGTGGATGGAGGACATTTCGAGCTCCAGAAAGACTAAACCTAACCTGATGGGTACTGTACACTTACTTTTGGCCCAATTTGTATTGTAGGGAGAGGAAGTCAGTGTTGGTCTGTATCTTGTATCATTCTACATGCTGGAGTTTGGGCTCCCAGTGTGAACACGGGGGAACTGCTCCACTCACACTTAATGTTTGATGTCTAAAGGCAATGCCATAAATCAAATACTGGGGCTAAATGTTCCAGCTCATTCATCCCTTCCCTCCAACACCGTTCTTCAGGGACTGCACTTTCACTGTCAGCATGGTTTAAGTACAATTGCATAACCGATTATTTTTAGCTAGCTAAAATAAGCTGCTTGGAGGTTATAATTAAAATGGATCATTATCATATTAACAAAATCCCTTCCAAGTAAACCTCTGGCGGCGGCCGCCGCTTTCCATTCTTGTGGCCACTGTTTGCTTAGGAGTTGGTGAAAGCTTCATGTCTAGCTGCTGCTTGCTGGGCCGGTGGCAAGGGGCCCGGGTGAAGCAGGGGGCTGTTGCCTCCTGCCATTCTTGCACAGTATTTCAGGAAATCAGGGTGACATTTGCACAGTTAGTTTCTGGCATTTTGAAATATGCGAGGGATCCGTAGACGTATCTACGTGGCAAGTTTGAGAAAACTGGGGAGCCTCGGTGCTCATATTAGTCAAATCTGTTAACCCTGACCTCTGTCTAACACTAGGAAGCTTCCCGAGGCCTAGCTGTGAAGTGGGTAGGGATGCTTGAAGTTTGTGAACTGATAGTGTATTAGTGTTCCTTTCTGCTCACACTTGGGCAACAGGCACTCAGACAGACAGTAGTTGGGTTGTCATAGTTTTGACAAAGGATGGTGTCCAACTGTGGGTTCCAAGTGAAGCAGAAGAAATTGGAACTGGCATCTCATTCTACTGCTCAGTTGTATGCGATGGGACTTGTTATTTTCGGAATTCAGCAGACCTGTGCAGAATCCCTTACCTTCCTCCCCTTGGCACTGCTGCTTTATGCGGCGCCTACCCTTCGTGCTGACTGGTGGTATGCAGTGCCAGTCCTGTTAGATTTCTGCCCATCATCTCCCGCCATGATACCGCTAGATAAGGCTTTCTCTTCTTGGCACTCCTGTTTCTTCCCTATCAGTCTGAGGAAGAATGATATCTGTTAGCAGGCCATCCAGTTGAAGACAAATACAGTAAGCTTAAAGAATTGTCTCCAGAAGTTTGCCTTAATACGCTGTCCTCTTTTCTCCCCTCCTGTCAGATTATTAGCACTGTTGGAATTTGCTGAAGAAAAAATGAAAGCAAGTTATGTCTTTATTTGCTTCCGAAAAAGCAGAGAAGACAGAGGTGAGTGCCTTAAACCTTATTCTCCATTCCCTGCAAGAGTCTTGCCCACTATTCAAAGTAGTTCATGCCCGCGGCTTCTTCAGCTAGACGATCCAAGTTTAGTAACTGATTAGTAGACTTGGTTTAGAAAGAATTTGTTGAGTAAGAGTGTGAATGGCTCTTGGTGGTGCTACAAGGTTTCTTTCAATGGTAGGACAAATTATAGCACAATCCAATTTATTGCCCAGTTCTGAATCCCATGGTGCTCCAACGGGGCTCCTTCCTACATAAGCATCCTTAAGGTACCTACTTAAATAAGCATTTGGCTGGAAAGGGAACAGTGTTTGTCAGCTCAACGTGATTGTAGAGAAGCTCTGAT
This sequence comes from Varanus salvator macromaculatus, assembly GCA_023646645.1. Classification (NCBI taxonomy): domain Eukaryota; kingdom Metazoa; phylum Chordata; class Lepidosauria; order Squamata; family Varanidae; genus Varanus; species Varanus salvator. The sequence continues at coordinate 159,901 of JAIXND010000786.1, forward strand.
GTGCGCGATGCCCAGGTGCTTATCATTTTTAGTAGAGGGTGATGAACTGGCCTTTACCCTATGTCAGTCTTCACGTAATGCTTTAAGAAGCATATATGCGTAATTAAACCAAGGAAGTTTGGGGATTGGGTGTAAAGCGGGTGCAGCAAATTGTGTTTAAAATTATATTGACTTTGTGTTGGCGTAGTGGTTGCACCCATACACAAATGCAAATTCCTTTTCTGTGGGGGTATTTTTTTAAACCCACCTCTGTCCTTTCAGGGTTGAAGAGCCATCCCTCAGGATTTAGCTTGCCTGGAATCCAAGGAGTTTGCATAAAAGTAGTCTGACAAACAGGGACATGGATGGTACAGTGGTTACTTTTAGTCTGACAACAACTATTCTGAAAGGCAGAAATCTGGCGTCTGGCTCCAAGACTCTAATCCCATTATCCTTGATTGTACCTTTTAACACGTCTAATTTTGAAAATAGTGCTCTAAACAAAGACATTGGATGATTAACAGTTTAGTCCCATTACTATTGCCTGCCCAAATTACCTTTTTTAGGGTGGGCTGGAGAGTATAGCACTGGAGTGTAGTAGAATGTCAAATCCCAGAAGTCTGCAATTGCTCAACCAGATTGTAACACAGGATACATCCACCTGGGCATGTAAAAGTGCAGCAAGCCAAGCAAGCTGCAAAGAACAGTGTCAGGGAGAGAAGAGTGCTGATTTCCAGAAGCCTTAACAGAAGCAAATGTTGTGCTTTGTGTGATTGAAGTGTGTGGACTGGTGTATAGCTGAAGGCAAGCCTTTTTTACTATCTGATGTTGCCAATCTTTACCTTTACAGCTCCATTACTGAAGACATTCAGTTTTTTGGGCTTTGAAATAGTGAGGCCTGGCCACCCCTGTGTCCCATCGCGACCAGATGTGTTGTTTATGGTGTACCCCCTGGATCAGGTCTCTTCTGATGATGATTAGAGCCAGCGCAGCACTTCAGTGGGAGCCGGACATGCTTCAAAGAGGAGAGGGGGCTAAAACTCCTCTTATGAGGAAAGGAAAAACAAAATTCTTTTGGACTGAAACTGCATTTCTTATTGTTAGAGTGACCTGTATATCTTCTGAGTTGACTTTTCCATTGAAATGTGTTACCTAGCAAATAATATAAAGTCTGCACATGTAATCGCACAATAGTAAATGGAAGGTAAATGGAGCCCTTTCATATGGCTCGGTGGTCTGCCGGTTCGCCTAGTGGAGACATCCTGTCCGACCATGTGGGGCACATAAGGAGCCCACGGGTGAAGAGGACGGGCTTTAGGACTCGTTAAATTAGTGTTGGGCTTTCTGTTCATTTGGTTATTTGGCTTTCATTTTAAATTACTGTACGTTAATATGTTCAGGCTCTTAAGCAGGGGTCATGCTTTGAGTGTAGCGATTTGAGGAACATTAACACTGTTTAGCAAACTGTAGGTGGCACCACTGGGGTAACCAATGCTGTGGGTTTCTGAAAAGCTTTGTCCTCTTCTAGCCTTTTCATTAGGTTAGTATTAACACTGCATTAGTGCAGCTTTCAGTGGAAAGGGGGCATTCAAAGAATCTTGTGAAGCTGGCCCTGCTTTTGAGAGAAGGACCTGCATCAGCACTCCCTCCCGAAGGGACGCAGTAGTGCCGTCTTCATTATGAAGCTTGGGTACAAGCTTCGAGTGGAGTGTCTGCACAAGTGCATGCAACACAGAAAGCAGAGAGACAAGTCTTCACATCTCGCTCCCACAGCCTGAGGTGCAAAGCCTTATGGGTACAGCTCGGCTAGATGCTGATGTAGCTAAGGGATTCCAGAATGCGTATAGGCAACTTGATCTGACCCTTTGCTATTCTTAGTCTTTAATCCTATGCCCTCTCATTAGGAACTAAGTCCCATGATGCATAGGAGCAAACTGTTTAGGAAGTGTCATAATTTTAGTTTACATGGTTGAAAACATTTATGTCTCATCCTTTGCTGAATGGCCTTCTTTTGGATGTTACAACTATCATTGCTTCTTTTTCCTTTAACAGCCAGATTCTTCAATCGTAATATACAATTCCAACACTCTGCTTGTCTCGTTACTCATCTCATTCTCGATCAATATTATCCACCATTGCTTATATCTTCCAAAGAGGATGCGGCTATACGGATTTGTTTCATTGCTTTCACCAACACTGAGAATGTACCAACTGGCTATTATGGAAAGAAAACCACACGTAACCTGGGAGACCCCATGCCCATGTCAGCCAAGCGCCTGTTACTTCCGTTTATTCTTTATGTGGGGCATCTCTTAGATTTTCATTTATCTCACTATCTCACTTTCAGTACAATTAAGGATTCCTTACCATATAACTAAGGTGCTCCTATTTAAAAGACTATCATCAGCTAAGCTCCTTGGGCCTTTGGTAAAGAAGCAACTGATGGGGCGGGGGTATGGGAATAGACTGATGCTGTGTCTCTCCTCTCACCCTTCCATTCCCAACCATCACACACCTGATGGCCTTGGCACAATCAGGAAGAGACGCACGCACGTGTGTGGGTGATTTAAAGATCTAACATCATCTGCATCTGTAGTTCAGATACAGCAGGAAGAGAAAAAACCATGCTGTTTAGTACATGTTAACTTATTGCAACATGCAGCTATAAGCACTTAGTATGTTGGGTGCCTGTATTTAGTGAAGTGCCGAGAACACTTGATTGCTACACAGAACAGTAGCTTGCTTACCAGCCTGCACTATGTAATAAGCTCCTATTTGATAAACTGGGGGTGTGGATGCAGATGTAGGAAAAAGTGGGTAAAGCTCATAGAAAGTCTCAATTACATTAAGCTGTTTCATGAAGTAATTCAGTTTGAGTTGTGCTGTTGAGGCCTTATTTTAGGATTCACTGGCCCTCTGCCTGCTGGGATTTACAGAATGCATTCTTGGCATTTTGACATTACTTCTGTTTGCTTTATCAACGCTTGGATGTCCATGTGTGCTTGCTTTAGCTGGTACATAAAAGTAACAATGTTTCTTCTGTTCCTGGTAGCAATTAATTATCAGCTAGACCCTAAATTACACATGTCCATTAGCGGGGTTACATCAATGACTCATATTAATCCTGCAGCTTTAAAGGACTTCTTACATTCATGACCACTGATTTTTAAATCCCCAGCCAATGGGAGATGGTTGTTCTGCTACCCTATATTTACAATTGTTTGTCATTTATGGCATGCTACAAAAGCAGGACCTAACAATTTATGCTGTGATACCACAACATGCCTTTCTCCAGTGCTGCACAAATGGTGTTCTTCAGTTAGCAGTACATATTAAGATCCTTGCAACTCCATCGCTGAGAAAGCAGGAAGATCCACAGACAGGATACAGCTACCGAGAGAAACCTCAGTGGAGCCAAACAACGGCTCTCTCTGAACTCTCTTATTCCTAGATTAGTTTGGAGAATGGGGTGATGAAGCAAGCAGTCAACCCAACAAATCCAATGTGGAACTTGTCGGGACGACGGAATGTACTGGCTGCCTGAGTAAGGGATGTAGTTCCACCTGCCTCTGTTCCCTCTTTACTTCACATACCCCATGGCAACACTTACTTTTTCTCCTGTTTCTAACAAAACTACTGCATTTGTCTCTCTGTAAAAGCTATCATTGCTACAGAAACATTTTTCTGTATTTGCAAGCTGGAAGATGATCTCTAGTGGCATACATACATACTGAAACGCTTTACCTGTTGTTTCCTTCATGATGGTGGTGGTAGATAGTTTGCTAAACTCACCTTCAGGGTCTTTGTTCAGTAAGTTTAGGGTTCTTTAGCTGAGCAAACAAGGTATCAGAAGAATATACAATTTTGGTAATGGCCACCAACTTTAAAATATTAGACAAATTTGTGGAAGAGCATTAATGGCCATTGATAATGATTCATAATGGTTATGTACCATCTCTGTTATCAGTGGTAAGATACCTCGGATCCAGTTGTAGGGGAACAGGCTAGGAAGAGCATCACCGTGTTTCATATCTTGCTTTTGGGCTTCCCTTAGGCATCTGGTTAGCCAATATGGGAACAATTTCTGCTTCATGAGGTTGGACTTCGGCCTGATGGAGCAAAATTGTTCCTCTGTCTAGAAAACCTGCTTTGTGAGAAAGCTTGTCTGATTAGCTAGTGTTGTTTTCCCCTTTCCACTGCCTTTTGCTGTGAAGGTCTAGGAAAATACAACAATTAGAAAAAAGTTCCTCTATTCTCCAAAGACTCTCCCCTTCCTGAAAATCAAGCAGCTTTAGACTATGGAATACTTTAAAAATTTAAGTCATTTATTGTAACCCGGACTTGACTGCCCTCAAATGATTTCTAAAAGCTATATAATAAGATGTTAGAAATGTAAAATGCCTGGAAATGCTTTTTAAAATCCTCTTCTTGACATCCTCAGCAGAATTAATGCTTCCATTCCTAATTAAAACTGATCTTTTAAGATACATTTTACATTTAGGAATGCTCTAAGTCATGAATAATTTCACCCTAACATGTGACTAGATCCACCATATCATATATGCATTTGTGAAAGATCTCCAGATGACTGGAGAAGAGTTAACGTCATCCTCATCTTCAAGAAAGCAACGAAAAAACCTTGGGAACTGTAGATCAGTTGGTCTGAGATCAATCCCTGGGAAAATTCTGGAGCAGATTATAAAGCAGTCACTAGATGCCAACATGGATTCCTCAAAAACCAATGCTGCCAAACTAATCTGACTGCATTTTCTGATTAGGTAACCTCCCTGATGGGCTCTAGGAATGCACATAAAAGCTTTGCTAAAGTCAAGGTAGAATGACAAGGTGTCTCATCATCTCCTGAGTAGCAAACTAGCCAAAAGTGGGCAAGCGGGAACAATGATCAATCCTTAATCTTCCAACTAACAGAAGCACCATGAATTCCTAAGAGATCACCCAAAAGACAGTTGCTCAGGCTTGCCTAGTACAGACAAGCCCCACAAGTTGCACAATAATCAGAATGGATTTAAAAAGGCTGAGCGTAGATGGTGCACAACCCTGCACCAAGTTACAGGAGAATCAGAGCTGCTAGCTTAATGGTGCCAAGGTAGTGTAAAAAACCCACAAGTGCTCAGCATGGGGCAGGGGGAGGCCTAAAGAAACCAACTGCTTTTTGAAGACCGATTTGCTCTTAACTGCCTCGAATGCACAGAGGTATGGTATCGACCGGCTTTTTTATACACACACAGCGGTATGTGCATATAATCTGTATTAAGAACGAGAAAGGCAATCATGTATTCCAGCCTCCCAAAGTGCTGCCCCCCAGATATTTTGATTACAAGCCCAGCATGGACAGAGCTAAGAGATTCCGGCAGTTGTGATCCAAACCACCAGGGAACGGGTGGATAGGCAGAAGTCCCAATTTAAGAACAGCCAATCCCAATGAAAGGGAAAATCAAGCTTTGTACCCACCAAGCAAATCAAGGACTGTTGCTGAGGCAGCTATTTTTACAAGCGTGGAAGTGCTCTACCTAAATCAGGCCAGCGGCTCCTTAATTCATTTAGATTAACGCATTCCAGGCTTATGTGTCCATAAACGCGTCCAGCCCCTTTAAGCTCAAGGGATGGGAGGAGAGAGCGTGGTCTGTTGCACTTGCCCTCTTCTCCCCGCTGAGGCACATCTTGGCAGATCGCGTTCCGCCGCTGTACTTTGACCCCTGCGCTACATGAGGCGCAAGGGCCAGTGAACACAGGTGTTGCACCTTAATGTCTACACAGAATGGGCAGATCTTGCCTTTCCACCTTGCTCTCAAATAAGCAATTTCCCCAAGAAAACATGCCATTGAGAAAAGATGAAAACTAGAGGAAAGTTCTCCCTTCCAGGGCAGCCTCTACGACCCGGATACTCAAGCTCAGGTTCCCCACTGCGGCTGCTGTCAGGACACGAGAGGCAGGCTTGGGGCAGAGAATTTAGGGTGCATCTTAAGTGGCAGAAACAGGAAACACAAGTGGGGTACTGCAACCCCCTCCCTTCCTGGAGTCAAAGATCATGGCATGCTTTGAAACTGAAAGTCTAACGTCAAATAAGCCTAACCAGAAACAAGCAGTCTCTCTTCTTCCCCGCAAACAAGCTAGATATTGTATCTCCTGTTTGTATGGAACCAGCAGAAGCCCCAATTGGGAAAGAAACAACAACAACAGATTTCAAACAATTCCTTTTTACAGTATATACAAAATCTGAGAGGCAGAGAGGTGGCCTCGCACAACATGTGGATAGGAACAGAAAGACAGAGCTGGGGACTTGCAATGGTGGGACACACATACAGCACCCACTCCTCTGGAGCCAGCTCGGCTGGGCAAGGAAGACCGCCCATGCCCCTGTTTGCAATTCAAGCTGAGCACCCTGCAGGGAATTCTCACAGATATGGGCTGAGTTTCAGCAAGGACCACTTGGCAACGGGGTGGGGGAGAGAAATCCACACGGGCATCCAGTGGCGCGGGCAACGGCCTTCCTCTGCATGGGGCAGGGCAAGGTCCCGGAACCCATGGGGTGCGTGGCGAGGTCCTGGACCACCACTGGGGAAGCTCTGCACTGGCAGCGCTTGCAGCTATGGCCGGCTTTCACGGGTGAGCAGTCAGTTGTCAGGCATGCTGCTCTCCCTCCTATCAAACCCACGAATTCCCACATCCTCACCTTATGGCCCCAGGCTCCCATCCCTCCACTCCCTGCCAAGAAGGGATAATCTTGCCGAAAATGGGAACCAAGAACTACACACTTGAAGTTTAACCAGCCCCATCTTTGCCCTCTTGTGTTAATGAAAACAAGAATTGGTTTTTGAAGGGGCCGAGGAAGACAGGAAAAACCAGGCAGACAGCAGCTTGCCGGTGGGGTGGAGCAAGGAGACTGCTGGGCAGGGTGGAGACCTGTCCCAGTGCGAGCAGGCCAGCCTGCCAGAAGGCCCCGTTTTATGCAGAACTGAATGTACTTTTGTGCTGTTCAGCAAAGCATCTGCCACTGCAACACACGAGTCCTGCCAGCAGGGAGAGGTATCAGACGAATAGCCCATGGCCAGGGATCAGGAAGGAGCAGCAGTCTGAGAGGCAAGTGCTACGGAGTTTGAGTCTTCGTCCTGGGTGAGGAGCACACTGCTGGTTTGTGCTCACTGCAGGCCCTGCTGCCTCCCTCGCCACCCCTCTAAGGCAGGAGCATCAGCTCTTTCCTGTGCTCTGTAAGGAGCCCGCCTACCTGTTTGTGACAGGTGACCGCTTATCAGTAACAAAAAGACACCGTCTGGATGCTCTCTTTGCCTTCAGCCAGTCCTGGAGTAGCTGGTCTTGGCTGCTGCCCAGGAGCCAGAGCTGCAAATGAGGCGTGGGGCTTTGTGCCCCCTCCCCCCTGGCCCTTCCAAGCGTCCCGTGAAGCCACATGGCTTGACCCACCACCGTGAAGTCCCCACTCCAGAGGAGTTCTGGAAATTGGCCAGTCAACCCCAAGTCAGGCGAATAAATATTTCTGCAAGTCCCAGCTCCACAACTCACACATACGGGGCTCAGCTTGTGTTCAATAGGGGAGAGGGCAGAGTCTGCCTCACATTATGGCAGGACCATCGAGCGGAACAATCAACACCATTCAACTGATGTCTAATGCAATTTCCAGCGCTTCCTCATGTGAGCCAGTCACATGGCTTGGTATCGCCCAGGTTATCGGATCACATCATGTCCTGTGGGAAAAGCGGAAGGAGAGAGACTCAGCACCGGCAGTTTCTGTTTCAGCCACATGGAGGTGCTGCAGCAACAGGAAACGCACACTAGACCCAGCAGGATTTCCTCCGACTGGCAGGGGGCTCAGGAGGCTCTGGAAGGCAGCTGTGCCAGGCAGAAGAGAGGTGACATGCCACAGATGGCATCACCCAAAGAGCAATTGGTGCAGCCTCCTGATGCTCAGCAGAGGAAGGGAATACGACTGCTGCCTGCTGGGGGGAGCAAAGAGGGCAGGGTGGAATCAGCGGCAACAGAAGCCATTACTGGAGCTTCATGTGTGTGGCGCCCCTTGCTTTGCCCCACGGGGGTTGGCTTGATGCCACCGATACTGCCAATGCACCGGGCCGAAAATCACACACCAGTGGGCCGAATACCGAGAAAGGCCCGGCAGCACGGATGGACCTGCCTGGTAGCCCTGCCCCTCGTTCCTCCCACCCTGTCCTGGTCAGGGGGCAGCCTTACCATTTTCACCTCCGGGGCGGGGGGTACAAGGAAGGAGCAGAGCCCTGCTGGCTGGCAACAATGGCTGTTGAGGAGAGACCTGCAAGAAGCAGAATGGCAGCGCACGGTGGGTGGCGAGCACAGGGAAGCTGGCAGAGGGGCCAGCGCAGCCTCCAGCAGAGGCTTCGGCAGGGAGCCGCCTCAGTGCACGGGGGGAGAATGTTGCAGGAGAGGCTGCAGCTCCGTGGCCGAACGCCCATCTGCTCTGGATGCAGAGCCCCAGGCTGTCGCCGGCTTCTCCAGGAACGGCTAGGAAAGGGTCCTGCCAGAGGTGCTGGAGGGCTGCTGCCAGTCCCTGCTGGCAGCACTGGACTATGTGAGGGTCTGGAGGCTGCTTCCTGTCCAGGCCAGGCGAGGCAGCGGCAGGGCACTTGGTGCCATACTCTCCACAAAGGTGTGACTGATGGATTGAAAGACCGGCCAGCTTTGGCAGAGCCCCAGACCCTGCTGCCCCGCCACCCCCATTGCAGAAACACCACCGGACGCCCCCCCCTACTCTCACCTGTTGCATATGGCAGGTTATACTGGGCTGGTAGCAAGGAGTAGCCCAGGTGGTGGTGATGGTGGTGCGTGGACATCAGGCGCTGTGAAGGAGAGGAGCGGGGCCGGTCAACGCCTCTCTCAGCGCCACTGGCTCCCCCCACACTGCTGCAGCCTGCATTGCTTCCTCCCACCCCACAGCCACTGCGCTCCTGAGGGGCCTTGTCACCTGTCTGCAAAGCAACCAGACAGACAGACATGCTGAAGCCCGGCTGGGAATTGGCAAGGAGAGCAAGCCAGAGCCGGCAGGCTGGCCGAGCGAATGCCCGGGCACCTTCCCTGCATGCTGGTGACAGGCTTTTGGGACCCATCGCACGCACGCACGGGCTGAAGGGAACTCCAGCTACACACATGCGTTAGGTGCTGGATTCCAGAGCCAGCCACAAGGCAATGTTGGCAGCCGGACAGCTCAGCCGCTTGGACTGCACTGAGCACAGACAAGCATTCCATCCCTTAACTGGAATTTGGCCCCCAACACTTTTTGCTGAACCTTCCCACTGGGGCTTCCCAATGTTGGCACCTGAGAGCCCATGATGCTGAAGCTTTTAAAGACACACTTGGTTATCTTGGGGGGCCTGAGGGGATGATTACCCACCCCAGATGGTTTTCTTTCTTTTACAGGGTCATTCTTCACACAGTTTTAGCTCTTCTACCTTTTTAAATACAATTTTACATTGTTGTTATTGTATTCTACTGTATTGTGTTTGTGTACTGCTGTAAACTACCAAAAGAGCTTCAGCTATTGGGCAGCACAGAAATGACATTCCTCCTCCTCCTCCGTACCACTCACCGTTGGGGACTTGCTCTTGTAGTGGCTGGCGTGCTGCTGCAGGATGTCCAGGGCCTTTGACTCGGAGCTAGATTTGCAGCCGATACTGGGACTGGCTCGGGATTTCTCGTTTTCCTCACTCCCAGAGGATTTACTACCATATGGGGAGAAGGAGTAGCTGGAAGGCAGGTAGGAGCCTGTGGAGGAGATGCCAGTCTGGACTGAGCCACTTGCTCCAGCAGAAGAGCAGCCGCCAAACAGACCAATGGCCTCCACCGCTCCTCGAAGAGATTCTAGCAGTGAGGAGCAGGAAGCCCTGGAGTGGAGACTCGGAGGAGGAAGGGGCTTGGGACCGGGGCCTGAAAGATTTGCTTTTTAATATTCTTAGAACCAAACAGGGCTCTGGCCGGAATTTCTAGGGCCTCCAACTACTACAGAACACCAGAAGGTTCAAGATTAGCAAACAACTAATCTTGGCCCCCTTGGCATCCTTAGCGATTCCAGATGCCATTTTTAAAATGTCTTTATTTTTAATGATTTGGCTGGTGCAGGGTGAGGCGACAGTAGCCCTACAAATTACAATGTACAAAGAATCTTTCAGGGGCAACATTGAAATTCTGCAGTTGTTTTAGTTTGTTTCAAACGCCAGCATATATATTCCTTTTATATTTTTAAGATGATAAATGTTCCAGGTTCTCACCCGAGAGGTTACAATCCTACAGTGCTTTTCTGAGACAAAGCTGCACTGAGCACAAGGGCTACCTTCCAAATAAATGTGAACTGAGACTGCGCTGTGGGTCACAAAGCTTCCTTGCTGGTCTTATCCAGGAACGGGGAACCCCTTCCCTGGCCCCACCCCTTTGCCCCGACAACTGAGCTGGCGATTTCCTCTGGCCTTTGCATAGGTCCCCCCGCCACCCCGGCAATTCTAGCAGCTTGAAGTGCCTCTGCTAGGCTCAGATAGTAGCAGCACGAACTTTACACCATCCACCCTTGCAGTGGCAGCCCGAGAGCTTCTCCAAAATGGAATTTGGCCCAAGGGTCGAGAGAGGCTCCCCACGCACACTATTTGAAGGGGGTTCCCTTTTCTGCATCTTAATGCTGGGATGGGTACTGCGCTGGAGTTGTTTTTCACCAAGCGCTCCAAGGATGACCGCGAGAACCGCTCCCCGTGGAGGTTCATCAAGGCGCCACCACCTTCATGATGGGAAAGGTCCCCTGCATCTCCCTGGGGCCCGTCAAGCTGCCTACCTGGGTAGTTCTGCATCATGACTGTGGGCATGCCACGGTAACTGGGGTGGTTGGGGTCGTACGACTGGCTGTACGAGTAGCCGTGCATGTAGGGGATGTAGGACTGATGCTGGCTGAGTGGGGAGGACACTGGAACATGGGTGCTGGGCCTGGCCTCCTTCCCCATTAAGCGCGACTCCTCACTGGTGGGCGCTTTGCAGTCAGAGCTCGTGCTTTCCTTCCCCTCGTCCTTGGAGATGGATTCTTTGCTGCGGCTCCTTTCCTCCTTTAACTTCCTATCCCTCTCTTCTTTCCACCGCTCATCCTCTGTTTTGATGTCAGAATATTTAGCAGGGTAAACATAGGTCCACATGCGAGGCTCCGTTTCCTGCAGCAACACGGAGACAAATCAGTCAGGTGTCTAGAACTTCTGCAACATGAATATTGACATTTCGAAGTCCTGGAAATCTCAGCTTTGATTATTTAAAAATAAGAGCCCTGTAGATGCAATTAAAGATAAAATTCCTCAAAAATGCATGGGCAACATCTGCCAAAGCCCTGCACCTCAGAGAACACAAGGTAAAATGTTGGAATCCATGTATTCTTCTTTACACTGCTGTTACTTCTGTGATTCAGATGCCCTGATGCACTTTTTCTCCACCACTAAAATCTCTCTGCAGAAGTCAGTATCTTAAATTCTCCCAGTTCTGAAATGTGAGTTATGCCAACACTCAGATAAAATCATACTGTTGGATGTGTTAACACTGCAAAGTGGGATCTCTGGCTGCATGACTGGCTCAGGGTTTTGATTCCAAGCTGTGATGGGGCTTTTGTTCTGACCGGGGGGAGGGGGAGCTTCATAGTTTGGAGGCCTTGCCATTCCCCCAGATGGGAATGCACAGCCCCCAGATGCAGGTCCTCTTTTCCGCTACGCTTGCACAAGAGCCACGCATCAACTTGTCCAGTGCTGGTGGCAGAGCGCCCAGTTCAGTTCCTGTTGTCACCCAAGTGCTCAGGCCCTGAGGAGGGCATGAGCAAGCGACAGGCGCCCCAAAGGATACAGAAACAAGGCAGATGCAAGGGACCACAAAGGCACGTGCTCTTGTGCAGTCCAGCACAGCTCTCTTCCTTCCCCATAACATCTTCCACCATGTAAGCAGCCTGTCAACTTGACGGATGCAGAGGCAGCTGCAGCTGACCCCAGCCAAGCCACATCCTGGCCATGGCAGCTCATGTGCTACTTTTCCTGACCTTTCCTTACTGAACTGAACACGTGGGGCACCAAGTCAGTTGTCTGTGCAAAGCCTCCTTCACTTAGTACTCAAGCCTCGGCAGAACTTAGAGGCCCCGGGGTGGCAATCCACTGGTTAATATTCACAAAGCACCTAGTCTGCTTGTTAGTAAACTCATGCCAGTATGCTCAGCTTGTGCCATTGTGCTGCTCACTAGCAAAGTGGGACAAAGTGAGAGAGCCAGTGTGGTGTAGTGGTTAAGAGCATGGGATTGGGACTCAGAGGATCTGGGTTCTAGTCCCTGCTCAGCCATGGAGCCAACTGGTTAACTCTGGGCCAGGCACAGACTCTCAGCCCAACCTACCTCACAGGGTTGTTGTTGTGGGGATAAGATGGAGGAGGAGAATGATGTAAGCTGCCTTGAGCCCTTTGTAGGAAAAGGCAGGATATAAATTGCAATATGAATGAATGAATGAATGAATGAATGAATGAATGAATGAATGAATGAAAGTGACACTGGCCCTCACAATACCGACCAAACAGCAACAATGTCTAAGTCAAAGAGGTAAGTGATGTGCTGCTCTTTGGGAACTGCTCTGCAACTTCTGGCTCTTCCCTGTAACTGCACTGGCCGTGCCCAAAGAACCGGCGTGCTGCGCCTCTCAAAGCCCATCTCAGAGCAGGAGGATCACCCACTCATGAAGGGCTGTCAGGCCATAACTCAGTTCACAGACTGGCAGAGGCTTGTTTGGCTACCTAAAACTCAAGGACAGATACTGATTAAAAACAAAAGCAATTAGGCATCAAGCATAATCAACTGGGCATTTATCCAGAGGTGCACTAGTTTGCATGTGGCCTTGAGCCAATCATCCAAATTTATTAGTAGCATCCAGTTACCTGTGCAAAAGATGTGGGATCCAGCAAGCTAGGAAACTGGGCAAATGCTATTAAGAATCTGTGCCCTTCCTGGTTCCTACCCTTTTCTAGATTGTCTGTTTACCTCAAGGTAGAAAGTCAGCACTGTGGCTGTCCCCTCCCCATCTCAGCTACCCAAACCCCCTCCATAAAGCCCAATTTACCTGTCTGTACCAGAGTACCGGGTCCACCTCAGCCTGCCGGCCACAGTCCAAACCTGCCTTTGATTCTGCTGTCTCCTTGCCAAGGTGGGTATCGCTTAACTTTCCTTTGAGGCCTTCTGAGGTCTGGCTTTGAAGCTTTGAAGAATCCTCCAACTTGGGGATAATAACTGACTTGGCCACATCCGCACCCTGATCCTTGGCTTTGCTCAGTCCAGATTTAACCAAATCCGTCAGACTGGGTGCTTTGGTCAGAGTCGGAGGAAGAGATGGCTTCTGTTTCCATTCCTCTTTGAGCACCACCTCTCTCTCTTTCAGCCCAAGCTCCACCTTCTTGTCCATCCCACGCTGCTGTTGCTCCAGGCTCTGCCGCTGCTTTTGCTGGTCCTCATACTGCTGCCGGTAGGTGGGATTGGTGCTGAGGAGGTGTGCATGATAACCTTGCTCACTGTAGCCATAAGGAGGCACGTAGGCATACTGGTTATAGTAAAGGGACTGCATGTACATATTGGACCTTTGTTGGATGACAGATGGCTGCTGGCTAGAGGGGCCTAGCTCAGCCTTCTTCTCCTCACAAGCTTCATTCTTCACCTTCACCTCTGGGCTTGGTGGCTCCTCATCCTTCTTCAGCTTCAGGGCCTGACCATCTATGGTGGCTTGGTTGTTGGGATGAACAGGGCCAGGACTTGACTGAGCATAGCCTGGTGAATAGTAAGCCTCAAAGCCTTGATAGTAAGGAGACTCCTTGTTTTGAGGCTGAGAGGGAAAGAGGGTTTTTTTGGCCCCTTCCTTGGCGAGCTGCTCGGGATCCTTGGTCTTTATGTTGTCCAGCTTACCTTCGCCATCCTCCCCTGCATCCGAGATATCCGAATAAGCTGGGCTGTTGGTTTTCACAGAGCTAGCTTCTGCACCGTTCTGGGTGACAACGTGAAGCGGAGTCATGGTTTGTGTGGGTGCTGCACTGTCGAGTCGACTAGCACCCCCAATGGAAGGGCTTGGGGCGTTGTCAGTGAAACTGTAGATCTTGTCTGCCTCAGCCTTGATACTGGCCAGGCGGCTCTGGTGGGGGTCCGAAGAGCCATTCAGCAGGCTCTCCCCTTTCACCCCAGGCTCACTGGGCTCACCCCGGAAGGGGCTCTTGCCTTCTTCGGACCGACACACTTTCCCAGGGGTCAAGGGGCTCTCTGCCTCCTTGGATTCCTTCTTCTTTTTGTCCTTCTTCTTCTTGTCCTTGCCAGGAGTTAGTGTTGGGCTGACTGTGAATGGCTCTCCCATTACGGTTGGCTTGGGCTGGATGGGCTTCAGCTGGGGGCTGTTGGGCATGGCCTGGACCACTGTGGTGGTGAGGCCTGTGGAGGAGCCAGGGCTGGCAGCTGTGAAGGTGGCTGTCTGGAAGGTGTAGATCTGAGGTGGGATGGCTGGGGCAATGGGTCGGGCGGCCTTGATGCTCTTTGAAGAGATCTTCTCGGGCTTGATGCTGACTGGCTTTTTAGCCTTCTCCTTCTCAGTGCTTCTCTTCTCCACTGAGTCAAAGCCATCATTGCTTGTCTCATCAGCGACCAAAGGGCCATCCTCAGAGCCATCATTAGACAGAGCACCAGAGTCAGGGTCACCCTCGGCACCCAGCTTCTTCTTACAAGTGGCCTTGGGGTTAAACTTGCTTGATGAGGAGGGGCTGTGGGGTTCTGTCAACCGTACTTTGGGGGTGGCCGATCGAGCTGGGGATAGAGAGCCTTTCTGGCTACCAGAGGCACCATTGCAGTTGCCCAGGTCAGCTGGAAGGGATGGCTCCTCTCCATACTCGCTATCCCCATCAGCCTCAGGCTTGCTATCATCGTCAGTATGTGCGTGGGCCTGGTGGTACTTGAGCCCATTGATGTGCTTGTATTTTTTACTACAGTTGGGGTGGGGACAATCAATGAGTATCGGGGAGGGACAGTTCCTATCTAGAATGGCCGGTTCCACCTTGACTGTTGTGGTGGCTGCCGCTGCTGCAGCCGCCGCTGCCACCACCTGAGGCGTGGCAGCTGAGCCCATGGAGTTTGTCCGGACACGCTTGCTTCCCTTTGAGTCCTCAGAACTGGAATTCACCTCCATGTCAGAGAGAGGCTTGCTCTTCCGCTTGGTCACTGATGAAGGGCTAGCCTTGACGTCTTCTGATGTACCGCTAGGTGGGAGGCGGTGCTCTGAGGAGTTCTGGCTGCCTCGCCGCCCTTTGCTATTGGCCCCTGCCCGGGTCTTGCTGCTGTTGCTGGTCCCTTTGCTATCCGAGGCTGCTGTGCTTTCGTTCATTGGTGGGTTGCTGTTGGGCCGCATGCGCTTGCCCCTCCCTCGGCCATTTCGCATCTCTAGGTCACTGGTGGGAGAATCACAGAACCTAGAAGACAAAAAGGAAGGCTCAGGAAGTGGCAGTCAATCAGCAAGCCCTCCTTTCTGTATAACTGACTCCCTCTGGAATGTTCCTTCGAACCTACCATGGAAAGGCTGAGCAAACACTAGCATCTGCAGCAGATGCCTCCTGCACTTAACTACAAGTATACTTATATGACACTGGTTGGGTTCACCTGAAGGAGGCAAGCAGGACAAGCAGAGGCGACAGTGGGTTCTAATCCAGGGGTGAGCAGACCACAAGGTGCTGGATGTTCTTTTTAGCAACCTGTTAAACATCCTTAGAATCCCAAGACACTCAGCTTTTTATAACTGTTTCTGGAATTCAGGAATACACAAAGTCCCCGCTGCTATAACCGTAACACTTAAGCCATTCAATAAGCCACTCCCTAGTCCTCTAAAGCAGATCAAAAAAAGAACACTGTTAACAGGTAAAGTCTCTTGGTGAAGGCAAGGACAGTAAGCAAATTCAGTTTCCCTATAGAGAAGTTGCATCTGCAGCAATCAGCAGAGACTTGACAGTTGTCTACAAAGAGGGTGTGTGTGCTTCACCCTCAAGAATTAAGGCTTCCAGAAAGTCAGATCCAGAAGCAACACTGGCCACAGGAAAATCCAGATTTAAAGCAGATCCATCTTCCTGCAGAGGAAAGCAGCTGCCTCAGCTATTCCTCGCTAATGGAAGAGAGCAGGAGTAGGAGATGCATGGTCTAAGTGGAAAGAACGTTAGATTAAAGAAACTCCGTGAGGCTCAGAATCAAAGCACCTGTCCTTTTGCTCAGTCTTTCTCAACTTGGTGCCTACCAGATATTTTGGACTTCAGCTCCAATTAGCACCAGTCTGCATGAACAAGGGTCAGAAATGCTGGGAGTTGTAGAGCAAAGCATCTGGGAGGCTGCTCTAGCAGGACCCCATGAAGCAGGCGGCCAATGAAGAGGGTAAAGCCCCAGCAGCAGCATCTTTCCTTGTGTGTTACCTGGGTGGTGCCCAATCATGCTGGGTACAGTCCAGTAGAGTCCCCACATACGTCTTATTCCTCCAGGTGACATTTACCACCAGCATGCCTATGAAAGTAAAAGAGAGAGCTGTCAACACCGATCCCTTTCGGACCAGAAAATGCATCCTCCTGTTAGTAGTGTTGATGCTGTATCAATTTAAAACAGAAAACACTTGTATCTTATGAGCACTCCGAGGCCAGCTATACTGATCCTTCTAGTTTCAAAGGTTTCAAACTCATTCGTGATATTCCTGCCTGCAGATCTGGTTACAGGCTGCTCAGGAGTTGCAAGTATTTGAGATTACCGGCTGCTGGAAAATAAGTCCAGGGTCCTTTTTAATCTAACTTATTCTAACTGAAGTAAAGCATTTTCCCATTTTAGAAGTAGAGGCGAGTGCTCTTTAACAGCCATGGGGTTCATCACAGAAAGATGCCTCTGGGGTCTCTACTGCCATATGTTCTATGCAAGGCATACTAGAGGTGCTTTGTGCTTGAAGCTGTGGAGCACAAGAAGATGACAGAATGGAACTGGTGGCCTAGAATGACTTGATGGCCAGGCTAGATGTCCAAATGAGAGCTCTTCAATGGGAGGCTACAGATTTTAGACTATTAGCCAGTACAGGGAAAGCTTGCTTTTTATTTGATTTGGGAAAGGGGCTATAGCATAATATTGTGTGTAGATGAAGACCCAAGATCAATACCTGGTCCCTCCAATTAAACGAGAACTGGTAGCAGGTGACAGGACACATTGCTCCCTGTGAACCTGGAGAAACGCTACTAGTCCATGCAGACCCTCAAGTCCAGGGAGCAGATCCAAGCCCTCCAGTGGTCCTAGAAGGCCAGGCCCCCTTTCCTGGTCTAATCCCTTTTCTCCCAACCACTGCAAGTTGGAATAGAATTAAACTACTGGAATGAATAAGGTTCTGCACCTCTTGAGAAGACAAAACTAGGCTAGACAGACAACCAGTCTTGTGTGCTGCCAGAGCAGCTTCTTTTCCTGAGGACATGGACATAGGAACTACCTGCCTGGCATCCACATGTACGTCCTATTGCCAGCTTTCCCTAAGAACTGGAGTTTGTTTCACTGGTATGGTAGAAGATTAAATTACAACTAAAAAGATGTCATGCAAGCCACTTACGTTCTAAGTCTGAACACAAAGTACTCATACATCCAAGACCTCCAGCTTTCAATAAGAGAGAGCTGTGCACACCCATTCTAGCCCTCATGATTGTCAAGATATTTAAAAGGCATAAACCCTGGCAGACACAAGTGGGAGCCCCTCCATGAAAGGCCTCCTTGTACCGCACTGCCAACGCCACTCTTATGCCTGCCACTGTGTCCTGCCTTGCACCCTGCCATAAAATTCCGGTCCCACGGAACCTCAGCTACTGAGAGGCAGTGTGCAGTGTGACAGGGGGCTACAGGGAACCAGCGGCCTGGGCAATCCGGGCCTTCGTCCCCACTGAGCCATGAAGCTCCCAGGGCATCTCTGGGTCAGCCACCCACTCTCAGCAAAGTCATTGTTCAGATAAAACAGAGCTACAGAAGCTGCCTTAGGTTCCTTGGAAGAGGAAAAAGAGTGGATAGGAATGTTCAATAATATGAAAAAGACGCCTGGAATAAGATATGCAAGCTGAGTCACGTTATATAAAATAAATACATTTCTATAAGTTTACAGAAAGGATCAATTAGAACCTAAACTTCCTTGTTGCAGCTTATGAAGAGAATGGCTTACATGCTTCTCCATCAGAAAACAATTATGCTAAAGAATGTGATGCTATTAGCAGAGTGAACGCAAATGAGCATTTCCTCTCCATGATGGCTATTACTGCATCAGTAATTCACATATTCCAGTCCAGGCCCACTAAAAGGGCGCTTTTATCTGGGCGAGATAAAACTCAGCAAATAACCATCAGGCAAACATGCAGCTAAGTGCCACGATATATCTGGGTGTGGGGGCAGGGAGGGAGAGCTGCTTAAAAGGGGAAAAATGTTCAAGCAACCCAGAACAGCAGGGCCTGAGGCACACGCATCAGTCATAGCCCTTATTTCCCAGCAACTGTGGACCAAGGAGGATACTGTAACTGCAGCCAGCACTTCTCTGGACCTGATCTGAACTACACTATCCTGTTTCTTGAACCAAGAAAAGAAACTGCCTACATTGTGAAACTTGAAGTAAGCACTGTTTAAAAGGACACACCAGAAAAGAGGTATCAAATCAATGCTGAAAGGTCCCTGCCCAGTACCTAAGGTGAGAACAGGAATAGCTAAGCCTCCCATAAACAGAAGAGCAATGCTTAAGGAGTAACACAAAATTTAGCTCAAGCTAGTCAAGTTAAGCTCCAAATACAGTCAAGTAAATACTTCACGTTTTCCTTCTCTAAACACAAAGTGGTATGGAATAGGGCATACTTTGTGTGCCTTCAAAATGTTGGAAACTGTGCTTCTCTCTCCCTACCCCACCATGTCTTGGCTGCTTGCTGTGAGAGGCATGCGCACCCTAGGAACAGCATGGCATCATCACACTTCCATGTTTCCTGCTTAGAACAGCGAGAAACATGTGGTCCTCCAGAGGTTCTGGAAATCCAAATTCCAACGGCCTTCCCAGCATGGCCAATGATCAGGAATAATGGGAGTTAAAGTCTCGCAACATCGGAAGGGCTGCAAAATCGCAAGTTCAAGTCTGAAAGCATGTAACCAGTCTGAATAGATCCCATCACTCCGATGCCTCAGTTTCTGTTCAAAACCTGAAAAAAAACCCTGCAAGTTGCTAGAATCATTATTTTGCAGGGCTGGACTGGCAGGACAAAGGAAATTCTAAAAATGAGCACAATTTGTAGTTATACAGAAAGCCCCCTGGTCCCGTGTACTGCTCAATTCTATCAAATATACTGGGTGAGTGGCCCTTTTATCCAGAGTGAGTGGCCTTTAGACTGAACCAGTGAAAAAGGAAGGATTCTCTTTGGCCCTCCTGCAGGCAGGGCTAGTGCACAAAATCCCTCCTCAGTGAAGCTGAGTGATTTAGAGGCATCATCTGGGCACAAGGCAATTGCAGGAATCATTGCCTAGAGCTCCGCCAAAGCAGTGTGGACTTGGCAAGCATTATGAGAAAGAAAATAGTACTATGTTCCCTGCCATAGGCAGGATGCCAAAGGATCTGAAAACACGGATTTCATACAGCACAGAACCCCTGGACTGGAGACAGGAGGTGTTAAGTTCATATCCCAGAACAGCAGGCAAATAAGGAGCTCTCATTTCAGAACTGGAAACAAATTAGGTGGCGGGAACAGATTCCTCCCACCCCCATTAATGAACTGCAGCAGCTCCCTGCCTACTCAGAAGGCGCTCAGCAACCTGGCTCCTTTGCTGGCAGTACGGCGGCTTTCCAGTCCCCACAGAGTCCTCCCTGATGGGCTGGGAGCTCTCCTCCTGCAGGTGTCACCATCTTCCAGCAGGCACCAGCTCTTCAATGCAAGGAGGCTTTGTAAGGCTTTCTGTTCGGGCTTCACACGCTGCTTTCCTGCGGAGCCTTACAAGTTAATTGCGTGGCAAGATGCCAGCAGCTGCTTCCATCTCTGAGCTGGCAGGTCAGATTAGGAAGGACGTTCTGGCAGCTTGCCCACTGCCATGATCAGAGAAGAAAGATGAAGAGCTCTGTAAAGCAGAGACCTCGGCGGTGGCTGAGCTGCCCCCTCCCTTTGCCTGCTGCTCTGGCAACTAAACAAAGCGCAAGACTAATTGCAACTCCTGCCTGACACGCTGTGTCCTAGATTTAACCCACCTCTATCGATCTCCTCCGCCCCAGCCCCTCCCAGAAAACATGGAATTATTTTGTGAAATGCAAGAGAATCTGTGGAGCAGGCTTTTAACCCCACTGCTTCTGAAGAGCCACCCTTGCTGAAGTGAGAGGACGTGTGTGAGGGGAGAGCGCCACGCAGAGCGAACAGTAGTGATCCGGAGCCACCACCAAGATTTACTGTAATGCTGGTGAAAGAGAGACTTGATCAAAGCACTGCAAAGCCACTGCTTTCTGCTGGCAGCTCTACTTCTTATGCTTTCCTTAAGCTCTTACCCAGTGATTTCTGCAGCAAGCCATGATTAATAATCTCAATTTTTATAGGGCGAGAGAGGCGCAGCAGCTCAGTAGCATACCTGCTGGGCCAGGATGTACTGCCTTGCTGTGGGCTGGTGAGAGATGCCATATAGCGCAGCCTTCTTCCTATTAGCCAGATATTACTCTCAAAGCAAGACCGCTTTAGACACTTTTCCTCTCTTGGTCATAATAGCGACTGCAGTGAGAGGTGGGGTGCACCTGACAGACTCCCCAAGAGAGCTTCTGCTATGAGGATAATGCAGTTCCTCAGAACGTAAACGGCCACCAAGGAAAGCGACTTCTCCCACACCCCGTTCCCTCTGTGACTGCTGTGTGAACTGTACACAGAGCCCAGGCTTGGTAGGCCCATGACACCTTGTGTCTAGAGAGGGTACACTCTCACTGCTGTACGTACGCTTACCCCATGTATATGCCTCAAGTGTATACACTCATTCATCGTCACCCCCTTTCACTGTGTCGCATCCCTACTGAAGGGCAAGTCTATAGGCTTGGCTTATTATATTCAGCAATGGCAACAGGCATAGTTATGAACATATACTCGATTCCAGCACTGGATTTCACATCAACCTCATTTTTTTTTAAATAAACATGATTTTTCCACTGTTAGGAGGAAATAAACTAACGTTAAAACCTCTCTTCTTCATTTCTGTTGTCATCTTCTCCTTTCAAAATATCCCCTTTCACAAGACTCTTCTTAGCACCTAGTACTTATAGCCACTAGACCATAGGGAAGGGTCAGCTCTCTATTTCATGAAAAGGTATTAAAACTGCTGGCATTACAACCCTGCAAGTTTTCAAAGCACTATGTATTTTCTGATTTGCACACCACAGCTCCTTTGCCGAGTTTGAATTCTGGTGGTGGAATTTAATTATGTAAAATTGAAAGGGTCTGTAAACAGCTAATCACCACAATGGCTTCACCTTCTCCCTTTTATTTCCACCCAGAGACTTGACAGAACTGCCTGTTCTCTTTCACAGAAAATGTATACCTCTCAAAACAAGAAAGAAAAATCACAACCCAGAGTGCTTCTCATCCCCAAGATAAAAGGAAAGGAGAGATTTTGAGGAAAAATGTGTCTGATGTTTCTTTTGTGCAGGAGCTGCTGTTGCCATGCAGTGATCCTTGTTGCTATGAAGATCTCCATGTCAGACAATGGCTTTTTTAGCTGCAAGCGCTACTGCTATTGGCAGAGATACTTCCCAGGTGAGCCGCAAGATGGTGCTTGAATTGGCAGTTTTAAGAGTTGGCTGAATTTCGTTGCCCCCACTGCAAGAGGGTCTGGGAAGACTCGAGGCTCTCTTCAGTGGCCAGGCTTCACTCCAGGTGGCATTAATCACCGCAAGAGGAAATGGGAACCTGGCAGCTCACAAGGCAGCATGTGGAGTGCTGCGTTCCAGAATAATTAGATCCATTAATGATCTCAGCAGATCAGAATCACACCTAACAGAATTAGGGAAACTGCTACAACAGCTGTCTTTAAATGCTGTAAAATGTCCTCAAAAGCATCCAATACACGCTATTCCTGTAAAAGTCAGGCAGAGAGAGAGCTATGGTTAGAAGGTGGCCCCCATGCTAAGCAACAAGAGGCAGTCATGAGTAGGTAGTCATGAGATAGCTGCCCAATGGAACACACAGCCAGCAGGACAAGTGCCATGACTCTCATGTAGGTTGACAGCCCCTGAAGGTGGCAGTGGACAAATATGGATGTCAAGGGTCATGGCCCCACGTGTCCCGATAGGAAGTATTTCCTCTTCTCTACCCTCCTGTGAGATCATGGGAGCATTTCCCCCACAGCAGAACATAATCATTCAGTTCAGGCCACAGGGAACAGTTCAGGCCAAAGAGCTAAGAAGCAGGGAGAAGCTAACAGGTTTAAAACCAGTGACCCAGTTCAGTTGCAACAGTGTCAGTTTATTCAACTTGAACTGAGCTTATGCACACCTGCTTCTTCCTTGCCCTTCACTTTCTCCTACATGCTAAGCTCTGAGGGCAACATTACCGGTTGCTTAATGACACAGGAAACTGTGGTTTAAGCACAGCTTACTAACCAAGCCCTTGTGCTGGCTTTTGCTCAGTCTGATAACTGTCTGATTATAGTCTCAGGGTTAGTAGCCCACCAGGTACACAGCTCTACAAAGTATGTTAGTTACTCTCCTGCCTATGAAAACTCCAGTGCCACATTTGTGCCACACCACAAGCCTGAAAGGAGTGAGAATGCCAGTTCCTTTTCAGCTTCCCTGCACGGCCACCCGAAGAGATTCCTATTAGACGTAGACAGATAAGGGGAGGCCCTTAATTTGCATTTTCATTAACTTGCTTTTAATCATATGTTGTTGCAATTTTCAAACTACGAAACAAAAACATAAGAAAAAAGAAACACCATCTTGCATCGATGGAAATGAGTCTGTTACAACAAGTGCATATGCAATGGGTATCTAAGGGTATAAATATGTATATGAAATACAGCTATCAATAAGCTTCAGCTCAGTCAAACCAGATATCCATCTATTTAATCCATTTGCAGATGGCACTTAAATACCACTTATTCAAATGTTGAAAGCATTGTTAGGTCTACACTCCATTGTGATATAAGCAGCTGGCATGTATCTTTCCAGTGCTGCAATGTCATTGTTTTAGCTGTCAAAGCAGTGACGTAAACCCATTTACACTGAGCTTATTTTAATTTTCAAGCAACAGGTAAATACTTTTTGCAGAACATGTGCAAAGACTATTCCAATATTGAGTTTATCTGTATTATAACCTTCTCTCAAAAAGAGATAACCACTGAATGTTGTCAAAACATACCAGTACAAGGAGTATTACCAAAACTGCCTCTCCAGCAGTTGGCCAACTTAGTCAAGCCCGTAGTAAAAACAAAATAAAATGCTGTGGTGCTCAATAAACACGAAATAAAAGGTTTTGCTGAATAAGACAAATCTGACACAGATGCAAAAAAAAACAAAAAACAAAAAACCATTGATCAGGCAGAACAGGACATTACAATTCCCTATTCTATTCCTGTTTTTAGACCTTGTGCATAGTATTCATTCAGCATAAGTATGTGTAAACATGGATCTTAGGTTGATATAACCAATCAACCTCAGTAAGTGCTTCCAATAGTGAAGGAGACTCTTGAAGCTGTAAAAGTGGCAGAGCCAAAGAAAGTTTTTAACAAATGATTCTGCTGGAAGTATTGCCAGTCAGCCACAGCACACAAATTGTATTTGGCACATAAAGCTGAGAATGACAAAAGCACCCACTAATTGATCAAAGGTAAAAGTCAGCTTCTCCTTGCCAATTTTAAATCCATGTTTCCCCACTGAATCCATTTTATATGAGAAAACAATAAAGGACTATCCTAATTGTAGGAGGAACCCTATCTATTTTGATGTACTAAGAACCTGATGCCTTCTATTTAGAGAAAGGATCAAGTCATAAAGATTACAACATTGACAAAGATGATAGTCTAAGTGAAAAGACCCAAAGTTGGTACTGGCCAACAGACAAGCTTCTGACAGCAAAATCTAAAAGGCCAAATCCACCTTCTTTTATTTGCAAACTGTATTCTTTTCATATAAATTCATGGTGGGAAGGAACCTTAAAAAAAAAAAAAAAGACCAGGGCACTACATTTTTGAAAATACTTGCCAGGTGTTTTTTAAAAAGGAAAGACAAACTAGTTTTGCCAGTTAACAGCTACTGGGAAGGGTAGACTGGGTGTTTTCCTTTCTGCTCCCTGTCCACACAGATTATTCCTGCTTCGCTCCTATGGGGAGATCTTATTTGTCCTTGTGAAATACTACTATGGCCACTCAATGCTGACCGTTAACCTCTGTGATGCCACAATAACTGACCGCCTCCCCCAAGGACACCAGGAGGGCAACAACATTCGGTATTCTAAGGAGAGACTTGAGATGTGCAAGAAAAGTGTACTTCCACGTAAAAAAAGCAGAGGGAATGGACTTGGTGTTGATTTCTTTTAACAAAATAGGGGCTCTCTCCCACTTCCCTTGAGCAATAACTGGAATAAGAGAAACAGTTATCCATCATTTGCTTGTGCATTTTCCTAGCTCAGCATCACACACCATGTAAAGGAAGTATCCTCCACCAGCAGCACAATCGTAATCAACAATCTGCAATCCAAAGACCATTTTTAACCTGGAGCTTTGGGGGGCAGGGGGAGGGGAGCAGTGAAATCACCCTCTCACGAAGAGCACCAACCAGAACCTACATACAGCCAAGCAGTGAGACTGATCAGAGCTGACCTAAACCCTCTGATGTGAGAGACTTATTACTCCTGACAGCAGGAACCACGCAGCAGCCAGAGCAGCCTGGCAGGCAAGATCTCTGCACACATTCACTGAATGAGCGCAGGCTAAAAATAGTGAAGCTGCAAGAATCACAGAATACCTCCTAGGCAAGCTCTAAATTTATAGCTGCTCTAAAAAAGACTAACATGGAAGGACAGGCTACA
Source organism: Varanus salvator macromaculatus (assembly GCA_023646645.1). NCBI lineage: Eukaryota > Metazoa > Chordata > Lepidosauria > Squamata > Varanidae > Varanus > Varanus salvator. The sequence goes on from JAIXND010000786.1 coordinate 184,960, forward strand.
AAAAACGATCAAAACCAGACAGCAAGAAGAATGGCAGCCAGCAGCATAGGACAAGTGTCACATCTCATCTGCCTCTTGAAGTCGCCGTCACCAAAATGTGTACAGAAGGAGGACTGGACATTACCAGAGCATAAGAAGCAAACTACTATTACTGTAGCTGTCATTAACTACTGACTGACAGAGCACAGAGAAATGGGGAGTGTGTTGCACATCACTGTGGCCCTGCCAGATCTCAAAGCCACACCCCGTGCACATTAAGCTTTGGTAACACGGGTCAGGTAAATATGAAACGATTTTTTTAAAAACACAGTGTTTTCCCTTATCAGGACAGGAAATTTCCTATTTATTTCAAGAGTAAGAGGAGAATTAAAAAAACCTGGACATTTTAGGAGCATATAAGAATAGTATCTAGCAGCAAATCTAAGAGCTGTGTCCTCTCCTTTGGTCATCAAATCAAGATCCAATTTTTGGAAACTGCTGCTTACCAATCAGGAATACATGGACCTAAACTCTAGTTTGAAATTCAGCTAAACATTAAGTGGTGGAAGAGAAAATCTATGGATTTATTGTGTGGTTCATATGATTTTCTATGCTTACATCTTTGTCTCATGAAGATGGGTAGAGACCTGTTCTCCCCTGCAGAGGAAGGCAGGATGCGCTCCAACTGAGCAAAGCTCAGGGAACCAAGGTTCCATTTAGATACCAGGAAGCACTTCCTGACAGTCAGGACCCTGAGGGCATGGAATGGGCTTCCACGAGAGGTCATTGGGGCCCCATCGGTGAGGGTGTTCAAAGACAGGCTGGACATGCACATGGTGGGCATGTCGTGAGCAAAGCTGGATGGAGCTGGGGGTCAGACTAGATGGCCCAGGAGGTCCCTTCTGACTCACTCTGTTTCTATTCTTATTAAAATCATGCAGCAAGGAAAAAATAACAAAAAGAAAACTGGTATCACTAGTAACAAAACCCTACAAACAAAACAAAAGGAAAGGTGATCTAGTCTTCATTGATACCACAAGCTGTTTGGTCTTTATACTGTGATGAGAGCCAGTGTAGAGTAGTGGTTAAGAGCATGGGCCTGGGACTCAGACGACCTGGGTTTGAGTCCCCGCTCAGTCATGGAGCCAACTGGGTGACTTTGGGCCAGTCACAGACTCTCAGCCCAACCTACCTCACAGGGTTGTTGTTGTGGGGATAAGATGGAGGAGGAGAATGATGTAAGCTGCCTTGAGCCCTCTGTAGGAAAAGGCAGGATATAAATTGAAAAATAAAATAAATAAAATAAAATAAAATGATACCAGTGCGCAGTTCCAGCAATTTGGGAAGGAGCACTGCCAGCCTCACTGTGTCTTCCGAAATTATAACCTCTCAGAATCTGCCAAATCTACTCTGTCTAGTTTTGCATCAAGATGGATCTTTAATAGGACAAGGAGATACATTTTGCATCTCAGCAAGATACTGTCTTTGCATCACTCTCACTCAAGATAATTGACAATCTCACAGGCCGTACTGGCTGGCTGCCGAGGCACATCATACCTCTTCAGGAAAGAAGACGATAGGGTAGCAGTCATTGTGGTAAAGCATGCACTGGCTTGCACAGATTAAAAAAAACTTCACAAGTGCTTTTTGTAAGTTAAAATCAATGTTGTTCTCAAGATGTAACATATTCACACGTATTGCAAATGTTTGCTTTGTCTTCAACAAAGCAAAACTTTAAAGAAACGAATCTGACCTGGAAAGAGGCTTTAGAAAATGCAAGGTCAAGAAATGGGCATAAGCAAACATTAAGCAAAGCACTAATTTAGAGAACAGACGGTTAGTTATACTTTTTGAAACTCTGAACACAGAGCAAAACACACACACTAAAAGTGAAGGAAAAGAATTCTTCATGTGCGTATCTACTGGGCCCAAAGCAGCGCATCAATGAACATCTAAAACTGAGATGGAGCATGTTTAGATCTGGAGCAGTCACATATTTCAATATCCTGGTGGTGGCTCAACAGTGTGGCTGTGCAGGAGAAGACAGGAACACACCCCAGAAGGCCACAGAATAGTGATGAGCAACATGAGGTCCCTTGACCTTTTGTGGCTGCAGTAGCGGCAGCAAGAAGGCATGTGGCTTACCACTGAAATTCAGCATCCTGAAGTGGTGGTGGCAAAGAAGTGTGCATTTTAGCAAGGTGTGAAGACTTGTTTTCAAGAAAAATCATGCTCCAGAGAGGGTTTTTGGGGATGGTGGCAGGGAGAGGCAGAGGGGGCAATATGTCTCCCTCAACCCCTGGAAGTCACTTACCCATATTCTAGAGTGTGCTTTCATTTCACATGGGAAACAAAGACTGGATGCAGGCTGCTTTTTGCAGTATGGTAGAATCCTCTAGCATATTCTCATTTTACACAAAAAGGCCACAAAGAATTAGGCTGGAGTAGAATACTGTGTTAGAGCCCTCAGTTGACCAGGTGGGCCTAAAAAAAAGCATAACAAAGGACACCTACCGTCTTCTGTCTCCTGCCACACGATGCCCTCCAGATTGACACTGGTGCCAGGTTCACAGGGGCCCAAGCACTCTGGCTCAGTAGCCAGTGCCACGTCACAGGTGTTCACCCCTACAGAGCGAGTGCGTACCATTATCTGCTCACATGGTGATGAGATATCATTGTTGACAACAGGGACAAGAAGATGCAACGGTAGCACTGCAGGGGTGGACACTGGAGACTCCATCTGGAAAAAGAGAAAATATAGTCATTACAACAAAAGAATATAGATGTATGAGGGCCAGCTGGGTCTCTCCTTTGTCTTTGATATGTCCCAACTAGGATGGCAGGGCTTAATACCTACACTTGTCCCTGATCTTTAGGAATAGGAATAATGAGTTCTGGAGATCAGAGTATAGGAAGTGGTTGGCATCTTTACGTTAGGCATGCCAGTTTCAATAATCCACAAATGAACCAAGCCTGATATTCTAACTATTTGTTGGAAAGGCTCCTATGCAGCTAGCGTTCTGGCACAGGCAAGCCTTAGCTTCGAGGTGAGGCGAGGCGAGGTAAGCTGGTTTCAGTTCAACACATGGTCCAATCCTCTCCCCAGCCCCTCTCTTCCCCAGTGGGATACAGGTCTGAAGGGGACAGGAAATCGAGGCTACATTCTCCTGGTGTTGGCAGACCTGTGTGAACACTCAGATGGAAAGATCCTCCTCTATGAAAAAATGCTCCTTCACAAAAAGAATGAATGTGAGGGTTAGGACAGAGGCCTTTGTCTTTACTTCTATCCAGGGATATTTCTCTAGGCAGGAATAATCACACGAACCTTTCCATCTATAATCTGATGTGGTCCTACCAAAAAGGATGTTACAACCAAAGTGAGCAGTGGGCTCTGGTCGACCTGTGTTATTGGTCAGTGCTTTATTTTATGGAAACTTAATCTGATGAGGCAGATGCAAATTATGCCCTGAAGCCTGCCACAGAGTGATTAAATTGCTGTTGCTTATAGCAAAAGATTCGCCACTAATATCCAGGCAAACGTATGAGGGAAAGGCAGAATCAAGGATCTTATCCATTCTGCCCATCTTTTTTCAAAACAGAATTATCTTCCTCTCCCATATTAAACAATCACCTGAGTTAGAACATCTCCCAGCCCTGCCCATCTAAGGCTGCTGGATACTCACACAGAATGCAGTCTTCTCAGGAAACAAGGTTTCTTTCTCATTTGGCTTTTGTTGCCCCTCAAATCATCAGCTAATTCAAAAATTGTAACACGTGCTACTCAGCGTCCGAGTGGCCCTGAATGCATCTGGGTAAGCAGAGGCACATTTCAGCCGGGGAATCAAGCCTTCAAGCTGTCACTCTGGGAAATCTGCCTGCTTGCTGCAGATTATAGCCTGCCCTTCTTGGTCTCCGGTGCACCAAAAGCAGAAATCCCAAGCCCTTTGCCAGGAGATACCCTGCACGTTTCTTTCCACAGGCATTTGTGGGGAGTTATAAAATCGGGTGTTATTTATGGAGCATGACCGCCAACACTGCATATTCCCACTCAAACTAAATCAAGTTTTTGAACAGTTGCCAGGTATCCTCCTTTGTTGCTGTGCCCCCCGCCCCACAGAGCTGGCTGTGTCTTTTTATGAAGCAATTAAATTGCAGTGAAATAGGGCAAGTTGAATCTTGTGTGCCCAAGTGTGTCTTGCCCAGCCCTATGGAAGCAAATCTTTCCAGTGTTCCTCTAACAATCCCTAAGCAGGGGAGGATGGCAACACTATCATCTAATTTAAGCCCCTTTTAGCTCTCAGGTACAAACCGTGTCCTGAGTTTGACTAAGAAAATGGCAGTAGTGATTATTATACTACCTAGTGCCCCTGCTAGATAAGAAACAGGGAAAAACACTTAGGTTTACTCTTCAGTGCACACAATCTCATTAAATGTCCCCCATCACACAAGCAATAACTGAGGAAACAGCTGCCTCGCCTTTGGCAAGGTTCGGTGCCCAAGAACGTGGGCAATGCTGAGCTCTGGGGATGGATTTTCACTTCCAGTCATGTTAACATAGCAGAACAAAACACCCTGAGTGTCTTTTGCCTGCTTGCCTGCACTTGGCTCCCTCTCCTTCTGTGTATATCCCTGCTCTGGACAGCTGAACAAAGCAAATCCAATCTGATCAACATTTAATACTGGCTGCTAGTTTAATCTGCAGTGACTGAGCTGCATGTATCTGTCCAGGCAGGTAGCAAAGTCTATGACCTAGTTCTCAAAAAAGCAATTAACCTGTAGTTTGATTGGACACGTTCCCTCATGTAAGCCCCCACTTGCAGACTGGGTGTTCTTGTGAAAAACACTTGCCTGCACACAGAAAACTAGCTTGTCAGGGGGAAGTGTAAGATTTATATAAGTGGGGGATAGGCAGAACGTCAACAATATCAACTAGAAGGTCTCTAGGTGATTTGCAGTAGATCAGCAAAGGTTTCTAAATCCTAATTGTCTATATAGCAACATCTATAAATTTCCATAAATTAAACTAGAAAAAGAACACTGGGGGAAGGGCAACCAGAAGTGAATATTTCTGTGAAAATTTATCAGCTTGGTACTGATCAAACATTCCTGGCAAACATGTGCTTACAAGCACCCTATCCCATAATGCATTGTCTGCTGTGCTACTATTTTGCACCTGGCTCAGGTTATGGAAAAATGAACTTGGGTCTGCCTAGCCTTGCTATAAACACTAGAGGTTAATACTTACCCCTCTCCTGAGTGTTTTGTGTACATGGAAAGAAAAAGGTGTCTCACACTGTGTGGAGCCAGAGCCAAACCCAGTAACTGCATTTGTGGAGGCATGTCCTTTTGCTTCTCTTCCTTTTCTGCTCAAGATTGGCACAGAGATGGAAAACAACCTTTGTGTCCAAATGCTGAGCCAAAAAACCTACTCATGATGCATTTGTCAAAGTCCCAAGTTGTCTGCCCGTGAGAACAGGTTTCAAAGGGCAACAGAGAATCTGCCTCTTCACACAATATGCTGCTGCAGCCTCACAATAATCTAAGAATTTTTTTGCGTATTTCCAGCAATGGCTCTAGTGTCAGCCCTAAGTCTCCAGTCTCAAAATAGCAGGTTTGCATTTCCCAGCACTGCAGCCTGCTAGGCCAATTCTCTCAGACAGGCTCACTGGTGGGGTCCCAACACTCTCAGCTGAGGGTAATGTCATATTGCCAGAGAAAATGCTAGAAACCTCTGCCTGTTTCTTGTGAGAACAGAGAATGGAACTAATTGTCTGCTCCAGAAAACCCTGTTCCCTAATCCTGAACAGATGTTCCCTCCCTCTTACATATTAAAGCAAAACATTTGGCAAGGAACCGCGGGCAGTCGATTCATTCTGAAAGATGGAAACTGGTTCACCACAGTGTATCCCTGGAGGCAGAATTGGGCCACTTCTTGGTGTGTTTAGAGTCAGGGTAGTTGCAGGTTTGCAAACTGTTCAGCTGCCTTCTACTTTGAAAGGTAATCAGCACTCAGCAGAAGAACACTAATTGCCACTCCAGCTTTGCTAATTATCATTTGGTCACATTTGTAATCTGCATTATGCCACAGCGCATAATAAGCAGCTTGCTGAGAATCATCTAATAAGTGAGGCGGCTTTATGGGATTTCATATTTCACTCTGCAGTGGAATAAACGTAGTGCCATTTATCAGCTGCTGGGGCACAGGAACACAGGAGGAGGAGGAGGGAGCAGCACGTGCCGCTCAATCTTCCCGTGGCTTTTGAAGAGAGAGAAGAAAGGCACCGAAGCCGTAAAGGCAGCTCCAAAGGAAGCCATGATGAAATGCACCTGGGTGAGCCGAGGAGGAACAGGAAAGCAGCGCCTGGCTCCACCTGCGGAGCAGCTCCTCCCACGGGCACGCTCTCCCAGCTCTCTGGGTCACGGGGCTGCAGATGACAGGAGCGCGTTTAGACAGAGACAGGCAGACTGAGGAGGAAAGACGAAGGCTGGGAGTCATCATTCTCCCCAAGGGTGGTAATTACACCATGCACTCCTCCTGTGCAAAAGCTTCTTCCAGCTTCGGATACAAACAGATGGCTTGTCAGAGCCAGATATGCCAATGGCAAATGCAGATGTTGGACAGCAGGAACATTTCAAAAACCAAACCACACCACACCAGCATACAGCTCACCACAGAACCAGCAACTGATTCAAGGCCAGATTTGCAAGCAGGGCAACTTGATAGAAGGTCATAGATTGTTCATCCCCAACTATGCCTATTTCCAAATCCCCTTAAAGCCTCAGGCACTAGCCTATGACCATTCAGCAAGTATCTAAACCCCATTCAAAGATCAGTATTTTTTTGGGTAACAGAATACAAAAAACTATATTCTCTTTCCAGGAGTTTTCCATAGAACTCGGGCAAGTTATACCTCAATTCTACAACCATGTTTACTTGCAAGTTTTATTTTAAAGAAGCTTTTTTCCTGCTCTGCTTAGAACCACAGCCTCCAGACGATTTCAAAGGAAAGATATTCCATCTGCTCCACACAAGTCTCCCTACTGACCATTGTGACATGTGGCGATGAGCCAATGCATTGGTCTTCATGAGTTTATGTCCCCAGGGCTAAGCCACATATAATGTATTAATGCTTACAAGCTTCATGGAGACAATTAATGACTCCTGGATGTGGCACATGAGCAAGTTGCAGCAATATGTTTCATGTGCTGCGCCACATCACTATAGAACCACTTTTCATTCACAAGAGATGTTGCGGTTTTCATTAGGCAACGAAACCAGATGCAGATGCTGAAACAACCCATAGAGCAATGGACAAGATATGGAGACATTTAGCAGCTACACGTCAAGTTGGAGACCTTGAAGATTTCTTTGGCAACCGATGATGCTATGGAAGACTCACAGCAACAAGAACAAAAATATAGTCAAGGATAAAATAAAACCTCATGAAAATGGTATTTTAGCTTGGAATGCCTGATCAAAACTGATTGCTCATTAAAAGCCTATGCTTAAATAATATATGAAGAATGACCTTGTATAAAAGGCAGACCACCTCTTTTCAGTGCATATTTTAGTTCCCAAATGCAAGTGCCAGTGGTGACCAGAAATATACCTTTTGCAATCAACAGGGAAACTGTTCTGATACTCTGCTATTAGAAATGATAGTAGGCCTGGTTGGTTGTCGTTGTTTTAAAAGTCACTGGCAAGAGAGGGAGGAAAGGATGCAACACACAGGACTCCAGAAGTTACTCCATGGTCTGGCATTTCTGGAATTATGAAATAAAAACTAACACAAGGAAGAACGGTTAAGTTTTGAAACTATGTCCACACACATTTATAATCTGCACAACACTGCACTATAGTAAATGCTACATTTTTTGTTTTGTTTTGTTTTGGGTAGCTTTGTGATAGCTGTACCAAACTGAAGCAAGCAGCTCTGGGACACTATGGGATTATTTCCCCACCAAAACACAGATGAAAGTGCTTCAAATTAAACAAATAGTAAGCTTTCATATTTTGTTCTGATGTCAAGGATACATATATAATACCTTAACATAAATACCTATAATACCTTCTCCTCCGGGAACCCTCTGTGAGAGACATTCGGAGGGTGAGTACCCGGAGGAGGGCTTTTTCTGCGGTGGCGCCCCATTTATGGAATGCGCTCCCCAGAGAGGCTCGCCTGGCGCCGTCTTTATTTGCTTTTCGGCGCCAGGCGAAGACCTTTTTATTCAAACAATATTTTAAATGTTAATTTATTGATATTTGGATGGTTTTAATTTAGACCTGGAGATGGGCCAGTTTTTAATGTATGTAATTTTTAATATTTGGAAATTTTAATGTATCAGAAATTGTTCGTATTTTGTTGTGAGCCGCCCCGAGGCTTGTGGCAAGGGGCGGCCTATAAATTTCCAAATAAATAAATAAATAAATAAATGGTAACACACACACACACACGGCTAGGCTTTTATAAAAGACTCTGTAGACAATGTATAGGGAAAGTCCTCATAAAACAGCCAAAAGTGAGATAACGTGGAAAGGGGATTACAATGTGGTGGAAACTTCCAAACTTGGACTATGCCTTGCCTAGATGAGCACATGCTTTTAACAGAATGAATAACATACACTGAAGTCTGTCTGTCCTTAATTAAACATGTTTTAGGGATAATCTTACCAAGTGCTGATTAGTTCTTAAACATCCCTATCCTCCTGCTTTCTGTAAGGTCTTTCTGAAACCTTTCAATTGAAAAACTGAATATAGCAGTAGGCAGGAAATTCACTAAGGAACCTTGCAAACAAGCAAAGGTGAGGAAGTCCTTCAGGGCAAAAGAAAGAAAGATAGGCAAGCCAAATCCCTTAGCAATAGCTAATAGGTATTGGGGTGACTTTTCAAAAGCTGATAACTTTGTGCTTGCTACTAATATGCTGACTAAGCCAGGGACAAACTATTTGACACAAAGCTGAAGGGAAAGGAGACAAGTAAGACATCAGGCATTTGGAAGAGGCCGTAAGGTCTTCGCAGACTTCAGGTATCTCCTGTGAATTCTATCACTATGTATGAAACAATCCTCTAGGACAATTTTTCCCCGTTAGAATCTAATACATCTCACAGATCAACAAACAACATCTATGACAACTGGATTGATCCCAATAGTAAATCGATAAAGCACTTCCTACAAGAATGAGAACATTAAGGATTCCCCACATACTAGCAGCATATAGATACTCTATACTGGGATGGATGTTGTAGTGTGAATTGGTTTTTCAGTGGACAAACCTACACTGGCAGAGGAAAATTGTATGTGCTATATGCTACTCTACAAATATGTAAAGCATCTCTCAGGGAACAACACTACAGAGACACCAGATGACTGCCACCTTGAGCTATGCTTTAAAAATGTCATCAACTTTTCACTGCTCTTTGGCTACAGTTTTCTGAAGCTAGCAAAATACAAGATCTTTATCAACAATGCCTATTAGCACCATACAACTAAAGGCAAGAGCCTTTTGAAGACATACACCTACACACACACACTTACCTAGCAAAGGCTGAATTACTACATAACTCACCAAGGAGCCTGTACCGTATTAGTTATTTTGTGAACATGTTATTCCTATTTTTCAAAGAAAAAGAAATCTAGGACTTACTTTACCATGTCAGATCAAAAGGTCTATCAAGTCAAACACTATCTACCCCCCCAAAGTAGTCAGTCTCATAAGGAGAGTTGTGTCAGGGGAATGGACTTGGCACCTTCCTGTTGTTCAGGTAGAATACCATGGTAGCGTTGTCCATGGGGATCTGTTCATGGCAGTTCTGAAGAACAGGTTGGAAGGCAGGGAAGACCTTCTGTACTGCCAAGACCTTGAGATAATTGATGTGTTCATGCCTTTCCCATTTTGCTTGATTCATAGACTTATAGAACAGTAGAGTTGGAAGGGTTCATGAAGGTTATCAGGTCCAGCCCCCTGCTGTTGCAGGACACCAATTTATACCATCCCACTCAGTTTCTTTCTGAATGTCTCTAGTGTGGGAGAGCCCACACCTCTCTGATAAACCTGAAAGTTTGCACAGTATTTTGTGACTTTTGAGTTGACCTCATAAAGACACTACGTCAATGTGGATTTTAGCAGTTTTCTTTAGAATATTATTACCTTCACATTTTGTGCAAAGCCACGAGTATTTAATTTCACCAAAAAATAAAAATAAAAATGAAATGTGTATAAGAGAATGAATACTATAAATGAGATGAGCAGCTGGTAAATCCCAAGAGCAAGAAGGGTTTTTCTCATTGGTGAAGGTAACTGCCTTTCCAGCTTCAGCTATGTAGTATCGGCCACTAATAAGACAGAAAAAGAAAGGTCAGGCAGGAGAAAAAAGGTGAGGTGCTTCACACTGTTAGCAACAGACCAAAATGCCTTCCTTTAGTGCTCCACTGAGCAGGGCAGAAAAATATGTAGCTCTTGCAAATGAAGAACTGTAAGAGCAGACACTCAGCTAGTTCCTCAACACTAAGTCAACTGAGTTTGTGAAATGAGGCAAGTTAGACAGTTCTAGTAAGAGAATTTGTATTGGCTCCAGCTGTCACAATAGTTCCTTGAGAAAGGACCTCAGTGGTGAAGAGCAACCCTGGTAAGGGTAGCAAATACCATGGAATAAAAGGCAAAAGGAAAGTTAACTTCACTGCTGGCTGCATCTCAAAAAATACAGTTGACTCAAACTCTGGGAGCAGCTGGATCAAATACATTCCACATGCAAACAGCACAAAGTAACTACAGTGTCTCTCATGAAAGACTATAGCCATCTCTTGGGCAGAAATAAATGTATCAAAGAAGGACAGAAGCCAGGATTTTCCCTTTCTACTTGGAAGCTAATGATAAATGATGCTCTGTGCTGGTGCCAGGTGTCAGAGCTGAAACCTCCAACATGCTGTAGCAAAGAATCTGTCTCACTTCCCAGATGGCCTTTCCATTACTATCTAGGAATACAGTTCTCTGAAAATTGGGAGGAAAGGAACAGTGGTGAAAAGAATTCAGCCCAAAGAACTGAACGTGGCCACACTCCCAGCTTAATATTAAGCAAAAGTGCCCGAAAGGAGCACCTCCCTGATGCTTTCCTTCTGCAATTTGCAACCAAGAAACCCCTTTAACTGCCTGGAGCTCAGAAGTATCTTCCATTCTTACATGGCAGCTGATGATCAGGAGTCCCTGTCTGCAAATCACCGGAAAATTATACTTTTCATCTTCCTGTCAGCTCTCTTCCTACTCCCCATTTCTGGTTGCAAAGCAAGGCGGTCTAGACAAGCCATTCTTCAAGCAATCAGCACAGAAATAGCTGCCCGTATGAGCAGGGCTTACATGCCTTCCTCAGAGGAAATCAAACAAAGGCTTCCTGGACAGATTATTTAGTTTTTGGTAATTTTAATTTCCAGCAAGGGAAGTTGCATATAAATCTCACTAATTTATTAATTAAAAAACAGCCAACTAGAACTGTTGAGGAATAATGTTCGTCTTCAGTTCTAAACAGCCTGCTAATCTTCCTGGGAGGTTGCTGTGAATCTGACCTTTTTAGCAACGTTAACTATGCATACACAGTGCCAGGTTCTGCACTTATTTCCACTGCCTGACGGAAGGAAAGCCACGCTTAGAGCCAGGTATCTGCAAGATGAATAAAGGGGGTCTGAATGATAAGTGTCCAGGAGCATAATATGAAAATGGTCACAGAATGTAAAATAATTTGAACTTTTACTCAAACTTATTATATACTTATAATATACTTTATATATTTATAAATATATAAAAATATACATTTTATATACTTATAAAATGTTTTAAATATGTGCAGCTTTTACATGCTTCTGAGATGTTGCTTAAAAGAAGCTATCAACAGAAAGCAAATGCCAAGACATTTAGACATGTAAGCTTAACCAAAACAGATTAAGGGGAAATGAAGAGTTTAAATTTCAAAAGCCACATACCCATTTCACCTCAAGGTTTTCCTGGCATTTGTCCAGGGCTGCACGACTCTGTCAGGGTGGGCCTGAATCCAGCTGGGCCTTTCTGTAGGTTGGTCACAACCACCAATGCCACCCTCCCCTTTCCCTCTGCTGAGACTGGATAACACAAATGACACTGTGTGGACCCCCCCCCCCCAAATGACCCATCCCTTCCCACAAATCTTGAGAAGGGAGCAAATTCTGCAAATATGCAAAGGGATTCTTTGTGCAATGTAAAAATTGAGGCCCTATCCTTTGGTTCTTCCTGATGTTCACAAAAGCTCTCATGACAAGCAGTTGAAGATTACAGGGAAAGGGCCCCTCACAGCAGCAACGGATCTTCAATGGGTTCAACTCCACAAATAGCTTTGATTTCTGAGATGCCAATGCAGTAGGAGCAATGTAATTTAAAACCACCCAAGAGAAAAGAGGTTTTAAAAATCATTGATCTAAATAAAAATTCCCACTGAAACTTCAGACTTTCATGACAGTGTATAATCACTTGATATAACTATTAAAATACGCTAATTTACAAATGGAGTCTATTATACCTACTCAGCAATGGCTACACTTTAAGAATATATTATGACTTTATATATACTTGCTTAAATTATGAAGAATTTCAGTATTATTGGGAATAGTATCTTTATATATAATTTTATCAGGCTTCATTATGATAGTAATAAATAATTGCATACATGTATACTGCACAGTTAATATTTAACATGTAAATACACTTAATGTCAACATAAATACATTTGTTTTTGTCTATACATGTAAAAATCTTAAGGATCTTCTCTTGACCTGTCCAAAACCCAGAGCTAATAGCAGCTTCCAAAGCAGAACAATGTGTTTTCCTTGAGATGAGAAGCACATGTTCAGTTTGTTGGAACAGTAAAATATTCTTAACCAGAAAAAGTATGGTTCTGTGAATAATTTACAGAGCTCTGCTAAACTAGGAGATAAATAAAACAAAACAAAAAAAAATCCCACCAAAACCAAAAAACTTAGGGGCACTTAGTCAATCATGCTGGAAAAATATAGATGTAGGATCTTGTGCCATCCAATGATGGGTTGCCAGTTCGTAGCCAGCAATATCAAGTATATTAACTTCAATGGATTGGTTGTGCCCTTTTTATAATACTTGACCACAAAAGGAAGATACTTCCCTCACCACATAGTCTGTTCCGTATTTAGAATGGCCTGTGTCCACAAACCCATTATAATACGATGTAACATATTTTAGGAATCCATTTTCCAGTTTGTCTGCATCTTTCTTAAACTCTGGTGCTCACAACTACACACCGTACTCCAGATGAGGCTTAACCGGTGCTGTGCGCAGAGGAACTAGGACTTCATGTGATTTGGAGGTGATGCTTCTATTAACGAAGCCCAAAGTCGCATTTGCCCTTTTTGCAGCCACATCACATTGCCGACTCATATTCAGCTTGTGATCTACAGCAATTCCAAGATCCTTCTGTTGAGCCAACCATTCCTCATACCATTCCATGATGCATTTGGCAGAACTTGGTATCTGTCCCTATTGAATTTCATTCTGTTCTTTTCAGCCCAGTGCTCCAAGCTTTCAAGATCACCTTAATCTTGTTTCTGTTTTCCAGAGTATTCGGTATCCCTCCCAGTTTTGTGTCATCTACAGATTGGTAAGCGGTCCCTTCACTTCCTCATTAATAGACACGCTGAAGAGCCCTGGTCCCAGGCCTGCACTGTGCAGTTCCCCACCTGCTGCCTCTCCCCAGTGTGAGAAAGCGCCATTGAGGAGCACTCCTGAGTCCAATTCTGTAGCCAACCATGGATCCACCTGATCGTTGTTCCACCTAGCCCACTTTTAGTTAGTTTCACAAGCAGGAGATGGTGAGGGGCTTTGTCCAAAGCTTTGCTGAAGTCAAGAAAGATTATGTCCATAGCATTCCAACAGTCCATCAGGGAGATTACCCCATCAAAATATGGCCAGATTTTCTCTTGAGGAATCCATGTTGGTTTCTAGTAATCACTGCCATGTTTTCAAGGCATTTGCAGACTGACTGCTCTATAATCTGCTCCAGAATTTTCCAAAGGATTGATGTCAGACTGACTGATCTGTTCTCAGGTCCCCCCCCACACACACTTTCTTGATGATGGGAACAACATTGGCCCTTCTCTAGTCATCTGGCACTTCCCCTACCCTCCAGGGTTTCTCCAAGATAATAGGCCGTGGTTTGGTTCTGAGTTTTTTCCTATCAGCTCCTTTATGACACCAGGATGGAGATTCAAACCCAATCTCCTCAACCCAATCTGAGGATCTGTGACCACTGAGCTGCCAGTCTTATTATATTCCCACCAGCTAGCAGAAACAATCATTGGCTACCAAACCCAGACACAATTGGCTGGCACCTGCATCTAGCCATAATTACTAGTAACCATTGATAACATTACACTCCATGCAGTTTTCTAAGCCCCTTCTAAAACAAGCAAACTGATAGCTACCTGCACATTTGGAAGCTACGAATTCCACAAATAAGTATGCATTATGAACTTGTGTACACATGAAATATATAGCATGCAAGAAAATAGCAGGGTGACCTATAAGGAACCTGAATGGAATTCACAAAATCTACTTTTTCTCTTTGTTACCTCTGAGTAGCCAAATAGTCTGAACAAAGCATGTAAAGGCACATTTCCTCCTTCCTTTGCAACAAATTGCAATATGCCCTATTGAAACATCTTTCTTTGGAGATTTTTCTGCCATCAGGTCAATTTAGCTGGTCTTAATGATGGACAAAGAGTAACCCTTCTGCAAACTCTCCTAAATTACACACAAATACTAAAGGAATACTATAATGCAGCTAACAAAAGCTGGATAGACCTATGTACAGAAAACCCTGGAATCACAAATCAGAAATTATAGAAAGGAATGGTCACTAAAATACAGGAGAGGTATGAAAGGTATTCTTTGAAACATCTTGCTGCAGACTTAAATAAGCATTGCAAGATATATAAAACATTATACTGTGAAAAAACATATATTCCTGTTTTGGATTCAGTTGTTGAAGCCACGTGATCTCGTTAAGAGTTCCAACAGCCAATGGGTATTTCAAAAACTGCACTCTTCATTTTCTTTGGAGTTCCTTGATTTGATTTTATACAGAAAACATTCTCCAGATTCTAGTGGAACACTAACAGAGGCCAAGGATGAGGAAGTTATGTCCTCCAATTGAGTGAATAGACTGAGAAAATTAAATTTGGGGGGTTCCCATATTTAATGTTTCATTCCACACAGGATAATTAAAATTCTTGCACTCACCCATCAGTGACAGAAGCTGCCCATATCCTTCCTTGGCTCTGTACACTCATGAAAGCAAAGGTTCCAACAGAGTGCAGTGCTAAACATGGTAACTATAAACTGAATAATGGGGTTCTAACTGCAGCTCCCTATATTAACATTTTCAGCATGTTTTCTGCTTTCCTTGGCTAGGCTGCCAAATGCTGAACTCCCTGTCAGAACCTTCTGTTGTTTGATTCAAGCTAAACTGAAGTGCATATGCTTGCAAGAAGACTGAAGAAGCTCATTGTTTTCTGTGAATACAGAGACATATTCCAAAGATTGTCTCATTTTGCTGCTGCAACCTCCACCACAAGTACAAATAGTATGAACACAAACTGTTCATACTAGGAATTTAAGGTGGACACAAGGAATTTGACATAAAGAAGATCCTCAACTGCTGTAACATTCCAAGAGATAAAAGGAAACCAGATGCAACCCCCTCCCCTCTAATTATCTGCCAGGTGCTCATTTAAGTGTCTTTCTTCTTGCAATACAAAAGTAGCATATACCTGCATTCAGCTAACATTCTTTTCCTTCCTTCGTTGGATGATCTAAGTTCCATATGACTTTCCGAACAAAACTGCTCCTTAGCAATATATACAAATTAAACCAGCCGTTGAAGAATTCTGGGATAAAACCAATTTGTAAAAGCTGAAAATGAAGAAAGCTATCAGGAAGAAAATTGATGCATTTGAAAAATAATGCGGAAGGACAGCTCTGCAACTACCGAAAGACAAACAAATGGGTCCTAGATCACATCAAGTCAGAACTTGCCCCGGGAGCAAAAACGATAAAACGGAAGCTGTTGCACATCAGGCACAGCACTGCAGAAGACAATACGCTCGGGAAAGCGGCAGGCAGGAAAGGGATGGGAAGGCCAAATGCAAGGCTGATCAATCCCATGAAAGGAGCCACAGCCTTGTGTTCACAAGGGCTAAGCAGGGCTGCCAAAGGGTGCACTTTGGTCATGGGGTCACCATTAACCAGAGACAACTTGATGGCAGCAGCAAAGCAGAGGAAACTGGCTGCAACCACTGGCTGCAACCCAGAATCTGCCTGAGGCTAGCAACGTCATGCATTGCCTATGCTTCCTCTGCCAGGCAGCTACAGATTTCCAAGCCAGCTGGGTGTTTAAAGTTGCCTTTCCTTGAAAACCCCTATGGCTTGCAGGAAAGACAGGTATCTCCCTCACTCATAATGCACACGCAAAGTCAAAGAAAAGTGGAATCAATCTACCAAAATTCAAGTGCATCTGAAAGGTAAGTTATGTACCTGTAAATGTTGTCCTTCAAGTGGCCATCTGTGCATTCATACATAGGGGCTGCTGGCCTGTGTGGAGCCTGTTGCCAGCAAGATTTAACAACTATTAAATCTTGCTGGCAACAGGCTCCATGCAGGAACAGAGCCCATATGTGTGATGCACAGAGAACATGAAGAAGAACTGCAAGGATACACTTGACAGTGGTCAATGGATTTGACAATGAAATTTGAAATGAAGAGACAAGAGTGAAGGCTGTCGTTTCAGCAAGAATTTCCCTAAGTCAGAAACTGTGTAGGAGAAAAGGCAAAAAGTCACACAGGAATATGCAAGCCCGAATCCACTGTAGCAATGCGTCAGAATGAGGTGACCCCAGCAAGCCCAAGGCCATGTAATCCAGTAATTCCCCAAAGCTTCTGCAAAGACACAATCAGTAAACTATGGAAGATTTTATCTTTGAAAGTTACTGTTTCCTTACAACCAGTTGATAATGCCTAAAGAAGCTTCCTCAACCTGGCATTCAGTGCATCTGGTGGCACTGGGCTGAGGAATACTGGTGTAAGTGCTATGGAGAACTCCACAAGATGGGCTTCAAAGTTGCCTCATCGGGCTAGAGAAAAGGCATTCTTTCAAGACATAACCATCAAGGCAAACCTTTTCTAGTGATCAAATTTAAGCAAATCATGAAGCAATTGGAGGTTCACATCTAGGAACCTCTCATGAACTCAACAGGAATACCTTTCAAGTAAACCTGTGTAGGACAGGGTGCATGAACAACTTTTCAACAGCATTACAATAGCAAGAGAAGCAAAGAGCAAATAAGGTACTAGGAGTGATGTACCAAATTAATAGGAAGAGTTCAGGAATGGGGTCTGCATGCTGCACTTCAATATAAACTGGACTCACCCTCCCATGAACACCTGGCAGGTATATATAAACAGGTAAGCAGGAGATATGGTTTCATAATATGCTTAATCAAGCACTATGAGCTCAGGTAAGGAGAACATCTATCCCAAACATCCCCAAAAAGGATGGATAACATAAAGACATCAGATTCTGCAGAGCTGACCTCCAAGGTTTCCATGGTTCAGATGCCTGGGCCCCAGCATGTTGTATAACACTGAAACAGAAACTTTTACAAAGACACCGTCACCGAAAGGCAACACAAAGGCCTTCCTGTGCTGAGGACAAACATGTTCCAAAGCAAAGGCACACAAAAGGTATTAGCGCAGGCAGTGCAATGGCTAATGTGGCACAGTCTGGAGCAGGGGTGGGCACATTGGCCATATCCTGTACCTATTAACATCTTCCTTTTTGGAGCGGGGCTCAAACTGGGGGTGATTTAACAATTCAGATATCTATACGAGTCCATGTATCTAAAATATACAGTCCACAGTGTGATAGATGGTGAGTGCCCTGCCCCGCCCCACCCTGGTCTGGAGGAATTCTCTGCTTCGCGCTGTATCCATTTTCCCCCAAATGGAAACACACATCTGAATATGCCCCAATGATCAGGAACTCCAGGACTACCTTTCTTCATTGCTGACAAACAACATGAATGCCGAGGTCAAGCCATTTTTCCCTTTTGGACATTAATTCGAAAGAAAACTGACAGGAAGAAAATGGATGTGTTCAAAACATGGTTCTGGAGAAGAGTTTTGCAAATATTCTGGACTGACAGAAAGACAAACAAATGGGTCCTAGATCAAATCACGCCAAAGCTTTCCCTGGAAGCAAAAACAAACAAGTGACAAAATTGAGGCTGTCACTCTTCAGACACATCACGAGAAGGCAAGACTCACTGGAGAGGACAATCATCTTAGAGAAAGTCCAGTGCAGAAGGCAAAAGGAAGACCCAATATGAGATGGACTGAAGCCATAAAGGAAGCACAGCCTTGAACTTGGAAGAGCTGACGGGAGCTGGCATGGACAAGGCATTTGAGGGCTCTCATTCACAGGTCAAAGATGACTTGACAGCACGTAACAACAACACAACAGTAGCTTTACAGAATACAGAACCTAACTGATTACTCTTTTGGGGATCTTTGGCAGGTGCTCTCCAGTGTAAGATAACTTAGAATTAAATGAAGATGACATGAGGATGTTCACTGAACACTTCAGGAGTTCCAGGGTCTAAAATCACAGTAACTTAAACTGAACTAAGTTAGTCAGCAGCAGCTCTTATTGCTAATCGAAACCCAGCATGGTTTCATTTTTGACAAGTAGGGCACCTTTCTTCTAGCCATTAAAGAAATCTGAAAAGAAAATATTTTTTCCCCATCAAATTAGCACAGAAAAGAGGAAGCCAACACACTGTGCCTAAAGACCTTTAGGAGCTAGCTAGCTAATTTATTTATTTATGAAATTTATATGCTGTCCAATTACCAGTGTCTCTGGACGGCTAACAGCATAAATAAATTGATGACCCACTCTTGCTGCAAATACAATATTAAAATTCAATATTAAAACATATGAAAACATTGATTAAATAAAAAGGTCTTAACCTAGCGCAGAAAAACATATAATGACAGCGCCAGGCGGACCTCTCTGGGGAGCGCATTCCACAGTCGGGAATTTGTTGTTGCATTCAAATTTTTACCCCTGATTACTATTATCATGTTTTAAACTTTTAAAAGCACCAACACAGTTTATCAAAGTTGTTTCTTAGAATCATGAGGAAAGGACTCATTAGCTAAATAGGTCAAATTAATAAAGGATACAGCCTCTTCATTAAGGAACTTCTCAGCTCCAAATCTTAGGCATCGAAATGAGGAAAGCATTGCCTGCTCTGTGTGTGTGTGTGTGTGTGAGTGAGTGAGAGAGAGAGAGAGAGCGCGAGCACGCACTGAAGAGGGCCATGACACACACAAACCTCTCCATGCATCCAGTATCTCAGAGGTTTGAAGACAGATTAAAAATGCAGCTCATTGATTACGAGAGCCAAAAATAGTCATATTGATCCTAAACAATAAATGAACAGAGTGGTTTATTACAGGCTGCTCTTTCGGTTTGTGCACATGGCAATAAGATTCACACCCGAAGAGTTGATCAACTCTTTTCAATGTCATTGCTGAAAATAGTACTTCTTAGTTGTTGCTTGGAACTAGGCTGATGGCTTATTAGTGTTCAGTGTAAATTATCTGAAATCCCAACATTTGTGAGGGCATTGACCCCAATGATCACAGCAGGTCTGTTTATTCACACTAATATTCACTTAATATGAAAAATTATAGACCCCTTGACTAGACCCCTTCCCCAAAAGTTCTCACAAGTGAGGTGCTTCAGCCACAGCCTGTCAAAAGAGAGACACTTGTCTGTCAGAGCTTACAGAGTTCCCAAGGACTGCCTGACTCATCATGGATCCCCCCCCACCTTGCCCCGATCACTTGTCCGTGGTTGGCTTTATGGAACTTACTAGTTGCAGCAGGACTTGGTAGCTTGTGACCTACCCAGCACACCGTTTCTCTGCATGTGTGGCTTGTTCCGCTCCTTGGCCTGCCATGCAAACTCAGAGTTACAATCATGCCCAGTGCTGCCTTTCTGAAGAGCATCGGCCTTCTGACACATGGGCAGCCTTTGCTCTCGAGAACGATGGCTGGCACTTGACATGTCCAAATATGTGATGCTGCCTAGACTGATCACCACTTCTTCTCACGATGTTATGACAGTCCCTTTAAAACACAGCTGCTCTGTAATTAATAAAACCCTAATAAGCACTCCAGTAATTTGCATATTTTTGTCAATCCATCTTTAAAGAGTTATGCTTAATGACAAGGAGGCATGAGTAGCAGCTACCACAGTCTCCATGTGGGGAGACAGAGAAAGGAACCAAATGAAAAACAAAAAACATGGAAAACAAAAATCATGGGACCAAGGAAGGAAGATTCTGGACAGAGCGAAGTACTGAGGAGTTGTTCATGGAAGAAGAGAGCAAGACGGCACACAGACTGCGCAAGGAGGCAGGTGCCTTTCCGAGCAAAGCACTGCAAGGGCAGCCCTGCTCAATCAAACCAATAACTGATCTGGCTGAGCACTATATTGCCCCACAGAGGCCCAGCAGATGCTACCCCAAAGCAGATAAGCAGGGCGTGAAGCCAATCGCTCTGCCCGCTGTGCTATCCTCCACACTCACGGCTAGTAATCAGGATCATGGAGGTTCTGTTTAGCTTCCATGTGTAATAGGCACTGACAGCTTATCCTCCACACAGTTGCTGAATATATCACATTACTATGTTTCTATCCTGCCTCTTTTCATCTTGGAAGGAACCTGGGGCAGCTTCCATGATCTTCCTCCTCTGTATATATCCTCACAAGAACTCTGTGGGGTTGGTTAAGTGAAGAGTCATGATTGCTCCAAAATCACCCGTCAGCCTCATGGCTGAGAGAACTAGAACCTCCCAAACCTTCATCCATACTCCAACCACACCGTGCTAGCTCTTTATGCCCCCTTTAAAACTAGTAAACCAGCAGCCACCTCCCTTCCTACAATACTGAGTTCTCTAAAATTAATTGTGCACAGTATGAAGTACCACCTTCTTTCTATGTCTTGTATTTCCCATGTCTGCTGCCAATCATTTTAAGTTCAGCCACTTCATTCAGCGATATCACAGAGAGGGATACATCAGTGAAGCTGGAACCAACTGCCTTCAGCACTTCCCCGTTCTAGCTTGCAATCATGTAAGGATTTACATTTGCACCTACTTTTTTCTCATCCGTCAACCCTTTTTCCTTTTGCAGACTTTTCATTAGATTGTAAGCCAGTGGGCAAAGGGCATGTTAATTTGTGTACAGCACCTAGCCATTTCAGTAACTCATCTTAACAAAAAAGGGATGGTCCTGCTCCCACTACCCATTCCAGAATGCTGAGATAGGGAACAGAAACATAGGGAAATAGTATATGCATCCACCGTTCTCATTAAAATTGTTTTAGTGCTTTAAACTGGTCTACATTTTGTATTAAATTCATATGTAGTATTTTATTGTATTCATTTTTATTAATGTATTTGTATGCTATTTATTCCATTAATCTGCCTGTGAACCATCTAGAGTGTTTTGATGATTCAATGGCAGAGAAAAAAAAGTGGCGGCAGCACTCTGCTTCAAAGATCTTGCATTCTGCGATAAAAATCCCCTTGCTCCAGCAAAGGTTCAGCCTTTACTCACAGGGCCAGTGTTCTAATCCCTTCATCATTTAAGTTGCCTTTTTCCCCTTCTAGAAGTATATTTGCTATTATCATTCTTCTACAGAAGCGGTCACAGGAAAGAAGTGACTCAAAAAGGCACAAACAAGGAGTACGACAACAGAAAAATACTGGGTTAATAGCTATAGTGGGTTTCTGCAGTTTAGATTCTATGTTTGCGGCTTCAAATGCCCTGATCAGTTAAATAAGAACATGTAAATCCTACTATACTAGCCACTGGCAGGTTAATACACAGCCAGGGAAAAGCTGAACAAGAAAGACTGAGAGGTTGGTGTGACAATTTCATAGACTGTAGACATATCTTGCTTGAATTGCATCAGAAGGTACATGCATGGGGAGCCAGAGAAAGGAAGATAAACAGAAAAAGATAAATATGAGGAAAGACACAATACCACACACCTGGAAGGATCATGTGTGTGCAGAAAACTTGTTGATGCTACACTGGTCTCCAGCATTCATAGTGTACAGCCAGTGTGTCTTATGCCTCTGGATTTTTCATCAAAATATTCAACAAGAAATCCAAGTCTTGTGGTATATCATTAACCTTTTGTCACAGACCTTCAGATCTAAGGGTTAGTCTAGCTGAACAAACAATCCTCTTACACTGAGCCCAAGGTGACATAACTCTTGAGAAAAATAAACTAACCAAGTTTGACATGGCAAACAGAAAATACACACAAACATGCAAGCTAATTAAACTATATACTGATGCAGTTTTAGAGAGAAAAACTGCCAAATCAGGGCAGATTGCTTGGAAGACTGAACAAATACAAGAGATTGCTGAAGTGCCTCTGTCTCTTTCAGGAAAACATCTTGCAGTCACACACAAACACCCCGCCCTCAAATGAGGCAGCCAAACAATGTCATTAAAAATGATAGTCTGAGGTTTGTACTTGTACACACAAGTACAAATCTGATTTGTATCAGATTTTTGATACAAATATGTAACAATACATATGGTTTAAACCTAGTAAAAGTTCTTGGCTAAAGTTTTAAATTTTACATTGCAAAATGTAAGCATTCGGAAATAGTCAGCAGAAAGAAGTAGGTATACAAGATAAAGTTATCACACTAATCAAATCTTCAATGAGTTCAAATCTGGCAAGGAGGTAGAACAATAAGGAATAGCATATGCCTGGAACCAAAACCAACTAAACAAAGCTTACCTTCTAATCTTTTTTTCATTCACAAGTGGCTTTAATTATAAGCAAGATGGCAGCACCAAGAGAGTTATTAACATGTAGAAATATGGCATGTTTAGACATATGGTTTGTTTAGATTTGTATCCAAAAAGTTTACTGTGCAATGTGCCAACTACTAGTCCAACTCAAAATGTACGCGTTTATGAGCGGAAGGTTCCAGGGCTTCTCATATTGAGGATGGCATTCATGTTTCTCTGTGGTAACAGACAGGTAGAATGGTCACAACGGGGTGGGGATGCGGGGCAAGAACTTAAGTCCCCTGATGATAAGTGCCATCTAGCACAGTTCCTTGCCACATGCACAGAACAGCTTACATGTTTTTAAAGTGGTACATTTTATTTTGGATACTCTGGAGTTTTTAAACTTTTGTGAACTGCCCAGACAATGTTAGCAACTGAAATGTGCTATGTAAGTAAATTAATAAATAAAAAATACAACCCATGTGGGCAAAGTCAGCTACACTGCCACAAATTCCTAGGTACCACCAGCCCTGTGCAAGGCAGAGGCAACTAAGCAAATGTTCCACTCTGCCAGGTACAGGCCAACAGCAGAAGTTTTACAAGCACTGCTGGAGATAACCCCGCCTGTTATCCCAGAGGAGGAACCCAGAGGAGACAGAACGCATCTTGTCAAAGGTGACGTGCCACATGACTTTTTACATCCCAAACAAGAGGGACTTTTGCACAATTTCTAAGACTGGCATCTGGTTATATATCAGCCTGCAAAAGGCCAAGCTGGGTAAGATGGAATGGATGATGCATTTGAAAAAAACCATTCACCAGATTAACTTGGTACCTGCAGGTAACTCTTCCCTTCATGGTTTAATAGCTTCTCACTTCTGCTACTGCTGTTTCCCTCTTTACTATATTAACGCATTTGCTGCACCTGCTGCAGTTTCTCCATGGTTTACTTGTACCTACTTAGCTCTGTATTACATAGTCTAGTTAGATTGGAATGAAAGCCAGTCCGAACTCCAGTACTGCTCTACCAATATCCTCTGGATTAGAAACAACAACAACAACAGATCCTGGCTCATGAGCATGCCTTACCAAATCAGGAAATGGAAGCCCACCACCCCCACTGAAAGTAACCCGGGTAACTTATTCAAGTACAATATGACTTCCTGTTCAGCTCAAGCTGAAGGCTACGGCTGGCCACTGGGGCAGTGGGCTGTGATGCACTCAGAATGCCTGGTTCACCTAGTAGCAAAACCACCCTATTTGTCTTCTGCCAAAGTTAGTGATGCACTTCGTAACTGCTGGGGAGACGCCTCCTGCCTGCCTGCCCAACACTTGAGAGCTCGAGAGCAGGAGAAGCAGGTTGTTCCTGGCCTCCTCGCTGCTGCTGTGCTCTTGCACGGGAACATTTCTCTTGGTTTCCAAAACCAGCTAAAAGTATGAACTGCTATAATACTAGATATTGAGGCGTGCAAGAGACATAGGTAACAGGAGAGCACAAATAGCCTGCCTAACAAAGATTCATCACATTCTTTTAATGTCCCTTTAACATAAATGGAAATGTAAGATCAGCTACCTTCCTCTCCAAATCCATTTTAGAATTAATTCAATCTCCACAGACTGCAAGCTGTTAGACTCATCAGTACCTGGACCTCGAAATCTATCCTACTAACAACAATATGGAACAGAGTACATCAATATACCTGCTTTTTTTCCATTTCACCTCTCAGCCTAGAAAGCATCAGAAAGTCCTTCTGATCCATCTGCATCTATTATTCACAGACAATTGTTTATAAAATGGCCAATTAGCACTGTAACATCTCAATGATGTTTTCTGTATTTCCTAAAGGAAAGGCTAAAAGCCTAAACTTATCCTGTGCAAGCCAAAAGACAAAGTACAGTATTTTCCAGTTCGATACAAAGCATCCAAGAATGAGGTCTCCTTCCAACTTTATTAACAAAGTAATAAGGGTATCCTTGCTGTGAATGCCTGAATGGGGAACCATTTGGGACGCCTATGTATATGGTTTTGTGTTCCATAGAAGAAAGGTAAGATATAAGTTTAATAAATAAATTGTGCTAAGTGCTAAATAGTGGTAGTGTTTTTATTTATTAATAATTTAGGCAATCAATGCTATCCAATGATGTTGTTGTTGTTGTTAGTCGCGAAGTCGAGTCCGACCCATCGCGACCCCATGGACAACATTCCTCCAGGCCCTCCTGTCCTCCACCATCCCCCGGAGTCCACTCAAGCTCACACCAACCACCTCAGTGACTCCATCTAGCCACCTCATCCTCTGCCGTCCCCTTCTTCTTTTGCCATCTATTGTTCCCAGCATTAGACTCTTCTCCAGGGAGTCCTTCCTTCTCATTAGGTGGCCAAAGTATTTGAGTTTCATCTTCACTATCTGGCCTTCTAAAGAGCAGTCAGGGTTGATCTCCTCTAGGACTGACCGGTTTGATCGCCTTGCGGTCCAAGGGACTCGCAGGAGTCTTCTCCAGCACCACAACTCAAAGGCCTCAATCCTTTTGCGCTCAGCCTTCCTTATTGTCCAGCTTTCACAGCCATACATTGCAACTGGGAAAACCATAGCCTTGACTATACGCACTTTTGTTGGCAGGGTGATGTCTCTGCTTTTTAGTATGCTATCTAGATTTGCCATAGCTTTCCTCCCCAGAAGCAAGCGTCTTTTAATTTCTTGGCTGCAGTCCCCATCTGCGGTGATCTTGGAGCCCAGGAAAATAAAATCTGTCACTACCTCCATTTCTTCCCCATCTATTTGCCAGGAAGTGAGAGGACCAGATGCCATGATCTTAGTTTTCTTAATGTTGAGTTTCAAGCCAACTTTTGCGCTCTCCCCCTTACCCGCATCAAGAGGCTCTTTAGTTCCTCTTCACTTTCTGCCATGAGAGTGGTATCATCTGCATATCTGAGGTTGTTGATATTTCTCCCAGCAATCTTGATTCCAACTGGTGATTCATCTAGCCCTGCCTTTCTCA
Source organism: Varanus salvator macromaculatus (assembly GCA_023646645.1). Taxonomy (NCBI): domain Eukaryota; kingdom Metazoa; phylum Chordata; class Lepidosauria; order Squamata; family Varanidae; genus Varanus; species Varanus salvator. The sequence goes on from JAIXND010000786.1 coordinate 210,870, forward strand.
TGATGTGCTCTGCATATAAGTTAAATAGGCAGGGTGACAGTATACAGCCTTGCCGAACTCCTTTCTCAATTTTGAACCAATCAGTGGTTCCATGTCCGGTTCTCACTGTTGCTTCTTGACCTGCATATAGGTTTCTCAAGAGACAAATAAGATGGTCTGGTACTCCCATCTCTTTAAGAACTTGCCACAATTTGTTGTGATCCACACAATCAAAGGCTTTAGCGTAGTCAATGAAGCAGAAGTAGATCTTTTTCTGGAACTCCCTGGCTTTCTCCATGATCCAGCGTATGTTGGCAATTTGATCTCTAGTTCCTCTCCCTCTTCGAAATCCTGCCTGTACTTCTGGTAGTTCTCGGTCCACATACTGCTGGAGCCTAGCTTGTAGGATTTTGAGCATCACTTTGCTAGCATGTGAAATGAGTGCAATGATGCGGTAGTTTGAACATTCTTTGGCATTGCCCTTCTTGGGGATCGGAATGTAAACTGACCTTTTCCAATCCTGTGGCCACTGTTGAGTTTTCCAAATTTGCTGGCATATTGAGTGTAGCACTTTAACTGCATCGTCTTTCAGGATTTTGAATAGCTCAGCTGGAATGCTGTCACCTCCACTAGCTTTGTTGTTGCTCAGACTTCCTAAGGCCCATTTCACTTCACATTCCAGGATGTCTGGCTCGAGGTCAGTGACCACCCCATCGTGGTTATCAGGGATGTTAAGCTCTTTCTTGTATAGTTCTTCTGTGTAATCTTGCCACCTCTTCTTAATCTCTTCTGCCTCTGTTAGGTCCCTGCCATTTTGGTCCTTTATTATGCCCATCTTTGCATGAAATATTCCCTTCATATCTCTAATTTTCTTGAAGAGATCCCTGGTCCTCCCTATTCTATTGTTTTCTTCTATTTCTTTGCACTGTTCGTTTAGGAAGGCATTCTTATCTCTTCTAGCTGTTCTCTGGAATTCTGCATTCAATTGTTTGTATCTTTCTCTTTCTCCCTTGCCTTTCGCTTCCCTTCTTTCCTCAGCTATTTGTAAAGCTTCCTCAGACAGCCATTTTGCTTTCTTGCCTTTCTTTTTCTTTGGGATGGTTTTAGTTGCTGCCTCTTGTACATGTTGCGAACCTCCGTCCATAGTTCTTCAGGTACTCTGTCTATCAGATCTAATTCCTTAAATCTATTTGTCACCTCTACTGTATATTCATCAGGGATATGATTTAGGTCATACCTGAGTGGCCTAGTGCTTTTCCCTACTTTCTTCAACTTAAGCCTAAATTTTGCCACCAGAAGCTCATGATCTGAGCCACAGTCAGCTCCTGGTCTAGTTTTTACTGACTGTATAGAACTTCTCCATCTTTGGCTGCAGAGCACATAGTCAATCTGATTTCTGTGTTGACCGTCTGGTGATGTCCATGTGTAGAGACGTCTCTTGGGTTGTTGGAAAAGAGTGTTTGTTATGACCATCGTATTCTCTTGACAAAATTCTACCAGCCTGTGTCCTGCTTCATTTTGTACTCCAAGGCCAAACTTGCCTGTTATTCCGGTTATCTTTTGGCTTCCTACTTTAGCGTTCCAATCCCCCATGATGATAAGGACATCATTTTTTGGAGTTAATTCTAGCAGGTGTTGTAGGCCTTCATAGAACCGGTCAACTTCAGCCTCTTCAGCACCAGTGGTTGGGGCATAGACTTGGACTATTGTGATGTTGAATGGTTTGCCTTGGATTCGAACTGAGATCATTCTGTCATTTTGGAGATTGTATCCCAGTACTGCTTTCCCTACTCTTTTATTGACTATGAAGGCTACTCCATTTCTTCTGAGGGATTCTTGCCCGCAGTAGTATACCTGATGGTCATCTGAACTAAATTCACCCATGCCTGTCCATTTTAGTTCACTGATTCCTAAGATGTCGATGTTCAGTCTTGTCATCTCTTGTTTGACCACGTCCAGCTTGCCTTGATTCATGGATCTTACATTCCAGGTTCCTATGGAGTAAAGATCTTTGCAGCATCGGACTTTCCTTTCACCTCCAGATACATCGGCAACTGAGTGTCCTTTCGGCTTTGACCCAGTCGCTTCATTCTTTCTGGCGCTACTAGTACTAGCCCTCCGCTCTTCCCCAGTAGCATATTGGACACCTTCCGACCTGAGGGGCTCATCTTCCGGTGTCATATCGTTTTGCCTTTTGGTTTTCATGTCCATGGGGTTTTCATGGCAAAGATACTGGAGTGGGTTGCCATTTCCTTCTCCAGTGGATCACGTTTTGTCAATGATATATCATTGTTTTCCAATGATACAAAGCTCCAAAAGGGAAGACTGACACAGGTTAGTAGGAGTGGTGAGAGAATAGGAGCACGTAACACAGAGATACATGTAGTGCAGGTATTGGCCAGCTCAGCATCTTGGTCCTTTAACAAATGGAGTTATTGCTAAATGACAAGCACCCGACATTCGTATTTGCATATTTCTATTTCATTAGCAATCCCATATGGTGGCCTACAAGATGCTCTTGACAGAATTGTTTTTTCCCATGGGCTGGGATGATCTCTCCTATGAAGCACCACAACTGCAACCAGAATAGTTAGGAGAACACAACGTTCATATGCAACCCTTTAATCTGATGCTGTTATGCCTTTGTCTAATACAGTGTCTAGAAAGCAGTTGTTACATATGCTGACAAACATGCCCAGCTAACAGTATCCTTATAACTAGATTTTAATGGACAATAGCAGCATTCCCTCTACCAGTGGATTAAAGAGCAGTAAATATGAATTCCTAATTCCAGAGAAAGCCTGTCTGTTAAAGTGTCTTCTTTAATTGGGTAAAGCAGATACAAAAGGACAGCTTACTGACTCACCACCTACCTATCCATTAGCTACTGAGATCAAAGCCATAGTAAGTTGAGGAACGAGGAACTCCCTAGTTCAGGAGGCCTGAACAGTTAATAAGCTTCCTTATGTCTCAAGCAGCCTCCATGCCATTTATCGAAGTGGTGTGCAGTTAAGTGTCCTCAGTATCTTTTCCAAGAAAACCACTAAGCTACATCTATGTAGTGCCTGAGCCAACGCATGGGCCTGGGACTCAGGCGATCCGGGTTCGAGTCCCCACTCGGCCATGGAGCCAACTGGGTGACTGGGGCCAGTCACAGACTCTCAGCCCAACCCACCTCACAGGGTTGTTGTTGTGGGGATAAGATGGAGGAGGAGGTGTAAGCTGCCTTGAGCCCTTTGTAGGAAAAAGGCAGGATATAAATTGAAAAATAAATAAATACCAGAAGACCCATCAATATTATCAAAAAGCAGTAACAATATATGGACATTATTAACCATAGAATAACAACATTATTAGGACCAACTACGCTTTCAAGTTCATCAACTCTCTTCTATTAGGCTCGGTGTTTCACAGAATCTTACATCCAGGGTGAAGAGAATAGAATTTGCTGGGCAAAATGAAAGAGTCTGGATCTGTAATGTGTAATAATCTTAGAAGGGAATGGGGAAGGTGTTAAAACTATTTAATTAGGTAAATGTGTCTCAGTACAAAGAGATCTCAGGTTGCACAAAAGATCATAGGAACAGAAAGATATGGCTGCTGTCCTTTATACATTTTTAAACTCTACAGTTATTCAGCTCTGTTCCTCTCATAAATTAGAATACATATTGCCTGCAAGGGAGACTGCCCAGGAACCCTGTACACAATCCTGTGAGTTTCATGGGGGGAAAATTGGGATAAATAGAAATAATAAAAACAATGCAACCCACACTACACCCTGTGAAACGCTGGCACAATCATTTCAACTCTAATCAAGCACTGTGCTGCAGCAGAGAGCAGAACAACAGTGGTAGGGGCATCATCCCCATCGCCAAATGCAGAGAAATCTGTACTTGACGTTTGCGAGAGCTCATTTTTGCAAAGCCCTCAATTTCCCCCGTGCTTCTTGGGGCACTTTCACAAATTGTCAAGCCTGATCCTTACTGAAATGAGCACTGCAGGACTCAACATGTTAAATGTGGGTGTGCAAAGGCTGCTCTTGCCTGCAGAAGAGGAAAAGGGGTGGGCAGCAGGTTCCATTACCTGAAGGCTAACAAAATCCTCGGCATCATTTGGTGCAGGCTTGTCTAGCCATTGAGGACAATGCCGCAAGGGGCAACCACTCAGTATCACTGCCTGCTTTCCTCACCTCATCACCTGAAGCCAATCCATACTTGCCACAAACAGTTGGCAAGCAGTTATTTATAAACACTTGGAATTTCTCCAACACTTTAAATGGAGATCTTGGCCGTTTTTTCTACACGCACCCCTACATACTACAGCAATCTCAGAATATAGCAACTGAGTCTAACTACAACTGCCTAAACTGGCTACATTGCGCTAGTGCAATGCACAGGTTAGTAGTGTTTATTTTCTATATTTATATTGCTTCTTTTTACTGTAAAAGAAGAAAGGGTTCGTTAAAAAATATCAAGGCAGGCTTGAGAATTCTGAAGGTCTGACCACACCACATAACCCTCTATGCACTTGGATCCTCTGTTAAGAAGCACTGGAGACAATGGGAATCCTAGGTATCCGCACAGGCCAAGCTAGAAGACTTTTGCCTACCAGCACTTCAACAGGCAATGGTGGTAGCAGCTCCTCCCAGTTCTGGGCATCACAATGAAAAGTGCTTAGATGACTACCTGTGAGTTGCTTGCTGCAGCAAAGAGCTGGCAGTGACAGAAGTTGTCCACTCAGCTCAATTAGTTCCTAGTCTGTCCCCGCTTTTCCCCCTTCCCATTTTTTGATACACACAATTTCTAAAAACTGGGAGGGGCATAGCATCAAAAGCTGTAATCTTGCAACCAAGAAACAGCAGAACACAAAATCTAAACAGCTGCTCTTACCTGAGATGAATTTCACTCCTGGAAAAACGATGAACTTTTCCCTATTAACAAAGAACCAGCTGTTGAAATCACAGCATTGGAATAGAGAGACTAGGCTGTAATAATTCACATATATCCACCTGATCAACCGAGGGTCTCTGTGACTCACACATATGGGTGACTGAAGAGCAAGATATCTATAACATAGCTGAACTCCAAACTTCTAGACTCAAATTATTTGCAGGAATAGCACTGTGCAGTGACCTCTGTGTAATTCACTGCATTCACACAGAAATTTGTGTATTACCTGTTTAAGGAGTAATACTTGTCTGTGTCTTGAAAACACATCAGGCCCCCAAAAAAATCTGGCCCCACAGTACTAATAACTTCAATATCAGAGCCACTACTAAGGCAGCAAGTGAGAAAGACAGTAAATATTGGCACAAGAATTCATCTGTAGTAAAGAATAAAGGAAGATCACACAATACACAATATGGGTCCACCGGCTGATGTCACAAACAAATGTTAATTATCCAAAAGTGAAAAGCGTTCTTCCATACAATGTTCTCCTCACTGGAACACCTGCTGAGGCACACACTTAGTAACATGACCCACCCCAAGTGTTTAAAAATGCTTTCAGAATCCATACAGGTGGCTGAGATCAATACAAAAACAGAAGGCCCTGGAGTTGTTTCCATCTTAATTTCCCATGAATGCCTCTGAGCCTGGTGAGGACCCAGAGGCATTATAAAGAAAGATGGCAGGCAGCTGGGACTTATTAGTTTTGAAGAAGTCCCAAAAAGGGGAAAAGGGAAAAAAGGGGAATGGGGCCACATCACCGCTGCCTGGCAAATGGTGGTGGGAGGGAAACAGTGAAGACCAAAAGCCAGTAATTCGGGGGAGGGGGGGCAGGTGTTTCCTGTATGTGCTGACAGGGGATTGTGTGTGTGCATGCATTTTGCGATTCTGCATACCTCCACGACAGCCCTTTTGTGTGCTCATAATGTTGTTAATATTCCAAATGGCTAAAGGCCCCACCTCCCCATTGTTCTGCTAGCAGGCTCTCTCCTAGGTCCACTAATATTGCTGCCTCGTTTACTTATTTAGTATATTAATATACTGATTTTTTTCCTTCGAGACACTCAAGGCAGCTTAAATAATCCTCCAACTGCCCTTAATCTTATCATCAGAACAACCCTATGAGACAGGTTAAGCTGACAGCCAGGGACTGGCACAAAGTTCCCAGATGAGGCCTGTGGGTGAGTGGGAACTAAACCTGCATTGCCCCCAGCCCAGCCAAATGTTCGGACCGCTCAATTTCCAGCAACAGCGGAGGCTTGCCCAGCTCCAACTAGGTAATACTCAGAACCACACCTCAGCTAGGAGCAGTTTGCGAGCAGGCAGGCAAGGCATAAAGAGTCAGAGAACATCAAAATCCTTCAGCTGGAGGGGATTTATAGGACATCTGCCATCACTCCCTGCACTCAGGCAGAACTCTCCATACTCTACACAGCAACATTCCTCATACAGAAAACACTCTGCAACATACAAAATCGCCTCTTAGGAGAGACTGTTGGCCGATCTTAATCCATGTGCCCACACAACTCTTAAGGTTAAATTTTCAGGGTACTAGAATATTCATCAGAAAATTCCATATTGTTGAACAGGAATCTAAACACAACTAAATTTGTTTAAAATTAATGCCAGCTGATAAAAAAATATATTAGTAGGTATCTAGTTCTTGTGAAAAATAGTTAAATTCATGGTAGAGGTCAACCAGACACAGAGGTTCTCAGCACTGATGTTCTACGGGCCAAATAAAATACATCCGTTCTCTATACTAAGTCTAAAACTAAAGTGTTGTAGAGTTCACTTCCTGTATATTTTTCTTACAATTTTTTTATTTTTGCATAAATTCCTAAAGACATTATTCTGAAATGCCCATGCACAGACTTTGCAGCTACTTTATATGCAGTGAAAATGGGGCGTATATATTGCAGTAAAGCAGTAAAGCCACCAGTAGGGAAGAAGGAAAGCAATTATACCCCAACACCACATTATGTGCTCATTGCACAGTCTCTGATAGCAGAACAAACAGAGAAGTGTTTGGTATATGCAACTGAAAGGCCAGGCTTCAGGATGCTAGGAAAGACTTTCCCCCTACATCTCAACATTCAATCTGAGAATTCTGGAGAAACAGTATTATCTGAAGCAGTATTATTAAGAAAAAAGTACAAGTTTTATATTAAGCATTGAAATTCCTGCTTTTTTGCCTCACGAAGATGAAAGAGTCCTGCAGCTGCTGCTGTCCTCACCTTGCAGAGCACTGAAGATTAATAGCCACTTCTGAAGGAGCCATAAACCACTAAACAGATAAATGCTTCTTGCGCCTTCAAGTGCTCATACTAAGAAGGTAGGTTTTCCTGCTAGAAAACTGCTTGACTGCACGAGAGACACGAGGAGCTGTGAGGAGAAGAAAGCCAAATAGCTTTCCAAACCTTCAGAACTATTATCCAGGTCAGGGTTTCTCTCCAAAGAAGAGGAAAGACTTAGCTGGCCTCCGTGCCACTTCTTATTTATGAGATTACCACCACCTCAGAGAGCTGCTTGGCTCCAGGCCCATCCTGTTCCTGCAGGTATCACTGAGATTTCAAAATGGAGCTTCCTAGGCATCCACCAGAGAACCTCCTAGTGCAGGCCTCCCCCACCAATCCAGGCACTTGCTTGCTGAGCCACGCAGATACTTGCTAAGCCGCCTTTTCCATTCTCCCTTACTGATTTACTTGGCAGACAGTCCGGGGAAGTGGATGACAAGGCCGCACACGCGCGTGCACACACACACACACACTCGGAGGGCGGGCGGGCATAGCTGAACAGGAAGGACCCTGGCCCCTGGCTGAGAAAGCAAGTAAATACCCATGGCATTTGCAGAACTAGAACAGAGAACTCTTAACACAACACACACTTGGAAAGCATTTTAATAGGTCTTTTTCCATGATCTGGTACCCAAGGAGTGTAACATACATTTCTAATAAAGAGGCTGTTGTTCCTAGGCTTAAAGATGGAGAGACAGGAGCCTGTGCCGCAATTCCAGAGAGACACTTTTTTGTTCTACCACATACAGGAGCAGATATTCCACTGGGGAGGCACTGCCACAATCTACACAATTTGTCAGGATCTTCCCTACTCAAGCAGTCTTACCTGAATACCCTGCTACAAGAAGTGGCAGCTTGTTCATTTCAAAGCAAAAGCAAGCAGAAATTTGCCATCTGTTCAGCAGATGTAAGGGGATGATCTCCTGAACAAATTATACCAAAACCTACAATGTGGTGTGTGATTAAGGAACTTGTCCTAATTCGGATTCACAGGACATTCAGATGTTGCCATTAAATAGCACATTAAAGTAAAACACAGCTCTTCTCCTCTTTGAAAGCTCACATATTGGCTCAAACAATAGAAAGATCCATTCCGCCTAACAAACTTCCTGAATACAGCAGTTTGTTTTTGTGATGCAGTTGGTTGCTGAGAAAAGTCTGGAAATAGTTAAATTTCCTTTACTTCTCAGAAACTACCACCTGCTTTCCAAAACCAGACCAAGAATAGGGAAGAAATCTAATCTTGACAAACGATGGTTACTAAAATGGAAAGAAATGAATCCTACAGAACACCTGTGCAAACTACAGGAAGGGAACAGAAGCAGCAATGGAACAAAAGAAGCAAGCAAAAAAGGAGAAAGACATGGCAACAGAGATGGAGGAGAGATATAGAAGGATTAAATGGTTGAGAATAGAAGACTAGACATACTACTGCAGTCAGAGGGATTAGAGAGACCTCGACGAGTTTTGAAGTGTAGGTGGTGCCTACTATTGCCATATTCTGAAAATCAGACATTACATAATATTTTAGAATGTACAGCACTGTGCATGATGCCTGCTACTCCTAACTCAGAGGACTTGTCGCCCCTTGCTGCCCACTGAATTTGGCAGTGGCTAAACAGAGCTGGGAGGATAGCACTGCAGCACTACTGAGTTTGCAAGCTAAGTTTGACTGTGCAAATGCTTGATGGCCAAAATGGTAAACTTTAGCCTCTAGACAAGCTAAATGAAATCCTTTCAGCACTCTGTGGTGCTAAAGAGCATCACCAACATGAAACAAACATTTAAAGGGGGCATACATAAGGTGCAGTACCCCATGGATTTTAACCCACAAGAACGGTGAAATCCAGGCAGAGAAATGGCCCCCAAACCTCGCACACTTGTCCACCTTTGTCTTAGCTAGAAACAGAAAGGGAAGGTGTTTATGACAGTGTTCATAACTGAGCAAAGTTCAGTAGCAGAGCACATGTTTTGCACATGTAAAATCCCCAGGTTTAATCTGTGCTATTCTCAATTCTGTAACTGGAACACAGAGGTTATAAACTATATGAATTAGACCCATGGGAATGAATTTAGAATTATATGGAGCCTGAATAATAATCCAGGCCCTCAAAGCAGTTTACAATAAAATTCTCATCAAAGTATGTTAAAGCTCCAAATGTACTTAAGTGTATCCATATGTCTGCAATGAATTTACACCAAAATAAATGGAATTTACCTCCAAGGAAATATCCTCAGGATTGGGTCCACTAGATTTAAATGGATCCAAGCATATTCAACTTCTTAAGGGTATATGCAATGTCTTTTCTTCTTACTTCTGGACTTAAAAGCCTTAGCTATCTTGTTTCAGAAGTTGTAACTATGCCTTCACTCCAAGTCTAGCATAACTATCTCAACTGGCTTACTTTGTTTTTTTTCTGCTGGAACTCCAAAGCATTTTTAATTCTCACATGATTAATACTGTCATACACAGACTAATTTAAACTTATACCAAATAATTCTGCTGCTTACTTAGCAGATGCCCAGATGCTAACTCTTCCTTTCTTCAGCTAAAAAATCAAGCTTTACCCAAATAGAAACATAGAAACAGCGTGAATCAGAAGGGGCCTCCTGGGCCATCTAGTCTGACCTCCGGCACCAGCCGGCTCCGCTCATGACATGCCCACCATGTGCAGATACATCATATCCCTTAACCCATCACTGTACCTAGCACACCATGAGCTGTAACGTGATACAAAAAACTAGTGTTCTGGTAGAGTTTCTTTGTGCCATTAAAGCAAGCTAATTCTTCGCTCTCAGCAGGAAACACTTGATGTGTGAGAAATGCTATGCCCATGAGCTCATTCACCAGATATACTCCAGTTGCTCATTCTCTGTCTGCTGAGTACAAGGGCAAGAAGGTATATGCATGCAAGCAGGAACACATACTGAACTTCCCGCAGGTCTAGCCTGCAGGAGAAGCGAGGCAGTTGCCACTGGTTGGCTCACCTAGTTGGCACAAGTCCAGGCATGGAATTCTATGTTCATCACCCTCCTGGTTTTACATGCTGCTGCTACTGGCGTGAGAGAGGACCTGGACAGTCACTGTATAAAGAATACCAAGTTACCCAATCAACACAAACCCTTCTCACTGTGAATTCTCCATTTCACTTTGGTTTTAACTCTGAAATTTCTCAAAATCTGAGTTGGTTGTACCAATTTGTATTATGGGTTGAAGAAGACTGATCAGGCAGAATGACACCCTCTATATAAAATGCTTTATTACTCATCCGAAATGCTTACAATAAGGGGATCTATATACTGTAGTGAATGGAACACAATCTTAGTGCTGGTACTACTGCATGGATGCTATTTAGTCTACAAACATTTAGCAATAGTTGTCTATACTCAGTGGGTTTTCTGCATAACTTGTGAGGTAGACTGTATGTGTATGCATGTGCCAGAGCCACTTTTTAATTGACTCTCAGCTACCCATTTATTTATTTATTTATTTATTTATACATACATACATACATACATACATACATTTCTATTATGTGTTATATAGATCATGCTTTGCAGGTTACAAAGAACTTTGTGTCCAACCTTTCTCATATAGGTAGGAAAGGCACTGAACCTCTCATGAAGGAAGAGGCAGATCTGTCTGTCAATGGCCACTTGCGACCTTGGGTGGGTATATGCACGCACATGCATGTGCGTGCACACATCCTTTTTGGCGTCAATATTCGGCATCAAAATATTCTTTTTATTTTCCTATTTTAATGTTTAATTGATTTTAAATGGGGTTTTGGTACATATATTAATTATCAGATGCTGTGGTGTCTGTTTTATTCTACTCATTTTTTCTATGCTGTCCCAAGACTTCTGTAGTGGATAGGCTAGAAAAGCTTTTAATAAATAAAATAAATAAAATGCACACATGGGAAAATGGGGTGAATAAAATGTGTGTCCCAGCAAGCACCTTTGAACCAGTGATAAGGTAACTGCACCTATAATTCACACATGCCTCAGTTACTTCAAGATCAAACTACTCTGATGTGTTCTACATGCAGCTGCCTTAGAAAAACTTTCAGAGGTTTTAAGTGGCATAAAATGCAGCAGCGAAAATTTGATCAAATTCAGTTTCTTGGATCATACGATTCTTTTTTATATCAGTTTTCCAGGCTTCTGGTCCTTATCTGGGCATAATTCAGAATGCTCATTATTGCTTTTAAACAGTTCTTGAGCTCTAAACTGCATAAGAACAAGATATTTGAGGGAACCTTCTCTTTAACCTGCCTGTCTACTTCGATCAGCTGACAAGGCCTGTGTGCAGCAATCACGTGACGTACAGTCAGCCAAGGCCCATGAAGGGCCTCGTCTAGACTGTGCGGTGCCCTGCTCCAGAAAATCCATCTACCCCTCCTGCTCACCCCAGTAGTAGGTAGTATTGGTTGATCACATGAACAAAGGAATCTGTCTTTTACCTGGCCACTGGTCCATCCACCATCTAATCATCTGTTATTAACTGGAAGTAGCCCTCCGTGGTTTCAAACAAGGGGCATTTCCCAACCCTGGACTGCAGCCTCCGCCCTGCAGAGCTTTCACCTGGTCAATGTCTAGATTTATTATGCCTGACATTATTATGAATTTGTGTTTAATGTTTTGCCAATTTTAATGTTTCCTGACATTTAAATTTAACCATTTGAAAAAGTTGCATGCAAGCCATCTTGAATGTCTGAAATAGGAAGGCAGATCTAAGCCTGTTACAACTTCTAATACTGAATGGGACATAGGAACAAGTGCCTCCTGAAGCCCAAGGACAACGATGGACTTAAACTGCATCTCTGACTCCACGTGTTCTCGTAACTGGGAATGTTCAGAAATGCAATTAGAGTGCTAGACTCAAACAACCGGGGTCCAGGTCCACCCTCAGCTGTGAAACTCGATTAGTGATGGGCCGGTCACTGATGCTCAGGCCAGCCACTCCCACAGGGTTAGAATGATGACAGAATGAAGAGGGGGGGGGGGGATTTGAAGCTGCCTTGCTGGTTTCTTGCAGGAAAAAAAGGACATAAATATAAGGTGTGAAAAATTTTAAAACATACATATGATGCTGAACATGCAGTAAAAAGCAAGGACCACTGCTACACTTTAGAGAAGCAACCGGAAACAGGGGAAGGTGCAGTTTGGACAGCGGGTCACTGGAAGCTGAGCGTTCATAAAGGTTTCAATATCAAGAGTCCCACTGGGACTGTTCAGGGCGGTTTAGAGGGCACGCATTCAAGACTGCCATCAGTGGAGTGTAGGGGCGGAAGGTGACTGGATCACGGTCCTAATTATTTGTGTTTTGCTACAAGTTAGTTCTCGTTACTCATTCCTCCCAGACCTTAAATCTGTAGGCACAGTTTGATGTTCTGGGTAGAGCTACATGATTACCAATAGCTTAGGAACTCGGCTGAAATGGCAACAATGGAGCTAGCACATGTTTGTTCAGCTTTCCCAAAATCCTTAGGGCCAGCTGCTGCTGCTGCTTTAACAAAAGGCAATGCTAGAGCTGCACACTCCTATGTTCTCATATTCCACGTCGGCAAGAGCAGCCTCGGGGAGAAGCATTGCAGGATGCTGGGTCCATTCATCAGTTGCTACATGCAGTTGCGATCCCTGGAGGCGATGCCAAGCGGTGTGGCAAGAGGCTGCAAAACCTGCCAAACTGATTAGGATGAGAAGGAACATTAATAGAGATGCACGTGGGATCACAGGCAGGTAAAGGAGTACAACAGACAGTCAGGTGTTACATTTAGAAATTGTCCGGCAGTGGCGTTTATCTGTCAGAGGAGACATTTGATTTTTGTCTGAGGATCAGAGCAGCAGAACTGAGAATTGGTGGAAAGGCTTTGTGGAAAAGGTAGACAGACAAACTACGCCAGCTCCTCCTATGGTAAAAGAACTAGTGTGGACGTGAAAGTTACCAGGATGGTTCTCTTGAGTGAGATCAGCTCCTGGCTGCTACTAAGACAAGTGGGAGGTGTATCTCTACCCCAAACCAAGAAGGAATAAAATGAGTAGGATAAGCAGGGAAGAGTAACAATATCCAAAGTCTGATAACATCATTTTTTCTATGAAGGCTACAAACATACAGTCATTAAAGCAACAGCAAGGAGCAAAATCAAATTGTATAACCGTATCATTCAACATTAGAAATAACCAAACACGTTTTTACCATCCATCTTCTTCAGTGGTCTAGTATAAAAAAGATGAAAAGATTAAAAACTTATACACACATAAATATATTTCAGTCAAAGCTTCTCAAGTGCAAAAGTGTATACATGGAGTACCATCAAACTGAAAGAGACCTTAAGCTCCACTGTGGTATCTTGTACTTAGAAAAGCAAGGAATTGTAGTTCTTCTGAAAACAAATTAATAACAAAGTTATTTTAAAATGCAGCAAATATAGTTTTCCATATATAGAAACTTGCACACTCAAGATATAGCAGAAGATTAACCAAAATACTAAAGAAATCACTTATGAGGCTTCTCTCTCTGGAACCTACAAGATGTTCATGGAAACTGATAAGGCTTGGATCCCTCTTTGAATGCTGGACTTCATTCATAGGTCTGGATGGAAATACACATTATTTAGAAATTCATGTATCACACAGAATGACAAACTACGTAAGTCTAATACCTGCATAGTAGGAGGTAGTGTTTTTGAAGTGGCTATCAATTGGCAGAACACAGGTGAGAGCCAATTAATCAGCCTACTAAATGACACTGAAAAAACAGCACTTTGCCATCACCACATTCTCAGCAAAGCTGTCAACTTTGGTTCATCCATTTCACTTTTTCCAATCTTAAATTCACTTTCTTCTGTTTCTGCATTAGTTTACACTGTTAAAAATGTAGAATAACTAGTGATTTTGTAGTTTTTTCACCTAATCTATGTGGTGCTGGATGTAATTTTTCCTAGCATACATTTGTGTGCACATTTCCTCTAATTTACATTATTCTACACATGTTTCAAACTGCATCACAAAAATCAGAGAAAAGCAAATACCAAGGGATAGCTGCATTTTGGCTGGCAGTTTCAGAAGGGCAGATTAGGTTGGCTTACATTAAAATGAGAACCAAACTAATGTTGCCCTCAGCGGTAAATGTCACTTGACTTTTTTAATGGTGTGGACTTTACATCACCCTCGATCCCCTGAATCTGTAGAGGGCTTCCTGAAGGCCCACTATGATGCTCTTGCAAGACATTGTGAGAGCAAACCTATTCATGTTCATTATAACTTCAGAACAGTTCAGATACGGGCTGTAAACAAAGCACTGCATGGTCTAGTTTTGTTGGGCAATTCTGTTGTTGCGTCCTGGAGAAGGTAGGCAAGATATAGCCAACAAGCTACATGTTTAATTCTTGCCTTCTTGGCTTATCACTGCCAGCAAAAAAAAGTTTGACTGATTGGGTACCACAAAGAAACACAAAGCTAGCTCTGAGTGCAGTGGGGAAAAACAACTTTGCTGCACTGAACACATGGCAGCCTGTTCTCCTACACGTGCAGTTCAAGAGTGCACAGGAACATGTGGCTAGTAAGGTAGCGGGGGGGGGGGAGTGCAATATGCCCCAAAGCCCAGGTGTCACATACATTTAGGGGCCCCTTTCAAGCCAAGTAATGCATTCAGCTGCTCCTAATTTTTCATTTCTAGTAGATCTGATACAGGGTCAAAGCCAGCATTTTGTTATGGCATCTTTACTGGCCTGGCATTTGATGGAAATCTTCCCTCCGGTTTGTGATCATGGAAAAGACAGTCAGAAACAAAGACAGCAGAGCGCTCCCCCCCACACCACATGCCATTAGGTGAGGCTGCTTCTGCTTCGTTCTGGCTATTAGGTCCCTGCTCAGGAGCTTGCCAGAGCCTTTCAGCTGCACCAGTTAGCTTCTGTGAATTTCCTGCTTTTGCTGCCAACCAAAGTGTGATTCCAGTACTGGCCCATTTCCCAGACATGGGCAAAGGCACCATCTACTGATACATCAAACCCTTCTTCAAAATTACCTCCACTGGCAAGCAAACTTGAAAAGCAGAACAAAAGCCATCTGCCTTAATGCCTGTTAGGAATATGCGGATGCTTTAAATCAATGCAACACCTTTAGGAGCACACTCATGCAAGACGGAGATGGGCAAAGAACCACTAAGTTTTGAAACATACACAAAAAAAGACTATCAACTAATGTTACTCCATGGAAAGACCAACAATACGATTTAAAGGTACCCCAAAAGGAATTCACATCTCAAGTTACATGAAGTTATATGAGGAATGGTACTTACTATTCCAGGCTGAAAAGGTTTCAAGTGGTCCAAATTTATGTACAAACCTCATCACATTATCACCCACACCCCTATCAACTGTCTACTCAGAGCAAGTTTTCTCTAATGGTAACAGGCTTCATAATAGGGTATAATTTAGCCATCTATCTTCGAATTCTACAGTTTTGTCTAGGATACTACTTAAGTTATGCTGTTCTGCACTTGACCAAATGTTGCTTAAGACAAAACTGGAACACTTTTAATCTGAGGAGAATCAAGGGCTTTTCTCCAATCCCTACCTGCTTAAGCAAGCCCAAGCATGTTATTATGGGGGGGGGGGGTGCTTTCGTGGAATTGTCATTCTTCAAATGGTCATCTGTGCATTGCACATATGGGTCCTCCACATGTGCGGAGCCTGTTCAGGAAGATTCCACAGCTAAGATTTGCCTGGCTGGAACCCCTCCCCTGGCCCAGCCCTGGCATGCGGGTTTCCTGCTCAATCCTCAGTCAGGACATGAGACCACCATCATGGCCCCATGTTGGGAGAATGGACCATTGGTCCCACCTGGACCCAGGTATGAACAGTTGTGCTGTCCAAGGATGAAGCCAAAGGGAGAATGGAGGGTAGGTTTGTGTGCATGCACAGATGACTACTCAAAGAACAACCATTACAGGTAAGCAATCTTATATTCTTCTTTGCGGTCCCCCATGTATCACACACAGGGCCAACTGATAAACTTATCTCAGTTTATGGAGGTGGGCAGTATTACTCCTGGAGAACTGTTGGGATGACCACTCTGCTGAAGGCACAACCAGCTATGGTTCAGATGGCAGTGCCTCACGGAGGTCAATGGGTTTGACCATGCAGCAAACTTGCAGAGATCGAAGTGCCAAGGAGGTTGATGTAGCTCATGCAGAATGGGAACATACATCGCAACTGTTTGCCCCAAGGATGCACAATGATTTCAGAAATGAAACCACTGATTTCATCTCCATGGAAAAGTAGGAACATGAATGCACAGAGAAGGAGAAACTATTCTAACTTATTTTGTTGGTGATGTCATTCAACTTTGCAGGATTACATTCCTGGATCGTGATTCAATTTAAAATCATAGGATAACCTAGTGTGTCCTTGTGTTAAAAAACAGGCACAGGGCTATGAGAGTGTCCAATTCAAAGCAAGTGTTTGCCACATTTCTATATTTCACTTTAACAGTTTTGAACCTAACCAAATTATCTCCCCCTCATTCTTAACACCTTTAGCTCTCTAAGTGCCAAGTTCCCATTTCAAACTAGCAGAAGAGACCAGAAGTAGAACTATTTCCTTGGAACTTCCAACCTCTAGAGGCAATGCAGCTTTCAATTTTATATTAGCTTTGGCACCTCCTTATTTCAGGATGTCTTCCCTCACTGACCATCCACAGTTTTTATTGATTCTGATTTAACATGGTGTTGTTGTTTTTTTCATCTGTTTGTTTATATCACTCTGGAACCTTTTACAGTATATAAATGTTGTAAATACATAAATGAAATGGAGCAGATTGAAATTAGGGCATGCAGTTAACAGAGGTTTCAGAGAATGCCACAGTCCTCCTTCCCACTAGATGCATCTTTCTAATTGGATGTACAAGGTGCATCTCTCTAATCCAAGAGCATGCACATCCTTGAAGAAATTAATCAGCCTTCCAGGGTCAAGACTGGGTTAATGCCTGCTCTAAAAGCAGACTCTCATACAGTGAGGCATGGGTAATAACTGTACTGGATATAAAACACAAAATGTACTAAACAGGTTACATCTAACTAATTAATACTGTCAGCCCCCTTCTCTCACAACTGGTATTACCAGAACAAGGAAGCCTTTTTCCTCCAGCCTCCAGAGGAAACAGCAGCCAAATTTATGCCCGCTATGTTAAGCTATAGAAGTAGCATGTGCCTTCCCTGCGCACATACAGGCACACACACCCTGCTGGCAAACATCAAGATCAAACACCACTGGCTTGAGCAAGGAAGTTCTATTTCCTCCTTTGTACCTCTTGACAGGTTGGCTGAATGCCATGTTCCTGCCTGGTTCCTGCAACAGAAGGTTCTCTACTGTAGGTCAGGGGATGGTAAGAAAATGGACCCTTTACTTTGCAAGTCCTCCAAAGGCAGCTCTGGCAGTGGCTTATTGATGCAGAGCTCAGAAACGAAACCACCATACAAGGCAAACAGGCAAGGCTTCTGCTGGAAAGCTCTAATGCAGAGCCACACCTTCCGATACCTTTGGTCCAGACTCCCCAGACTGTCTTGGCAAGGCAATGTAGAGACCATACCCAAGCAGGTGATTGGCAAATAGTACAAAGCAGTTAAAAACAAAAGATCCACGCTGAAATAAGACTAAAGACTCTCTCACCCAGCATTCTGCTCCAGCAGGAACCATCCAGGTGCCAATGGAAACCCACAACAGGACACAAGGGCAACAGCACGTCTTGCATTCCCCAGCAACCGACACTGAGAAGCATACTGGCTCTGACACTAGTTAATGTGTATTATTCCCTTCTAAGAGGGGACAAAATGGCAAAGCAAGTTGTGTGTCAGGTTAGCAGGTTGTCATACGAGCGTGTTTCAGTGTTGCTCTTTATATACAAGCAAGTCTTCTTATGTTATTGCCTCGCAATAATATTCAAACGCCTTTTATTCAAACGCTATTTTAATTGTTAATATTATCTATTAGTTTTAATTTCTGGCCAGGGCAAAAATTATTGGTATTATTATTGTTATATTTTAATATTGATTTATTTATTAATATTGAATATGAATTTTGAAATATTTTTATGCATGTGAGCCGCCCTGAGGCTTCGGAGATGGGGCGGCATAGAAGTGTGCTAAATACATACATACATACATACAGCTTCAGGGCAACCGCTTGCCTTTGGGCTGGATGATGATTTTGCTCTGGAAGAAAGGGGCATACCCCGAAAACTAATCAGAGTACTACTTGTTCTCTTTAGTAAGATTTTACATGCATCTACAAAACTCCCAAGGAAAATGACTTTGCCTGCTTTGTACAATTCTTCGTAAATTTATTCAAGGCATAAATGCCCTTTGAGATCGGCTCAGGGCATGGAGAGTCACAGATCTTTGGTCCAGTTATTATATGAGGGCTGCTTGCAGTGCTATCTGAGTTTCTTGGCCATCTTGGACCCTCCTAGAGATACCATCCATTTACTATTACATGCACTTTGGCACTCATTACCTTGGAAGAGCAGCAATTGCCCTCTAAAGAGCAGTAAATCAACAAAATGCAGTACCTGGGCTCAAGCCATTCTCCTGGGCAAAGGCAGCATTGTGACAACTCCACTTATAGTTCTGTTTTCAGGCGTCTAGGCTTCAAGACAGAACAAGGATAAACAAACTGTAGCACTTGGTTTAATTTCCAAAGCCCTGTGTAAGCTATGAGTTCAGACTGTGGGCAGACTACTAGGCTGAAAGGAAGAGGGAAAGAAACAGAGAAGAGAGAGGCCAGAGAAGGGACTGCCAGGCCTACTCATGGCTTTGGCAACAGCTCCCACTGGTTTCAGCCTCATCCACTACTCAACAGGAAAATATAATAATAATAATAATAATAATAATAATAATAATAATAGCAGCAGCAGCAGCAGCAGCAGCAGCAGCAGCTCCTCACCCTAACATAGAAGATGAAGAGCCATAATTACAGCTGCCACAGCTCCACACTTGAGTGAACTGAGAGAATACAGCAATGCCAGGGTGGCTTGTTGGGCCACCTGCCCCTCCATTAAGGTGATAATGGGGAGGGGAGAAAGTCGGTATTAATACAAACAGCTGCCAGAAACTCAGTTTATCGTTTATTTGGCTACCAATACAGCTCCTGGTGGAGTGGGCACATTTGCGGTTGCTGGCACCTTTACAACCATACCAACTGCCTAGCATTGTTTGATGGGAGGCAGTAGCATGATGTACATGCTCTCGTTCCAGCTGGCTGGCACTTGGCCCGAGGCACAGGAATGAGTGGGTGGCTGCGACAGAAGGAATGATATCTGGAGGAACCGTCTCTGATAGAGGTGCCATACTTGTTTCCCCATCTCAAGGACAGAAGTGGGCTTACTTGTCCTTCACCTAGAGGTACTCCCATCAAGTCCCTCACTTCAAACCATTCCATGAATGCCACAGCTTTGCAGAGTATAGAAAAGCGTGAGAAGCATCCAGCTAAGTGCAGATCCTGCAGCCAGATTATGCTACCAGGCTGCATCACCTGTTTCTTCAGCTATTTTATTAGAAGAAATGCTTGGAGGCAGCAAGTACGGAGCAACCAGTCACTGAAAGTGGTGGAATTTAAGGAACAGTTTGGATTTACGTAGGGAC
The DNA here is from genome assembly GCA_023646645.1 of Varanus salvator macromaculatus. NCBI lineage: Eukaryota > Metazoa > Chordata > Lepidosauria > Squamata > Varanidae > Varanus > Varanus salvator. The sequence goes on from JAIXND010000786.1 coordinate 230,738, forward strand.
AGTGGGGATTTATGGATAGCATTCTGAATTTTTCATTACAACCTGATCTTATTTGGTCATAACATAATGAAAAGACCTGTTTTAATCATAAGGTCCCAACTTTCACAGCGCTCTGGCATAGGCACCCTCTATGAGATGCACACAACATCACAATAGTCCAAGTCTATGCCCCAACCACTGGTGCTGAAGAGGCTGAAGTTGACCAGTTCTATGAAGGCCTACAACACCTTCTAGAATTAACTCCAAAAAATGATGTCCTTATCATCATAGGGGATTGGAATGCTAAAGTAGGAAGCCAAAAGATAACCGGAATAACAGGCAAGATTTGGCCTTGGAGTACAAAATGAAGCAGGACACAAGCTGGTCATAGCAAACACTCTTTTCCAACAACCCAAGAGACGACTCTACACATGGACATCACCAGACGGTCAACACAGAAATCAGATTGACTATGTGCTCTGCAGCCAAAGATGGTGAAGCTCTATACAGTCAGTAAAAACTAGACCAGGAGCTGACTGTGGCTCAGATCATGAGCTTCTGGTGGCAAAATTTAGGCTTAAGTTGAAGAAAGTAGGGAAAAGCACTAGGCCACTCAGGTATGACATAAATCATATCCCTGATGAATATACAGTAGAGGTGACAAATAGATTTAAGGAATTAGATCTGATAGACAGAGTGCCTGAAGAACTATGGATGGAGGTTCGCAACATTGTACAAGAGGCAGCAACTAAAACCATCCCAAAGAAAAAGAAATGCAAGAAAGCAAAATGGCTGTCTGAGGAAGCTTTACAAATAGCTCAGGAAAGAAGGGAAGCGAAAGGCAAGGGAGAAAGAGAAAGATACAAACAATTGAATGCAGAATTCCAGAGAACAGCTAGAAGAGATAAGAATGCCTTCCTAAATGAATAGTGCAAAGAAATAGAAGAAAACAATAGAATAGGGAGGACCAGAGATCTCTTCAAGAAAATTAGAGATATGAAGGGAACATTTCATGCAAAGATGGGCATAATAAAGGACCAAAATGGCAGGGACCTAACAGAGGCAGAAGAGATTAAGAAGAGGTGGCAAGATTACACAGAAGAACTATACAAGAAAGAGCTTAACATCCCTGATAACCACGATGGGGTGGTCACTGACCTCGAGCCAGACATCCTGGAATGTGAAGTCAAATGGGCCTTAGGAAGTCTGAGCAACAACAAAGCTAGTGGAGGTGACAGCATTCCAGCTGAGCTATTCAAAATCCTGAAAGACGATACAGTTAAAGTGCTACACTCAATATGCCAGCAAATTTGGAAAACTCAACAGTGGCCACAGGATTGGAAAAGGTTAGTTTACATTCCGATCCCCAAGAAGGGCAATGCCAAAGAATGTTCAAACTACCGCACCATTGCACTCATTTCACATGCTAGCAAAGTGATGCTCAAAATCCTACAAGCTAGGCTCCAGCAGTATGTGGACCAAGAACTACCAGAAGTACAGGCAGGATTTTGAAGAGGGAGAGGAACTAGAGATCAAATTGCCAACATACACTGGATCATGGAGAAAGCTAGGGAGTTCCAGAAAAACATCTACTTCTGCTTCATTGACTACGCTAAAGCCTTTGATTGTGTGGATCACAACAAATTGTGGCAAGTTCTTACAGAGATGGGAGTACCAGACCATCTTATTTGTCTCTTGAGAAACCTATATGCAGGTCAAGAACTGGACACGGAACCACTGATTGGTTCAAAATTGAGAAAGGAGTTCGGCAAGGCTGTATACTGTCGCCCTGCCTATTTAACTTATACGCAGAGCACATCGTGAGAAAGGCAGGGCTAGATGAATCACCAGTTGGAATCAAGATTGCTGGGAGAAATATCAACAACCTCAGATATGCAGATGATACCACTCTCATGGCAGAAAGTGAAGAGGAACTAAAGAGCCTCTTGATGCGGGTGAAGGAGGAGAGCGCAAAAGTTGGCTTGAAACTCAACACTAAGAAAACTAAGATCATGGCATCCAGTCCTCTCACTTCCTGGCGTCCTGCCTTCCTCTGCAGGGGAGAACAGGCCTCTCCCCATCTCCATGTGACACCCCCTCACATACCTGTATGTTGCCAACATATCCCCTCTGAGTCTCCTCTTCTCCAGGCTGAAGAGACCCAGTTCCCTCAGTCTCGCCTCATACCCCATCCCCTGCAAACCAGCCACCATCCTTGTGGCCCTACGCTGCACTGACTCCAACCTGGCTATATCCTTTCTGTAATGAGGGGCCCAAAACTGAACACAATACTCCAGTTGCGGGCGCACCAGAGTCATGTAGAGTGGTAGTAGTACCTCTCTTGATCTAGAAGCCACACTTCTGGCTATGCAACCAAGGGTGGCATTCGCCCTCTTGACCACCGCATCACACTGCTGACTCATGTTTAGCCTGCGGTCAACCAGTACCCCGAGGTCCCTTTCACAAGTGCTGCTCTCCAGCCACTTGTCCCCTAACCTGTACTTATGACAGCTATTCCTATGCCCCAAGTGCAAGACCTTGCACTTCTCCACATTGAACGCCATCCTGTTGTCTCCTGCCCACTTCCATAGTCTGTCCAGATCCTTTTGGATCTGGAGTACCTGCTTCTCAGTTGTGGCCACTGCTCCAGTTTTAGTGTCGTCTGCGAATTTGATAAGCAGACTGTTCACCCCTTCTTCCATGTCGTTAATGAAAAGATTAAACAGGATCGGCCCCAGGACAGAGCCCTGGGGGACCCCGCTTGTCACTGGCTGCCATCCCGACGATTCCCCGCTAATGGTTACCTTCTGCTTTCGGTCAGTCAGCCATGCCCTAATCCACCGGACAGTGCTTTGGTGTATCCCAAAACTCCTCAGTTTCTCCACCAGGATATCATGGGGCACTTAAAGCTCAGGGAGCCAAGGTTCAATTTGGATGCCAGGAAGCACTTCCTGACAGTTAGGACCCCGAGGGCGTGGAATGGCTTCCACGGGAGGTCGTTGAGGCCCCATCGGTGAGGGTGTTCAAAGATAGGCTGGACATGCACATGGTGGGCATGTCATGAGCGGAGCCGGCTGGTGCCGGAGGTCAGACTAGATGGCCCAGGAGGCCCCTTCTGACTCGCTCTGTTTCTATGTTTCTATGTTTCTATAGATGGGGAAGAAATGGAGGTAGTGACAGATTTTATTTTCCTGGGCTCCAAGATCACCGCAGACGGGGACTGCAGCCAAGAAATTAAAAGACGCTTGCGCCTGGGGAGGAAAGCTATGGCAAATCTAGACAGCATACTAAAAAGCAGAGACATCACCCTGCCAACAAAAGTGCGTATAGTCAAGGCTATGGTTTTCCCAGTTGCAATGTATGGCTGTGAAAGCTGGACAATAAGGAAGGCCGAGCGCAAAAGGATTGAGGCCTTTGAGTTGTGGTGTTGGAGAAGACTCCTGCGAGTCCCTTGGATCGCAAGGCGATCAAACCGGTCAGTCCTAGAGGAGATCAACCCTGACTGCTCTTTAGAAGGCCAGATAGTGAAGATCAAATACTTTGGCCACCTAATGAGAAGGAAGGACTCCCTGGAGAAGAGCCTAATGCTGGGAACAATAGATGGCAAAAGAAGAAGGGGACAGCAGAGGATGAGGTGGCTGGATGGAGTCACTGAGGCGGTTGGTGTGAGCTTGAGTGGACTCCGGGAGAAGGTGGAGGACAGGAGGGCCTGAAGGAATGTTGTCCATGGGGTCGCGATGGGTCGGACACGACTTCGCGACTAACAACAGCAACAACATGAGATGCACTGATCATTTGACTTTAAATACTTCATCTAATCCTCAGTTGCAAAGGTTGGTAAAGAGGCCAGTGACAACATGAAATTAACAGACAAAAGCAGTGAAGAAATCCACTTCGGCACCATACAAATGCCATTAAATGTTTAGAACAAAAGCAGCCTATTCAATTATTTATTCATTTTCTATTAGTTATTTAATAGTTGATTGAGGAAGAGTCATATAGATGGCTAAAAGACCAGAGTTCCAGAAATGAGGTCATACTACCTGAGAGACCTCTCTTGACTGCCACCACCTTCCTTTAAGGCACATGCCCACTTTCTGCTGGGCCTCAAAATATCTCAGTAGTCAGAAATTAGGGACAGGCAAAACAATCTGTTCTCAAATCATGTCACTTTTACATGTGCCTGCCCATTAATCTGACTTCCACATTAATTGTGGATTTCACACACACACACATCACATTTATAGGAGTAGTTAAATTCATTTTTAAAACTTAATTTCCCTCCAAATGTATTTTGACACATATTTTGAATGGAGAAATTTCCTGAACATTTAACAATGTGAAACCTGATGGATAATGAAATCCTAATCTGCATGGCAGTCTGGGAGGTGTAGATCCAATCCATTTATATTACAATTACAAAAGAGCAAATTCCTCAAGGACCACCAATTTGTATGGGAGTGGGCAATCCCTGAATTCTTTGGGTAGATAGGCAAGAAAAGGCAATACTCCAATCATTAGTGGACCCAAGGTAACTACTATTTGGGGTCTGCTTTTATCTTTCTTCAGCAGTAGAAGAATGGAACTGTGAACATAACACAAAGCCTAAAATGTATACACTTTAAAAACTTTATTTGAAAAAAAATCCAAAGAAGCATTTTAAAAAAGCACACAAAACCTGCTTCCAGCAGACTAACTCTGTCAAAGGAAATAAAAATTACTCTGGCATTAATGTTTGTTGGTAAGGTGTTTGCTTTTGATCAGGCTTCTGTCACCAAATTAATGTGTTTGCTTTGCACCCAAGTTTTTTCTTTTCCCTTCCATGCCACTAACTATCACACCCAACCTAAGACAAAAATGAATGCCAATGCGATTTAGGACACCTCCTAGATTAGCAGATGATAATTTATTTATTTATTTAAAATGTAAATGATTTTTTAAATAAATTTAATATTTAAATGTATTTATAATATTCATAGGTGCACTACAATGTACATGAAAAGCAGGAAAAGTGTGTTCTTGTTATTTCTATTTAATTTATTTCTTTTTGAAAATATTAGTCACCCTGTAGCTTATAGCTCCCAGTAGGAGTGACAATGAAAGTGATTACCCATCACTCCCGTGGTTTCATGATGTCACAGTCTGGCTCCTGTTGCTTTATTTGCCTAAAAGGTTAGTCTCAATATTATCTGAATTGCTTTTGCTTGGTGACTCAATCTGGGAAATCCTCAATTCAAGGACACCTAGATGAGTAAACATCAGCTTAACCACTGAACTTGAAATAAAAGCTGTTTCATGGACTCAGACTAAAAACACTTTTCAGGTTCATCATATTTAGCCTCAGAAGTTAAACTTTTTTTACTTTAATTTTTCATTTGTCTGTTTTTACTTTTGTTCATAAAAATCTTTCAGTTAGGTACCCCTTGTTCTGTTCTGTGTACTCCAAGTAAACAAACCACAGTATCAGTGCAAGAGTTTCAATTCCTGCTTGCCTTAGCCAGCTGTTTAGAACAAGCCATGCTTCCTAGATTGTACAGCTCCAGGAATAGCAGTTTGTTTTAAAGAGAGAGCAAAAGCGTTCTCTTTCTTCCTGTCATACACAAAAGGAAAAAATACACGACATTATGTCATGCCACAACTGTGTGAACTACACCTATAGATAACAGATGAATAAGTCAACATAAAAAACATGTTGTGAAAATGAATCGAGACTGGGTTTTTTAATGTGGTTTCCCGTATATGATACTAGAATTAAGAATAAGAGTGCAGCAGTTACTCCACGTGGATGAGCTTGCCCAATCTGTCTGTGTGACTCCATCTGTGTGACCGCGACAAAGGATGCATTCAGAGCACCGTATTTCTGGAACATGCTACCCATGTTCTCTTCAAAAAGGAGCATCTTAAAATCCCTTCTTGCAGTGACATCACATCAATACCCTGCGCATCAGAGAAGCCTGCCCCCACTCTTAATAGGTGCTCAAGGAAAGCGAGGCTGGAGCAGAAGCGAAACACAGGTTTTGTCCACTGCTCAGCTCTCCGCCTCCACTTATCCAGCATTAGCCAGGCAAGCACAGCAGAGAACAATGACAATGATGGAGCTGCCAGAGTCTGCTGAGCCGCACCTCCCCTTCCTGCAGGCACTACAGGAGCTGCTGCCACACAGCAAGAACCTGCCATTTACTACGCTATTATCAGAGAAAGCAGCACCGAGCCCAGAGCACTAGCAGCTGCCAGCCATGCAGGCTCTTCAGTTGACAGAAGGGGAAATAGGAGGCACCGAGGTGGCATTGTACCAGGAGCCGGGTCCCTTCAAGATGTCTTTCCACACCAGAGTCTCAGCGATGAAAAGGGCAAAACCCAGCAGTCGGGAAAATACATGGGGTTGAGCAGGAACAACACATTACACCGATGAGCATGGATGTGGGGGACGGATGTGCAAGGCTGGAATCAACTCCCAGGGAGGCATGTATCTTTTCCCATACTTGCTACATCTCCCCTGCAAATCCCAATGCAGCTATTTCTCATCACAGCTGGGCTTCTCCTGCCTCAAGAGTACAGATAAAGGCAACACAGAATGCTACTCCACCTCTTTCATTAGAATTACAAAAGAAACAAGGGAAGAAGATCCTTCACTGGCTTCCAAATATTCACTGAAAGCTATCTGTTTGTCCTTCATCCTTCGTGTAGCTTTGTATCTTTAGTATCCACTGAGTTATTAACAATGAGAAATCTGTAGATTACAGGAGAATAAACAAATTAACTCTTGTTTCTGGGAAACCTTTTTGCCCATAAATGCCAAAAGACAATGCAGGTTGAAGCATGTACACAACCCACACAATTTCCTCAAGCAGCCAGCTGATGCATTCCTGCTGTTCTAAGTACCCGGAGTAATAATGATCTGCATGTGTCAATTCTGAGGAGCGAATGGCTGACAACCTCTGCCTCCACAGCAGAGGGGGAATCTGTCTTCCACCTCTGTAACTTCCTCCGCAACTTTTATAGCTGCAACATTGCAGAACAGAGTTTTCCAAGGACTTCACTTGCTACACTTGTACCCTGTGTACCCTACACCCTGCCACCAAAACAGAAAAAAGCAAAAACCAGAAACAAGCTGCTAGTACTAGGCTCTCACCCCAATTATCTGCATAAAGGTACAGTTTATAGCAACTGCGGGGAGGTGAGCCACCTGCCCATCTCCATTCCAAGTTCAGGCACCTGGTTCCATTTGCCTTTCTGCACAAATCTGAAGAGGGCCTGTTCTTACTTCAAGCCCGAGTCTGTCCTCAGCTGTATCAGCTACACCAATCCTCCCTGATCTTTGCAGGCTTACATTTTCTGTCCAACAAAATAAAAGGCAATTCTAATACAAACAAATGAAGTTTCTGAAGGGGTCTCAAACCTATCCGCATATCAGTATAACACACCAAGTTAATTTAGGCTTAGGGCAGGATTCCACTACCGCCACGTGAAATATCAAGTTTTCCAAACACACTGCTGCTGCCATTTTATAAGTTTATACAGGAATACAAAATTTATCTACATAACATATATTCAAATTTGGTTTGTTACTTGGGCATTCTCACAGCTATAAAAGAACTAGAGGCTATGTTCAGTTTGAAAGGGCTGGCCAAGTCTGGGCCATAGGGCTTGCTTCAGAAGCCCACTCAGACTCCGGAATCCAGATTTCGCACATTATGAATTTGACAATATTATTTCTCGGTACACACTGGTAGGTCAGGAATAAAGAGGCACTTCATTGTCTACGATGAGTAATGCATAATACAGCTCAATGAAAATTCAGAAAGCCATAATTACAATCAACAGGCACAAAAGTCCAAAGCTAGTTTTGTAATATGATAGTAAAAAAAATGCAGGTTAAAAAGTTTCTTGCTTTAAAACAGAAAATACACAAAACCACAGCCCCTTCCGCACAAACCATCGCATATGTCCCCACCCCACCTAATTGTGGTCTCACAGGATCCACAGAAACAGATTTAATATATAAGGAAATTATTCTCCCCATTTAGGTAAGCACCCTAGAAATGCAGAGATTTCCGCTATTAACTATGAATAAGCTTCTACACCACTTAAATCACAGTACATCTCTTCTCCCTGCAAACAACTCTTGCCATGATGTGAAGGTGATGAACTCTGACAGCAATTCAGACAAAGTGAATGCTAAAAGTATTTTAAAGCACAAGCAAGGACTCAAGCCTTGCAGCAAGGGGACCTTGTTGGGGAAAGCTACCCCACACCATGAAAGCAAGTGTTTTTACATTCCACCAAACTCCTCTCTGCTCCAGTGGTTTATTTTTCCACAAGAGGAATGTACACAGACTTTCATATTTTTCCCATGTCAGTATCTTCATTTTGATTTCTGTCTCCAGCATATACAATCATTGCTCTGTGTGAATGAATGAGCTATCACAAAGCCAGAACATGAAGAAACAACAGCCACACAGACCCTTGCTGTTTCCAGGAGCTAGGTAGAAATGGACTGAAATGGATAGGCAATTACACAGGTCAGTATTAGTAACTCTACAGATATGACTCACAGGAAGCTACAAATCTTGAGCATTTTCTAGATTAGAGTCCTGGAAGGGCCAGGTGAGTACTGCTACCTGGGTACACATTGCTTTATGTATCTCAGTACAGGCAGGTGGCATATCACAGGTACGTTAAGAGAAATGCAGCAGCAAGAATGTGATACCTTGTGACCCACCTAAGGAGCATCAGCCAATCAATCCTTCCATTCTTCCTAGCAAAGATACCTTCTTCTAGCACCAAAATAAGATAACAAGCCACTGCCACACAGCAGACAAGGTTCCCGCAAACAACAAGCAAGCCATATTGTGAACAATACTGGTAGGGCATAGATGAATCAGTCTGGAAAGCAACTAGCCACAGATCACACAGGTTGCAATGGCAGAGGCAAGGTGATTACGCCTCCATCACTTTCAGCATGCTGGCAGTGCTTCTGCCTTCAGAAACCACCATACATGCCAACAGATACTGAGAACATAGTCTTCCAGTCCTTGTAGGCAAAGAAAGCATATAAAAAACAACTCTCATAAGTAGTACAATGCGGCACTAGTAACCCCAATTTCCAGCAACACTTCCTGCTTATTATTCAGTACTTAGGCAGAACAATCAGGTGAAAGAACTAAATGCCCAATTACCTTTTAAAAGCATTTGCTTTTGTGCAATCAAGGTCATCTGCCCTATTCAACAACTTCAAAACGACTAGTCATGATAATTTTCAGAAGCCTTTTAACTCAACCCATTGTAAGTAGACTGGAGGAAGTACAGAATCAGAGTCCAAGTACAGCAGGACCCCCTGGAGTACAGGACAGATCCTAACCCAAAGCTCTCTACATTTTAAATGTTCGCAACATTTTAAGTCACCCATCCAGATATCAACCAGGCCTGACCCTGCTTAGCTTCCAAGATTAGGAAGGATCAGGCACCTCAACTATACAGAAGCTATACTGACATCCTATTACTTATTTTGATATTGGTACTACCAGCAACCAAGCTTGATATTGGGTAATCAGTACAGCTGCAAGCTGATTTCAGTCTTGCTTGGTCCATTTTTAATTAGAAACTGTATATTTGGTATACCAATCTGATTTCAAATGTACAAAGAAAAAGGGTAAACAGGACTGAGTAACAGAGCACAACTGATGTTAAAAGATTTCATTCTTGTTTAAAAACATAAATAGTTCACTAACAAACCAATTCTATGTGTCCACTATTTTCTGCAAGAATGCTAAGAACAAATGGGTTTTCTGGAAATTAGCCAGCAAGTTCTCTGCTGGACCACAACCCACCATCTGGCCACCTTTGGTCCAACAGCTGAAAACAGCAGCTATGGTTCTGTGGTTCTAAGCATCCAATGCAGAGAAAACCTCAACCTTGCTAGAAAAGTGTATAACCAACATTTAAAGAGGAGGCAAACAACAGTTCCAAGGATGCTGGACTTTTTCTCTTCCAGTCCCCAGGCCCCGCAAGACAGACCCATTTCATAAGTAACCTTTAGTAAGAATAATCTACCTAAGAGGTTTTTGCAGCCTCTGAATCAACTGGATTAGATCAGATGGGACATTCTGTCATAAAACTTGAAATGTATTAGTTTCCACGTGAACAAGAATTGTTCATACATTCATTTACTATGTGAATATGAATTTCATGTATGAAAAGACTCACATATGTATTTTGACACATCTACACATTGTGGGAACCCAGTCAATTGAGATTCCTACCCCACAGATCAGTGTGACAGAAATTATGCAACAATTCATATGAGCATTACATTTAATCACAGAAGTGATAACCATGTAAAATGGTCATACATTGAATTTAATGAATTAAAAGTCATTATTGATTCATTTACCTAATTCCTCATTTTTACCAAACAGAAAAAGGCTGTTGTATGACTGCTGATCATACAGCAATCTGAATCTCTCACTAGAACTTAAGCACCTTCATGTCACAGCTATTGTGCTCCTCACACAATACTCTAATTTTGCGGTTTTCTAAGGTCATGATACCTTCCAATCATATCAGATTCAGCATGAAAATATTCAATTTCCCAATTTTATTTAGTTGGTAAACATCCAAACACACCCTAACCCTCTGAAATTCCATAATCTGCCTTAATATTTTGTTCCTGGCCAACAAGTCCATGTAGGCTACAGGGCAACACATCTCCTACAAAGAAGAACATGATTGTTGGCATCACAATTTCAAGCAGCACCATACCAGAACCAGGCACCAATCCACATCTTACCTTCTCCGATTTGACTTTTTTGAGCTGTCGGCAATCACTGTCACCATCTTCCAGCTCCGACTTAACTCCCAAAGGATTGAGTGCAGATCCTGTGTCAATAGCTATACTTCCAAGCTGCTCAGCAGCAGCAGCAGCAGCAGCAGCAGGCTCTGATGCTTGGCCACCATCATACTGCCCAACCCTGACAGCCAAGGCAAGAGGCTGGAGTACACTGGGCTCCTTTTCTGCCGGAGCACCCGCACCCTCACTCCTTTCCTTCTTACTCTTGGACGAACCCCCCTCCTTTTCTTTCTTTGAGTTGGCCACGCTGCGAGATGCCTTGGCCGATTTCTCAGAGCCCTTTGGGGCAATGGTAGCCACCAAGCCACCAGAGTTCACACCATCCCCAGGGCGCCCCTGAATCTCCTTCTTGCCACTGGTCCCTTCACTTGGAGTGAACAGGGAGGATCCTGGGGCAGCCTTTCCACTGTCCTTGCTACTCTTACTCCGCTTGGATTTGGATTTGCCTTCCTTGCTCTGAGGACCTGGCACTGGGGTCACAAACTTGATGTTCTCCGGCAGTGTCGCCACAGCATTCGGTGCTGGTAGCCCCACCTCCTTGGAGCCTGACATTTCCAATTTCTGCTGGTCCTTTTCCAAATCCGCGTCCAGGTCAATGATGAGATTCCCTACTCCAATGTCCCATTCATCCCCACTGTCATATGTCTCAACTGGGTTTGCATCCACTCCTTTCCCTCCGGAAGCTCCACTGCTCAAGGACATCTTAGAGTTAACGACCCACCTCAAGGTTCAAGCCTCTTGTCTGCTCCCTCAGCCTTTGGGTATGAAGTAGCAGCTTCAGCTATGTTCTCAAACCTCCAGCATTCAAGGTGTGCCCAGGCGACAACATGATTGCTGAAAGGGAAAGCAAGAACGGATATTACATTGCTGTTATTCAGAACATGAATCTAAGAACCAGTATACAACATACATTTATGAGAAGATACTCATATGCAAACATAATGATGCACACTCAAATTGGCTAACTATATACTTATCTGTCCCCAAGACTCTCAGCATGGATCCAGCATTCTACTAATATCAAAGGGCCTTTATAGCTATGCATACACAAATGCCACCGATGGTAAGACATGACTACATAAGGCGGAAGTTATCCATAATAGTTTGAATTCAGATTATTTCTCAATAAAAGCAAGGTACCAAAGTTTGAACAGCATAAAGGGCCCATTTGTTTGTTTGTTTGTTTGTTTGTTTGGAAATTTATAGGCCGCCCCTTGCCACAAGCCTTTTACATGGGAACATCACCACACATACCCTAAGACATCAAAGTAGTAAGCTACTTGTCATCCTGTTGCCATTTATTCAGCCTTACACTGTCACATGCCTTGAAAAACTTCATACTAGTTCTTCAAAGAAAGCATCTTTCTCTCCTGTGCTATCACAACAACCATCCGGGTCATCTAGCACTGTGCTCCTTCAATCAATACCAAATTCTGACAGGTCACCAATGTTTCCAAAGGACGCCTTCTCTCATACTTATGTCAATCCCAACAGCACTCCTGATTAGACGGATGGAAGACAGCTGCTTCTCTTCTCCTTCTGTATCAGCAGCTTTCAAATGTGCAGCTTTCAAAACAGACATCCATTGAACTAAGAAACTAAGAATTGTACATACTCACTGTTTTGGGAAAGAACTGTCTTGTGGGCATGGTCCATTTCTGCTGCAATTACAGGACTTATGTCAAAATGGGGACAATATTAAGTACTTCCCAAAGAAGAACAGGAAGTTCCATTATTTATTTTATTACAAGTCTGCCTATCTAGCTTGCTATGATTACCATAACTTGCAGCTGTTTTCCATCTTTCTCCACACCTGCTACTTGATCCTTTTAAATACAAATGCCAGAACTTGCAACTTTCTGCATGTCTTACCACTGAGCTTCCCCCACGTGGTTAAGTATCATGTTTTATACTATCTACAAACTTATTTAAAAGGAAGAAAGACTTCCAAAAACAAGTATCACAATGTATCAAGAGAAACCCAGTAAGTCTTCATTGGGAAGACTGCCACTATCTGCTACTATAGTATTTCATTTTAGAGAAAAAATGGACATCTTCTCTTATGAAGGTCAAAAACCATTTGGGAAGGGGTGGGGATATCCCTAGTTTGGTAGAGTAAGTCTAGTGTAACAAACAATATGAAAGAACATATCTGGTTTAAAGGTATAGATTCCTTTTATAATAATACAGTACAGATTCTACATGCAGCTATTTTGGCTAATCTTCAATGACAGAGGAGGTGGGGAAGTGCTTTAATGATAGTGTAGCACAGCATTTCTTGAAAACTGCTTTGTGGTCAATTGTTTCAAAATTCTGAATCATTTACAGGCAGATAATCACAAAGAGAAAGAAAGGCCAACTGTCCATATGGAAAGCTATCCACAAAGAATAAGGAAGTGCAATTGTCCATTTTTTAAAGAAATATTTCAATAAAATGTCAACATAATATAATATTCAAATCACATTCAGTGTCCTTTTTTGCTCAAATATTTCAAATCAATTACTTATGGTATAACAGACAAAAAATTACAAGGTTTTAAAATATTTATTTGCCAAATACAATAAACATGCTAAATTAGATGTTTTCTAGAGCAGGGGTAAGCAACTTGTGGCCTTCCAGATACATATATATAGGCCTATAGCACCCATCAGCTCTAACCAGCATGGCCAATAATGAGACTTGATACTAGTTGTGCTTCCCAGATGTTTTGGTTTACAAGTGCTGCCCCCTGCTCTAGGAATGAGAATATTTTTTGATGCAAACTGAAAATATTTCTATGCAAATGACTCTGTGCAAATTAGCTTTATTTGCATTAGAAAATTCTCTGGGAACTCTTCCAATTCAAAGTTTCTTGAAAACCTATATCACAGGCTGCATACAAAGGCATACTATATGTCAAAGGCAATGCATCATGAAAGGCTACAATTACTAGCCAACCAAACACACAATCTTCATGAAGACTCAGTGCACTGGATATTTCCCCAGAGGCTACACGGCAAGTCAGTCACTCCACAAGATAAGTATATGGCAATTATATTTACAAGAGGTAATTAGCACATGAAGCATCACTCTCCTCAGCAGTTAGTCAAACCCTAGCAAAGGATCGTTTCAGACACTCCTGCGTAACCCACAGCCTCCCCTACAGCTGGAGCTCTTCTTTAAGTGATCCTGCCTTGTGCTCCTCCATGGCAAGCACAAGAAATTGATGATCTGCACTGTTAAAGAAATAGAAATGCTCTTAAACCCAGCAATTCTTTTAAGGGTTTGTCTTTTTCACAATTTCATGAGAAGGCAGCTAGAAACAGGTACACTAGATAATGCCAGGAATTGATTATCTGACAGGCTGCAGTAGCCCACTTTTTTCCATGCATTCCTATAGAATCTTTGGTTCTGTACTGCTACCAATCTGCTCCCTGACAGATTTTGGGGGGTTCTAATCCCATGAACCAAGGACTAGTATATAAGCAGGAAGTTTTTTAAAAGCATTGTAAATTTGACTTTGCATCTTATGGTAGAAAAAGCATAGAGTCAGGAGTATGTTACATGAAGCCGTGAAATCAGGTAGTTCTTCAAAAGCTGCAGTCTTTGTGCCCCTTCTAATATATCACATAGTGGTATCTAACTCTTTGGAGCATTCTGGCTGCTTGACTTGGCAGATATTTTCACTGGGCCTTTATTCCTCCAACTGAGTTCATTAGCAACCTCCTTCCTGCTCTGACTTCTTTGGTGGAAGGACAGCCATATAATGATCTGCCTGTTTCATTTCCCTTTGTCATTACGAGAGCAAGGAGCATGTCACAATCCAAAGAGCAGGCAACCTCCAGATTCTGCATATACTAAGAGCTCCTTGAGTCTTGTGAGATTCTATTCCTTATGAAGATACCTCTGGCACTTAACAGACTATTTTCGCTACATGAAAATACATTTGCTGAAGGCTCCCTACTTCTAGTATTGTTGATTTAGATTTAAGCCAAATGCACCAACATTTATCTATTAAGGACATTTCACAGTTGCTTGTTAGAGTCTCTGTTAACAGCTTGCCCTTAAACCTTGTTAGCCAAATCATCACCTCCCACATTTAGGGCATACTTGAAAGTTACAAAAACTATTCTGGTTTAGGAGGGACTGACTTTAATGTTGGGGGAAAAAATAATCTAGAACTGGACACGGGAAGCTGCAGTTCTATTGCAATATAAAATTATTCTGAGAAATGGACAGTAACTCTTCAGAGTTACAAAGTATGCATCTCAGCCCCTGTTGTAAGTATGATCAGAGAATTTGTCTTTGACAAGGTGAAGAACAGGGCAAGCAAATATACCCACTCACTACAGAAAAATGGCACACAGCAATCAAAGTCCTACAAGCCTTATTTTTAAGAATTTTGCAGCTGAATTTAAGAACTCAGTTACAAACAGAATCTACAGCAGATTTTAAGGTATTAAAATACTTCAAGCTGATCACCAGACAACTCATGTCGAGATTGTTAATCAGTGACAGAAGCATACATTTGTTTCATCTAATATTTTGCACACTTCTAAACTCACTTGCATTTTCTTCACATTAAACAAGATTCTCATATCCACTTCAATCAAGTGGTAAAACAGTTTAACCACACAAATGGAACATTACGGCCCGAAGACTGCATAGCAAACAGTCTGACAAAAGGGTATGATCATGTTGCATACACAGAATATCATGCAGAGCTGCCCCACAGATACTTGGCACTGGGTTGCGTCCACTGCATAATACTGCATCCAGGCAAGGCCTTCCCAATATGTACACTGCAATGGGAAGGAGTATCCAATGGAGAGCCATGCCTTGGAATATGGGGTCTTGACAGAAAGCCATGGGTATAACTGAGGAGAGGAGGGCCACACTAGCTACTGTGAATTAGCTCTACACACTGTCCTGTGGGTGCAGCACTGGCAAAACTGAAGCCCTGGAAGCCATTCTAAAATTTGTTTCTGCTGCTGTTTGCCAAGAGCTGCCAGGTGGCTTCAGCCACAAATACCACCTAGCAGCTGCTTTGATCCAACACTTTCAATGTGTCAAGATAGACTAATTCCCATTAGGTTACTGCCTCAACAGATGTTTGGGATGACAAATATTTAGACACTCATTACTTCTTTGTACATATTTTCTCAGCTCATCTCTTTTAACCAAGTATTATATTTAAGTGTACAGGCAGTCCCCAGATTATGAATGAGTTCCATTAGTGAGTCTTCAAGTCAAAATTGTATGCAAGTCAGTTCATGTAGTCAGCCCTCTACATTCAAGGGGATTGGGGAAGAGGACCCCCATGAAAGTTTAAAAAAAAAAACCCCAGTAATATCTCGCCCCCACCCCACAAACTCACTCATGCCTCTCTGCACCATGGAAATTCCAGAGAGATTTCCCTCTCCAGCCCAGGAGAACAAGAAAGCATGCTTTGGAGGCCCTCCCTCTCTCCCCTTTCACTTCCTCTCTCTCTATTTGTGAGCAGCCCTGAGGCTTCGGCGTTGGGTGTGGCATAGAAATGAAATGAAATGAAATGAAATGAATGAATGGAATAAATAAATAAATAAATAAGGTGATGACAATTTTCCACAGCTTGAGGTTTTGTTTGTTAATAGGCTTTATGGCAGTTCATTCCTAAGTACGGGTTGTTCATAATTTGGATGTTCGTAACCCAGGAATTGCCTGTACTTTCATTTTTTAAAATAACTGTACTAAAATGTTGCTCATAGGTTTGATTGCTGTCAAATGACAACCATCTGAACACTAATTTAACCTCTCCATCCACAGTCAGAGGGAGTGCAGGCTCATCCAAACAGGCCAGGCCTGGGAACTACCAGCCTATAGGGCTTCTGTCTCATCAGGAGTCAGCTTCAGTTTATTAACCCTCTTCTGTGTATCAGCTCAGAAAGTACATGGCCTCTGATTAGTGTGTCACAGAGAAATAGATCAGGGCATCATCAACATACTGTTGACTTCTTGCCTCAGATCTCCCAATGACCACTCCCAATTGCTTCATACAGATATTAACTGGCACCACGAACAAGGCAGTGGCACAACCACTGTGGCACCCAACGGTTCAACTGCCAAGGCAGCCACCCAGTATTATTCTTTGAAAATGACCATGCAAGCACAAGTTGAACAACTGCAAGACAGTTCCTCCAGCTCCCAGAGATGGTCCAAGAGAATGCCATGGTCAACGATCTCAAACACCACTGAGAGGTCCAGGAGACACAGCAGGGATGCGCTTCCCTTGTCCTTCCCCCAAAGAAGGTCACCCATTAGGGTAACAAAGGCCAATTCTGTCCCAAAGCTGGGCTTGACCCGAACTGGAATGGATCCAGATAATAAATTTCATCCAAGAATGCCTGCAGCTGAGACACCATCACTCTCACAGGCACCTTACCTAAAAAAGAAATATTTGTGACCGGATAGCTAGCACAGATTTCTGGGTTGGAGGAAGTTTTTTTCAGGAGTAGTCATACCACTGCCTCCTTCAAGGCAATAAGGACCATACTATCACTCAGTGATCCATTCGTCATTCCCCTGATCCACCCAGTCATTGCCCCAAGGACAGCTCAAGGAACAGGGAATGTAGTGTGTGTACAAATGCAAGCCTCTTGTCCATGGGTCCTCAAACTACGGCCCAGGGGCTGGATCTGGCCCACCATACCCATTTGGACCCACCCCGTGCATGCGCCCACACCCACCACCGCCCACCTTGCCCTGCACATGGGGAGGCAGCGGTTCACTCACTTGGAGAAAACGCTCTCCAAGTGAGCAAGCCACTGCCTTGTGTGCCCACCCCGCAGCACCCGTCCAACCCGCCTCACCTCCCCTCGTGCCCCACCCCCGTGCCAGCCTGCACACCGCCAGCACCACCTTTCCAGCCCGCGCCTGGCACACACACCTTTCAACTGGTCCCCTGGTGAAAAAGTTTGAGAGCTCTTGCTCTTGTCCATATTCCAAGGCTGCAGACACTGCCACTGATCCCATAAAATAGGATAAAAAGAAGGCAATGGCCAACTCAGCAGACACTCTATCAATCACAGCTTTCAAGTTAGCATGCAAATGAACAGCTTCATTCTTGAATTGTCTTGCAAACTTGTCATGGCAGCAAAGACAAGAGACCCTTTGCAGTCAAGATACAGAGGCTTTAATTAGGACCATTTTCACCACATTCCTAACTGAAGGTAATTCTGCCTCCAAGTGTCAGGAGGAAAAAAGTTTATAAACAGAACAGAATATTTCATGAAACTGGTAGGGCCTATAACATTTTGTTTGTTTGTTTGTTTGTTTGTTTATTTAACAAATTTATATGCCGCCTTGCAAACAAGCCTCGGGCGGATGACAACATATAAAAAACAATATAAAACAATACAACCATATAAAACAAATACACAATTTAAAACACAAGTTAAAAACTTTTCAGCAAGTACACCATGCAAAAACTAAGCTCCATGAGTCAGACATGCTGAAAGCAGCACAAACACTCCATGCTTACATTTCAATAATAAATTTAAAAGTGTAGCTTTTGTATGCTACAAATTTGTACACAACTTTGTTTGAAATTCTAACTGGAACATATAACTAATCCCCACATTGTAGACGTAAACCACAAAACAACCTGTCCTGTTTTATGCATTTCTAGTTCAGCCCACGGCTCCTGGCACACAGCCCCACCTGAGATCCATTAGAAATAGAGGATAGCATCCAATGTTAAACCTATTTACAGCAGATCCATTGATATGAATGGCACATTACTTATAGCTAACAAAAGACCATTTCTTTCACTGTATCCACTCCAAACAGGACTAACATTCAATACTACCCATAGGCATCCAGGAAGCTACAAAACCCAGGTTGGGGGGGGGGGCAGCAAGTGTATAAATTCTTCTCCACTTCCTCACTGCCACACAACATTCTCCCATGCACAATAGAAAATATATGCGTTAATTTGTCCAGCTGGCAACCTTCCAATAAGGAATTCTGAGAGAAGTCCTGGAACATAACCACTGAAGGAGACAGTTTCCCACTTGGGAACACTGCAAATATGCAGGGCCAGACATAAATAATTCAGCTCCATTAAGGGCTGGAACCTCTATAAGCAATATCTATGTTCCGAGAAGATGCAATGTTAGAGACCAACCTGAAAGTTCCTTTTGTACTTGCAGCACCTTTTGGAAGACTCCTAACAAATCTCACCAGGCAACACAGAAGGGAGTACTGCACAAGGGTTTGTTGTAGCTTAACACACAGTTCTGCTCTCAAGCTACTCACAACATCCTGCTTTACTTATGACCTTTTGCAATGAAACAAACAGCACAGAAAACCTAATTGAGGATGATCTGACACCCAAAGGTGAATTAATCCCACCAGCAATTCAGCTGCATATAAAGAGAATGTCTCCTACCGGTGTGTTCAAATCCGCAGAGCTCTGGGATTAGCTTCTGGTTGCTTCCAGACATGACTGACTGCAATTTTCACCCTGATTAACTTTCAGGAATGCCTGCACTGAGGAACAGCAGAAACAGTGGAAAATCTCCAGCACCAGGCAACTGCTGCTGTAGAGCATGGCAAAGCTAAAAGGATTTCAGATAACTGCTCCGCCTTATTGGGATCAGGCCAAAACAGCATATGTGCCCTCTGGCTCCAGGCAGTCCCCAGGAAAATAAGTCAGGAACAATCACAATAAATGGAGCAGAACAGGACACATTTCAAGCAGCAATGTCTCGGGCAGACAAATATAGACAATCCTACCTGGGATTAGCCCAGAAATTTTCCCTGTAGCCCAGGACCCAGCTCTGTTAACTCCGTCTGGCCTCGCTGAAGCCCTGTTCTCCAGAGACCAGTGTGGAAACATGAGCAGCTGCAGTGTTCTGGAGCCATTCCTCCCGCCATCTCGTGCTGGCAGTCAGCCCACGGCTTTCCTCTGTACACTACCTCTACACAGGATCCTTTTTTGTTTCCTTTTACGACTAAAGAAACTCAGGGGGATGCATCTTGCTTTGCAGAGGAAGCTGCAGCACTCGTAGCTCCTCACACTACAGAGCTGGGCTCCCTCCAGCTGCCTTGTTTAGGTCGGATTTTTAAAAAACAACTCCCATGTCTTTTTGTAGCTTTCTTTTTAAGACGTTGCTCTTGCTCGCTCTCCAATGATGAAAACAATGTTGAATGAAAGCCAGCTGGCAGCCAGAAGAGGAGACAGAGAAATCTGCACAAAGGAGCTTCCTAACTCGCTGCTTTCAGTTCAAGGGACTGTCTGTGGGCAGCGGGAGGAGGGGAATTTTTCTTCCCCTTTTCTAGACAGACCTTATCAGACAACAAAAATGTACTATTACTGCCTGCCCGCCTCCACCAGGGTCATGTTTACAATATGGATGCACAGCTGTTATCTAAAACCTTGCTGTATACAACACAAGCGAGGTTGAAGCAAATGACTAAATGTCTAAAACTAGGATCCTCCAAAATACAAACTGAAGACTAATAGAAGGTGACACTGAAGTCCAATCAGGAAGCAGCCTATAGTCAATGTCCACTCAAGAAATACCGGGAAAGCTGCAGCATATGCAACCACCCATATCCTGCGGAGTTGAAATGAAATGGTCCCTCTCCTGCGCTATGGCAGAGCATCCTGAAAAGAGATCACAAGGTCTCCACATTCTGTGCCATCACAACTCTTAGGAGGATGCTTTAGTTTTAAAAGCTACATTTGGAGCCCTGTGAGAGGTCGTAGACTCGTTTTAAATACGAAGGCTCTGCATGAAACACTATTCTTCTGCACCTCACTTGACCCAACAATACATCAAACGGGTACAGATAATCAGCACAAAGATGTGAATCTACTCACTATTTGTGAAAACTCTTTGGCTGGGGAGGGAGCCACGGGGAGAACAGGTTTAAACCATAAAGGTTAGCGTTATTTGGTGCCAATGCTACTGTTTTTCTAATGCTGCTGTGTATTACATATACTCTGAAGGAATACATAGAAACAGAGTGAGTCAGAAGGGGTCTCCCAGGCCATCCAGTCTGACCCCTGGCTCCAGCCAGCTCCCACCATGTGCATGACCATACCCGATATGACGCATCCAATGTAAAAAACTGAATTCGCTGCCAGCCCTCCTTCTGGGTTCATGTGCTCAAGTAGGTCTCTGCAACAGCACTCGGTTGCAGCCAAGAAAGGGGGGGAGGGGACTAAAAACTGAAACGGCTTCACAACTCACCGAACAATCTTTCTCTGTGATCTAAAACAAAAACTTGATCAAGCTATAGGAATTACTTTCTGTTTATTTATTTTATGCATGCTGTAACTGAACAGCCACACAACTCAACGGACATTATCAATGCCACAGATGGATGCATCCTAGTCACACTGTCCCAACAGAAGAGAAAAGGGACAAAAGTCCTGAGAGGGGCAAAACAAATAACCCAGGTCACATAATTACATGAGTTAGCAAGCAATTTGATTCTTAAAAAGCAGCGAAAAAACAAGCTCCAGTTATGGCATCTGATTGAACTCGCGTAAGTGTACGTACCTCAGTTACGTCCTACAGTGCCTTTGCTATCTTAGGGAGACTACTTTAGAAGAAAAATCTATTTACAAACCTGTTTAGTATCACCCGATGGGTATTTATAAATGCAAATGGTACTCTGGTTCTCTTTAAACCACAGCACTCCACTTCCAATAGTGTTTTTAATCACCTAGTAAAGGAAAAACTTGTAACAAAAAATATAACAATTATGCTCAGGAGCCCCCACCTCCCAAAAAACCCCCTCAGTCAACATCATCACACTTTTCACAACCAAGAATATATAGTACTTCTAACCCTACTTGCTATTAATGTTCTTTCTTGGCCTAAGTAAGTCTTCCCTTGCTATTAAATGGAAGTCTCCTACAAATGAATGAGGTCTGTTCCGAGAGCATGTTCGTATGTCCAACAAAGTTAGCCTAGGTATCCAACTAACACAATTGACTATATAGCAATGTACTGTAACAAGTTTATAACAATACTGGAGGACTTCCAGAAGTTATACCTCTGGGTATGTGGCAGTGCAGAAGTGCACCCATGTCGTTCGTCTGATGGGTTCTTCCTCATAAGGTGCCACGGGTAGGATGGGGTGGCCTGTGTTAGTTTGCTGGATTTACTTCTCTCAATTATTACAGTAAAGTACACGAAAGCATGTTCACATCTGTGAAAGTTTGCAACTTGAAGTGTCGTACGTAGGGGAATTCCTGTGTATGCATGGCCTTGGAGCACTAAAATGAAACACACGCACTCCCCCTCACCTTCTTTTGCCATTCTGCACAGGCTGTTTTACGACTAGCATCTTACACAGCAGGTTTCTTCATCCCTCCCTGCCAGCATTATCCCACTCTCTTTTGTACCAGTTGGGGGGGTGGGGGGGACTCAACAGAATATTCCAAACTATGCCACAAATGGTGTTTGTCATAAGAGCAGAAAACCCTATTAGCTGTGAAGACCTTGTGGAACCTCCAGGTGCAGGGGCAGGGGCAACATGCTACTGAACACTAGTTGCCAGAGGACAAATGGCCAGCGGGTCTTCATGAGCTGCGTGTGGGCTTCCCAGATCTATCTAGTTGGTCACTGCAGATATCAGGATGCCAGTGGGTGGACCAGCGGGAACTTTGGTCTAATCCAGCAGGACCCTTCCTATGTCTCTTCTTCCTAATTATTTCCCTTCCCTTCCCTTCCATCCATATTGCTCTCACTCTCCAAGAGCATGCAGCTGTCCTCAAGATGGGCCCATTTGGCATTTTTCAAATTAAATGGATGGGAGACAGATAAAATGCTCCTTTACCATCTGTTTTATGTATTACCATCTTGGGTCTGCCATCACTTACTCAATACTGAACTTTTTCCTTCACGGAAAGTTGTTGCCAGATGTTATAAAATTATTTAGCCCTGGCCCACAATTCTCACACACTGTATTAATTACTGTCTCCAACATTTCATTTGATGCTTTAGAAGATCAGATATTTGTAGCGACAGGCAAGTAACACAGTGCTAGTTAACTATTTGGGATTAATGAATTCTGTACCCAGAAGAATTTAAGCTATATAGTTCCACTTGCACACATAATTCCATAGCAAGTACTGTCATATACAATCAGCATGACCTGTTTGTGCATCATACCTAAGCACTACTGTGGAAACCACAAAATGAAAGGCATAATAATATTCAGGAGCAGTGAAATATACAGAGATGTTACAGCAGCACAATAGACCTGTTCCTCAATAATGCCATATTTTTCATCATTTATTCTAACAGCAAACCACTTGGGAGTGAGACAAAGCCACTCAAAAATAAGTTAATGGCTTCTACATATTCATGGTGAAGACAAATATAAGAATTTGTAGGTTTTTTTTAAACAGAAGAACATAACCCTGTGAGCTTCCAGGGCAAACAGAATGCTGAAGGAAGAGACATTAATGGAAATCCTTTGCCCATTTGTCCCACTAAGTTCAATAATATTTAGCTGTGTTTAGGACAGCAGTAAAAATTAAGAAGAGCAGCTCTGCTCAGGATTCAAATAAGGCATTTCTGGATTTACAATGAATGTAGAAAACAGGAACTCTTGTGTTTTTGGTTCATGGGAGAAATGCTGTTATTTAATCAGAGCTATGTGAAAATCCTGGATTTTTTTTTTAGCATTTTGTACGTGCAGCTGACACTTCTACTCAGAGTGTGAAAAGGGAGCCTAAAACAACTGGAAGTTAGAAAAACTGTTCAATCTAGGAAGTTCATCAAATCTGGTCCTCTATAATGTTGTGCCCTTTGCAAACAAACAAAAAAGACTCACTATTGTGTGACATGCAGTTTTCACTCCCTTGCTATTATTATTAGTTTTGTTTCTATACCACCCAATAGTCAAAGCTCTCTGTTCAGTTCACAGAAATTTATCCAATAATAAAAATAGATACAAGAAAAATAGAAATAAAACACAGTCTAACATTCCAATATACAGAAATTAAACATGTAAGCATCTAAAACAATTTCCAGATAAAACACGTCACTGGAAACCTGATATTAGCACCACGAGGGCCTCAGTGGGGAGATCATTCTGTAATTGGGGCACTGCCACTAAGAAGGCCCTCTTCTTTGTCTCCTCTTTCTGAGCCTCCACTGGAGTCTGCAGTTGAAGAAAAGCCCCATATGCAGATCAAAGTGCCCAGGTAGACTGAGACTGGGAGAGGTGTTCCACCAGGTATTGTAGTCCCAATAAGTGTATGGTTTTATAGCTTAAAACCTGCACCTAGAATAAGTGTCAGAAGTGTATAGGCAGCCAATGTAAATGCACCAAAATTTAGCATTATACATTCTGACCTTCTAGTTCCAGTTATTAATTTGGCTGCTACATTTTGCAAGAGCTGCAGCTTCTGAACAGTTTTCAGAGACTGCCTCTGTTTATATTTTAAACTCCAGGTACAGGTGCCAGCAACATAATGTCACATAAGCATTAGAATGGAGGGCAGTTGAATAATGAAATGATTGATGTGTTAGTGGAGGGTCAGGATGGTTGAACTGGCTTTTAGAGCAGTGTCTGGAGGTGAGCATTAGAATTGTGGAATATGATTAGAAAATGCAGAATATGAGATTAAAAAACAGGAAAAAAGCATTCTCCTTCCATGCTATATTCCCTTTGTTCTCCATCTAATACGCACATGTACACATATATACACACACACACACAATGTTCTTACTTGGGACTGCCAGCCAGCCTTAGTCCTGATTCCCCCACTGGGCTACACAATGGTAAGTGTCAGCAACTTTGTCCAAATAGCACTACAAGTTCTTGTTTCAACCAGGCTGGAGTCCTGAACAGGAGCACTTGCTAGAAGCACTGAAATATTCTGTTATTAAATATTTTGTTATTAATCATTACTTATTAAGCTATGAAAGCTTTTCAAAAAGATCTTTACAGTTTCACATCCTGCTTTAACATCCTTGCAAAACATATGAACATCCTTAGCCCGTATGAAGATGGCAAACTACAAAACAGTTATGATGGTAAGAATGTTGCCCATGAGAAGAACATTAACCTAATGAGGGTTTCCATTTACCAAGCCATCTTCAATCTGATGAAAAAAATCTCTTTCCAAATTATTCTGCCAGTTAATCCCTTTCCATGAAAATTTCCAAATAAGAATCAGGTTTTCTGTCATGGAGTTAAGAGCTTCATGCCCCCATCTGCACAAATGCCACATGTCAGTTGACCCATAAACTGATAAAGCAAGATTGATCCAATCAGTAAGTTGCGTGGAAACTGAAGAATGGGAAATTCCCATTGTTCTGAAAATAGTGCAAAGATCCATCAAAGCTGGTCCTTTACATACTCCTTTGTGTCTTTAAAAAACTGTCCTACAACTGGGACATTTTTTACATCCCTTTCTTAGACTTCTGATACATGGGTCAGGAACATTAGGTAAGCTCAGCATTAGACTAAAGGACTGCAAAGCACTCGCATGCGACAGGAAACACAGTAAAAGGAATCTTTGCAGCAACTTTCCTCTAATGCATTATGCAACATAAGCCATAACCCACAGCAAAGCATAGAAGGAAGGGCTCAACCTGCGCACTCTAGCATTGCAATACAACATGCCCATTTGAAACACATTCCAACCACCATCAGAATCACACCAGGACACCTCATTTTTCTTGTGGACACCTTGTTTTCTTCACCTTGTTTTCACAACACAAGATCATGGGGATGGCTAAACACCTCCCTCCTATGAAAGTTCACAGGACAGACTGGAAGCCGTCTCTAGAATGACTGGTCTCTCAGCTATCTAGCCAGGTTGTTGTTATACTCTACCTGCTAATACTGCAGACCCTAAGTAATATATGTTCTGTTATACAAAACTCACAGATTACTACTCAGAGGTGCTAGTGTGCTTATCAGTTTTCAGCCACATTAACAGTACAATCCTAAGCATGTTTACTCAAAAGTGAGCCCTACTGAGTTTTATGGGTTTTATTCCCCAGTGTATGCTTAGGACTGCAGCCTCATTCTATTATTGATGTGACTCAGAGCTATTGCTCCAAGCATTTTAAAAACATTGAATTATAAAGCTAGTCTCAAAAAGATTCATTATCTTCAACAAATCCCTTCCCAGATCGAGTACCAAACTTCTGCTATCTATTTTGGGGACACAAAGAACATTCAGCAAAAACCATACTACAAAATTAGCTCTTTTCATTTGCGTAAAACAAGACTTGCTCCAAGATTAATTTGACTTCCTCTACTGAAATACTGGAGGAGGGGAGAGAATGTGGATGAAGAGCAGTGTTGTGATTTGGGAACAATTTCAGCCAGCTCTAATTTTAGTATTCTATGTGGCTACTTCATGCAGTGGTGGGATTTGAAGGTAAATGCCTGTTCCAGACCAATGAGCAAACAGGGAAAAGCAATTATTACAGGGGACTTTTTAAACATTACCTACTTCAAAGCATCTGTAGCAAAGGCACAGACTGAATCAATCCAAATAAGCTACAAGCAATACCTATAACTTCAGCTTTTGAGAAAGTAAACAAGAGTCCAAGCTCAGCCAGGAAAGCTGCAGAACAAGAGTCCAAGCCTAACTGCAGAGTGACCTCTACAATGACCTCATGGACTGGAACCTCACGCAGGTCACTTGCAGGCTGTCCACTTCATGCAGGCTGTCCACTTCATGGTTAAGTTTCTTCCATCCGGGGCCCCACTGCAGTTGGGCAGCAGACAGGCCTGATTGAAAGCCTCCCCAGGGAGATCACAAATGGGCAGCTCTGGAAATCTTACTGCCTTCAGTGGAGACAAAAATTATTAGATTCTAAACATGAAGGGCTGCTGCTTTATTGGCTAATGGCCTCAGTTCCATCCGTTCAATAACTAATTAAGCAAGGCATGCTCAGGCTAGATTGGGCTTTGCATGCAGCAGCAGAATGTTTACCTGCATATACGATCTTTCTTCTGCTGTCATGTGTAAGAGCCTGAAGACTGGAATGGAAAAGTTTGTGTTATGCTTTTACCTTAGAGCAGTAGGTCCACCGGCATTGCAAAGTTAAAACAAGCCTCTGATTTGGATTCAACAATTCCTGGATTTGGGGACTGGGAAGGGCAGGACCAGCACAATGGCTTAAGAAAGCCTACTCCAACCTGGCTCCCACAGTGCTGTCCAACCACCCATTATCCCTGACTACTGTCTATGCAAGCTAGGGCTGAAGGTCCCGGATTCAATCCCATTTCCTCAGGTAGGGCTAGGAAAGAGTCTTGTCTGACCCCTGGAAAACAGGTACCAGCCAGTAGCAACAACTCAGGGCACAGCTGAGCCAACTGTTTGACTCAGTTAAGGAAGCTTCCGGGATTCCTATGCATCTTTGTTGTGTAGACGACAGCCTAGTTTCTCTCTGTACTCAAGTAATGTACTGGAAACTAGTGCAACTTTGTTCTTCTTCCAGCTCCTCGAAAATGCTCTGGCCACTGAACCATTCTCCAGACTGAAGACCTGCGTGGGCTAGAATGCCTTCTAAAATGCTGCTTCCAAGAAGTGCTGGTAATAGTCAACACACATCTTGCTTTTTTTCTTTTAAAGAGGGTAACACAGAAACATATAGCATTTTAAAATGTTCATACTCCAATGGTTTAAGGGATGAAAAATGTTTTTTACCATCCTGTTCAATGCAGAAAACACTGAAACATCTGAGGCATCAGTACTATAAATTGTACAAAGAAAAATTATCCAACCAGGCAAACATTTCCAGTGGGAAGGACACCACTTCCTGTTCACAGGTACACTTGGCTTTCCCACATACTAGACAGCAGCCGTCATTCTTGCATGGAACCCTGCCATTTTGAGAGAACGGTATGCATGCCATCTTTGTGTGCGTTACACTGTGGTACAAAAAACTTTTCTGCCTGATTAATCATGTGTGTGGAAAGAATGCATTATGTACCAGTGATATCCTGTCTAGACATCTGCTTTATTCTTTGCACAGTTATTACCAACCGAAGGCTTATACTGCCAGAACATCACAACTGGCACTGGATTCCCTGTAAGAGCAATATTTTCATCAAACTGTTCACCACAACTTCAACATCCCTTTTCTTGGCTCAGCCACTGCTAGCTCATGTTTTGTCCCAACAAGTCTCACTTGACACGTGTTTACACAGAACTACATTTGCCATCTTGATGCCCGTTCTCCCAGCTGGGAGAGATCCCTTGGAACTCTCCACAATCCCTTTTGGCTTTACCATCCTAAATGGTTTGGTGTCTTCAGCCAGCTAATTCCAGATCATTTATGAATAAACTGAAAAGCATTGGCCTAGTACGGATTCCTTGTTGGACCCCACTGCTTACATCCCTTCATCAGCAGAAATTACCATTTTTTCTACTCTCTGCTTTCTATTCTTTAATAAGGTACTGATCCATATGAGGATCATTTACTCATTCAGAGTCTCATTCAGGAGTTCTAAATTATCAATAATTTAATATACAGGTTAAGAAGCTCACACATTCACGTGAGAATCCTAATAGATCTTCTTTATGTAGGTGGAATAGAATGACCCATTATAAAAAATAAACTAAACAAAACAACCCGATAGTAAAGACTTAAAAATCTGGGGATAGTTGCAGAGAACCATATAATGAAATCAAACATTAGTGAAAGGTTGTCTATAGGGAAACTCTGAAATAAAACTAAACATTAGTTTGAATAGGAAGAGGCCAATTTAGGATGTAATTTTTTTTGTCTCTGTGAGTGGACACAATTTCACTATAGATGGCCTTGAAATTAATCCATTTCTAAAAAGTGAATAGACAGCTAAAGTCATCACTGGAAGCCAAACTCATGAATTTCCAATGCCTTCACTGGGATTTAGAATTAAATGGGTGATCCACAGCACATACACTTATATTCTGCACTGAAAATACCTACAGACTTCAATTTATATGAATACACTACTACCAGTTGGATAAGAACCATACTCAATGGAGGCTAAAGTGGTAGATGGAAGATCTCCAGGCAGCTTTCACACTGACAGCCATTAGCATGTGTGAAGCCAACTATGTAATCCACATTCATATTGCATTCTCCATATGTTTTGTGAATGAGTTCCTTCTATTCCTCCCTTCTCTGTTATGAGCAATGCAGAATTATTTGTGGTATGCATTCCCCGTTCCATTTAATAAAGAAAATGAGGGAACACTCAAAACACACCCAAATTATGAAAAACAGTTTGCACAAATTGGACACATATCTGCATGAAGTTTGCTTACTTCTTTAGCACTCATGGTTTATTCTGAAACAACAGTATATAGCCAATCCTAATATCCTTCCCGGTTACCGCTAAAAAATGCCTGGGTCAGAGTGGTACAATAGCATGCACCATTCAAAAACAGTCATGGCAGTGTATTCACCATATAGCATGTGTCAGCTGGGTTTTGTCAAGTAACAAAACAGTGCATAAAATAGTAATACATAAAAGCAATACATAAAATAGTTTCAAAGGTGGAATTAAGAAAAGTTTAAAAATCAATGACTATGCAAAATGTAAGGTATTAGCATTTTGAAGGATTCTGTGAAGCTGATTTTTTTAAATGATTAAGCTATGTAGAAGATTGTGAGGAATTTTTAACTATGTGCATTTTATGTCTTCAACTGCTAATTCAATTGCTGTTTTCAGCTTTTAGTTTAAATGTCATTAAACACTGCAGCCTTTTCCACTGTCAAAAGACAACATTTCAGATTTTAGCTTAAGCTGCTAGCAGACAACAGAGACTGTTATGCACACCTGTCACAGGCTTCAAGCATAAGAAAGCCAAAATACAACCCACAAAGCCAATTGGGTTGTTTTAACTGCCTGGTCTCTTTAGTCATCTGGTCTCTGGGATCTCTCTCCCCGCATTCAACACACGGTCATGAATTCTGATACCCAGTGACATTTTCTAGTGTGAGTCAGTACTGACTGCGGAGATGGCTTGCTTTTGCTCACAAGGAAATGGCAGCAACTTAATGAAAAAACAGAGGGGAAAACTTTGTGTTGCTGTGGAAGCACAAAGCCAAAAATTTAGCGGTGTGCCCGGGCCAGAGAACGGAACTGCTGCAGAGCCAAATATCTAGTGGCAAGGCAGTGGCAAACGGCCAGTGACTTTAAATGTGCTGTTCCACCCAGACTTCCTCCTTGTAAGTATCTCCCTTTTTAACCTTAGCAGAAGCATCTAAGACCCAAATTAATTTTCTCCTTATAAAGTGTTAAAATCCCCCTGAAGCTGTCCTACGTGTGACAGCAAAAATACCCCCAGCAGATGCTGGTCCCAGAAACCTGAGTTAGCCTCACAGTGTTGTGACATGTATCCCTTCTCCTTCTCCTTCCGTACAGTATATTGCATGGTTGAGGCACTTGGTCTGATCACAGCAACATAAGCATTTACTGAGCCTGAACTTGAACAAATTATCAAAGAACTACATCGTTTCCCCTGTGCAACTTCCAGCAGGACAACGCTTTGAAGCATAGACTGTCCTAAGGAACAGAAAGCACATTAACAGATCTTGTCGCACAGCTGCTGGTTTTGTTTGTAATTCTGAAGCCAATTATTCATTGTGCATTATACTAAAGCCTAAAGTGCACAAGAACCTGCCTTCAGGCACTTCTGTGAGAACAAGCTCTTATGCATAAATTCTGAACATGGGATTTGAAGGGCCCAGAAATAGCTGTCCAGATCCTTCGGTGAATCTTCAAAGATGTGCTAAATCTTTCTCAGAAGTGGGAATGCTCAAAGAGAGAGCAGTACAACAAAAGGAGGCATATCTTACTGCATGCCAAAAGATTTCCAACAAGGCAGCCTCCATCATGGCCAAGCAAACCTGGCTTGGACCCAGGCATCCTGCACAAATTGCCCATTGAATAAGCCCTGAAGGATGATCTTTAGCAAGCTGCTACTCTTCCTCATGGGCACAAGCAACTGAAGCTAAATGGTCACCTGGCTCCACAAGGGTCACAGGAGAGCCTCCTGCCCTCTCACTAAGCATGTGATTAATTTGAAGCTATTTATGAAGCCAGCCACGTACCTTAAAAGAACAGTTATTTTCATAACTTTCCAGCAGCAGCTCACCTGGAACAATACCATGCTACGTTAACAAATACTCCAAGCACTATGGGAACAGAGCGCTTGTACCAATGCTGCTACTCTCAAGTGCAAGAAAGGTCCTCCAAAGAATACCAGAGTCCACTACGCTAGGTACCTGAGCTTCAAGTCCCAGTATGGCTTCTTGGTGAAACAGCAACATAATCCAAACAGCAAGCTGTTTGCCACTGGCTAGCAGATATACTTCGCAGTGTATCTGTGAAGAACAGATCACAGAACAGTAGGGCGGGAAGGGGCCTAGAAGGCCACTTGGTCCAACCCCCTGCTAGCTAGGACACTGAACACCATTGCACTCAGATGTCTGTCCAGTTGGCTCTTTATTTTTTATCTTTTATAAATAAAAAAGAAATAAATGAAAAGAAAAAGTTACTAAGGGATCTTGTACAAAAATTATATATATTACTTGATGTGGGAATTTGTACCCAATTTGTAACTACAATTTTGATATAAAATAAAAAAAGTTAAAAAAGAATAGTTAAAAAAGAATGCTTAGTTAGATCTTGAATGCCTCCAGTATGGGAGAGTCCACATCCTCCCTAGGTAATTGGTTCTTTTGTTGTACTGCTCTCACAGCCAGGAAATTCTTCCTGATATCTAGTCTGAACCTGGCTTCCTGTAACTTGAGCCCATTATTCCCCATCCTGCACTTTGGGATGATAGAGAAGAGATCTTGTCCTTCCTCTTTGTGACAGTCTTTCAGGTACTAGTAGAGTGCTATCATATCAATCCTTACTCTCCTCAAAGCTGAAGATACCCAGTTCTTTCAATCTCTCCATACAGGGCTTTGTTTCTAGACCCTGGGTCATTCTTGGTGCTCTCTTCTGAACCCTTTACTTCCACAGGGCCATCTTAATGACATGTAAACGTGTCCCTGGAGTGCTCCCACCTCAGGCAGATGGTAACTTCTTGGCTGTGACACTGTTCTTCAGATATGCTATTTCCAGCAAGATTCTTGTGGCACTCAATAGCACTTGATCTTCTAGTACTTGAACCTCCTTATTCTCCCATGCCTTTTAATGTAATGTACTTTTTGATGCATTGTTTAATGTTGCATTTTACCTGCTAAACTTAAATGATGCTGTTTTTTTCTTATTATTGTTAGCTCGAGCCGCCCCGAGGCTTGTGGCAAGGGGCGGCCTATAAATTTCCAAATAAATAAATAAATAAATAAATAAATTGTTAGCTGTGTTAAAAATATTATTCAAAGCAAGAAAAATGTACCCATTAAGGAAAAGCATATTCGCTTATGGTAATCAATAATAAGCCCATGCTATCACTTACAATTTGAACTTAATTCCATTTTAGCTCAGGTGAAAGTCAGAAAACACAACCACCATCTTATCTATGACACCCACCTAACACTGGCCGACTTGTGCACTGACAGTTCCCCCCACCCCAATCCCACACCAAAAGAACACTATTTTTGCACTGAAATTTAAGCACAGCAAATTAGAATCTCCTTACTTTGCACAAAGTTGCTTGACATGTAAAATTTATTCTGAAAGAGGCATTTCAGATTCAAACTGTCGAGAACAGTACCAGTAAGCAGTATGATACCAGCATACAATAAGTGAGATGACAAATTGGCCCACGGAGTATTGATTTTCTTGTCTTCCTGAACACTTGAACATTTGCATACTTTGCTCATATGATTTTAAACATCACCTCATTACAGGTGGGGAAGGAAAACTGTGGCCAACAAGATGCCAGACTGCAACTGCTATCATCCGTTACCATTGGCCCGGCTGTAAAACATCTCAAATGCCACAAATTACCCACACCTACATTAGAGGATGAAAGGCATTTGAAAAAGGAGAATTAAATTATCAGGAATATGAATCCGATGGCATTTCAAGACATTCTTGCAAGCAGAAAATCTCAGAATAGAGCTTGTACCTACCACATGCCGCACATCCTCAAACTATGAACATATCATAGTCAAAAGTAATCAAATACAATACAGAAAGATGCTGACTGGACAGGCTGAAAGTTTCAGATTTGTTAGTCAGAAGGCACAGCCACTCATGTATGGTTACCATCTACCACACTGTAAATAACCACATTAACCCTTCTTACAAAGAGTTGAAAAAAATCCACCCCCTGCAAGTAAAAGCAGAAATAAGGTGATCCTTTGAAACATTAAAAATCTAAATGAGGAAAACCACAGTAAAGATAGCCAAGAAAAATGGAGAGCAGCTAGCTAAAGATTGCCTTGTTAAAGATGTAATACGCATATTTTTTACAAAATGGAGGCCTGCTAGAGAATAAGTAGGGTCATCATACATCAAGGTTTGCGATTTCTCATCTCACACAGTGAAGATTTGGAAGAAACAATGCTACAAAGTCTTTACATCTGTCTTGAAACAAAGTGTATCTCAGAGAGCCATCTCAGTTAGCAAATGTGAAAATTTTTCAGAGTCACATGGGATTCTGAATTTATGAGGCCTATAAACTACTGACATCAATGTATAATCCCTAACTAAAAGGGCAAGTCGATTAACACATATGAATGGATGTTCAGGAAAATGTATTTCATAACTCTTAAGATTTTTAAAATGTTAAAATGTACAGTGACTTTAAAAAAATAAACTCCCTAGGATTTGGGAAGGGGCTTATTTGTAATCCACAAAATTAAGTCCAAAGCAGATCAACGATAATTCTGAGTCCAAAAGAGAAGAAGTGGTATTTGAAGTTTACAGTGTAATCCAAGTTTACAGCGTAATCCTATGCCAACTTACTTGAAAACTCCTTCTGTATTTAATGGGACTCATCCACTAATAAGTGTTCACGATTGCAGAGGTAGAACACTGAGCTAATAAAGCAACTACACATAATCCAGAATCTTGTTATGATCACAACTATGCACAACATCTTCCCATTATGAATCCCGTCCATGAATTCACAATACCTGCATACCTACAAGATTTGTAATAACCTGTGCTAAGCCCATAAAACAGAGCAGAGCATAAATCAAACAATTTTATAGAGTAAGGGCTATTACACAGAGGACACAAACCCTGACTTTGTGTATTTGTACATAAGTCAAATAGCCACCCCAAGTACTGTAAATTCCATCATAGGCAGAGAAATACAATCACGCTCTAGTAATCAAGCTTGGAGCATCTTCATGTTGTAGTTGTACAGGGTATTTCACCTGCCCATTTCCTCCTACAACTGTCAGCAGCTGCTAAGCAGCCTTCACTTCTTCACATCAAGGGCACGCTGAGGAGCTGTCATTTCCCAGAGGCAGGCACACTTCAGAGCTAGGCAAAACAAGGGCCAGGTGATGTAAAAGCAGCAAGAACATCTAGAAGCACTGCAGGGATAAGACAGGTCTGAATACTATGTTCTCAATACACCATCATTCAAAACACAACTGAAACGTGCTTTACACAGTAAGGTAAATTATTCAGAAGTTTGTGATTTTGTACAATTCCAGAAGGTACTAAAAATAGCCGCATGGTTTCACTGGCCAAACATAGAGCCAACTTATAGTCAACCACTCACCCAGAACCAGTAACGATTTCTTCTATGCAATACGTGTTACAAGACCATCTTTTTCCCTGTCCATGGCCCACAAACATAGATAAGCACATCTGTGCTTATCTCTATGGCTAAGCAAGACATCTTTATTACACCCACCAGTAAACAGAAAACAGAAGCAACCTTACTTCCTCAAACACAGGTGTTAACAAAGGTAGCACAAAAGAAACTTATCATACCAAACGGATATTAACAGGTGTATGCTACCGATCTGTTTGACTACCTGAACAGACTTTGGACTGGTCTATCATTACCTGATGACTGTGCCATCAAGTAATGATTCATATGAGCAAGTGCCCAGGCTTCTAACCAAGAACAGCAGACCCTGTCTACACACCCAGGAAACGCGCAAGACCAGCTTCTCACTGGCTTGTATGTGCATGCTCGACACAAAAGGTACACCATCACCTGTATGAAGCTGCTTTACATGCAAGGTGGTGATACAAGGGGCCATCGAAGCCACAGCAATCACACAAAGTACGTACACAACATACAACCACAATGGCGAGCCAGATCACACGAGTCCACGTCGAGGGCAGCCCAAGACTGGACCTCGAAGCTCCCAAGGAAGCTGCGGAGGTCGGAGTGACGTAGGAAACGCCCCAAGTGTCAAGGCGTCGCAACACACGCATCCTCGGGCATGCACAGCCTGCCTTGGCCCAGACGTGCTCCCGCGATCCCTCCTGGGCAAGCCTCGGGGGCTCGCTAAGGTGACCCTGACCCGCCCTTCGCGCCCGGCCCCGAAGCCCCGCCGCGGCCCGGCAGCCCCGGGCGGCGGAGTGGGGCCCGAGGCCAGGCGAGCCCGCCCGCCCCTTGGGTCCGCGCGCGCCTCGCGGCCGCTGGGCAGCCGCGCGGCTCCCGCTCGTCGGAAGCGGCGTGGGAACGAGCGCGCGTCCCTCCCCGCCCCCGCCCCCGCCCCGCGGGACAACCGAGCACATGCTCCCGGCCGGTGCGGCGCCGACTGCGCGGGAGCACGGCGTGCTCGGCAGGCCGGGCGGCTTTGTGTGCGGGCGAAGCACGGCGCCCGCCGGCCCCAGCCTCCGAGTTCGCGGGGCGGCCGAGCCCCCGAGCGGGAGCAGGCGGGGGCTCCTGCCCTGCCCCCCGGAGCGGGGCGCGAGCCCCGGGCTGCGGGGAGGGGGGCGCCCCGCAGAGGGCGACTTTCGCTCCTCCGGCCTGACGAGAGGCGCGGGCCAGGCCCGGGCCTAGCATGCCGCCATGAGGAGCCGAGCCCGAGCCCGGCCCCGGCCCCGGCCCCGGCCCCGGCCCCCCCGCGGCCTCGGCGGCTCCTCCGCCGGCCCCCGAGCCGCCCGCCCGCCCCGCTTTCCCCTCAGACTCACCTAGAGGTACCGGCCCGTGCCGGGCGCGCCTCTCCTCCGCCGCCGCCGCCGCCATGGAGCTGCCCTGCGTCGCCGCAGCTCCTTGCCTAAGGGCCCGGGCTGAGGCCCGTCATCGCCGCGGAGCAGGAGGGGGAGGGGGCCGCGCGCGCCGCCGCCGCCGGGATCGCGGTCCGGTCCGTGCTCAGCCTCCCTCAGCGCGGCCACCAGAAAGCGAGGGGAGGGCGGGGGCTCGCGAGCGCGGAGCGCGGAGCCCGGAGCCGGAGGGAAGGAGGGAGGGGCGGCGGGAAAACGCGGCGGCGGGATCCGGGAGCGGAGCGGGAGCTCGGGAGGAGGAGTTGTTTCTCCACCCCTCTCGGGAACGGAGGGAAAACCCGGCTCTCGGAGCCCGGGACAGGGGCGGGGAAGAGAACAGGAAAGTCCGTGCGCTCGGAGGCGTCGCCAGCCGGGGAGGCAGTCCCTGCGGGGCTCGCGCGGAGGGGGCGGTGGGGCGGCCCGCCAGAGTCGGCGCTCCGAGCCCGCGGCCGCTGCCGCGGAGAGGCCCCCGCCAGTGCGCGCTGCTGGAAGTGGCTTCCGGGACGGGGCGGCCTCTGCCCACCGGGCTCCCCCCGCGCTGCGCGTGGCCGTGTGCGCCGGAGGCCGCGCTCTGGAACCGGGCAGCCCGCCCACGGCCCCCCCCGCAGAAACGGAAGACGCGGTCCCTCGAGCACGCGCCCGCGCGCGCACACGGACTTCGGCGCAACTTGGCGTGCCCGCTCCGCCGGCAAAGCGCCGGGGCCCTCGGGCGGCCTGCTTCTGGCGCTTCGGCCCGCAGGCGGAAGCAGGTCGGAGACCTCCCGCTTCGGGGGCCCGCTCTGCCCCGGAGGCCAGCCCGGTGCCAGGTGCCCTGCTTTCCTGTCAGGCGGCTTTCCTGAAGCGGCTGGCTCTGGTTCTTGCTTCAGCGGGTTTTGTTCCTTTATAACTCTCTTCTATTTCGATTGTTTACTACTCTAGTCTGTCCGTATGAGAATATGGAGCAGTATAGAACTGTTGTAGGTGAACGAATGGAGAATAAAACCCACAGAGCCCACTGCAACAGGTGGGATTGACCAGGTAACAGTTCAGTAGCCCCTTCAGAATCCAGTTGCACAGCAGTCTAAGGTGGGTCAACTCGGAAGCGCTGCGGAATGAGCCGCCCCCCCAGGGATGCTCCGGATTCGCACCTCCAGGGAGCTGGAGAGCAGTGCTGAGGCTGCTCCCTGAAAACCCACGTGCCTCTTATGTCAGTCAGTTTGGTTTGGCTTTTGAGTTACCATGCACAGGATTGCTCTGCAAGGAGGAACAGGAGACCAAAGAGGTCCCAAGCCAGGATCTGGAGGCCACGCATGCGCATTTATAGTTCTGTGTCAGTCCTGGTTGTGCAGGAGTACACCTGATGCTGGATCTTACCTGGTTCAACGTAAATGTAATATAATCAGAAGGTCTGTTCCCACAAACATTCATCCAGCAGCATTTTATACCTATTGCAAACTGACTTCAAGGACAGCCCAGTGTAGCGCCTCAGCTGTCAAATCAGTCCAAGTTGGTAAAAAGCTCACTTGTTCTCAACATATCTGTCAAGAAGAATGTGTGCCTGGCTAGCGGATAGGCATTTCATGAAGAGAGATTCTATATAATAGATTCAGCATGGCCTTTCTGAGTTACATACATTTAGGATGAATTGTGTTTACAGTTATTCTTCAACCTTTTTATTTTGCAAGAATGGAAGTACTGATGCTACAAGTATTTATGGTTTTATAAGGTATTCTTATCCTGTTTGCCATTATCATTAGTTAATGATGGCTGGTTGATCACATAAGCACAAGAGCCCTGAATATGAGTTGTTACTGAATTGTGTTTTGTGTTCTGTAAACTCAGCTGACCTGTTATTAACCAGAGAGAACCCAGAATTCACAACTGATCAAAAATCCACAAGCTGGTTTTGATGACGCACTTGGCCCATAGGGAATTGTTTAACTCACAATATGCTGCAATGCAAGCATTTTGAATATTAGCCTTCACTGGGGAGATCCCATGTCATGTAACCTTAGTCATCAGAGGTTATTTGAGGATTTAACAACTTCCACATAACCTTTGGTTTGTTGTGAGGGTTGTTTAACCCTCAAATAAACTTCCACATTTGCATGATACAGTAACCCCTGAACTTGTATGTTAAAAACATCACCTAGTGTGCACACTTACTCGTGGGTTACAACCCCTGATGAGCCAGTTTGTTGCATGGACTGGGGGTTGATTGTTTAATCATGGTTTAACAGACCATGGTTTGCTGACACAGCCACTCACAATTCAACAACCACCCATACTCTGGTTTGCCTTTACTTTGATGCCTCTGTTGCTTTTGGGTACAATCTGCAGTCGATCCCCAGTGCAAACAATCCTATAAGAAGAAATGGGAACTGCAGAAGAGATTCTGTCCTTTCCCTCTCCTCTGTAAAGGAAGCAGGCAAGGCTGCTACGGCTGCAGCAAATGGCTTCCATGTAATCCTGCTCCGTTACTGCTTACTGCATTTGTGCTCCTAGGCACTGAATCGGAGGCAGGAGGTGGAGGAGAAAGGGGCAGCAAGGAAGCCTTCACTTCCCTTACTCAGCTCCCCGCACACTGCCTAGCCAGGAGCCCTCCGTCTTCACACAGTGGCATGATTTACAAGACTGATTGCTGATTAGATTGTTCTGTCCAGTTATGCAATAAATAAAACCGCTTACTCCAGTAAGGGGAATAGCGCTGGCCTGACCCACAGCAGCAAGCATCTTTGTAGCCAGGGGAGATTTATTGCCTTTCAAGAACTTCATCAGACTTCTGTAAATTAGTCCCGGCTTGGCTTTCCTTCAGCTGGCAGTACATTATCCGCTTTCACAGCTGTTAAGAGAGCTACTCAGGGTGAGTCTGTTCCATGGAACAGGCGTGCTTGGCCTTTTGTGGCCCACACCTCACAAGGCCAGTTTTTGATGTTCCAAACCAGTCCAGAGGTCAGAGCGCTGAGCATTATAGCTTTGGTTTCTAAAATATACACAGTAAGTAAGATGATCGCTTTGGGATACTGTGACACAATCCTGGGAATGTTAACTTGGAAGTGACTCCAACAGATCTCAGTAAGACTCCCTTTGAGGAAAGTTCACACAAGATCACACCTTTAGTGTGAATTCCTGCAAAAATCACAAGCTTTGGTAATAATGCCAGCTGCAGCTCAGAATGAAAAAAAAATCATTAATTTGTATACCATTAATTGAAAGAACCCTTAAAGAGATCAACTTTCCTATATAAATATATCACTCACTGGTAGCTTGCGTGTATATTATTTCATGTTTATACCGTTCCAATAGTCACAGTTCTTTGAGCAATTCACAACAATTTATAAAAACTTAGACACAGCTGGAATAAAAAGCAAATTTTTTTTCCAATATACACAGTTTAAGGACAATTTAACAGCTAACTTTTTAGTACAAACTAACCCTTTTAAAAACGGCTCATGTGAATACCACATAATGCCAGTAAAAACTGTTATCCGTCGGAGAGAAAGGGGAAACCTTAACCTGATGCGGAAAAGACTTGGCACCAGGTGGGTTTCAGTGCAGAGATATTTTGCAGTTGGGAGGCAGCCACTGGGAAGTTCCTCTCCCTCACTGTTGAATCCCAACCTCCCTCAGAGGAAGGAAGGTGGGCCTCAGATTTGGATCCCTGTGTCCAGGTAAATTGAGGTATGGAGAGACTCTCCAACAGGTACAGCGACAGCAAGGTGCATGTTCTTCTGCACCATGGCCCCATGTTATGAAATGCCTACCCCTTTGATATTTGGGAGGCACCAGTTCTGGTGTGTGTTAAGCACCAAGTAAAGACTCGTTTCTTTACCAAGGGCCAATCTGAATGAACACGCTGTTCAGGTTGTTTGTTAATTGTCTTGTGGAGAGTATTGTTTTAAGGTTTTTAAAAAATAAATACTTGATATAAGTATCTTGGTATTCAATATTTAAACGTCTATTACAATGTAGTTTAAAGCTGTAAAACACTTAGAATTTTTTTTAATAGTAAGCAGTATATAAATCAACATAAATATTTTTAACTACCTAGAAGCCTCATTCATTGTTTGAATGTAAGTTTGTCTTTAAAGGGTTTAATAGAGTATTAAAATATCGATTCATTTGTTGAATGAGTTCCTTTTTTATCTTGGCATCTCCATCAATGGTGGAGTTTTGGAGCAACTAGAGGTGGACTGTTATATCTCCTTGGTATTGTTTAATAATGTATTCTTTGTGGAGGGAAGCATTAGGCATGAATAAATATCATTTTAAATACACCTTTTCAAAATGACACCTGCAATTCTACTGCATACTGTAAGATACAGTCCAAGTCATTGGGCATCATTCTCAAGTTCTATAGTTGCCATTGAACAAATGATGACTGTGTTCATTAGTATTGAATGGGGGCGTGTATATGTGTGTATTGGAGGGAGGGAGAGGCAATGCACCCAGTAGCACTTGTTGCTTTCTCCCGTTCCCCACTGGTGGTCAAGGTGAAGAAGTTTCCTCATCCCTGAAATAATCCTTAATCATTGAAAATCAATGATAATTCCCATTGTTGAATTGATTACTGGCTAAGGCACATATTGGATCGGGTGGTGAACAAGACATAGTTCTGAAAAGTTTCCATTTGGGGCCTTTGAGGAAAGTGTGTGTTTTGGAGGACCTCGTCTCAACGGCAGCAGCTCCAGAATGCGCTGCAGAGCATTCTTGGGCTGTGGGCACACTTGAGAGCCTTGCAGCCACGGTCACAAAGATGCTAATAACCTGAGCCGGTCCCTAATGGATGAGGTACACCATTCTGTGCATGTGTGCACAAGCTTTTGCATGCTTGCCCCCATGTATCCTGCCCCACTCCTCCATTTCTGCTCCAGCTCAAGCCTTGCCACCCAGCCAGAGAGTCTGAGAGTGAACACTGGCAGGTCCCCCCGTTCTTGTATTCTGTCTCTCCACAGTCTCACGCATAACTCACTGAATTTGCTAGGAGTAGCAAAATAGATTTTTCCTTCAGTGCAAGAGCTATGGAGCTTCGAATGGAAGAAAAATGGGATGGGAGCCTTTCGATTCCTGTTATAGGAAAGCTGCAGATTTCTTGTGCTGCTCAAAGTGTCTCTAATTGAGTTGGCCTCTCTCTCATTCTCTCGCTTTCCCTCTCTCACGCTCTCATCATCATCATGGGGGAAGGAGAACTGTGAGGCTCCAAAAGAGGACCCAGCTGGCTCTCATGCCAGGCTCCAGCACAGAACCTCTACTTTGAAGATACAACTACCTGCAGGACTGCTACAGGCATTTCTAGAATGAAAAACATTTGAAAATTTGAGAAATACAAAGGACAATTGTTCTACAATCTAAGTGGTATTGTTTTGCTGTGTGTTTTGGGACCCTTTTGATCCTTCTGCTCTTAAGCATATTTTCAAGGTCTTGTATCTTGTTTAGCCCTCACCCTGTGCAAAGGTAGACCAAATTGTGGCATAGATTGCTTCCCAGCGTGGACATACTTTACTTTGGAATATTTTTTGCTCATAGGGAATGACCTATTTATCATCCTAATAAATTTGTTTTCCATCCATGGGAATGGAGGTTGATGTGTTTTCTCAAAAGAGATGATTTTGAGAGGAAGGAAAGGATGTTCACACACACAAGGAATGGAAGCATCTGCTGTTGCTGGGGCTTGTGGCCTCACTTCGAGACACAACCAGCTCTCTCTCGTTGGGAGTGCCTTACTGCAGTTTTACGAGCGGAGAACCCAAGCAGTTTGTCTTCCCCTTGAAACATTTTGTAAGAGGATGTTTCTCCCTCTGGCATTTCGAATGTGATTCTTCCTGTCTTTCTTGACAGTTCCAAACCAAATTAACTGCCAAGAAGATTTTGAACCTGATATGGAGCGTCTTAGAGTCAAGATCCAGGTGAATCGTGTTTTAACATAGGCTTAGCCAAATGCCTGCCTGCTTCTCAAACCTATCAGCGTGGATTAAGTTGCATGACAAAAGAATTATTTTAAAATCTGCTGGGAGGGTTTAAAGTATCTCATGTGATGGAATTCCTTGACTAGGGAATCCTGGTTTTCTCTGTCTTTGTGGGCTTTCGGCAAACAGAGGAAAGCTTTTACTTTTAAGAAGGCCTTTGAAGTAGCCCAGGTAGACATGATCTCACAATGTTAGGTCCTTTGGTCCCACTATTTCAAGCAGGTATTCACACATTCCCATTTAAATCAGTTTAATTTCAGATTGCAATCCTAATGCACATACCTGATCCTAGAGTGGCACTAATTTGGAATGGTTCTGCTCCTGCTCGAAGGGTTGATTCCAGAAAGTGGCACTGCGGGGGTTATTGCTCCGCACCTTGGCAGTTGTGCCACGAGGTTCAACAGGGCTCGGTTTTATCCTCCATGCTGTTTTAGCATCTATTTGAAACTGCTGGGGCAAATTGGGGGTGGGGGGAGCTGATGTGTCATGGCTCAGGTAAGAGACTTTTATCATACTGTGGCCCCCTTGCACTTACTAAGCACAGGCTACACAACCCATGGGTAGTTGGGGCTTTGCCAATGCGAGTTTCAGCCGATGCTTCGAGTTTCTTGTCCCTCCACAGCCCAGAGTTCCAGCTTCAGCGGTCCCTCCACACTAAACAGAAGCAGGGCATGTCTGAGTTGCTTGTGAAACTGGATACAAAGCAGAAGCAACAGACGCGAGGGAAGTGGCATGCCCTTGTGCTGCCATCACAATGCCCGGGTTAAACAACCCATCAGTCGCCATTCTGTGCAGGCCAGCTCTGCACGTGCTAACTTGGTGGCAGGGTGCTTGTCACCAGCAGCAAGTGGATGGCAAACAACCAGTGTTGTTACTGCACTGCCATTGTCTTTATTTTCTCCATTTAATTTCCCGCTGCTTGCTTCTCTCCACCCACAACCCTCCTACTACATATATACTGTAGCTAAACTGGAAACTCTCCATAGTGCTTGGTGCATCTGATTAAGCAGGCTACAGTCCAGAAACATGCATATCTACTGTCCCAAATATTTATGCCAGGATTAATGTGAAGTTTCTAAGGGGCTACAATGATCTGTGGTGTTTACGTACAACTGAGGAAGCGCCAGAGAGCACAATGGGACTTCCACACCAGAAAATATGGGCAGGACTGGGCCACTGAAAAGCGCTGTAGTGTTCCTACCTTCATCATGGAACCACCTGAAGTGTGCTCTGGTTGTCTAGAAAAGCTTACAGCACACCAGAATAAACCTGTTCATCTTTAAGAAGCTGTAAGTCCCTGTTGCACAGCAGTACAGCCTCACATGCATTTTCAAAATGATCAGGTGTCAAAGTGATAGCAAAAGTATCCCTTGGAAAAAAGGACATGGAAATCACATTAAATATAATTGCAACAGAGTGGCTTTGTGCCCATTGGCAGCAGCATTGCCCAAGCTGCAAGAACTCAGTTCTTCCTTCCAGCAAGATCAACAATGAATAAAGGTAAGTACTTTATCATTTCTTTCCAATTAATTACGTAGGTCAGCCCTTTAGAGTCTAATAATGGATTACTATAGGAATGAGGTTTCGTATGGCCGCAGTCATGCATCTTCTGGTGCATTTTCTAGAAGCAAGAGCCAGGGAACCCAGACTGCTGGAAAGGCATTATTTTTCTGGCAACCACAGGCTGCCCTCACCTGATGTGCTCCTTTTTCCCCTTATCTGGACAATAAACGAGGTTTGTCAGGCACCGTTAATTTTTTTGTGTGAGGGATTCCACCCGTCTGAAGAATGGCAACAGCAATTCACACTGCAATCAGCATGTATGTTAAAAATTGTGTATGTAAGATGGATTCCAATACTGTGACAATTGCTCTGCCTTTTGCATTTAGCTAGCAACACTCCCCTGCCCAATTGTAATATCAAAAGGAACAATTATTAACTTAAGCCTTTTAAAAAATATTAATTCCTCTCTCACACCTATAAAGCAAAAATGTAGTTATGCTTTCCTTGGTCTTTTCTGAATCTGAGGTGGCTTGGTTATATTTTTAAAATAACTTTCATTGATTCTATTTAATATTTTTATCTTTAAATTGTGTATCTTTTAAATTTTGAATGTGTTAATTTTGAATCACGTTAAAGCAACCTAAAAGGAAACAGTATAAATACTATTATAAACACTATTGTGTTAAAGCAAAACTGAGAAATATTTTAAAAAGTGACTTGTTCAACTTTGAGATAGCTAATTATTTAAACACAAGCAACTCAGAATTTCTAGCCTTGTTATGTAATGGAACCACCAAGGATCAAAGCATTCCTGGATTGTTAGAAGTGGAAATAAGGAGTGCATG
Source organism: Varanus salvator macromaculatus (assembly GCA_023646645.1). Taxonomy (NCBI): domain Eukaryota; kingdom Metazoa; phylum Chordata; class Lepidosauria; order Squamata; family Varanidae; genus Varanus; species Varanus salvator. Next base: position 274,949 of record JAIXND010000786.1, read on the forward strand.
ATTCGCACACTGATCCTTGCAATTCCTGGTTTAAACAGCCCAGGAATTGACGTTGTGATGCAGGTGTGGACTCAGCATGTAGTTCCTGGCTGAGTAGGGATCTTAGCTCAGCTGACCTGTCAGACTAGAAACCACCATTCTTAAGGTGGACTATCTGGAATAACCTAAGCAGAAGTGGGGAATATATGCCTTTCCAGATACGGCTGGACTGCAACTCCTATCAACTCTTGCTAGCATAGCCCATAATGAGGGATGACAGGAGGGGTAATCCAATAACATCTGGAAGGTCAGACTTTTCCCATTTGGGGGCTAAAGAGAGGTTAAGAACTTCTGAGAAAAAACCATCTGCACATTTTTATTAGAACAGGTGTGACCTCAATTCATCACACCTTTGAAAAGTAAACACATTTTAATGCTTTCCTCCTAAAGCCAGGAGTCTCCAGCAGTCACCTCCAGAAAAGGCCAGACTTTCCTCAGTCTCCAAATACTGTGTGATATCCTTGGAGCAAGATCACACAAACATTCCCCAATGAGCATGACTCAGTCTGGCCCTCTCTGATAGACAAGCCCCCAGGCTAGCCAAGGGTATGCGTCTTGCATTGACTTTCTGTCAGAGCAATATTTCTGTCAAGGCCAGAAAGGAAGATCAGACAGATTCCCCAGATGTTTTGCTTTTCCCACTTTTATGTAGTTTCTTTGCTCATGCGCAGATTTTTCAGCCTAGTTATTTTGAAAGGGCTGTACAGGAGGGCCGCAGCAGCAGAGAGACAGACAGACAGACCGAGGCAGCTTTAGAGCAGGAGGAGAAATACAGACCCCGTTAAGGAAGTTTTCAGGGGTGGAGGATCCGTGGCTTCCAGAGGTTGTTGGATCCCGATTTGTCAGGCACAGCCAGGATGGCCAACGGCCAGGGACCACAGGCAGGGCAGTCCCACATCTGGGAGGGCACATGATCCCCAGCCTGTGCAGCCCCCGGTGAGTAAAACAGGAATGACCCCTCCTCCCCTTGGGTGGGCTTCTATGCGCAAGCTGCACAGCATGGCAGAAAAGGATAGAGCGATACAGGGCACCAGTGCCTCTATCGAAACAATTTAAAGCATCAGTGTTGTGCGCAGCGCCTGTGACATTTGGGGTTGTCTTAATACTGGTACGCCTAGGGTGACTCCTGTCAGTGGGCCCACAGCTGCAGTGGGAGGCCCCTGACATCAGCCTGAGCCATATTCTGGCTGGCTGTTGGAGTTCTCCTAATGGATTCAGCCAATTTCCTATAATTTTGGAAAGAAAGGGTTAGGGGGAAGAATTTGGCATCCTTCATACACAGAATGCGACAGAGGATCAAATCTGACACTGCGTTCATGGCCTCCCGAAGTGCCTGGCTCCGTTTATCCTCAGTCTAGTGAACCCAGCTTCTAGCAACCCTTTCCCTGCCTCACTTTTCTGTTAAGCTGGGACCATCCTGCCTAGATCAAGGGAGGGCGGCTGCAACTCACCATCCAAAGGAGCAGCAAGGGCACCAAACACGAGCATGCTTTTGGGGGAAGGTGGCAGTCCTCCACGTGCATGGACTCACCCACTGGGACGATCTCCCAAGCTTGTACATCGCCAACCCAGCTCCTCCACGGAAGGCGGCTTATGTCAGGGCTGGCGTGAAACTGCACTGTTGGTTGTGACCAGCAGGGGCTCTGCTCCGCCTGCCACACACATTCCAAATCTGCTGGGGCAGACTCAAGATCTCCGTCTGGTGGCCAGGTGGAGAAGGCAGCCCAGCACACCCTACAAGTACTTGCAGGATGGGCATCAGATCAGTAGGTACTTGCAGGATGGGGATCAAAACAATCCTGCCAACCAACCAGCTGAAAGCACCAGGACAGGCTTCTCAGTCCCGCGTGGCTCTGCCGCAGCGACACGGCTCGTCATGGCCCCGATGGTGGCTTCTCGTTCGTTAATCCTGCTTCTGCTTGTGCCTGGCCTCCGGCCCTGCCCTGCCTCCTCGGCATCTGACCACTGCCATTGTCTCTAGCCCTGCTACACATAGCCAAGTTCTCCATCTCCTTCGGCCTGGTTTCCTAGCTGAAGACCCCTACTTACCTTGTGGAGCTGATGGGCAGAGCATCATCCTCCAGTCAGTCCTAAAAGTACGGAATGCATTCCATGAGCCTAAGGGTGGTATCTATGCTCATCTCACTTCTCGTCTTCCTCTTGATGTGAAGCCACTCCATGCCACAAGCAAATTATTTTGACATTGCCGTGAGTCTCTTGCATGAGCTACAGAGCGGTTGCTAAGCGGAGATGAGGAGCGATATACAAGAGATGGAACCTTCTTAGTGGTGCTAATGGGATACTGTGGACCACTAATGACGGCATCCTTTCCCAGAGGAGCTCCACCTGGTTACCTCTCTTACCAGTTAGTTGCAGGAATATCAAGGAGCTTTGAATGTGTGAAAAGAACTTCTTTAAACTGTGGCCTGTTAGTGCTGTCCTTGGGATGTAAAAGCAGTCCACCATGTCGCTGTATAGCAGCATAGCGCAGAAATTACTACTGGACCCACCAACATACACATTAAGGAGCCAATCAGCAGGGCAGCTCAGCCCCTGCCCTGCCTCTGTGCACCCCCTGCACCTTCCTGCTGCCGTCAGAGAAAGGCGCACCACTGGAAGCAAAAGGGACCCGCGTGATCAAAGCCAAGGTGGAGAGACAAGCCATGGATGCGGCGATGCGCTCATCTGGGTTGCTTTATGGGGGGATTGCAAGACGGTCCTGGAGGACAAGGCGAGCGTTGGCTCCACCAGGCGCTATTTCTACCATCGGGGCAGCATGGCTATGTGCAGCAGTGCCTGGAGAGCACGAGTGGCAGGGCTGCTGCCCTCATGTCCCGCCTCTGGGATTCCATGGCGTGGACGGGCCAGCGCGGGCCTTTCCCCGGCCCCAACACGGCGGCTCTCGGACGCCTGTAGCGCTGCTGCAGGTGCTCCCTGCTGTGCGTCAGCCTCACTCCTCTGGTGAGCAGTGGGAGCACCTGCACGTTAGTGCCTTTCACCCCACCAATGTTTTCGCGTGCCTCTGTCTGCAACTAGCAGGTCGTATTCTGAAAAGAATTGGCCCCCAACTACACAAAAGGCTGCTCACCACTGGTAGGCACACAGGCAAACACACGCGCTCAGCAGATTTTTGTTCCAAGTTGCCCAAGGCTTGAATCGTTCAGCATGAAAATGGAACAAGTCTTAAAAAAAAAAAAAAGCTGGAGGAGGAAATAATCTGTATAGATCTTCAAGTCCATTACCTCCCACAATGCACGCCTTGTCTCTTTGCTCGAAGAAGGTGCTTGATCATGTCTCCCATCTGTAGTCTAAGTACTTTCCCACCCCCTCGGAGAGGCAGTGCCTCTGGCAGCGACGCCTTCCAAGCGGGGCACGGGGCCAGCGCTGGCACAAAGGGCTGCGTGTTTCTGCTGGTGTCAGCAGTGCAAATGCAGGTCTGAGCGCCAGGATTCCCAGGCACTTGCAGCTCCAGCCGGCATCTGCTGCGCAGGTGAAAGTCACGATTCACAGTGCAGGATGAGGCCCCTAGAAACAAGGGCCACAGGTACGGAGCGGAGTTGGGGAGGTTTAAAGCAGAGAAAAAGAAAAGGGCTCTTGTACTGGCTGAGAGTAAAATAATTCTGGCAGAACACTGAAGCGAAGATAAGAGCAGGGGCTGGGGCACGTCCTCACAAATTACATCCCCACTGGACACGCTGCACCGAAAGCCCAGCTGACCGCCTTTGGGGTGGTGGGTGCCTGAAAATGGTCCTCCTCCTCCGGCTCTGGGATGGAGCTGGTTGGAAAGGGGCTAAGGCTGCAGGTGTGGCAGGAGGTGGGCCAGAGAAAGAAGGCGGTGTCCCGTGTGGTGCACGGCTGACGGCAGAGGCGGCGACAGCTGCGCTGCAGGCAGGGACCCGGCTGCCAAACTGGGACCGCCACTGCTCACTTGGTGGGGCTCGGTCCTTGGCCGCCCTGCTGGGAGGCTCAGCCTGGGCAGCTGCCCAGAGAGAGCACAGAGCAAATGGAGGCCGTCGCTTCACTGCTCCGCTCTGGGCACGGCTCGCAGTCTCCTGTCTTGGCAGCAGCAGGCCCAGGAGGGTCTGGAGTCAGCAGTGCCCCCACCACCGCAAGGGCATGGGCCTCAGCAGCTGTTCAGGAATGCCAAGCCCTGCTGCCAGCTCCCCACTTGGGAATTCCTTCCCCAGTAGCCCAGAAGGGCTGGGATGGAGGGGAGGAACTGTCCTCCTCAGGTGTGCTCCAAAAGGAGCATTGTGGCACAGGAGGGCCTCCAGGCAGGGCCCAGGAGCTCAGCACAGCAACCCCACCATGGCTGTTCGTGCCCGTTGCACCCGGCAGCAGAAAGAAAAGGGACTTTCTCCAGGGGCCTGCCTGCTCGGCAACTCTGTCCCGAGGCTTAGGACAAAATGGACGCCTGCGTCATTCACAGCAGAATGGAATCCAAGGTGCGGGGCACTGCAATGTGCTTCACAAAAAGTGTGCGAGGCAGGGAATCAACTTCATCCAGTCTGCAACATGCAGAATTTGAAATGATGCACCTTAATGAAAGGGACCCTGCCCCTGGTGGAGACAGCCAACGCGTGCGCTGGCACATCGTGAAACAAAGGACGTTCCCAACCCTGCCGCCCTGTCGTCAGGCTCAGAATCCGTGACCTGGCCAGTAAGATGGAGCCTTCGCTTGGCACGCAGGGTGATCTTGGCAGGGGCAGATAGCAAGCTCCTGTCTCAGATGTGATGCGTTCAGAACCTCTGGCTTCGTCCGGCCGGCATGAAATCAGGCCAAGCAGAGAACAAAGCCTGTGGACGCTTGGCTTTAGAGTGAAGCGCTGCCTTCCCCTCTCAGTGCCTCCCAGAGACGCTGGCAGTGCGTTCCTCTTATCCTGTGCCCGGCAGTGCAACCTGCTCCTGCACTTTCCCCATCCAGGAAGAGACGACATCGAGCAGAAAGCCCTAGTGCTTGGCCCAGAGCTGCCTCCCCCACCCCGTGCCCTCCAGAGACGCTGGACTGCAACTCCCCAAATCCCCTAACTAGCAAAGGGAGATACAAGCCCAGGACTTCAGACACAAGCCCATTCCAGAAGCGTTTCAGGCCACCCGGCGGCCAGGCAGGTGGGCGCAGACAGTCGTGACCTCTTCTGAGCACCACTCGGCGCTGGCCTTCGCTCACAGACCACTCATCTTCTCCTGTGTTTCAGTTTTGAGAGTAGCATTTATGCACCCAATTGCAACTTCCCGTCCGCCTCCCACCCCATCTTGCCAGGGCCTGCATTCCCACAGCACCTCCTGCTCCCTCCGCAGCATCGCCGGGGCTTCCATTCCACGGCTTTCAGCGGCCCAGTCGCAATCCGCTCTTCTGCCAGGAGCGGTGGGTGACAGGAGTGGGTGTCGGTGCCCAGCAGCTCATGCGGCGGCTTTCTGCCTCATTAACCCCTTCTTTGCTCCCTGGTGAATCTTTGAATCCAGCTTCCCTATATGAAAAAGAAAAGAGTGAGGGAGTGGGTGGGTGGGGGGGTCTCATGAACGCTTATTTTTAAAGGTCGTTTGCAATGTAAATCAGCTGCAGGCAACAAGGCCTCCTCCTGCTCGGGTGCTGCTGTCACGTCCCATTTCCCTGCTTCGGGAACCAGGCGCTCGGCAAAACCCACAACCGCTGCAGCAACACGGAAGCTGCAAGACACTCGGGGGGGGGGAGGCGGGGGGCTGAGGGGGGAGACAAACAACCAAGGCTGCCCCCGCTGCCAGGAGGAACGCAGCCACCGCATTGGCGGGGGGGGGGGGGCAGGTTGGATGGCGACGCTGGGGCGCAACCGGCCACTGCAAAAGGCGGACTGGGCCGGGGGGCTGGGGTGGGCAGCCAGCGCGGCCCCCACAGGGCAGCCAGAGGGCGGCAGACACGGCTGCCCGAGACAGAAGGCCGGCGCTCTAGCAAGGCTGCCCATTCACACAGTGCATGGCTGCAGCATGGGAGCCTGACGGGGCTGGTTTACGAGCCGGAGCCCCGTCCTGCAGCTGGCCCGCTACCTCGGGTACCGGGCAGAGTGGGCCTTTGCATGCCAGTCGGTGGCCGGCCCGGCAGGGTGTGCGGCTGCATTCATGTCCTGCATGGGGGACTCCTGGGGCCACGGTCTGGCCGCTGTGCGACCAAAATGCTGCTCCGGAGGAACCCTCGCTCTGCTCCACCACAGCCCTTCTCACGCTCTCTGAACGCAAGCAGCTGTCCACAAGGAAGGCTCTGCAGTGGCCTTCACCCAAAACACGTTGCTTTGGACTACAACTCCCAGTGTCCCCGATCCTTCACCACACTGCCTGGGGCTGATGGGAGTTACCCTCCAAACCATCTGGAGGGCGCTGGGTCAGGACCGCCTGTTTCACAGGCCATGCATGGCCCAGTTCACGCATGCCACCCTCCATGAAGCGTGCGCACGTGTGTGGGGAAGGGAACTCCCTGCGCAGGACTCGGCAGAGCACAGCACCGCTTGGATTGCCTGGCGAGTTTGGCCCCTGCTGAAGGATCAGTCGCCGCAGGACGTAGCTCTTCGCCCCCAGCAGTGGCAGGACGGCGTGCCCACCTCTGCGCTGCAGTCTCACATGCCAGGGCACAGGGACTGCTGCAGGGAACAGCTCCCCCTTTCCTGCCAGGCACGCACCCAGCGTCGAGACCCTGCTCCACAGGGACGGGGCGACCCCACAGTGCAGGAACGTGCCCGGCCACCTCCTTCCAATGCTATCTATACCCTGAAGCCAACTGCCCTCGGCCCCTGGCCCGTTGCTCCCCATCTGTCAGGGGAGCCTGCTTTCCTTGATCTCTGCACTGCCAGGGCCCCGGTGGACTGGAGACACGCTCATCTGCAACCAGCAGCTGCTCATTAGCAGCATCCTCGCCCCTAGAGATACACACGCTGCTACACAAGCCAAGCTGATGCTCACACTGCTGGGAGCTCCACACGACTGAGCATGGGACAGAGGAAAAGTGTGAGCGGCACGTCCGTGTGAGATGGAGCCGGAGGAAAGCAGGGAGGCTGCACAGTCTGACCAACACACTTTAGTTTCCTTCCCAGAAGGGCACTGATTCCAGGCCTGAGGTCTTCCCCTTCCTGGGAAGGTACAGGTGACTTACAAAGGACGCTTCCTTATGTTAAGCCAGACCGCCGACGTCACACAATGAAAAGGAGGCGATTAATGAGCTATAAATCCCAGGAATCCCAGCCAGCGGAGCCAATGGTTGGGAGCGATAGGAGCCGTGGCCCAGAACATCCCGCACAGCAGTGGGTCTCTGCACTTGCCGATGGGAATCCTTCCCAACTTTTGTGCAGAAAGTCCGCAGGCGGTCACTGGGCCGCAGTCCCTCCATGGAGGCTTCTGGCTCAGCGGCACCTGAGCGTACTCCGCCAACGTCACCACTATCGGAGTCGCACACCCCGGATAGCACAAAGCCAGATGCGGGTGCACATCTCCGTTCCGATGGCGTCAGCATCACGATCCACGTGAAGAGGTGCTTTTGTCCTCTTGTGTACAAAGGAGGAGAAACTGCTTAGGCGAGGAAAGCGCACATCCGAATCATGTGCCGTGAGTCACACTCACACTCTTTCCATGTTTACATTGGATCCCAAAGGTATCTGACACTCTACAGCCTCTCACTGGCAGGGATCTATGAGCAGGTGGGGCAGAGGGCCCTCAGCAGGGGAAGGAAGATTCCGGGAGAGGAGGCGGCACACAAGGCTTTTGCATCCTCTGCAGCAGCAACCCTGCGGATGCAGCCATGTTTCCCCGAGGCCAGGATCTTAGGGCTGCTGGAGCCTCCAGGCCCCTCAGACACATCTTGTGATGCCTGCCCAACTCCCTCTCCTGATCTGCAGTTCATTTATGACTTTTAAATCACCATCATTGTCATTGCTGTCAGAAGCTGGCATGCTGCCCTCGGGGACGGCCTACTGCGGTTCAGAGTAATGGCTTTGTCTCACCAAGCTCGGCCTCGATTTCTGCCTAGCACTTCGATTCCTAAGACAATCTCATTCCTTCGGTGTCTGGGAGATAAGAAAAGTTCACCAAACTCTGGTTCTCATGTACGTTTTACCCTTAAAAATGACCTCAGTACAAACAAATAAAATGCTTTGCACTGAAAAGAAAAATCCACTAAGATTCTGTGGGCAACGGGGTACATTTCCTTTAGTCTATTTGTGTGCAAACAATTCCCCCAACTGCCAATACAGCAGCCGAACCCAAACATCTAAGCCGTCCTAAGGATCAATATTCTGGATGCAGAAAAGCCTGGTAAACTCCAATTTAAACCCTTCAGGCAGATAAAAATGTTCGGTAAATATCACAGAATGGAAGAACCCTACTGTGCATCTCAGACAGTGAAAAAGCAGGAATTAATGGATCACACCTGCACGCTGAAGCAAAATTGGAAGAAATATTTTGCCACTGGGTCCCAGGACAACTGCGGAACAAAGGCAGGAGCCTCAGCTATTGGGTTGTATAAAAGGGAAATAAATACTTTCTGATATCTATGATCTACAGCATTCAGAATGTTTCAGATCTTTAATCCCCACGGCCCTCAGAATTCTGATCCTGGGGACTGGGGAACCCTTGAGGACGATGTGGACAATGGTACAGGGGGTCTGCAAACAGAAGAGGGGGCTGACAGACATCACCCCTCCCCCCACATGGATAGAGAAGCAGCTAAGGGCACAATCCTAGGCATGGCCAGGAGGAAGTCCTACAACTCCCATGTTGGCCGTGGAATGTTGGGAGTTGCAGAACTTTTGTCTGGCTAAACATGCATAAAATTGTACCCTTCTACCGGAGTCCCATACATGCCAGAAGTGAGTTCGATGGGATACCCTTTCTAAGAAGTCTGTATAGGTTTGCAGTCTTGGGATCCAAGGTCTTAGGATCCAAGCTGCTGCCATGCACAGGCTTGACTATGTACTCCAGGGCAAAACCTCTTCCCAGTGCGTGTGCCGCCTGAGAGTGGCTGGCCAGCAATGGATGCGCCTGGGCAAATTCCTCCAACAACCAGTTTGCAAGAGCTGTGCACAGACTGGGCACTGGAGTTTGTCCCCCGTCCAGCTTACTGCAGCCCTTACCTATCCCCTCTGCTCTGCTCTTCTTTTGCCACCAATTCTCGTACATCAGTTGTTACTCAGACACATGAAATCACATTAGTAATGCATTTTGCCATGGGCCCTGCTGTTCATTTCCTCAAATGCACTCCCTTGTAACACGCTCAGTCACAGACTTAGTTAGGAAGAAATGCACACTTGTGTGCAAGAGCAGCAGACCCAGCACACAACAGCAGATGCTCTCAAACCCGTCTGGTTCGAGAGAAAGCTACAGGGTTGGGCTGAGTGGGCAGGCAAAGCAGGGGTGCACCTTTTGCAAATCCCATTCAAGCGAACAGGAGACGTGTGAAAGCTGATGCACAGACCTTCAGGCTGCCCTTGCTCATTCCGCTTGGACTGCACTGATAGACCCTCAAGAGCATGAGGAAGTGGAAGCATTCCTTGTGAGCTCGCAAAGGAGCCTGCCACCAGAGGTTATGTTAAAACTGCAGGCACGATTCAGGGAATGAGCTCAGTGGCCTGGTCCATGCACAACATTAACGCATAGTATAGCCTGTTGAGTCCTGGGCTGTGAGGTGTGGCTGTGCAGAGCATGAGGAACCCAGGAGGGGAACCCATGGTTTGTGCTAGGTTGTGACCTACAGGTCGTTAACTGTGGGCTGTCTTTGTGCACAAACCTGGACCCATGGGTTGTTTCGCGGGGCTACAGAAGTGGCAGGCAAGGGCTATAAAACCCCCGTCCTTCTACATGCCAGCACCACAGTGCCACAAAAGTGTCTGAATGCAGGGCAGGAACAGACAGCAGCAGAGGGAAACCAACCAACCAACCAAGGACTGAGAAAGCCACCACAGTTTATTCAACTGTCTTCACAGGTGAATTGTGGGTTGTTATTCTACACAATGGATTAACTATGAAGCTGTCTGCACATAATGACAACCCATGAGTTTAACATGGGTGCGTTTGCTTGCAGTGTGCCTTCCTCTTTCATTTTGTGTGGCACGAGCCACATTTAGCTCCTTCTTTGCAGAGTGTGATGTGCAAAGCCAGATTTCTGGCTTAAAAGCTAAATAACCCAGCAGCCAACTCAGCAACAAACTGTGTGACCTGGATGCTCACATCACACTGCACAAGGCGGAAAAGGCCGGTCCCCTGCAGGGAGTGTGCCCATGGGTTGTTGTGACATCTTAGGTTGTTCAGTTGATAACTACCAGCAACCCACTAGGAGCACCCACAGTTTATTGCTAAAATGGGAAGATGTGCATTTTACACACAAACTAGGGGTTTTCAGTCCCCATACTCTTGTCACTGACCATTCCTTGGCGCCCTGGAGTGACCAGGCCCACCCTCAATTTCTGCCAGCCAACTGGCTGTAAGATGCCCTACATTGCTGAGGGAGGCCACCAGAGGAGAGGAGGGCCGGCGGGGCACTCGGACGGCCTCTGGCCATCTCCTTCCAGCCTGCCGGGCTGGTCCCTCTTCGAGTGGGATGCTGTCACTTTGGAAAGAGGGAGACTCGGGCAGTGCTTGCACTTGCGCTCTGCTGCAGAGAGGCAGGGCGGCGAGGGGCTCAAAACAAGACAAACCAAAGCAGCCCTAAAGCCCGCAGAGAGGAAAAAGACGAGCTGAGCTTATGAGCAGGCCTGGCAGATCGGCATACGGCATCCCTGCACAGACACTCGGGCCCCACCACAGATCCCAGATCTGTGCCCCCTGCTTTGAAAACCGATTGGCTGGAAAACACCATTTTAATTCCCCACAGTGCCCCAGAGTGACACTGTATCAAAAGCAGTGTGGAAAATTAAAACGGTGGCTTCCAGCTGGCTGCGCTCATCTGGAGCACTGGTGCTGCCTGCTTGTCCAGCCCATCAGGGCAGGGGGGGCCTGCCAGAGGGGCGCTGCCAAAGACCCCTGGAAACCTGGAGGCAGCCCTAAACGCGTTTGAGCCGAGCCTTGGAGCAACCAGCTCTGCTCCGAAATGTAGCCACGGCCCGAAAGACAGGGCGAGAGGGACACGCGTGCTCAGACCCGACCTGGGATGGGCGAGAGTCGGGCCAGGTGCGTGGAGGGAGCTGAGCTTGCAGGACGTTACCAGCGAGCGGAAAGAGCTCTTCTAGCCATCCATGATAAATTGGCTTTGAAGCAAAGCCTCCTTGCCAGGTGCACCTGCTGCCAAATCTGTTCCAGCAGCGAGAAACTCGCTCCTCTGGGAGGCAGTAGCCTGGCGCATGCCAGAAAACCCACCCAGAGAAAGGAAGGCTGCTAATCCGTGTTTCTGCAGCAAATACTGTGAGAGCGAGTGATAATATCTAAGGAGGGACACAGAAATGAGGGTAAGCACTGCAGAACATAAATGCAGTTTAGCATTCAGTGGAGAATTGGAAAGACTTTATGTTGCACTGCCCAGAATTACAGCAACATGCGGTGACAGGCAGCCACATCGCCGAACTTTTAGTAGGAAGGAAGCATGCACTTTTCTTAGGACCAACTAAAAATGACAAACTCACGAACTGCCTTTTGACATCCACACAATTCTTCCTTGATCTTGATGTTAAATGAACATCCACCCAGAAGTGAGAAAGTGAAGGGAATGTTCACTTGCTGGCAGGAGGAAACAGTGGAAGGCATGCCTGAAGAATGTTATAAACTGATCTGGCAACTGTGGCAGCACCTTGCAACCTAGTTTGGTTCATTTGTGTGGCCAGCACAAAACACCAAGTTTGCATCACAACAACCTGCAGACAGAGAAATAACACCCAAAGTTCTTCTAAAATACGAAATCAGCAGTTATGCAAATCTCTAACTTGAACTCCAGAATCCGCTGGAAGGTAGAGATCCTAGTAAGACTATGATGGGAACTTACTGGCCTGGCTCAGACACAAGGATCTCAGAGCAACACTGCCCACACACGCTAGCCTCACCCTTCCCCTCCCCTCCCCTCCCCTCCCCTCCCCTCAGTGGTTGGTTAAATCATATGTCCTCTCATGTTTGAAGTGGGAAACTGAAATTTAAATGCTACTTACAAATCAGGATGTTTCCCAAGGTCAGACATCGGGAGGGGAGGGGAGGGGAGGCTTGGGCAGGTGCAAGGCTCATTATCAGTCCAGTAATTGTTTAATGAAACTGAAACCATCACATTTGAACTTGGTAACTCTTTGAATATGGGTTACTGAAGACCACTTGCAAATAACTCAAAACTCTACAGATCTAATTTCAGGGTGTAGGAACAAACATGCAAAGTTATGCAGGGATGCTATCACATGTGATTTGTAATACCGGACTGGGGCTTAGGAGATCTGGGTACCAGTTCCCACTTACCCAGGAAACTCACGAGGTGACTTTGGGCCAGTCACTCACTCTCAGCCTAGCCTACCTCACAGAGTTGTCATTGTGAGGATAAAATGGAGGGGAGGGGGGATATTTAAACTGCCTCAAGCTGCTTGAAAGAGGAAAAAAGGCAAGGTATAAATACAATGTTGCTGCCACCACCACAGGTTGGGAAAGCCCATTTTTGGGAGAGTGTAAATTATGGACACAATTTCATTTGCAGTAGCTGTTGCATTCCAAGTCGAGATCCTGCTGAAGGGAGGCGACTGACAAGGCACTCTTCGTTATGGGCACGGCTTTCTTGTCAGGCCGAGTACAAAGCTGCCTTCTTAGCTTTGGAGGTGGTTAACATCCATCAGCTACACTCGGCACAGAAATGCAACATTCCTCCATTCAATTCTCTGCAATCCCGCCTAAGATGCCCTCTCAGAGCCAGTGGAAGCATGAAGTGAGGTGAAAAGGACAGGTGAAGAGATGCAAAGGAAAAAGACCTTGGCCTGCTCTCTCATTTAATATATAAAAACCCAGTTAATCATTTCCTCCCCAATCTAATATGCCTATACCAGACCTAAATTTACCTGATTATGTCAGAAGGAGATTACTATTCCTGCGCTATCAGCGAAGGCCTGCAGAAGCCACGTGCCCAGGGGAACCAATGCTGGAGAGCTCTTTGCGTTGGCAGGAAAACACTGACACGGACAGGGCCGGACATGTTAAGGCTGGAGGGCTGGGCACAAACAGGATGCAGGCGAGGCTGAAGTCCACAAGGAAGTATGAACCACCTGAATTTCCCACAACACCCCTGGAAGTTGCCTTTCTATGTGGAAACCCACATGGTGATCTGGAGCCGCCCGTCACAGCCAGGGAAGCCCACTGATCTGGGAAGGGGCCACCAGGGGGGTCCTGGCCAGGGCACCCCACACACTTGGAGGAAAGAAGTACAACTTACAGATTTTGTGTCTGCCTTTGACAGGAAACTTTACTATCATCTCCTGGGCGTTCGAACAGATAAAGACGAATGGAGAAGCTGACTCTTGGCTCAGCTGCGGATACTGGAGAAGGGAAAAAGGGGAAGAAATCAACAAAAACTGCAAATGGGTTAGCAATTCCACGATCCATGAGAAAAACAGCTTACCTGAGCATTCCTGTAATCAGCAGAAATAGTGTGAAGCTGCACAGAGCAATTTGGATTTTAATTGCAGGCTCACCTGTCTCAGAAGTGCTTGAGGGTGGCTTGTGTTTAAATGGAGCCATTTGACATTCAGACAAATCCTGGCAGCCATTTCTTAACACACATAATGACACTATATGCCCACAAATAGCTCAGAAAAGACGAGGGACACCAGCACCACTTTGGGTAGATAATAGGGGAATTCCATGCCCCTTAAGTATTCAGCTTTCATCAAAAACAAAATGCAAGCTTAAGTAATAGTAAACTGTAGTTCTTTTCTTGAAGATACAGAGAAAACACTCTAATGAATGAAGAACACCTCCTCTCCTCCTCAGCATGCCATGTGGTTGCCAGGCAGCATGGTGAGGAGTCCATCTTTAGGGCACTTTTACAGGGTTCACAGAGGCAGCTGCTTCCTTCGGTGTTCTGCTCCTCCCTCCCCACCATGCGCACCACTCTGAGGTAGCCAGGAGCTGCTCACACACTCAGACACAACTGTGACATTGTGCAATGCACACGACTCAGCTGCAGGTAGAGGCCTAACCTTGGTTTATCACATATTTAGTTAGTTTAAGCTTTTATATACCATTCACTAGGGGCAAGCTCTTTAAAAAAACCAGAAAGCCACATTAATCCCACTCAGCTGATCCACAACGAGGCAAGTGCTGAGCACTCGGCTCGAAAGCCGACACGCACGGGAAGGCGAAGGGGGATAACAGCAGGCAACTGTGCTCAAGCCGTTTGAACAGGCCTAGAGCTCTTCCTGGAGCTGCCTGAAGCCGCTTCTCCTCTCACTGCATTCATGCTGGTGTGGCTTCCCCAGCAAGTATCTGGGCTAGAAGTGTGCGCTTTGTCGGTGCTGGCATTCCAGCTGTGGAGTGCGCTGCTGCACGCGCACATCAAGTCCGTGCCTTCGCGGAAAGAACCATCTGCGAGTAGGCAACGGGTTCTGCAGGCTGCATGGGACGAGCAGGCTCCAGCCAGCACATACTTCCACTACCATCAATCTTACTGGCCTTGAAGTGCCATGAGCCGCCCTGGCTGGTTCTGCTAGAACACAGGAAACACAGACTTTCCTAGACAGGCCTGATCACCCACACGGGCGGAAGCGGCTGAGAAGCTGGCCTTCTCTCCCTGCTCCACTTCACAGGAGGCTGCGGCTGCCAAGCAGGTGATCTCCCCGCCCCGCCCCCAGCGTGGGAGAAGCTCCAGCTAGGAGAAAGCCAGTCGACTCTGCCTTTCCTGGAATGCCTCTCTTTCAATTACTGGCATGCATGTTTTTGCAGGCTGCTACCAGCTGAATCAGAATATTTAAATGCTTGGTAAACTCGACTGAGCACTGGGATTAGCTGCAAAAGCTGCTATGGAGAAGCAGAGAACCAGCTGCTCCTGAAGGAAGCCAGCCCTACACCAGGGGCCTGCGCATGTCCTTTCCCCCTTCCAGGAGCACCCAAAACCAGGAGGGGACCAAGCTGGGAAACGTCGCCCTGGAATGATCCCGCCACAGAAAACAGCCGCATAAACAGCCAACTGAGTGGTGCTTCCCTGGGCGTTTCACAAGAGGCAGCACGCCTCTGGCTACCAAGGGGTAGAGGAACAGACAAGGGAAAGCAATTCACAGGGTACGATCCCCTTCGCTTTAGGGCTAGATGGTTGTGACACCTTCATTGCATTTGCAATATACATGGAACCTGGAAAAGCTTCCCCTGATCCCGTCATCTTTTCTGGTTTAGGAGAATGCTCTGCTCAGAATGGTGGGCACACTCCAAATCCAAGTCTGCGAATCCAAGTCAGGCCATGTTGTGAGACAAAGTCCACTAATCAGCAAGCCAGAGCACAGTTATCCATCCCGCAGAAGCTTGTGATCAACCAGAATTTCCTCCACCCTTCTGATTGTCCTCTGACCCTTGAATATGGGAAGTGGGAGGTGGGGGATCCCTACATCACGTGCCATCCACAGAGGCCACACTCCTGCCACACTGCCGTTTCTCAGCTTCAACTGCCTACCTGCAAGACACCTGACCTACCTGCAAGGTTGTTTTAAGGGAGAATTTGACGGGGCATGTGATGCCCTGGAAAGCACCACATCGATGCATATCAACAACAGTAGAGCGCTACTGTGCATGTTTCCCAGAGGACTAGGAAAAGTCACAAGTGCCGCTGCCCATGCTGCGCTTGACGCTTGATCAGATGTGGTTGGCTAGTCCAGTCTCCCCGCTTGGCGTTGAGAAGCAATGCACAAGGGGGACCTCAGCCCTGCCCACAAGTCAGTTCATTGTCTAGTTGCAACCCCTAAACCACCTTGTACGGGAAGTCAGTATTAGCCCCAGACTGGGTGGGGCAAGGGCACTGAGGCTGAGACTGTGAGGCTGGTCTAGCTCCACGGCAAGTCCCTGGCCAAGGCACGAGTCGAAGCGGGGGCTTCCCTCTGCTTCTCAGCCACGGCGCTGAATCAGCTCTCCTCCAAGAGCCCCGTCAGCAGAGCAGCTCCAGCCCCAGCCCCAGCTGGAGCCTGAGCCCAGCTCAGTGGAGAACACGTGCTCTGGCCTGAGTTCCCGGCACAGGCAGCAGCCCAGCCCTAATTCGGGGACGTGAAGCACCAGTGATGTGGCTCTGATCCATCACACACAGCACTGTTGGTTAGGTGAACTGGTTTGGTGCAGGGGGGAGAGAGCAGGAGAGGCAAGCCCCTGTTTGAACTCCCTGCTCCCTGGGCTATTCCTCAGCCTAATCTACCCTTCAAGGCTGCTGTGAGTACAAAGTGGGGGAAGAGAAAAACATGGCATCTTACCAAGGAGGGGATTCATGATCTCTGATAAGAAAGAATTATAACAAAACAACGAGTAGGTGGTGACAGGACAATACCAACTGCTTCAGTGCTGTGAGAGATGCTAAAGAAAGCTAAAATGGCTACACAGCTGACCTGTGAAAGCCCGCTAGGATTAGCTGAAACCGATGAGAAGGGAACTGTGCAAAACCGCCACTGCTAATAGCTATAGATTTGGTAATCAAAATGGCTTTGCTAAGAGAAAAAAGCAGCGCCAACCGCCTGAAATGCTGAGGCTACAAACCACAGCCCTGCTGTGCTGCTGAATGCAGGCAGCATCTTCCCTGGAGGCTGCTGAGCACGTCTATCTGCTGCTCACAGATAACAGAAACAAGTGGTTTGGCGGCTTTGAAGGGGAGACGCAAACATCTTAGCCAGGCTACTTCATTTCCCTTTCATCTTGAACTTACGTAAGCTCCCTCTCCCTCTTCATGCTGCTCAGCCTGCACACCAAGCCTGCCGGCAAGCAGGGCCAAGCCAGCCGGCCTCAGGGGGTCCTGAAAGCGCCAGGCAGGTGCGTCCTCCCGTGTGCCCCTCAGCAGAAGGCTCGGCAAACTATTCCTGGCCACCACCTACTGAGGTATTCCCAAGCCATCAGCTGGAACAGCTGAAGATTTTAATTTATTTATACCCTACCTTTGAAATTAAAACCTTCCCGAGGCAGTTGACAACAGAAGCCAGGAATACAACAACAAAAGCAGGCAATGAGGAGCATTATGAACTACAGCAATGTAAGAATAAAGAGAAAGTTTTAAAACAGAAATTATGAGCGAGCATAAAGATAAAAGGACTTGGCTATAAAAAGCCACTGGGGCCATAAATGGTTCCAACGCTCACTTAAAGGTCGGGAAGGAGTAAGCTGGTCAGGCATCCCTCGCGAAGTCCTGCAACTGTGGCGCCACTCCTGAAGGAGCCGTGGCCCTGCTGCTGCAACTGGAACAGGCCCGGCTGAGTCGGGAAACGCACAGGCAGCCTCGCACGTGGCCGGCCTCCGCTTGTTGAGGGCAGCCTCCACCACAGTGGGACTTGCCGGGGCCACTGAAATATGGCTCCCATGTTCCCCAGCCAGCCCGACACATTTAATTGGGGGGTGCTACATGGTGCTTTATATGTTCCTACAAGCAAAATAATTTTATTTTCAAAAGCTCATTCATGTTTTTGTTTTGAAATAAATTGAAAGTAAAAGCAGCAAAGGGCAAGCTTAATAATGACAAGATCATAGAGGACATTTTAAAAATCACTAAGTATAATTTTTACCCTGTCATGGGTATGTCTGCAGAATGGGCAGAGTGAAACACTCCAAGTGCTTGTCATCTAATGAAGGAAGTAAAAGTCTCACCGGTTGGTCCTGTCAGGGGTCCTAACTGCAGCATGTTTATTCCAATAAGCGGATGTTTCACCTTCGAATGCTGCACAAGCTCAGAGCCTGCAGCGGGGGGGCGGGGGGGCTTGGTTACCAGACATTGTTCCTTCCAGGGTGTTTTTCTTCTTCTTTG
Organism: Varanus salvator macromaculatus; assembly: GCA_023646645.1. NCBI lineage: Eukaryota > Metazoa > Chordata > Lepidosauria > Squamata > Varanidae > Varanus > Varanus salvator. Next base: position 292,872 of record JAIXND010000786.1, read on the forward strand.
AATAAAAGGATATGTTTTATTCTGCACAAGGTCCCACAACAGTAGTTCAACTTCCTATCAGTCCACGCTCCATCCAAATGAAATGGGGGTTATACTTTTTTTAGGACCAGCCAAAAGGTCAAAACATTTCACTAACACTAAGCAAACAACGAAAAATAAAGGAAGAGATGAGGAAGGAAGGGGAAAGAGGGAGGGAAGATACTGCTGGGTCCTGTCCCGCAGTTTCTGATGGGAAGTGCTATTCAGACTTTGGCTGCAGTCCTGCGCATGCTTCTTGTGGGGAAAAGTCCACGGAACCCAGCGGGGCCGCCTCCTGCAGAAACACGCTTCAGGGCTCACTGCCGATTCAGCCACGCCTGAGGCAACGGGGGATTTCTGCAACAGACTTTCCACCCCCGCACCATTCCAGGCACTGCTGTTGGCTTACTTGCTTCTTTGCAAACACGTCCAGCCTGTAAGGGTTCTGGTGGGCCTGAGGGCTTGCTCCCTTCTCCATCCTGCTCCAGATCAAGGGAGGCAGCCTGGTGTCCCACCCAGCAGAGCCAATGGTCAGGGAGGTCTAAGAACTGGAGTCCAAAACTACTAGTCCACAGGTGTGGAGCAGGAGGGAAGCCTGCACGGGTCCTCAAGTGATCCCAGGGACTGGATCAGACGCATCAGAGGTCTGCATCATTGCAGCTTTTCATGAGCTGGACATAAGGCCACAGGTTGCTTGAGAGGCGAGACACACCTGGCTGCCTTGATCCGACATCTACATTATCCAATTCAAACTGAATGGTGATCCTCAAGGGGTTGGGCCACCCCAATCTGGCACTGTGACCCAGGGACATGCATTGACACAGTCACCTCTCATCTCAAAAAGCTGCCTTTGGGCTTCTCCACACAGAATGGCTCACATTCTGTGCCCCTCTTCCTCTGTGAGAAGATTAATTTGTTCCTACTATCCTAATGATCTTTGGAGAAAGGGACAATCAATCAACGAAGGGAAATGCTGCTTCTAGTGCCCTTGACTTTGGGACCTCAAAGGAGTGTTCCCTTGTTTCACTGCACAGGTTGAAGTCATCAAGCGTTGTTTTTTTAAGCAGCTGCCTGTTTCTTCTAGGGCAGTATGTATTTGGCAAATAATATGGACAACAAGCTGCATAAATTGAGAATAAATGTCTCTCTGGGTTAAACGCACATCACCAATTTTGCTTTTAGGAACGAGGTTAATTTTCTTTCGGGGAAGGGCTTACTGTAGAAAAGGGAAATAGCGTGTAGAATTGGAGCTCTCCTGATCACCAAGGACACATTACCAATCCCTGGCTACACTTTTCAACAGTCTCCATATCCAGGAGGTTGACTGATGGCCCATTTGGAGGACAGGTGAAAGCACAGTCCAGTCTAAGCCCGCTCCTGTCATTTCAGACCATCGGCCATGCTGACCAGGGCTGGCACCTGCCTTTGCCAAGAACTGGCCCCACCCACAACTTCCGGCTGAACAGTGCCGTTCAATCACACTCTACGGCAGGTGTGCAGAACCTCTGTCCTCAGGGCCACCTTGAGTTCCAGTCCAGGCTCCTGGGGCTCCCCAGATGACCCCTGCACTCCCTGACTGCCGGAGTCCTGGCCCTATGCTCTCAGCCACTGGCTTTCTCAAACATTACCCGGGAGAACAATGACAGAGAACAGGGAAGGCTCTACCACCTAAGAGGCAATGTCTGTTTTCCTATTAGCGTAACAGCCTCACCAGGTCCCTAGTGTCGCTGGCTGGCTCTTCCTGTCTCTAGGAGACTGTCCTGTGTTCTCCCAGGGGGACTCCAACACGCTGCATGCCGCACCGCAGCTTCAGCTGCTATACCTTTTATATGACACCATCAAAAACCATTGTGTTCTTCTTAAAAAGCAACTTTTAAAATTTAGATAGCAAACCTGCTGAATTGTGCAATAAACATAACACTTCGGAGGGGGATTCCACTCTTCAGATACACTTTTAGGACAAGAAATAACTTTGGTGCAATAAATAGGATGGCCCCCAAGCAAGAAATGTCAAGTGCCAGCAGTGACACCACCACCAACAGAGATAAGGACATGCCATTAAACAGAAGCATTATGAAACGGACGCCAGGGAAAGCAGGATCCCTGTAAGCGCAAACACAAAAGCTGCTCACTGAACGTTCTGAAGAGAAAAACACGAGCAAGACGTGCCAAGGCAGGGCGTGGATTAACTGCTTAGCATTCTGGGGTCACGAACAATCTTCCCCACGAAAGCGGGCAGTTAGCAAACGTGGGCAAGCGTGGCTTGCTGGCAGCTCTCCTGCGTTAGATTCAAAGCCTCTCTCGGTGCCAAGGCACTGCCAAGGATCTCCTGGGTGTTGGTGCAGCCGCAGCTGCCTCTGTAATCAACAACCAACTGGTTGCCAGGAGCTTTGCTCAGAAAGGGATTTCTCTGACTTGGGGATGATTTGGTTAAACAATTACGAGTTGCAACAGACACAGGTCTGAGAGAGAGAGAGAGAGATTCAGATCTACACCCAAAGCTGCTTAAAGAAAAGAGATTGGGGGCAGGGGGGGTTCTTTGGTCTCTACCAGACAAACTAACAATTTCCAGCATGGACTCAAGTGAAGCCTTAGCCGAAATACTTTCTGCAATAACTTGTCTTCCTAATGAACAAAAGGCTTGCTTCTAATTTAATTTAAACCCTTTTTCTAGTGCTCTTTCCTATCATATTTCTAGAAGGGGCCTGCCTGTCCCTTCTGGAAGTCCAGGAGGCAAAGCACATACCGTACTCAGAAGGTCCCTGCCTCCATTTATTTATTTACAATTAGTTTATTCAAACATTTCCAACCCACCTTGTATCAATATTGGGAGCGGGGGGGGGGGGGGGGATACAATAATAAAAATGTTTCAGCATAAAACCACAAACCCCAAGATCACCCTAAACAACTCAAGCAACCAAATCAAAACTAATCAAGAGTCAGTAAAGTAGTCCAGCCCAATCTGGGGCCCTTCAAATGTGTTGTACCACAACTCCCATCATTCGCAACCAAGAGCCACTACCTTAACTTGGCAGTGAAATCAGCCCAACTTGGGCACCAGCCAGGCCTCTAAGGGGAAGGGATTCCATAACTGGGGCACTCAGTCAACAAAGCCCTCTCTGCTCCCCATGGGATACAGAAAGCAGGTGTATACAGAGACAGGCAGATCCGCACATGCTGAGCACTGAAGGGGTTTAGGGCGTTAAACTTAACTGCTAACACCTTGAACTCAGACGGGAGGTATGTCGGCACGAGACACAGCTCCTTCAAAACCAGGGTTCAGTCTCACACATGCCTCATCCACCAAGGCCAGTGGCTCAAAAATTATGAAAGCTATAGGCCAAAACACTGGGAAGCTACTGGATCACCTCCTCGACATAACAGATGATGAAACACCCCTGCCAGGGACCCCACAAAAAAAAACAAAAAACTGTCAGAAAGAAGCTCTGTGACAACCACAGGTTCATACAACACAACAACCCAGAGTATGAGTTGCTCTTGAATCATGGTCTGTTGCTTTGTAGGGACAGGATTTTTAACCAAGAACAAGCCAGTTTACCAGCTGAGGTTCTTCTTGCAGGCTGTTTACCCTTAATAATGGCTTGCTAGCACAGCTGGGTTCACACAGCGTAACCACTCAGTTCAACAACAACCAACAGTTCATCCACGCTCTGGGTTGCTGTGTGGTGTGAATTACTTCATCTGCTCGCCACCTGCAGCCTGGGCGTCTACGGGATCTTGAGTGTGGCTGAGGCGTGTCTGAAGCCTTTCACATTTTCCCCCACTCAAAGCCCTTTTGTGGGGGCGACAGATAATGTCTGAGGAAGATCGCAAGCTGTGGCCATGCCTAGAGAAGGGGGGGTGGGGTGGGGGGTGCATTTGCCTGCGTCAAGGGTAGCAGAATAACATGCTCCAGCTGCAACCATCACAAAACTTAGTAGCCTCTTGCTTGCTCACCTGCTCCCGAAATTGCTCTTGCGACAAGCAGTCGATCAGGTCCACACAGCCGAGGAGGCATCCGGAGGGATAATCATTGGGAAATTCCAACTCTGTGGCAAGCAGGAGAGAAAATTGTCAGGCAAGCTCATGCACGTGATCGAGGGCCCTGCCATTCCCCACATGGTCTCGATTAGCCTTCGGCTGCTGTGCGTGTGTTCTCTCCACAGCGCTTTCAACTGTTAATTTCATGGTTTGGACAAAGTGCACGTTTGCTTAGGGAAGCATTGTTTGGCGTGCCGGGGAAGGCATTTCACTCCCACACCCGGGAAGCAACTCTCTGTCAGAAAGCTCTGAGGCCCGCGGATCTGCTGCCTTAACAGGCCTCCAGCCGCTGCGTGAGTGGTCCAGGCTGAGGGGGCACTTCTGCAATGGCAAAAGGTTGCACCCAGTCCTACAATGCCCATGCCGCATGCTCAGAAAGGGCCCACTTGCTGAACTGGAGCAACGTGTGTTATGCAATCTTAACGGTGCATTGTATGCAGATCTTGGGACTTAAGTTCCTGCAGAACTTGAAGCATTTAGCTAAAAAGTAATGTGAAAAGAGAAAGAAAGCCGGGAGGCGAATAGGGCCGGAAAGGGGGCAGCCTTCCCAAACTGTGTGTCCAGCAAACATGCTGGACTTCGCCTCCCACCATCCCCAACCAACATGACCGTTGCTAACTGGAACTGACAGGGGCTGCCGTTCAAAACATCGAGGGCACCAGTTGTGTTGGGGAAGGCTGAAAAAGGCAATGGGAAAGAATGGACATTTTTTTCATTCCTACAGGAACTAAATACTTCAACTACATATCCCTATAGTGCTCCTTATCTTCTTCTTTCCCTTCCTGCCTAGCCTGGTCTATTCCACCTCCATGTCTTGCCCCTTCCTCTGTTTCCCCTAAACTGATCCCTGTATCTGTTTTTAAACTGTCTACTCCTTGGAGGAGGGATCTGCAAAACAGATTCTTTGCAGCAAACAAAATGAACATTCATTGCAAATGCAAAGTGCATAGACAGTGTTGTAATAGCACAATATGATGATACCACACACTTTCCGCAACATGCCCAGTTTGCATCAGATTCCCTGCTGTGAGGGATCTGCAAATCACAGCCCATACCGAAGTGAATAGCTATTTGTCAGTGAGCTTGGGCAGCTTCAGTGCCATTTCCCAAGTAAACAAAACCAATGTGCATTTAAAATTTGGATCTGTCAACCCAAAGAATGCCAAACGACTTCTCCTTCCCTGGCTTAATGAGAGCTCCTTACATTACAGCCCCAGAGGCTGCTGCAGCTTCCAAGCAAGTGCCACTGGCTGGAACCTGATCCGACACGTGACCTTTAGATCTGAATGCTGGTAAGGGCACACATTACCACCAGACTCAAGACTGATGCAGATCGGCCTTCACGCCTAGCCATGCACCAAGCTGAAGAGGAAGGGGTGGCTGCCCCGGTGCTGCGCTGACATCACACTGTCTGTCTTTTCTCCAGCGGTTAAGTTCCATGCCCCGCTGCAGAGTGTGGGAACTAACCCTTCCCCAAGGGCAGGGCAGGGGAAAAGGAGCAGCAACTATGCAAGACGTGGAAGGAGAGCAGAGTCATGCGGGAAGGATGGAGGGGCTGCAAGAATGAGCGAGACTGAAAGGATGGCATTTTCATTTCAAACAAGGGGGCTGAGCCTCTTTCAGCCAGGGGGCTGTATTTCATTTTCGGCAAGCATTTCACCTGACACCCTGGAAAGTTGCTGCCAGCCAGAGCAGACAGCATAAGGCTAGATGGACAAACTGTCTGTTCTGGTATAAGGTAGCTTCCTTTGTTCCAAAGTATAGTGTAAATAAACACAGAGGGAGGAAGAGAGAGCTTATCCGCTCTGAATCCTGACCAGGAGGAAACCTGGACTTGCATTTCATCCTAATTTCCTTGCATGCTATTCCTAACAAAGCTTATTACTGGGTGCAAACGAACACAGACTGCCAGGGCTAGCACAGAGAGGCTTCTCTTCCAAGTGGTGTTTAATTTGTCAACTTAACAGCCAAGCAGAAAGAAAGAGCCCTGGATGGTTATGCCCATGTGGACGGGAGGAAGCAGAGGGGGAGCAGAGGAAAGTTAGACGCAGGAGCCACCAAAACACAGCAACTGTTTCCAGATCCTGCTCGCTTTATGGCATCTACCCACCAAGCCTCCAAGCTCCTCTTTGTTCGGCCTTCTAGCCCCCAAGCAGAAATGCTCCGGCTCAGGAGCAGAAGTCCGCACTCCCAAAGGTTTGAGAGGCCTCACCCTTCTGCAGCAGGACTCTGTAGGTAGCCTCCAGCTCACAGATTTCCTGGGGGGACGGCTTCTTTGCTGTCGCTGCTATCCACAGGCGACCCCTGTGTGACGTATACCAAGTCCTGCCTTCCACCCTGGAGTGGGGAGAAAAGGAGCGACGGGGAGGATCAGAAACAGACCCAGGCTCTGGCAGGCACGGCGCTCCATGCAGCATCGCCGCTCGGAGAATGTGGCAATCGCTGCTGCCACATCCAGGCTGCGCACCCTCCATCCAGAGGAGGTGATGACTGAAGTGCAAAGGCCGCAAGCGAACAGCCCATGAAAGGGCCTTGGAAATTATATGGCTGGCTCGAGAATCATGAACTTTGAAGGACCAGAGTGAGGCTTATACATTTTCCAACTATTTCAATGCCAGCCACTGTCAAAGTTCTTCCAGCCGTCAACTAAAATGTCAGAAAAAAACTTTTGCTTTTATAAGGAAGCTTATTTTCTCTGAACCACTCCTCCTTGAATCTTGTTGTTCGGAGGTCAAAAGGCCTCGGGCAAAGACAACCTACTGCCAGCTGTGGCATCAGCCATCAGCAAGGGAGGGTAGATGCGGCAGCCTGAGATGCGGCAAATCCCTGCAGTTCCGAAGTGGCTACACTTGTAAGGGTCGGGTTTCCTTGGTGGGGGGAGACACAGAGAGAGAGCGAGAGCGATAGAATGAGAGAGAGAAACAAATGGAGCATCTGCCAGGGCTTGATCTGTAAAACAGAGAAAGACCACAGCCCTCCTCAAAGTCTCAAAAGCACAGAACCCAAACACAGTCGGCGAGGGAGGCGGCACGGCGCCTGTACCCATTAGTCGCATTTGTATGTTGCTCCTTCTTTGAAGAGCTCAGCCTTCTGCAACACAGTGCATTCCAAGCATCTTGCGCTCCTGCTCCTGCCGTCCCCTGCCAGCATGGCTGAAGGTGGCCGTATCCGGCTTTAGTCCATCGGCTTCAGTTGAAAAGCGGTGCCTCGCCCAGGGTCGTCCGGTGTGCTCCATGGGCGAGAGCAATTTCTTATAAGGCCTTTCTGGTCCAGCAACACTTCTGTCCAACAAAAGGTGCTCGACCCCCACCAATTAAGTGCCATCACAAGAGGACTGGAACACTCAGTCGGGGGGTGCAAGAGCAGACACCTGGTCCTTTGAGACAAACTGCCCCAACCCAGTACCTTCCCAAACTGTTTGCTTACAATGCCCATCACGCCCAGTCAGGTTGGGGATGATGGAACTTGTAGTCAAACACACTTCTAGTTATTAGGCTGGTGTGACGATATGTAGCTGTTTTATTCAAAATTTCTTTCCTTTCCAGCAAGAGTAACAGAGGAATATGGCACCACCTAGTGCATGAAATGGGAGATGAATTGTGGCCAACAAGCATACATCAGCATTAAAATACTGGAAGTCAGTCATCTAAAAAAACATACCAGTAGTCTAATCAGGGTTCCCAATGACAGCCTGCTGCTTACCTTTTGATCCCTTTGACTAGCAAAGAGGCCCAAGGCTGATGCATGCTCAGGCACCAGCCACCATCGGAGATCTCTTGTATTTCTCGATCCTGAATCCGTAAGCGGCTCCTTTCCGTGTCTGTCTCACTCCCAGTCTCTACAGTGCACCCTGTTTTCCTGTGTGGGAGCAAACCGGTCTGGTCCACCCACTTCAAAATCCAAAGGAAAGAAAAACACATCACATAAGGTTAAAAGTTCTCCATTTAAGCACGAGCTTTAGCTGTGACTTGGTACTGCTTAGGGGCTCTTTAGGGAGTGGGCTTCAGGTGGTCATGCTGCTCATCACACTCACTCCATCAGACAGACAGAGGAAAAACTGATCGTGGAACAGCCTAAGGACTGCCTAGACCATGCAGGAAGTAGACCAGTTGGCAAAGGGAGGGCGATTACATCTGCCTCTGACAGACCCCTCTAGGCTATTCCCTTTGGATACAACGGAAAGCAATGTACTGATACAACAGCCTGAGCCCCAAGGGAAAAGCTAACATACTGGGATCCAACAATCTAACTCAATCTGAGCCACACAAATGAATTTTTTTAGCGCTGATGCCCACCTAGATGCACCAGTGATATTCTTACCGTAGTGTAAAAAAAAAGCCTAAAAGCAGGCAGCTATTAACAGAATCTACTCCTGAAAGGCTAAATCCCCATCATGTGCAACTGTGAAGCCACTAATTTGATCATTTATTCATGCGTCTTTTAAAATGTGCAACTGTGAAGCCAGGAGGGTAAGCAGAAGCAGAAATTGAACAGCAGACAATTCAAACTTCACAGGAGCAGAGAGAAAGATGCATTTCTGGGAGTGGGGAAGTGTCCACTTTACAGGAGGGGGTGGACTGGGAAACACTGATGACTCTTCCCATCTCTAAAGCTACGCTCTGTGGAAAAGGCAGCACCAGCCTGAGAGCAAGGATGGGCAACTTGTGCTCCTCCTGTGGATGCTGCTGGAGCGTCACTCCAGCAAGCTCTCGCGAGTGCAGCCACTGCTGCAGTGCCCCATTGCATGAAAGCAGGAGCACCACGCACCGTTCCCCCTCCCTGCCTTCTGTCAAGAGCAAAAATGGAGCACTGACCACCGGGGCTGGCTGGAGGAGGTTTGGATTCACAAGGACTGCAGATTCTTCAGGTCTCCCACCAGGGCTCTGCTTTGGCTTGGTCAAGGTACCACTGTGAATAGCTTCAATTGTTTCATCCAATCTGCAAGGACAACCAGTCAGGTTTAGATCATTCCCTACAAACAGCCTCCATGCCCACACATTTGGCTGGAAAGGGCTGTGCAAGCGCCCCTCACCTAGTCTGCTGCCCAGTTCGGAACTTCACTGACCGGGAAGAAGTGTACTTTCCTGAACATTCAGAGATGTGATCGCTACAGATACATTGGCTCTGTAAGGCAGCATTCTCCAGAATAAATGGAATTATTTTCAGGATGTTTAGCCTGCCTTTCCAACTCCAATGTCAAGGCAGCATACAGTACTGGTGGGGGGTGGGGAGCTGGGACAAATGGAAACTACCAAGATCATGCAGACTCAGCGAAGGCAGACAACAGCCGAGTCGATCACAAGAAAAAGACTAGTCATATCGAGGCAAATCAAGTGCCGCTGCCTGGCAGGGGGAGTCTCAGCAATGGGGGAAGAGCAATTTATTGAGGTAATCAATTGCACCATCCGAGTGCTGCCAGGGAAGCTCCTTCTCTCGAATGCCCAGCCCTGCCTCAGCCACGGGTGGGACACACAGAAGTGCCTCTCTTGAGGAGAAGGGAGGAGGATAGGAAGGAGGAATGCCTGTGAATCGTGCACTCCCCATTTCTCTCTCCCCGCCCCCCATCCCTGATTTCAGCATTTCTGTACTAGCAGTGGGGAAGAGAGAGCCCCCTGCACACCAAATTGTGGCGCTCACTTCCCTGGTATGCCTGCCTTTCCCAGAGGGGAGGAGCTTCAGGAAGAAGCCTCAGCTGAGATTCAGCAGGCCATATGGGGAGACCTAGGGGATGCATGTGCGCCATGAGCCAGAGGCTCCCCGACACTCATCTACAGAAACACCTGGAAATGGGTACCGTTGAAGAACAGCAAAGAGAACGTGAGAGGGAAGCGGCTGGTAGTGTTATTTATTCCATGCCTACCACGCTTTTCACCCAGGGAGCTATAAGGCGGCTGCACTGAACTCTCCCTGGCTTTGCATGAAGCCCTAATCAGCTGTGCAGAAAAGCAGCCAGAAAGAGCAGAACATACCACAAGGTGCTGCACTTCGTTCAGCCCGAGGGCAAATGGACAACGCAGAGAGGCAAAGTGTGCTTCTCTAGCAGAGTTCTTAGCAGTCTAATGCCCATCTTCAACATTTTGCACAGGAGCCTATGGTCCTAATGGAACGCATTTGAGAGGAGGCTGCATGCTTGCGGCGCTGGGCGAAATCCCTACAGCAGAGTGACTCAGACTGTGCTTTGCTTCACTGCAGGTGGCTACACTCATCCCTGGGAGCAAAGGCCAAGGAAGTTCCACCTTGGAAGCCACACTGGTTTGTGTCCTAAATGCACGTGACTCTTATTTACCCTGTGAGTGCAGCTGAGTGTGATGTTACAGAGCAGAGAGTGAGATGTCCGTAAACAGAAAGAATACATTGGATACCGGGGGGTGGGGGGGAACGACCTGGGAATATGGATCCTTTGCTACCCAGAAAGGAGCAGCTGCTTGTCCACCACGCTGCCCGGCTTGGCCCCGCCACACCCGGATGCTCACTTGCGGTGGTATCTGTCCATGCTGCCCTGCTCCTCCAGGATCTGTCGCCCTGCAAAGTCGATGGCGATGCTCCTGGAGAGCCGCGACGCGTGCCTCAGCTCACGCAGCTCCTTCTCCCTCTTCTCCAGTACGTCCCTCTCCTGCTTTGAGAGCCACTGGTTGGAGTCGGTGGCGAAGTAGTCCGACTCATCATCGATCACCTGGGTGCGGCGCACACTGGCAAGCAAAGCAAAAGATGGGCACTGAAGGACCCCGGCGGGCATCACATATAAGAGGCTGCCTCATCGCAGGCTGGACAAGACTGGTCAGCCCAGTGCTATGTACGCTGACTTGCAAGGTTCCCCGTCACCTGCTACCTGACTCTTCTTACTGGGACTGTCTCTTGCAGAACGTGTCCTCTACCAGTGAGCTGCAGCCCCGCCCCTAACAGGCCGCAATGCCTCCTGCAAGTATGGGGTGGGTGGGGGAATTAAGTGCAGGTTTGGCTCAGGAGGCCTCCCAGGCTTTTCATAGGAAGCCGCTATTGGGAGCTCAGCAGACCGGCCTTTCCAGCGTACTCTGTCTTGCACAGGAATGCTCCTCGAAGTGCAGCATCGGAAGCCCTATTTTGGGCAGCCAATAGTCTCCACTCACCACCTTCCACAATAAAATTAATGACAGATGCAGTGACTTTCACATATAATCAGTATTTGTCTTTTTAAATGGGTTATGAACAGGATGAAGGCTTGCTTTCACATACTGGCAATTACCTAGAGCGTAAAAAAGAAACTAACGTACCACAGCCTCATACATCTGCCAGGGATAGAGGCAAGCTACGCCAATGCTATTTCCATTCGCTCAAATTGGGTAGGCAAAAACGTCTAAAAAAGCATCTCTTTGCTTTAGTTAACCTGCTTGAAGGCAATTCTAATCAAGACCGATTCTCACTGTCAGCAACTGGCCCCCTGGGTATCTTCACGTTAAAGCTTTTAAGAAAAGTCCCCCAAGTTGTCCATGAAATGCAACCTGCTAAGCCGAAACTGAAGCACACACCATTTGGCACAGAGTTTAAACAGAACGCTTAAGAAAAGTGGCCGGGGACAGCAAGGCAAGCCGTAATGTGGGAAATTGGCGCCGACGGTCTAGCGGAAAGCGTCCAGCGGGCCTGGGGGCAATTTTTGCATGCAGACAACCCCGTGGGCTGCACTAGGTAAAGGAGCATTAATGAAATTTAAAATTGCTGGATGTTCAACAACCTCCAGCAATGCTAAAAGGATTAAATTTAGTTTGTTTGGAAGCTTAACTTGTCCCTTTTAGCATTCCATACATACTATGGAGCACCAGCTCTAGCAAAGGTAGCTGGCAAATTTGCCAAATTTGACTCTGTTCGTGCTTTGTAGCTACCATGAAGCATCATTTGCTTTGCACAGACAAATTAACTGGTGGGTGCAGCAGGGGCCATAAGCAGGGCATGCACTGCCCCCGCTGAGCTTGCGGTCCAGCCTGCTCCCCTGGGAGGGAGGGAGGACGGACGCTTAGCCTCAAGCCTCCGCTGAATCCACATACGAGTCTGCCTCACTCCATCACATACCTTGTCTTGTCATACTCCAGCAGCTTGTTCTTGTGTTTCACCGCTGCCTCCAGCCCTGCCTTGAGTCGAGCCTCTTGACGGGGCAGCAGGTCCTTGCCACTCATGTCCAGTTTGCTGCTGTTCTCCGTGCCTGAAATCCAGAAAACCTCGTGGAGCTCCATGCACTCATTCACAGGCCCACCCCTGGCTGAACTGCATGGCTCTAGCAAGCACAACAGACTCTCAGGAACGGGTGCACGGCCACCGGCCCAATTCAGCTGGAACCCACTAGACCAGAGAGCTGCAGAAGCAGACTGCACATGCCAGCGCTGTGTGGACCGATGGGACGCTGCAGATGATGGTGCCTGCCCCTCCTCCCAACCAAACGCTCCCAGTCATATCTGCACACTCTCCTATCTGGAGGCTGTAAGGGAATAATACCTTGTCAAAAAAAGACACCGGTTTGTCTGGCCTGCAGAAGACCATTTTGCTCTTTAAATAATCATTGTTTAGCAAGAACATAATGAGCCAATAGCAGGTGCTATGTCCTTTTTGACATCAACCACTCGCAAATATTACAAAGCTGAATACAATGGATAAGGCGACCAATCTATAATATATTTAGCATTATTGTCTGATTTCGGCGGTGGGGGGGGTGTCCCTCTTGAAGTTCCATAATGGCCAATCAGTAACAATGAACTGAACCTACATGGGTTTCTTTTTCTAAATTACTGCCCTAAATTTATTACTGCTGTCCTGCAGGAGTTCCAATCTACATCTGGCACCATCCACCATGTCCAGGACTCTCTCGACATTTCAAATGGGCCCACGGACAAAGCAGTCACAGAAAAGTAGAGAAGTGACGGTAGATGCCCAGGAGCACTGGAAGTGCCATGTTTAACCGATCCAGAATGATCCAGCATGGGGCAGAACCAGAAGTGTGCAGAGAGGGTAGTGACCATCCAAAAAGGAAGGCACAACCCATGCTTAGCAGAGGGAGAATTTCCTTTGGATGTCTAACTCCAACGTTAGTCATGCAACAAGGTCCTGCGTGCACATCTCCTCCAATAATCTACTAACCTGCCAGGAGCTTCTTCAGCAGCTTCTGGCTCTTGTTGGAATCGCGTTGCAAGACATCTTGCTCTTCTTTCGTGCATACCTAAAGGAGAATAGAGAAATGTGTGTTCTGGATTCATTTCAATTGGGCATGTAAGCCTGCTTTTGCCACAAAACCAGTGTGGGATGACCTGTGCGGGGCGGCAGGGGCAGAGCATAACCCTGTTAAATCTTCTGGACTTCTGTACTGAGAAGAGCCTGTAACAGGGAGAGCCTGTAACAGGGAGTCAGCATGAGCTCCTCCCAGCGCCTCGCAGAGACCTCTGTGCAGCATTACAAGCAATGGGCATTCATGAGAACTGCTGTTAGCAGCCTGCAGGGGAGCAAGGGGCTTCAGCTGCCACCTGCTTGAACCCCCTACTTCAGTCTTGAGAGACCGATTTTTATGCATCTTTCCACTGATGTTAATTAGGAATGGGGGGAGGGTTCTCTTGCCCGCCCTCCTTTTTCCCCACTGGCAGCTCTTCACAGCTTCAGCTTGAATGCATGGAGCCATGTGTGAAACTCGAGCTTGCTTGTTTGCCCTCTGGAACTCCACTTGGGATGTGGTGCACGCAGCAGCGACCTCTCGCACCCCAGAGTGACATCTATTGCACTAGGAAGCCCTGGGACTGGCGCATGAGCTTTTGCTTTGGCTGTTTACGGAGCACCTGCATCCCTATTTCATCTAGCTACTTGGCTAGTTATCCAGGGGAAGATCTCACATTTGATGGATGCAGTCCAGCCTGTTATTGTTTACGGAGTATTACTGCCCCTTTTTGGTTGAAGTTTAAATACACTTTTGGTGCATGTAAGTAGGGAAACCTTCAATAAAATTCATTCAGGAGTCTTTTGCCTACAGTGCCACTAATGGAGTCAAGGCAGCATGGAGTGCTTGATGCCCCCCTTCCTCCCGGCCCATTAACAACATCATTACCAGTTAACAGAAGCACTGGGAATAAGGACCTCTATTTTTCATGAGAACATGTTGTTAGCGCCACAGAATGAGCACTCTGAGGTTTGGCCTCAGGCAAAGCTCTTTTTTGTGAAAGAGATTCTTTCCTGCATGTTTCTCAATGTTAAATGAGATTTTAAGATATCAAAAATCTTCCTGAACTACCACTTTCCACTCAAACTCTGTTCTTTTATTGCGCACACACAAAGCATATTAGCACTTCGGTAGTCAATACAGTGGCAGATTTCACCACCTTAAAAAAACTCAGTGCTGCTAGCGCACAAATCCTGACTGCCCTTTTCAGCAAACCAACAGAAGGTGCTTGCGCTCTCCCTTGAGCTTTTAAGTTCTCGCTGTTGTTCTAATTTGCACAACCTGATGGACATTCGAGAAAAGCAGAAGCCTGGCTATAGATGCCTTCTTGTAACAGAAAGACAGATATGTACCATAATAACTACATCTCTGTGAGCGAGGACAAGTTTAGAGTAATTTTTTCAGAAGAAAGTCTGCATACTGGACTCTGTTAAAATGAGAAGCAGCTTCCTGCTTGGGGAGAAATTTTGTTCTGAAAAATTGGACTCCAAAAGGGACATAAGTCTTTAAAAAATTGTTTTACAGCTTGAGTTTTTTGCTTTGGTTTATTTTATGCTATGCTGTTTTTTGCCCCTTAGAGTAAATTTAACACAGACTAAAATTGACAGTATTTCATGGTAACATCATGTTTTTAATTTAGCTTACTTGGACCCTGTCCAGAGAACTTGACCTGTTGGGCAGTGAAGATAATTGATAAGTGGAATAGACAATAACATCTGGCCACTTTTCCCGGAGAAGAAAGCAAGCCCCGGGCAAATCCAGCCCTGCGCAGGGCCAGTTCCTGCTAAGCAGGCAGCCAATGGGGAAAACGGCATGCAGGAGGCTGTGACATACCAGAGTCTCACAGAAGAGGCAAGGCCCAGAGCCCTCCTGCTCGCAGACGATGCGCCCACATGTCAAACAGTTGTTGATGAGCTTGTGTTTCTGGGCCAAGCACTCGCAAGGGTGGCGCCCTGGCAGCATGACCGCCAGTTTGTCTTGGCCTTCCTTTGCGTACAAGTTGACATACTTTGCCTTCTTCTTGGAGGAGGAACTGCTGCTGCAGCTTATCTCCTGAGCCTAAATGTATGTCCAGACAGAGTTGGATTAGAGAGGAAAGGGGAGCAGAGAAAGATCCTGGAATTCATTGCCTGTTTTTACAGCTTGTTCTGGCTGATATAATGATTAAGGAAGGTTGCATCATGGTAGAACGACCCCTGCCCCCAAGCAAAGTAAATCTTATTGCAGGAACCATTTGGTACTCAGACTTTCTTATGCCTCAAATAAAATGATGCCGCACATGCCACCTGCTTTCACCTTATTGATGTGCTTTGGCCTCCATTGTGTCTCAGCAACTTCCCACACCATAACCAACTGAGCAACACATACTCAGCTCTTAGATGTCCTAGCGACCCCCTCAGCATGCTGCAACTGAGTGACTGTACTGCAATCTGATGTCCACAGAAAAGCACAGATCATCCTTATATCACTCCCAGAGTACTTGTCTGCCTTTCCCTTGCAAGCCAAAGCAAAGGGAGCAGCCTTCCTGCTTTTGCCATTTTAAAGTAAACCAAGGACTTTTCATGTAGTAACAGAGATTGCACTATGCCACAATCTCCTTCAATTAGGTGCCCTTCAGGCCTCACTCTCAGCCATCACAGCCAATGTTCAAGAATTGCAGGAGTTGTGGTTGAAAACACCTGGAGGATACCAGGCTGGGAAAGACTGCATTATAGGGAAGAGAGAGTCTTCTCCACAGGGCAACTACTTCTGACATGGAAGGCTATTTTCTAATTTGTTCCATGGACCCCCATAATTCCTGCTAGAGTGTGTGTGCTGGGGCAGCGGGTAAAGACACAGGAGAAGCCTGCAGAAAGAAAACCGTCTTTTACAGCATTAGCTGGAATGGAGCTCTTAGCAGCTCGTTTGGGTTCGAGCTTGGTGCAAATCTGGGAGCTCAGGGCAGCCCCTCTCCATGCAGAGGTGAAGAGAAGTGGCTGTGCCTATGGGCCCCAGAGGGAGGCACCATCCCAAGGAGAACTTTACTTTTCCAGCATTTTGATTCTTCTGCTGCTTCGGTTGCCTTTTCTAATTTAGCTTTCCTGTTTATCAGCCTTTTGTCAGTTTTGATATTCCTATTTTAATCATTCTTGGCTGCATGTTACACTGATTTTATGGTTTTGTTAACTGGGTGCGTCTCCAGTTTGGATGGCAAAAGCAGGATATTACATAACCCCCCGCCCACAGTCTTCCCTCACCCATCAACATGACTGCTTTAGGGCCACCACAAGACTGGAAAGGGCCATGCAGTCTGTATCATGGGATGCACAGGAACAGACCAAAGAACTGTGACAGCCAAACTCATTCCACCAAGCATGAAGTGCTGCTTTCTACAGTGATTGAGATTTCAGCTGTATGGAGCTTTTGTCTCCATGAGACTTTGAAAAGACAGCAGGCATCCAGTTGGGAGGAGGACGTGCCCATGATCAAAGTGCTGGGCAGGCCAGCCTTCCGTGCCCAGGGTTAACCCAGGCAGCCCTGAGAGTTCTCCAGTGTGCGCGCTGCCTGCAGGCGTAGGAAAGGACAGCCGCACTCATGACATGTTCAGTATCAGGCACCGAACTGAGCGCCTCGATGCAGCTCCAGCGAGACCCCCTGCCCGCCTGCTGCCAATAGCCGCTGCTGAGGCGCCCGAGGGGGAAACAAGCAGCCCCACCACTGTGCCTGCATCATTCTCCCGTGAAACTGCTGAAGGATGGCCTGTCACACAGATGTGAACTGTTTTAGAGGACAGAGTCAAGACCAGCCTGGCATTTCCAGAGGAGCTGACTGTAACTCCCATCATTCCCAGACCTGCTGGCTGGGGATAACAGGAACTGTAGGACCCCAGACTGGGGACAGTTGAAACCCGTCTGAAACAGAAAGGCTTGCAAGTTGCACAGTCCTATTGGTAAAGCAAGTCGAACAGGTCAGGGAAGGCCTAAAGGCAGAGAACTATTTTGGAGAGGGCACAGAAAACAGACGACAGGTGGCTGGATAAAGCCAATTTAACTGGGGCTCTTGACTGAAAGTGAATCATACACATTACCATTTAGATATATCATATCCCTGCTTAGTACAATGAAGCTAATAATCCTTTGCAAGCTGCCGTGCAAGGCTTGCCCTAAAATGAGTGAGGGAGTAAATGAGTAGAGTGATCCTATGGGCATGAGACAGCACCTAGAGGGCAAAGGGACTTTCTGGATTCCCAAATCTGGGGTCAGGAAAGAGCCCTGACCTTGGACTGTGAGGTCTGCATTTTGATCCCCCTCCCCACCCTTGCAGCTGGTAGGGAAAGAACATTGCTGGCTGTTTCTCCGAGGTCATAAGAACAGCCTCAGGGAATGGGTTTAGGAGGCAGGGAGAGGCCCAGTGCTGCAAGAAGTGACATTCTGGCAGCACCGAAGCCGCCTTCCTTCGTCCTCCAAACATGGCAGTGAGGTAGCTGCAATCAGCTCATCCCGCCCCACGCATGATGCCAGTAAGCCACTGAGTTCAGCTGGCTGCAGGCACCCCCAATGGATTGCCTCCAAATAGTATCAAAAGCTCAACAGGTGAAAATCAGTGACCTCATTGCTTCCCATGGCTGATAAGTGTAATGTAAAAATATTCCATCAACGACATTGCTATGTTGAAAGTGACGTTTCCACCTTCCTGTAAAGGCACCACAAAGCAATCATGTCCCAGTGGCGGACAACTAATGCACCCACCTTGGCTAAATCAAGTGGCGTTTTTACTTCTTCTACAGGCTGTTCATTTTCCATATAAACCGGTGCTTCCAGTTTGTTTCTTCCTTTACGCCTTCCCTTCTTGGCTTGGTCTCCTGATCGAGGAGCCTCTAAAATATCTATGTATAGAATAGGAAAAAGCAAAGCGTCTCCAAATCAATTCCTTTCCCTCCTTGTAATTTCTAAATCACAACTGAGTAACTTGTTCCTCGCAATACACACAACATTTTGGCCTGTAACTCTCATGATCTGTGACTATGGACTGAGTATGGCTAATGGAAGTTACATGACAAACCATCTGCAGGCCCACCATCTCTAGCACATCATTAGCTGTTGATCAAGGTCAACAAACAACAATGTCACATCACTAAATTCCTGGATGAGAAAGAAGCAAATCATGCTATGATTAATCTGTTCCAGATGAAGAGTGCTGGTCTCCATTAAATTTTTTTCCACTAACACATCTTTACTGGAATCAGGGATAATTGGATAATTAAAGTGCAGTTTCTGTTTAAGCAATAAACAGCTATTCTTCTGTTTACTGCCTCATTTTCTGTACTCACCATCTTTTTTCCGACACAGTGGCAAAAGGTCAGATGTTGGCTGACAGGACTTTTGCCACCTGGCTACTAACTCCTCTATAAAGTGCTTCTTCTTGCCATCAGTCCCCTGGATTAAGTCTGCAACATACTCTCGAATCTCTTCCTCATGCTCTATAGACAAGATATACCTAATAAGGAACAAAAAAGAAACAAACTGGAAGAATTTCTCACTAAAAAAACAAACTAACTACATTTTCCACATACTATTGGTGCAATGAAATTGTTGAGGGCCATGTGAAAGGTTGTACGAGACCAGCCATCCCCAAAGTGGTGCCTTATGGACCTGCTGAACTATAACTTCCACCTTCCCTGGTTGCATGGCCATTTTATCTACTGGACGAAGACAATGGTGCCTAGACCAACAAACCTGGAGAACACTGGGTTGGGAAAGGCTGGATTGAAATAATGACGGACTTGCGCTCTCCATCATGTCATCAAGTTCCCTTTCCCATTCATTCATTAGTAGCTCACACCCCAGTAACACACATCTTTCGGCCCCTGAATATGTATCACTTTACATTTGCTTATATTAAACCATATTAGTTACCTTAACACCCAAGCACACCCCCCACCAGTTTGGAGCAAATATTTGTATGACCCAAAAGATTCTGAGATTGTGATTTCTGCTCAGATTAAATCCATACTGAGGGCTTTCTAATGCAGTTAAGTATGTGGAGCTAAATCTAGATGACTCTGCAATATCCCCATTTAGTCTCTCCTCCTGTGACTGTAACAGTATAGTTTCATTTGCAGAAATCAGCAGGTGGAGCTCTTCAAACACAGACATCAGTATTACCAGCTGCTACTACTTCCAGATGATGCTGTTAGGAAGAAGTCCAAAAAGCCATTAAACAACTGGTGACTCAAAACACCAGTTCTTTTCAACTAGTATTGACCCCTCCCCACTTGATACTTTTAACAGTTTGTTAATGAACAGAAATAAGCTTGTTTTTCCTAGCTGGCTTAAGTACATTAACTATAAGGTAAAGGTAAAGGTTTCCCCTTGACGTGAAGTCCAGTCATGCCGAGGGAGCCAGCGTTTGTCCGCAGACGGTCTCCGTGGCCGTGCGGCTGGCATGACTAAACACCGACGTGCACGGAACGCTGTTACCTGCCCACCGAAGTGGTACCTTTTTATCTACTTGCATTTGCATGCTTTCAAACTGCAAGGTTGGCAGGAGCTGGGATGAAGCAACGGGAACTCACCCGGTTGTGCAGATTAAACCAGTGACCTTTAGACCAACCAGTCCATCAGCACAGTGGTTTAAACCACTGCACCACCTGCAGATCCATATTAACTATAAGAACTCCTTATTCACTGCATTAGCATATAAAATATGGCATTATATATAATCTGCTGTAATTCCCAATTTAAAAAGTAATTGCTTTCCAGAAGTTTTTTTTTTTAACTAATTGTACTGTAAAGAAAAATCATGACTAAAGGTACATGATACTAATCAGTGGATCAAATACTATTTTTAGTATTTTTGCAACAGTTCATGATGATATTCTATAAAGAAGGTAAAGCAACAACCAAAAAAACTCAACAGATATTGGACTGTTTTATGATCTACTTGCTGATGTTTGCAATATACCTCAGGCAAATGACGAATCTCTTCCCTTCATGTTATTCCCCATACAGAGGCTGAACAGAAGGGGAGTTAGAGCTTAAAAACATGCTCAACTGCGCTTAGAAAAGCAGACTAGCTCATGTGGCACACAGTTCTATCTTCCCAACCGCCGCAGCGCCCCCAGGCTTTTGCCCCACAGAAGGCAGCGTGCAACGTCTGCATCTGTTGAATTTCTGCCTGTCCTAAAGCTGCTAAACGCTGCCAGGAAATGAAGTAGCAAACCACACCGGCGTCGCTGGCCCGTCGGGTCCAAAGAGGCCAACACAGCCGTTCGCCCCTCCGCCCAGTTCCTCCACCCCGGACAAGGCTGGCCCCGAGGGCGGCTTTCGACAACAGCCCCCCGCGACAGCGCCGGCGCGGCCGCCCCGTCCCCGCTGCCCGCTTTTATTCCCGCAGCTCACTGGACCAGCTCCTCGCCAACATCCAGCCCGAAGCCGCCGCGGAGCTGCCCCATGCACCACGACACCAGCTCGCCGGCCGCCGCCATCTCCGCCCGAGCCCGAGCCCGAGCCCTCTCGGTGCCGGCGGAAGGAAAGGGGCAGCGCACTATCGTGAGGAGCCGGCCGGTCTCCGCGTAACGCGTCACGATCTCCGGTGGAAACCAAGAGCCGCGGGCGGACAGTTCCGGCCTTAATAAGTCCGGGCTAAAACATCGGCCATGAAAGACGGGATCGTTGAGAAGCTTCGTAGTCAGCCACCCACAAATGAGGTAGTTTAGGCCGACAGAGGGATTAATTCGCCCGAAATTAGTTGCTAAACTTCACGGCTGAGCAGAAATTAAAGGTGTCTCAGCCAAAGTTACTTCACAGGTCTGTGAAGACAAGGGGGTGCGACTAAATATCCGCACAACACTCAACCATTTTATTGTAGAGAAGTTGTTTTAACTCATCACTGTGGTTATTTTTTGTACCTTTTCCAGCCCCACACAATCTCATTCCTGAGGAGGAATGTCCAGAATTTTACACAGCTTTCCAAATGTAGCTGCACCATCGGTCAATTTAAAACCATGTCTACAAAGGCTTCATTTCCTAACATATAGCAGTCGCTTGCCATTACCACTTCATATGGTGCTGACGATGCCAGCATGCTCTCTCCATCCCTATCATTGGTGGGTGTTCACTTGCTCAGATTCTTTCCGTACATATCTGAAATTAGAAGATGGGATGTTTGCCTCAATGCGCACCCACCACCAGATTTTCATTTGATCTCAATTGTCATGTTGTTAAATTATTTATGACATTGTGTTGCCCAGTCAGCCAAAGCTCTTGGAGTCTTTTTGATCTTTGCTGGAGCTCTTTATAATCTGCTTGGGGTTTGTTTTTTTTAAGGAGACTGCCATTAAGCTTTATGTAATTGGGTTTCTTCTGCCATTCCAAGTAGTTCGATCATCATCCACAAAAGCAGCCATCTCATTGCTCACCCCTGATTTCACAGAAGTTATGAGTAAATGAAAAAAATACTCTTAGTAAAGCTAGTTCAGAAAACCTACTGATTACATCCTCCCATTGCAAGAACTGTTATTTTCCTATTCCTATGTCCAATTTCCTATTCTTGAACTGATACCCCTGAGAGGACCCATTATTTTCCCCTTACATGAACTACGGTAAGTTCACTTGGGGTTTTTTGGTGAAGGGACAAATGGTTCCTTAAAGTATTTATTCAGTCTTTTCTCAAGTCCCAGTAAGATTCTGGTTCTTTGTAATATTTTTGAAAACTCATGTATAAGAAAGGCAATTAAATTTACTTATTAGATTTATATCCCACTTTTTTCTCACAATGAAGTCAGAGCAGCTTACACCATTCTTCTGCTGCTGTTTTCAATCTTAGCCACACAACAGCCCTCTGAGGTACTCATGCAGTTGGCTCCATGGCCAAGTGGGAACTAGAACCAAGATCGCTGAAGTCCCAGTCCCACACTCTCAACCATTATACCAAACTGGCTACCAAGAGTGGTAGAGGATGGATTCCTCACTCCCTATAGAGCAACCTTGCCAATGTGCTGCCTTCCTCTACCATCCCAGTGAGCAAGGAGTAGAAGGTGGGCAGCAGGATGTCAGCCAGGGATGTGGATTCACCTCTGATTCTGGTCTCTCAGCATTTGTGTGAATATAGAATCAGGGTGTGACTGTTATTCCAAGCTGAAGCAAATGGTCTGACCCTCCTGAAATATGAATGTGCATACAGAAAGTAGCAGAAAATGTATAAGAAGGGGTATCTGCTGCTGCATCTTTGACTGAATTATCCCATGAGAGGGAGGTCCATGTCAGCTGTGTGCTTAATATATTTGTCTTCCAGACCACCTCCCCCAAACACACAGCACTATTCTACATTCCTGATGTTAACAATAAATCAGCTAATGTTTTTGTTGCTATTCATAAAAGAAATATTCCCTGGGCATTCTAAACTTAGTTAAATCACACCCCGATTAAGAGTGCAGGAATCAAATGGAATTTGCTCCAGCACTGGCACTGCTACCATCCTGGGTGATCATTTGCGGGTTGGGGCAGGAACAGATTGCATGTCCCTAGACTTGGCTCCAAGGCCCGGCCTTAGTTGCACCACTGCAATACTGAATTAAAATTAAAAGAGGAAATAGGTAGAGGTTTCTTGAAAATGTACCTTTGAAAAGAACATAATGAAAAAGACATGGAAGGAAAGCTACACAAGCACTTACAGGAAGCAAAATTTAAATGGAAAAAAAATGTGGTAGGGGTAAAAAGAATGTAAATAAATAGTGAGACAGATAGATGGGAGCACAGACAGTGAAGAAATGAAAGCAGAGAAAGGCGGAAGAGGAGAGAGAATCAAATAGCAGATACTCGTTTCACAAGCTCTTACCCTCTCGAAGCTGCTGCTGATCTTGTCAAGATCACGGAACAAGTGGCTCGCTGTTATGTTCCGCAAGGCCTTCTATATTCTTTCCACTCTCACATATGCAAAAAGGGCATCCATGGACTAAGCTGGCCTTGAAATCAACACCAGCAGTAGAAGAAACATTCTTTGTCCTCCCCTTCTTCAAACAGACTGCCAATTATTAAATGTTGAGTTACACTCTACCTCTCCTACATACTAAGAGTTACTGTTTGGCTCATGAATGCATGCTGATAATTCATTCCGCAAGACGAAATTACTTTTACATCCTAGTGAATAATGGTCAAAAAGGCCAAAGGGAAGGGATTAATTGGCAAAAGAAAATGGAGAAAACCTTTTTCTCCTCCATTCAGGAGAACAAAGATTAGCCAGAGCAAAACACAAAAGTCTAGGTAGGGGGAGAGATATGCATGTAAGTCTCATTGTTGCAATATAATCTTTGGGGTGGGGGGACTGGATGTTTTTCTGCAATCCGTTTGGCCTTCCCATATCCATTATTATCTCCAGTCAGTGCAGAAAAAAATCAGTTCTGCATTGACTCATGGCCAAGTCAAGAAATTTTGTAACATCAAAGGCATGCTATTTCAGAAAATAGCTCTCTGTAGTTTGCTTTACAGAAAGCTGATACATTTCCGAGGATCTTTACTGGGGGAATTTTGAGCTGCCCTCAGAGCTGGGAAGATTACATGGTCCTCATCAGCTGAGGGAGCATTCAGTACTGTTCCCTATCTTCACACTGTTGGCTGCTTATGTGTGAACTGGGCCCCGTGCTTCTCAATCTAGATCAAGGACAGGGCTCCCGTCACTAGGGAAACTAAGGAGGCGATTAGAGCTGCTTGAACCAGACTCTGGCTCAATGTTTTCCCCACAGGGCCATCGGGGCTTTCATAGTATACCTGACTAATACAATAAGCCAGGTTATTATGGATAGGTACGTAGCTAAAGAATAGGAAGCAGAGAATCATAGAAGCATGGAGCTAGCAAGGACCGTGGAGACCAGAGATAAGCTCCATTTTATCCTCACAATCACACCACTGCAACTTAGATTAGGCTGAGAGTCCCTGGTTGGCCCAGTGTTGCCCCACTAGAACTCAAGACCTCCCAGTTCCTCATTCCAGCACTCTAACCACTACACCACACTACCTCTCAAGTACTAGTAGCCATTGATAGCCTTCCCAATGAATGTATCTAAACTACTTTTAAAGCCATCTACTTTGGTAACTATCATGACATTATGTCCATAATGTTAGTCTACACTGTGTGAAGACCTATTTCCTTTTATTTGTCCTGACTTTCTAACATTTCATGGAATCGTTCTCTTTTAGTACTAAGAGAAATGGGGGGGGGGAACATCCCCTTATCCAGTTTTTCCACAGCCTGCATACTTTTGTCTTCTCCTTACCCATCTCCATGCATGAAACAGAGAAGCACATAAAGTCCTCTCTTACTTCACCTGTGCCATGTGTAAAGGCTTCTAAAATTGTGCAGGGCAGAATACATGTGACAAAATAGAATTCAGCAGTGAAATTGAGCTAACAGTTTAGCTCTGGAAGGTTTCAATAACTGCAATTCAACTTAAACTGGAGATTAATTGTAGATGGTGTACTAATTCAATCAAAACCAAATTAAGTAGTGTTATATAGTGCATATATCAATCTACCAATTAAAGAGGGTACTTTGGTTCTTCAGGAATGAACATGCTCTTCAAATATTGTTATACTAACTTTTAAAAACCTACTTAAGGATTGTAAGTGATCTAGGACAGTGGCTATATTTCCAGGCAGCAAATGTCACAGCTGAAATGTGTCGTGAGAATATTTTGTCTATCCTGAAGCAGAATTGTTGGCACACTACTAAAATATATTATTGCATTTTATATTTATACCTCACCTTTTTTCCTTCCAAGGTACTCAAGGCAACATACACAATTCCCCTCTTCATCTCAATTCTATCCTCACAACAACCTTGTGAGGGCTGAGTCTGCGACTGGCCCAAAGTCACCCAGTGCGCTCCAGGCTGAGTGGGGATGAGAACCCGGATCTCATGCTTCCCAGTCCTGTGCTCTTAACCTCTACACCATGCTAAATTAGCAGAGCAGAGACTTTTTACTGTGCAAAAATAAACGGTCTCCCATTTAGCAATGTATTATAATGCTCAAAAAATAAGAGGACTATGTCTGCTACACTTCATTGACAGATGTAATACCTCAGTCCAGGTATCTCCCTCTCCCTCTCCCCCAGTCTCACCATATGCAGTAACTCTAACAAAGTCTAGTCAACAAGTTAACCACCAGAGTCACTCTTAATCTCTCTCCTCCAGGCTGCCACCATTTCTGTTTGGTAAATAGATCTAAAGTGGTTTAAAACCAATTAAGTGGCTTAACATAATAATGAATGGGGCTGTAAAGGCACTATCTGCCTTAAACTACTTCAGGTGTATTGAATTCAAAAGGCTTAAATTGGCTTTAAATCTAATTAGTTCAGTTGTATGTGGTTTTGAATGGAACTGTTAATCCTTCCAGATAGAGATCTGTAAGCATTTAGCACCTGAAACAGGGTTGTATTCCAAAAGGAGCAGGGTGACTGAAAACAGGCATTCATTGGTGGTTAATTGAAACAGGGATAGCTTTAGCCTACCATATCAAGGTGGCATACATTCTCATTATGGTCACATCAACCTGTGAAGTAGTCAGACTGAGTGCTTGGCCCAAGATCATCCTGCAAGCTTTATGACTGGGGACTTGAACCTTGCCGTGGGGAGTTCTAATTCAACATACTAAGCACTACATGAAGTTGGGGTTGTTTAGCAATACTCATTGCACCCTTTTTCTTAATGGGTTATTTATGCACTACATTTTATACTATAGATGAAGCCCTCTGGTGGTTTGCAAACTCTAACAAATTAAAATATAAAGCATAGTATAAAGTTTTAAGCAGTCTAGAGGGCAGTATAAAAGATCTTGCATAAAGCCTGGCAGCAGCATGAGGATTTAAAGTACAATGCAAAATTTAAAAGTCAGAAACTAGAGGTCCTGAAAAGGTGTTTACCTGGTGCTGGGAAGACTGCAGTGCTGCTGAGCATCCCCAAGAAGTTCATTCCATAGTTTGGGTGCCACAGTAGGAAAGGCCACTTCCAATGGGCACCCACCTGGCTTCCTGATGATGGTTCAGAGCACATGTTTCTTCTCAATGTGTCCTCTGGAGCCTGCTCTCAAATATAGTGCAGTTTTTTGAAAGGCCTTTTCATTGCCTGTGCTTGCTCCCTTCCTGAAGGGATTCCCTTTGTCCAGAAGAGGTCTGATGAACTTGTATCTGAAAGCTGTTTGGGCTTTCTTTAAAATTGGTTTGCCCTACTTTGTGGTTTTAGTATTTATAGCTGCTTTAAGTTGATGTGTTATTCTGAAAAATCTAAGTTATTTTCTCAACCTATTGTCTGAGAAAAGGTGGGCTATAACTGATGTGGGGCGGTGGTTAAGAGCGTGTTGGGACTTGAGGGACTTGGGTTCTAGGCCTTGCTTGGCATGAGGATCACTGGAGGCCTTTAAGCTTCTTTTGAGGATAAAGTGGAGAGGACAGCATTGTAAATCGCCTCGGATCACTTGCAAGAGGAAACAAAATGACGGGGTAGAAATATAACGGAGGAGCAGGAGCAGCCGCCGCGCGCGGGCCCGTCCCGGGCAGTCAAAGGGCGAGTCCGCTCGGGACCAATGGAAAGGGGCGCGCGCGAGCGCCTTCGCGCGAAGCTGCCATCGGAGGCGGTCCCTAATCCCCAGTCAGCCGCGGGGCTGCGCGTGATTGGCCCAGGCGCGCCCGCCTGGGCCAATGGCAGCGAGGCGCGCGCGCGGGAAGGACAAAAGTGCGGGTCGGCTGCACGGCCGGAACGGCGCGCTGCCCCGGGTCGGGTCGGGTCCCTCGCTCGGTTTCGCCGGCGCGGAGATGGTGCGGACCAAGGCGGACTGCGGCGGGACTGCCGGAGCCTATCGGAAAGGCAAGGGGCGCTGCTCGGGCGGGCTGGGCTTCGGAATAGCGGGGCGGGGGGGGGGCTGTCATTCGGCTCCGGCCTCCAGTAGCGTAGCGGAGGTTTAGAAAAAATCAAAGCCGTATTTCATGCTTGAATGGCAGCCCCCCACTTTTCCGGAACAAAGTTCCCTTGAAGTTGGAGGAACCAGGGGGAATTAATCTAAATCAAATTTCCCACGGATCCTGCTTTGCATATTTCTTAGCCAGTAGTACAAATCATGTTGCTTTATAACTAGAGTATTATATACAGCATTGTTTCAGTCTTAAAACTGGACATTGCATTTCTTTGTCACACTATACACATCTTGCATGTTTTCCTTTTTAATACGCAGAGGGCTTCACACACATTTCCCTTCTAGGATATTTCTTACAATTGGCAACTGTGATAGTTTGGAAATGCAAGAGCCTGTACACTGGACATTTGTTCCTTTCTGCTTCATTCTGCCTTGACTCAGCCCCACCTTCAAAAAAAACGAAAAAATCAGAAGAAAAGAAAAGTGAAATACCCTCACCTGATAAGTTGCAGCAAGGGCTGATAATTTAGGCAAAGAGTAGCTCATGTTTTCTAAGTGAAAATTGTAGGCAGGGTGTACCTACCTGCCATAATAATATTTGATAAATTATTGTATAGGATCTTGATCTACAGAGGAAAAACCTTTTAATCCAATGCATCTATTTGAAGCACTGATCTGATTCAACAATTTACTATAGGGGAATTATGCTACTGCTCAGAAATAGCCTGACTATTCTTTAAAATAAAGAATTGGCATTTTTTGTTTTACTTTAAGTGCAAACAATTCTGCAAATGTGGGTGTGATACAGTTGCACATATGTTTAAGAGAGCAGCTTGTTCTTCGTTCCTGGAAAAGCTGGGTAGAGAGGAACATCACTGTGCATATGCTAACCATCTTCTTTACAAGTGGGTGCAATACTACCTGGTCATTTTTATCCCCAGAAAAAATTAAGTTGTGTTTATCCATTGTTTCATCTCTAAACCTTTCTTTTTCTTCCAATGCTAGTGGTAGCTGCAAGGGCTCCACGGAAAGTGCTGGGCTCTGGGAATGCTAACATTCGTTCCTCCCCTAGTTCACGGAAAGGTGAGTGTTGGAGGGGACATAGAGATTTAGATTTCTGGCTGATATTAACATGGCTTGGGACAGGTATTGTGACTTACCTAGTTTTTAAAAAGGTATTTTCTAATCACTGCCTTTATATTTGCCATGCATCTGAAATATGTTACACTGATCAACATGTACTACCAAGAGCACAATTATGAGTAGCGTATTGTTTCTAAATAACATTATGTTACACTAGGATTTTAAGACTGGCCAAAATGTATGTTTGTGGGAGTTTATATAGCATGGTCAGTACCATACTGTACCATGAATCAAGAAGTGTGCTGCAGGAAATGAAAGACTCCAGTGTGTTCAAGTAGCACCTGTAGAAGAATCTATTGTGTTGGCCTTGTCTGCTTTTAAGGATTTCTGCTGGAGAGAGGCTGTGACTGGGACATTCATAATGCAGAGTTGCAACAGGTACCAGCTTTTTTTCGAAGAGAACTTTGAGCAAACCTGCTGCTTGCTCTACACTTGCCTCTTGCTTCCTGTCTGGCATTAAGCATGATCAGACTGATAACTCATAAAGAACCGTGAGTTCAGCAGTACTGAAGAGAAGTGGCTTCCCGCACATTGCTTTCCTTACCACAAAATGTGCATGAAGTCATCATCTCAGCTGCATTTGTGGGCCTTCATGCACGTTTTGCTGATAAGGGCCCAGACCTTTGCCCCAGAAAACTGACCTGATGATACCCCTGCAGGCAGGGTGAGGTTCTGTTGAAGGAAGGAAATGCCTAGGTTTGCATGAGTTAAAAGCAAACTTCAACATATTAAAGTGAGCTGTACTTCACAAACTTTGTTCAGAAAACATGCTGTATGGCACAACCAGTTGGATGAGTCGCTTTTTTGGCAGTTTTCCTGGAAAGGCAGATGGCTGATGTGACTCCCCCCACCCCCACCCCCACCTCATGTTCTAAACCTACAGAGTCCTTTGTGGTTTAAAATCTAGGCTGCAATTCCTTGTATACTTTGGAATAAGTGTTGAACTTGACAGCTTGTGAGTAAACCTATATAGGATTTTGCTGTTTAAATCAGATGGGCCTTGCTTCTGATTAATATATCAGAGTCTGGAAACTAGTTGCTGTGATTAGCACACTCTGATATATATGGAGGATAAGTTTGTAGTGCTTCATGGTTTGTCGTTCTTCACATGTGTAGGCATTTCCTGATTAGTGCACATCTCTTAGGAAATTTTCGTAGTCATGATCTTTTATGTGGTTTTTGTTTTTTAATTGTTGGATTCTGATGCGTTGCAGCTGAGAATAAGTACAGTGGTGGCAACCCAGTGTGCATGAGGCCAACACCGCCATGGCAAAAAGGGATTGGAGAATTCTTTGGGCAGTCCTCAAAGCATTCAGAAAAAGAGAACCAGGCCTCTGAGGAGGAACCAGGATGCAGCGGAATAGGAAGGCGCAGGCGCAAGTAAGGATGGTGCCTTTGCTGCTTCTTTGTCATATACCTTCCAGCACAATCCCGAACACATTTAGGGAGAGGAAAATCCCCAACTTGCAACGTTCCTTAGCCAACACGTTTAGCTTTCTGTATTTTTCTGGCTAAACCTTACAGGATTGTACACTCGTCATGTGGTAACTTAAATTATATTGATGAGTGAAACACTGATAGTGGGCATTGCAAGAGCACTTCAAATTTGGCTCCTACGCCTATGAATGGTTCTAGATGTCTCACTTGGCTCTCAATGCTACTATGTCGAGCCACTCACTCAATACAGCACCGCATTCGGTTGCATTGTCAAGAGCCATGGGAAATAAGTGCCAGATCTAGGGTTTTTTTTTTTTTTTTGGTAAACTCTGACTTATTGACCACCTTCAAAGAACTGCATGTGGAATACTGAATTTTGCTTCATTTTTAATGGAGGTGATTTTAAAAACAGCTTCAGAGTTTCTTAGAAATATCTTAGCAAGGAATCTCAGTAGGTGCCTTGATTTAAATCAGATAAACTCTGAAACTTGACTTCAGAATTACCCTCTTTATTCGCCCAGAATTTTAATACATAAATATTTTAACTAAGTTTTTAATGGTTCATGCTCAGTCACATTTTCTTATGCTTGTTATGTTATATTGTATTTGTTGTGTTTGTTTATTGTTAGGTTTTATTTATGTTGTAAGCCATCCTGGGATGTTTGTTAAGGATGGGGTAAAAATATTGTAAATGAATGAATAAATCTTTTGTGTGTATCAAGTAAGGCGGCAGAAGCATTTGGTTTAAATCAATTTGGAGAACTGATTCCAACTGAAGACAACAAAGATTGAGTATACTTAGTACAGGATATTTATTTCAGTTTCCCTAAATAGCCAAATATCCTAAACATAGCTGAGCACTGGGGAGAGTGGCGGGGGGGGGGGCGGGTTCAGCTGCCTTTCAGTTCTGCACAGTCTACATTCCACATGAAGTTCAGGGTGGGGAATGGAGCACAAAAATGGTTCCTGGATCGCCTGAGGTTGCCCACCCTGGTTTAATTGTAGTTCGACCAGAGAAGACATTATTAAAATATCTTTTCTATAATAAACCCAAGCTGCATTTTAGGCGATTCTAATAGTAGTAGTGTGTGCCATACTTGTGTCATCGTTTGAAGCTGTGGCTCTGTCTTGAAATGCAAAAGTGAAAAATGGAAATTTGAAACTATATTGCGGTTATAAATGGAATCTTGCCTCAGCTACACAAATGGCTGGCTAGCCGGAGAATGCTTCGCCCACTATGGCATTGACTTCTTTATGCTGCTTTCCCTTCATAGAGCTCGTCCCCTACCTACAGAAGAAGAAGCACCCCCGGAAGAAGACCAGATGTGAGCCACTCGCAGTACTTGCCATGTTGTGTATCTGAGGTGGCTTTGTGTATACACATGTATATATTGCATGCCTTTTGGGTACAGGTCTTTAAAGAAGCCTAGCATGTTGTTTTATTTCCTGAAATGACCGAAAACTTGAATGACTGTAAGGGAATTGAGAATACTAAAATTCCCTAGGAGTTTAGCCACCCATAAAGCATTGCAATGCTGGGTTTGATGTTGAATGCGCTTTGCTTGTTTGTGCACTTCCTAAAATTTGGTTAGGGCGTTACAAGTGTTATTAAAATTGGTTGCAAAAGCTCCAGTTGTATTTTGATGTGCTATAAGTCTGTTTCTTCTAAGACCTTGAGAAGGTTGAACTGAACTCCTCTGATTAAATACAGATTACTTTATAATAAAAGAATTTACCAAGTAATGACAGAATAATTGTTTCTCTATTTTTTCATTCCTAGTTCAATAGGGTCAAACTGCTTACAGGTATCAATCATAGATGGTTCCTCAGCTCAGGCTTATAACTAAAAAGATAAAAGGAAAGGGAGAGAAAACATGGTACTTATGGTTTATTCAGTTGACCAGATGGAACAGAATATACATATTTCAAACCAATTGGCTTGTCTTTTGTTTATTCCTTTGTTTCTTCTGAGTTCACACTTAATCTGTTTTTTTCTCCCATCTCCTCAAGGGAAGATGTTTCCCTAGAAGGACTTCTAGTGATGGGGCAGGAAGGGGCTACCACTGGGAGCTGAATAGTACCAGCTCACCAAGTTGTGTCTTCTCCCATCACCTCGGAGCAATTCTTCAAGCAATTAATGCCCCCAAAGACTTTCTCTTTATGTAAGCCAATAATAGTTGAAATTAGTATATTTATGTACTCAGTTCCTCTTGTCCACTAGAAATGAATGCCATTGGACAGCAATCTTTCATTCCAATTATGGCCATCACATTAATCATTTAAATGAAGAAATTGGTTTTTCTTCCTTGGATTTTCTATCTCTTGCATTAAATTAACTTGAGGCAATGACAGGACTTGACAGTCCCAAATTCAGACCATAGGAATGTTGTTAAAATCAATGGTACTAAATTTGGGTAAATGTGCTCAAAATTAAGTGTAGCCCTTGTTGAAATACTCGTGGAGTGCTTGATATGTCATGTTGGAAGTCTAAGCAGTAAATTTTTAAATAGTACCTTCCAAAAAGTTTTGCAACTGCCTGGAAGGTTGATAAATATTACAATGACTGGTGAGGGGGAGATTAACCTGTGCCAAGATGAAAACCATTATGTGAAGTAGAAAACTGGTTCCAGTTTTGTTGCTAATCTTGTTCTCCAAGAGGGCACTATGCCTGAAACTGTCGATTTTAATGTGGGTTCAAATACCTTAGGGCTGAGACTCATTTTAAGACATGGGTTAGAAAAACTTACTAAATGTACCTGGCTTGAATCCAGATTGATTTCACTGGTTCTCAATGGCTCTTGGTGTCATGACCAACCAATCCCATTGATTGGGTCTACAGTAAGTGTGACTCAGTCAAAACCTTTTATGTGCAACTAAAAAGCTGCTCCATTTCCAAGGCCATTGATTTATGGCCTTGGAAACTTAAATTTCTGTTTGCCTTAAGTGGGGGAACTGACACAACTCATGTTCATATCATCTTCCTCTGATAGACACACCTCTGCAGTGTGATGATACAAAGCCAATTGATAACAATCAGATTATCCTCTTCCTGCCTTTCTGTCATCATGCCTGGGAGGCTCTCCGTGTTCCTTCTAAGTGGGGAAAATGGAAAATTTATTTAAAGTTTTTGTATCCTGTCCAACTACTACTGTCCTGGGACAGTCTTACAATAAAAACAGAATAAAGCATAGCAATGTTACAGCAAGCATGACAATGCAATATTTTTCCATGTTTCTGAGGGCTAGAGTATTTTCTCAATGTATCAGCTTGAGAGGCTTTGGAGAAATGGAGTTTTATTCAATGAACGAGCATCTTTAAGAACAAAGGGCGTCTACTACAAGTGTATGCATGTCTTTTCTCCCTGTGTCAAACTAATGGCAGATAAAAATGCTTTGAATGGAGCAGGCTTCTGCCACAAAGTTGCAATGCTCAACACTGACTGGCAAATTCAATTGCAATTAGACTTTATATAGTATCAACAGGTATGGAGGATTTTTTAAAGTATACATTTTAAATTCTCTCTGCCCTGAACATCTTTCTAAATTTGATGTTGAGTGAAAAGGGAGGTAGATATGGGAATAAATACTGTAGAAGAATGTGACTCTGCCAATTACAGGTTTTTATAGTACAGCATGGAAACTTAGGTGTTTGTATCCAAAACATTGAAAAAGTGGCTTCTGGGCAGGGATTTGAACAATGACAGATGGATGCCATCACACAGATTCTTGGACAAGCAGTCCAAGGTGGTGTTGCTGGAGAGGAAAGCTCTCAGGCAGGTATCTAGATGCAAGAGTGAATACATCGGAAGGCAAAGCCATGAAGGGCTTTGAAGGGGAGGACAACAAGCTGCAAAGGATGGGAAGCTGATGCAAGGATTAAAATGTGAGCAGCTTCAGTGGTGCAGTGAAGAGGGCTAATGAAATTTTCAGGTTCTATCTGTTGTGACAGATTAACAAGAGGAAGTCAGAATGAGAATGATTAGATGCTGGATGGTATTCTTTGACGGCAGTCCTACTTCACACTAGCAGTTCCAATGGCAACATTTCTAGTTTAAGGTCGCAATTCGGCGAGTGCAAGGACTCTCACTGCAGTACTTCTTTTGTTTTCCAACCTGAGTTTATGCAGTCCAGAACCAATGGGACGAACACAGTCCATCGGCAAATCTCAGAAATGTTTCAAAATCCACGGTCGAGGAATAGGACCGGCCAAAACAGGATAAATGAAATTGTAGACCTCTTTTGTGCTCCTAGCGATGTACACTAAACATGTCTGGATGTTTCTTCTAGCCCAGCTCGGCGTACTTTGTTTTTTGTCCGCGGAACACGGGGCATGGGCGCTGCGTCTCGTCCTTCCCTCCCACGGGCCTCTGCGACTGCGGGACTTTGGCCAGCGCAGCGCAGCGCAGCGCAGCGCAGCGCTCGCCCCGCCAGCCGGGCGCCCGCGCCGCCGCCTGCTCTCCCGCGTCACGTGGCCTCGGCGCCTTGCCCTTCTCAGTCCAGCCCAGTTCCGCGTAGCAACCGAACGCGGTTACTAGGGCGCGTTCGTGGCACCTGGGACCCGGAAGCAGTTCGCAGCCGCGGCCGAAGGCCGGCTCGCGCCTCTCCCATAGGGCGCAGGCTGGCGGAGGGCGTGCCTGCCGGAGGAGCTTCCGGGTGGCTCGCTCTCCCTCAGAGCGCCT
Organism: Varanus salvator macromaculatus; assembly: GCA_023646645.1. Lineage (NCBI taxonomy): Eukaryota > Metazoa > Chordata > Lepidosauria > Squamata > Varanidae > Varanus > Varanus salvator. Next base: position 327,237 of record JAIXND010000786.1, read on the forward strand.
CGCGAAGGAGGGGGCAGTGGCCCCGGGTTCGCGCCCCCTCCCGGGAGAAGCGGCTTCCCCCCAGGACGGTAGGAGGGCCGGGCCCAGGCGGGCGCCTGCGTTCTCGGCATGCTCGCTCCGCGTCCTCCGGCGCCTCAGGTTGTTCGCCTCCCGGGATTCTGTTCCGTTAACGGCGGCCACTACTTATCGGCCACTCATCGGGTTGTGAGGGACGGAGGAGCGGGCGGAGGCGGAGGCTGCCTGGAGCCCGGCATGTTCCGACTTGCCCAGGCGCGTCCGTTTCCTCCCCTGCCGCCGCTCGTGCATGGCCGGCTTTGCCTTTTCCCGCGGAGGGAGCGCTCGCCGTCGTCTCCGCGGGGCCACGGGCGGAGGCTGGGTGCGCGCCCGCGCTTTGGGGGAGCGGGAGCGGGGTGCGTGGAGCTGCCCCGGCCCCCCCCCCGCGCTTGGACACGGAGCTCTGCAGGAGCGTTTGCGCTTCAGTAGCGCGCAGCGGGTATCAGGGCTTCCTCTTACATAGGGGTGTGTGTGTGTGCCTGCCTGCCTGCCTCACTCCCTCCGTTTTTTGTTTTCCTGTTGCAACCCCTTTCCCATAAAAAGTTCCGGCTGTATAGCCTGCAGCAAAATCCTGAGAAACGGCAGGAGCCAAAAGACGGGACCGTAAAGGGACTTTGACAAGTGTCTCTGCGGTGGGAAACAGCAGCGCGCTTGCTTCTTTAGCACCGCGATAAATCCTGGCTCTGCCCTAAGCCAGGATCTGTGGAGAAGGCGAAATAAAAGTAGAAACGCCTGTTGTTTTTCCAGGTGCTGGACATGTACGGCAGGTCAGAACTTTCATGTGGGGATGAAGCCGCTAATCTGTATAGCTCAGTCTTCTCTCTACAGGAAGTGGCCAACTGGATGCCCAGTAAGGGCCCTTGAAAACGAATTAAGTAGCAGTGTGAACATAATGGAGGGTGCTTCCTTGAAGATGTTTGGCTTTGAATATGAGATCAAGTTTGTTGTACTTAATTGCTTTAGAAACGCTGTTTCTGCCAAAAGGTTGTAACACAAATCTGGTGAAACACAGTTCTACTGACCAGTTACGTATTGTTTGAAAAATAATGGTTTCTTTGTGTTTTCTATAAACTTGCTCACATATTATTTTGAAGTACATTGGAGGACTCAGTACTTCAGAACCTTTAAATTAGGTGTAATCAAACTCTTCTTAGGAAGCCAAGTTTAACAATATAGGAAGAACAAGGATGTAGCTACACCAAAGGAACTAGGATTTTTTTTATGCTTCCTGTCTGCCATAGGCCTCTTGAATGTATTGTTTTTCCTTTCTAAGCCTAGATGACTCAGTATATAAAACACAGCAGTTTATTCTTAGTAAGGTTTGTACCTGTAGGTCCAAACAAGGCTGATCTTTTGTTGCCCTTCCAACAAGCTTGCTTCTGCATTTTACTGGTTGTTGAGCTGAAGCAGGATTGCATATATGAAGAAAAATCATCAGCTATTAGGGTTATCTTATCAAGAGATGCATTTAATAACTAATTCCAGAATTCATTCAAGTCAAAGCTACTTTGTGTATGGGATGTGTATTGTGTTTAAGGGTGTTAAAATAATTTTAACATATGTATTAACGTATACCCTGTATCCAGAAGTAAACTTAAGCATATTTCCTAGAGTAGGTCTGCTCTCATGCTTAGTGTTAGACTGCTTTGCATGAGAATAAAAGCTGTTTTTTAGAAATGCTACATAATTTATACTTTAACATTTCAGCTACATCCTAAATTTATCTTTTGTTTCAAAGGATACAATTTTATCTTTTAGTGGCAATGGAGTATGTGTGTATATTTTGGCATAACATTGTTTTGTATTTTTGAAAAAAGAATTGGTGGGAACAGTATGGCAGGAAGTTTGCTTTATTTCAGTCTGAGCGGATTCTATATGTTCTGTGTGCTCTTAGTGACATTCAGAAGTGCTAGCTTAACTTAAGCACAGCTGCTCGGTTTTAGTTAACAATAGTACACTATAATAAGCCATCATCACTTTTTAAATATGTTTTCATTTTTATGAAAATACACAATTGCTTTTAATGGACAATGCCTTGATCCATACTGCCGTACTGCTGTGTATGCTCTGTCACTTTGCACTCATTGTATATTGCTTCCTGTTTGGTACACAGCTTCTGTACTTTGCATTTCTATTTTTGGTAAGCTGAAGTTTTGCACTTTAGGACTCGAGCAAACTCTACACACACAAACAAAAATAAATGTTGACAGCTTTTATTCTGGCAGCCTTCTGTTGAGCACATTTATATGGATGTAGGTTTCATAGCTTTCCGTGAAATGGATTGCAGAGTAAGGTCCATTTGAGATGACTCATCAGATATTTTGGACTTAAAGTAGTGCAAGAAGGTTGACTATAAATTTTGTTCCTATGTTGCTTGTTCAGTATGTACCAATCTATAGCATGGTGTTAGATTGAATAATGCTTGATGCTTACTTATTAGGGACATTAGTCTTGAATTGGACTTCTGAGTTCCGTAGTAGCCTCTGATGCACACAGTAGCTTAGTACCAGAGAGAGAGAGGTGGTTTGTTTGTTCTGACTATGCAAGTTGTGTGTATATGGCATCTCCTAAGAGGGGCACAGTGATGTCAGTAGGATTATTCGAATATAAACTTGTACATCTATGATGAAAGATTAATTAGTCATGTAGGACTGGATCCAGATTTAGTTATATTGCATCAGATCCACTGAAATAAATTGGACTTACGTTAGTATGATTAAGTCTGGATCTGGACCCCTTTACTTAAGGCACAATTGTCATAGGCACTGTGTATAGCAGTATGAGCATCTCTTTCAAGCCCAGCCTCTCAGACAGTGTTGTCCACAAAGATACCTGGTTGAATGTGGGAACATATACTTGCTTGTGACCTGAACCATACTCCTAGATACTCCTAGTCATGAGCAAGATTGACATGGTAGCAACAGCTGGCTGCAAATGTTCATGTCCACATAGAGACATCCTTCTTACTCAGTGCTGAATTGTGTGCCATTTAAGACAAACTGTTAAATGTAGAGAACATGGGTCAATATGGAAAACAGTTCCCCTTGAGATACCTGTGTTCCTTCCAATTTGTGTCCCTCCAGATGTTCTGCCCTGCAGCTCCCTCACCATGGGCTGTGTTATACTTGCTCATTCATGTCCCAAGAGCTTCAATTTGGAGACATTCATGGCAGGCAAGCACATCTGAAACAACAGCCCTTCACATGCATCTCTGGTCTAGCTCATGCACTGAAGACTTTTAGAGGGAAGATAGCTATTTCAAGATTTAATGGGATGTTTTATAGTTTATGTAAATACACTAGTAATTAGGCTTCACTAACCCCCCAGGACTTGCTTCTTCTGTCTGTTCTATGTGAGATTGTCCTTCTCAGGTGATATGCAAACTTACATAATACATATACTGCCCTGTACCTGGTAGCTCAAAGTGACCCATTTTTATATTGAACTCCTGCATCAGCAGTCAGTTACTTGAAAGCGTAATGGCAAGCCTGTATACCTCTGTTATCATCAGCCATTGCAGATGGCAAAGTACTGACATAGTATGAAAACACCAGCCATTCCCAGCTGTCTAACTGCCCTTGCTTGAACTAATGGAAATTGCTGCACTGTCTTCAAAGACAACTCCAGGTATAACACTTTGCTATAATCCTAATGGCAGGTGAGCAGAACAGCAATAATGGTTGGGATGCTCTCTCTGTCAAGGTAGGGTTGTACTTAATATAGTAGCCTAACCTGGTAAAGGCACTTTGGACCACTGAAAAAACCTCTGACTGTAGTGACAATGATGGATCTAGGAGCACATGCAAGTGTTAAATTTGTTCCTTTAAAGGGAGTGCAGTCCCCTCCGAAGCAGGTTGAACATCATTTGATTGAACAGATGAATCTCCTACAGAAAATATCTCTGTCGTGCCTGGATTCTGCCTCGTTTAATTGATCCTTATCTGATCCATTACCCTCCCAAAGCACTGGCTCAGAACTTCAAGGACCTCGCTATATGAGATGAAAAAGTGAGGTAGAGCTGGGTTTATCCACAGAATAAAGCAGATTTTGCTATTGTGGCATTTTCTTATTCAGTATCTGTAGAATGCTGCTGGGAATTTGGAGTTCCAGTTCATCTAAAAGTACATGTTAGTGTTAGAATAAGGGTACCAGTTCTAAAACGGTGTCTGACAGCTATTGTTGAGTAGCTGGTGAAGCTACCTTCAGGTGTGACAGAAATAATTGGTCAGTACTTAGTGATTATAGGTTATTTCCAGACCTAAGGGAATGAAAATGTCAGCTAGAATGTTCTCTGCTACTAGCTTTAGTTAATTTATTATGACAGATGCTGGGCCAAAACACTTGCAATTGTAATTAATTAATTAATTCAGTGTATATGCTGCCCCACTAGCCATAGGCTTGGAACATGAATGCCTTTGTAATATCTAAGGTCAACTACTACATTATTGTCAACATACGGGTACTATAGGAAAAAAGCTTAGATGGTCTATCAGAATGGTTCATAGTGCTAGAAGGAGGGAACTGATTTAGCTAAGGCCTGCAATTTAACGTCATGGCACAGTTCATTTATAGTATTTGGCAAAAGTGGATGTGGGCTTTGCATAGCTACGCAGACAGTTTTTCTAGGTTAGTTCAACTGTAGCTGGAGTACAGCTTTGTACTTCTGTGCAAGAAAAAAACATAGTGGAGGACCATTGTGGAGTCATTTTATTTTATTTTATTTTATTTTATTTTATTTTATTTTATTTTATTTTGAGATGGTCTATTGAAATGGACTAGCCACAAAAACATCTTACACTCATTCCAGAGGCAGTGTAATGCTCATAGTAGGAACATCTTTAGATAGTCTAATACATTAAAATTCTTAATTTAGATTATAGTTAAAATGCTAATGTCATCAGTTTTTATTTTTTTTAAAAAACCGCTTTGGGTATTTTGGAAATAACTTGGAGTATAGGATCAATTAGAATAGTTGGTTCTATGGTAAACATTCACTTTCAGCCAATGCCAGATTTTTAAAAAATTGTAAATATGTAGGCAAGGCCTTATGTACCTTTTCATCTATGACTTTCACATGGCATTTTGTACACTTCTTGTAAATGCAAAATGACTAAGGAATGATACCTGCCATGGCAGGAGCAAGCTCACCGACCAGTTGTGTCTGGCTGTGTATGTGTGTGAAAGAGGGGTGGATATTGTGGAGTGACACTGGTTTTGTACAGCTTTTAATTACTTGAGAAGCAGATCATATAACCATAGTAAAGCATATTTGCCAAGTAAATTTATTATAAGCCATGGCTTGTGGATATGGTGAAGCTTACTGCTGTAAAATTCTCCTTCCAGCCTTTTTACACTGCCAGCTCAGCTCTTGCGTTCAGCTCTCCATGTAGCCACCTACTTGTTCAGTTGTTCAGTGCTGTTGCGTGGGCACAACTGTGAGCTGCTTCCATGGCAACCACCTTCTGCTGTTGACTGATCTGCAAATAGGTGCTTAAACTATGCAGATTTATTCAAATCTCATATGCATTGGTAAGTTGTAATATTAGGTCCCAGTTTTGCTTGCTTATCCAGTCAAATGGTGGGTATCTTGACCTTCAGTTGGTTTGTTGGGATTTTAAATCAAAATTCAAACTGTGGTCAGACTGTTCCTTCAGTTTAGTATTCATGTAACTGGACCCACATCATATTGATTCTCATACTAGAGACTTTTTGATAGTTTTCCATTACATGATCATTGTAATAGTGCTGCAATGGTGGGGCACATCTTGCATTGATTGTGTGGGTTTTATTGTGTTCGTAGACACTACTGTCCCGTAATCTTGGGATGATATTCAGATTTCTGGTTTTGCATCATCTGATATAGATGTTAAGTATTAGTATTGTGCAGACCAAGAGCCTCTTGTACTCTTGTAAGTACTATTGTAAGGAAATCGAGAACCTTATGATGCACTAGCCAGATTTCCTTAATTATCCTCACTGTCCGGACTTACCATGTTAAATCATGTGGCATAGTCTGTTTGGGGGGACAATAACCCTCTACTAACCCATGGGCTGCACTTGGATTCTTTGGGGATTGCTTTCTGACCTTGGAACCCATCTGGCACGATTCTTTCTGCCCTGGATGTGAGGGGAAATGGATCTCCAGTTCCCTTTGCTGAGGTTGGAGTATTACCTCTGACCTTGTTAGGGATGGGGACAGAGACAGAGACGGAATTCCCTCTTTCCTATGGCAGTCATAGGATCACACCCAAAGCACTTAAGTAATTCCTGGATACTTTTGGAAGGGCTTTCTGATGTTTTATGATATTTGTTTTATTTCATATTGATAACATATTTTAATTTGTCTCTCAAGGTGCTTTCTCCGTGCAATGTGCAGAACTTAGTATAGCAAAATATAATACCATAGGAAAAACCAATCAAAACCTGATCGTACTCTTTTCAAATGAGCTGGAACAACTATTTAAAAACACAGCAGTAGTCAACTATGGAGTAAAACAATGTTTTAAAGCCTTCTTAAAAACCAGCAGTAATGCTGCTATGTGAATTTCCTTCTTAGGTCCCAGCATTTGATATGGAAAGGGTAAGCCTGGCTCAGAATACTTAATTCCTCCAGCCCCGATAAGCCTATTTTCTTCTCCTTCATTCTCAGCACCAAATGATTTAAGTACTTGGTTTGATTCCAAGACAAATGTTTAATGGCACAACTCTGACTTACTGGGGTGAAAGTAACTGATTTAGTTTTCCTGTCCTTTTGTGCTCTTTAGGTAGCTTGAACATACTCAAAAAGAACTCTGTTTCCACAAACCAGAGAAACAGGAATTATTTTGTGACTGATTAGCTATGCAATCAAGACACACAATCTTTACTTCACAGGACTCTATTTTAGTATTGGAGGATTCAGGTATATGAAATAGCTAGTATTGGTATTAGATTGTTTGTTTGTTTCATATCTGCTGCCCTGCATTTTGTTGGGCAGAAGCTGTGTTGCTCTGAATAGCACCTAATTTTTAATGTACTCAATACATTTTCATTACTCCTCTAAGAGTAATCCACAGGACTTCCAGACTTGACTACTGCTACTTACTATTTGTAATGGTCAAAATAAGAGAGACTTGTTTTGTTTGATGTGAAGATGCCTTGCTTTCCTAATGGTTCTCTTTGTACTCCCTAAATACACTTGGACTGCATTGTGTTATCACAACCATTTAAGTTCCATGAGTCGGTCACATTCTAGGCTGATGCAGCCTTTCCATCTAGCCAGTTATGTTTTACCCAAGACACGTAGCTTAGAAACATAAAGCTTTTTCTTTCGGGCAAATGGCAAAATGTTCTTGCACTTATCCTTTCTGAGCCAGGTATGACCAAATAATTGGGTTAACATTAAGTCACAGACCAAGGGAGGAGGAAGAGACCTTTCCACTTCTTTGTGATACCTTTTCTTTTCCTCTAGATGAAAATGAAGCAAACTCTTTTGCATACATATCCTTGGAACTTTTTATTTTCTTCTGTGTCTTCTGCATGGGCCTTTGTAATTTGCTACCCCGATATACATGGGGGGATGCCTAATGCCAGGTCAGACTGTTTGTCTCACTAGTCCAGTATTGTGCGTTCTGACTCTCAGTGGCTCTCCTTCCAAATGATATCATAAAGCCATGCTTTACTTATGTTGTGGCATCCACAGATGAGCTCGGCAGTGAAATGACAACTGATTGGTGAGCTTGAATTAAGTTTAACCAATACTTAACTAGTTGTGGCTCACAATTTCTGAACTTGGGCACGACATCTAAAGTTAACTGAACTTCTGTCATCTTCATCACCATCACCACCTCATTGCACAGAAACAACCTTTTGGGTGGGTGAGCATGTGGAGATTCTTCTGTGAAGTGCCATATAACTTTTTGCTGTGTGCCCCCCCCGGCAAGGTTGGGGTGAATATGTATTAAATCTTTTATAGCAAAAGTGTTGCCCTCTTAGCCATGCTTCTAATGTCCATACAGGCTTGGAAAAGTTGTGTTTATCCCTGTTGGTGTGTGTGTGTGTCTGTGCATTTGTAATGGATGGAAATGGGGAAGATTTAAAATACACCCAATGGTTATTTTCTTATCAATAGCAAACTTTATTACTTTAAGAACATATCATGCATTATATATAACTTCGTACACAAGTCTACTGTTTACTTTAATTAACAAGTTTCACCATATAAATGTCTTCAATTAATTCAAACAATGACTAATAGTGATAAATATGGAACATCAAGCTGCTTCACCATTAGTTGCCAAATATATCCTGATTTTTGACAGTAAAGGTAGGGAGTGTTTAGAACAGAAGCTATTGCATTGTAGTCCTGGAAAAGATGGTGTCTCCATGGTGTATTTGTTCTTACAAATACAGGGTTAAAGGGAGAACTTGTGTGTATGTGGCTGCAGGAGAACTGCTCCTAGATGAGAGAGAACAGGAAGGAGTCAGGCCAAGGATGAATGTTTGAGCTGCATCTAAAAGTGCCACTCTGGTTTTTCCTCCTTTCACTCACTACTGCTATTTTTTCCTCTTAGGGGCTCTCTTTGGCTTGTTATTTGCTTTAGCAGTTGACTAACAGTTATGATTTGATCTACTGAAGGACATTTTGGGGATGAGAAGTCAGGAAACCAGTTGCTTGTCAGCTGTAAGGTAGCTGGGGTAGGAAGGGAAGAGGCAAACACAGGAACAGTCGGCCAACAACAACAACAAATTGTGATGGGAGTGGAGCCCAAGAAACAAAGAGCTATGTGGTTAGCCAGCTGCGGTTGCATGCTGCGTAGTCATAGGAGGCTGAGATGAAATCGAATGTGTGGCCAAGAGAAGACATGATGTGCACCTGTGCTGAGAGCAGCCCTGAGCAGAGGACCTTCTCCGTGGTGGGAGAAAAAATCCATCCCAATCCAGGGGACAGTTGAGAACACAAGGAAAGCTGTTTCAGAACGTGGCTTGTAGGTGCACTTCTACCATTTGTGCGCATGAAGTTTTCTAGCATCAGATTGTTTCTGTGTTTCCGTTTCCACTGCACATCCAGTTTCATTAACATTCTTAATGCATCATCAGCGCATAGCCATATTCAGTTATCAACAGATACAAAGTCAGGATCTTCGTCATCTAGACCATATACTATCTTTCCTAGAAGGGCCTCCAAGTATTTTAAGCTGAAAACTGTGACTATAGAAATTGGAGGAAAGGGCTGCCATTGTTAGCTGATCTAGGAGTGAAAAATGGGAATCTTCTTTTGTTCAAGTTATATTTTACACAACACAAGAAAGGATTATACTAGAATTATTCAATCTCTTAAAAACTTTCACTTCACAATAGCTATTATTTCAGGAAGCAGCTGCTGCTTTTATAAATTGGACTTACAGCTGCCCTTTTTTCTCTCTCTCACAGGTTGTATAAGGCTTCCCTCTACCTCGTGGAGGACTCTGGAGTGGCCCATCAAATGTTCAGTGGCAGTGCCTGAACAGCCTGGATATGATGCCAAAAGTTCTCCAAATGACTTTATAGTTTGACCGAATGTTTCTTCTGGATATTTATTTCTCTCTACAAGATTAAGTGCAAAGTCCAAATCCTGCTTACTGGCAGATATTTTTATTTTAAGATCATGGACCATCCTAGCAGAGAGAAAGATGAAAGGCGAGCAGGAAAGGGAAATCCCGGAAGAAGTATGCATGGTTCCCGAGCATCAAGTTCTACTTCAACATCTGGTGTTCTTATGGTAGGGCCCAATTTCAGAGTTGGCAAGAAGATAGGCTGTGGAAATTTTGGAGAGCTCAGGCTAGGTAAGAGTCTAGCAGTTGCATTTGCTTGATAAGAAAATTGCCCTGCGTGAGTTAACTGATTAAAAACCTTTTGATCAACCCAGAAGATGCCACAATTAACTGATAAACCTATTTTTCATTTTGGAACCTAGAAAATTGAGAAATAATGTATTTTCTTCACCGTTGACATTGGCCTCTTTCTTTCGCAGGCAAAAATCTTTACACAAATGAATATGTAGCAATTAAACTGGTGAGTAGACTTCCAATTTTAAAACATCTTTGCAGTTCTGGATGCTAGGTAAAATAGGACAGCTTTTTCATAATTCCGTTACTGTTCTAGACTGTGCTTTCCTTGTCATCCTTGCAAAGTGCACTTACAGAATCCTGGTAGAATGAGGTTCTGCCATAAAGGTTTTATTGCTGCCTGGAGGTTAAGATGCCGAGAGTTTCTTAGGGCATGATCCTATACATGTTTGGAGAGAAGCAAGTTCTGGAGTCCCAGCATTCTCCAGCCAGTGTGAGAGCTGTAGGACTTTTTAAGTTGAAACATGCCTAGAATTGTGCCTTCAATAGTGTTTTGGGGTGAATAACCACTTTTTCTTTTAAGTTGCCAAATATTTTACATATTAATTAATATTAATGCATATGTCCCAGGTTGTTTGATGTTAATTACACTTTCATAGCTGACAATGTGACCATGTAACTGGGATGCTTATCTTCAGTCTCTTAACTCTGTTGCATTTGTCTTCTCATGAATGAAGGCCTGATACTTTACACTGGAAATTGAGAGAGCCCAAGGAGTGGGTAGCAATTTTTCATGTCTAACTTAGCTTACGGCTGGTACTATGCCATCCTTAAATGTCTGAGAAATGCAGGTCTGCCATAGAGCTCAGTTTAATTTGATAATTTCTTTATTCTTTGTTTTTACAGGAGCCATTAAAATCCCGTGCCCCACAGCTGCATTTAGAGTATAGGTTTTATAAACATATTGGCTGTACAGGTAAGGGATGTCTCTCCTTGGAATGAGAATAGATTGTGGCAATAAAAGTGCATGTTAGAGTTTCTAATCAACATAAGCATATATTTGGGGACACATCGGCACCATTTCTAGAGATTACAGGAGCAGGTTCATCAGTGATTTTACATAATTTAACCGCCGCTAATCCTTGGCTCATCTTACTGTTGAGGACTGTTGAAGTGCTCAAGATTCATTTAACTTTGTGTCCTTAGCATAGATGTATGTAAAGACAATAACTGTATTCTGCTACATAGGCAAGCCTGCAAATATATCTTTGTTGAAGGTACACGTAACAGTTGTACTCAAGGCTGTAGCTAAATCACAAATACCTTAACATGGTGACTCCCTTAGGAGACATGAAAGTAACTATTGTGGATGCCTGAAGTTCAGTAAGGCAATTGTAAGATTAGCCCTGCTAGATCAGACCAAGAATTTCCTGTCACCATCTCCAAGTATGGGACCTTGAGATTATTTGTTCTCTGTGAACAAGGTACTGTGGGAAATTTGTTCTGGGCTTGCGTATCATGATAACCCACTGATTTCTTAACTCACAATTCTGAGTTTATCTTCTGTCTGAAAAATAATCAAACCATGCATGAAATGGAAAGATTACGAGTGGTGATCTGATAGGGGAAATATTTTAAAATCTACCACTTTGAATGGTTCTGGGAAATTTCTGTACAATAGTAGTGATACTACTGCAGTTTTTTTGTTGGATTAATGTTTGCTTTTAATATGTTTTCAGTTGAAGGCTTCCCACAAGTGTATTACTATGGGCCATGTGGAAAGTACAATGCCATGGTACTTGAACTCCTTGGTCCAAGCTTGGAGGATCTGTTTGACCTCTGCGATAGAACATTCACTCTGAAAACTGTCTTAATGATAGCAATCCAGCTGGTGAGTAAAGAAAGGGTCTTCACAGTTTCCCAAAATTCATGTTGGTGGTTGGTTTCTTTAATCATTCCCTACCACTGCTTTACATTCTTAGACAATTTTAGCAAATGCTCTTTAACCATATTCTTTTATTTGCAAGAAACTCAACCTGTTTGTGTGTGTGTAAATGTGTGCATGCACATAAGTGGGTTTGATCCTGTTCAGGACGGGTAGCACTCCCTCTAAAGGACAGGGTCTGCAGCTTGGGAGTGCTCCTTGACCCAGAGCTATCCCTGGAAACCCAGGTGATGGTGGTGGCGAGGAGCGCCTTCCTCCAGCTTCAGCTGGTTCATCAGCTGCATCCTTACCTGGACGAGCACTGCTTAGCAAAAGTGATTCAGGCCCTGGTAACTTCCTGGTGGGATTACTGTAATGTGCTCTACATGGGGCTGCCCTTGAAAACGGTCTGGATACTTCAGTTGCTACAAAATATTGCTTCCAGGTTGCTGATGAGGGCCAGTCATTATTCTCATATAATGCTGGTCCTCTATCAGCTACACTGGCTCACAATTGAAATCTGGGCCCAATTCAAGGTGCTGGTATTAACCTATAAAGCCCTAAATGGCTTAGGTCCAGGATACCTGAAGGAGCGCCTCCTTCCCTATGTGCCCTCATGCCCCTCAAGATCGGCGGGGGAGTCCTTGCTCTGGGAATCCTCTCTGAAGGAAATACGGAGGGTGCCTACCCAGAGGAAGGCCTTCTCTGCAGTGGCACCCAGACTATGGAATATGCTCCCCAGAGAGGTCTGCCAGGTGCCGATGTTATACTCCTTCTGGCGCCAGGTAAAGACCTTTTTATTCAACCATCATTTTAATAATCGAGGGTTTTAGATGTTTTGAGATTTTTTTTCTTTTTCCTCTCCACAGTTGCATTTTCTATTCTTTTCCTCCCTTTTCTAAGTTCATGATGTGCTGTTTATATTGTTTTAATAATTGAGGTTTTATATTGTAATTTTATATTGTGTAAGCCATCCTGAGCGCTCGGCAGAAGGATGGGATATAAATGCTTGAAATAAATAAATGAATGAATGCATGCATGCACTTCAGGCTGTTAGGCTAGTGACTACAGGACGGGGTTAGCCAACCTGCTGCCCTCCAGAATTTTTGGACTGCAACTCTCAACAGTCCTAGCTAGACTGATCAGTGGTAAGGGATTATAGTACCATCTGGAAGGCACTGGCTTGCCTAACCTTGCTATAAGATGTCATTGATGTACACATTTAATTTGGGTTATTAGTCCATAAAACTGACAAATGTTTTGTAACTCAAAGCATTTGAATAACTCATTCTTCTGTCCTTTGTAGATCAGTCGAATGGAATTTGTGCATTCAAAAAATCTCATTTATAGAGATGTTAAGCCAGAAAACTTCCTGATTGGCCGCCAAGGAAATAAAAAAGAACATGTCATTCACATAATAGACTTTGGACTGGCCAAGGAGTACATTGATCCTGAAACACAAAAGCATATACCATACAGGGAACACAAAAGTCTAACTGGAACAGCAAGATACATGTCCATCAACACACATCTTGGCAAAGGTTTGTTCAACTAAATTAATTGTCACTTTGATGAGCACTGGAGGTTTTTTGGGGGGGGTGGATAATTTATACCACTTAAAGCATTTTCCAATGCTAAAGAAATGTGGCAGTTGAATGGCTGGAATTGCAAGTCCACAATTTCAAAACTAAATGACAGAAAACGAAGTGGTAGATTCGCAACTGTGAAATAATTGTTGGGACAAGGAAGGCTAAACTGTAGAGGCTGGTACTGCATAGTCTTTTACACCTTCTTACCTGTCAAAAGCTTTTAATTTGGTCCAGTTGTGACTGTCATTTGTCTCTAGATAATTCAGTTTCCCTAACCCTTTCACTTCCCTTTGCACTTTGCTTTAGTCCAAGCACAAGATATTCTCCTTAGCTATAGAACAGCCTTCTTGATACTACTGACATTTGGTGAAAGTGGATTCCAGCAGGTCAGTCCTTCAGCTGTTAAGCCATCCCACAGTTCTATCTTGACACTGCATAGAGAGCATCTTTGAAGATGTACAACTTAGTTCCTATCGCAGTTGAGAAGGTGCATGCATCTTTCTTGGAGAATTTGCTTTAAGTGATCTAATGCTGTTTTTCCTAGAATGCTGCGTATTTTATTCTTGACTCATACTGAAATCCTCACATCCTAGATATGGAATCAGCTCACGCTTTACATCCTAGAGTTTGTTTGTTTGTTTATTAAAAGCTTTTCTGTACCATCCTTCACTGATTATTGGGTTCATATGGACTTTTAGAGTGGGAAGCACCTTAAAGTATATGAAACAGAAATGTGTTTTTGAAAGCCCAGAATAAGTGCACCTGGTCAGCCAGCTGGGAGGGATGGTTTAATTTGGAGGCCCGCACTGAGCACGAGCATGCATCTGCTGGCCCCCTCTCCTCCTAGCTCTTCTGTTGTGTGATTCTATGAACCTACATGAAGATTCTTGTTCATGGCCACTCAGGGCTCTTTTGCACATGTCCTCTGGGTGCTCCCACATGTTTATAAATGCTTTCCTGCTTTTTATGTTGCATTGGAGCTGAGAATGTAATGGGCATTTCTGTTAGTGCTTAAAGTAGCGATGTATTTTTATGTTTCAGAGCAAAGTCGTCGGGATGACTTGGAAGCCCTTGGACATATGTTCATGTATTTCCTTCGAGGCAGTTTACCATGGCAAGGCCTTAAGGTATCTCCTTATTGCATCTGCTAGAGGCAAGTATGTGCTCTGTAAACTCGCCTCTAGCAGATGCTTCCTGTGTGACTTAGATCTTTACTTTCTCCTTTGCTAACAGCTCGCATTTAATATGCATGATGTGAAGAAAACTTTGGACAGTGCCAACTGGAGTGTGTGTTTGTGTGGGGGGGGTTATGTTTTGCCTTAAGCCTGATCCATTGTGATGCTTTGACCAACAATCAGTCAACACAGTTGCCAATGACTTTGGCAACCAGGAACTTAATTTTGGCAATTAGCCAGGAGAAGTCATACATCTTATTCTTGTTTTAACTGCCAGCATTTTTCCTGTTAGCAGTTAGAGTTGGCTGCAAGATAGGTTTCTATTGCTACTTACAATTCTGTTCTGCCCTTGCATTCTTTTGCACTTTCAGTCCTCCCTTTTAGTTTTTGCTTCCAAAGATACCCTGCATGTGCTCCAATGCACTTTTATTTCCACTGGCTATTGCATATAATGTTGGATTCCGGGCCAGGACATAATTTCTAGACTCTGTAAGACTTAAACTGATTTGTTCAAAGAATAGTCAACATTCTGACCTTGTGCATCCCCACATACCTGACTAGTATACTTGTTAGCAATCATTAAATCAGTGGAGTCCTTTGAAACTTGGAAATTACATTGCATAAGAACAGGACTTTTCCTTTAGAGGATACCCCAACCGAGCAGGGTGCTACAAAATTAAGTTCAAGCACCCGTTGTTTAAAATGGCTCTTTTGTGGGGCAGTACAAGGAGATGCATTGGATAAAGCAAGGGGGGCAGGAAAATTTCTGCCCCCTCAGTTGTGGTTGCAACCAAATAATTCTAACAGTTTGTATTTGTGTATTTTTTGTACCAAGTTCTGATTGGTGGATCTTGAAATTCTACTAAAGAATTTAGAATTTAAGTCTGAACTGACATAGTTCAAAACTGACCAGAGCTTACAGTTTCTGAATCTACTCTTGGTTACACTCAGTTTTCTTCATTTGAGCGGTATAATTGAGAGAAGCTGGTGCCTGACAGAATTGTGCATTTACAATTGCTTAACCACAGTGAGTTGGAAACCCTTGCTAACCTTCTGCAAACCACCCAGAGGTTTACCAATGTATCTGGATCCACTCACTTGGTGTTAGATACTAAATGGTTTCACGTATACTATTCTAATGCACAACAACCCTGTAAAATAGGCCATATTGCCAATGGGAAAGGCAGAGAGAGAGTGACTTGTCAAGGGGTACCCAATGCGCACTTTAACAATTGCACACCTTTGCATTGTACAGGCTGATACACTAAAAGAAAGATACCAGAAGATTGGGGACACAAAGAGGAACACTCCAATTGATGTTCTCTGTGAGAACTTCCCAGGTAAGTGTCAGACTGGCGGCATATCGACCATGAAAGATCCTTTCTTGAGATAGAAGTTGGTCACCTGCTAAGGCAGCCTTTTCTGAGCTCAGCCATCACTGCAGTTATGTGCACACTGGCATGTGCGTCGTGTGGCTGCAAACCGCAGGGCTGGCTCTGCATTTCAGAGTTAACTGAAAAGTTGCCCCTTCCCTGTATTTGACAACTGTCACATTGCTGTGCGTGGTTCAGCACGGATCATGTCCGTCAAAGTAAGAGCAGCAAGATGTAGCCAATTTAATTAAGATGGACTTCAGACCTCAGACAAGCATATGCTAAGAGCTAGTTCTAAATGTATTTTTCATGGCCTAACTGAACTTATTTCTGCCTTCAAATTAATAATTTGATTAAATATTTCTGTCCCATCTATCAAGCCACAGCACATTGACATCAACTGAACCTAGCACTCCTCACATAACTCTGAAAATATACCGGTACTCACTGGTTTCCATTTTGTTTGTTTGTTTCTCTTTGTAACCTGACTTGTGATCCCCTCCTTCTGTGGGGTGTGGGGTCAGGAGCCTTCCTATTTTCAGCAGCAAAGTGCTTTAAGCCACTCTGCCGAGGTAATATGCCCAAAAAGAAAGAAACAAACAAACAGAAATAGTATGAGTATTTTATTTTGAAGTCACCAGATCTTTTCCATTGAGAGAACTGTGATATCCCAGCATACCTGCTTCCTCCTCTCTAAGTTGTTGTTCATTGGGCTACCTGAAAGTGTCCTTCCACATGTCTGAAAGGCCTCAAGGGTGCTTCGCGTTGTGTGACTGCACATCCAACCCCTGGCACAGGTTCATTGGCCATGCCACCCACTTTGGTAGGTTTATAATTCAGGAATTAATCTGGCCAGTAGGTAACTTCAAAATGTACTGTGCTTCTACTTCTTTCTGAACAGATTGTCTGATGTTGCTTCTTCCTAATTCCCTTTAACAGAGGAGATGGCTGCTTATCTTCGTTATGTCAGACGATTAGACTTCTTTGAGAGACCAGACTATGATTACCTACGGACAATCTTCACAGAGTTATTTGAAAAGAGAGGATTCACCTTTGATTATGCCTATGACTGGGTTGGCAGACCAATTGTAAGTTATAGGTGAATGACATATAATTACTTTTTGGATTGGTGCCCTTACCCTGATACCCCTTCTTAATGCCAGTTGCATTGCCAGTCATCTTTTCATTCTAAATTTAAAACATAAGCTATTTTGTGTATTCTTTTGTTTTCATGTCTCCAAAAATTGTTATATAATATGAAATAGCAGGCACTATCTAGGGAGGTTGTAGAGCAGTGCAGGTGCTGTCAGTGTGGTTGCACTGAGGAGGTAGGCATGAGAGGATGCAGCCTCTTTTTTCCTTGGGTCTCTACAGTAACCACAGACAGATGTTTATGCCTAATTGCAACTCTGGGTGTCCATTAACACACCCACATTCGTGGAAGTGCTGGAAAGCTCTTGCCTGCTATATGGCTGTTCCCTCCTGTCCACCCCACATTGCGTAATTAGACTGAAAACGCTGTTTGATGTGTCCCTGTGGGTGACAACTGTAAGGCTGGGCACTGGAAGATATTACAGCCTCTCTTTTCAAGACTAGATTTCTTACAGAATTCCAGAATTATCCTAGGTCAATTCTTACAGAATTTCCACTTATATGAAATGCTTGTGCACATCCCACATGTGTGCCTGATAATGAAGAAGCTCTTCCATTGTGAATAGCAAGCCAGTAGCTTTATCCCCATTCTAAATTATATAAGCATCAATTTTCAGTAAGGAACACTTCTGTTGCAGTCATTTGAAGCATACTTGGAAGTTTCAGGACAATAATCATGAAACTGACAGATGCATGCAAATTGCTCAGTTATGCAGGTTCAGTGTTGAGCAAGAGTCTTGAGAAACATTTCAGCACAGATGTATGCACTGAGAAAAATTCCATACTATCTGTGCTTGTTTTCCAAAGGCAAGGTAAGACTGAAAGCCAAGATTACTCTTCCAGACTCGGTTGCCATTTTAAGAGAATATAGAGACTGATTCTAAAATATTTTTCTCCTGTGTGATTGTATACTGAACGTGGAGTCCCCATATTCTGATGTTTGCTCTATGTATTCTGCTGGCTATGGCTTACATACTTGCTTATAATTCTGAGAATCTCTGCTATCTTGAGGAAAAGAGTTGCTTTCTAGGCTTTAGAGATAACATGAGAGCTGAAGAAATATATTTGTAAGGCTTGGATTATTGTTGCCAGGCTTGTCTTTGGAAAAAGACAGATTTCTTACTGAATCTGTGAATGAAAATATATGCATAGTAATTTCCATCTCAGAGAGGACGCTCTGAAACTCATGCTGTATATATGCACCTCACAATAGATTTTTAATTTCAAAATGTGATATTTGCAATATCAGGCTCTTGGATCTTCCATATGGCAGGAAGACTCGGCTATTGAGAATGGGAGTACTCTAGGACAGGTTCCTGGCTGGCATTTGCTACCATATTCATGTAGATGGTGAATATCCGCATTGCTGTAGCCAGCTGAATCATGGTAGATTTCATTTGTGGCTCTTCATGAAGGTCATTACTGTAAGACCCTGACAACAAGCACTTTGAAAAAATGAACTACTTCTCCCATGACCCTCCTCTTAGAATGCGCTGTTCTAGTTGTTAAGCCAACACAGATGGTCCGTTTGGATCTCACCTGGTTATTCATTTACTTATTCTTATTTTCCAGCCCACTCCAGTGGGACCTATGCATGTAGAATCTGGACCATCTGTAGCAAGAGAAACCCATGCGCATAGGGATCGATCATCGCTTCAGCCTCACCGAAATCAGGTTTGTTAATCGGTATCTCCTATTTTAAAATAAACCTTTTGCTTTCAGACTTTACTGAAACTTAAGTGCTAAACAGGAACACAAAAAAGATGGTTGACAGTGAGGTGGCTGGAAGAGCACTCGTAACGGGAGCGCTCACATGACTGGGGAAGGCAAATAAACAACTGTGGCCTATTCTCCTGAGCCAGTTCTGTGCTGGCAAATTACCATTCTGTCCCTTGCTGGGTATGTTTTGTCTTGTCATCCAAACTTGGTAAGGTGGCGGGGCCCTTAGGACCACTGGGCATTTGGAGAGAGACAGCTTATCCGTTTGAACAGGGTTGGCCCATAGGCCTACGCGTCAACATCCCTGATTGGAAACTGACTGATAATATTCAGGAGCTGCTGAATGCACTGTGCAAACGCCATCTCCGTTTCACATGCTCATATCTGTGACAAAACAAGGGCTTGCGCTGTCTTCTTTGTGAAATCCAGGTTGGCATACGCTGCTTTTGATTTATGTGCAAAGGGTGGGGGCATTGTCTCGTCAAAATGAATGCTTAGCAACTGCTATGTGAATTCTGTGCTCCTTTCATGATCAATGTGCTGATCATGAACTTTTTCAAGAAAACTTTGCTGTGCTTCACCCTTGCCTTTCCCCATCTTCTTGCTCTCCTGCTTGCAAATGCCCGTGCAGACGACAACAGAACGTAGAGGAGACTGGGACATTCCAGCAACACGGCAGACCAATGCTTTGTTTCTGGCGTCTCACTTGGCTTCAGAACGGCATGGGGGATCAGTACAGGTATTACCCTTTCTTCTCTTTGGTTGCTCTTCCATCACAGCTGTCATCCTCACAGCCTTGTGGATTGCTTCGCAGACAAACAAGTTTTGTCATTTGATATTTAGGTTGAAACATTTGAATTGCCTCTGTGAATGTGTTGGGGCTGGTGGTGACATGAAACATTTGTACATGCTCAGAATACCTCTGAGACATTGGTGCTGGACATTGTGGTGTTGATATCTGGCAGAGCTGATTTCCGTAGGCAGAATTTGGAGCAAGTCAATGCTTGCCTCGAAGTATTTTAGTGTGCCAATTCCCTGTCACTCCCCAGGAGCCCCTGGGGGTGGGCAGAGTGGGCGGAAGTCAGAAGGGTAGTCAGGGCCTTCATGCTATTGTTGCTTTGCCAATCCCAAGAAATGCAGAGAAGGCTGGGAAGGGATTTCCTTGGTGTGCTGCCAGGCAGAAGGTATCAGTTTTAGCCACAGTTGCAGGACCATGACAACAGGAGGAAGGAGGCAAGGGATTGTGATGTTAAATATTGCTGTAAACTGCCCAGAGAGTATAAAATGTAGTAGTAACAACAACAACAATTATTGTTCAACAGTCTTAATTCTCAAGCCTGATAAAGATCTGATAGATCCAGCGACTTACATGCTTATATCTTTCATAAACCAAGATGGAAAATTTCACAGCAAATTCTCAGGAAATCTCACTTTTCATGTTTGTTTTATGACCCATATGTAGCTTTGATAACATCAGCACTGTGCTTCATAATATCACGGCCTTTTTGTTCTGTCCTTTCCAGGTGGTGAGCTCAACCAATGGTGAGCTGAACATCGATGAGCCCACAGGAGCACCATCCAGTATACAACTTGCAGCCCGCACTGAGGTGGAAGTAGTGGAGGAAGCTAAGTATGTTTGCCATCCCGGCAGGTCTCCCCCTGCATCTCCTGTGTGCAGAATACATTTTTGTGTTCCTGTGTTTGATACGAATATCCATAAGCTGCTTTCAAATCTTTGTTTTTTGCATGATAACCACAGTGATGCGGGTGGTGTTTCAGCTTCTTTTCATTTCTGCTGCCAAAGTAATGCTGCTTTTGGCCAGAGCATGTGTTGCAAATTGGACAGAATTATTTCCAACATGTTGAGAGTCGCATATGCAGAGGCTGGGCTCTGGTTTCTGTCCTTAATGCTGTGTATGCATCAACAAGCTCAGTTTCTTTTGGGGGATGTTGAAATTGAATGTAGAAACCGAAGCCTTCTTTTCCCACTCATCTTGGGGGTCCGAGGTCATGGGTTCTGCACAGAGTATTCACGCTTGCAAATATATTTTGAGTAGCCCATCAGCACCTTCTTTGGCCACGGACATCTTAAGTTGTTTGTAAGCTGCCTGCTGAGTGTTGCAAGGGGGTTTTGTTCTTTGACTTTTTGCCTAGGTGTTGGAAAACGATGCTTTGGCCATGCCCCCACCCCCCATCTCTGCCATCCAGTGTTACTCCGCATGATCTGTTGCCACCACATGAACCATACTGTGGAGCCTTCTCCCAGTGATCGGCAGTCATCTCCTTTCTTTAAACAGGGAGTCAGCACACACTTGAGGAGTTGTTGTGGGTAGAAGGTTCCTAACAGAAGGCGTGGCAGTCCAGTGGACTCACCATGTGGCTCTGGTGAATCTCTCAGTAACCCAAATGGTACCTGTTCAGGTTCCATGGCCGGCATTGTGATGCTTGAGTCCATATGCTGAGAACGGATAGGAAGCTTACTTGCCAGGGAGGGCAAGGGTATGCAGGACCTTTAATTGTGCTTCAGGTGTGAATCTCCAGCTGAGTGGAACTAATCACCTAGTACTCCATTTCCCAAGAAACAGGTTATCGTTTTGCAGACATTTGTGTCTTCGCCTCTAAGGAGAGCTTCATAGCTGTCTCAAGCTTCAGGGTGGCAGTGTTTTAATGTGTTTAAAGAAATGCTTGTGGCTAACTTAAAAATTACACTTTGTTTCCCAAATAATGGCTTAGTATTTGTTGCTCTGCAGATGGTCAGTATTTTCCTTTAGATGGGAGTGCGGTGGGAGAGAGAGATTTAAGCGCTTTGGACTTTTATTCCTACATTATACAGGACTGTCTGCTGGAGAACCTCCCAGTCATTCAGTAGTAGACTAGTTTTCAGCAACTGCCACTCTAGTGGGTCGGGCCTCAACACCTGCATGTCTCTGTGGGCAAGAGCTCGAATTATGTGCTTGTCTCACTGTCCTGTGTAAGAGGGCTTTTTGCTCTCATGCAGGCACTGCAGCATCAGCTAAGCTAAACTAGGCCACTTCTCTTGTGAAGCCAAATGATAGACAGAACCCAGAATGGAACCAAGAAATAGTTTTTCTGTAGTGGACTTGTTGCTGTCGTCACTGTCGCAGTCCCATCCTTGCACGTTAGCTCTAACATCATATTATGTCTTGGGAGACCGACTCCCAGGTAAGTGTGCCAAGGGTGCTATTAATATGCCATTCTTTGCTGATGCCACAGCCTGGCTATATGAAGAGTGGTTTTCTTCTGGAATGCAGCCGTAGGTTAGGAGCATTAACATTCATTGGAGCAAATTACAGTTCTTTTCTAGTACAAACAGTCTGTGGCTACTGCCTCACTATACTCTACCTCCTCTGCACCTGATCTTTCTGTGGAAATTGCAGCTGCAAGCTTTACCCTCACTTTTTGGGTTTGTCAAGGATTTTCAAGATGCTGAAACTTCCATGCAATTATAACAAGGTACAGCTACATAAGGGAAATGACTGATAACTTATTGCTGTACAAAGAGATGTGTGAGCCTGTTAGTTTTAATAGATTACACATAACTGTGTCTAGTGTTGGGCTAAAATTAGTGTTTGGGAGTAATGTAGTAAACTCTGGAAAGCAAAAATCTGTGTTCAGCTGTTTCTTGCTTCTAAGTAAGACATTGCCTCTCCTGCCCAGCTTTTTATTCTTTCTTGCCCATTCACCTCCCACCCATGACTTATTTATTTATTTACTTGTACCATTACCTTCTGAGATGCCTAGCAGACAGTAGAAATGTTGCCCAGGTTCAGTTTCCTTCTTGGATGAATTTGCCATGCCTGCTGCGTGTTTCCTGCAATTATTTTGCTTATGAAGGCTTCCTGTCCACTTTCTTTTCCTACTGTAAAAGGCCTTGTAATATTTGAGCAGGAGTGTGACAAGATCTGCTAGTGAATTTCCATCTAAACCTCTTTTCTTCTTCTACACTGCCCAGCATTTTCCTTTGTGTCCTTAAAACTGTTTACTTTTTCATTCATTCATTCATTCATTCATTCATTCATTCATTTATTTATTTATTTATTTATAGCATTTTTATGCTGCCCCCATCCCAGAAAGCCTCAGGGTGGCTTACAAAACAGATAAACAAATATAGAATAAATATTAAAAATCCGGAGCATCTTGGCAACACTATAAAAACAATAAATAGAAACAGCGATTAACAGTTAAAATATCGTTTAAATAAAAGGTCTTGGCCTGGCGCCGAAAAACAAATAACGATGGCACCAGGTGGACCTCTCTGGGGAGCGCATTCCATAATTGGGGCACCACCGCAGAGAAGGCCCTCCGGGTACTCTCCCTCCTAATATCCTTCACAGAGGGTTCCCGGAGAAGGGCCTCCTCCGCCAATCTCGGGGCGGGAGGGCATATGTTTATCATATCTGACTCTAAATTAGTTCATTTCTGCACCACCACCACCAGCTTTACAACCTGCCATCCTCTCCCATCCTTTCCTGCCTCAGCTTTCCTGCTCTGTTTAGACTTTTATAATTTGGTTACATAGGTTTTCAGGTACTCAAATATTTCTCTATCCTTAAATGGTCCTGATAGTTCTTCAGTGATATCCCTGCAGAATTCGTTAGACATGTTGACTGTGATCAATTTCATTTTTTGTCTCTTTCCTCCAGTCTGATTTTTACCAGATCAATGCCATCGATGCTTCTCTTAGAACACTTCCAGTACTTTTGTCTGCCCAAATCTAAGAGCTTCCTCTTTATTCTTACTGTGCAATCTGGCACTTTAGTAACGTCAATTTGCGTTCTCCTCCTGGATTCATTTTTCTCCTTAACTTCCCTCTTGTTACTCTCCTCAGCCTTCTTTGACTTCTGTTTCATTTTTCTGCTCACATTAGAGATCTGCTGCCAGTCAAAATTTAACAATTTGCTCTGTTGACTCTCCTGTCCTGTACTTGCAGCATTTATGCTTAAATTCTCTCATGTATCTACTTTAAGTGAATTATGTTACTTCAGTTGCATTGCTGGCATCTTTTTCTGTATGCCTTGTAAGACTCCTAAAATAAAGGGTTTCGGGTGTAATCCTATGCATGCTTAGACAAAAAATGTCCTACAAGTCCTACATTTTCCAACCAACATGGTTTGCTGTGGCATCCTCAGAACTGCATAGTATCGCACCCTTAGACTGCAGTCTCATGCACACAAGTCCTGCTGAACTCTAGTACTTACTTTGAAGCAGATCGGTGTGGGAGTAGAGCCATTAATCTTTCCAAACATGCATTTGAAACATGGTGTTGGAGGAGAGTTTTGCAAATACCCTGGACTGAAAGAAAGACAAACAAACGTCTCCAAGATCAAATCAAGTCAGAACTTGCCCTGGAAGCAAAAATGAAGAAAACAAGGCTGTTGTACTTTGGGCATATCATGAGAAAACAAGACTCATCGGAGAAGACAATGATATTAGGCAAAGCTGAAGGCAGAAGAAAAGGAGGACGTCCAAATGAGAGACAGATTCCACAAAGAAAGCCGCAACCTCAGTTGAGCAGGGCTGTCAGCGAGGGGCATGCTTGTGCGCACTTGTCCATAGAGTTACCATAAGGTGGAAATGACTTGCCAAGAGCAGCATCAATATTTCCATCCAAAAACTTCCTCTCCTTCCCCCTCTCCTCTTCTGTCACTGGCAGAAATTTTATATTTGTCCTATTTTATGCATGGGAAACATTGGATGTTTCCCTTTTTTGCTATCTTAATACCACTATTGCTTCCCTTTTTACACCTCTCAGTGCTAAATACTCTCATCCATGCTGTTTTGCGTATCATACCCTCTTTTTGTTGGACAATGCCACTAATTGTCATTCTTCTTGACAATTAGTGACATTTTTTAATCTTTCTCTTATAGTCCTCACCAACTTATGTCTTGTCTTACATTTAAGGATCTTCCCTCTGAGGCTCCTAAATACAAGCTGATTAGATGATGAGCTTTCTATTTTGGCTTCCCTTCTGCTGCTGTTTCTGTTTTGCCTAAGTTTAGACTGTATGGTTTTTGCACAAAGAGCGTTACTTTTCTCTTCTGTAGCACATAAGGAATTCTAGATAATGTGGTGGTAGTGATGGTGTTAACAAGTAAGTGTACTTTATTTCCAAAATACGTAGGGAGACTAAGTCCTCCTCAAATTATAAATTAATTTGTAAGAAAATTCAGGGGTTCAGTTTGGATCAGCTCCCATGTTCCATCAAAGCACTACATTATGTGCATCAGAACCGTTCTAGCCAGCGGTTTTTAGAAGTTCCTTGCAAACTTTCCTAATTGTGTTCCTCAAATTTGAAAGGTCAGAAATGTTCGCTAGAGTTCACTAGAGTATATTCCCATCAGTCATGATATTCTGGCTCCAGTGTCTTGGGCTGTAATGAAAACTTGTCTTTGTGTACCTCAGGAAGCCCCCCCCCCCCCCAATCATGGTGTTCCTCCACATCTGTTGCAGGAGGTTCAGGTGGAACCAGGTTTGGGAAGGCAGATGGACCTGGCGTGTATCACAGATATGCACTGCATGTTTGCATGACTGGCCATGACATGACTCCATCTCACCTCTAAACTAACGCTTTGTTTCCTTCCTTTCTGTGTTTTTATTTGTCTTTCTTTCCTTCTTTTTCCTCACACTGTCTGTTGTAGCTGCCTGAAAATGCTCAACATGTGGTGAGTCACTGTCTCTGGTTCACACAGAAGGGGGAGTGAACCAGACTAGG
Organism: Varanus salvator macromaculatus; assembly: GCA_023646645.1. NCBI lineage: Eukaryota > Metazoa > Chordata > Lepidosauria > Squamata > Varanidae > Varanus > Varanus salvator. The sequence goes on from JAIXND010000786.1 coordinate 352,763, forward strand.
CTATGATTGGCTAGATCAACGTGAAGTTACATGAGATGGGGTGGACTGTTAGGAAGTGGCCTCTTTAGGACAAGGGACAGGGACGAATCCTTGGATTGGCACCCTAAGAGCCACCAAATACTTGCCTTTAAAAAAACCTACCATATCTGCAAATGAATCAGCTTGTGGATAAATGCCGTGAAGCGAGGAGGTGGAGCCAGAGGTGATAAATTTCCTATGTGAGTTGCTCATTGCAGGGGCATCCTTGTCAGTTGCTCAGACAAAGTCAACAAAAATGCACAGCTCTCTTGACAGCAGTGCATTTGCCACAGATCCAGAGATGGTCTTTTGCCTTGCGAACCTTGATTTGCAGGAGCTGCGTTATTTTAGCAGGTTTGTACTGATAATGTTGCCTGGGAGGGCACACTTTGGTTTTTTCATAGCTGGGGTTTTGCAGTATGAATGTAGCATTTCTTCTTGACTGGGAAACCTATATCTATTGTCTGATTTCCATCTAAGGCTCCAGAACCAGGCTCAGTCCAGTTAGTCACCTTCTTTTGATTTCCTGCACTCTGCAGGGGGAAATGTGGCAACTGGTTTATAGATCTCTGAGCAGCCCAAGATAACTTTTCTGTACCTGTTTTGTGACTTGACCAAGTCCTAGCCATCATGGACAACAGTTTGGGATAATGGAAGTTGTAGGCCAAAACAACTGGAGGACCACAAGTTTCCCTACCTGGTCATATTGAAAGTGCCCTTAGGGAAGAGAGAAGTGGTTGAGGTTGAACTCTCCTTTACTTTTTACTCTAAAGTGCGCTGCTGCTCTTTCAGTTTTATTGGCTACTAAACTAGTGTTCCTTATATTGCTGCTGCTTGGCTGCTCCTGGCAGTGATGCTATGTGTACATGCCCCCCCTCCCCGATTTAATGAGCTAGGAAGCCTTGGCAGGGGTGCAGGTGCAGAGGAGGAGAGAGTGTGCAAGTTTCCTGAAGAAGAAATGGAGCTTCCACACCCAAACATTCTGTTCTGTTTAGGGTTTTGCTTACAATATGCTGGAGCTCTTGCTTTCATTTTGGGAGGAAAAAACAGCGTTGCAGATCATCTGACAAAGTTTATGACCCTGAACGTTCTTTTAACTAACCTGTGTTTCATGCTGACCACCAAAAATGAGGCATGGAAAGAGGAGCAGGCTGATGGAAGAGGGACGGAGTGCCCCGCCCCCACCCGGCTTGCTGACCTTCATAGCACAGGCTGTTGCCGATCGCTTGCCTGGCAGGTGCTTAAAGAAAAGGCTTCATGCCCAGTATAGAGAGATGTATTAGACGCAAATGTGCCACGGTTTGTAGAATTTTCCAGTAATTTGATGCCTTGGTCTTAGCATGTTAATTGTGTGACTTGGAAATAGGTTTTAGTACATTTTAGGATGTACTTCCTATGCCCCTTGCTCCCTTTTGGGGTTGAAATATACAAAGGCTCTATACTCATTGTGTCATGATGAGCTTCCAGTCAGATGATCTAGGTACCAATAATCAAAAGGCACCAGGAAGTCACACAATAAAAGTCTTGTCTGGAAGCATCCTTGGACCAACCTTTTCTCTCACTAGTGGGGAAGTAGCTTAATTGGGTTTTTTTTACATCTCTCACTTTTATTTGGACTGTGATTGGATTTTGAGCCATTGCTGAAGCTTGTCAGATTGGCTGGAATTTGCGTACTGTGGAAATGTTGCTGGTTTGGCCCGTCCCGTCCCGTCCCGTCCCGTCCCTTCCCTTCCCTCCCTGGACTAGCTGTTGTGCAAGGGCCATAAAAGAAAGCAAAATCCCAAATTACCGCACACCTGCATTAGTTCCTACTTGTCTAAAATAAAAACTACAAAAACAAGTGGGCATGATTTTTTTTAAAGTAGGGACAACTAACACTCTTAGGTGCTCCATAAAAGTCATAGTTATTTTGTATTGTCCAATATACCCCAGTCTCCAGTTTGTGTGTGCGTGTGTGTGTGTTTCTGTGTATTTGCCATTATATAACGAAGTTTCAAGAGCTTCATTGGAATTCAGAGTGTCCTGCAGTGGCTTCCCTAGTATTGTGCGTCACCTGCAGCATCTCAGGCCCCATTAGACACTGCTCTAAATAGTCCGTGAGCTTTTTGGAATAGCCTTTCAGCAACTGTTATAGTAGGAAATGCTTCTTCCTGAGAAAGGGCCTGCTTCATGCTTCTGAATTACTTGAAATAAAAAATTAAAGCACACTTAATGTGATTTAAAAGTATATCATGTAGAAATTTTATTCACGTATTTCTAAACATGTGACAAAAGAGCATGCTTCCCTTAGCAATAATGGTACTGAAAATTGTAGACTTACTAATTCAGTCTTCCCCAACCTATTACCCCCCAGATAGGTTGGGCTACAGGGCTCAGCATCCTTCAGTCGTTCTGGAGAGCACCAGGTTGGGAAATGCTGTTCCAATTAATTTTAGCAGTCCAAAGAATTGTGCAGAATACAGTGATAACTGCTTATCTGTTTCGATAGAGTTCGGCTCTCTTCCATTCTGGTTGCTGGGGCACCTTCAGGTTTGCTGTCACTACCAATGGGTTCCATTTCATACTGAGATGTACATGTATTTCAGTGACCTATATGAATTCCCTTCCACACTTGCTGGCTTAGGACCACGATACCTGACAGAACACCTCTCCTGACCTCTATCTACCTGGACACTGTGATCACATTTTGTGGCCTTTCTCCGATTGCCACCTCCGAGGGAGACTCGGGTGGTGGCAACAAGGACAAGAGCCTTTTCAGTGGTGTGACCCCCTTTAAGGACGGAGCTCTCCACTGAGGCCTGCCTGGCACCAGCTTTACTATCTTTGCAGCACCAGGTAAAGACCATCCTCTACTGCAGGGCATTTGATTAGTTACTGGGGCCTGCTGGGTATTAGGCAGGGTTTAGCTAGACCTCTTTAACATAGATATTTTCATTTTTTGTTTTTATTTGGCTTTAAATTTTGTATTACGCTGTTTTAGTGTGTTATAATTGATATATTTTATATTGTTTTTAAATATGCTGCTGTGAACCGCCTAGAGACCTTTGATGTTAGGCGGTATAGACATTAAATATAAATAAACACATCATCACCTGTACAGTATTAATTGCAGCTTTGAAACTGCCAAGCTTGTATTTGCAGTTGATACCCATCCATTGCCATGAATGCATTTGCGAAGCAGAACATTTTCTGCAGCGTATCCGTGGCTGTGCGAAGGCTGAGGGAAGGGAGCTGCACCATGTGCAGTAGAAGCCATCTCTGTGTAGCCGCTTCTGCCACACCTGTAGCAACTCCGTTGGGAAACAAAGCACACCAAGAACATGTGCAGAGACCAGGGTGTGTAAGGACCGTGTGTCCTGTGCCACTGTAAAAGGGGGCTCCTCACGGCTTGCCAGACAGCTCTTTGGTGGCCTGTGGAGAGCCTGCTTGTGGCGGGAGGCTTGAGCGCGCTCTTGACGCACCTTGTTTCCCAGCAGAATCACTAATGCCAGCAGCGTGGCCCCTGGGGGGGGGCAGTGGAGTCCCCCAGCCCTCTGGAGTGGCTCACCTGCGGTACAGATGCAAGCACAGAGTTTGGGAGACGGGTGTGTTAAGGAGTATCTCCCATATTGCGTCATCCTGTGTGACTTCTGTGTCTCTGCTTCATTTCATAGTGAATTCATTTCATAGGTGAAGGCCACCCAGTGTCCACTCCAGGCTTCTCATAAGAAACTGGTTTGTCTGGTACTGCCAACCATCCCGCCTGTGTCATCTTTAATGGAGGCCATCTGTGCGGCATAAGCCACCCCTAGCTTCATGCATGCCTCTCAGGTTTTACAGAACGTCTTCCTTCATGTCTGTTGTTCATTTTATCATTGATTAAAATACACCATGTCAAAACCTAGATCTGTCCCCTTTCTCTTTTATTGTAGAGTTGTTTTTCTGAGATTTTATCCACTTATATTCCATGGGATCATATTCTTTATGTGCCTTCCCTAATAATAAATAAAGGAAATAATGGACCCCAGGATACAAACTTTCCATCTGGAATTAATTACAGAGAATATTTAATTCTCTGTATTAGCTTAACCTTATCAGTTTAATCTTTCAAGATACAGACTTTCTATGAATCCTGAAATGTTCTGGCAAGACTTGCAATGTGGGTAGTGGTTACTCATGAGCTGGAATTACCATTTGCACCTTAAGGAACTCCTTTGTCCTTCTTTTTCCCTAGTCCCTCTTGTGGGGCTGTGGGGTCCTCTCATTTCAAGTGGCTACATAGGACTGATGTCAGATTATACCTTATTGACTATAATCTGCTGGGCTAACTAATGTTTAAGAAGGCCACCAGTTTCCCCCCTCGCCCATCCGTGATGTCTCTTGTTGCCCCTAGATTACTTTCCTTTATCAAAGCTGAAGGAAACCACTCACTTCCAGGGTGCAGGGGTGGGGGCAAAAGAGACAGAAGATGCTGTTGGTACGTTTCATTCATTTTAAGGGTTTTTTCCCCCTTTTGAAATAGATGATAGAATGCCCCAGAAACAGAGACACAAAGTTTTGCTAATGCCACCAGGAGCCTGTTAGGATCACATCTGTGTTTTTATAAGGCAGGCTATGACAAGACACTAAGAGGCACTAATATGTCTATCAGTTGTGTGTGTGTGAATATTGATTGCTGCTCAGTCCATCAGAGTGTAGGGTCTTGCCTCTACCTGCCACCACTGCCTGCCTCATGCACAGCTCTGTGGGACCAATGCAACCGCTTCTTGTTTTGCATAGACTTTTCAGTTCTGACTTCTTTCTCAAAAAACTCAAGCACCCTCCCTGGTCCTTGTTTCAGTGATGCAGATGACCAACAGTCAAGAAAATTGTCTTCATATTCTTGTTCCATTGTATTTGGATGACTAATAGAGGAGGGACTGTAGAGCTAAGACACGGGCTGAAAGCTGATGTGGTAGAAAACATTTTGCCAAACAAGTCCAGTTGGATCAGGTTAGAAGGCAAGCCACATGCAAGGGAGGAGGAAAAGCATTTGAAGAATGATCTAATTTGTGGGAAGACTATGGGCCATACTCTTTTGACCACAGGTAGCAGGGGGCCAGTTGGGAAGCTGTTTCTAAACATAAAAGGCTGCTTAAGACACCGCAATTAACATTTAAATGTTTGGACTGCTGACTTGATCAGATATTTTGATTGATTTTTACTCTGGCTTTTAATTGGTGAAATTGGTGTATTACAAAAGCTATGTCTCTTTTGAGGGACGGAAGGGCTTTCAAATATAGGAACTTAAATATAGGAACTTAAAATTTACAGATGGTCCAAAGTCCACTTTCCTATGAAAGTCTGTTTTTCCATCAGTTTTATAATTCAGGTGACTGATTCTTCAGGTCACTGCCCTAGTAATTAACCCGAAATGTTTTGAAAAATCCAGATCAGACAACTGATACCTGTGGTAGGGCTGGATATTCATCCTGTGTGCTCTTGCTTTAAGTAATGTTCACACTCCTGTTCAATCTCTTTAATGCACTTTCAGACTTGGCTCAGCCAGTGCAATCTATTTCAGCAGCATCTCATGGAAGGGTATTTATGCCTCTGAATTATCCTGGTAGTTTGCCACAGTTCTAGTCTGAAAGCATCCTACTTGTCCAAATGAGGCCTTGCTGGTTTATTGCCTAGTAAAAACATATGTGCAGACATGCGTGGTTAAAAATGTGCTGTTCTGGAAGTGCCGTGCTCCCCAAGGGGCCTGCCGGATCGTGCCTTTTTTTGCCTGGCGCTGCCGTGCTTATCTTCCCAGCTGTAAATGTGGTTGGTGTGGAAGATGGCGAAAACGCTGGAGGCTCCAGTGGGTCGCAGTAACTTTCGGAAGCTGTTGCAGCCCTTGAAACAATTAATTGCATGAGTCCCTGCATTGTTGTGGTGATGAGTACTGAAAAGTCCAGCCCCTTAGTTCGTGGGGGTGTTTTCTGCAGGAAAGGGTGGGTGCAGGGGGCATGCCCATTCCATATTTCCAAGAGTGAAGACGTTAACCCCATCCCAAATGTGGTGTTGGAAGGAAGGGGCTTGCCGGAGGCTGCGGTGCTCTGTATTGATTTGCTGTGTTCTTTGTGCTCCAGGTGCTGCTGCTTCTATAAGAGGAAACGGAAGAAGTCTTCCCAGCGCCAGAAATGACAAGTGTCTCCTTGAGGTCTTTGGGGGACTTTGTTTACCTGCTGTTCCTGCCACGTCTTATTGAATGGGGCTTCTCTTGGGGAGAGGACAAGAAACAAGGGACACATTAAACCAAAAAGAGAGGAGGGAAAAATTCCCAAATAAACATTCAGGTGGATTCCCTAAATGGTCTCCCTTGCTCACTCCATGCCTGAGGCTCCTTTTGGAATCAGGACTGGATCCTCTCAGGCATGGGGTTGCCCTCCTTGGGAGGCTGGCTGGCTGGCTACCTTCCACCCTCTCTGTGCAGCCGTTTGGCAAAGGGGAGTTCCTGGTGAACGTGCTTTGTTCCAGCAAGCCCTGTCTCTCTTTTGTTCTCCATATGCTTCTTTCCTCCCCACTACCAGCAGAGAGGGACTGTATGGACTGTGGGGGATGAGGTGGCGGTGGAGAGAGGGTGCGAGCAGGAGAGTGCAGCCCCGCTCTCTCCCAGTGGCTGAGTTTCAGCTGCACGGACAGCTCAACCCGATCCTTCTCAGTCGCACTCCTGATGAATTCCACAGTAGGAAGCCAACAGCGAGAGAATTGCAATCTACTCTTCCAGTTGCCTTGATTTACTGGTTTCCGTGACGTCTCCCCTCTCAGAATGGTTACACAGAAGTGTCGGTTGTTCTAGAGGAACTTACGTTGTTGCACTTTTATTTTTTTTAGCATTATGTATGCATCTGCTGTGTGCGCGTGTTTTCCTTGTGAGTATGAATGGTGCCAGCTCCTGTCTGAGAGCAAGGCCTCTTGACCTAGCCTCCCCACCCCATTTGGAACCTCCTGGGCTTCTTAGATCCACAGTTGGTTGTGCACTGAAGCTTACTTGAATTTTCAGCTGCCCTTTCTAGCTGTCAGTGAATACCCCTCTTGTGACTTTTCTCCATGGTGCCTGACCTAACCTGCTTGGAATTAGAAGTCTTTCTGCTGGCAGGAGGGAAAGAGATCAGCTGGCTGAACTCTGGGTAGGTCACAGATGCAATTACAGGTGACTGTAAATGAACAGTGAAAGAATTAGGCACTTTGTCCATTTAAAGGGAGCAGTGTGACTCGGGGGCGGGGTGGAGGGGGAGCTCGCTGCCACTGCCCTGGACTTCATCTCGAATCAGACGTTGCAAAGGCTCTTCCAGGACATGAGCAAAGAGCATCTGGTTTCCAGCAGTGCAGCCTATGCATTGCCTGATGTTCTTTCACTTGTGCGGTCAGGGCATTTCTGCAACATGCTGCAAGGGGTGGACCATTGCTTTGTTTTTCAGAAGGGAATTGACCACTCTGTGTTCCTTCCATCTTGTGCTCCAGAGCAGAGGCTGCAAGTTTCCACTACATCTTTGGATATCACTTGAGAAATTCAAGGAGTTTGTTCCAAGAGACCCAGATCTCCACATGTTCAAAATAAACTGAAAGTGCTTCCCTTTCACAGCTTCTGGGTGTGCCTTCTGAGATTTTGTATTCCACTTTCACTAAAGGGCAGCACAGCCCTTGACTTGGATCAGCAGCGAGTCTGGAGCTTTGGGAAGGGAGGCGATTCCATGACTGGCTGTCTGACTTGTCGGGGGACGGAGAGAGTTCCATGCCTGCAGAAAGATGACTCTGCCTGGGGAGAAGAAACAAGACTGAGTTGGTTCCTGCCTATCTCAAGCATTCTTTTCAGAGGCTGTAGGGCTGTTCTCGATCTAAAAATCTCACTTGCATGTAAAGGAAGCCACCGCCATGGCTTAACTCTGGGCTGCCTTTCTGTCCCCAGTCACTGAGCCAAAACGTAGGTTGGCTTTTTGCCCACGAGCCATCCTTTCTGTGAGTTTCCTGTTGCTCTTTCCCTTCATTTGGATGCATCTTAGAAGCATTATGTCTGCATTTTCTATCTTTGATTTTTCTCCTTTTATACTTCCTAATAACTGGCTCTTTGTTTAAACATTTCTCGTACCACGTGCTACGTGACCCTTGCTTCCTAGGGGCAACTAGGCCTCGGTTCAGGGAAGAGGCGATGTGGGCATCTGTGAAGCAGGAGTCTGGCTCGTATCATCTCCTGCGCTGCTGAGTGCAGCTGCACTTGCATTTTCCTTCTCCCAATCCCTTTAAGTACTTGGCAGTCCAATTTATGGGTGCAGCTCTTGCACTCTACAAAACGGCCCAGTTCTCTCGCACTGAGGAGCAATTTGGAGCTTGCCAAAGAAAAGGCTACAGCCTGAACAAGGCTGTCTTGGAAAGACAAGGGAGCTCCTCTCCTGCCTTCAGATCCCTCCACGATCACCTTTATATAATATTTTTTGAAAGCGGTTTAGCTCTTTCCACATTTTCATTGCTCAAAAGATCTAGCTTCTTAGGAATGAAAAAGTAAATGTTTATATAAATTCTCCATAGTATTTGGAGCCTAAATATTTGGTCAAAATGTAAAATATGAGTTAATATTTATTAGCCTGAATTGAGAACCTGTTTTCCTATATAAATATCTATTTTTTCATTCGTAAGAAGTAACTGAACACTAATTTGAATCCTCCTTCCTCCCTTTCTGAATTGTGTTGATCCTTTTGAGGAAACAATAAGCTATCTATTGGCTGCTTCTTCCCTTCTTCCCTTTTCTAAAGTTGCTTGATTAAAGAGAAGACTATAGCCAATTTTTTATTTTGCAGGCTTCCTATTTCAAATCTGTGCCAATCTTAAGCAGGACAAAGCTGGCATTTTCATTGATTTTTTTTGAAACTGTTGGAAAATGGGACACAAGGTATAAGGAAGAATGGCCAAGATTAAGCAATTTGCTCCCCCACTTCCTCAGATATTAAGGGCCAAATCATTTGAGAGGATTGTCTTCTTTCAGGACTCCTGTTTGAGACCTCCACTAGCTGATTTCTAATATTCTCTGGTTTTGTGGGAACTTACCACGCTCCTACTAAAATATAAATATCTCTTAAGTAATTATCTGAAGCAGACTTCCCCAAATGGTGTCCTTCAGGTATCTGGGATTACAACTTCTGGCATTCCTGACCAATGGCCATATTGGCTGGGGTTGATAGGAGCTGAAGTCCAAAACCTCTGAAGGATACCATATTGGGGAGGGCAGATTTAGAAGGTGGAGCTTCCAAGTGCTTGTTCAAGATCTCCCTGCTCTTCTGCCCCATTGAAAGGCAGACATCTCTGTCTGGAGCAGGAGTTCCATGTGTTGACGTCTCCACATTCTTGAATGTTAAATGATCCATTTCATGAGCATGAGCATGACTTTGCTAGTAACCTTGCCTGCATTTTTGAGGTGCGAGAATCAAGTTGCTAATTTTTATTGTCTCCCAAAGTAGCTATTGCAGCCATATCAGGGAAACGTGCTTGCATCGTTTTGAGAATCACCGCTGTCAGAATTGGAATATTTCTAACCCTGTGATTGTTTTAAAATCTCGCTCCCTTTCAATGTCCAGCCTTAGTCCTACTTCAAAACATAGACCATGAACTGGCTTGCAAACGTATTGTTTGCCCCCAGAGACACTTGCTCTTCCAAGGGTCCTTCTCAGTGTCCCTGCAATCCAAACATGGCCTGAGCCTTTCCCCTTTCGTGGTTTACAGTGACTTCCCATGGAGGACAAATGTACATTGCGCCTTGATGAATGGAATTCTTAACTGTGGTCTACAAGTCTCTTGAGCTTTTTGTGAGTGGTGTTGCGTTGTGAAAGGCAAACAGATGCCATAGTGAGGATTCCCTTACTTGTATGGAGTCCCGAGACTGTGTTGGATTGATGGAAGTGAACTGCCAAATGTACACATCCCTATAGATAGGAAGCCATAGTCCCCGTTTTCTCAAAATGCTACTGAATTTTCAAGAGGGAACAAATGATGCCTTTTCTGCATTGCAAATCAGGCCTTTGGGAGCACCACCACTTAGCTTGTACGGCCATCTTTCCATTATCGGTTTTGGGCTGCAGTAACAGTGACCCAAGAGATCCCCCCCTTTGCTCTGTTTTGGTAGGCCCTGATGTTGGAACCACCTCTAGCAGTTGAAGGGTCTCTAAGATTGCTGGTGCAATTTGCTATGGCAGTTCTTCACGCTGTGTTTTGTGTTACTCATATCCCAGGAAGAGGATGGAATGGAAATGATTTCTCAAACTTCCTTTAGTATTTTTTACTGTAGATACAGCACTGGTGCTGGTGGTGGGATTTGAGTTGTATTTAAATTATAGGAACCACTGTCCACTGTATGAATGCCTGAAGGGAGTAGTTGGGGGAATCTTCACTTCAGTATTTATATGCAGCAGGCCCTGGTTTTGAGGGCAAACAACAGACGCTTTTACCAAACTTCTTATTGTGAAGAAACCTCAGTCTCTGGCCAGGATGCCCCTCCTCTGCTTAATGGTGCTGTGACAACCTGCACTCCTCACAGCGATGTCATTCCACAATGCTGTTGCACCTGTGGGGGTTGTGGTGTCTGGAAGGGACTGGGACTCACTCCCACTACCTGGTCCCTAGTGCCTGCTTCTCAATTTAGCAAGCCCTCCCAAAGAAGCGGCAGGCACATGCCAGTCAATTGCAAGCAGGAAAAAGGCTTTTAGATGGCCTGTCTCATCCTTTTAAGACTGTCTCAGGAAAATGATCACTTTTTCTAAATAACTGCTTTTCCGAACTGCGTAACTGCTGCATGGTGTAGGGGCAATCCTGTGGAGCTTGGAACAGGTTCTCTTTTCGAGATGGAACAGCAGCTTGGGAGTGACAGTATGTCTGCAGCAACCACGCAGAGAGGAGAATTACCAGTTTGGGCCATGTGGACCATACCAAATATTGCAGCTTCCCCAAATGGGAATTGCAGTTAAGTGGCTTGTTCCCATTGGAAACCTCGTGGTGTATAATTTATGATGTGTATTTCTTTAACGTAGGCCTTTGTGCTTTTAAAAATGGGATGATTGGGACAATGAGTGCAACTCTTGTTACTGTAAAGAAAAATCAGCTGTGAAAATCTTTTTTTAAAGTATTGTGTGCACATGTCTGATCCTTGTTGAGATGCCTTTTGATTTTTACTCATTTTATTTTGAACACGTAATGCAATGTTTTACTCATATAGGCCTGGTGCTGCTCTTGGGCGCAGCAGTGAACATGATATGTCGCATTTTTAACATGAATGTCCATTTCAAATGCATTTAAAATGGTTCAACCAGGATAAGGGCTTACAAGCATCCCACGTGGGGGCTTCCTCCACTGGCCCTGGCTGGGTTTCCCTCAGCCAGGAATCGGGTCCTGCTACTGATCTTTCTGATGTGCCCTGTTTTAATGGGACATTGCAAGAAATGTTGTGTACCTTCAATTCTTCCTTTTCCCAATTTGCACCCTTTTAATGTAAAATAAAACATCCACTTGCTCTGTTCATAGCTGTCCTTTTTATTTTGCCTTAGTGTTAATCCTGCGCTCACCATCTTGAAAATGGACTGGGATAAACCGAGAGCACTACCCACGTGGTGAGTTTGTGCACTCCTGACCGGTGGTTACAAAACATGTAAATGACACTCATCTGCAAAGAATGCAGACCAGAAGCACTGACCCAGCCCGTGCCGTTCCATGCTTTTATCCTTGCATTTTGTTGCAAGAGGATAAGAGGATCGTTAACATTTGCCAATGATCAGTGTGTTTCTAAGTTGCTGCTGTTCTGTTTGGCTAGACGCTCAGTGATCTCTCCGTTATGTGTCTCCTGAGCTTGTCTCATCAGGGTCACAGCCTGCATCTCACTCGTTCTGCATGACTTTCCCATCTCCATTATGTGGCCCTTCCTCCCGCTCAGCATGCTTGTCTCCTAAAACCAGAGCCCCACCCTCAGCCTGATGCAGTGTGCATAACTGTGTCATCTCCCAAAATGTGTGCGGCCCACACATGTCGCTCACCGCTAGGACAGGACTGAAGACAGTGCTCTGCTGATTGAGGGCCGGGCCTGGCCATTCTCCAACTAGAAGAAATCTCACAGGAACAAACCACCCTTTCTTCACATACACCAACAGATTAAATTCCTGGAACACAAATTGTATTTGAACAGAGACAAGCCAAGCTCATCTGCACAATCTTAACTTGTGTTGGGGTGAATGGGACCTTTGGCTCTTGCACGGCTAGCTGGGAATTCTGGGAATCTTTATTCTGTCTAACCATGCCTAGAAAGTGCAGTCTGAAGAATAGCTGCATTGGTGTGATCGCCAAGGAGCCTTCCATTACCTGAACAACTAGCACATTCGTCGTGGCATAACTTCTTATGGGCGAAAGCTCACTTTTCAGTGCATGAGACACTACATTCAATTTTCAGACCATGATTTGCAAAAGGCGTTTTCTGTTGTCTAAAATGTCACGGCCCTTGTAAGTAGTAGTGTCTGTTTGCATGTGAATGGTGAGACAGAAAGTCAGATTTGGTAGTTGCTGTCTTTGAGTCCAGTTTAACTGATTCAAATAATTGCTTTTCAAAGAAAAGCTCACAAAACCAGCGATAGATTGTGGTTGCATTAGCCTATAATTCTATTGGTGTTTGAGGAGTCACACTCTGGTTCGTTCTAGCAGCAGTAAACCTACAGGTCTACTCAGTTGTAAGCTGCACTGGGTTGGTGGGACTTACTCCAATTGAGGGTAAGTATGCACAGGATTGCAGTTGCATAAAACCAGCCCTCTGCAAAATAAAACTGCAAAAAATTGCGCACTGGACCATGAATCTACACAGAGAAAGTGCACCTCTTTCCACTGCCCGGAACGTTTGTGTGTCAGGATCCCATCTTTCTCTAGCATTCAGTCCAGCCTATGAAGCAAGAAGTGCCGCGTGGTTATACTGCCCCCTACAGGCGAAAGAACGCTGTGCGTGCTGCGCGCTGCTCTCTGGATATCGTAGTCTTGCCGCAAGTGCCGCCCTCCTTTCTGCCTCTCCTTTGTTGCCACTTGGCCCAATCGGCGCGCCGTCGTCAACTCCGTGCCTGCTTCCCATTGGCTGAGCAGGTCACTCAATACGAGACTGAAAACGTGGCATTCCTTTGTCGCAAGCTGCTCGCTTGCCGTTTTCGCGCTTGAGCCGCCCTCCCCTCTGGAGATGGAACGTGCCAATCCCGCTCGCTGAGGAATTCGCTCCGCCCGGCTCGGGGCTGTACCATTGCTGACAGGAAAGGGGAGGGAGGGGAAAAACGGAGCGGAAGGGGGCGGATGCTGGCGGCGCGGCGGGCACTGTGGCCGGGCTGGCGGTGTTGGAGCTGCGAGCGTAAGAAGATGAGGCTGCTGGCGGCTGCGGCCCTCCTGGGGCTCGGCGGTTCTCTGCTGCTGCTCCTCTTCCCGGCGACTCACGCAGAGGAGCGCAAAAAGGGGCCCAAGGTCACAGCCAAGGTGAGGCCTTGGGGCCCCTCCCGTTTCCCCGGGCGCCCCCGGCGTGTGTGGCCTTCGCCGCTGCGCTGTTGTGGCGGCGCGCCTTCCCTCGGTCGCCTCAGGGAGCAGAGGCAGGGCTCTCAGTTCGAGCGGGGGGGCTCGGAGGGCGCGCAGGCCGACGCCGCGCGCTCCGCGTTTCGGTGCTGGGGCTCCTGCGGGGAGCGCAGTCGCTTCGCAGCCGGTGCGCAACGCTTCGGGGCGGCTCGCCCGGCTGTACGCGGTCGCCCGGCGAGAAATGGCGGCCCCGCGCACCCGACGGGCCTCGCAGCGCAGCGCAGGCCTGGCCGCGCCGCGCCCGCTCAGGAGGAGGGCTCCGGGCAGTTGCAGCAGCGCAAGCGGTGTATGGCTGGAAGGGGGCCCATTCGTGGCCTCCTGCACGCGGTTGGGGTGGACCACCATTCGCGTTGCTTCGTCGTCGGCTGCGGTGACTAAGGATGGTGGGAACTGCAGTCCAGGATCATCTGGAGGGCCGCATACGCGCGCCGCCAGAGCCCCTTCCTTTGCAACGTGGGCCTCGAGAACCTGCAGCAAAAATAAAGTTTAGGAAAACTCCCCGACTAGTACCTCAAAGAGCCGCGTATTCATTGCAGCATAAGCTTTTGAGGTTAGATTTTGTTCATCTGAGTGACTGTTCTTAGGAAATAACGCATCGCGCTCTGTGGGATTAGCCGCTGGTACGTGTGCTTGCAAGTTGGAGACTTTGCTGGAGTTGTTACTCAACAGTTACTATCATAGTTAGCGGTAATAATGACAACTCCTCCGCCTTGCACAACAAGGCATTTCCGACCAAAAACCAGGGTTGGCGATGTAAGAGGCACCATGAATTTGGGGGCAGCCCTGGAGCCTGTGCCGGATAGAACAGAGCCTGGAAGGCCCTCGAGTGCAGCCGCTCCGCTCCCACGAAGGCCGCCCGTCCGGCGAGAGGCGCCCGCCTCGCCAGCTTCGCAAAGGTGACTTGTCGTGTGAGCTGTGCGTAGTTGTGCAATATGGGGGGGGGGCAGGCACCCCTTGCCTGGAGGAGGCATCTGGCCATTTCCAGAAAAGCACCGAGCTGCTCTAGGCACGGGGTAGCCATGGCTAGTTGGCCGGGGCAGGCTGAGAGACTACTGGCATGGGTCCATATGCCGGTAGACCTCCCGTGACTCAAGGCTCGGCATCTTCGCTCCTGGAGATGCTGGGAGCCCCGGGATGCTCGGTCGGCGAATTGTGGGCGGCCAGGCGCCGCTGGAAACCGGGCGAGGCGGCAGGGCCGCGCCCACCGGCCTCTCCTGGGGACGCCGCACCCCCGCCGCGCCTGGCGTGAAAGCCTGTGCAAATGCACGTCTTGCTGGTAAAGGCAGCCATATTCCGCATCGCTGCTTGCGAAGGGAACCTGGCACCCTGCCCTTTAGCACAGGAGGGGTAGGAGAAGGACCACAGGCCTTACGTGCTTAGGGTGAATTTTTTCTTGCTTTTGCTGCTTCGCTTTTTACCAGCCCTCCCGGGAAGGGTCCGTATTAGACACCATTTTCCTTTCCATTGCATGCAGAAGGTTCTATCTCCAGGTTTTTTTCAAAGGGATCAGGTAGCAGGTGATGGGAAAAGAGGCTTGCTTGGATCATAAAATCTGCACCAAGAACTCTTGTTATTGGGCAGACTAGAAGTAAAATTAATAAATGCTGTAAATGCTGCTAGTTAAAGTAGAGAATATTCTTCCCAGAACAAATTCTTACAAGAATTTTAGATTTCATTGTGCTGTTTTATCTGCTTTATGTTGTGTTTTATGCTTTCAATGGCATAAAAATCCTTTTTAAAAGTTAAAATAAAAGGCAGTGTACACATTATCTAAAGAAATACCACCTTTCTGGTGTGGATTATTGTGCTTTTTGTTTTATGCATTTTGTTTTTATCCTTCCTTTGTTCTCCCAAGTCAAAAGGGAATGCAAAGTCACCCCTGCCCTACCTGATATAAACAGTACATCCCCCCCCTTTCTTTATTATTACCTTGTTAGACTGCTAACTAGTAAATCCATTTCCCATTGTAAGAAATATCTGTGACACTATTGCTAATACAGAAGTCTGTGTAGGAATGCAGTGAAATTAGTGGTTTGATTTGATGGCTGTTCCCCTGCTCTCGACTACTCATGTCTCAGGCTTGCTAAAATTGGTGTTAATTTATCCTGCTGAAATTGGTTGTATCCAGGCTGTTGGTGGGTCTGGGAGCAGACTAGGAATTGGCATCCCCTGTGTGGATAGTCCCTCTCACCAGCCTCTCTCTTGCATTCCAGGTGTATTTTAATGTGCGAATTGGGGATGAAGATGGAGGCCAAGTTGTCATTGGCCTTTTTGGAAAGACAGTTCCGAAAACAGTTGAGAATTTCATCGCTTTGTCCACAGGGGAGGTGAGTTGCAGGTGGCTCGGCACGCTGGGCAGTTTGGGCTGCTTGCCAGGCGAGGGCAGAGGAGTTGGCACTGAGGACACGTGCAGCAGTGGGGGGCAGGGCAGGGAAGGGGGAGCAGGAATTTCCTGTGGGGGGGAGTCCAGAAGGGGACACCTTCTGAGTGGGGCAAAGCAGTGATGTGAGGCAGAAGATTTTCCAGTACTTTATTTTTCTGTAGAAAATGCTCCATTTCATCAGTTTATTAGTAACAGTAAATGTCTGTTAATTGCAAATGCAACACAAGGGCAAATGTGGCAGCTTCAAAATTTTGATGAATCTTTTCTGCATTTCAGGAACAAATCTCCGTAAGGATAGAATATGAAAATCACACTAAAGGCCCAGAAAAATATCCTAGCTCTGTTCACTAAATGCAGCTAAAACAAGTGTGCTAAACTAGACTGCTCTCTAGGGCAGGGGTGGGCATCTTTGGTCCTCCAAACCTTTTACCCTACAACTCCCATCATCCTTTAATGCTGGTTATGCTAGCCGGGGTGATCGTAGTTAAAGGCCAAAATGTCCAGAAGGCCCCAAGTTCCCCACTGTAGCACCTTGATATGGACTGAATTTTTTGATGCGAATTACCCTATACAAATGTAAATTACCCTAATTTGCATGGGGACACATGCTCCAAAAATGTGCAATCCAGAATTTCCCAGATGGCCCCGACACCGGTGTGCCCGACTTCCCGGTGTGCCTCATCGCCTGTGGCTGAACTGCCAGCGTTCCACCAAGTGTGTTCAATTTGCTGGTGAGGGATTGCTGCCCTGTCTCTCACTGCTGCATGCAAAGGAAAGCCAGAAGTCCCTCCTTTGTTGAACTCTTCTCATCTCAGTGCTGCTTTTACTTTTGGAACCTCACTGGGAGTCAGGAGGGTGCTGGCTTGGGGAGCTGGTTCTAGACCCCACTGGGCCATGCACGCACGCACGCACGCACTCACTCACTCTTGGCCTAACCCATCTTGCAGGGCTGCTGTTGTGAGGAGCCGGAGGTTCCGTTTTATCCTCACAAGAGGGGAAAAGGCAAGCTATAAATGCAATGAAGTAGCAACAGCTCTTGCTGACTTGCGTGGGCTGCAGAAAGAATTGCGATGCGGGATGTCAGGTGGGCTTTTGAGCAACAGGGACCACAGGCCGGTGGCTGGTCTGCTCCGTTCAGGTCGGGTGCTGCCCTGCTTGGGCCTGAGGCACTAGAAGCTTCCCGGCCTGCAGGAGAGAGCTTGTTGGGGCCTCGTCCGCATGGCAAGAGCAGAGTCCAGCAATGCCAAATCTCTACCCATTTTTCCCGCCAAGTTCAACTGTGGAGGGGGAGCAGTTTGTGTATTCAGTAGCAGTGCATAAAGCCCACGTTCTTCCGGCTAGGAAGCGAAGGCTGCTTGCAGTCCTTCTCTCCCTTTTCTCCTTCATTTTGTACTCAGTGCATTGAAGCTGTGGGGCCCTGAATTGGTCTAAGAAAGACTCAGCCCCTAGATGGGTGGAGAACCTCCCCGTGCCCCAAACTCACTCTGTGCTTTCCATTTTCAGAAAGGGTTTGGCTACAAGGGTAGCAAGTTTCACCGTGTGATCAAGGACTTCATGATCCAGGGAGGAGACTTCACCCGGGGAGATGGGACAGGAGGTGAGATGCTAAATGGCAGCTGAATTTTTGTGGTCCGGCAAGGATCCTTTGTGTGGTGTTGATACCCTGCCGAGTTGGTTTTCTTTGCCTGCAGTCCCTTCATGGGGGAGTGGAGGGGGGGGGGGGGGTGTTTGACACCCCCGGTCTATCAACCGCAGCCTTTGTTTGCTTAAAGATGTTCATAGCTACCTCCTTCAGCTCAAAGGCCGAATTCAGTTTTGGAGAAGTTCTAACGGTTTGCGTTCCAGCACTGTCCAATGCAAAGAGGATGATCCAAGACAAAAAAATAAAACCACTAAAAATACCAGGATGTTGTAGCTTAAAGCCGGTAGCAAAGCCTTGAGAGAGCCGTTCCTCCTCTCGGAAAACCACCTCCTTCCACAAGCACCAGTCGCCTGAAGAAGAATCTAGAAGGTCCAAATTTGCTCCGAACTTCTCTGCAGCACTTTTAGCTGAGTCCATATGAAAACATTCCAGGCATCTTCCCCCATGGTGTGCCAGCTTTCTATGAACCAGCCTTTCCCAGTCTGGCTCCCTCAGTTTAGGAATATTGGGGTCACAGCCCAAAGCAGCTGAGGAAGATTGCTCTGAAATAAGCTCCTAGAGGTGGGATTTGTTCTTCGGTTGGATTAGGTATGCTATTTATTGATACATTTTAATACCACCTCTGTGTCTAAGACTCAAAGTAGCCTGCAGCAATTTGAAACATACATACATACATACATACATACATACATACAAAAACTAAGTGAAACAAACTTCAAAAGCTGGGGACTTCTAGGACCTTAGGAAAAGACCTAAGTCAGCCTTCTCCAACCTGGTGGCCCTCAGAGGCATTTGGACCGCAACTCCCAGAGTTCCTACCTAGCAGGGCATGGACTGGGAATTCTGGGTGTTGTGGTCCAAGCATGTCTGGCAGGCACGTGGTTGGGGAAAGCTGCTCTCGGGGGTCACACCGATTCGGAGGACACGCGCCGCGAGGGCTGTCTGGGTCTTTGCGCTGCTCCAACACTGCTTTCCCTTGGGCCAGGCAAGAGCATCTATGGGGACCGCTTCCCCGACGAGAACTTCAAGCTGAAGCACTACGGGCCCGGCTGGGTGAGCATGGCCAACGCAGGCAAGGACACCAATGGCTCCCAGTTCTTCATCACGACCACCAAGACGTCGTGGCTGGACGGCAAGCACGTCGTGTTCGGCAAAGTCCTGGAAGGGATGGTAAGGAGGGTCTTAAAACCAGGGCAACCCATCCCCCCCCCCCCGTGTCCCAGCGTGGCCTGGAGGGCAGCATGCTGGACAGGGGACTTGGGTGTGCCGGGTGCTTACTCGGCCTACCACACAGGGTTGTCGTCATGAGGATCAGATAGAGGGGAGGGGAGCCTTGTGGGCCACCTTGGAGGAAGCAAGCTGGCGTGTGGATGTCACGTGATGACCATCACTGCGGCTGTTGTGCTGTCCATCTCGGGCCTGGCTGAGCTTTCATGCATTAAGTGTCAGCGGACTCTGGCTTCCAGGTGTGTCAGACTACCCCTTCCATCAGCCCCAGCCAGCATGAAATGCTGGGAGTTCAAATCTAGTCTAGCACACCTGAGGGGCAGCAGGTTGAGGAAGACTCCATTGTAACGCTTTCTGTGCACTGGTCAAAGGCGCCATAATATTCATGATGCACGGAACTGCTCTGCCGCCGCCGCCCCCCCCCCCCCGGTGCATTAAACTTTGGAGGGTGCCTTCTCAAGGCCTTAACTGCAGTTAGTCATGATGAGGGTGAGAGGTGGGGCCTTCCCGGAGGTTCTGCCCCATCTCTGACCCCTCCTCCCCCCCAAAAGATGAGGCCTTTGCTTAGCTGCAGCTTTCTCATTCCAGACCTTTCAGGTCTTTGCCTTGAACTTACATTTTCTTTGCGTCAGGCCGCTGCTGTTCGGCATGTTATACATTGGCAACAGAAACATGGGGTCAAAGAAAGCTTCCTTCCTTCCGTCCGTCCGTCCGTCCTTCCTTTCCTTCCCTCCTTCCATCCATCCATCCATCCATCCATAGTGCAGGGACCAGCATGCCTAGAAGCTCAGGAGACGGGGCTGCATTTGCGCGCTCCACCAAGGATTTTCTAAAAACCTCTGCCACCTCCTCCTCCTCCTAGGATGTGGTGAGGAAGATAGAAAGCACTAAGACGGACAGTCGGGATAAACCCCTGAAAGATGTCACAATTGTTGACTGCAACACCATCGAGGTGGAGAAACCGTTCGCCATTGCCAAAGAGTAACTCGCGGCTGCTGGGGGGCCAGGATCGCGCTCTGGCTTGCAAAGGGCTGGGGCCCAACACTCCTCTGAGGCCTCGTGTTGTCGTGCTGCGGAGGAGCCCGGCAGGGTAGCAGTGGCCGCAGTCTCCGCTGCCAGTGGAACAACCGATTCTGTCTGCCATGGTGGCCAGCATGGCCCTTCTGGAGCACTTGGCGGGTGTTGGGTTCCTCATCCCTTTTTGTAAGAGAGCACATGGACCAATAAAGGAGACCATTGTGTTTTTGTAGTACCGTCTGGCTCGTTTTTGTCCTCCAGTCGGGCTGTCCTGACGCAGCTGCCGTAATCTGGGCAGTGAAGGACACCGGTTCATCGCCGCCGCCACCTCATTGCCTGTGGTGGACCGTGCAGGGAGCTGGACAGGCAAGCCCGAGCTCGTGGTGGACACAGTCCTGACGCGCCTGGCAGTCACCTCCATCCCCCCAGCCTTTCTGGTTAATATGTGCCTGTTTTTCAGCTTAACTTCTCAGCCAGAAAGAGTCTTGAAGCAGTTTACGTGCAGTCGGTAGAAGGCGGCAGTCTCTGCACACGGGGATATGACCCAAAGGGCACAACACAGTCTTCATGGTGAGCCAGTGTGGTGTAGTGGTGAAGAGCACAGGACTGGGATTCAGGCGATCTGGGTTTGAGTCCCCGCTCAGCCATGGAGCCAACTGAGTGACTTTGGGCCATTCACAGACTCTCAGCCCAACCAACCTCACAGGGTTGTTCTGGGGATAAGGTGGAAGAGGAGGCGGCTGTAAGCTGCCTTGAGCCCTTTGTAGGAAAAAGGCAGGATATAAATCACAATATAAATAAAATAAACACGCAAGGAAAGCGAGTGGGGAGGGAAGAGGAGAAGGTCTCTTGGGGGCAGCCAACAGAACAGCCCTGCTTCCTCCTCTCATCTTGCTCAAGTGGAGCCTGCGGGCAAAGGGGCCTTCGTGGAAGAGGCGCGGAGTCCCCTGGCCGTGCCGCAGCCCACGGCAAAGCTTGCAGGGCCAAAAAGTGCCTCCTTCGTCACTGGAGGCTTTTCCTGACTGCAACTTAAACTTCAGGGGAGCCATTTCATCCTTTTAGAATGGAAGACAAACTGCAAAGCCAAGGAAGTGACCGGTAGTTGAGGGCAAAAGAGCTCAGCTGCCCGCAAAACTCTGTCCTGAGCTGCTACACCTGGGGAGGGTCCAGCTTGGTGCCCTGAGCGTGCCCCCCCCCCCCCGCCGCTTCTTTGACCCGTCTACTCCTTCGACTCTGGCAGTGGCCACCTGTGCCCGTACTTTTTGCACAGTGCCCAGAGGAGGCCGGGCGAATGGGCGCCCTCTGCTTTTCTGTCAGGGAGCAAGAGTTGTCTGAAGCCTGCCGCGATGACGCTGTGGTCACCCTGGGGACAGGGACATGCTCCCTCCAGGCACTCGGGCCTGGAACTCCTAGCCTCTGGCCCCAGGGGGTTCCTAGGCATGGCAGGTCTTTCCGTGACCAGCCTCCTGCCTAGGAGCTGCCCCCCAGCCCTCAAAACTGGAGTGCATCTGTTCACCCAGCCCGTGTCTTCAGGCTCCTCCCTCTGTCGCCACAGACCTTCGCAGCGCAACAAGCTGGCACCAAGCGTTTTATTGCCCATCGCGAGTGAAACCGCGCGCGGTCAGCAGTCAGATGTCCAGTTACGAGCCACCAGCCACAGCCTTTGCCAGTGCTGCGGATACAGCCGACAGGTGTCCTCAGGCGGGCTGGCCCTCCGGCCCCATCACCGCTCAGCCAATGGCCTGGAAGGTGAGGCGCCCGCAAGCAGCTACCGTGCACAGGATGCCCCCTGCAGCGTCCCCTCTGTGCTTTGCTCCGCATGTGCATTTGTGGTGGGGGATGTGGACAGCCTGCTCCTCCTGCAGGAGGCTGCCTCCTTCCCCTTCACCCCTTTATTTCAGGGTACAGTGCAGAGCTGCTCCTCAGTGGCTCAGTGATGCCCTAGACAGGTGGCAAAGGAGCAGCGGACAAGGCGGGGTGGGGCAGAGTCTGTTGCGGCCTCCGGAGGGGTCCCAGCAAGAGCTCTGAATCCTGGCAGAAGATGGTCTCGGGTGCGTAGAGGCCCTGCAAGACTCCACTCAGGATCATGTCAGGAAGCTGGCCTGCTGGGGAGGGGGGGGGAGAAACGAGGTTAGGAGCAGCCTCCGGGGGGCAGACCCCTGCAGGGCCCTGCCCCTTGCAGCCCAGGAGGTAGAGCAACCTGCCTGGCCCACACGGGTCGCGCAGCGCAAGACGAGACAGTCCTGCAGTCACACACGACCTGGCACAAGGCTTCAGTGTCTGTTCTCAATGCTAGCTCACGCTGCAGGAGCTCATGTTGCGATAGCAGGATGCAGGTTTTAATTGTGCAAAAAGAAGTTTATTTCAAAAGGGGCTATTTCCTCCCCTATCGCTGCTGCCAGAGGGGCAGCAGGCCACGCTCTCAGACGAACTGTGTTCTCCATGAGTACCTTGAACAAGAAGCGAACTGCTCCACGATAAATCGGAAGGCAGGCAACTTGGGGCCTTCCACACATCTTGGGCTACAGTTCCCATCATCCTCACTGTTAGCTCTGCTGACAAGGGCTGTGGATGAGGCGTTGGAGGGCCATCCATTGCCTACCCCTGCTATGAGGATTTCACAAAATACTTCTCAAAAGAACGAAGAAACTGCCTTTAGATTCCCCTTGCCTCCAGCTCACAGAGGCACGGAAACGGATGCGTCTTGCTGCTTTCCACCCTATCCCAAACTCCTGCAGCCCAGAGCACTGATCTACCAGAAAGTTCTGTTCCAGAAAGTCGCTTACCTGTGGAGGGTGGGAGTGTGTAGAGATCGCTCCGGAAGCTTATCGCAGGCCGGTGAGAGAGCACACCACTGAGGCTGCAGAGAGAGAAGCAGACCTAGCAAAGGGCGCTCCTCAGAGCCCCCCCCCCCCCCGCAGAGTACACGGCCACAGAAGCACAGCACTGGGACAACAGAGCCACTTGCCTGGGATCCTGCGAGGAAAGGTCGCCCCCGGTCCTGGAAGAAGGAGGCCAAGACATGCCGCAAGTGGCATTCACGGGAGCAGCCGGTCTGCACAATGTGAGCCTTCCGAGAGCTGTGGCTCTGAACGTCTCGGTGCAGCCTCCCCCACCCAGCTCCTTCCAAGGGCAACTCTCGGGATCACCCCCCTGCTGGCTGAGAATGATGGAGGCTGTAGTCCAGCACACCTTGAGGGCATCAGGTTGGACGTGTCTGCTCCAAGAGAACCTGAGGCCTTTGGGAGGAGTGCAGGGCATTGTGGGAGATCCCAGGGAGCTGGCCAGCAGGCATGCCTGGATATCCGTCAGCCCCAGCTGCCCGGGACAGGGACGCCTGCAGTGCAGCTGAAGGGCCGCCCCTGCAAGTGGGCGCTGCCTCCAGGAGGCGGCCCTGGGTCTCCCCACAGTGCCCACCTGTCCCTGCCCTCTGGACCAGAAAAGAGCCTGGACAACCCTCCTCTGCCAGGGCTTAGAAGAGACGTCCAGGGTGTGTGCAAGCACTTTATTGTGTGTGTGTGTTGCGTTTTCACTGCTGCTGGGGAAGCCAAATATGGAAAGTTGGAAAGGCTTTAAAAGGGAAGAAAAGAACATGCAGGTGGAACCCAGAGAGGTGTCAAGTGCCAACTTCACGGCTTCCACGGAGCCAGGCTGATGGCCACAGGGGAAAAGAGGTGCCCCCCGTCCCGCCCCCCCCCCCACCCCCGGAGCACTTACTCCAGGTGGCTGTTCTGGGAGTCCTGCTGGAAGTGCCAGAGCTTCAGAAAGTCCAGGAATTCGCTCGGCAGCGTTCTGTTGTACAGGATGATGCCCTGGGGAGAAGAGAGCAAGCAGGCTGGGTGAGCCTTCCCCCCGCGGAGCTGGAGGGAGGGCTCTCCTAGCACAGGCTGGGGGCCCTGCAAGCCAGCTGCACTACCAACCTGCAGGTATGCCTCCAGGCCCTGGCGCCGCTGCTCCAGCACCTTGGTCATCCACCTGGGCACACGCTTCGGCGGGAACTCGGGGACTCGGCATCTCTTCTTGATCTGGAATGGAGCACACAAAAGCACCGTTTAGCGCACTGACACCCGCAGGGTGCCACAGTCCAATAACAGCAGGTTTTGTGTTTTGCACACGCCTTGGGCAGGCCAAGCTGTCGTGCTTGAGTCCTGCTCCTGGCCTCCCCAGAAGTATCTGGCAAGCAGATCTGCCCCAGCAGCGCCCTCCAGTTCTTGCATCGAATCAAAGTGAGCACTTGCAAGCCCAGACGTTGCCGGTTCCCATTCTCCAAGGCAGGCAGATCTGGGTGGCCATGTGCACCCTGCTCCGGTTTTCTCCAGCCTGGCTTTCTTGCAGTGTTTTGGACTCCCATCTCCCATCAGCCCCAGCCAAAATGGCCAGTGGTCAGGCGTACAGAAGTTGTAGCCTCAAACAGCTGGTGAGCACCAGGCTGGGGCACATTTGGAAATGTGGCACTCACTGGGACGGTCCCCAAAGAAACCTGGAGCATCAGGAAGTGGCATTGATCCACGTCAACAGACTTCTAGCAGCGTCGGGCTGGTCTGTTGCAGAGCGAATGGTCTGCTCCAGACCAAACGCCTCTAAAACAGGGAGCAGTGACAGGGAAACCCACCCCCTGCCGCTGCCGCAGGGGAAAGGGGGGGCTGGCGGGTACCTCCAGCAGCGCTGCGGACTGAGGCGTGCCCTCGGGGCCTGGGCCTGGCGCTCACCCTTTTATGAAGCGCGTGGAACTCGCTGTAGCGCTTCTCAGTCGAGTGTTTCCTCCCGTTGCAAACGATGTCCACCCGAAACACCTGCAGCAGCACGGAGAGGTGCGTCATTGGACCCCCACACCCCAAAGCCTCCCCGCACTTGCTGGGGCTGCCTTGTTTTTACCGCCAGCGTGTGGCTGGTTCACAGAGGGCAACTCCTGCGCCACCCATTTCCTTTGAGGGTATTTTAATACCAGCAGCTCTGCAAAGGTGGCCAAGACCCCCCATGTCCACATGCTGCACTGCTGGGGGGTAATGGGGACCGGCTCCGAGGCCAAAACAAGGGCTGGTTGACCGAGTCCAGTTCAGCCATCAAGACTTCCTGCTGGTCACCGTGACGTTCCCCGCCAGAAGCCCCTTCGCCACAAAACAGACTCGCCAGTTGGGGGTGGGCTTGGGGGAGGAGGACTGAGCAACTCCAGAAAACCAGTTGTGAGGCGTTTTGCTGAATCGTTCACTGGAATTTACCATTTCTCTTGAGATTCAGACAGATGGAAAAGTGGGGAAAAGGCAAAATCGATAAAAGCTTGGAGTGCATCTTGATATTCATGCTTTATCTTTTAGCTATAACAAAAATAAGCTGTGACTTATTTTCATGCTCCTTTCCCACAGAAAAAGAGCAGAGTGTGGGCATTGATTTGTTTGTTTAATGATTGCGTGTCAATCTGTACTCTGGTACTGTGAGCACACAAACCATTCTCAGGGAAGCTGAACATTTTCTGCCACACACGCAATACGGAAGAAGTTTGCCTTGGCCAGGGGTGTGTGCCCTGGCAACCTGGAAAACAACACGGTGTGGTCTTCTACAATACATTACACAAGTGTGTGTGTCCTTTTGTCCTTTTATATTTTATTTCACTTCTGGCAGCCACTGGAAAGTTTGGAAAGGGAAAGAGAAACAAAAGGACCACCAATAGTTATGCAAGACGTTGACCTCTAATCAGTGGAAGACTTGGCTGCCTTCTTCTTTCACCAAGTGCTGGTCGCAAAACTTTAGGCCTATCACTGCTGCAATGAGGTCTAGAAACTTGCTTCAAAAAGTCATCAGATTCATTAGGGAAGAATCATACCGCGGTGGTAAAGCACATATTTTACTTGCAGGTTGAATCTCAGGTGTCTGACACGATGCTGCCTTTTTGAACAATGCCAGCCCAGATGGCTCCATCACCCAGCTCCGCGTGAGAACGACGAGAATGCCAAATTCTGTGCCGTGTGCTGGGCTGCGCCAGGACTTAGTAACACTAACTGCAGACCCACCGCAGTCCAAGGGCAACTCTGCCTCGACTAACTCAAGCCCCATGCCTTTCAGAGGGTCTATTCGAGGCATGATTAATCCAAGCCCCCAAACTTGATGTTCTCTCAAATGAGGCAGAGTTTCTTCTTGAAGCAAGCAGGCGCTTCCAGCCAGATCGCAGAACCACGGCGGGCACCACCAGCCGCCTCTTCCGTGCAAGAGCCACTGCGGAGTCGAGCTTCGCTCACTGTGCGGCGCAGGCTCCAGGCGCAACTTCAGCCTTTCATCCGCTGCAGATGCCCCACCGAGGGGCCTTTCCCGAGCAATTTCCTGAGGGGCAGCAGCTGAGCTGAGCGGAGCTGAGCAACCCACAAGTTCAGCTCTCTCCCCTTGGCCGGGCGGAGGCCCCTCTGTCTTTAAATCCGCGGCAGGTGTGACCGGCAACACGCCCTTCGTCGGAGGGCCGCTGCAATTATTCACGCTAGGCGTGAAGGGCGAGTGAGTGTGCAGCACGCGCGATCTCTTGCACTGCTGCTCCCTCTGCCCCATTCTGCGCCCTCGGCTTCGGGCAGCGCCCGGCTCGCTCGCCGCCGAGCGCCCGAGGAGCCGCGGTGGGGCCGCCGGGGCTCGCGCCCCCGCCCCCGCAACGGCGCCGTCCGCCTCGGGGGGCGCGCGAATGGACTCCGCCGCCCGCCCCGTCCAAGAGGCCGCGTCCCGCCGGAGCCGCAGGCCCCCCCGCCGCCGCGCCCGGCCAGCACGAGGCCCCCGCCTCCCGCGCGCGCCCCCAGCCCGCCGGCCTCCCCGCGGCGCGCCCGCCCAGCTCCGCGGCAGGAGAGGACCCGGCGCGCGGGAGCCCTGCGGCGCCGCGCCGCCACTCACCGTGCGCGCCTTCTCCGCGCTCAGGGCCGGCCCGGCCGCCTGCACGCCCACCGAGGGCACGGCCACCTGCAGCCGCATCCCGCGCGCCGCCAGCCCGCCGCGCACCAGCAGCCGGCGAGGGCGTCGCGCCTGCTTGGCCGGGGCCGCCCCGCCCCGTCGAGGCCCGCCCCGCCCGGGCCTCTTGTGCCTCCGAGGACGACGCCGGCCCGGTCGCCGGAGAAGCGTCGGGCGCGCGCCGGCCTCCTGCCCCGCCGCCCCGCCCGGCCGCTTGTCCAGCCCCGGGCCAGAGTTGCGTCAGCTGCCGTCGAGAAGGCGCCAGGTGGCCCGCTTGCTCCCCCGGGATTGGGCCGGGGCCTGCGCCTTCCTCCCGCGTGTGTGGGAACGCTGCCCGTGCCGGGGCGCGTAAGAAGAACAACGCGTGTCCTGAGGCGTCTGCACGGCCGCCCCTTTAAAGCAGCGTCGCGGCCAGGCAGCATCGTGAATGCGGGATGAAACGGGCTTGCGGTGGTCGCCACAGCCTTCTGGAACAGCGGCCGAGGACACGCGGCCTCCCGTCACCTCAGGAAGCTCAGCCTCTCAGGCCGGGCAGCCGGCGCCCTCGGAGCAGAAGGTGCGGGCCAGCGCCGGGTTAGCGGGTTTGGCAGGGCGGCAGGGCCCGGGCTGCCAGTGACCTTGAGAGGCGGTGGG
Organism: Varanus salvator macromaculatus; assembly: GCA_023646645.1. Lineage (NCBI taxonomy): Eukaryota > Metazoa > Chordata > Lepidosauria > Squamata > Varanidae > Varanus > Varanus salvator. The sequence continues at coordinate 380,173 of JAIXND010000786.1, forward strand.
CTGGGAGCCCTGGCCATAGCTCGGCGCTTCATCCCGCCCATGCTTGGAAGCTAAGCAGGGTCGGGCCTGGTGAGAATCTGAATCCTGCACTGAGTGGGGGCTGGACTGGATGGCCTCCTAGGCCTCTTTCAGCTGTGTGGGTCACCGGCACAGTGGCTCGCTGTGATTCCACCTTGAAGTGTCTTGGAAGCAGATGTCTCAAAGGAGCATCGCCTCCCACACAGAGCACCCCAGATCCTTAGGTACCCGTTAGTGGCCGTCCTCCAGGTGCTCCTTGCCAATGAATTGAGGCATGTGGCTATGAGAGTGAGGGTCTTGGTGGCGGCTCTCAGCTTAAGGAGTGCTGTTACCGTACCTAAATGTGCGTGTGTCCCCTCTCAGGCCTAGATATTTTAGCACCAAAGATGCTCCCAAGCACTTCAGATTCTAAATTTGCTTGTGCAGCACTTAAACGCTGACTTTATAGTTTTGTTTTTTCTGTGTTGAAATTTTTGCTATGCTTTCATGTAACTCACTGAGATGGCTTTGGGTTAGGGTTAGGGTGTAAGAAATGGGCCGGTAAACTGCCGCGGATTAGGAAAGTGCAGCTTTCATTCATCTGTACTGGTGGCCTCAGTATTTTCTTTGGCTGCAGCAATCTGGTTTGCACATCAAAACCAGCTGCAATTTAAAAAAAAAGCTCATTGCCACACACTGCTCAGGTGTCCCTGCTGGCAAGCTCTGGTCCTGCCATTGCACTGAAACTCAGAGCTCTGACAAGCCATAGAAATTTCTGGCAAAGACAAATCAGAAAGTAACTCCAGCCACTTTCATTTGTAGTGGGTACAACCAATTCATGACGAGCAAGCTAGACTTCTTCCCTTTAAGACAGGGAGAGCAACCTATGGCACTCCGTATGTTTTTCCTAACACCAGCATCCCTCGCTACTGGTTCAGCTGGCTAGGCCTTGCAGGGAGATGTGGCCTCCGGATGCCTGGCCCTGCATGCTGGCCACTCCTGCTTTAAGGGAAACCCTTTCCCCCCAAAAGGAAGTGGCCATGTGGCATGGATGGGTATTTCTAAAGCCAAGCAACTATTTGAAAAAATAAAAAACCAGAAGTGCTCCCCAGTGGGGAGAGAAAGGAAGCTGGGCATGGCCCTTGCTAAAAGGAAGGTCCGCATATGCTTAAGGTGCTGAAGCAAGAGGCAGAGCAGAACTTCCATCAGCAGCAACCTTGCTAGGGTCCAAGACAAAATGCATGTGCCTTCCACAGCATCCATAGTCCAGTTTTCCCCATCTCTGCAGGAACGGCATCAGCATATCTCTGCTCTATTCGTCTGCGGATGAATTGGATGGCTGGTGGCCGAAGCGCTTCAGACGAGTTCTACCATAGCCCCATCCTTCTCTTCCTCAGGTGCATGCCCACCCCGCTCTTTACAGTGCATCCACCTGATCTCAAGTGTAGGAGCTCTTGCTTTCTGGAGCAAAGTACACAGCCATCTGAGGGATTTAAGTCCCCCTCCAATATTCTGTGCCAACAAGAGCATACAAAAAGGAGGGGCAAGTTTTCCTACCAAGAATTGCTGCTGCAGTAGATTTTGCCTGGTTACTTGGAGAACAGGAGTTTGGCAGGGCCAGAGATCTGAGCAAATCTGGTAGGATGGCATATACAAAGCCTGTAGTTTCCTCTTTAACACCAAAAGAGTTTAATATATTCAGATGTCTACTGAGTTTATTAGGATACTGAAAATACTGGGCTTTTAAGGGCCAAACTGACTGCGAATCAGGTGCTCCTGGTCAGGTGGGGAATCATTTCAAGGCCTCCAAGTGGGTAAGGCATGCTCCTAAAGTCTAGGTACAAAGTGGTGGCTAAAAGAATGCAAAACTTCATAGCAAATGTCATCCAAGGTGTGGCTGCTGCTGGACGCAGAGGGAAGGGGGGCGATTCATAGGAGTGGTCCCTCGATGGTGGGGAAGGCATTTTGATTCGCACTCCCGACCCAAAGGCACGGGCTACAGGAAGGAATCCCAGCAGCTGCTGCAGCACAGCTGGTGTCCACAGGCATGCTCAGAGTGTGGGAAACACGCCGCTTTTCTGTTCCGTTTTCTCCAGAGCACGGCAGTGGGTCATCGTCACCCTTTCTTCCTTTACACTTTCTAGCCAGGAAGACCAAAACTAAAAGACAGGAATTCTCCGCTGTGCTTTGCTTTTTAAAGTTTTATTACATATTTGTCATTGCACTGGAAGAGTCAGGAAGCGTTCCTAGTCCGATACCAAAGTCCAAAGAGTGCGCATTAACCCCTGCCCACATTCGGCTACCTATTGTGGGTCTCGGCAAAAGCAGGAAACTAGTTTCTCTTCAGTAGGAAAATATATATGTGTATATGAACCTAAATGAAAAAAATATACAGTTAGAAGAGTTACTAGTTGGGGACATTGCTCCTTTGGGGAGGAGCCTCATCAGCTCTGCAGGATCCATCCGAAAGGCCAAGAGGTGTAATGTAGTAAAGGCAGAGTCAGTCCAGGGAGGGGAGCTCGCTTGGCCTTGTTAGGAGATGGCTTTTGCCTCCGGTAGGAATGCTTCCCAGTACTTCACAAGCTGTGTGGAGAACAAGAAACAGGAAGCATCAGCAAGGCTCCTTGTGCAACAGTCACCGCACCAACCCCACCTGAGGATTTTGGCCAGGGCCACAACCGACGGCACCCGGGGAAGCCGCCAGCCCCGAGCAGCAGCTTGCCAGCAGCTCTGACATCCTTCTCCAGCCAAGAACGAGCTGCGGCGCTCTTGCGTGGGATATGATGAAACCCACCTCTGCTGTGCAAAGCAGGGTTGCCCTGTGCTGGGAACCGTGTGCGTCACGACAGGGAGCTCTGGTTTTCCTAAGCTCTGGACTGGCAGAAGAAATACACGGGCATCTCGCTGGGACATGCTGCTCTGCAAGGCCTCTTGGGATAAAAATGGCTGCCTGCTGAAGGTGTACAAAGGCCTGCTTTGTCTCACTCACTCACCTGCTGTTGTGAATGTAGAAGTGTTTCCAGGTATTTGGTCAAATGGGTCCTGAAATCTTTTGTTTTCTCCTTCTGCAGCAGTGGACGTTTAAAAAAAAGGAAAAGAAAAAGACTTAAATTGTGTATTTTTCACAAGAGGCTACTACAACCTAGGAAACTCCAGAATGCAGGAGTCCAGCTTGGCACTTCTTTGCGTGCTGTTTGTTCCACATGTGATTAGAAAACAAAGAATTGCATGCTGAACGCAGGCCACAGAGCCAGGCCGCTCTCAAGATGCTCCCTGCGAAGAGCCCTGGCAAGAGAACCTGACCGAGCTTTTGTGCCGCGGGTTGGGCCACTCCTCCAGCTTGTAGACCAAGATACCAAAGCTAGTTAAGGCCTCTGTGGCCGTTTCACAACTAGGAAGCTAGCAGCCAAAGTTTTAAGAAGCATGAATGCGAGATCCTCATGCAGTCCTCACACCCTTTTTTCCCTTGGGGTTTGCTTTTCCCCTTGGGCGTTTGCACAACTCTGCTTCTCTGTTTGCAGACACAAAATGCAAACAACTGCTGTTCAGCTTCAGTAAACAGTGTATTAAATGAGCAAATACGAATGACATCCCAGCAAAGCTCACTTAATACCCCGCCCAATAGTCCCACCTGGCCCTTCCCAGCAGCATTCCAGGGGTTCAAAGCTGCTGGAAAGGGGTCCCACACCTGGGCCCCTCTAGGCAATCTACACAACACTCAACCCGTGTCCAACCAAGGAGGCTCTCCTGCATAATGCACGCGTGCCACTCTACCTCGAAGCGCAGCACCTCTTTGCGGAGGACGGCAGATACCCGTTCAAAGTCCCGCTCGTACTGTGTCACACGAGATTCCCACTGCAGAAGGAAGCAACCAGTTAAAAGCACGGCATTCCTTCGTCACAGGAGGGGGCAGGATCTGCTCTCTACAGATCTTTCAAACATGACGCCACCAGGAAAGACAGACCAACCAACCAGCAGCCAGGAATAGTTCTGGATAAAACTGGCGAATTATCCCACAACTTCAGGGGCTTTCCTCCGATGAGGAGTGTGGCACCGCTGCTTGCTCACAGGTGATGATGTGGCTCACAAGTCCTTTGCTGACTTGGTAAAACCAGCCGTCCTCCCCAGAAGGGCACACACCTTGCCACTCACCTGCTTTATTAATGTCACGGTTACGCCCCAATACGAGCTTGCTGCACAACACTGGACAGTTTAGAAACCCCTCATCATCGAAAGGGGCTTCAGCGGCTCTTCACCCTGGAGGGAGGGGGCTCCTTGCCCTGGCCGCCCTCTTACTTCCCCACCCTCCATCGCACTGACGGGAAGGGCACAAAGCCGTGTTGCCCAGCTTCGGAGCTGCTCCAGTGTGCTTTGCAAACCTTTGCTTGGCCCAGTGCTATGTGGGCAACCACGACTCGTGGCCTGCCATCAGCCTGGCACAGGAGGAGGCTGCTGAGCCTGCCTGTTCCCCAAGGACAGCCACGTGCAGCTTTTGGCCTGGCAGAGAAAGGCACTGCATGGTCACCCCACTTCCTAGAGTGAAAGGAGAGTTCAGCTTCTGTTTTTCTCAGCGCTGCTTTCAGCTGTTTGCCTTTCAAAGCATAAAGGAAGCGTGTCTTTGGGAACCAGTGTTAATTTTTTGGAAGCTCTGTTTGCAATTCAGTGGTGGGGGACACACTGCATTTTTCATCACTTCGAAATACTGTGTATTTTCTAGTTGTGCCACTGGCTTCTAAGCGAACAGGCCGCCAAGTTGTGCAAACGTCTTTTTTCAATAAAAGCATCTTATGTATGCAGGAGAGCTAACGGGAGTGCTGTGGACTCAGGCCTCGTCTTGAGTGAGCAAGTTGGAAAGGCGGCTGCTGGGATAAGCCAGTCCAGCAACACCCGCGGGGGCAGGGAGGACACGCTGGGGCTGGGCATCCCTCTCACCTCCAAGATCTCGTCTTTGGCTTGCTGGAGCTTGTCGGGTTTGTTGGCCCACAGCAGCCTGCCCTCCATTTCGCGTTTCTTCTGCAGCATGATCTGCGCATCCTGCCAGCGCTGCCAGGTCTTCATTCGCTGGTCGAAGGCACCCTGTTGGTGAAGAGGGGCACATGAACTGGAAATGAAGGATTTGGTCACCAGGTTAACCCAGTCTGAACCGGAGGGCCGAGGGACGTCCCCAGAGCAGGGACAGGCTTGGGGTGGTGCAGAGACCGGCTGCTGGCAGGCGGCATGAGAGACCCAGAGGCTGCATGCACTGAGGCGAGGCGTCTAAGCTGGCACCCTACTGGGGTAGCCAAGCCAGAACTTCTGACTGCAGGCAGAACCAGAATTGCCCTGGAACCGGACAGAAAGGGGCAGGCGGAGCCCCTGCTCCACACGGGGAAGGCCCTACATTGAGTTCCCAGCACCTCCAGGTGGGGCTTCTTGCCTTACAGCCCAGAGAGGCACTGGCAGCACGTGAGGACAATACGGAACCAGGAAGACACATGGAGCTTCCCAACATCACAGGCCTTGGTCTAACAGTGATGGGGAGCCATGGGCCTCAAGAGGCTCTTGGGCTGTCGCTCCTGTCAGCCTTCGCCAGCATCACCAGCGGACGAAGAGGACAGAAGTGGCCATTCAGTGAGATCTGGAAGGATGTCCCGCAACCCTGCTCAACAGGTTGCCTTGTCAAGAGCCGCTGCTCCGCCAGAGCTGCCCTGCCCTTCTACCGAGGGCCACATGGGGCGGGATGAGGCTACTCCAGCCACACGCTGCTGCACATGTCTTGGGACAGCGCGGCCCACAACCTTCCAGAGGCAGCCCCCTGGAGCCGCCTTGAGCCTTGAAGCGCATGACAGGATTACGGGCTCAGCGCTTCCCTCCGTCCAGTACGGCTTTGTTGGTTCGAAGCCTGCCCTGGGCAGGACATAGCAGCTCTTACCCTTACGACAGAAAGAAGGCGAATGTAGTCACTGAGGAGCTCGGCCAGGAGAAAGAAGTCGTCATTGGCCTGTTCCTGGTGCAGCTGCTCGATCTTCTCCTCCACCTCTGCCAGCTGAGAGAGTGCCCGAGACAGGGCGGTGTTGTCCTCCGAGCTCCCCAGCATGGCCAGACTCTTGGCAAACTGGGCCGTATTCAGTGATAGTTCTAGGGAGGGAGGGGGCGTTCAGCACACCAGCAGGACTGCTGCCGGCTGGGAAGGGGCAGCCCGGCCTTCCCCACCCCCACCTATGCTGGGCTGCAACTTCTGTGCAGCTACCTGGGAGATTATGGGAGCTGCAGCCCAACTCCTCTGGAGGGCACCAGGTTGGGGAAGGCTGGTGCAAAACACACACACACACACACACACACACACACACACACAGCCAAGAGCCAGCATGGGACACCTAAGGGAAGCCGCCAGAGACGGCTGTGGCCTACACATTGTGATGGATGGCCTACACATTTTCTAAATAAATAAGTGCGAGTCCTGGAGTGGGTGGGTTGGGAATGCTAGAATCCACCATGCAGTATCTGTCTAGTAACTCGAACGCAAAAGCAAACCACAGTTTTTCAGCTGCAGAAAGCAAATTCAGCTTCAACTGTTACCTTTCCTGTGATTTACTAGCATTTCTACAACACCGTGTAGCTTCCGCAGGCGTTGCTCTTCATACTCCACCTCCTGAAGCTTCTCTTCAAACCACTGGAGGGGAGAGATGCAAACACAACCAAGACAAGCTTTCACTTGAAGGGGAGTCCGTTCCATGTAGGTTCATCTTCAGAAACACTGACTAAGGATAATTTATTTGCAGTGAGGGGGGAGGCTAGGTGCTCCTCAGCCAAAAAGGCTCTCAGAGCACATGGCGCATCCTCAATTAAATAAGACAGGCCCTGCCGGCAGGCTTACGATATAAAAAGGGAAAGCGCTCAGAGAGAACGGAATGGGAAGGGGGGACTCGGTTCTTCCAGCAGTGGGGCGGAACAGCCGTGCGCTTCCTTTCACCTCGCTCAGCTTGCAGACACAAAAGTTACAAAGATGTCAGGTACTTACTATGTCAGACTCATTCATCTTGATGGTCATTTTGCTGACTGCATCGGTGGCTTTGTTGAACATCTTAAGGAGACCGGCTCCACTGAGCGTTTGCGTCCCAACGGCTCGCGGCAGCTATAAGGAAGTTGAGAGTCTGATCCCATGCAATGCAACCGAACGGTGCTACTTGACAATTCATAAAGAGGCCATGCAAAACCAGAATGAATGGAGAAGCGGTGCTGGAGAAATTTCCAAACAGAGGGTGGGCGATTAACCCTGCGGTCCACGCAGCCCTCAAAACGGAACGCGGCCTGTGGGGAACCAGACGAGGAGGCCCCTTTGGGACAGCGCGCAAACTGGTCCCCAGCTGTGGGGTAGATGATGTCGCCCACTTGCCTCCAGGCCGCTACAATTAGCCAGCTGGCATGAGTCGCCACATCGGGACTTGAAGGGGTTACAGTGGAGCAGCAACTTGGGTTTATCGTGACGGACTCTGGCCGAGCTTGGGCCACAATATTGTTCTCTGCTCCTCTCGGGGTGGCTGGAGCCCAAGAGCTGAGGAAGCCGTTATCTGGCGGTTAGTAGTAGCACCGTGGCCTGTGCACAAGGCAGAGCTGGACATCAATAGGTCATCTGACTGAACCACCCGCCATGGACCGGATTCTGCACTCCGGATTCTCCTGGAGCCACCTATCCAATCACATGGAGGTACACTGCAAGCAGAGCGCCAGGCTGCCTGGCAAGCCGAGAGGCCATGGAGAAGCCAGTAAAACCCTTGGCGCCTGCTCAGACAGAATGGCTGCTTGCACTGCCAGAAACAAATTGCTGGTGCTCATGGGTCCCTAGTCAGGAAGACGTCTGCACTATGCAGAGGGGAACTGACACTGGACATCACTTGGCAGCGTTTTTCCCCAGTGCAAAGATGTGGTATGTGAATCCCTCTAAACCCGCACCTTGGCTGGGAGGAGTCATCGCACAATGAAGCGTGTCACAGATCCCGTCACCAAAAGCAGAAGCGAGCCTTTCTGCCTCAGAATGAAACCGGAGGGAATGAAGGGCAGTTCCAACTCCGCCTCCAGGTTGAGAAGTGGGAAAAATACCTGTGGCCCGGCACTGGATATGTCGGAACAGTTGGGCATGTCAGACGACGGGGCTTGCAACAAGAGCTCCTGCAGAGATCTCCCGGGCAGAGGAGCAGCCGTGCCTTCTGCCTCTTTGGGCAGCAAGAGACACAGCTCCTCAGGGGACTGCGCGCTTTTCCAAGGGAAGGAAAGACCTCGCGTGTATATACAAGGCCCAGGGCCTGAGCATGAGGCTGTGGTCACCTTGGCTTGGTTTCTGGACCTGACAGGGAAGCTGCATTGCCCCAAGGTAACTGCAAGTCCACACACAAGGCCCGGCTGACTTCTTACACCCTCTGCTTCTACTATGGCCTATTGTAGCAAGCTACTGTTGCTGCTCAGCCTTTGACCGTGCACACCCAGCAATTTTCTACAAACACTTCTGCCTTCTCCGCCACCTCAGTCTGAAGGGACACGGAATATGCAGTTCAGCTGCATGAACAGCCCCCACCTCCATGCGGTTCGCCACGCAGTAATCGGGGCCAAAGCTAAGAACAATTTCCAAGATGTGAGCAACCGTTCAGAAGGCTGCATTTGACCTCCAGTGCAATTCTGGAAGACTCGTGGTACTCCAATAACAACAGCGAGAAGCATCATAAGTAAGAGTCCTCCACGCTGAATCATTCTGCGTCAGCATTTTGCCACATGGCTGGCTTCGTTTTGACAGAAGCTGCAAGAGGAGCTTTGAGCTTTCCCATCTGCAGTTCATAAATGCAGTTTTTGAAAGTACAGGACCATTAAGATCAAGCATATCTAGAAACACATGCACAAATTCCTCAGTTTTTACCAAATGAACCATGAAAGGGACGCTCGGGCCACAAGAGCAGAACCACCTGGTTGATAAGACTCTGCCCTTGGGGACGGCGGCAAACCAACCTCATCTTTTTCCAAGAACTCCCTGACATCTGGGTCCTGCAACATGGTTGGGTGGTTTACTGTTCTTCGAAGATACCTGTGGAAGAGGAATGTGTGAGGTGGCCTCCCTCTTAGTATTCCTGATGCTGAGAAGGGAACCAAGTGCGAGTTCCCAACAACTTGGACCATAAGGAGGAACAGGCTCAGCCCTCCCTGGGCTGCTTTGGGGAATGACCTGCCAGAAAATTCCAAGTCTAAGAGGAGGAGTTTTCTTATAGCACTAGGAAGGAGCACAGGGCGGCCTCAACAGAATGGCTTGTGGCAAGCTGCCTCCAGCTCCTTGGGGGGGAACGCCCCCAGCTCATGCCGCTGTCACTTGAGCACAACCATAACAGGTCAAACAAAGGCAGCCCCTTTGGTATCTCTGCATCACGGAGACTGGGTGCCTGCGAACACCGAGTAGGAAGGATGGAGAAGCTGCCTCTCTCCTCCTCACTTCCTCCTTCAGTGAAGGATATTTCACTTCCCCGAAGCCGATTTCAGTTTTAGTGACCCTTTCCAGTCGTTCTGTTTTTAGACAATAATTCATTCCAGAACTTGCACACCAGGACAGCTTTTTTTTGCGAGGCTTCTGGGAGGAGCCCCCTTGTCCTTGGGCAAAAGGAACAGGCCCCACATTCCGAAGAGCTTGGGAAAAAGTGGCCTTGCCCAGTTGAGTCCAGGCAGCTTCAAAGCGAATGAGACCCTTGATTTCATTAGGCTACCATCCTCAGAAGTGAAATATTCCCAGATTTTTCCATTTCATATTTTCTCATCTTAAAAAAGGCTGGTATAGTACATGTGTATAGAGTGTGTGTGTGTGTGTGTGTGTGAGAGAGAGAGAGAGAGAGAGAGACAGACAGACAGACAGACAGACAGACAGACAGACAGACACTTCTAGTTTCTGATACCAACCATCCCTGATCAAGGCTGACTTCTGCCAGCTAGAACAGAATAGATGTTTTTACGCACAGCCTGCCATTTGCCACAGCCTTTTAAAGCTGCAGCGACAGCAGACAGCGAGTGCAATATGACTAATTACCTTTCTAAGGCAGCTCGCCGTTTTTCTAGAAATTCTGTAGAGGAGGAATCTTCTTTCCCAACTTTTACTTTGGTCATTCCTGGAAGAGAAGTGAAAACAACCACGGGGGTGTGTATCCACGCTGCAGGCACAACTGCCCCCCGAGTGGCTTCAGCAGGACAGAGCACTCTTGATGTGGCACCTGTGGGAAGGCTGGCTGAGGGGCGGGGCACGTCTCATCCATGGACTGCCCCGGTTTCCATTCCCAGCATCTCCAGCTACAGCAAGAGAAGGCTCCTGCCAGGAGACAGCTCCCCCCAGACCAGGGAGCAGAGCCTCAACTGGCTGGCCAGGTGTCCCATACAGTGGAATCCAGTCCAGGTGGAAAAGGACCCAACACTCTTAAGCCAGGCCGACGAGCGTGCGACTCGCTCTGAGGCCGCTGCACAGTATGGGCGAACAGGAGAACGGTGGGGAGCTTCTTAAGGTTCAACAGGAAGTGCAACAAACTCTCCCAGTGTCCAAACACGGCACAGATTCTCGAAGCCATGCCTAGGCCTTAGGGCCTCCTGCATATTAGGGAAAGCAGAGAGATAAATTCCTTGAAGTTGCATCCCCCAGTGCAGAGAAGCACTGCTTTTGCTGTGGAAACAAGTCTGCTTGCTTTGCCCAAACAGCTTCAACCCCTCCCACCCTGTCATTCAGGAAGGAGGGGAGTGCAACCTGTGCACACTGACAGACTGAAGTAGTGGGCGGGCGGGGGGGGGGGGACGTTAGGGACTGCAGAGCAAGAGGTGGTGATTTTTTTTGTTTTATTTTCAGCCCAGTGGGGAGAAATGTCATGCCAACTCTTGAGGCTCGCGGAACGTGCCCGGGCCTATTCAGGGAACCAGTAAAGCCACAGGAAAAAAGGGTAAGCTTCCTTTTGCATCCATCTTTCATTGCCGCATTCAGTGAAATGTGTCTCATCTTTCACAAGGCAATTTTGCTACTGTGTGAACATCCTTGAATCTCCTTGGTTGGCACAGGGAAGGAGCTGTTCTCCACAGTGCAAGTGCCAAGCACAGCCAACCCTGACAATGTTGTCCCAGAAAGCGAGGAGGGCGCTGTCAGCAGTGCTGCTCTCCAGAAGCAGTTCTGAGCCCAACTGAGAAGGCTCACTTTTAGACCTGTCTTCTTGCTGGACAGAGGCTGTGGTTGTCCATTCTGTGTCTTCCTTTAGGGAATGCATTTGCTTCCCATCTGGGAGGAGCAGAGAACATAGAAGCAGCAGCGTGCAAGAGGCTAACATGGGTGGGCATTCACAGCAAGCATCATATCCAGAGTGCCTGGAGGGGTCAAGACGGCGCATGAAGGCGTCTGTGCCGGCAGAATCGCTGATCAACCCTACCTATTAAGCTCTTCTCAGGAGGTGGGGGGACAATGAATCCATTTTGTGCATGTTTCTCTGACAGCTTCTCATACAGGCCCAAGAAGTCACTGAACCTCCTCTTCACTGAGAACTGCCTATTTTTGAACATTGGCAATGTGGTCTGAGGAGGAGAACACAGTCAGAAAGCATCAGGTTCACATGAGCACTGAATTACACCTTGCAAATACACTCGGTAGCAGATGCATTACCTTTCTGCAAGCACTGAAGCCAAAAGAGAAATATTTTTCCCCCGGCAGAAGCCGAACACATATTAAACAATACTGTAATAAACATATAAGACAATACAGTAATACAATATTGCATTAAGCATATAAAACCTAAATGTTACTGCTTTAAGAACACACTGCATATACTACCCTGGGAATAAGGCCCTTTGGATACAGAGGGCCTTAGATCTGAATAATACACCTAGAATTGCATCCTGAAAAGATGAAAGATGCTACCTATCATCAAGTTAGCAACTAGCAATAGAGTACTATTCATGAAATATACTGATTAGGTTTTTTTTAATTTGACCAAATTGAGATGAAATTGCTATACTCTGGAGTACTTTTATATCCCAAGTGTTATTTTGCTTCTCTCTAAGCAAAGGGCTTCTATGTGCCATCGAATGTCTCTTGGGCCAGCCCCACACAACAGAGGTTTGCCATGCAGGATGAGGAAGGATTGTTATCCAGGAAACAGCCCTAGATTCTTGCTCCAGTTGTACAACTCCTTGGATGCTGGGCAGCATGTTTTTGCCAAGTGGCAAACAGGACAACACAACAAGTTAGAAATGAAGAGTATTTTTATGCTCTTGCTCAAGTGGACAACTTGTAGGCCAAACCATATGGAGGGATGCAAAGCCCCATGAGCTTGAACTAGCACAGCCAATGGTGAAGGATGAGTGGAGATGGTGCCTGGACATCTGGAGGGCCACAAGCTGCCCACCCCGAGTTAAAACTAAAAGAGCAGGTTACATACCATTCCTGAGCCAACACATCAAATAATATGAAGAAACTTTGGTTTGGAGAGGAAACAATGCACAGCCCTTTAAGTGCAGTTTACCGAACATGGCAAAACAATGTTTTTATTCCATTTTTTGCAGAGATGTGGAAGCCTGTATGAGGCTTCCGGGATGGGAGGGGGGGAGAGAGAACTTTCTTCTGTTTTTGCAGACTTCCACTTCTCTGCAGATGTGAAACTCTGCCCCTGCAGCCCCTTGTGACTCCACGCTGTTCTCAGGAGTGCGCTCTCCGAGGCAGGAAGCGGCCTGGCTCCTGTGCTGGCTAAATTCCCTGCTACAGAGGTCGGCATCAATGGGCGCGGGAGGCGCAGGAATGGAACAGACTGGCAGAGTGTGTTGTCCCAAGGAGCTGCAGCACTGATCAATTCTGCCCAAGACCAAACTCAATGTGGCACTGCTAAGAGACAGGTGAGTGTGTGTGTATACACGTGTGTAAACTGAAGTCTGCAGTGCAAGAGAATACAGAGGGAAGGGCTAAGGAGAAGCTTCTGCAATTGAAGTGGAAAGCAGACTTCAAGGAGGATGCTTCCTGGCATTAGTTAGAGCTGCTGTCATGATAATACTGAAAAAAGGCCAAGCCAGACCTACCTGGGTTGACACCTTGTAGGCTACATAGGCATTCATTCCATCTCCTGTGTGGGAAAGGAAGAAAGGTGAGCTTTCTGCAGCACACGGGGTGCTGTGGCTGCGGCAAACACCCCCTCCTGGTGGCCACTTGGTGCCAGTGACGCGGTTCATGGAGCCTAGGCTGGCTGTGCGATGACCTCCACTGACTGCTGGATGGTTACATCGCAGGCAATACGTGATGCTTGCGATATGCTGCATCTCACACATGTGAAAAGGGGTTCTGAGCGGATGCATCCTACGATGACCTTTGCGCAATTATGGTTACCTGCGACATTTGCATATCTCAAGCATGTGTTGCTCCTCCAGATGCGCACCCTGTAATCAACTGGAACCCATTTCAAGACACGCAGCCCTGAGGCATGGAGGAGCGTCCCTGACCACCGGAAAGCTTACCGGAGACAAGCACTGACCTCCTCCTTCCTAAAGAGCTCTGAGTAGCTCCTATGGGATTCCTACAGTTTTCTTAAGCAAGCCTAAGGGCCAGAATCTTGCTTAAGAAAAAGGACATGCCCAAATGCCGTGAAGACGACACTTAGGTCTAAATTCTACATTAGTGTCATCCTAGTTTTTGGCTGGCATCTCTAATTTGCCAGTGCATTTGACCAAATTTGAAAGTACTGAAAATGGTTTCTGGATGTAAGCATTCAGTAGGTGGAAAAGACATCCATAATAAAGCAATGAACTGATTTAAAAGTGAGGTATCTGAACAGCAGCACTGCCAAGAAGATTCCAAGCTCTTCCGTGATTCACAGGCTGAGCAAGCAGCCAACAGGGTGACCATATTACAAAGGCATGTTGAATTTTGGGCTGCGTCGCAGGAATGCTGTATCTAAATCAACATTTGGAATTTAATAAATTTCCACTGGAACCTTAAATGTGCATTAAGCTTATTTGCATAAGAATCTAGAAAACAATCAAGATACCTGCCCAACGAAGATCGAAGAAAACATTATTGTTTCAGAATGTAAATGAAAGGCTACCATGAGTGAAGCAGCAGAGTTTGAGTGCCACGGGAGAACAACTGAAAGATAACACTTCCCAGCTAATGTAGTTGTATAATAGCGAAGCCAAACAAGCAAATTAGCCATGCTATCTAATATTACAGGTTTATAATAAGTACGGCCAACAACAGATGTTCTTTGGGTAGATCACAAGAACTAAAATATTAAACTGAAAAGTGAAAGAATAAAAATACCAGAACAAACAGCACAGGAATAAAAATAAAATATATCTAAAACAACCAAAACACTCATATGCCTGGAAGAAAAGAAGCATAACAATGTTGGCACTAAAGGGATAACTATATGGGCAACAGGCAAGCCTGTTTGGAAAGGACATCCCATAAAAAGGGTGTCGCAGTTCAGAAGGCTACCCACCTAACTTCCTTGGAAGGGTGTACCTGGAGGAGAGCCCCCCAGAGATGATCTGTGGGACCGAGTGGGCTCCTCAGCAGATAAGCTTTTAGTGCTCCTGTCCACCCTGGCCACCTGCGCCATGGGTTCTGATGCTCCTTCGGATACTCTGGTCCCAAGTCATTTGGGCCATTCGATAATCGCAGTAACATTTCGATTAGGCTCAGAAATGGACTTGGAAGCCAGTCTAATGAGTGCATAGATGTGTTAGCCTGCATCGACCAGCTCCAGTTAGCAGCCTGGCAGATATATTTTGATCTGATGCTTCCAAGCAGTCTTCAAAGGTCGACCCATGTACAACATATTGGACTAGTCCAGCCAAGAAGGTGCCAGGCTATTTTGGTCCAGATAGGATTGCAGCTGGTACGGCCACCTGGGCTGTCCACCACGGCCACCTGTGCCTCTAGTGACAATGATTCTGGAGCAACCCCAAGCTGGAACTGTGAACATTCAGGGCTGTACAGCCCTTTCCAGAACTGCTAGTCATTCCGTCCCAGGAAGAGAAGAAGTCTGGATTGTCGAGGTGGCCGCCTCTAGCCATCTGACCACAGAAGTTACAGGATGCTGACAGCTGAAGCTGACAGAAGAGTGGTTCCTCAGTGCTGCCAAGTCCCGTCTCTACTTCCTCCAAAGATGAGCCTAACATAATAATTAGCAGCTTGTTATACTGCTCAGATCTGGGAGAGCTCTGTACATCTGCCCCAGGCTGAACAATTAAGTGGCTGTTATGGCACTGAAGGCAGCTGGGGAAGAGGCAGAGAGGGAGGGAGCTGCTGAGCTTGCCAAACGATCTCTTCATTGCACACGGCCTGTGTTTTGAAGCATAGAAAGCCTAAAGCCAACAACAGAATATTCCCCAGGTAGAACTCCTCTTGTACAACACTCTCCTATATTCAACAGCTACATTATTTGTGCAGCTTCATTGAAAAATGCATCCAAAACTCTGCTGATGCAAAAGAATGCTTTGCAGTGGCTATTGTTCCAAGGAAAACAGTTGGCATGTCAGACTCTGCAAAAAGAGCTGCATTTCAGCTGATCTAGTAATATTCCCTCTTCAAGAAGTCGACTACTGCTGAAGGCACGTTATGGCAGCCCGCTAGCCTGTCCAAGTTGCATAAAGTCGGACAGATCCAGCAAGACAGGACGCAGTGACTTGGTATCACTGAATGAGAGCTTCCTGCAATGCCAGTACTCTGTTCCACCACATTTCCATGGAACTGAAAGATGCAGGAAGAAAGGTCAGCCGTGCAAGTTGCATTGTTCAAGCTACCCAAATCTGGCATGGTTCCCATTGTAGGATCCAGCATGTAAACACGGAGTATGGTGCAACTGAAGACAATGGGCAAGCACTGATTTAGCAAGTGCTTTCTGTTTACCAAGAGTTACTGCTCGATGGTGTGCACACAGCAGAAGGCCACTTGCTGGCTGCCCCTGCCAGGTGGGAGGGAGCATGGCCACTGCTTTGCATCCCTTCTCCACGACGTTTGACTTCCAGTCAATGTGCAAGCACTCATCATCATTTGGCAGATGTTAGGAAGGAGTAGCTGATGGTGCGGCAAGAAGGGCATTGCGGCAAGTCCTCAGTTGCTGAACAGCCACCTGTATTCATGCAACAGCCACGAGCAAAATGCAAGGAGATGCAAAGATGTGAGTTTCCTGTATAGCAGCTCCACACCCATGAGATCATTTTAAAAACTGGGGACTGGGTACACAAGCAGCTGAAGGAAAGTCTCATACTCATGCAATTTTCCCTAGTCCTGAAAAAACGTTCAGAAATGGGAAGCTTTACAAAAGCTTGCATTACCCTTTTGCCCAGAAAAAAAGAGAAGTGTTTAAAACTGATCCACTGTAGCCAGCAAGTCCGCATGCAATCCCATCTTCCCCCTGCAATGCCTGTCTACGCGCATCTCAGCACTGTGAGCAAAAGCAGCAAAGGCAACCGTACCAGGCTCTCCTCAGCCTGGCAGCCAAGACGGACAGCCATGCAACTTTCTCTTCCTATTATGCTAAGTCACCTCCATCTCATAATGACTCACCAATTTTCTCAGGATCACTCACTTCCACTGAGAGTTCAAACAGGTCTTCCTGTTCTTCTTCTTCAAACTAAGTAAGTAAGATAAATATACTCAGTCATCCATGAGATCTCATACCAGACACTGCACATCACGCTCACCTTTGCTCTTGAATTGTATGTTGCAAGCTTACTGAAGTGTGGACAGGGGGCAGAAAGAAGAGCAGTTAAAGAGAACTCTTGATTCGTTTTCAGCATGTAAAAAGTTTGGGTTTTGCGAAGTTCAGAGAGTTTCCACTTACTCTCCTCAGTTACAGCACTAACGGTGAAAATTGAACAAACAGTACAAGCCTGATGAATGCTGATCTTACTCCGCTTCAATGGAGAAGGTTGATTGCTGTGGTAATAATGATAGGGCGGGCATGTGTCAAACTTCCAAGAACAAGGTAGCGCTTCTTTATAGTAGAAAATTAAAGGAAATCCACACAAATTTCAAATCTAGTCACCAAAGAGTAACCGTGCGTGAGGCAATTTCCCTGTTTCTCCTTTTAACTTGTGAACAGCCACCTATGCCTGAATGAATTTCCTTGTCCCAGGTCATCTCCTGAGCCCTCATCGCCAGGTGCAAGATAAAGAATAACCAGAGAAAAGCTTCTTTTTGATGGCATTGGGGTTCTAAAATACTCTCTTGCATGCAACATTCTGTTTTCTTGACTTTTTTTCTAGTTTTCTAGTTTCTTAACTTCTAGTTTTCTTGACTTCTAGTTTGGTTAAGTTCTCATTAACCAAAAAGGAGAGAATAGGTTCCTCATATGCTTTCGATCAACTTTTTACAAATCTAGCATCAATAGAGAGTGCTGGAGGTGGCAGCGGGCCAGAGCAGCGAACAAACCTTGCATCTGAATAGTAAGCTACGCCCAGCAGTCATAACTAGCCACCTTTCCCGCAGGACATAACTGAAGAGATATCTAGCCAAACTGACAGGCACGTACCTCCTCATAGGTTTTGGACTGATGCTTAGAAGAGGAATTTGCTGTTTTCTCTATAGAAGGGACAGGACTGAACACAGTTGGTGCCTCTTTCTTCTGGTTGTTTTGTGTGCCATCCAGGGACAATTCTACAGTGGCATCTGCAGAAAGACACAATTTATTCTCAACAGCAAATAAACAGGCTCCCTGCCTTCTTAAACCACTGAAGTTGAGTTTTCTAGACCCCAAGAATGGTAACAGGAGGAGCTTTTAGAAATTATCTTCTTGACTACACCATATGTATAAGTACCTCAAAAGCTGCCACAAAGAGGAAGGTCAAGATCTCTGGTATCAGTGAGAAGAGTGTAGGACATGAAATAATCAATTCAAGTTGTGACAACCAGATCCAGGCTGGCTATCGGGAAAAGCTTCCTCACTGTCAGAGCAATACAACAGTGGAACCAGCTGCCTAGAGAGGTCGTGGGCTCTCCTACACTAGAGACATTGAAAAAGAAACTGGACAGCCATCTGGGTGGGATGGTGTGATTTGATGTCCTGCAACAGCAGTGGGCTGGAGCCGATGGCCCATTCCAACTCTGCTACTTTATGATTCTATATATAAGGTCATGCAGGTTAGAAACTTGCTTTAGCCTCATTTAAAAGAACTCCCTATCCCTTTTTAAATCTGTACCAGCTGATAATCAGATCAGATCCAAGAATTTAAGCATGCAACTACCGCACCTTTCCCTTATACCAGGCCACAATACCCATTCCTACACTTACATGAAACATTTTAGGGTGAAATATTAACTAGGCTATTAATCCCTATTATGTTCTGAGCAGCCACCTCAAGTTGCCATTCAGTTCATGCGCAGACAGAACTTCACTGTCTTTTAAATTGGCAACTAGCTTGGGAGTTAATAAGACCTGGTTGCTAATAAAATGAGCAACTTCTGCAAATTAATGTCTGTGCCTGAAAACAAATCGCATGTAGTATATGGCTGGGTTTCCTGCTTGGGAGTGTTCAAGCATGTTACTGAGCTAATTTATTAAAAGACTCTAGAAGGCCTTCTTTCACTTCTCGAAATCAGCCTGTACACACAAGAGCTACACACCTCATTGAAAGCACTATTAGAACTGTAAAAAGATTATCCAAATCCAACTATCACTATATTATTTCTCTTTGCAACATGTAAAAAGATTCTTGCTAGAATTAGGAAAATAATTTGTTCCAATGGAATTTCAGCCATATTAAACAAAATGAAATCCTTGAATGCGGTTTCAGTTCCCCAACAATCTTCTTAAGCTCAGATAAATACTAAGTTGAAATACTTGCTATTATACTTGATAGATGTAAAGGGCTTACAAATGTTCAGAGACTTCAACATGTATTTCTCTGTGGCAGTCCTTAACAAAAGTCAGCCTTACCACCCATCGAAATGCCGATGGTGTGACTGGACCTGGATAGCTTGCCTAAGGCCAAGTAGTGAGTCTGTGGCAGAGCTGAGATTGGTAACTCAGCCTTCCAGCCGCTGCTCCAGAGCAGCTCAGAAGCTTGTCTCCAGAGCTTTTCTGCAGAAGAAATGACTAAGGAGGGGCCTGTGAACATGATTCCGAGAAAGCGTCTATGGTGGAGAGACACACGCACTACACGTAGGCCTTCTTCTCTTTATACTATCACTGAATCTGTAGCTGCGCATGCTTTCTTTGGCCCTCAAACACCATCCATGAGATGCCATACCTGCAAATATGTCCTGATCATCCTGCTCCTCTTGAATTCCGTTGGTTTTGGTGCTGCTTCGTACCAGTACAGGGGATTCCTTCTTCGGAGACACTGGCTTACCCTAGAGGTACAAAGTACATTGTACAAGCTGAACAGCGAAATCCATGACTGAAGATGCAGACACACCTAACAAAACAGTTTCCCTGCCCACACACTCTCTCTCCTAGAAAAAGTGTCTTTCCATTTCAACCAACTGAATGTTTTTCTTCTTCTCAACAGCCGTGTGGAATGGTAGTCAACCCCTCTCTTTTCAGAGCAATTAACAATGCAGTCTTTGGTACATTTCAACACACGCCATCCTGCCATTGTAGCGTTCAACTTATAAAGGCCCGTTGTTTCCCCAAAAAGCTTCCCAGAGACACAATGCTTTCGTCGCTGGAGACGACACCACCACTGCCAACTCGGCCATGCACAACAGTCTCACACCGCTCCACCCCCCACGGCACAAATGGGGTCACAGACCCACGGGGCACCACGGCCGAGCTGCTGGGGCTGGAAGTCAGCCTGTTTGTCGCCAAAGCAAGGGGCTGCGGCAGAAAGCCTGGCTGAGAGCAGACAAAGCCTTCGGAGCCCACCGCGGCTCCGTAGAAGTTGGGTTGCTTCGAGGGAGTTCTTACGGAAGGTGAAGCCACTGCACGGTCAGTTAGAAGCTGCAGCTGCTGAACCCTTTTGTTCTGTCGAATCATGATAATTGTTCCGCAGCATCAGGCTGTTCTCAAAATACACTTTGGCGAGCCTGCATGTCCCCTTCCTGATTCTATACGCTTGTAATAGATTTGTGCTGCTACAAAAGCTGGGATTGTTATTTTTAAAGTAATGGATGACATGACCTGATCTGGGTTAGATACATTATTACACATGGTACAATCTTTCAGCTACTTTGACTCTGCCTTGGCACAGTACTGTTGACGCTCTAGCTTTTTCCACACTGTTCATAGTTATTGCTCTGTTCTGTTTTGTTACTTTAACAATGTGGATTATTGTGCTTGCAATTCTATCTATTTGATGGATCTTTTTAGCCACTTTCAGCATCACCACAAAGAGGAACAAAGCAGTTTAAATATGTTTAGGTAAAGGAACACATTACAGAGAATATTTTCATTTCTAGCTTTGGTCATAATAGGTGAGGCTTTATAAGGCTTGCATGGTTTTTGCAGAAATTGTGCAATTTTCAATCCTCTGTCATGTCAACATGTAGTTCCTCCTCAATAAATGTCAGCTTCAGTTCCTCTTATGTGAACAGTTGCAACTAATTGCTCAGTTTTGCAGTTGTAGCACAGATTTTATCTAAATGGGCATTTTTTTCTGTAAAGAGCAGAATCTAGCTGAATCTAAAACATAGATTTTGCCTTATTGCCTCCTGTGAAAAGAGGAGAATCTAAAACAGAGCCTAACCACAAACACAGGTGGGCTTTGCTCTCTGCTAAATAGTTTCCTCCAAATTTCCAGATAAGACAGGGTACAAAAAGCCATCTTGGAAAAGCATTTTATGCTCTGTTTACAGAAGAGGTTAGGTAGCTCCTTTCCTCCCCTTAGTATGCATGTCACTTTAAGACTGGTGCAACAGCCTTTTAAAAAAGGAACGAAAGAGGAAGAATTCTGTTGGAAAGTGCATCAAACTCTGCTAACCACATAAATTCTGTGTCTCCTATGATGTGTACACCCTAGGACGGATTTGGGACGTACAGGCGCAGGTTTTTAATACATGGTTAAGAGAGATTTTTGAAGACATTGGTGCAGAAGTATTAGTAAATATAACCATCATCAACACTGGTGAATTTGCATCAGAGTTGAAGGAATCTGAAGTACTAACAGTGCAATTGTATGGCTGTTACCTGCTGTCTAGACAGCCACAGAGTTTCAGCCCTGACCTTGGAAAAGCACTCCTAGGTCAAAACTGGGACTCCGATTTGGGAGCGTCCTTGCAGCCATGGCTCTGAAATTCATGCTTTGGAGCTTGTGTACAGGTGTGTGTGGGCGGGGGACTTGTGGGAGATAGGCGAAGCACCACTATCCTCTAGGAACCCTGGCAGTGTATTCAGCTCCTTTCCTTGTGAAAAACACTCAAGACCGCCAAGCGCTGAGCGCCACAATCGTTCCCATGCTCCTCCAGGCTTCCATTGGATGCGCATGGTCCTTCAAGTTCGGAGGGTTACAGGCAGTCACACTGGATCACACTATCAGCTGCACAAGCAGCCTTCTTTCTTCTGAAAGCTCCCCAGCGCAAACAGAAATGCCTCATCAGTGAGACCAGACACCCAGCAGGATGTTTTAAGATCAGCTGCACATGCATATCTCAGAGCAGGCAGGATGCACACTAACATTTAATGCAAAGGGAAATTAAAATCCTGAAATTAGGCAAAGAAAGAAGAGAAGCCCTGGGAAAGAACACAAAAGAACATACATTCCTTTGTGTTCCTTTGCCCATCCTAAGAACTCTGGGATTTGGATGCCCTTCTGTGAAGTCCTGCACAAATGCAGAGGAGTGGCATGATGGTCTGTTGCTAGGCTTTGAAACCTGGACCTGAATCCAAACACAAATCCAGAACTCTCTGTTCATACGCAATCCTGGGGTGTTCAGCTCACTCCGAAGGGGATGGAAAGCACTCTGAATTCAAACTGCAGACACCATCTGGTTTCAAGCCTCACCTCTGCCATGAAGCCCAAGGCATCCTTCCACTACAGCCTCACAGGCTGTTCGTATTCACAAAGCGTTAACTTCAGTTTTGGTCATACTTAAGAGTTGATCCAGTGAGTCCAACGGGGGCTGCCTGAGTCCCCGTCAATTTCAGTGGGTGTGTTCCTACCGATTTCTGCAAGGTCTGCTCACTGGCTCAATCATGGCTAGCTTCAGTTCCCATTGTTATGCCTAATTTAAGTTCTCATTGACTTCGCCAAGTCTACTCTAATCATGACTCTGCTAGATAGTCAGCACTGCCTCACGGTCCCACGTATTTCAGCAGCGCTCCTGCAATCACGGCTAGCCAGTCGGGATTAACTTAAGCTCCCTCCTCCGAACTCATCAACAGGTCTCCTCTAATTATGCCTGGCCTAGTAAGCCGTGACTGACTCCCCCCCCCGCCCCCGTCAAGGGGTCTACTCGAAGTTTAAAGCCCATCCGAACCCAAGCCGCTCTCTCCCAGCGGCTCAAAGCAACCTCCCGGCAGGGGCCGGAGAAGAACGCGGCTGCCTCGCAGCCAGCCGGCTCCCTCCCGGAGCCTGCACCCTTGGGCGGCGGAGGGGCAGAGGCGCGCCTGGCAAGCCGGCGGAGGAGGCGGAAGCGCAGGCACCCCGCGGCCGCTGCCAGCCCCTCGCACTCACGGCGCTGCCGGTGAAGATGTCCTCGCCGTCCGAGTCGCTGTCCCCGGCGAGGCGGGCGCCGCCGACAGCCTCCCCCGCGGGGAAGGGCGGGGGCAGCCGGTCCACGGGGGAGCCTCCCGACGCCATCTCCCGCCGAGGGCCACTGCGGCAGCGACTTCCGGCCCCCGCGCACGGCCGGCCGGAAGCAGCAACAGGCGAGTTCTGGGGGGCGAGCGCGAGCCCACGGCGCCGAGGGCGGGGCCGGCAGCGCCTGAAGAAAGGGAAGGGCGGCGGGAGGCGGCCGCCAGCCAATCGGCGGCGCGCGGGGCGTGGCCTCGCTCTCCTTCAGCCCCGCTGGGGCGCGTCCTCCCGCAAGCCCCGCCCACGCGCGCTTTGGCGCATCGGCGAAGTTTACTTCTGCGAGGACGCGGAGCGGCGTGTGGCGCCACAAGCACCTGCAAGGGCGATCGCGGGGAGAGTGCCAGGCGAGGCGGCCACGCGAAAGGAAACGCTTCTCCGAAAAAGAGCCGCGGTTTGCACATCCTGATTTGCACGTGCAGGCGCACATTTGAAAGTCATGCTTGTCATTTTACTAGGAAGGCAGTGCAGCTCGCAGTAGTGTGGAAGGTGGTGATCGGCGACGCGAGTGCCTGCCCGTGCGATCCGTTGTCCGCTCTGTCTGCATTAGGCCAAGGCTGGCTAGCAGCAGTTCAGTTGCCTTCAAGGGTCTTTGAAAACAACCCACACCAATATGCCAGGTTGCTCACAAGGAATAATTCTTGGTTGACTGTGCACCCACCCCTCCAATATCAGGGTTGTTTTTGTTTTGAGATGTTCCATTCTGCCTGGAAGGCTTTTAAGAAATAAGGCCATATATGGATTGTAACGATTTGAATGGTTTCAGTTGCTTTTATTTAAGTGCTGTACACAAAGTTTTACAAAGCAAAGTTCTCCTGACATCACCTATTTCAAGTGTCCACTGTACAGGTTAGCCTACATCTGCTCATTCAGGCTGAGTAAGTCCATTCGGTGTGGGCTCTAGTGCCAGCACTAGATAATTACAATTAGAACAAAGTACTTAAAAACCCAAATAGCCCCAAGCAAACAAACAAAGAAACCAAACAGAACAGAACTTGTGTGGTTAAATTTAGCATCCCATTCTGAAGCTGCCACAGTGTTTTAGCTACTTTTCCGGCTCTCACGGTAAAAGATTTCCACCACCTCCAGGATGCCACACTGCAGGCGCAAAGTGGTTCCAAGTGCCGCAATGATTTGTGGAAACGAAAAGGATCACCTGCAAAATAAAAGCAAGGTAGGAATGGAAAAGAAGCAGGTTCACAGTGAGCAACCCATCCAAAAGGAAACACAATGTAAACAACAACTTCTAGAAACAGCACTATTTCTAAAAGCATATATGCGCATGCATGCATTTACACGCACACACCTCCTGCCACACTGTTTCAGTTTACAGGTCCTCAAAGAGGAGCAGATACCAAGATATACAATCTCTTATTAGAGTTACATCCCTCCCCCTCGAGCTCAAAGTGGCTTATATCATTCTCCTCCTGCAGCTCTCAACCTTATCCCCACAACAACCACCTGTGAGAAAGGATGAGCTGAGAGTCCATCACTGGCCCCAAGTCACCCAGCTGGCGCCATGGCCGAGTGGGGACCAGAATCCAAATTGCCTGAGTCCCAGTCCCACACTCAACTACTGCACCACTGAGTATCTATTTGGATGTTATGCATATGAAACATGCACAAAACATGATCCAGGAGGGAAGGTCAGTAATGGAGAACTGAAAAGGGGTAAGTGCCTGCCTGGAGACACCCCATTCAGTCCTGTTCAACCCTGTAGCACGGACCTGCAGCACTCATTTATCACATTCAGCTCTTCCGAGCATGTTTGCCTCTCTGGCTCACGTCCGCCCACTGATGCGTATGCTCTCTTGCTTATGCCCAGCACTTACTCCATCTTGGCATCTAAGTGGTTCACTGTATCTTTGTCCACATAGCGGCAGAAAAGAAATAGGAGGTTGCTGGGAAGATGCAGTGGCTCTACCATGGAGGCCTTGGACACTTGAGACAGCTCCCTAGCAACAAGGAGTACTGTATCCACCCTGCAGGAACGGATGGAGATGCCACAGTAAGCAGCCCAGTATCGACTGCCGTCGGACTGTTGTGGTTGCAGATGCCGCCTCACCATTTTTCAAAGTTTCCATTGTGAGTCTTCAGGGGCTCGCCAGAAGACAGACATCTCTCACCATGGCTCAACAGCAGGTATAGAAGTGAGATGGCAAACTTGGGGATGTGGGGAGAGGAGAGAAAAAGAAGGACGGAAACATGAGAAGGGGAGCAGCAGTGCCAAGACTAAGTTCACTTAATACCAGTGTGGAAGAGCCCAAACTGTTCCAAAACTGCTGTGGCACAGCTCAGATCAAAGAGGTTCCTTCCATCTTTGACCTGATTTGCAGTCTTAGCTGTGCTGCAAAATTCAGCCAGGAACAAACTTGGGAACTGAACTTGCCTCCAACACACCTTGTTCCCAAAGACCATAGCAAGGGATTGCTTGACTGACTCCGGTTGCAGCCTGGTTAGCTCCTGCAGTATGCTGATCAATTCACTGAAGGTCAACTGCTCAATGACATCGCTGAGGGGACCGTAGAGCAAGGGCAGTGTCTGTCAGGCACACACGACATGGGAAAGATCAAGGTGAGGCGATAGAAGTTCAGCCAAGCCCACTTGCCCTCCAGACAGCATTACTGCATCTCATGCATGGAATAGAACAGAATGTATGGACCCTAGAATCCAGTCATGCTGTGTGCGCGCGCGCGCGGGCGTGCATGGAGGATGCACTTTATTTGTATGCACTAAACGTTTAAGACAACAGCGGGCAACTTGTGGAGGTTAAGGGCTTTTGCTGCCCCACCTGTGGGTGGGAAAGGCATTAGTATATTTTCAAAATTTGTTTGAAAATGTATCTGTTTGCTTTGGCTTTTTGCAAGTCACACATGATTTTTGTACCAAATAATTATACTATCATTTGTGTGCGCACACATGCACATGTGTGTGGCCTTGGCTTTGTTTTTATTCCTCTGCAATCGGAGGTTGGATGTAAGGAACCGATACCTCATCCAGCACGTCCTTTTTAATGAGAAGAGGGAGATGCTGCACAACCGTGTTGAGGACTTGCTTGGCTTGCCGGTGCGACAGGTGTGGCAACAGACGGGCTACCAGCCTCTTCCCTTTCCCCACAAGGAGGATCTGCAGGAACTCGTCCTTTGCATCCCTGGAAGAAAAGACCAGCTGATCCACACACATTTCAACGTCAAGGCAGCATTGACTTAGCTTAGAAGCAAACAGCATTTTAGGAGAGTGGGTCGAACTTAAATTCCAAGCATAGAAACCCCACAGGTATGCTCTACGTACTTCTGCCTGCTGAATCTATTACCCGGAATGGTTTCAGAGAGAAATTATCTTTGGACTGCTGCACGGGCAGGTGATGTGGACCCGAGGAATAAGATTGGGAGCCTGCTGATGAATCCCAAGGAGGTAGCTAAACCGGCTGACAGAAGCGATTCAGCAGGCAAGGCTGCCGGCCCGCCCACAGTCCCCCGTCACTGCTACAAGGAATCTGCGCACTCACTCTTTGCCGCTGCACTCTTCAATGCGCAGAGTCTGATAAATGCACTCCACTTCATGGGCGAACTTTTCGCAGAACTGGGGGAGTTGCTCTTCCGGGGCTAAGTCCAGCTTCCGCTGCGTGTCCTCCATATCCAGTAGCCACAGGAACATCTGTGGCAGGGACATAAACCAACAGTTAGCCAAGGATTGTGGCTTTACCAAACAGCATCTTGGCCCACCAGGCCCGCTCAGTTCACCTGCCCAGGCGCTCCTGTTGTGCTTTCCCCCATTCTTCTCCCTCAGTGTGGAGGCAACAGACGGAGCGGATCTCCAGCTCCAAGGACTTCCACACCTCCAGTTGCACCAGCAGCTCCTAATCTTGTCTGGAGCCAGCAGTGCCATAGAGGCACACGTTCCAGAGCCCTGCTCACTGAGCCCCACAAGTGAGGCGAGGAGCGTGGGGACACGCGATGGCCATCTCAGCGGTGGCCCCTACCCTGCCTCATCGGACCAACTTCTTCAAGGAGACAAGCGGTTAGCCCCATGTAACCTTTTAATTTAACCTTTTAAATTTTCAAGCCAGTTTGATTTGCAAATGTATTTGGCTCCTGCCCTTTGTTTCTGGTATTTTAGATTGTGCTTATATTTCAATTGCTTTATTGCTCTAATAGGATGTAGTAGTTGGTTTTGGTCTATTCATTAATCGTGTGAGTTCTTCTGAGCTCCTCTTGGAAGGAGGATGTAGAATGGAGTGTAAGATTTTTATTTTTTATTTTTTACAAAAGAAAATTATGCTCATAAACACATCACTAAATTGGGGGATTCATAAGGGGGGAGAACAAACATTGAACCTGCCCTTGCTCTTCCAAGAATGCACCAGAAGCGACAACCAACAGCTCACCTTCTCAATCTGACCGAGCACCTGCAGTCGCTGGTTCCGTACGGCCTTCAAAGAAAAAAGGGGTGGGTGGGACAGTTTGCCACTTCACAACCAGCAGAGCGGCCATCAGCTCAATCTGCCTGGATGTTTTCCCAGATCTCAGGGGGCTTTGCCCTCTGCAGTGCGAGTTTTTAGTACCGAGAAGATTAATGTCAAGTGGAAGTTAGAATTCCACAGGTCTATTAGGGGTGAGATGAACAACAAAAACTTGGTGGGATACAGTGTCCACCCACACCATGTATCCACAATCTGCCATATATCTCCATCTCTATAATGCTCATCTCTGGCAACTCCCCCCTCCCCCCAAGAAGATATGAAGCTTGGTCCATATTCTTTCTTACTTGTGTAAGCTTGGGGAACATGACTGGCACATACCTGTTCCACCGAGACGTGATGAACAGCATCAATAGCCCTGCGAGGACTGTAGCAAGTGGACACGGCCACCTGGCCCAAGGAGCCTGGAATCCGCACCACTGGAAGAAGCGGTCAGCTGTCAGGAGCCATCTAGCATCTCGATCCCTACGAAGAACTCCCTTGCTACAGGAGACTTACCAGATTCATAGGTCTCTACTTTTTGGATATACGGCGTGACTAGCTTGGGGACTTCAGGTTTGGACCCTCCAAGGAGCCCCTTCTCTGCTTGCTTCTGCTCCAGCTTATGATAATACTCCTACAGGTGGGATAGAACAGTTCGTTGCTGAAGGCAGGGCAGGCATACAGCACTTCTAGCATTGTCCCGAGCCTGCCACTCGCGGCTCTTTTCCAAAGTGTAGTAGACAGGGGTTCCCAAAGAGCCATTCTGCACAGACAGTGCTCGGCCTATGCCTCTTGGCCACCATTACTAGTTTTTGAGCAATGTGACAGACCCCAAACTGGTGTCCCCCATTGCTTTTGAGCTCTACCCCTTTATCAGCTCCAACTGGCCAGGTTAATGATCAGGGATGCTGGGGATTGTAGCCCCAAATGTCTGGAGAACACCAGGTTTGGGATAGTAGATCTAAAGGGAAGATGTTTGGACAGGGTTGCAGATACATCGTGGGAAGGCATGCCAATGCCACCGATTACCCCAGAAACTAGCCTGCAGTTGCAAGGGGCAGAACTGACCCGACCCATCACCTTAAAACTGCCACACCAAGTCTCCCCCCCGCAGACTTGCTCTTCTTTGAGGGCTATGGACTTCAGAGGAAACTCGCTGTTCGCTGCATTCACCTGGTAGTAGTAGTCGTCTCGGTGGGGGTTCTCACTCTGCAGCTGCAGCATCTGCACCTTCACCACCCAGTCTCTTTCCACCGACGCCATGAGCGCAGCATAGGGGTCCGTCTCCGAAGGCTGGGGCTCTGCCCCGCGCACTCTTTTGACAGAAGCACAGATATCATTTAAGCCCTTTCCTCAGCCAACCCCAGAAATGGCTGCCAGCTGCGGGACGTTCTCGCTTCCGCGCGCGTAGCAAGAGCACACTGAGCCGCTTCAAGGATTCTTTCCCCCACACCTGCTGGTCCTCATCTCAGGGAGAGTCCACCTCTTGAGCATCATCAGCGGTGCAGAAGCTCCGCCAGGCTACATTTTATTGTGAATATCTCAGAATAACTACATGGTTTAATCTACCATATAGCAGTATAAAGATGCTGCGCCACCTAGCCATGTACCCCAGCCTCGTGGATCTCCAGTTGCCCCCCCCACACACACTTTCCATTTGTCCCTGTGCCTCACCTCCCCTCTTGCCCTCGTTGCCTTTGGGTCAGGATCCGCTGGTGCAGAGGGTGCAGTTGCGTCATGGCACTGGGAAAGCTGCGAAGAAGCCAAGGGTGAGCGGCAGCACCGGTGCCCAGTCCCTTCTGGTCCACACTCACAAGAGCAGCCGCACTGCACGTGGGCGAGGCAAGCAGGGACCTCCCCTTTCTCCTCGCCAGCTACTTACTCTATGTATTGGGAACGGGCAAACTTCATTGGCGGTGATGGAGCCGCTCCCCCCTCACTTTCGCTCCTGATGGGAGGGAGAGGGGGTGAGCAGAGGTGGCTGGCGAAGCCTCAGGGCCCCTGTATCCACACCTGGCGGTCTCCACCTGGCTGAGAGCCTCACATGCTTGTTTGTGTATAAAAACTAAAGAGGCACGTTACACACGTTTATGTATCGTGAGGCCCAGCCTCCAGGAGGAGAGGAACACCACGGCTAAGCGGTCCCTCGATACAATATTGTTCAGAGTGGCTGCATTCCCAATATGGCATTTCTTTACTTTTTTGCAGCCCAGATATTTGTCCTGTATTTTTCTTTTCTTTTCCAGTGAAAGTGCATCATTCCTCTGACCAGAGAGGAAAGAGACAAATGCATTATGTAGTTTAAGCCCTGAGTGTTTAACACAGGGCTGAAGGTAGGAGATGGGTTAAGCGGGTATCTTGAGGGGGTTTTGCATAGGAGAAACAGACCATATTACATGTCATAATAATTCTTTTTCAGCCACCAAGAAGAGTCTCTTGGTAACATCAAGTAGCGTTGAAGAAAAGAACAAATGTCCAATGCAGCATGAAGAACAGCACTGCGAGCCAGAATTATGGCTACATCCAGAGCAGGTAAGTGGAAAACCTGCTGCACACGCAAGGACCATGGGCACAACCGCAACTCGTATCGAGCAGAGAGGCGCACACAAGTGGGGGGTTCTCTCACGCGGTCGATGCTGGTGGGTGCTGACGCCGCAGAGGGGCAAGCTGCAGAGCTGCGTAGAAAGCACTGCTCTGCACTCCAACAGAGCCGGGAGTCCTTTTCCAGTGGCTAGTTGAGATGCTTGCCTCAGGGACTAGTGTGTGGCACTGCCAAGGACAGCCTCAGAGCCTTTCAGGGAATGGGTCAGAGTTAGACCTGCAGCTGGTTCGGGATGGAGAGCACCGCAGCCCCAGCGACTGAGGAATGGAGAAGTGGGCTGGTGGAGCACGTTGTTTGGAAGGCTGCTAGAGGCATGTGCGACATGAGACGTGGATCTGGGGTGTTGCGGGAAAGCTGCGGAGGATCTGAAGTGTTTGGAAGGCTTGCTGCTGTACAGACGAAAGGTTTCTTTCGTGTCACATTTTTATGGAGTGTTGATGGGTAGATTTGTGGGGCTGATTGTACAGGCTGGATTTGTATCGAACTCCCTTGGCAACGTTGTCTATTTCAGCTTGCTCTGTGTATTATAGTTGTTCTGCTTTCAAAATATTTTGTCGAAAGACGACAGACAACAAAAGAACAGGCCCGCCACAGTTCTAATCTCATGGTTCAGCTGCAGCCAGATCAATTGAAGATGGATTGCCATATCCACTTTCTACTCCCAGAACCTTTGGTCACCCTCCCATGCAAGGTGGTTCCCCCCTTCCCCCTTCTGTACCTGAATTTCTGCTGGCTGCAGGTTGATGGACTGAAGGGTGGAGAGTCAAGAGTGTGAGTCAAAGACCAAGCTGGGCTATTGACGCTTGAGAACAAGGACCTGAATGGAGGCGGGGAAGCATAGCCTGGAGTCTGGACAGGGAAAGAAAAGAAGAGGGTTAGTTTATCCAGCATCCCCACCATTTAAGTTCTTAATCAGATCGACTGGAGGAATCAGGCTGAACACCAGAGAATATTTTCCAGTCAGGTTTCTCTTTAAAGCTCTCCGCTGGAATCCACAGCGGCTCATAGCAAGGGGCAGTCTTTCTCCCTAATTAAGAACCTGGAAGAAGCCAATGACTTTTTGCTCCCTCTTCGGACTGATGAAGGACCTCTCTTAGTTATGGAAGAGAGGCGCATGCCCACCCTTTCTCAGAAGCAGTCTGCCATTATCTCGAGTGAATGTGATGGCTCATTTCTAGTGGGCCAGGATGAGCACTGAGCGTGCATTCCAGGGATTCTTTGAAAGAGACCAGAAATGCGTGGCAGCCTTAACCCATAGAACCACCAGAGGGCGTCCTGACTCTCCCATTATCAGTTTTCCCTCTCTAGTTTAGGACCAAAGAATTGCGTTACCTGTTATGACTCCAACAAAGCAAAATGAAACAAAACAAACAAACAAAAGCCTGCATTTCTAAGGTTTCATCAGTGTAAACCTGGTTTTAGGACTAAATCTGTATTCTGAGCAATCTGGCTGCAACTGTATGTCCAATTTCCCCAGTCCCATCACACCAGAAAACAAGTGGTAGATCCTGACATTCTAGGTCACATCACACATTTGAAGCATTAAGCCTGTTATTATGGAGATGTTCCCGTCTGCAGGTGTCACTCCAGCCTTTCCCAACGTGCTGTTGTTCAACCACAATTCCCAGCATCCCCAGGCAGCATCAAATGTATTACAAAAGCACTAAATTGGGTAAGACCGCTTCATCTTCCTCATTACCCTTCCTTTCCCAGCCAGAAAACTTGTCAACTCTTCACTGATAGCTCTGCAAGAGGAGATGTCCCTTGTCAATGCCGGGCCTTATATGAGAAGTGGGGGGAGGCTCCAGTCCCCCAGGAAATTCGAGTCCTTCCCAGATGCTCAGCAGCCACTGGTCATGGCTATCCTGAGTGGCCGCAACAACTGTGTGAGGTTGGCTCCCTTTGGAAAGCCCTTGATGCCAGGCTGTGTAGCAAGAAATCTGGCAAAGGAGCTGTGTGTTTTAGTGGATGGACATGCTAACAGCCATACTAGTGCATCACATAAAACCCTCATTTTAGAAAGAAATCTAAGCAGAAAGACAACGCGTGGAACCCTCTAAAGGGCAAACCACCTGTTCAACAGGGCATTACCTGATTAAGGCCAAATGCACGGCGTGTCCTGCGGGGTGGAGTGAATGGGTAAGGCGATCTTACTGAGCCAGCCATCATGGGAGACTGCTGTGGGGCAGGGGAAGATAATTAGGTAGCAGTAGGGGTGACAGAAGCCTAGACACCCACCCCTCCAAAGCGCTGCTGTGCCCATTGTATGGTGGAGTAACGATTCGTTATGCAAGCGTGGGTAATGGTGGGCAACTCATAAGGAACTAACCCTGAGCAGCACTGAGCAAAGACAGCAGAATCTAGAGCATGAGAAACAGTCAAGTTGAGCACTGAGTTCACCTGCCGTGTGAAGCGCTGAGAAGGCTTGAGTGTTCGCCCTCGAAAAACTGAACGGTCAAGAGGAGAGGAATCTAGATAGCTTGTCTGCGTTGGCGAGGCCAGGAAATCGAGGTCTGTGCGGGACATGGAAGCTCTGTCCAACGCCTGAGGCACAGCAGTCAAGGATTAATACAATTGTTCCCAGGTGTATGAGGATAGAAAGCATGTAACTTCCTAATAAACAAAGACAGCTCCTTGATACACTTTTGCTTTGCACAGTTTATGGTCTGAAGCTTGTGTACAATCAGATTTAAGTGACACCATTTTAACCAGAAAAACAGAGGCAATGTTTCTTCAACATGATGTTTCAAAGCCTCTCCCAACTTAAGTTTCCATGTGAGGAGGTTAAAAAAGTCAGGTATTGAGACCTCAGCCTCTGAGCACCAATGCCTCAAACACTTTACATTTTTATATCCCTCAATCACTGCAGCACTTGAGTAGCTTCCAGTACTTCTAAGTCCTTCCAGGTTACGACACATTCACCCTTCCTGGTTCTGTCATAAAGCCAGGTGTATCGTTCTATGGCCACAGCAGAAAATACTGGAGAGTGAACCCTACCTCCATCAAAGATACTGACGGGACTCCTCTCACAGCAGAATTCCACCTACCAGATTTTGATGCTGTCTAAAAGGAATTGAAGACACTCATACAATAAAGTTAAGGACAGAACATGCAAAATTAGAAAGTAAGAAAACAAATGAGTACTATTAACTGGAAGAGTGAAATGTTCCAATCCCAGTTTCATAAGCAGAATGTTCTGGGCTAGAATAGTTTCTTCATAAAACAAGAACTTCAGTTGGCACCAGGCCGCAAGAATGGTGTGCATCGGGGAAGGTCTCCTGAAACATGCGTGTTTAAAGCCACGCGAGTGGACCACTCTTGACTAATCTGTCATTTGCTCTGAGCCTCCTGTGATTAGTAGACATTTCATAAAGAACCCTTTAGCTACTGAAAGATTATGCACTGCTCATCAAATCTTGAAATATCACACTAAGTGGCCCCATACCCCAACTGTGACAGATCCCACAGAGGAGTGGCCTTCTGGGTTGAGCACCCCTTCCCCTTATTTTAAGCATCTTCGTTATAACTAAGAAGGCGCCCTCCGATTCTTGTGTGCCTCCTCTATTTTTCCTTCATACTCTTGAGATAACACAACATCTTAAAGTGGTTGTATAGTGTTTATCTTTCATCTTTGCTGGACCATCACCTTTTCTGTCCGAGACACTAATCTTCATTTCCAGGCTAAGTCAATATGAATTTCTCATATTCTTGTGGTGTTACTGTTGCTTCTAAACTATCCATGCTTGTTATGGCTCTACTGCTACTAGATTACAAGATTGTTGGGTAAGCACTTTGCACATGGATGATGCCACATTTGTATCTTGTTAATATAGCCATACTGGAAGCAGAGAAGCCGTCTTACCAGGTAGTCCGCAGGATAATCGGGAAGATTGTTAGCAACTCTACTGTCAAGAACAGCAGAATCCTCTCTCTGTGAAACAAAGCAAAGCAAATGAATTTAAAAAGTTGACACTGACAAAGCTGCATGGAAACAGAAAAGTCACCGAAGCATGAAAAATAGAAAAGTACTCCTCTGAAATCCATTCATGCAGTGAGGATTTTAGCTGATTCCATCAGGAGGGGCAGCACAACCAGCATTTTTTCTAGATGTTTAGCAAGGTTACATGGATAAATTGCCACCACCTTCCATGAAAGATCTCCTCGCTACAACTTAACAGCGCTCACTTGCCCTCTATCCCAGATGAGGGACTCCACGCCGTGGGATGGAGCCAGAGGCTTCCTTTGCCCTGTTCCTCCGAAGCCCAGCTCCTTCCCCATTCCAGCACTGGCTGGGAGAACAGCATCAATGTGGGACACAAGCAAGCTGGCCTACGGGCCACAGCTGGCCTTGCGCTGTCTTACCTCCAGTGTGGGTTGCCCACGCACAGCTCTCATGACTGCTGGGTCCCCCAGCTCATTTGGCTCTTCAGCATCCTCGTTTGCACGGCCTTCTTCCTGCTCAGCCATGGCCACTTCCTGCTCTTCCTCCATGGCCTCGTAAGTGAGCCGTGACTCCGTGTGAAGGCTCTCATTATCGGAAAGTTCTTCCAGCATGGGCTCTGTCTCTGCCAGTTGGGACGGCTGTTCTTCCCCATGTTTGGGTTTCTTCTCGTCCACAGCAGCTGCCCCCATCGACTCCTCAGGCGCTTTCTCTGGGTCCGTTACCAGAGCTTTTGCCCCTTCCTCTCCCAGGTAAGCTTTATAGGAAAGAAAACAAAATTTCCATTCTGTGGCTAAAGCAGGAATTCAGGACTGAGAGCAGCTGCATTCCTTGTTCTGCAATAGCGCAACACAAAGGCTATCGGTGTGTTAAACACCACAGTGTGGAAGCTACACAACCTGATGAAGCCCCTGGGCTACTTCCCCAATCCCCTCTGGTTCTCATAATCAAGTTAGTGAACTTCAGGATTCCATGAATGATGAGATGAAAGACTGCAGGGGACACAGCAGCACAAATGAATTTGAGTTGCAAAGCATGTCTGGAACAAGCCCAGCTCTTTCGCTCTGTCTCCATATTTGGCCATTGGGCGGGGGGGGGGGTCACAGAATGTGAAGCTTTGTTCCAGCACTCCCCCCCTTCCTCCCAATCCCCTTTCCTTGGAAGTCGTTTCACTTTTAGATTGCATTGCCTACAGGCAAAGACGGTCTTGTTCACTCCCATTAGCTCTGGGAACCTCTTTTGGTTGAGGAATGGGATAACAGCTTGGTTAAATATCATACACAGCTCCTTAGGGAACTCTTTCTTCTCTTTGGGGCACTGCCACAGGCAAAGTAGGAGATGCTTTCGGTTTCTTGTTCAGGCATGTTTTTATACAAATGCCTTCAACTTGGTTCATGAAGATGACTGGGAATGGATTGACGCTTCCCCGCCCCCATACTGACTTTCCTTTCTGCTCTGGGGACATTTCTATTGCAAGCAGCCACCGTGTTGCTTTTAGGGGCTCTAGGAGAGATGATGAACATGTACCTGATGAAGCTAATGTCAAGTTAATGTAAAGATCAATTTCATCCTCTTCAGCCGTTTTGTCCGCCAAAGGTTCTTCATCCATCATAAAGTAATCCTCCAAGATCTAGTTAGGAAAACAAGGTGGTACATAGCTTGATACTGACTCCATCTTGGATTTTATCTTCCTTTGTCTTGTTCTCCATCTGTTTTTCTGGGGCTTTTTTAAGATCATAAACTCCTTGAAACAGGAACAGTCAAAACTGTTCTTTGTACCTCAGCATGTACATACGAAACACGGTAAGTGCGCTGACACCTCTTATCCTGTCAGCGCCTCGGACACATAATCACAGCGCAGTTTCTCATTGCTCTGCCTGCTTGCACTTTCTTCCAGATCCTCAAGGTGTACACTATGCAACTCTGGCAGGCAGCTGTAGGGATTTTTCTAAACCTAAATAGAACTCGACCTTCGCCGCTTTTTAATCTTCTCCTATCCCCTTCCCTTGTTAGCAATGTGCAAAACCCCGATTTTGCTACCCAAGCTGTTTATCTGCTGCACCTACTTTTAGTGTGCTGCAGGAACTGAAACATTTCTTTTCCTGCTTCTCACTGCATAACTACTGGATGGTTCTTGAACTATAGTTGAAAGTGTTCAACTTATTGAAAAATGCGGTTTCATACAGAGGTGCAACTGGGTGGTTACAACATCGCCTTCAGAACTGTTTGAAATGCAGAGATGGCAGTGAGCACTCAGAAAATGACAATGCAGAAAGTCTGTGTGCCACATCCAACCATACTTTTGACATAACTAGCCTACATGCCACCGTATCCCATACCTGTCTCAGCGGCCCCCGGGTGGGGTTGTAGTCCACCATCTGCGGTATTCCGAGCTGGAGCCATTTGTTGGCCAGCTCAGTGCCCACACCCTGCTCCCAACCCTAGTCTGTCCCATCTGTATTTTTAGCCCTGCTGCTTTGCTCCAACAAGTGTTTGGTTTATTGTCATAGATAAGACTTTTATTTTATGTATGTCATTCTTCCTTATGGGTTGCAGGCTCTTTAAATCATATCATGGCTTCCTGTCTAGCCAGAACTTTCTGCTGTTACTTGTGAAGGAGCCATTTCCTCTTGTGCATTTCCACCAATTCTGCAATACCCCATTGCCAGCGAGAGGTTTACACAGCACAAAATAGGGACCGAAACTCACTTCTGGGTAGAAAGTCGCTGTAGGAGCTTAACCACCCCGTGAAGAAATGCTCGAGGTTTTGTGGCGTGGTGCAGGCAGGGAGCAGCGTGGGAAGATGCCCCGTCCGAAAACACGTAGATTAGAGCGTCTCATTCCATGCACATCTCTTCCAGCGCCCACCCCCAGCTGATTAAAGGGCCCACCCAACGGAAGAAGAAGATGCAGCATTTGGGGAGCGCTATGGGGTCCCCCAAGTGCCCAGCTTCGCCCGCAGGCGGCCCCGAGCGCGCAGTCCGCAGCGCCATCCTTTGACCGGCGGGCGAGTCAGCCCACGGCCCTTCGCACGCGGGAGGACGCGCCCGGGACTGCGTGTGCAGGCGCCCACCCGTGCGAGCGCGACCTCCCGTGAGCCTCGGGACCCGAGAGCAGCTCCCGCACGACGGGCTGCGCGCCCGCTATTCCTGCGCAAATAACGCGTCCCGTGCAAACAAGCGCGAGGCGGGACCCCCGCGGGCAGCCCCGCCCGGCTCGGGGGCGGGTTCCTGGGGGGGCGGCGAGGCCCTAGAGGGGGCGCCCCCCAACCCAGCCGCCGCCCAGGGAGCGCAGCCCGCTCACCACGTCCGCCGCCGCCTCTTCCTCGGCCGCCGCCGCCGCCGCCGCGCCCCCCTCCGCCATCGCTTGCGCCTCGCTCGCTCGCTCGCTCCCGCCGCGCCGCCATCCGCGCCTCTTATAGGGGGCCTGCGGGGGGATGGGCGGGGCGGCAACCGCTCCCGGGGCTTCTTAAAAACACACGGCGGTGGTTGCGGCTTTTGTCGGGAGGCGCTGGGGGCCGAAAGGACGCGGGGCTCGGGCCCACGAGGCAAAGCAGTGCATCGCACGCCCGGCGCGTCCCGGTTTACCTGTGCGCGGAGGTTTCTCTCTCTTGCGCGCGGGCGCACGTGCCTCTTTTAGGGTCTTCATAGGAAAGGGCACGCGCCTTGTGGGGGAGCCCTCTGGCGGAAGGGCCCCCGGGGGGGAGTCAGGAGGTGAAGCACCTGTGGGCAGGGGACCCCCCCCCGCTCATCCTGGGGATCCAAAGGAAGCGATCCTCGGGGCTCCTGCAGGTATATTAATTGCTCCTGCTCTCTCTCACACACACTGACTTCAGAGCGCATATAAATTAGCATATGCAAATTTCCCCCGGATCTTTTCATTACCATTGCCCATCCATCCTAAGGCCTGAGTCATCTGTGCCAGGATCCCGCTGGGTGCAGAAGGGGCCCTCACCTGTGGGAAGCGTCACAC
Source organism: Varanus salvator macromaculatus (assembly GCA_023646645.1). Classification (NCBI taxonomy): domain Eukaryota; kingdom Metazoa; phylum Chordata; class Lepidosauria; order Squamata; family Varanidae; genus Varanus; species Varanus salvator. The sequence continues at coordinate 417,838 of JAIXND010000786.1, forward strand.
ACACGGTTTGCACTCACCTCCAGAGTATGCGGTCCAGCCAGGAGATGCTAGGAGGTCCTATGGACATAGCTGAGCGACAGCAGCATCAGGGGGGATCGGGGTCCCTCAGCAGCCCACAGGCCAATCCCCACTCCCCTTGTTTCCCGTTGATTGGCATCTGAGGAACCCTCACTGCCCACCACCATCCTCCAACTGGACTCCGCATACCCCATGGTGGCAATATTCATTCCACCTGTGCCAGCAGGGAAGAGGGACCCTGCGACTTGGCTGCACGTCCCAAGTTTAAGTTACAGTGTGCCGGAGTTTCTGCCCCATCCCTTGAATGCAGGAACGTCTCTTTAATTGAATTTAGCCCTCTTTTCCCATGGTTATGCTCCCGTGCTTCAGACAACAGCCTGCCAAGCAGAAATTTGACAGGGGAAGCTTTTTCCCACCACCAGTCTCTGTGCCAGTAAAAAGCTTCCTTCTACTGACAGGTTTGTACATGAGGTTGAATTCCTTTGCAAATCACGTTGACCATGGCAAACACCTCAGAATGCAGGTGCAGCGCAGGCTCGCATGTCTGAATCCTCACTGGAAAATCGGGTGTCAGGGTGAAGGTTCCAGGCCAGGCTTTTCACTGACATGCTAACTTTCTAAGTGGCGGGAGGGAATTACTTTGCCTGCTGGAGCGTTGCATTGTTGGAAACTCCACCATATCTGGAGAGTCACATTTTCCCAGCTCCGTCTCTTGGGTCAAAATATGGTGATCCAGCCCTGCTGCGTTGAGCAACCCCACCACTCCAGTCGTTCCGCGAAGTGCAGCCAGCCACACCTCTGCCTCAGAGACACGCAGGTGGACACAGGCACTGCTGTCTCGCCGTGTTGCTTGGTTGAGGCTTTTTTGTTGCCTCGGTCAAAGATCACGATGGCTTCCCATCCCTTTTCATGATCAAAGTCTGATTGGACCATTGGCTGAATTGCTCCTGCGTGCCGATGAAAAGATAGTGTCCCTCGCTGCACCTGAAGGCAACAGGTGAGCGCAGGGGGCACCGGGCAGGTCAGGAGCCACGTGACTCTCGTCAGGTGCCTCTGCTGTCTGAGGTAGCTGCTTCACTCTGCCTGATGGTAGGGCAGGTCCTGTGCTTGCTTTGCATGCGATTCCCCCCCCCCCCCCGGCAAATAAACAATAAGCAAACTTCACTTTCACAGGTATTGTAGTAATCAGTGGATGCTTGTGGAGCAATAAGCCAAGTTATATTTTGTAGGCCTTTGCCAGGTTGGGTGTGTTCTTGTTAGAACTGGCAAGACAACCATGTACTGGGACAGGGTGAAGCATTTTCACGTTGAGGAGCTTGGATTTTAACTACACTTAAGTTACTTGGTTACTTGAAAGGTTAGTTTTAGAAGTTTGATTGCTCCATATTTGAATGCGGAGGTTACATATGTTAATATATAGAATATGGGCTAATTCAATAACTCAGTAAAGTTGACAAGTGTGAAAAAGTTCACAATTAGGACAATTTGGCTCGATCCTTTCTAGGATCAAGAAGAAAAGCTTCCAGAATCCACCAAGCAAGTTTCAGGAGTTTTGATGTTTTCAAAGGCTTTCTCACGTGTATGTGACCTCTTAGCTGCTACTAATAAATGTATCATCCTGTTTTTGCCGTTTTTTCTCCCTAATGCCCAACCTCCTATTTTTGCACCCACTGTTTATTTTTCGGTCTGTCATGCATTAGCCCGTCCGTACCATTTCCGGCTGTGATTGCCCCTCCGTTTTGCATTGCCATCGCAAGCTGCCCAACACCCGTTTTCGTCACCACACGTCGGGCGCCGCGGGCTGGGCTGGCCCACTTCAGCCGCCGCCGCCTGGCTGCGCGTGACCGTTTCCAGGAATCCACCCGCCTTTCCAGCAAGGGAAAGCGAAAGCGAAAGGCGGCGGCGGAGCGAGGCGCGCCTGTGCAGGAAAGTCCCCGCCGCTTCTCCGGTCGCTTGCGGCAAGGGGTCTGCCCAGCTACCGGTGACGCGCGGGCCTGCGGCTGTTGCCATTGGAGGAAAGGCGGGTTATAGGCGTGGAGTTCGCCCGGGGAGCTCAGTTCGTCTCTGTCCTGGGAGCCGCCAAGCCGCGCGGGTCGAGCGTCTACGCGGGTCGGGGCCGCAGCCATGGCGAAGGGGCTTCTCTTGTGCGCCACGCTCCTGATGAGCTTCAGCGTCCTGCTGGCCGTGCAAAGTAAGATCGTGCTTGCGTCCCCGGCTCGGGTCTTGCTTGGCAGGGCTGCCCGGCTTAATGGTGGGGGGGCGTCCTCGGGTTGCCTTCTCCGACCCCATCCCTCCTCGCACGCCGCCTCCGCCGCCCCTGGCGGGCTCGTCCCTCGGCGGGGTCGGTGGCGCGGGCTTGGCTCAGCCAAGTTCAGGCCAGCGCCACATGTCCCAGACTCGCTCTAAGGGCGTCTAACCTCGGGCGAGACGCATCGCAGAGATCGCAGCTTCACTTTTATTTTATTTCCGTGCCGCTCATCGAACAACCAGAGTAAGTCCAGTTGGGCGGGGGGATGCCTACTTCCAGGAAAGTGTACTTCATCCAGTATTTAAACCTGGACTTGCCTCCGAGGCGCCTTTGGGGAGAGAGCACGGAAATTCCGATCTGTGTTTTACTGGTGTAGGATGGCCAAGAAGAAGGACATTGTCCAGATCGGTTAGTTCGGCATCGAGGGGAAGGTTTAGGTTTGGAGGCAGCGTAGGTCTCACAGGTCCCATGTTGGGCTGGGATAGATGACAGCAGAAGCCCAAGTAGACCCCAAAGCGGGGTCCCCTCCCCGGGGGCTCTTCCCCTTTCCTTTGCGTGTCACTTCTAAACACTTCTAAGAAATGTTGCTTCGTCTACATTTCCGGCCCAGCTGCGAGGCGAGATAATGCCCAGCCCTGAAGCGCACAAGATTAGGCGTTTTCTGAGGACCGGGCCAGTGGATTTCAAGAAGACTTTTCCGTGGGAAATTATGGATCTACCACCAGTCCATTTGTTTGGGGTGGGACAATACATTTCTGAAGGCAGGAACACTTTCTACCTTCCTAGGAAAGAACAGCAAATAATAGAAATGCAGTGAGGTTTCCCAGTCCTTATTAGGAGGTTTCATTGGAGCGTTGGGAAAAAAAATAGGCAAAAACAAGTGTGTGAATTCTGGGAAGGGAGATTTCTGCTTCGCTTGGTCCTGATCTTACCCCTCACCAAAACTCCTTTTCTGCCCAGCCGCCCCTGTCACAGTTCCCCAGTGGGAAAGGGCTACTCCTTGCCTAGAGAAGACAGATCCCTGATGCCAGGATCGTGGCCTGCCTTTGCCCCTGCCTTTGTTTGGGTCCCTAGCAGTGAACTCATGGTGAAAATTATGTCGCAGGGGACAGTAATAGAAAACCATGGACAGGCCTTCAGGCTGTTTGAGTTGGAGGAAATCCATCCTCCAATATCCAAGTGTTCTGATTTTTTCCTAAAAATAAATAAAAAGAAGCAGGCAGAAGCCCCTTCCACTCGACCAAAGGTGGAAGGGGGGTCGGCAGCCAGTTGTGTTCTCCTGCAGCTCCGCTGATCCCTTGCCACTGCTGGCTAGAACTGATGGAGGGCCACCAGTGATCCCGCTTTGCTGTTTCTCTGCATTGTGAAGCTTCCGGTGTGGGGATAGTATTTGTAGAAAAGGGTGTTTCCGCTGCAACTGCCACTCTCAGCAAGTCCAGGCAGCTGTGGCTCTGTGTTCAGGGCTACAGCTCACAGTAGAGGGGCAGCTGAGGTGTGCAGGTGAGCACAGGTGACCTTCACACAATCTATGCACTGCACGGGGCACTGTTTATTTACAGGACTGATCTCCACAAATGAAGACTGAGGCACGCATTGACTTAGCCAGCCAAGGGAAGGGAAGGGTGTGTGCTTTATCTTGCCCTGTGGGCCCCTTTTCTGCCGAAAATCCCACTTCCTGAACCGATTTAACCTTTGGGCTTCAAATGTGTGATGGCCCTTGTGAACACTTCCCTGGAAGTTGTGGGAGGGAGTCGAAGCGCTTGTGTTCATGTGTGGGTATTGAGTGGGAGAATGGCCAGCGGAGAGAGGGCTGATTGCTTTTCCAAGCCGCTTTTGATTAAAACAGAACAAAGCAGCATCGGGACTTTGTTTCTGTGTTTGCTGGCTTATTTCCAGGGGTGTTACATAGTCATGTCCTGTGCCCTGTTTCCTTTGTGTGGCAGTTGCAAGTGCCAAAAGAGGAACAAAATGGACTCTTGGTCGTCGCCTGGGCGTAGAGCAGATGCTGCTTCTGCTTTCTCTTTTCCTTTCTCTTGGTGCATAAAATGTCGCTCTCCGTCTAAGCGTATTCATCTTTCCTGAAACTTGCATTCTGGGATGCAGTCCTTGCAGCAGGGCTTCTGCTCCCATAGCATATATCTGTGGTCAAAGGCTTGACTGTGTGTGCTTGCTTTTGTGTGTGACAATAGGCACATGGCTTCCTACACAAAAGCATTATCTGGGAGTAGATTTGTCTCTGGGCCAGAGCGCATGGCAAGTGCCGCCTGATAGGACAGCTTCCCCCGTCTCTCATCCCTGCAGAACCTCCCACGGTGCAGGTGTATTCACGCTACCCTGTCGAAATCGGCAAGGGCAACATCTTGAATTGCTACGTGGAAGGCTTCCACCCTCCAAAAATCAACATCACACTTCTGAAAAATGCGGAGCCGCTGAGCACGAAGCAGACCGATCTTTCATTTAAGGAAGACTGGACCTTCCAGCTCCTGACCTACGCAGACGTGTTACCTAATGGAAAAGATCGTTATTCCTGCAAAGTGGAGCACGCTGCCCTGGAAAAACCAAAAGTTGTCAAGTGGGGTGAGTGCTTCATTATTTTGTGGCATTGACACTTCTCATTCCCTTTCTTCCTATCCTAGGACACGAAACATGAATGTTTGTGTGTTTTGGTCTGTGCATTTGGGCCACTGCTTACCTGTCTAGGGCAGAGGTGCTCTGCTCCTAAAGCCCAGAATGGCTAGGAATTGTAGTCCAGCAATGTTCCGAGTTCCCACTCCTGCATTAAAGGAATCAGTAGAACAACGCTGCTTTCTGGCAGATGGAATGAAAGCAAGCAGGAACTCACGGGAGGGGTTAGGAGCTTTGCTAGTCCAGTGAGCAATCCTCCTCTCTGGTAAATATGTTTTCTTAGGGTAATGTCCTACTTAGTCGTTTCTTTCCGGGCTATTACATAGATGAGTATTGCTTAAATATAATTCTGCTTTTACAGCTATTGCATTATGACATTTCTTGCTTGTCAGCTCTGATTTGCTAGAACAACTTTATTCTCTTCGCAATATTCCACGCCACTCTCCCTCCTCTCAGCCCCCACCGTTTGCCTCGGCAGACGCATGTTTCATTTTTCTATTATTGACAAATTGTGCAACAGGCATTCCATCACTGTGGTGATTTGATGATTTTATACACATACTTCATTTTTCAAAAATGACCAGGCAAACTCAAAATTCTTGGGTCTAGCTTTTGTTGTTGCTACAGACAGTACTGTAACTTTGCATCTCTTGTACTTTTTTAACATAAAATGTATTCTTCTAATGTTAAGTGGCAAGAAGTAGAGCCAGGAAACTATTTAGCCGTGTCCAGTTATTTGAAATAGAAGTGATTGGAATATATTCCGAGGCTTCTGCTGGGGGCAGTCATTCCTTGCAAAAGGAGCCACTTTTCATCGGCTGCAGCTTGGGCAGGTCGCATGGCATCCATAAGCGGAGGTGACTGGTGTTTGCTGAGATCGGCGGAGTACAGGCTGGGGCACCGATTTGTAGGCAACGCCACAGCTTCACAGCTGCCCATTGTACAGAAAGGCCTACAAAAGCAAATTAACTTGGACCTGATGCCTGCAAAGCGGAAGGCTGGGGAGGGGAGAGGTTCGTGCAGCCCCAGAGAGTTGCTTGAGAGCCTCTGATGTGGTTATTTTGTCTTGCAGATCAGGAATACTAACAGGATTCTCCTGAATAAATAAGGTAAAGCACATGTCTATATATACATCATGAAAGTTGTAGCTGCTATGAATTCTATCCATGTATGTAGATGTTTATTTATTAAGAGAGGTAGATTTTGCTTTTCCTTCATAAAAAAGATCCATGGTGGTTAACAAAACAATATGGACCAAGTTCAGTTGGGCTGAGAGTCCAGAGGGCCCAAAGTCACCCAGCGAACTCCCTGCTTGAGTGGGGCCTAGAACTCAGAAGTAGTTTGCTGCTGTTGCAATTACGGGTGTGTGTGCAGTTGTAGTCGATGTGTTCATATTTTTGGAATAATGCCTTGTGAGGGACAAGTGTGCTTTGAATGCAGGCTAAATGTTTTTTAGCTAAATATATACGTAAACATTGTATTTTGCTTCTTTTCACTACAGCCATGTCAGGTTAGGCTCAGATAGGCCACCTAGTGGTGAACATGAGGCAGGGCTTGAGTCCCAGGACTTTGCTTTCAAAAGAATGCATGTAATGTTGGGCTTCTGTTTTTCTTGTCTTCAGGTCTTCCTGTCTTCAGGCCTTTAAAGATTATAAACACCTTCTTGCAGTTTCTCTACTTATGACCGATTACAGAGCTCTTTGGGTGGTTTTCTGTGCCAGCCTTTGCTGAAACATCGTGTGCATTTTGCTATATCGGATTGTTAGCTTTTCCTACTGAAATAAACAGAAAAGATTGGAAATCTCAGTATCAACCATTCTGATTCAGAGCAATAGCAGTGCTTAAAATGAAAAGATTCTTTTGTATTTGCCTTAAAATGCCATTATGGAGCCGAGCAGGAATTGTGTAGCAAAGAAAGGCTGTTAGAGATAAATTGTGAAGCATTTGTATTTTACTATTCTTCATAAGTTGCAAAGTCTCTTTATCATTTGACCTGCCTGAAATGTAACTGCATTATTTTTCACCCTTTAATAAAGTGGCACTGATCATTATTTCCTCTATAACAGTTGGTGTCTTCGATTTCTTGATTCACTACACAGCTCTAGTTGTATCTATCAGATGCAAGACCCACTGAGTTCATTAGGGCTTGCTCCCAGGTTACTGTATTGGATAAAGCACGTTTACGCAAAATGGAGTAGAACTTAGTCCATTCAGTGTTCAGTGCCTTGAGTTCCTCACAAAAGGGAAAAAGGCACAAATCTATACTATTTAATGCCTCTTTTCAAAGTGCTTCATACAAGACCTGCCCTATGGTCATACTATTCTATAAGTCCATATTAATCCACCTGTGAAATGCAGAGATTCCTAAAGTTTGTTCTGGAAGTTACTGGAATAAAAATGATTACAAAACTGGAGGCGAGATTGGCTTCAAACCTGCAATTTCGATAGAAACTGCTGATGCCAAGGCAGAGTGTGGCAAGAACCAGGAAGCCTGCGGCAATCCCACCCTAAACCACCAGAAAACACCCAAAGTTGCAGCTGATTTTGAATCTCCCAGCAGTAACAGAAAGAAAGTGAAAGGAGCTGCAGAGAGGGAAAGGACTTGAAGAAAGTGTAGCAAGGTGGAGAAGCACTGGGCATCTTTCTAGAAAGACAGCCACACACAGGAGTGGCAGCCTTGCAGTTGACGGCCAGTTGCGCAAGTGGCATGATGGGGGTGCGTGCAGAGGGCCTCCACCCCTGCAGGGTCCTCCTCAGCTCCAGGTACACCACCTCCTCCTCCACCTGCTCCTCCCTCTGGCCGACTAGTGGTGAAGAGAGCAGGAGATGCCACCACTCCCCTGTTCAGTGGCTCCCTGCCCGTCTAGCAAGTTAGTGGTGCGAACGATAAGCGAGGAGTGAAAGCAGAAGATGATCGTGTCTGAGCAGGTGGACTTGCTAACAGAGGGACCCATGGAGGATGTTTGCCCCAAAGACCCCCAGAAACCTGGAGGTGGCACTCCAGTACAACTTGAGTAGATGTTTTCCTCTTACTGGTTTGTTGTTTTTTATTTTGGTCTGGGTGGAATGGAAAGGACAGAAATAGCAGATTCACAACACAAAGTAACAAAGACAAGAACAAGAACGAAATAATGTTACTTGTACAATGTTTCATAACATTTGCCCCAGTATCCTGGGGCAAATTCCCACTGATCCAAATGTGGGCCATTCCAGAATGAAGTTTTATAAATCGGTTTCTCCAAACTTTGGATACCTGGAGTGTATGAGGAAGTTTTAACCAAGCGCCTACACATAGCTCATGAGAGAGGGATTTCGATGTATGCAGTGTGAAGGAGACATGAGATAGACAGCGCTGAAGGATGAATAAGATGAGGCTTACCTGAGGACAGTTAATTTTGGTTTCCCTGTGAGAGTTTCATGGTGCGGCCCGAGGGCAAATCTTGTCACAGGAATCCAGGTGGAATCTTCTGGAAGAGGAGAACAGTTGGTGCGGCAGTTACTAGTCAGGACTCTAACGCTGGCTAATGACGCAGAAATCCAGAGTCTCTGCAGAAGAACATCGTTCGGGAAAGCAGGTGAGCCATTCTGACATGGCACGGGGAAATGACAATACAGCAGGGAGCAGGGAGGATGGACGGCTGCTTCCAGATGGGCCGGTGCCGTCCTCTGCCCTGTCTTGATTAAAAAGGAGTTCTAGAGAGGAAGGGTGGTTTTGAGAGGAGAAGGCATAAAGTCAGCACCGGTGAACGAGACTAAGGTGCTATCTTGAGCTTGTTTAGACCAAAAGTCTTACAACTCCCATCATGCTGCAGTGTGCTGAGAGTTGTTGGACTGGGTTTTTTTGGTGGGGGCATGGGATGGCACCCTAAGCCAGTTAATGGATTAGACAAGCATTTTGATTGTCTAAAAAGTTGTCCCTGATTAATTTGGCAGCAGATTTTAAAAGTGGTTTTTTTTAATGCGGGTACTTCTATAAACTAGCTGGGATTGGCAAGCGGTTTTTGAGGCACTCCCTTCTGAGTGAGAGATGGTACGGATGATCAGGCAGTGTGTGTCATGTTTGTACAAATCCCAAACTGGTTTGGGTGATTTAGGAATTAAAATCTTCCACCTCAGACTGCATACTGAAGGTTCATTAGCAATCTGGATTTGGAGGGACACAAACACACAGACTGCACATCTCCAAAAATTAGTTTATTCTCCCAGAGCTCTCCTTACAAGGAAAACCTCAGGACACAGAGTAGGGCAGGGAGAGCAGAGGATTAGCGTCCAATGAAGCTGCCAGTGCTCTGGAGTCTCCACACCGATCCACCTGACATGTTGCATGGCTCTTTTATTTTTGCATAGCGACGCCTCTGTGACACACAACATTTTCATATAAATTATCCAGAAACTCTTAGGAGAACTAAATCATTCATTCTCCCCGTCCATCCAAACTCTCCCCTCCGGAGGTGGTTTTGGGGCGGCCCATTAGGACTGGGGTCCTGGACCTTTCTTTTGGGATCCCGAATCCTTGACAGGCATCTACCCCATCAGTGCTGTCCACTGAGAAGTCCTGAAATAAGCACCCCAATGATCTCCGTTTGCATCTGATGCCCCTGGACCAAAGGGGGTTTTGCCCACATACATGTCACCTCCTACTGGCCCCTGCGCTTGAGTCTGTCTGCCTGGGGTATTTTCCCCCTGAAATAAAATGCCCCCTTTCCCCTGTCACTTGTTATAGTGTAGAATGACCCCCAGGTGTTTGGACTTCGGCTTCTCTCAGGCAGCCTTCCCCGTGGTCAGGGATTTGGGGACTTGTAGCCCAAAACACATGGTCAGGGATGTCACATAGCCTATGGCTCAGCTTTGATTACACTCGAGAGTTTTGCCAAAAACGTGTGCCTTAAAACTGTGGCTCCCCCATGAGTGACCAGAAAGGCCTCTCTGTCATCGACACTGCCATCCTTTGAGAGCCTCTGTCCCATGGCTCTTTAATGCACCTGGCAAATTGTTTCAGGTTGTTTTAGCTGTCATAGGATGGCAATATTTTAGCAAATAATCTTTTTAGCTGCTCTGTATGGTGTACATTTTTATTCCATTGTAAGTCAGCTTGAGTTGATTCGACCATGGCAGCCTTCCCTGGCCTTGTGTCTTCCAGATGCATTTGGATTGCAGTGCCCAGAATTCCCAGTCCGTGGCCCTGCTCCTTGAGAATTCTGGGAGTTGTGCCCCAAATGCCTCTGAGGGCCACCAGGTTGAGGACGGCTGGACTATGTCCTCTAAGAAATCAAATAAATAATAATGATAAAATTAAGAAAGGACTTTCTTTTTCCACTTCCTTCTCCTCTGCAGGATGCCCCTATCGTGACAGCCGCTTGAGGGCTTTGCTTTCAGCCATCATGTCCACTTCCACAAGCAAAAACCCCTCCATATCCTCAGCCATGTCTGTCAACGACCGGACAACCAGCCCCGTTGTCGCCAGCTCCTCCACCACCTCGTGGGACCTGCACGCGGATGACTTCACCAAGGACCTTTCCTGCTCTCTGTGCCTGGAGCTGTTCCGGGAGCCGGTCATTCTGTGCTGCGGCCACAACTTCTGCAAGTGTTGCCTCGAGGCCACCTGGGCGAAAAAGGGGGTCTTCTGCCCAGAGTGCCACGGAAACGTTCCAGACCGGCAGTACATCCCAAACACAGCCCTGGAGAAAATGGCGGATCGGGTCAAGGCCTTCCATGTGGGCTGCCAGCAGCAGAAGTGCATCGAGCACAGCGAGCCCTTGACGCTCTACTGGAAGCCACAAGAGAAGCTCGCTTGCTTCACCTGCCGGGAAACTCAGATGCCCAAAGACCAGTGCACCCAGTTCCTCCTCATCCCAGACGCCGTGCAGATCTACACGGTAACATGCCCGACAGAAGTGAAGGGAGCAGGCTGACAAGCACCCGGCCACACTCAAGGGGGAAATTTAAAATACCTGCTGATCACCTTGATTCTAAAATCAGCGGGAAGACTGGCTGGATCATGTTTTAATGATCACAGGAGAGTGGCCCGGTGTGCACATAACAGTAGCCAGTTGTGGGTCAATTCATTCACAAATCACAAATGGTGCCCCCAGCCAGAATATCCAGTCTCATGCTGGAGGTTACTTCACGGTATGTGAACACAGACACTAGAGGATGATCATGGGTTAAACAACTCACCGTTGACCTAGAATAAGTTCTTAGCGGAACGAAGGGTTGTTCAACCCAGCATTCACCACAGCGCCTGGATTTGCACATCCTGGTGGGTAAATTTTGTGATGTTCTTCCCACAGGAAAAACTGCTCATGATGAGAATTCAGCTCAGATCCATCCTGGTGAAGCTGGAAGTGTTGAAGAATGCCCAGGAAGAGAAGATCGCTAATCACAAAGTGGGTGCCATTAATTCAATCGCAGTTCCTTACTTGAATATTATTCTGTTTTTATGGCCAGGGAGGTTCTCTCTTAGACACTTTTAGTCTGAGCAAAAGAACACACTAGGCTTAATAATTCAAAGAACTTTGAGGAAGCAGTGAAATCAATGCCATCAGCAGCACCCTTTCTGTGTTTTCAGAGTTCTTGTGGCTACATAGCTACAAAAGCTATATAGGTATCCATCAATAGTATGAACAACACATTGGAAAATTCCTCAGGTTTTTTGGTGTTGGGATGGGTGACACAAAGTAAACTTGCCTAGTCATGCAATCTTACACTGACCCTAAAAGGAGAAAGACATTATAAAACGCGGTTAGTCTCTCCAAACAAATGTTGCTGACCTTTCAGTATTAAAAGACAAGTGAAAGATGGACAGTTAAAAAGCATCAAACAAAGTTAGTATCTGTCACTAAGGTGCTCTTTGCTTTATGTAATAAATTGTATTGTTCTAGGAGAACAAACTGCAACTCCAGTATCACATCTCCTTGGAATTCCTAAAAATGCACCAGTTTCTTCACGGCAAGGAGAAACTGTATATCAACCAGCTGAAGGATGAGGGCGAAGTCCTCCTTCAAGAAATGGAAGCAAATCTAAACAAACTCCAAGACCAAACCCAAAGTGCTAAGGATACCCTGGCCTGCATTCAGGTGCGGCTGTACCAGCAGAATTCTTCCAGCTTCCTGAAAGTAAGTCTTCCAGGCTTGGCTGCACAATATTGCTGGGGATATCGGTGCTGGGCTGATACCAGGGCACTGTGGACTCTGGAGCCCAGCCACCAAACACTTCTGGTGCTTTATCATACCACCTAACTGAATTTGGTGGAGCAAAGGATGCAATTTGCAGGCTGTGTCTTTAACTCGTAGCTCTGCAAAATTGTTGGGTAAAGGCAGTTCTTCGGCCCATCATAAATGTGGCCAATGTGGAGGAGGTGACCAAGCGTTTTCTGTCCTCATCAACCATCTGTTTGCATTTTCTGGGTTATGAGTATTTTGCAAATGTCTCTGAAAGGCACTTACTGGATTTCTGTTCTTTCCCTCTTTTTCTGTGACAGGGAATAAAAGCATTCATGGAACGGTAAGCAAATATTTAAGCAGATCTTTTCAAGCTATTCTAGCACACCTACTTTAAACAGTGAAGACACGAAGCTATCAAATGGGCCCTGGGAGTGGAGAGCGAAAGGAGAACACTGTCTGGCTGGTGTCAGCCTCCTGGGGACCAATGGTCACTGGGGACTCCATGCCTTTTCCCCTCTTCTCAGCCAAAATGTTCCCAACGTAGCATGAATTCAGTAACATAAGGCAGTCCCTGTCTGCAGGCTGACATATTCGAAAAGAGGTGGAGATGGAGAGGAAAAGATTCATCAGTCTTCCAGCAAGGCTGGTGAATCGCCCTCACTTTCTCCGTCATCCCCCTCTGCCCAGCCTGCGGCTGTGGCAGCCGATGGTGACCGTTGAGGACCGTCTCAGATGGTTTTTCAACAGGGCAATGGAGTAGCTCTGCTTCTCCAACTCCTGCAGGTGAATTCCAGACCCATGGCGGCTGGGGGCATGGGATACATGCAGGGAAAGGGCTGGGCCATGGATGCCCTGCTTGTTCTTGCTGCTGTGTGGCATCCAGTCATCTCCAACTTCTGGGGAGCCCACGAACGAGAGCCCTGCAGTGTCTCGCTCAGATCTTCCCAGTTCCAGGCTGTGACTTCCTTCATGGAATCAGTCCATCTCATATCTGGTTCCCTGAATGCACTACAGGTTTTGATCTTTGCTGTATGTAAGGAAGGCAGCTTCTCACGTGTGAAGGTCAGTAGGGCCTGTCCCATCTGTAGCTGTGAGCCACTGGGAGGAACTTTGGGTCCACCATCCCCGGCTGGCCCTTCTGAGGTCCCGATACCCCGAATTCCCCCAGACGGCCATAGTTCTTCTCTTGGCCACACCCCTTTCTGATCCACCACCAGCCGTTTGGTAGTTCTTTTGCATTTTGCCTCTACTAATATATTAGAGGCTTTTGTGGGGGGTGGTATTATGTGGCCCATCCCTTTGCTATCAGTGCCACCTGCTTTGCCCTTGGCTTTTTGATTGTTGTCCCCCAGAGCTTCTCCAAAACTGAATTTGGCCTCGGGCTGAACGTGGTCCCCCACCCCTCCATTCATCCTTAGTTTCACACATACAAGATTGAACCAACTCCACTTCTCCTGCAATGTCCAACCCAGGAACTGGCCCCTTACAAACGTGGGAACCAGCTCTGTGAATGGCTCAGCTAGTATCGTAATGTTTGAAGGTGAAACTTCTGTGTGTGTGGCTTTCAAAAATATAGTTTTGTGTGCTCTTTTCTTGACCATGGGCAGTAATTCATTCTTGGAGATGAGCCAGGATTGGTGAGCCAGGCTGCAAGGGCTTGGCGAGCCTATTCAGCCCTGTGGGAAATTATTCATCGCAAATAGACCAATATTGTTCCTTTACGCTTGAAACATTCAGTTAGACTGCTTTAGAACAATATTTTTCTTATCCAAAAAAAATCAACTCCTGAAGGAAGCAGAACTTGGTCTGCAAACTGGGAAGAGCATCTGAAAGTTTTATCACTGCAATGTACATATTGAATTAATGTCTTCCTTAATGTTAACCAGGTAGCATATCTGAACTACTAGAACTATTTTCTAGAACTGTTTTTTCTGGAACCATCATCACTTTCTACTAATGGGAATGGCTTGTGCAGGATGGAGGAGAAAACGGAGAATTCATCTCTGGGCGAACTAGTGACTGGGACACTAAGTGCAGGGGACTTCAAGGGGCCCATTCATTATGCTGTGTGGAAGGAGATGAAGTCCATCCTCAGCCCAGGTAGAGCTGCATCCCACTCTGGTTGTTGTTTCTGTCAGCGGTATTTCTCGGCCGCTTCTTTTCTGAGCAAATCCTGAAACCATTTGCATGTATCTGTATTTATACTCCTCACCCTCACAAACAATAGTATTCTGGGTTGCTCCAAGCATAGTTCGTGGCTGGGGGGAAGCCAAAGAAAACAGATGCCATTTCGGGAAGTGGAGACCATTCCCCAGTGTGGAGAGCTCTCATCTCATGTCTTTGCCAAACGGAGAACAGTAGGCGGCAGGACAGACAACAAGGCGTCCCTTGGAGATCACAGGACCTGGGACACTGGTATAAGAGGAGATGCTCCTTCATTTAACCTGGTTTTGAGCAGTGTATACAAAAATATACAATATATATTCAATAATATTTTGTATATTGATGCCAGCACCTTCTGGAACAGTTTGAGGGCGGCCGCTTAGAATTCAAACGGTCACTCAACTTTAAGTGAACTTAAGCCAGTTAAAAGCATAGACTAGTAGACGGATAACATCAATCTGCTTCCTTAATAAAAAGAGACTGAATTCCTCACCCCTCTGTATCCTTTCATAAAAGGAGGTTTCAGAAGAAGCATGGGTTTACTCGATCACCCGCCTTCCATATGACTGGAAAGTTTTGTTCACATGGTAGGTGGGACCGAAGGAAACCTGGAGGCCTGCAAATCTAGGAGATCAGAGAGGCAACGATTAACTTCAGGGGCAGTGCAAACGATGAACCTGTGACCACTTTGCAGGAGAGATTTGAAACTGGAAGGAATCTCTTAGTAAGTGTCACTGAGACCAACAGACCTTGGTGGCAGCTTATGAGAGAGTCACGACTTTGCTACAGCCGGTTAATGCCATGCTACTTCCAGGAAAAGGTGGACACATTCCCAGTGGGGCTGCGCTGCCTTTCTGTTTGTTCAGAGGAAGTGGATTTGTCTTTCTGGCTAGTGGTGGACCAGCCAATCCAAGTTTCCCTCCCATTGTGGAACGTCACGTACGCAGAGCTCTAGATGGCCTCCCTCCCAGGCGGGGCATGGAGCCCACCCAGGCCCATTTAGCTTCAGCAGGGCTGATGATGCATCTGCCTGCAGAGCATGCGCAGGGAACATAGGTGGCCCAAGAGAAGGATCTCACAGACCGGTTAACTTTGTCCTGTGGCGTGTTCTTACAACAGGCCTCATTTATTGGGGTTCAATTGCTTTCCAGTGTCTCTTGTGCTACAATAATCGCCTTGCTTATTCACCAGACATCTCCTGCCTCACGCTGGACCCCAACACGGCCCACCCAAACTTGGTTCTGTCTGAAGGGATGACTTGCGTGAGGCATAACGACAGAAAGCAGGTGCTGCCAGACACTCCAGAGAGATTTGACTGCAGTGTTTCCGTCCTGGGGTCTGTAGGGTTCACCTCTGGGAAGCACTACTGGGAAGTGGATGTGCAGAAGAAGACCAAATGGACTCTGGGAGTTGTGAGAGAGAGCATCAACCGTAAAGGGAACTACCCGTTGTCGCCCAAAGAAGGACACTGGCTCATAAAGCTAAGGAACAAGAATGAGTTAAAGGCTGTAGATGTCCACGCCAAGTGTTTGTCTCTGCCCCAAACGCCTGATAGAATTGGGATCTATTTGGATTACGAGGGTGGCCAGGTGTCCTTCTACGATGCTAGCACAATGTCTCACATGTACACTTTCACAGAAACTTTCACGGAGAAGGTTTATCCGTATTTTTGTCCGTGTTTGAACGACTCTGGAGAAAACAGTGCACCCCTGAGAATTATTGCTTTTAGTATGTGAGGAAAAGGGCCGCCTGCAAGGCCTGGACCTGTGGGCTGTCTGGGCAGCACACAGGATCCAGTGCTAGGTTCTTGATGATGTTGATGGGGGGCGGGGGCCAGCTGGTGTCCTTGCCCTTCTCTTGGGATAGTTACTTTCACCCTTCCTGCAGCACCGCTGCACAGACGGTTACGCCGTTGTGTCTGAAAAGGTGGCAAAATTCCCTTCAGGCCCCTTAAGTGGCATCCCAATTTAGGTTCCTGGGATTCTTACAACTGATCATTTCTAATTGCAAGGTTGATAAGACAGGGGTCCCCTTCAGGAGAGCTGCTCATTTGTGAAAACTCAATATAGGACTTATTCATTAACCGCAGCAAAAAGTAAAAATAAAACACATTCACTTTGGAAGTACGTTTGGAGCCTATATAAAATTGACACTCTATTTTTATTAGAAAATATTAAGCTTAGGAAAGGCATGACAGAAGTTCAAAGTTTAGCAAGGTGAACCTATTCAGAAAAGAAGCAAAAGTGAGAAAATGGGGAAATGCTAAAAGTATTGGAGTTTCAAAAGTAATAAATTTATTTGAGCAAGTAAGTCATTCCCTAGCAAAGCTGTTTGTCCTTGTTTCATTTACTACAATACTCCTTTGTACTGGTTTCATTTAATGCATTTCTCTGGGTTTTCTACTGAGTTCTTTTAATGTAATAGCTCCTCTTAATTTCACGGTGTAACAGTGGACTCTAGAAGGGTCAAAAACAAGTCTTTACAAAGGGCAAGAACTCGTCTGTAGCGTATTCTATCCGTTTCACACTCAACAAATATTTATTGCAGGGATCCGTATTTCTGTAAATAAACCCTCTGGTTTTGCCACTGCCGCCTGTGGGAATCAGTTTGCCCTTTTGCGGCACCGGGGCCCGCATCGAGATTGGGCCACCTGGGCAGCTGAGAGGGCCCAGCACCCCGGCTTCCCTTGCATCCTTTTTTCCCCTCCTGGCCAGCAGCATCAGGTCATACCTGGTGACTGGGCCCGGCTGCCATTTTAATTTCCCACAGTTCCCCTGTCTGCTGTGGATGTGAAGCATGGTGGGAACTGAAAAGGGCAGCCGCAGCTGCTCAGCCCGATCCTGCGGCCTGTTACAACGGGGAAGGCGCTTTGACGCCCCTCCACGCAGCCCTGGAATTGGGCTTATTGCAACAAAGCCCCTTTCGATTTAAACCACTGCCAAAATGGCGGGATGGGTGGGCAGGATGGGGAGAGTCCAGGGCCCTCCGGGCAGGGCAGAAATCACCATGGACTCTTGCACGCAGACCATGGGTTTTTGTGCACAACTCACAGTGGAGAACGTGTCTGCTTTCTCTTAATTAATGAACGGAGATCATGGCTCGGGTTCTGCCCCTCCCTGTTCGCCGCTGGCGTGTCGGAGGCTGACGGGGGCAGCTCCCAGCAGGGCAGGCAGGGCGGAAAAGGCGGGAATGGCGGCTGGCGGGATGTTTGGCGGCCGCAGGGCCTGGTTTTCTCAGAGCGTCGGCCCCGAGCCCCGCCGTCTGTGGGGTAAGGAAGCTGGGCCGCAAGGAGATGCACCCCCCTCTGTGTGGGCTGCTGAGGGAGACGACCGGCCTCGGGTGGTGGTGGCACTCCTCTGAGGAGGCCAAGTGACTGAAGGAGTCTGCGGGGCAACGGGCCGGAGTCCCAGGCCGTTCTCTGTTCTCCAGTGCACATCCAGGAGGCACAATCACCACAGGAGGGGTCTCTGAGCATGCACAGAGCGCTTCACTGACCCTGTCTGAGCAGCCCTGGCCCCTCCTCAGGCCTCCGCCCTCTGGCTGGCCGGCCGCATTGGCGTCAGGATGGAGCCGGCTCGACTGGCCCCCGGGGCTCCCGGCCGTGGCGGATCCTGGCTCTCCCCAGAGCAGTCTGGAGAAAGGCCACGAGCCAGGCATGGAGGCGGTGGCCCGTTCCTGGCCCTGCTGCTAGCCGCCAGACTCGGAGGTAGGCCACGCTGCCCGGAGGTTTGACTCGGCCATCCGGGGGCAGGCGCTTTTCTGCAGAATGCTCCTTGTTCGCTCTTCATCCGCATCGGCGTTCAGTCTCAGTGCACCGTCGTGATCCAAAGAGCACGCAAGGAGCACGTCCTGCTCTTTCGCCACATGCCCCTGGCGGCCAGTGTGGCCCAGGGCGCAACTGGCACGCAGGGGAGGCAGTTTCCCTTGGCTTTGAAATTCACCCCCGCCATGGTTCACGGAGTGAAATCGCAGGCTTGTGATGTCGTCTGAAGAACCTCTAAACGACCCGCGCAGGGAATGAGCCGTGCGCAGTAAGCGCCTCCCGCGGAAAAGGGCCGCAGCCCCGGCAGCAGCTCCAGGCCCCCACGGGCACCTTGCAAAGGCCGCAGGGTCCGAGGCTTCATTGATTGATTTGATTGATTAATTGATCACATGCCAATCAATCACATGCCAATTGGAGAGGAGGGGATGCAGTTCATCTGAAGGGAAAACCTTCCAGAAGCTTCTTCCCGTTGTTGTGCTGGTCATGGGGGGGGGGGGCACTCATTATTAGATAATTATCAGCATTTGAATAACAAAAAGGCTTGCTTACAGCCTGCAGCTATATTAGTCTAGAGCAGAAAAAACAGCACTAAGAACTGTAAATCTTCCAAAGGAAATGAAATGCAGACCGTGACCATCAAGTCACCAGGTGGTCATTCAGCATCTTGGGGTACTTTAAACACTAACACAGTATTGTGGCATAATTTGTCTCAGTTTAGGGTCATGGTATAGTCAGGATGTTTCATAGGAAAAAATGTGTACAGTTGGAACTCTAAGGTTCCAACATTGCAAGGAAAATATTATATTTTATAAATATTTTAAGATCAGGAATGATCGAAGGAACCCTGCTCTCTCCTTGTGGCATTTCTCCACAGTTACTGAAGGAGGAGTTATCACAAACCAGGATGGTGCGGATTATCTGTTTAGCAGCGATGCTTCCCACCCTGATACAAAAAGGTACATTCTGTTAGAGACTATTAGAATTGCACAGAGCCTGCCCATCTCATTCTCTGCTTCTAGGCTTCGTTTCTGATGATCAACTGTATCTTCTGCTCCCAAAACTTTCCCCTGCTCTCCGTGAATCGCAGGCCTCCAGCAAATACTTAGCAGAGCTTTCCACATGCTCAAAAGCAATCTTATGGCTCTTTAGAGTTCTTGGTGATATAATTTTAGGAAATTTTCTTGCTCTACTTCCTTTAACAGCAGCATAAGTCGTAGAAATTGGGTGAAGCTTTTAATAGTCTGAAAATAAACACCATGACCTACTAATGCCTAGAACTGTTGTTGAAGGTCTAGCTGCACAGATGAGTTGCAAAGCTGGCAATCCAGGTAATTCAGCTGCTTTTTCTTTTTCTTACTGTGTGCAACTTATGCTCCCCAGAGAACCTGGAGCAACAGCTTTCGGATTCCCTCCGCTACTGGGGCAGATTGCAAGAACAGAAAGCCCAGTGAATACAGTCCCTATAAAAAGAAACATAAGAAAAATTGTGAATTTTGGAAATTTTGAAAGCAGCAAATTGTGGAGGAAACAATTTCTTTTATAAAACTTTAATTAACCATAGAAAATAATATAAAAGAAGTACCTTAAATCCTTTGCTGTTCTGGTTCAACCAAAACACCAAAAAGGTGACTCGAAGTCCAAGGTTTACCAAAATGAATGTTTAACACAAATCAAGGCAATAAGGTTTGCAGATGTGTCCCATTTACTTTAATAACGTTTTAATGCTTTATTAACTTTTCTCCTCTAGGATACACCAGAGCATAGATTATCTAGAAGATAGAATAGCAGTTTTTCATGCTTATTATCTTACTGCAAGTGCCAACTCAGAAATAAAAAACACAGTACCAATTGGACACTTTCTCCTTCCGCCAGCCTGCTTGCAACAAGGTGTGTATATACATTCATAGAGCCAAGATGCGATTGTAAGAATGGCGCTATATCCCTTGAAGGTGTCACACAGTTGCAGGCATCTACCGAGGATGCTTCTAGAAGCAGCACTGCTATTCAGTAGGTTAAAAAGCCACAATTCAGCAGCAAATACTTAATGGCTGATGGCTTTTACTGACAAACATCAACTGACAAACCTTTACTGTGTCACTTTTTTGTCTTTAAATGCGCTCTCCCTCTCCCTCTCCCTCTCCCTCTCTCTGCATTCACTATAGAAATTAGAGAAAAAATTGGAAGTTTTATCTGGGAACAGATACCCAAGCCTCTGAAACTGCAGGTAAGAAGCAAAAGAAAGTGCATGACTTGAATTTTCCAATTTTACAAAATTTTGTTCTATTAATTTTGTTACTGAGGATTTTTAACATATGATTTTAATATTAAAAATTAATACGGTGATCATAAACATAGCCTGCAAAAGTTAAGTAGAATAATAAACATAACCAATGTATTTAGGGCACATATTGTACAAAATTATTAAATTTTCAGACTGAAATAATTTTCTCTTATTAACTTACCAGAACCTTATTCCAATCTGAAACTTGGGCCTGGGATGTACAATGGATATACCAGAATAATTGGTACCATATTGTACAAAATATGTTAGATTTTGCAACCTTCATTTGGTGGTTAAGCTTGTTCATCAAGTAATCTCAATGCTCTATCTACTGACTTTTTTCTAGTGTAAATACTGTTTCTGTTGCTGAGTATAAAATAAAGCCTTTATACAGTACAGTACAGACTGAAATTCCTTCAGGAAAAATACGTGGAATTGCAAGAATGGGTGTCTTGGTGGTGGGGTTTTGTCTCTTTCTTGAAGATTTTTGGATCAATGTCTCTGCAGGACATCTCTGCTTTCTCTTCCTGTCTTTATGCCTTTTCCTTCATTTTTATCCCTTCCTGCTTACCAAAGAAGTTTATGAACTTAGTATGTTGGTCCTGGCAAGAAGGATGGTAATTTGTTATAGTTGGGTTACGAATAATCTCTAGACTGATGTTAAGATATACATTACTTAAATGAAACATTCCTATAGATGAACTGGGCATGGTTCCAACCACGATCCTTTTGACTATCCACAGCCCAGGCAGCCTGTTGAACGAAAGCGCAGCAGGGAGGGAGAAGACAGAAAGTGCGCAAGAGGCTTGGAAAGAAGGTGTGTCTTTTGTATGGCTGGAGGAATATAGGAAGGCGCGATGGCTAAATGTTCTGATGGCTGCAAGAACACGCTTTGGGCAGCCGAATGAACTGGCCAGTCAATTAACTTTTCAGAGTAAATGCCAGCTATAATCTCTAGCTTTGTCAACGGTCATTTTATTAAAAATGGCCGGATAATAGATTGGATCCAGATTTAATCAGTATGGTTAGAGTGTTGGCCTGGGCAACTGGGAGATCGGAGTCCTCGTCCCACTGAGCCATGGAGCTGCTTGGGTGACTCTGATGAAGTGCATCACCAAAAGTCGGGATGAGAAGACAAGCATATGCCTGCTGTTTGCATATACTGATTTATTAGAGAGAAGTAAATGCAGAAATAGTGATTATTTAAATAGAAATAGAAATTGCACCTTAATGTGGAAGACTTTGAGCAGGTGACCTGTGTACCTGCTGTCTGAAGCATAACCCTTGACTAACTGTGCCTTGCAAACCCCCGTCAATGACTTCTAAAGGATTAAACCTGTAGAGTAAATACAACCCAAACTGCTTCATGAATGCAAATATATTAAGCAGCATTACACCTCTAGCAATTAGCTGATTTAGACAAATGCTTATTAAAGAGATGTAGTCCAATACAGTCAAAACAAGATTTTTTTTCTTGAATAAGATGTAACCTGAGATCTACTGATGCTTCAGTTATAGATGAATGTATAAATATTTTATTCAGATAATACAAAGCAGAAGATGCATTCAAATATAGATTAATTCAGGTTTTAAATGAGGCTGAATTAATCAAGATATATTATGGATGTTCATCAAGTGGAAGACTTTTCTGCAGAATCTCTTTTCCTTGGGGTGAAGGCAGAAAAATGGCTGCTCATATTATATATTGAAAATTTCTTTCCAAATACTACTGTAATTATCCTTCATGGCAATACACAGATCTTTGATTCTTAGATAGCAAATAGATGGAAAGGAAAAATAATAAGCTAAACTTTTTTAAAAGGTAGTGCATTAATAGTAACGCAAAATAAAAGGAAATGCTTTTATAATGATAAGCAATAGCAGTTTACTTTCTGTAATTACAGAGAAATCCATCAAGCCCCGGGGACACTAGAAATTGGGAAACTCGCATACATTCCACTTCAAAATTATCCAGCAAGTAACATGGTGACAGGTGAGAAGAGGGTGCAGGGTCCTTAAAGACTGTAAGGACTGAATAATAGCCATGGCTGGCAAACTTGCTCACTGGATGCGCCAATGTCTTTTTCTTTCTCCACGGGCTTGTGGGTTTAAGCTGGGGCTGCCGTGCTTGTGGGGGTTGGATCAGGGTCAAGGTAGGGGTCATGGTAGGGGTTACAGAGATCTGCTGGACTGTTGGTTAAGCAGATTATAATTCAACTATAAATAAATAAATAAGGGCTGCATTTTGGGAAAGAAATGAGCATCAAGAGATCTGATTATGGATAATTTGCATCACTTGCAATGGCCCTTAATGAAAGTCATTCTGTCTAAAATATTATTCATCTCTTTCTTATTGAAACATTTATATACTACCTTTCATCATTTTAGATTTCAGGCAAAACTAGACTATTCCTGTTCAGACGTGGGTGCAGTTGGTTCAATTTGTGTTTTATGAATCTCTCACCAGCTCTGTCTTGTAGGCTGACAAAAAGTAATTGAGTTAAATTGTTGGATTTGCCATCCCCAACCAGTTTGTACTCGGAAATTGCATCGTGTTTGCAGTTTTAAAAAGCTGGCTCAAGTAGGGATACTATTTCCCCTTGTGAATCAGCACAGGCAATTGTTATATTATGCCCCTCTCTAATGCTATTCCTTTCCCTTGCTTATGGCACCAGAAGAAGGCTAAATGATATGAGTCACTGGAGGTTTGTGATTGGATTCCTGGCTCTTTCAATTGTTTTTAAAAGCAGCCACAGGATGAGGCAAATTGGATCAGAGCTTGGTACTCACCAAGTGCAGGAGCAATTGCTTTGCCAGGAGTAATTTCCTCAATTGGAGTCAGCCTTCCCCAATTTGCAAGGGAGGAGACCACTACTGGTAAAACTTCAGATTCGTTTGAATCCTGAATCCCACACTGGGCCAGGCTGGCTTGGACAAGTTCTTGAGATGTCCAGACTGAAGTGGGCCTCCTCCAAAGCAGGCTGAACCTGAAATTTGTGAACTGTATACCTCTTCGTTGTTGTTTCACAGGTTATCCGTCTGCTAAAGAGATGAAGAAATTTGTTGGGAAGATACAAGATTTTATCCCTGGCTGTTCTGGTTGTTTGGCATATTGGATTTCAAATGAAACAAATATTTTCTCTGATAGAAAAACAAAACTGAAGTGAAAGTTAGAAACAAATGGCTTCTTATTTCTGAACATTTTTTGTGATCACTGTTCCTTCCTTTGCCAGATGAGTTCTTCTGTGCATGTTGATCCTAGAAGGAGTATTAAGTTTACCTTTGAGAGTTCTGCCATAGAATTTTAAATTTAGGGAAAGATGTACTTCTGTGAAAAAATTATACTTTCAGAACTACCAAAAACTGCTGCAACACTTGTCCTGTTACATGAATTTGGAGTTTGGAATAGTATACCCTGGTGCACCCCCCTAACCCTACTATACGGGTAAACAACCATTGAAAGGGGGCGATTTTGAAAAAGGCTTCCTTGAGTAGGTTTTTCTGCCCCGCTCATCCTTTCTGCACACTCTAAACACATTCCAACCATCAGAATCACGCCAGGACACCTCGTTTTCCTAACCCTAACCCTACCCTGGGGCACACCCCTAACCCTACTACAGGGCTAAATTTCCACTGAAAAGAGTGTGATTTTGAAAAAGCCTTCCTTGAGTAGGTTTTTCTGCCCCGCTCATCCTTTCTGCACACTCTAAACACGTTCCAACCATCAGAATCATGCCAGGCTTGTCCGACCCCCGGCTCCACCCTGTTCTGCTCATGGCATGCCTAGCATGTACATGTCCAGCCTATTCTTGAGCACCCTCAACGATGGGGCTTCCACCACCTTCTGTGGAAGCCCATTTTATACCCTTGGGGTCCTAAGGAAATGCAAAGAGAGCTATCCATTGTGCTGCAGCCACATTTCGGCTGGGGCTCTGCACTGTTGTGAGCTTTTTTAGAAGTCAGGCTAAAGGTAAGACTAAATTTCAGAGTGGATGCACCTCCTCGCGGACGTTGGCATCTTCATCCTCCGATGGGAAGATTGGCTCCAGTTGTTGTCTGCCTGCTTTATGCAGCCATATTCAAAACCTTCCATATCCAAGGTTAATTCATAAAATATATGAGTCCTACCTCTAGGTGGAGCTCTTTGATTAAAAAAAGAATTTAACAAGGTGAAAAATGCAAAGGAAGGGACTGGAGAGCACGTGCAATTTTCAGGCAGCAGAGAGAAAACTAGAAGTGTGACTGATTTGCACCCTTTGGAATCTCCATTGCCTCGTTTCTGAACATCTTCAGTCTCAAAATACCTCACCAAACGTGCTGCTTACATACAGAATTTAAGCGGGAGGGTCATAGTGGCATCCATCAAATCCATCGGATAGGGAATGCCGAGCCCAGGATAAAAGCCTGGCACAGAGGAGCTCAGAGTAACCCTTGGATGAAGCGGTCTCTCTGTCGCTGCACAAGCAAGAAGCGGGATGCTTCAGCGATCTCGCAGAGCAGCAGCTTCGGCCTGTCCCAACCTGGTGCCATCCACAGAAATCCTACTTAGGACGCACCCATTGAAATGAATGGGGTACAAGACAGCTATGGCTAACTTAAGCCCATTCGCAGGTAGGAGCTCGTTATTGTTATCTTCATTATCATTGTTAATATTATATAGGTCTAAATACCACTTACCATATTTAAAATATCTGTCACTGGTGCCCCCTTTAATCTCTTGACCCTAAACCTTCTGTACGCAGAGCTTTCACTGTGGGTGCCTCGAGGTGCCTCTTCACAACCAGCTGCACTCAGGCGGTGCGTCTCCATGGTGCTGGGGTGGCCCGCGGAGGAGGCTGAGGGAGCAGGGCAGGCGATGGGCAAGGGCACTGCTCTTTCGTCCTCCCCACACTGGGCAGAAGGGGGGGGCAAGTGAGGTTGCCGGGTGAAGTAGGAAGTCACTCTCTGCTAGAACTGGTCCCGAAAGCTGGCTCTCCTTTCCCCCAGGGATTCCTAGGCGCCCTGTTCCTTATCTGGACACTTGGTGGAGTACAGGAATTCACTGCGAATTCACGCCGTGGATTTCCAGGTCAAGCCTGTGTACAGACGTTTATTGCTGTGCCCCTGTGAGCCTCCACTGACTTCCCTGTAAGGAGAGCGAGTCCTGAGGAAGGGCTGACCTCCCCACACTGCCACCCATGTCCCCACTTGGAAGTGGGGTGCACAGGCAAGTATCGCCTTTCCCCCACTTCTTCCATGTGACCTGAAAGCCACTGGCCTGGAATTCCCTGCCACTTGCAACACGAAGAAATGCAGCTCAGTTTCTAAATAAAGAAAGCGAATCAATCAAAATGGAAAGAGCTGTCTACTTCAGAGGACGGTGTTTTCAGTTTTAATATGCATTCGTTTGTCTTCAAGCCAGCCTAGCGACCACAGAGGTATTGAGCAAACGAGGAACTGCACTTGACACCAGGAAACAGGCTCACAAGTTGATAGGAGTTTTCAGAAAAAGAAAAGGAATGCTACGAAGGGGAAGTGAAAAAGAACAGATTTCTATGACTTTGGTTATTAGAGTTAGCTAATCTGTCCCGCATTATAAAATCTAATTTTGCACAAAAAGAATGGAAATATCATGTGTAAACAAATATAAGCAATGACAATGTTCTCATTAGAAGCAATTTCTTCAGATGGAGATTGACAGGACAATTAGGGGAGTTTTGCATCCACAGGTTTGCGGTAGCTAGCATAGGAGATGAAGGGGGCACCTTTTTTCCTCTTTCCCCCCATACTGATGGAAATAATTATGCCAGTGCTGGGAGTAGTTTTGGACTTGGTGTGATCAAAGGCATGACACAAAAGGAAAAGAGACCTGGAAGGCAGAGGAAAGAAACAGACTCAGGCAATTGATTCTTAGTTACAATGTTCAAAATTTAAATTCATCAGAAGCAGATCTAAGCAGAATGAAAGGCCTGAAGTTTCTCACCCCTTGGTAATCTCAACAGGTCAATTTGGTAGCAGGAGAAAGTGTGCTCTCAGCTAGGCCAGAGGTGGGCAGAATGTAGATTTGAATCTAGGGGAAATCTTTGGGTGATTTGCAATAGATTAGCAAGAATTTGGGACTGCCACTGGTTTAGCAATAATGGCAGCTATAAAATGATTTCCTCATGCCCCAAAGCATACTGCTGAAATAAGGAAAGCGTGAAGTAACTAGGAGTAGATCTTTTGCTACTGTGAAGTGCATTTAGTTCTGGCACTCAACTTTCTGGGCTCAGAATTCGAACTGCATGTCTTTTCACCAGAAGTAGGTCATGGATCACAGGGTTCTGATTTTAAAAAGAACCCAAAGCAGTGCTGCTCACAAAACAATTAACTGATCAACAGTACCCTTTTATTGATGGCTCGTTGAATTCTGTGGGGCTTAATCCCAGGAAGGAAGCCTCAGGTAAAAGGGGCTTTTGGGGGCCCTGAAGGCTCTCTTGGAATTCAGCCCCCATCGCTGGAGCCACGCAGGGAAGTGGGGAGTGAGGATGGAGACGCCTCCGAGGGTGCCGCCTACCCGGGCCATGACCCCCGGGAGCTGCGTGGCTACTGGGGAGGGTTAGAAACCTAATAATAAATAAATAGCCACCTCTCACTGGGTTGCTGTGATGTGCTCTCCGCAGATGGCCTGGAGACTTCAGCAAGTCCAAAATGGGGTGACCATATTGCTAGTGAGGACTGGTCGATATTCTATTATCCTAACCTTCTTTGAGCTACACTGGCTTTTAGTTCATTTCCAGGCCCAGTTTAAAACATCAGCATTATTATTATTATTATTATTATTATTATTTGGTGAATTGCTCAGAGGCTTTGTATTGGGCAGTATAGAAATATAAGCAATAAATAAATTAAATGTCTTTGCCTGAATGCAAGAAGCAGGAAGGAAGGATGGTCACACAGACAGTGTTTCACCATCGCTCATTATCCTCTTTGTTTTTGACCTTGCCCAGGGAAGCATCTTGCACACAATCACTGTCAGTTTAGACCACAAAACAGGGAAGTCTTCCAAAGAGAGCAAAACCAAAAAGGCCCCGCTCTGAAGAACAGAAATCACCCAGTTTTGAGAAACAGATTCATGAAGTGCCTTGAACTCTGCCTAGATCCCTGAAGGGTTGTGTATCCTCTTGCATCCGTTGCTCTGTGTTCACATGCATTCCTTTGGTCAAGGGCAGGCAGAGGCATTTTGCAGCCTGAGGGGAAGGCCGCCGCGCTGCCCCAGGTCCCATATTCCACCCACGAGAAGACAAGCTGGTCTTGCACCAGTTCTTGGAAGAAATCTGAACTGGTCGCACGCAGGGGAGCTTTTGCAATTAGGCTGTGGGACTCTTGAATCTATTTCCCAAGGCCCCGGATCTATTCCATAGAACTGCGAATATTCATCAGTGCCAGTCTTTTATAGGATGTATCTTTTCTTGTTTATTTCATGTGTTTTGTGAACTGCCCAGAGAGCTTCTGGAGGAAGTGGAGCTGGTGAATGCCAAGCCCAGTTCAGTCAAAATTCTGCTTGCTTTTGCAACTGCGGTGCAATAGGGAGGTTCACGCAGTAATCTTCCAATCAGCCAAAATCCCCCGAACGCGCTTTCCCTCGCCACTGCTCCTCCTCTTCTCATTCCTAGCTGATGAGTTTCCAGAAGAGGGCAGGCACACATATTAGCTATCCCAGCGTGCATGACCTTCTGACTCCACGTTTTGTAATTTCTGCAGCCATTCTATTATTTGTTACTTCATTCTGTGAGCCTGCCATGTTCCCCACGAGAGACTTCCTGATGCTTATCTTTATGAACAATACTTCTCAATTTCCCTGGTGAATGGCATCATGTTTCTCTCCAAGGTCACTAATGAAAACATGACCTCGAACCATCGCTCCCGACTGGCTGACAGACAGTGAAAGGGAGGCAAGAGGGTGGGCCTGCCATGGGGAGCCCCATGTTCGATTCCCCACGCAGCCATGGGGCTTGCTGGGTGACTTCGGGCCAATCCCTGACTCCCAGAACAGCCTACCTTGCAGGGGTGTTGTTGGGAGGAAAAAAGGGAGAGGAGGGCTTGTCCTCTGCATGCAAAGGAGAGCGATTCCGTGGGAGAAGAACCCTTGTGAGTCTATGCCAGCCATGCCAGAAGGATTGGTGGATTTTTTCCCTTCCTCCATTTTTGTTTGCAATTTCCCAACAATTGCCTCCAACGAAAGAAGAAATTTGCTACTCCAGCTTCAGTTCTGGCATTGCTTTCCCCCTGCTCTGGCTGGCTCTCAAGCTCCCCCCACCTGCCCTTGGAAATCATATGGGCTGTAGTATATGCCAGGCGCCATTTTGAATATGCAACCCCCAATTGGAATGATGGGCTGGAGGGGCTGCCATGTTGGGCAAACCAGGCCACTGTGGGTTATAAGCGGATTCAACAGCTCTCACATAACCCATGGTTTGTGATGGGGTCCTGGTGGCCTCTTCTGTTTCCTGTGTTGTATTTTATGTGGTTAGTTTGGCCTGTGCACACCAAGGTTGGGCATGAATGGAGTCTCCCCTTCATACCTGGACTTGTGTCAGAGGACGGGTATCTGAGCCCAGAGAACCCTCCTTCCTTTCCAGTCCTTCAGGGATTCTGCTGGGACCAGAACTGTTTCTTGCAATGAAGAGCCTTGGCTAATAATTCCAGAAGCAGCTTTCCCGAGCGTCTCTCAGAAATCTAGACCGTGACTGGAGTCTCTTCTTCATATGCAGCCTACAGCATGTGGCAGAGTGTCAGGGGCACGTTCCAGTCGAGGGATCCAACTGCTTTGATTTCATTACCGATTATGTCTTGGCCCATTTTCCATCGGTAAAACAAGATCTAGTCATTTATTCTTCATGTTAGTGATCTTGAAAAAAAGTCTTGTTCAGTTTTCACTCATCGGTTTCTTTCCTGCCTGTACCTACAAGTTTATTCTCCATTAACAGCTAAAGTATGAGTAATCATTAAGTTGTGTGGATAGCATGGATTTGTGGTCAATTTGGATACAATTATTATTAACTTGAGAGACTCACTGAGAGATGTGGCGATAGACGGAGTGACAGGGCTGACTAATGAATAACCAGCTGTGTAAATCTTTGCACTTACAGTAGCATTTAGGAGTGCGAGAGGCAGACGCTTTTCTGTATGTATGTATGCATGTATGTATGTATGAATTCATTGCATTTGTACCTTGCCCCATAGCCAGAAGGCTCTCTGGGCAGCTCACAGCATAAACAATCATAAACAATAAGACAGATGAAAACAGAAAATGGCCAAGGGCTGCCGGCAGGGCAGCGGGTGGGGCAGCTGCCTTCCCAGAGGCCTGGGACTCGGCCAAAGACCTTGGACCTGCCTGCAACCCCACCGCCGATTCACCCAGAGCTTTTCTCCAGTCCCCCCACAACCTGATTTGGGAGGAGGGAGAGCTTTTTTAGGTGTTGCTATTCTTAAACAATGGGGAGCCAGAAATCCTTGCCTGTTCATTACAAGCCACCAGGAGATCTCAATCCACTGTCTGTCCATCTGTCTCTGCTTAAGCCCGCTGATTTTGAGGGGCTGGGGCCCTTACCGGCAGTGCAGCTGCGGCCTTGAAGTCTTGAGAGACTTTTTGTAAGCTCCAGCCAGTCACCTGGAGAAAAACGTTTACAGTCGTGTGCAATTAAGAGTTTAGGCTGGGCACCTCTTCAATTAGGTAATGAAACATTGAAGCCCTAAATAGTTGGTTCTAGAGACTGATTCATGACAGATTCCTTTAGCTCCTCTTTGGTTTACATTTCCTTTTTCATGTTTGGTGTCATCTGCTTCTCTTTAAGTAGTTCCTTATTAGTCACTGGCCATCTTTGCTAATTTAGGATTGACTTCGGCACTTAGCTATTCATGCAGACGTGGCGTTGAAGTCCAGGGTCAGCCAGACCAGGTTTCCTGATACTTTCCCTCACTGCATGCCTACAAGCAGACACTCTGAAATGAGGGAGCAAACGGAGAAAGGGCTGAGAGGAATCGGAGCAAAAGCCAGACCCTGCAGTTCAGGTCGTCAGGCATTTTTAAAGGGATTTTGGGTGCAATCCTATACATGTTTAGAGAGAAGAGATCCTACAGCTCCCGGTGTTCCTCAGTCACCAAGTTTGGGATTCATGCCTATGAGCTTACCATCTAATTTTCTTTTTTTCCTTTATTCCCTTTAGTATTTGTTCTTGCATCACAGTTGTAGGACAACATCAGTACAATAAAAATATTTGTGGAGAGACCTGAATCCTTTTTCGGCAAAGTTGTATTTGGGATGACCAAAGTATATTTAGACTGCAGTCTAATTTTTTTTGTTCAGAGAGCTGTAGGTAGTATTATAAAACGACCATTAATATATGAATACACACATGTATGAACATTTTTATCGAAGTCTGCTCTGAGGGCTTTTGCTGAAGAATAGCTAATAAACTTCTTTATTTATGGCTTTATCAGAAATACTGAACACAAATCCTTTTTGAAGGAGGTCTGTATTAGATTAAGAAAGCAATATTAATATGCTGAAAAATAGGATTTAAAACTGGCTGTCAAAACAGCAGCTAAATGGCGATATAATGAAGCAGGCTCATGTCACAGAAACAGTTAGGAAAGAGGTAAGATTGGGTGGGGGTTAGAGAACAAGGTAAATGTTGAGCAATCCTTCAGAGACTCAAATTGAATTGGAGAACGGCTGAGGCAGTATTAGCTAATTCCGTTGGTTGCGACAACTCGTCCTGATCTTGTGACCACACTGGAAAAAAGGGGCCTTTACAAGAGAGCAGGACAATGTGCCACCTTTAATTAAAAGTCGCTCCTGCGCCTTCACAATATACATATTTTCCCAGAACTCGATCGCTGGGCCAAGGCTTAACAGACAATATAAACCAACCACCGTGGCCCTTTCTTTACTGGGTGGAGCTTTTGGCCAACTGGATTTATTGAGCAAGAACATCTTATCTAGCCATTGGACCCCTTCCAGTGAAGTGCTGTGCAAACCGTGATCGAAAAGTATATGGAATAAACCAGGGCAAAGCTGAGCAGTTTTTCAATGCCATAAATTAAATGGCAATGGGGGACTCACAATTACGACACTACTTGCGTATGTTGAAATGTGTATTTGCAGTTGGCCGGGACATGCGCAGCTGGGCAAGGACTCGGCATACAGCACGAAAGGGAACCAAACCACCGTGAAATTCCTGGTCAGGGTGGAGCTCCGCGGAATGGGGCTTGTTGAGTAAGCATATGCGTTCTTCTGGCTACTGCTGCTTGGGCCGGTTCTGGTTACAGATTATGCCAAGTCTGACGGCAAACTAAACTTATGGTCACGATGCATCAGCTGCCAGGGGCTCTAGGACAGATTTCAGGCTCACGCGGTGCTGTTAGTCCAACAGGGCCGGACGTGAGGAACAAGCATCGTGAGGTCTAATTCAAGGGTGGCAACAAGGTCTAAAATGGTAGCTGGCAATAAGAAGGGCAAAAAAGAGAGAATATTCCAGGGTAGGCAGGAGGTCAGAGTCCAAGCTGAAGAGAGCAGCCCTTGGTTTGAAGGTATGAGTCTGAAATTCAGGTGAAGAATCGACCCCAAATGAGGGCAGAGTGGAGGCCTTGCAGGTGCCCATCCACAGAGAGCCCCTGGACAGCAGCATTCGGAGCAGCCGTCTTCTGCACTGGGGGAAACGCACTGCCATTCCGTCCTCACTATCGTAATCAAGCAATGTATACCTCGAGATTAGCGCACCCAAATTGTATGCAAGTCCTCTCTTTGGGTGACGGATTTCTGCATTTTCTGGATACGTATTAGTGGCCGTGCTTGTTCCAAGAGTAATAGTGCAGGGAAAGGGAAGGTATTGATTATCATTATCAGTATGTCTGTATGTGTAGTACCTGAAGCTCTGCGGATGGTTTTCTGCAGTTCCTAAAAAAGAATAGAAATACAATATTAAAATACAGATAACAGTAAAACATCATAAAAGTACCCCACAGACTTTGAAACCAAATTTAAAAAGCGCCAATAGCTAACACAAATGAAATTCAGCTCGAGATCTGCCAGTAGATCATTCTCCAGCTGGAACAGGCCTCCTTTTGCTCTTGGGCTGAAGTTCACACTGTGGTTTTAGTTTTACTGGGCCTTTTGGAATCCGATTGTCCCTTAGCACCATCCCGGAGGTGTCAAGTCAGCTGGTGGCTCTTTGGTTTAACCTGCAGCAGACGCCCCCTTTGATGGCTTGCCGTTTAAGGTGAGCACCAAGAGGGCGAGTCAAGACTTGCCTTCTACTGAGCACCTTCACTGTGGACGCAGGATGTACAGATCTGTTTTGTTTTCCACTAGGCACAAAAATGCACCCGTTGGAGCCTGGCACAAATGTTGTACACTTACAGTGGAAGAATTCGAAGTCCAGGAACTTGTGCGCTGAGAACAAAACTACAATTCACATTCCTTCTACAACAACATCCAGTCCTGCTTAAGCCCAGCAGCCTGAGTCAGCGAAAGGGGTTCCCTTTGTGGCTGCTCTAGTTCAAAAATGAAGTGTCAGAAATCCTTACCAATCTCCTGCAAATCATCCAGTAGCTCTTTCTCTAGGGAGAGAAACCCCTTGACCCCCCCTCCCAAACAAGTACTCTAGAGCAGATGTGAGGACTAGAATGATACCGAAGAGCCACTGACAGATGTTGGCAACATCATTTCCAGCAAAATCAGCTTCAGTTTGGGTGCATGCAGTGGCAAGGGGTGGATGGAAAGGGAAAAGGGGAGGGCTTCAAACAGACCCTGCCTGGAAAGGGTCGTGGGTGCCTGACCGGCACATTGAGCATTGCGATGCTTGGCAGACAGTCCCATTCATGTGCGCACACTTGCTGGGGCACCTCCAGGCTGGTCCCCACACCAGGCAGGGCGTATCCCTCGCTCAGGTAGGGACTTGAGGGGGTGGCGGACGGCACCCCCGTTGCCTGGGGAGCCACTGCAGGCCAACAGGGCCCTGGGGAGAAGCGGCCACCTCCCCCATGCGCTGCTCCAAGCCCTCTTGCAAAGCAGGCAAGGAAGCCCTTTGCAGAGGCTGCTCACCTGGCCGCCTGCTTTGGGAGGAAGCTCGTGGCAGGAGGGCAGGCTGCTTGGAGGGCCACCAAGGATCCCTCCCTCGATGGACCTGCTCTGATGCGCATCCACCTGTTTCAGGTGGCGGAACAGCTTGTGCTGCCCGGGACTAATTAAGAAGTTGGTTTCCTCATCATCAGCCTTTGCACTGTGGGCAAACATGTTGCTGCTCCACTGCTCTTCGATTTTGGAAGGTTTCCTCTTTCAGGTGGCTCCTGTTTCTTCTTCATCATCATCATCATCATCATCATCCTGCATTTCCATCCCACTTCTTCAGGCAGTGCCGAGGCTTCCCTCCTCTCCGTGTTATGTCTGTCTGCATTTAAGGCTTTTCTATACCGTCCCTTCACAGACGTCTCGGGACAGCTTGGGACAGACTACAGCCTCACAACAGCCCTGGGAGGTAGGCTAGGATGGTCCACAGCCACAGTGAGGCTGAGCGCACCCCCCCCCCCCCGAGTCCCAGCCCAGCCGCCGCGGCCGCTGCCCCGCACTGGCTCCTCGGGTGTGCGTCGTTGTCCGGGGACGCGGGACCGCGTGTGCCGCAGCCTTACTCCCCGATCCCGCGGGCGGGCGGGCAAGGAGGGCCCGCAGAGGGCACGCTGACCTTGCAGGGCCGCCGCGGGAGGCCTCCGCCTCGGCGCACGCCGGACGCGCCCCAGCGGGAGCCGCTCTCCCGGGGCCGGCGGGGCGGGGGCGCCCGGCAACGGGGCTCGCCCGGCCGGAAAGGGACAGGCGGCCCGCGCGCCCCCGAGGCCCGGGCGCGCGCCTCGCCCCGGGAGGCCCGGACTCTGCCCCCGCCGGGATAAAGCGCCGGGCGCGCGGCGGCGGCGGCGGCGATGGCGATGGCGGCGGCGGCGGCGGCGAAGGGGGCGGGCGCGCGGGCGAACCTCTCGGTGGTGGTGCGCGCAGCCGGCGACCTGCGCCTGGTACGGCCGCGGACTCCCCCGCCGGGCCCCGCGCGACCCGCGGGCCGTCCCGGGAGCGCCGCGGAGGCGGGTGGCTGCCCTGCCTGCCTCGCCCTGCCTGCCCGCGGCGGGGCGGCTGCTGGGCGCGGGGGCGCGCGCGCGAGCGGGGAGGGGGCGCCCGGGGCGCGCGGCGGGGGCGGCTGGCTCGCGATCCCGCGCCGCTCGGGGGGCAGCCCGCCGCTGAGCCGGCGAGCCCCGCATCGGCCCCTGGGGCTGCGCGCTGGACGCGGGGCCCTCGCTGCACCACGACCGCGCAGGGCTGTGCCCGGTCGCTTCGGGCAGAGCCCCATTTGCCGCTGGGTCGGCGCGTTATATCCCGCCTCCCTCCCTCTTGCACGGCGCCCGAGCAGCCCTCCTGCTCTCCCTGCCAGCCCCCCAACGACCCTGTGAGGTAGGTCAGGCTGCGAGGCAGTGCCTGACCCCAAGTCGCTCCTGAGGACTAGAAACCCTATCTCCAGAATCCTAGGCCAGTGCCCTAACCACTACCGGGCAGCACACTGCCTCTAACTGTGGACAGTGAGACTTACTTCCGAGTAAACATGCACAGGCCTGAGCTGTCTGGTGTGATCATGTAATTTAACTCTGTGCACATGTATTTGGAAGCTAACCCTACTGGATACAGTGCGATTCACTTTTAAATAAACTGCCTTACCATTGCACTGCACATTACGATTGCACTGTAGGGGAAAGGGAAGGCAATCCTAAAAACTAGTATTTTTAGTTTCGTTAAAGTAGAGACTTAAGCCGTTTGTTTTGCATGCAGAAGAGGCCAGCAGCATGGCTCATGCCCCAAAATCAAAGGTTTCGGCGTGGTCTTCACAGATTACAGGTTGGCCAGTAGTTTGGACTGTGCATGCCCAGGTGCTCTCCAGTTCCAGATCGGCCAGTTCTGGCCTCGAATGTCATGGCACCTTTAGAGCGTCATTAGTGGGGTCTTGGGAGAATTCAAAGGTGAAAGGCCCATAGGCACCAGGTGACCCGCTCTGGTTATGGCATTTCACAATTGGGGTGCCCCCACTGAAAAGGCCCTTCCTTTGCTTCTGCTTCCACGTTCCTGGTGTGTTAGAAAGTTTGCCATCACTGGGCACAAGAACACGACAGCCGGAGCATGTGCTCAGGCGGAGTCCGCTTGCGATTCCCTCATTGCTTGCTGCTTTCTGCCTCAGTTGGCCTTATCAGAATCCTGTACCTGTACCTATAACAGAGTAAACAGCAGAAAAGCTGATTTTTTTGCCTATTTTGTTTCCTTGCAGGAAAATCGACCAGTGCCTGAACCTGGCCCCAATGGTAGGTCTCTAGTGAATTGAAAACATGTAACCCTCTGTTTTATTTATTCATTTGAAAATATATACCTATTGTTTTCCACTTTAGAAATCCTCAAGTGCTTTGCAACAGTTTATAAAAGCACAGCAACAGTTTGACAAAGTGGAAAAAACCAGGGCATTCAAATGAGCTTTGTTGAAAGCATGGGCTCATTAATGCCACACGTCTTGCAGAAATAAGCTCACTGGGGGGTTGAGGGTGCCACGTGCTGGAAGGCCTCTCGCTACAAGGACGTGGCAAGTCCTCCCTGATTTCTCCACTCCCGAGCTCTAACCACTGGGCAACACTCCCTCTCTACCTTCCACCCACTTTGGTATGCTTGCTCAGCACTTGTGATGATGACGGTGCAAGGCAGAACGCAAGCGGGACCTGTGTCCAGAAAGTGGCCACCCTCGCGGAGACAGGGAGCGTGTGCAAGAAAGGCTGAGCCGTGACTCGGCAAGGTCTTTGGGAGAGAAGCCGCGGCCGACGACCGGCAAATGCAGCCGCCACAGTTCGAACTTTTCTGCCCTTGATACCATATCACTGAAATGTTCTACCAACTCTGCTGGCAGGACCAGGAAAAGAAATGTCAACATGGCTGGCAGATAATTTGAAGCACAAATATTTAAAAGCCAACTCCTTGTCTTTTTATTCATTTCTTGGCATGGGGTTAAATGGAGGACGCAGCAGAGCACTACACAAGCTGCAACTCGCAGGCCTGGCATGGCGGGGCATGATGGGAGTTGTAGGCCTTGTTTGCCTGACTTTGCATAGGGTTGCATCTGTGCTGCTCTTTGCATCTTCAGTCATTCTTGGATCCTTGTTTCCTCCTCAACTCGCATCAGATTGCCTCCTTGGTCGACATCCTTGACACTGGTGGGACGTAACCTCATTTGCTGACTTAAGTCCTGTTGACTTCAGAGGGCTTAGCTTTACGGCCAGCCAACTCTGGATTGGGTCCGTTGCCTTTAATGCCTTCGTGCTGCGGATAACAGATTTCTGAGCCGAGGTTTCACTCCCCAATGTGTCTTTGCTAGAGGTGTTGCTGAAGATGCATTCGGTCGGGATCTGTGGCTCTGATGTCCACTACTGGCAGCACGGGCGGATCGGGGATTTTGTGGTGAAGAACCCAATGGTGCTGGGCCACGAAGCTTCGGGAACCGTCATCCAAGTGGGCTCCTCAGTGACCAAGCTAAAGGAAGGTGAGCAGAGAGTGCTCCCCAGTCGGTCGACACCTTATCCCTCCATGGCTGATGGGTTGGCTTCCCTTCATAACAATGTTTATAGATGGTGGAAGGGCACACTTCTCGCTCTTCTGACCCTCTGAGACTCAAGTCCCTGCAGAAAAGCTGCTTCTACAGGAAAGCAGGATTGGAGGTACATACACGATCAAATTCCCCGGACCCCTCCTCAAATGGTGCTGAAGTTTTACAGCATTCCAGGAAAGCTGTAATTGGGTTGGGTGATAGAAGTAGGACATGTATGTTTCACCTAGATAAGATACATGCACGTGTTCGGTTTGCAGAAGTCCGCCAACAGATCCACTCTTTGCATGACGGACTCGGCGCTGTTGCATTTCTGACTGTCCCACAGGTGACAGGGTGGCTATTGAGCCTGGAGTCCCCCGGGAGGTGGACGAATACTGCAAAACCGGGCGGTACAACCTGTCTCCCACCATCTTCTTCTGCGCCACCCCGCCTGACGATGGGAATCTATGCCGCTACTACAAGCACGATGCCAACTTTTGCTACAAGTTAGTTGCAAATTCCCACTGGGGACCGGGGCTTGTGGAGCGAGGGCAGCCATACTGAATTCTTCCTCTGGGTAGGAGGGAAATGGAAAAGGGAGAGGAATTTTGCTCTTACCGGTCTAGACCAGAGGATGGCATGGCTGAGTTGCAGGATAAAATAGGAAATACTAGCTTAACAAAGAACAAAACAGGAAGGTTGGCACATCATCTTCATCATCATTCTGCGGTACTCTTCTTGTTTTCAGCTCTAGTAAAAGTGGCAATTAAGAGTTTCTGTTGACTTCCGCCCATTGGCAATTGACTGAAAATATTTCTAGATGGTGCACCATAAAAATTAAACCAATTGAGGTCAGTTGTGAACTTTACTACTGATAGTGGCATGTCTGTGGGTAGAGATTGCAGATGAGTTCAGATGTACTACAACATGGTTTATGTTAATCATGGACAGTTGCTTTAGCCACAAGTTGCCTTTCAGACAAGTAAAGAAACTGTGGCTTGTTCTCCATATTTTTCCCTCCTATCCATTTTGCCAGCCTGTGGGAGTGTTTTGTTTTCAAGATAGCAGTGCAAACAAGCCAGGAATGGTCCTGGGTTCAGATATTAGAACATGCTGGGGCTTAAACCAGAGTTCACAACCCAACAACTAACTACGGGGTCTCTCTCTTGTTGTTATTAAGAAAACATGGCTTGTTTGTAGGGAAGGATCCAGATGTAATAATGAACCAGGTGACAACAACCCGCTCCTCATCTTATTGTACAAACCAGGCCTGTGTATGTTCTGGGTCTTGGAAAGAATTCCTGAATTGGACCCACTTAAATGGATTCTGGAACTATTGTGCAGGATCCCACTAAGAAACAAGCTTTGTCTTGCTTTCTTAATGCTTGCATATGTTTCTATTCGCTCCAGCACAACTTTTAAGAACTGCAATGGGGGAAAACAATAATATAGAGCACCTCACAGCTGTCTTGGGTGATCCTGTTACATATTTCCTCTTGAACAGTGTGTGTTCTGTTTTCCACCTCTCTCCCCATGCAAATGTCAAGTTTCCTGATTTCTGGTTAACAGGTTGAGAAATGTTGCTGGTGCCGTGACACAATAAAAGGGTCTGCGTGTTTGTAAAAAATTCAGAAAGTGCCCGAGGAATTGTTCTAAAAAAAGCAGGAGTCTAGCAATTAGGTGTCTTCTTAAAATACTAGGTTTCTTCAGCATTAAATAAAGCATTAAATAAGACAGACTGTGAGTAAAGGGTATATGCCTGAGATTAGCTTCATGTTTAAAACAAAGAAGGCGATTTTGTCCCCGCACACAATTAACTTGTTGGATTTCTTGTGGCCAAGAGCTTTGGGGTGTAATTGCATGTGTGGCTTTGAAAAGGGTTTGGCAGCTGGCATAAGATTTATCCTCAGTTTTCTGAGTGTCACTAAATCTCTTAATAGCCAGTAATGAATGACAAGATTATGGACCTTGCCCAGTGGCTTCTCGCATGATTAGTCAGAGAAACAGGATTGCTAAGACTGAAAGGATCGGGGGGGGGGGGGGGAGATAGAGGAAAAACCATAGATGGGTGTTGAGTGAGCATCTGTCCCCCATCAGAAGAGATCACATTTCCTTTGGGATGCTTCCTGCACACAGTGTTGGCAGAAGAAGGTTCCACACCTCCCAGGTGCCCAGGCCGCCTGGATGGCCTTTTTCCTGTCCAAACATGCATAGAATTGCAGCCTTGGATACATAAATTGCCAATAATACCAATCATATTACCAATAATTTTCCTATAACCCAAGTCAGTAATTCAGAGGCATTTCCAATGTTAAGGTGAAATCACCCACATCTTAGTGGGTCTACGGCTGCATCTCAGAACTGGGGCAGGAGCTTTGGACAGGACTAAGTGGAAGGGAGTGGACAGTTTGGCCTGTGAAAGTCCTAAATACGCAGCTCTTTTCCACCATTGGCCTGTGGAGGCCGAACAGCAGCTGATAGATCGCCATTCCATATTATGCGTTTAGAACGTCCATTCTGGAAGTGGAAAACTGAGCCTGTGTTTCCCCTTCCGCACAACGTTTCCCCTGTGGCTTTGTTGCAGGCTTCCAGACAACGTCAGCTTTGAGGAGGGGGCGCTTGTGGAGCCGCTCTCGGTGGGGATCCACGCCTGCAGACGAGCCGGGGTGACTCTGGGCAGCCAAGTCTTCATCTGTGGGGCTGGTAAGGACTCGCCAATGCCACGCACTCGCTGCTTGTCCTCGTCACACTCCCCCTGTGCCACAGGGCATGGTGCCCTCGCAGCTTTGTGCTCCTGCTCTATGATTGTGCTCTTCTGGTTGTTGTTACAGGTACAGGTTGTGGGAGAGCAGCTTAAGCTTTTGTGCAATGAATAAACAGGCCGCCATTCTCTCCCCCTCCCTCTCTGCTCTTCTTCCAGGACCCATTGGGCTCGTGACCTTGCTCATGGCGAAAGCAATGGGGGCCGCACGGGTGGCGATGAGCGGTAAGGAGCACCGCGGGCTGGGCGCTTGCGCTGCGTGCGCTTCTGTCCCCCATGCTCATGCAGGCTTTGGACGAGGATTTCCACTTCTGTGGTTCCCGGGAGAGACAGCCAGTGGGGCAAGGCAGGTGGGGTGTTGGACTGGGACCGGGGCATGTGGGTTTTAGTCCCGCTCAGCCATAAAGCTCACTGGCTTGCTATGGACACTCAGCCTAACCTACCTTACAGGGTTGTTGGGAGGATAAATGGAGAGGAGGAGGAGAACCATGCCACCCCCTTTGCACCTCGCAAAATGAAACAGGCAGGATAAAAAATTAATAACAAAGAAAGAAGTTCAGATCGCAGGCAGGACCCACTGCCGACTGTTTCAAGTGGAAAGCTGATCATTAGCTCCATCGTTATTCTTGTTGCATGATGTTGCACTCCTTGCAAGGAGCCCGTGGCTCGCATCAGTCTCCTCCTCTTCATCTTAACCTCACAGCAACAGCCCTGTGAAGTAGGCCAGGCTGGGGGTCA
Organism: Varanus salvator macromaculatus; assembly: GCA_023646645.1. Lineage (NCBI taxonomy): Eukaryota > Metazoa > Chordata > Lepidosauria > Squamata > Varanidae > Varanus > Varanus salvator. The sequence goes on from JAIXND010000786.1 coordinate 458,214, forward strand.
GTGATTGGGCCAGGCTCCTCAGTGAGCTTCATGGCTTCATGGCAAAGAGAATTCAGGTCTCCCAGGCCCAGGCTGACTCTCTAACCACTGCAATTAATTTAGCAGACGCGCAATGCTCTCCGGGCCTGTGCCGAGTTCGGCGGGGCCTCGCGCGTGTGTGTAGGATTGCAGCTTTAATGCAGCGTGACCCTTCATGGACCGGCGCCCACTTGGTCACTTGCATGGAATGCTTTCCACAGTCAGCAAACACATGACATTTGATAGTCCAGCGAGACGGTGGGAGGGCGGCAGAGAAGTGAGCAGCTGGGTCAAGATGTCATTGCATGCGAGAGGTACAGTAGATCTGTGATATTTCAGCACAGAGCTCAAATATGCACAGCCAGACAATTCTTCAGTGGATGTGAATCTCTTCTCGAGATCTTAACAATCAGGGAACAAAAAGTTTGAAACACCTTAAAAGCTAACACATTTATTGTGCCCAAAGGTTTCATGGGCCGGATCGCCTTGGCTGGAACAAGCCGTGACCCACAATGGGCTCTAATCTCTGTACACAGGGTGACCCTTGAGCTGACGCCAACTCTCTCCTGTTTACACAGGGGGAATGTTAATTCTGCAGTCTGAGGCTGTTGTGCAAAGCCTCGTTCCGGTCCAGCGGTTGGCGGAGAGCACAGGCTATAGGGAGCGGGATGTGTGGGGAGGCATGAGGGGGGCCCACCAGTCAAATTGAGCTGGCTTGGAGTCACAGCCTGGTTCTCCAGGCTTCTCCTGGGGGGTCTCGCCCCTTCCCCCACCACTGATATTCTGGTGCATTCCCAGCTCTTATGTGGCTCCTTTCCCAGTGGCCTTGTTGGGTGGGAATTCTGGGAGTTGTGGTCCAAATGCCTCTGAAGGCCACCAGGTTGGAGAAGCTGCTCTGGAAGCTTCATCTGCATGTGGAGCCCTTTTGGTGCATGGGCGGAGGAGGAAGCAATGCCCAGCGGCTTGCTGAGAAGAGCTCCCCACATCTGGCTTGGCCGTGCTGTGTCTCTTCTCCCGGCGGACAAAGGGAGGTGGAAGGACTAGGACGCTGCGGCCCCTGGCCCTGCAACCTGGGGATCGGGAGAAGCAGGGGCCTTTTGGCACCGCTGTGGGGACTCTCCTTTCATTTCTCCCCTTCCCTCCCAGTTCTGGTGCAAGTGCTTCTCCTACACAGGTGTGCGAGAGGGCAGCCTGGTTTGACCGAACGGCTGTTACTTCCCTGCTTGTCCAATGGAAGAGTTCATTCTGTTTCCAAACCTGCATTTTTCCTTTGTAGATCTGTCTGCTCCACGGCTTGAAAAAGCCAAGGAGATGGGGGCAGATTTCACCATCCAGGTGAAGAATGAGAGTCCCGAGGACGTGGCTGGGATGGTGAAAGCCAGCCTTGGCTGCATGCCGGACATCACTGTGGAGTGCACTGGAGCGCAGGCTTCCATCCAGGCGGGAATCTACGTGAGTGTCCCTGCTTGTGGAGTGACCACACCCCTGGCCAGTGTTGCACCTCCTGATGGAGAAGGGGTTGACTCTCTTTCAGCCTCTCGGGGGCTGCAAATGCAGAAGGGGCAGGACTCGATCGTTCGGTAAAACCAACATAGCCCTGCCTAGTGCTCTTCCTCCTGCTGCCTTGGAGAAGTGAGTCAGTTTGGGGGAATGTCTGCACAGAAGCCAGGAGAGCAGGAAACTGTTGGAGGTCCGGGCAGGGCAAGGGGGCTGAGTGGGCAGAGTTGAGCAGGAACACCTGCGTGACACCTGGAGAGCCGTTGCCCTTGTTGGCGGCCACAACACTGCCCAAGATGGACTGGCGGTCCCGCTCCAAGTGGGACGGCGTCCTGAGAGGCTACGGTCCTTTAAGCTCCCAGTTAGGCCTGTCCCATTCTCAGGGTGTTTCATTCATCACTGGCTGTTTTGGAAGTCAACGGCGCCGATTTGAAGGCCCCGCCGCTTCTCGTGCTGTTACCACCTCTGCAGGAGCAGGCCTCCTCCACTGGTCTGGTGGGTGAGGCACACTAATTTGGGCTCTCCCGTTGTGCCCGCAGGCGACCCGCTCCGGAGGAACTCTGGTTTTGGTGGGGTTGGGGCCCGAGATGGTCACCTTGCCCATCGTGAATGCCGCCGTGCGGGAAGTGGATATCCGAGGGATATTTCGGTACTGCAACACGTAAGTGCGCTCTGGGCCAGAGGGCCAAACAGTGATCTAGTCTGAATTGCACTAGGGGAAAATGGAGGGCCTTTAACGATGCGTTGGAATTGAACCCTCCAGTTGTGTAATACAGGGGTTGGCACACACAGACCGTGGGTTCAGTGTGTGTAGCCATTCAAGGGAAAGTTGGCAGCGCAAAGGTTTCTCCCGTTCATCCCAGATGCAGGCAGGTTTCTGAATATACGTATTTCGTGTATATTTTTCCATAGGATCGAGTCATTCTGCATGCATTTTACACACGTACACATTTGTACATGCAGTTTTAAATCTGCACATTTCAAATCTTCAAATGCATGTATGTTTGTGTGTTTACACATGCATGCATACAGAAGCATTGGCATATACATTTCTGAACTGCATCCAAACTTGGGAAAATCACAGATTTAGATGTCCATGTTCCAGGTTGTGCTTTAGTTTGGGAGTTCAAATCTGGTAATTTTGCATGGAAAGGTGATGCAAAGGGCTTACCATTTTTACTGCATTCCCATCCTGAGACCCTGAGGAAGGGTGGGATAGAAAAGCTTTAAATAAATGAATACGAATTAAAAAAACAGCTGGAGACTTAGGTGACAAATTGTAGAAGGCGAGCACTTTTACAAACATTAGCTCTGCAAAGAGCTTGATGGGCTCAGAACCGTCGCCCGCGGGGAGGGCTGAGAGGCGGCCCAAAGGGCCCAACTGAGGGAACAAGTCCTCCGTAACATTTTGTCTTGGGGTGTGTGAGGACAACAGCACTGTATGGGAACATATATTTGAACTGGAGCAGAACGGCACTTGGTACAGTGTCAATAATCCAGGCAGCGAATGTTGCGTCACCTTCCGAACATTTTACCCACTACAGAGAGAGAGACTGTACTGAACAAACAGAGTTAAAAAGCAGAGCTTTAAAAATCCCCTAAGTGGGGATCTCACACACGATTTCCTGGTGGAGTAGCTTTTCTCTGGGCTTTGGAAAGCGCCCATTTGCTTTTCCTTTTCTAATGCCCTCTGCCAGCTGCAACCTGGTGTCAGAGTTATATACTTAGAAGTAAAGACTTCTGAACGCAGGGATTTCTGATGGGGCTCATGAGCTTGCCTATAACAGTCATGTTTGTTTCCCTGGGCTCGCTTTTTTCCGGCACTTTTGGTGGGATGGGAGGTGGGCTGAGAGGGTGACAGACATTTTACCAGCCACCTGTAATCACCCCAAAATAATCTAGTGACTCCAATCTATTTTCTGCCCTCCCTGGTTTTCATGCATCGGTGTAAACCGTTAACACTGAATATCGCCACAATTTCAATTAATTGTCTGACAGTAGGATATCTTCCTAAAATAAAACTGTGCTTAATACGTGACTCACTAGCTTGTAAAGCTCTTAGCAAATGTTTAAACGAGCTGTTAAAACAAGTAAGCCATTGGTATGAGATCGCCTTCTCCAACCTGTTGTTTGGCAGATGCTTTGGACTACAACTCCCAGCAGCCCTAGCTGGTATGACCATGAGCCAACATGGTCTCCATCCTAGAGTCTTTAAAGAACTCAAATATGAAATTGCTGCTCTTCTAACCAAACTATGTAACCGGTCCCTCAGGTCAGTCTCTGTTCTGCAGGATAGGAGCCCGGCTAATGCTAAGCCGATTTTCAAAAAGGGATCCAGGAAGGATCTGGGAAAATCACAGGCCATTTAGCTTAATGCCTGATCCAGGTAAATTGGTTGAAAGTGCTATTAAATATAAAATGGATAAGCATATAGAAGCATGCTTATCTACCAAAATCTTCCAGATCACATGAAGTCCTTGTTCCCCTTTACTCAGCACAGGTGAGGCCTCACCTGGAGTCCTGTGTCCAGTTGTGGGGACTGGAGTGTAGGAAAGATGCAGACAAGCTAAAAAATGGGTTCAGAGAAACGGGTTCAGGATGATCCAGGACCGGAAACAAGCCCTGTGAGGAGAGATGGAAAGAATTGGGCCCGTTTAGCCTAGAGAAGAGAAGACTGAGGGGGGGCAGGATCTCTTCGAGCGTCCCAGAGGGCAGGAATGGAGTAACGGGCTCGTGCTCTAAGAAGCCAGGTTCCAGCCAGATATCAGGAAGCGTTTTCGGACTGCATGAGTGATATGCCAACGCTGCCAGTTTGCTGGGGAGGCGGTGGGCTCTCCCAGACTGGAGGCACTCAAGATGCAGCTGGGCGGCCACCTGGGAGGGGTGGTTGAACTGGGAGTCCTGCACTGAGCAGGGGCTGGCCCCTCTGGCCCTCCCGACTCTGTTACCTGGTGATTCTGAGCTGTGCTGAAGAAGAAGCCGCATGACTTCCGCAAAGGGAGGTCCCGTCTCATAACCTCTCAGAGTTCCTTGAGCGTGTCAACAAACATGGGTGGGGCGATCCCTTCGGGCCACCGGGGTCTCTTGACAGAGTCGCTCGCCGGAGGCACCTGGGCAAACTCCGCATGTGGCAAGGGGTCTTCTTATGGACCAGTTATTGTTAAAGAGGGGAATCCAGAGCCTCGCAATCCACGGCACATCCTCTCCGTGCTGGGATGTGAACGGAAATCCCGAGGAATCAGGAGGCTGTCCTTGAGCTCGTGTCATCGCAGTGCGTTTCCCAGAGGCAGCTGCGCGGCTGCTGTGGGACCAGGATGCTGGATTGGAGGGCTCCTCGGCCCAATCCAGCCTGGTTCTTTTTCTGTTCCAGTGGTCAGGAATGCTGGGAATCGCACTCGGAAACATTTGCAGAAAGGAGGACGTACAGCAGCCCTGTGCCGCCCCAGCTCGCAGCGCTGCCAACATGGCAGTCCTGCTGGGTCTGCGTGACGCCGGCTGCAGACGCCAGAAGCCCCTTAATCAGCTGTTGTCCCCGTTCCCTTGCAGGTGGCCGATGGCGATCGCTATGCTTGCCTCCAAAAAAGTGGACGTCCAGCCTTTGGTGACCCATCGCTTCCCTTTGGAAAAGGCCTTGGAGGCTTTCGAGGCAACCAGGAAGGGTGTCGGGATAAAAATTATGCTGAAGTGTGATCCCAATGACCAGAATCCTTAAAGAAGCCCCCCAGACCTGAGAACCAGCCTGCCTGGGGTGGGGGGGGGGGGGGGGGCATGAACAGGGAAGGCTTTTTCTTTCGACAACCGAAAGTTAAGCACGGCAAATAAACAAAGAGAGCATTGCATAGGAAACACAGGTTAGATGAAATTATTTGAGACTATTAGCTATTGAAAGTGAAAAGGTGGCCTTCGGATCAGGCAAATGACCGAAATCAGTCAGAAGGATGGCGGATAGCAGGCCCAAAGCTGAGCCACACGCTGAGAAAGGTCATGGGAATGCGTCCAGCGTTGGGCTGTACTACCTTAAGCCCCCTGTCCGAGGCATGCTCCGTGTGGCAAGTGCCCCCGAGAGCTCGCGGGAGCTGCCGCGACAGGATCCTGCGGCACGGCCCAGAGCGCCCCTGCGAGGGAATCCATTCCCTGCCCCAGCCCATCTTCTGCTTCCCCCTCCTGCCCGTCCACAGCCAGGCTGGGTCCGAGGGGCTTCCCATGGGGGGCTGCCTTGCCCTAAGCGGCCTCTGGCCCCCCTCGCCCTGTGCAGGCGACACTGGCCGGCAGGGCCTCTCCGCCTGCCAGAGTGGGCTCTGCTCCAGCCCCGCGGGAGACGCTGCGGGGCCGCTTGTGCGACGATGGACGGCCTCCTCCTTGGCAAGTGCCCCAAGAGAGGTGCTTCCTGCTCGTGTTGCGGCCCTGAAGGGGGCGGCTGTCGGCCTGTCTCGACAAGCAGCAAACGAGCACTGGGGCTGTGATTGGGACGGGTGGAGCGGCAACGTGCCCGGCTGCTCCTCAACAAGCCCTTGCGGGTCCGTGGCCACTGCCTGGACAGAAGCGCCTCCTGCGCTAGTCTACCCACGAGGGCCTCCTGGAAGCCACTGAGATGCCACCACGTAGTTCTGTTGCTCCAACGCTGATTCTTAGGAAATGCTGTACGTCAAAGCTCAGGATAAACGTGGGAATAAAGTCTTGCTCTCAGAACAGTTCGCAAATGGCTAAAACAATAAAACAACATCACAGGTGTCCATAAAATCTATACAAAATACAAGCAGATTCCCAAAAATGAACATCCACAACAAAGAATAAAATAATGACATACTGAGCCACTGCGACCAGTCATGATAAAAACACACCTCTGGTCAACAGGTAAAACAACAGAAAGCTAAAAAGGGTTTTGACCTGGTGTGTAATGTGTACAATGTTGGCAGCGGTGCACCTCCCTGACAAAGTGTTTCCATGAATGGGTATCGCTACCAAAAAAGGCCCTCCTCTCTGTAGCTGCCTTCCTTTAAAGGTGGCTCTCGTATTGTCTTGATCAGACCCACCAAACATGACCCAAAATGTGGGCAAGGGTTATCATGGAAGTCCCAACGGCCGATCGCTGTGGCTGGGCTTGGATGGCGCAACAGGCAACTGTTGGGGTTCTTCTGGATCACGGGTCTCTTGTCCTGTTGATAAAAATACTAAACGCTAAAAGGGAAGGCCGGTTGCGCAGCAACAGCACCTGGGCAATGACCTGAGCAGACGCAAAGTTGATCTGGTCATGTGCTCTGCCTGCTATGGGGAGAAGTCCTGTAATTCTATTTACATTGAAATACTCTAGCGTTTTGACTATAATTAGGAAATAGCCCGTGCAAATTTTACACAAAGGTGTGTCTGTTGGATATGTGTAGGTGATTGTTCTCAAAGTTCATTCTGATGTCCTTGTTGCGTGTGCCTCGGTCAACGGGGCCGTCAGCTGCAAAAGGATATTGAAGGTGCGGAAAAGGGACCTCGGATGGCAGCAGCTCCCCTAGGAGGAAAGTCTGAACAGCTGAGATGGTTTTGTGCAGGAAAAGGGTGATGGATTTTGTGTAGAGAAAAGGAAGTGTGACGTGGGTGTTCTGGACCCGTGGGTGTTCTGGAGTGAAGTTACGCCGGCGGCTGAATTGTTCCCATGCCCAGTTCAAGGACTGGGTGCTTGAAGGCCCCGAAGGGCTTGGGGTGTCGGAATTTGAAGGAAAGACACCACCTGCCCATGCGCTAATAGAGCATGTTTAAGCCCATCCCCAAATCCCATCGTTAGGGAAAGTGGAATAATGCATCCTCGAAGGAGGGGGCTCCGTTGCCATGACACCCCGTCTCCGGGGTACCCCCTCAAAGGAGGTCTGACTTGCGCCAGTGTGGTATGTTTTCCATTACTAGGTCAAAAGACTCCCAAGTTCAGCCAGGGATTTTAAATCGTATGCTTTCGACTGGCTGACTCATTCCCCACCTCCTTTCGGACTGCCTCTTAATTATGGTGCGTAATCTCGCTATTGTGGTTTCAATGTCTAGCTGCTTAGCTTTATGTACTCAGCCCTGAAATCCGGTGTTTGGATGAAGATGCTACACAGAAACCTTTACAACAGAGAAAAAGCTGCCGCTCGCATAGCCTGGTTCCGGCGTGATGGAAAATGGGCTGGGAGTTGTGCTGACTACACAAAGTCCTACCTCCTCCAACCCTCGGGTGCAGACCCACGTCCCGTATAAATCGGCACAGCACCGTCTCTGCACAGAGGGCTTCAAAAGGACAGGTTGGGCCGGCTGCGGGCTTCCTGGCAGAAAAGAGGCGCAGAAGCAGCAGGAGAAAGCAAGGACAGAGGCTGTGGTACATGGAGGAAGAATACACAGGTGTTGCAATGGCATGACTTTGGGCATTGGGTTGAAGGTGATGGGAGCTGGAGTCCCGTACTGTCTGGAGGACTTCAGGTGCCCCACCCCAGCCACGGGTGAGCTCCAGGGAAGTGGCTTGCAGCCACCGTGTGCTGTCTGCTTGCCCCAATTTGGGGTGCTTGGCACCAATGCCGAGAGGGAGGGACGGGGCAACCAGCCCGTGGCAGCCCCCACCCCCGTGAGGCGGTCTGACACAGTGGGCAAGCCTTCCGTGCAGGGGTACACCTAGAAGCCCCGGCCGTCCCCATAGCTACATCCCAAAGGAGCATCAGGCATCCAGGCAGAGGTGCTGATCTGGCCAGCAAACCAGTTCTAGCCGTTCTCATCCGCCCAGGAGCAGGTCCGAGTTTCCTGTTCGGGGTCAATGCATCCCCCAGTCTTTGCACCATGTGAGAGCCAAAGATGGTCCCTGCCTGATCAGGCCAAGGGCTGGACCAGCACTCTGTGCACACGGGCCAACCAGCTGCCCAGCGGAGACCCACAAGCACGTCCTGGAGGCCACAGGCGCCCACCGGCATCCATGAACAGCCCCACGACCCGCGTGCCCCCGAATTCTTTTCTCCATGAATTCTCCGATCCTCATTTAAAGCCCTTGGCGGCCACCGCCTCGTCCCGTGGAAATGAATTCCGTAGTTTAACTACATGCTGTGGCAAGATAGCCTTCCTTATCTCTGGACTGAGTCTTCCCCCAGTCAGGACAGCCCCCCTGGGGTCCAGGATCCTAAAAGGAACATAAATCAATTTCCCATCAGCTACTGGGGCTAGAGGCCCCCGTCCCTGTTTCGACCTGGGGCTCACTATTTATTTTATTTATATTTTATTTATTTATTTAAATATTTATATGCCGCCCCTTGCAGCAGCCTCGGGGTGGCTCACAACATAGCCCGTGTGCCTCAGAGTGCCACCCTCGGGTCCCTGCAGCATTGCTGCTGGGGCGAAGAGCGGGCAGCCGGTGCCCCAAGGAGCGCATGTGCCCAGCAGTCCCTCCAGCAGAGGGAGACGTCCCCTGAGAAGGAGGCGGCTGCGGGTGCAAGACGCTGTGCCCTTGAGCCCTGGGCAGCTACGTGTGGTGGCTCACGAACCGCCTTGGTGCTGGTGTGAGTCACCTCTGGGGCTTCGGCACTGCAAGGCGGGACTGTTACATGTGGCACTTCCAGGAACAGGCAGGGCTCCTTCTGGTCCTCCCCAGGAAGCAGTGAGCAGGCTGGCCTGGAAACATATTGACGTATGTTATCTAACAGCATCATTTCAAAATTTGATCTTAGTTTCTGGTCAGGCCCTGGAATGTCTTGAAGTGGCTTTCCTGCTCTCACCACACCCTAATATTGTCTTCCTGAGACGATAAAATAATTTGTTTCATGGATTTATGTCTGCATCAGTGCGTTTTGGCTTGAATCATGCAAATGGTGGCAGTGAATTAGCATGAGAAGAACGTCATGCCCTTAGACTCGTTTCTAGCCTTGCCCTCCAAGTTCGCACGGAGGCGAGGGCTCACCTGGCCGCCCAGTGTTCCACTGTCAAGGAAATGCCATTTCCAATGAAATGGCTGAATTGGGGTTTTGCATTTACTGTTCAGATTTCGATACTGTTCGACAGCCAAAACTTTCTGGGGGGTCCACAATAGCTGAAACCAGGGAAGGAGGCATTAAGAGGCAGCATGATACACGGGGCCCCATGAGGCCCCCCTCGTGCAGCATCGCCCCCTTTAACCAGGCTGAAGCTGCTCTTTGCCCCTAGGTGTTCATTGGCACGCGATGCGCCATTTCAGTTGTTTGTACAGGCCTAGATTTTTTAAAATGGGTTTTTTAGCTGTTTAAACTGTTTTAAATTGTGCATACTGAAATAACATGCTGTATTTTATTGCATGAGTGTTTTTGCTGTACAGTATCCAGAGAATTTTGGCTATTGAGCAGTACAGAAAGGACATCGTGATGGCGATGGTATGCAGGTACTTTTGTTTAAATTTAAACAGTATGCAACCAAAGAAAGAACTGCAGGATGGTAAAGATTTAAGAATGAGAAAATAAACATTATTTCCCTTGGAAAACAAGGAAGGGAAAAACTAAATCTACGCAGTACTATCAGCTGTTTTTAGTCCAATAATAAAGATATGCTCCGATCAGTGTACATAGTGAGTAAGGTTATGTCATTATTGAATTATTGCTCCCAAACATAATGAATGTCAACAAAACGATTGGTCATAAAAACATTTCACGACAGCCCATATTCTCAAGAAGCCCCAGACACACAATAGGACAGACTGCAGGCCCTCTGGGCAATGAACCGTTGAGCTCTTTGCTCCGTTTCCTCCACTGACGTGGCCGGACTACTCCAGAGGTGCAACCCAGTGCAGCAACAGCCAAGCAGGGCAGGACACATGGTGGCGGTGTCTTTGCCTCCTATTTATGTCACCGCCACCCTGAGACCCTGTAAAGGGCAGGATACCAAAATTTTAAAATAAATAATAAATATTTGTCCCTTAGGAAGTATTTGGAATGATCTCCGAGAAGGCGGAGTGGGGCACGTGTAGCAGGAGGCAGATGTGGGAGGCAGCAGCAAGATACCAGAAGAGAGAGAGACTTGTGGGCCACACAGTCTGTCTTGCGCTCCCGGCACCGACACGGAAGGGTGCCGTCCTTCCACCTGCGTGCGCCAAAGATTAAGCTGCGCAGCTGATGAGCTTTTCTAAATGGAAGGGGAGGAAGAACCACTGGGCCCTTGGTCTTCCGCAGCAACATGGCTTGAGTCGGCCCTGTTTCAAAATGAGGACCTGCACACCTGTCTGGAGGAGCCCGGTGTTTTTCCAGACTGAGCCCTGTCAGTAAAAATAGGACCTGGGGTGGAGTCTGGCGGGGCAGGGGTTAAATGCAAACTTTCTCTGGTAAGCCCATTTTCTTGTCTGAAAATCCAGCCCTGCAGGAAATTTCTTTATAGCCCAAGGAGCAAATCATTACAGTTTGAAGCTAAGAAGGAAGCCGCCCAATGTTTGCAAACTTGCTGCTGGTTCAATGTTGGACATCACTGATTTCTTGTGAAGTGACAACTTCCTTGTTTACTCTCCCTGCAGAGCGAGATGCCAAGGGGCACGAGGGCTTCAGAACACAAACGGGGGAATTCCACCCCTTGCAGACTTGGGAAATTAGGGGTAAAATGTCAGCCTGGAATTTTCTCTTTACAGTGTGATGCACATCGCTATATGGCCCTTGAGCGTAACTGGACCAGGGTGCTATCGAGGCACCGCCTTGGCACCAACTGTTCAGACATGCGGCGAGTCTGACTCGCGGCCTTTTGCATGTGAGCAGGGTCTTCCTCTGATCTTCAGCTCATCCCAAGATATACTCCATGTGGCTCACGTTGCCAAGAGCCAGGGGGAACCCATGAGGACCCACATCGCGCTGCTGCCGATAGCCAAGCCCATCAAAGCCAAGTGGCATCCTGGAGTGGTGGGTGCCGGCTCGTTATGCTTTATAGACTATTATTTTTTGAGTAGCGGACATTGTACTCTTTAAAAAAGAGTTTTCTTAGCAAACCTCACAAACCACGACTTCTTGTTATAGCATTAGGTGTGGTTATTTTTATTTATCTTTTGGTTTCTTTCTGGGAAGTCTGTTTATACTGGCACTGAGTTTTCAAACTACTGGAAAAAGCTGTCCCATCCTTTGATCGTTGGCTCTTGCAGTCAAGACTGAAGGCAACAGTCTCAGACAAGTCCTCCTCTTCCTCTTCCTCCTCCTCCTCCTCCTCTTTGGACCTGTAATAGAATATGTCTTCACAATTGGAAGACATGGGGGATGCCTGGGAGATGCATGATCCTGTTTCTTGTAGGAAAACCTTTGGGAAAGGAGAATCCAGAGGGATCTGGTGGCTCCTCAGTAGGAGAGATCATTTCCCCACACGCCTCTCTTAGCTGCAGGATTTAAAGCAGGGTAGGGGGGGAAAGATGAGTACCCTCTCCTATTTTATTTTATTATTTATTTGCTTCCTCGCCTGTCCCATTAGACACAGGGCTCCCTGGGCGAGTGATCTAGCCATGGTATCTGTTCATGGCAGCAACTCACCTACTTCCAAGTAAAGAAAAAGTTCCCCTTAAAGAAAGACACGCGTGGATCTTAGGTGAGCGCGCGCAAGGCTGTGCCTCTGTGCTGGCCGGGGGCCCTTCTGGCGCCTCGCTCTGCCCATGCCAGAAGACGCAGCAGGGCCCTCCGTGCCCCCTGCGCTGTGGTCCAGGGAAGCCAAGCGTGGGGAGGAGTCTGTCTCGGGAAGACTCGGGCCACGGTGCGACTTTTCTGCTCGCCCGGCCCGCCAATTAGAGCCGAACAGGCCGACTGGAGCTGAACGTTTTAAGCCCTCCTGTGCAAAAACAGCAGAAAGTCTGGCCTCTTTTCCTCAACTCCCTCAACTTTTCTTAACCCCGCAGATTTGCCGGGATTCGCGCCCTGATCCTCTGTTGTCCTGCACAGTTTCATGGGGTAGCAGCTAAATCCCAGGGGCTTTGAGCCGAGCGCACGGCAAGCCCCTTGCAGAACGAGCTGCACCGCTCACGGTCCAGACAATAATTACAGCCGCCCCTCGCAGCAAACAGCCCCGGGGCTTATGAATGTGGCTTCAGTTCGAGATGGGTGTGTGCCGCTCACAAGCAAGCTCGAGTGCTGGCAGGCAAGAACCCGCAAGAGTTGCCCAGGAGGTGAGGAAGCGGCCACCCCAGGGGGGGCTACCCGCCCCGCTGGAACCCGGAAGAGCAAAGCGGGCGGAGAGGGAGTGGTCTCCACGTTTGGCTGCTCCGTGGACGCTTCTGTTTGGTAGGGGTGTCGTGTCCTTGACAGCCCTGCTCGGCTTTTGCAAATTCCAGCCTGTGACTTCCTCTGTGAGAGCTTCCCAACGCGTATCGCTGCTCCTCTTTTTCTCCTGGCTCGGCCAGCACGATCGCCTCCCCCAGTGAGTCGCCCCTTCTCGTGATGCGCTTCAAGCGCATCAGCCTCTGCGCGCTCCTTGGCGCTTCCTGGGAACGTTCTGGCCTTATTATAGCCACTTAATCTAGCTAGTTAAACTGTTTAAGACCTGAATTGCCAGGTGTTCCCTATGCTGTCATCGTAATTCTAGCGGCTGATCATGAGCAATACGCTGCGAGGTTTGGGCCAGGTCCTAACACGCCGTCGGGAATCACTCCCTTCGCTTTGTGCCCTCCTCAGCCCCAAGCGTCTCCCTTTAACACGCATGAGATTTGAGGCATTGTGCTTCTGAACTTTGCTTGGTCTTGTGCACCGGTTCCTCTTGGCAGGGGCATGATGTCACGCGTTGAATGAGCTATCAGAGGAGTGATTAGATTAGGAAACGATTCTTGACCAGATTATGCCCCATTTCTTGCATTTGGCGGATAAGAGCCTTCATTCAAGAGGATCGCACCTTCTTTCATTTCTGCCCAGAACGAAAAGGGAGTTTGCACTTGGAATGATTCAGAGCACCATGGAGTCATTCTGTGGAACCAGGGTGGCCGCAACTCATGAGTAAGCCGTTCCATACTTGGGGAAGGCGGCAGGGGGGGCGCTGCTCCCCCACCGTGCTTAGGAGCCGTGTGGATCCTGGGACTGAGTCAGCGGCTGGGGAAGGCCTTCAGCAGCAGAGAGACGCAGAAGCGCACTGGTGGGCGGGGAGACCCCGACTCAGAAAGAGCGGAAGAGAAGCTCTGCTGGATCAGCCCAGGTCCAGAATTCGGCTCTGGCCGCCCAGCCCTGTTCCTGGCACTGGGTGCGCAGTGGCGCCCGGAGGGAGTGCAGAGCCATCCGGCCTTCGCACCACTGGCCCCAAAAGCCAGAGCGCCGTTCACACACGGTTGAGCAAAGAGTGCACACAACTCCTGGTGTAATCAGCCATCTTTAATGTAATATCCCTATACGAACACACAATTGCAACTAGCTACAAGTAGAAAAATAACCCACACTTAGCCAGGCTTTGAAGCAGTCGTTTGCAAACAGAACGTGCCCCGGTCCAGTCTTAGAAGCCAATTTTGTCCGCTAAAAGCCACTGAATGTCTTTCAACGCCTCCTTTATCAACAGCGATTGCATGACGTCTGGGACATCAGTTTGTGTGAGGTCTTTCTTAGGGTGCAGTTCTATGCAATTGAGACAGAAAAAGGCCCATAATTGCCAGCATGCTTGGAGTTCTGGGTTTTTAATGTCTGAACTTGCACAGGATCACGACTTTATTCAGAGAAAATGGATACCGGCAGGTAATAGGGTCTTTCTTGGTGATTGGCCCAAAGTCTCAGCCACACTGAGTCACTGCCTCTGAAGATGAGTTTTCTGGCAAGCGCTTTGATTAGTATTTTAGTGCAAAACGAATTCCTGTGCACACTGCAGTGCTGGACTGATTAGAGCCAGACAATGATTCCAGCTCCCTAATTAAGAACGGTAGTGGTAGGACAGGACTAAGGGTGGATAATTGAGAGAACGCCTGGGTTTGGCAGGCGTGTCAGGAGCAGAGCTGGCTGGAGCCGGGGTCAGACTAGATGGCCGGGGAGCCCCCTTGTGACTCACTCCGTTTCTTTGTTTGCACAACTGTTTCACTTGCAACGCTGCCCCTGCCATGTGTGGTCGCCACATTGGCTGGACCTGGGAAGGTGGGTGGCAAGGTGTCTTCCAGACCATCCATGACTCGCTCTAGGTTTCTGGGGTGGTCGGGAAGGTACCCCCACTGGGTTCATAAAGCATAAAATAAAGCAACCTGCAGGCGACACAGATGATCACCGACATGACGTGGTGCTGTGTGACTGTTGTGCAAGCCAGGCCACAGGGGGAGCCCTTCCCAAACGCTGCCATCTCCAGGGTTCTCTGCTTCAAGCCGCCTAACACTTTCCGTGCAGAGCATGCGATGATGGTGGTGGTGGTCCGTAGGGGTCGCACCAGCTATTTCTTTGTTTGCAAATGTGAGTCCAGACACGTTCCAGACGCTGGCGTGTCCCTTGCTCCTTGGTGCATGGCCAAGCAGCAAGGACTTCCCAGGCCTCAACGGTCTTAAGATTCTTGGAAGGGACAAACAGCACAGCTCTCTTCAGAGGGCAAAAGGCAGGCATATGACTTCTCATCCAGCAACTCTTGCCAGTCAAGAGGCAGAGACTACAAAAGAGCTAAAAGTTCTCATAGTGATGTATAAAGTGGGTCTGATCACGCTTGTTGATCTTCTGACATGCTTTCTCCACGTTCTTAGTCATTCCTGGGGGGCCACAGCTGAACACGCCAATCTTCTTCACCTGAGGCCAACACATCAGAGGGTGTAAGGGAGAGCCAAGCACAAGAACACTCCCGCCCGCCCCTCAAGTCCAGCTCTGCATCCTGGGTCACTCCCACAATCCACCGGGACGCTTCTCCACCCGTGCCTTGGAACGCCCCAGCTGGCCCTGTGATGCCGCCGGGGCTCCCAGCAATGCACTCCACGGACGGCAGCGCAAGCTGCCCTTTGCAAGGCTTGGCTGGGCAGCTCGCTGCCTCCTTTCGGGATGGGACCGGGATCGGCAGCAGAGCCCAGGTTTGCGTGCGGAGGCCTGAAGCTCAGCCCTCGGCATTTCCAGCTGAAAAGCTGGCGATGGGGAGCCTCTGTTTGGATCCTGGAGAGCCACTGCTGGTCAGAGCCGGAGAGGAAGGGCCTGGTGGGCGAAGAGTTTGAGCTGGGATGGGGCCGCTTCCTTGGGGCTCTGCCCAAGCGCGCACGGAGTTTCTCCAGTCCCATGTAAAACCACAAGCACACCAGCCTCTGCTCTCCAAACACGCCGGCGGCTATGGACACGGCCGTCCGCCTACCTATCCCTGGCACTGACCTCAGGATGGACCTCCTGCAAGGAGCAGAAGAAGGGGAGGAAGGGTGGCCGTCCGAAGTGGGTGATGGAGCGCAGGCCTGTGAACAAGCTCTGGTTGAGGACCCTCTGGAAGTGCCGCTCACAGATGTACTAGAAAAAAGAAGGCAGCGGCCCCTTAGTGAGCTCAGGAGGCGTGGGCAAGGGTTGAACTGGGAACTTCCTGATTTTGACCCAAGTGTAAACATGGATTTACATTTAAATCCAGATTTTAATTTAATTTAATTTCAGTTTAGAATTAAACCTAGGCTTAGAGCCATCCCATTACGCTGGCTTTAATACTTGTGCATCGTTCCCAGAACCTTTGTGTTCCCTGGGCTGATGAACCAGTTAAAAAAATTCAATCTCTTTGTAATTATTTCTGAAGTTTTAAATAAGAGCTGAAAATACAGGGAGAGATCAGTGCCTGAGAGGTCAGTGTCTCTGATCTGATCTGTGCCCCAGGAAACGTAGGGCGTGGGGCATCAGGGACTTGCGAACCAGCAAAATCTGAGCTCCTCGAGGTTCTTTGAGCCTTCAGCTCCTCGAGCTCTGATCTGATTCATTTTCTCCTCTATTATGTGGCTTTAAAACTTGGTTGTCCAAAGGGGAAGAATGCCTTTCAGTGCACATTTCTAAAGGCATTCCCAAGAGCTCAGGATTCTGGGTGCATTGCTCCAAGCCGCATCCCCCCCCCCCCGTTCACGTTTGGGGCCGAAGTCCAGGGCAGATTCTGTTCAGAGGTGAAGCAGAGCGACGTGTCCGGACAGCCAGGGTTGGGAGCTCACCAGCATAGTCGTGCGCAAGTCAAACTTCTCGGCCAGCTGAGTGATGTAGATGTGGACGGAGACCAGGTCCCGCTGGTCGTTCTCCTCCACCTCACGGATTATGTCTGCCACCCACTCAAACTGCCGCTGTGTCCGGGTCACCCATATGAAATAGATCTGGGGACAAGGAGAAATGGGTGAGGTGACAAACGCACCCACTGATTCTGGTGCATCTGCTCTAAGCATGACTAATCCTGGTTTCAAGCCTTTTACCAAACGTTTGGTCAGATTAGCTGATTAAAAACCTTTGCCTTTAAAAACATCGCCCTCTTCCAGTCTCCCACCCAAAGTTCCAACAGTTCCAGCCGCTATCTGGAGTGGATCTACGGCTCCACCACCACCACCATCAGCCACCGCTGCAGAGTTAGCACCCACTAACCGAGGAGGGGGGCGGGTTTGCCAATTTATTTATGTTGTAAGCTGTCCAGAGACACAAGTAATTGGATGGCATACCAATTTTATAAACAAACAAGCAAGCAAGCAAACAAACCAACCGTGGCTGATGAGGGATTGGGGAACAGCCACTTCACCCTTCTTCCATCCTCACCTTCTTACACAGGATCCGGGAGCCGACGGAGGACTTGAAGACTAGATCCTTGAGGATGGAGGCAAACGGGGTCACGCCGATGCCCCCTCCCACCAGCACCGACACTTCAAACTTGTTCCACTCCTGGTGCCCTTCCCCAAAAGGTCCGTCCAGGTAGAGCTGCAAGGAGACGGAGGTGACCCCCGGCTTAGGTGGGCTGGATCACGCGGCACCCGGCCAGGGAGAGCTGCTCCTGCCGCCCAGGGTGGAGCTCCACTGCGGAGGAGCTCCGGAGGCCACTCTCCGTGGCTGGCTGGCTGAAGGTTTGGAGGTGCGGCCAAAGGCAAAAGGGGCAGAACCACAAAACGACTCCCAAAGAGGAGCTCATTTTAGTCCGGCAGACATTTCCTCCTTTCAGAAAGGGGGTGGGGGGATGCTGCAGCACAGCCAGGGAACCACCAAATGGCCAGCAATGTGGGGGGGGGCACCCGGGGAGGCCCAAGAGGGGTCCCCAAGCCTGGTTCTCTCATCCCCACAACAGCCTTTTGCGTACCTGGGGGACACCATGTAGGCGTTCTTCCTGGGACCCCCCAGTCCTCTAGTGAACACCCTTTCGTACCACTCCTGCACCCAAGCAGTTGTGTCCGGACACACAACGAAAGCAGCCCTTACCTTGGGGTACCTGCCCATTTCTGCGATGCTTTCTGGAGAGTAGAGCTCCCGCAGCCGCGTCGTCCAAGGCCCGGCGGCTCGGATGTGCAGGCTCAGAGCGTCCTCGTGAGGGGCGGAGGTCAGGGTGAAGGGGTGGTACTCGGTGGTCCCCAGGGACAGGCAGGCAATCCGCACCCACTGCCCAGACCTGTAGTCAAAGTCTGGGGGCTTCTGGAACTGGAGGTTGGTGACACCTGCGCCAAAGACGAGGGGCTGGCTGAGCGGCACACAGCGGGCGTGGATGTGGCAGTGTCCACCAGAAGGGCGGCCGTCCAGGAGAGAGGAAGCACGGAGAGAAGGAAGACGAGGAGGGGAGGGATGGGAAGCGCGGTGGAGAGGGGGAGATGTGGGGGAAGGAAGGAAAGTGAGGAAAGAATGGAGAGAGAAAGCCAGGCGGAAGGAAGGAAGGAAGGAAGGAAGGAAGGAAGGAAGGAAGGAAGGAAGGAAGGAGGGAGGGAAGGAGGAGGAGGGAGGGAAGGAAGGAAGGAAGGAAGGAAGGAAGGAAGGGGACAGGGAAAGAGTGATGGGGAGAGCAGCGGCAGGGCAGAAAAGGGAAGGCAGAGTAGAAAGGAGGGACAACTGAGAGGGAGGAAGGGAGGAGAGAGAGAGAGGGAGGAGAGAGAAAGGAAGGGGCCACGGGTGGAGGACAGGCCTGGGGAGGAGGTGCTTCCCGCCAGCAGGTGCTGACCCTGTACCTGAAGGGAGCAGCTCGGCCTTTATCACGCTGATTTCCACTTTCTTCCTGCTCAGGCTGATGAGCTTGTCCGCTACATAGAAGAGGGCCGGGACGATGAAATGGATGTAGAAGCGGGGCTGCTGGATCAGGGCGAAGCTGCCATGGATGATGACCTGCAGGGCACACAAGCCAAGACCTCAGCCAGGTTAACCTGCGCGAAAAAGAGACCGCTCCCTCCGTGGCCGGACGACCCCCCCCTCCTTTGGTCTTCACACCAGCCCCCCTGCAGGGGGCAGAAGCTGCAAGTGTCTGTCGCAGGAACCCCATGCGATGCGAGCTTAGTTGTGCCCTGGCACAAGGAGGAGAGGAGAGGAGAGGAGAGGAGAGGAGAGGAGAGGAGAGGAGAGGAGAGGAGGGGCAGAGCTTCCAAGCCTCTTACCAAGATGTAGAGGACCACATAAAGATGGTGGGTGATCCAAAATCCCTGGAAGCTAATGCGCCGGAAATAGTGAGTTGCAAAGACGTACATGATGGCGAGGATGACCAAGAGCAGCACCCCCGTCATGCCTGTGAAAGACAGAGCGGGGTAAATCGCAACACACGGCGAGGAGAAGGGCCATCGGGTGGGGTCTTGCTCCCGCCCGCACCCCCGGCAGCCGGCATCTGCTCTTACCTGGGACTGTCTCGAAAAACCACCAATAATATTTGGGGGGAATCTGGGATCTGGAAAGAAAGCAGACAGGCAAAAAAGGGGTGAATTGGAAAGTCTTGACGGAACCACGTCACTTAGAACAGAGCGATGCAGTCACTTGCTCACTGTGGACTTGCGGCAACAGGTGCATTGGTTGTTTTCTTGCCAGCCCCATGATGCTCTAGGACCCTACCCTGGGGCGCACCCCTAACCCTACTACAGGGCTAGAGTTCCACTGAAAAGAGGGCGATTTTGAAAAAGCCTTCCTTGAGTAGGTTTTTCTGCCCCGCTCATCCTTTCTGCACACTCTAAACACGTTCCAACCATCAGAATCACGCCAGGACACCTCGTTTTCCTAACCCTAACCCTACCCTGGGGCACACCCCTAACCCTACTACAGGGCTAGAGTTCCACTGAAAAGAGGGCGATTTTGAAAATTCCTTCCTTGAGTAGGTTTTTCTGCCCAGCTCAGTATTTCTGCCCCTTCTAAACACATTCCAAGTATCAAAACCCTGCCAGGGCCACCTCCTTTTTCTAACCCCAACCCAGTGATGGGGCACCTTTTAGAGACAGAGTGCCCAAACTGCAACCCAAAACCCACTAATTTATCGCAAATAAAACCTGAACACTGACGTTTTAGTTTCGATAAAACAACTCCCAGCCAGCACGTACCCATCATTGAAGAAAATGTTGGAGAAGATGCAGGCGAGGATGCTGAGCGGGGTGATGGAGAAGATGTAGATATTCACGACGTGGCCCAAGGTATGCAGAACTGTGGGATGCACAGACATGGAAAGAACTGCAGGTAGCCGACCACCCGTGTTCCTCAGGAGAAACATACGAGCCACGTTCTTCCAAAGGAAGTCACGGCAGCTCGCCAGCGCTGAAGTAGCAACATGCACCGAGCAGGTATGCCGAGCCTACCTGAAAAGATCAAGGCTGCTGTGGCGATCCAGCGGTGGAAGTCCACGGCGGAGTCGAAGGGGATGTAGTGGTTGAAAAAGGTTTCCCGCAGGAACGTGATGAGGTTCCGGCACATGGTGAGCAGGATGAAGGAGTACATGAAGGAGATGCTGGCCCCCGCCCCGCGGGAGATGATGATGCCGACGAAGGTCGTGTCTGCGATTCCCGAGGGCGGCGAGGCAAAGCCGTAATCTGGGGTTGGAGCAGAGCGGGTTGGTGGCCGGAAGGACGGGGCGCGTCCGTGCTTCCATCTCGCCTCTTTGCCATGCTCCGGCGCCACACAAGCCCAGCACAACTCCCCCAGAAACACGCACTGCCACGCAAGACAACGGCAAATGTCCCAAGAGACGCTGTGACAGCACAGAGGCTCACGGGCAGGTCTGGAGGGGTTTTCCCCTGAGCCAGTGGGGTGGGATTGGGACCATCCTGGGGGTGGTCAGCCTTTGCCTTTACTGTAGAGGAGACCAAACTGGGCCTGCACATCCGCTGGACTGCAGCTCCCATCTTCCTGAGTCCTCGGCCTTCCTGGCTGGGGATGATGGCAAACGGGAGCTTTACAACAGTCTGAGGAAAGGGCAGCCCAGCCCAGACTTTGGACCTCACCTCCCATCAGCCCCGCAGCCAGCATGGCCAAGAGCCAGGCATGTTGGCTGCCATTGCCCAAAACGCCGGGAGGACGCTAGACGGGGGAGGTGTCTGGCCTGCCACATGGCCCCCACCTGTTTTTCTGCGACAGCGTTGGAGCAAAAAGCTTTGACCAGCCCCTACAAGTCCGAGTCACTACGCGGCCACTATAAAAGCAGATCCAGGAAGTTTAGCATCAAACTTCCCTTGTTAACCATTAATAAGCTCTACTTGCAGCAGCGGGAGGCTCTGGCTTTTAGTCGGGCGTTAGTTGGTGCTGCAAGCAGATACATACGTGGCCTCCTTAGCCGTGGCTGCCACTTGCCACCTTTCCTGGAGACAGGCACGCCTCCACCCCCATTGTGTGAGGATGTGGGGCTCCGGCCCATGGTGGTCAGGCCCGGTCTCGGGCCCAGCTGCTCTTTCGGCGGACCTACGTAGACCGGGAACTCACAGTATGCTCTCTCCACAAAGACCCCGACTGTGATGGCCGAGAAAATGACCACACAGATGATGTGGCGCCGGTAATTCTCGATGAAGCGCTTGAATTGCTGGATCCTCTGGTGGACTTTGCTCCTCTGGTACCTCTCTCTCCGGGCCTCCGTGTACAGGTGCGGTTGAGGGAAGGATAGTCTGTGATGGGGAATGGTCCGGATGAGCGTTTAAAAGAGGGGAGAGAGGGATCAGAGTTATCACAGGCTGAGAGCCAAAACATCCGTAGCAGTAAAATTAAATTCACCAGTGCCTGAATCTTCCCTGCATATAAATAGCCAAATAATGTGGGAGACAAACTGGTCTTTCCCCGTGGGAGAAAATTCCAGAGCTTAGGAGCCAACACTGACCCCATGTGCCCCAGAAGTATCTCCACTTCGAGGGTGGCCCATCGGCTCCACCTTGCAGGGCTTCCCCACAATTCAAAACCCTGGAAAATCAGGGGATGATGGCGAGAGAAAACGTTTGATCCAACCATTCTTCCTAAGAACTCGAGCACATCCAGCTTTTTGGGATCTGTGCCTGGCCCCCTTGGTCCAAGGAAAGCCTTATCCTGTGTTCTTCTGGCTTTCAGTGCGGTGATGATGTGAACGTGATGTTCATACGCATGGGAAACGCATTAAGCACTTACTTCTTTCCTAGCCTCTTGCGTAGGTCTGACCCTGGGCTTTCTCCAGATGGTATAGGCCCACCCAGAATTGGGGGCACTTCCCGGTTAAGGAACAAGCTGTAAGGGAACAGATAATCACTCTCCAGAGAAGGAGGGGATCCACAACACCACTAGGAAATAAGGCGCTTGACTTGGACCTTTGGTTCCACCACTTTTTCACGAAGGTGTCAACCCATCGCAGGTGAGAAAGAAGTCTCGGATTTTGCACAGTCCACATCCTCGTGGGAGGAAACAGCTGGTCTGCTCCGCTCCCTCCATTTGAGCAGAAGCTCCTTTCCATGAGGATGCTGGGCATTTGAGGTTAGCTGAACCCCTGGGAGGGTGGCAGGCAATGGGAGCGGCTTACTTGTTTTCTCTGTCCTTGCATATGAAGGAGACGCGGTTGTTATCACTTTGCTTGAATTGGTTCGAAACTCCTTTGGGAGACAGAAAAGAAAAAGCATGTCTATTGTCACCACCAAGAGCTTGGGATTGGCGAAGGAAAGGGGATCTCTTCTTGGGCTGGCTTCTCTGAGCCCAGGTCCATCGTTCCTGAGTCCTGTTCCCCTCGGTAGTCTTGGAAAGGGTAGACAGAAGCTGAAGTCCCCAGCCTGCTTCGGCACCCGCTTTCCCATCCCCTCGTGCAAGCACACGGCCCTCCGGCACCCTGCCGGCCTCTGCTGCGGCCCCACTGACCTCTCACACACAGCTGGGTGCAACGGAGCTCGTTGTCGTGGTCTCGCAGCATGTAGTGGAAGTCCTCCCAGGTGAGCTCCTCCTTATCTTGAAAGCCCGACTCCTTGAACAAGGAGTCGATGACCTTCTCCGTCTGGTCTCGCGAGAGGCAGTTGTTGGAGATCTCGATGAAGGACCTGGAGCACAGGAGAGGCGGATGAGCCACGCAGGCAGGGTGCGCGCCAGCCGCTGCCAAGAGCCCCAGGGCCGCGTGTGGCAACGCAGCCCGGAGCCTTGATGCCTGCACTGCGCCTCCTCGAACTAGGAAGCCACAGGCCAGAGGCCCTTGAAAGCCAGCATGCTGAAGCCCAGGCCCCGGTTCCCTCTCGGACCATCGTGGCTGCCCACGTGGTCACAGCCTTCCTCTGGGCCACTGCCTTCTGGCCACCGATTGCTGGGTGGCTTCCCAGGTTTGTGCAGTCCCGCCACGCCTGTCCTCCGAGGGTCAGAGGCCCCTCCACAGTCTTAGCTACTGTTGGGAATAACATTCAGCCAAAGGGATGGTGAGGAAAACCAAGATCTGGCTTGAAACCAGAAGCAATAAAGCGGAAGGCAACCTTCCGCTGGCGAAGCAGCTTGCTGCCGCCCTGCCAGAGACTGGGAGGTTCTCCAGAAGTGCCAGCAACCGCCAGCAAGCAGCCTGGCCCAGAAGCTGCCGTGGAGACTGTCCCCTGGCCAAGCCACAGGAGGTACCTCAGCATCCTGAAGAATTCTTCTTTGGAAAGGAAGCCATTCCCGTCTATGTCGTACATTGCGAACATCAGTTTGGACTTCTCCTGGGGAGACCCTGGTCAAGGGACAGGAAAGGCCAACCGACACGTTCTTATTTTGCTCCGCTATTACATTTTTGGCCTCTTTTCTAGTGCTGAATTTTAGGCCTCCTGATTTTGATCTCTCCCTCCCCGCAGTGCTTAGCAGTCAGCAGTACGAATACTTCACCTTTCATAAAGACCACCAGGATGTCCAGAAACTCCCGGAAGGAGAGATACCCGTTGCCGTCTTTGTCCGCCAGCGAGAACATGGAGTCCACGAATACGGACTGCGGCTTGAGGCTCAGCGCCTCTGCGAACTCCTGCCTGCTCAGCTCACACTTCAGGGCTTCCTTGGCCTTCTGGGAAGTCTCCAAGCTGAGCTCTCCGGCATCTAATTTGTCAATGTCGAGAACCTGGAAAGGGAAGGCCAGGTTAGGGCTCCAGGAAGTGTAGCCCTGAGCCCGGAGCTGGGCGACCTGAGCACACCTGGGACAACTCCCTCCCTCCCTCCCTCCCCTGACAATATTCGTTCAAACATAATTGAGAGCCAGTGTGGTGTCGTGGTGAAGAGCATGGGACTGGGACTCAGACAATCCGGGTTCAAGTCCCTGCTCGGCCATGGAGCCAACTGGGTGACTTTGGGCCAGTCACAGACTCTCAGCCCAACCCACCTCACAGGGTTGCTGTTGTGGGGATAAGATGAAGGAGCAGAATGATGTAAGCTGCCTTGAGCCCTTGGTAGGAAAAAGGCAGGATATAAATCCAAAATAAAACAAAAAACATACTTCTCAAGGTGTCTTCACTCTGTGACACAACAGCTCAGAACTTCTACGGAATTATCCAAATGTTACGTAACCCACTGTCTTGGTATTAGACACAAGCAAAAGCGAGGAAGTTCCAACAAATAAAAGCAACCACTCCTCGCAGTGGGAGAACGAGGAAGGAGGAGGAGGACATCCCGGAAGTGCAGAAGTCTATTTACGTCATGTTTTTACAGGGATCTCGGACAAGGCGGACCACAGTCTTTCCACCCCTTCTTGCTTGTTGAGGCCATTTTGCAATATCAGAGAGGAAACAGGGTGGGGACCCCCCAGCCCATGGGCCACAGTTGTGGCTATAAAGGATTGTTCAGCCTATTTTTTCCTGTCCCGTCCCTGTCCCTCCCTGTCCCTTTTACATTGTGTCTTTCTAGCTCATAGGCCAGTGGGAAGCTCCTGTCTCGTGTAACTTCTCTGGGAGAAAGATGCTTTTAATAACAACCATCGTGATTATCCCTGCACAAAGAAGCCTCTTCTGTACCTGAGCAAAGGAGTGCCTGAAGAAAGTCTCCAAGATGTCCTTCCTCTCCTGCTTGGTCACCGCCTTCTTCAGCAGCTGCTGCTCACTCATCTCGGACACATGGAGGGAGAGCCCGTTGTTTCCCAGGTAGGCCATCAGTTGCCGGAGGAAGTCCTTGCGCTCCCCCTCTCCGTGGAACCGCAGCACCTGGTGAGACAACAAGGTGGCGATGCCCTCAGGTCGGGCAGCCCGCACAAGCCCGAGGCCTTTCTTCCCTCCCTGCGCAGCCCCTCGTTTGCGCTGTACCCCAAGAAAGCAACCCAGATGGGACAGGCTGCGAGAGTGAAGTGGAGCTCCTGTGCAAGGGTGCAGCCAGCCAGGCCCTCTCCCAGGCGCCCCACTCCGCTCCTGCCCCCGTGCTCAGCAGCCGGCCAGCCTTCGGTGCCCACTGGAAATGCTCGTCCGTCACCGAGCGATTTGGGGAATTTCTCCCCGCTTGGATCCTGCCTGCTTTTCGGACTCCTGCAAACCTCGAGGCTCTCCCGAACTTGCCGATTCTTTCTGCTTGTGCACGGATAGCGTCATTTTGACAACACAAAGACCCATACAGAAAAAGCAAGTTTGCCATTCAGATATAGGATTGCTGCTTAATACTAATAAAGAGTAATAAAGAAAAGGGGCACTGGTTTCAATGCGCAGACCCTGACCTGAAGGTTGTATCTCGCTCCTGCATCTCGCAAGGCCCGGGCCTTGCAGCCGGTGTGCTAACAGCGAGGTCTGTGTGACTCTCCGACTGCTCCAAGCGTCCACGCCGCTCCCTGCCTGCCCAGGCAGAGCTGAGCGGGACTACCAAGGACAGCGCATTCTGAGAGCTCATTCACAGAGTTGCCAAAGTGAGAGGCAACTCTGCAGCACATAACAACACCAGCAGCAGCGGACCACCTGGTCCCATCCGAGCCATTTCAGGGTCATTTCTAGAAGCCCCTGCATTTGGCGGTCAGGGGAGCGGAACCCAAGCAGGGGGCGCCCATCCTGTTCGCCCGTAGCAGGACGTCAACATGTCCAGTCTGTGACTGAGTGAACCGACACGACGTGCCGCGTACCAAGTCGTACTCTTTGGGGATCTTCAGCAGCAAGGTCTTGCTGCCCTTGTTGTTGGACAGGATGGTCTCCACGGCCTCGTGGCTCTTCAGGGTGATGCTTCGGAGCACGGCCAGCTTGCTGTCCAGCACTTTGATCACCTTGTCTTCGAGCAGCTGAAGGTAGATGGGGGCGCTGGCCGTCTTGGGGTCCTGCCATTCAAAGGCTGGGGGAAAAGAGACAAGTCAGTTGAGCAGAAGCTGAGAACTGAGAATGGGGTCAGAATGAGAACTGTCCTGAGTCTTTGAATCCTGAACAACTTGTGCCACAGAAAGTCCACCTGGAGGCACAGAAGAACCTGCCCTCAACCAGGAAATGAGCCAGACTGGAGTCAGGCTTTGGGCAGGCTGTCTGGCCGGCACATTCAATGTGCCAATCCTGGATTCTTTAGGCAGGTGTTCTCTTAATGGAAATGGGTGTGTATCTGGGCATGGGATCACGGCTTTGCTTAGGGAGGTAAACATTGCCTTTTGTTAATGGGAAATAGACTGCAAAGGGGAAAATTTGTAGATGGTTGATAGGGAAACCACATGATTGTTTTAGAATAGCAAACTATTGCCAACATGTGTGTTTCTGGTATCTTATTAACATGTTTTGTTTAGCTTCTTTCTGGGCGGATGACTAGGCTAATGAGAGAGTCTTCAAGGTGTGGGGTGGATGGTGTCATAAAGGTGCAAGGCCACTGCCGGATGACTACTTTGAAAAATTGTTAATATGGTGTGGGAGAGATTTCATGATTTTAAAAAAAAATGCTTCCATAGAATCCCAAGGGCCCCACGCTGAGCCAGGTGCAAAACACGTACACCTGGCATTCAAGAACAGGGTGCCTCTGAGCACATTTGCAACGCATCTTGCCAATCAGTTGTGCAGGGTGCATTGTTTGTGAAATAACCCACAGTGGACCCGGCAGGTGATCGCGCCTGCTGTGGATTGTCTCCTGCGTTGCAGCGAGATGCTCTGGGGTCAATCCTTTACTTTTTTACTTGTCTTTTCTTAAGTTCCTCTCACTTTTCCACCTTTTCCCGAGGCCCTATTTAAGGTGGGCTGTCCCTAAGACCACAAATGTCTGACAGCTAGCTGTCAACATTTCAATTCTTTTTCCAAAGGTTTGTTTTGATGGGGCATCCCATATTTTTTTGACAGCGGCAAAGCAAGGACATGGGGAAGCACATCATAATTCTGACTGTTTATAGAACAAGATTCTCCAAGAAATTTGCATCTTCTGATTCTCGCCTTGCCTGCGGCATTCAGGGTTGGGGGCAGATAGTTTGGGGTGTGCCTCACCTTCGATTCCCTCTGCAGAAACTACTGTTTGGTCACTCTGGTTTTGCTTCTTCTTCAGCTTGTTGAAAGATCTCCTCCGGAAAGCAGCAACAATCCAGGCGACAAACAAGCTCACTGCAGAGACACCAACGAGACCATTCTAGACGGCAGGTGGAGGCACAGCAGCCAGGGTTGTCCAGCAGAAGTCGGCCTTGCCGGGCACCCGCCGAGGCTTGCAAGCGGCCTGCTGCTGAGCCCAGAACTCCTCGCCTTTCTATTTCTCCTCCTCGCCTGTCCATCTCCACTCCCCGAGAGGCAAAAGGTGAAAAAACTAAGATGGGGCTGCATCCCTCTGAGGTGAGACGGGGGGATGCTGGTATCTGCACATACAAACTAGCGCATGCACATTTCATGCAGGCGGGTGCTTCTCTCCGCTCTTCCGGCTGTGCCTGAGCAGCCTCCTGACCCCCTGAGGACCTTCCTGGGCTTTCCGCCTCTCACTGGCACAGGGCAGCATTGGCAAAAGTGAGGGGTCAGCCCAGGCAAGCTGAAGGGGTGGTGGGCAGGCTCAGCACAGCCGAGTCTATCCTGGAATGAATACCTGGCATTTTAATGCATCCACAGGGGAAAGTGTGGAATCGTACGCTACAGCAGTATTGTCTGTTTGTGAAAAAAAGTACAGCCACATATGTAAACAGACTTTAGAAATTAACATGCTGGCCTTTCCCAGCACGGTCCTTTCTAGATGGTTGGGACATCAAGTCCCATCAGCCCCAGCCAGGATGATTGCTGGTCAGGCTTGCTGATGGGACATGCTTTTCTCTCCTAAGTCTCACGATTGACAGCCAGTTCTCATTGGTCAGGTGCAGACCAAATGCTAGGATGAGCCAACCTGGGCACCGGATCACTGAGGACGGCAGCTTCAAGCTCTGGCGCATGAGCTCTGGGAGACGCTTGCGCACAGGCCAGGGCAGCAATTTGGACCTCCGAGGGCGCGAGCCGAGCCCACGCGCTCCTTGGGATGCCGAGGGGCCCGAAGCCTGGGCGGAGGCTCACCTAGGGGCAGGCAGCAGAGCGCCGTGATGAGGATCCCGAATCCGGCCGCGCTCCCTTGGAAGTAGTCCAGCACGAAGAGCGGCGTGCAGGGCGGCAGCTGCTGTGCGGTCGCCTGCTGCGGCTGGGGACACGGGCCATCTGGGAGGAGAGGCAAGCGGCGGCAGCACGTCAGCACAGCGTGGTCCTTTGCGCCCCCTCCCGTTGCGCCGGGCGCCCCGGTCCACCGTCCCCCAGCAATGGCCTCGCTCAGGTTCTGCACCGAACGAAGCCTGCTCAGATGCCGCTCTTTGCGAGAACAGGCAGGCCGTCTCTGTAGCAGACGGGTCGCCCGTTTCAGGTGATCGGTATTTACGGGCATGAGTGAATGCTGGTATGTTGCAGGTCCGGAATTTACTCCGTGCTACAACAATGGGCCCAGGAGGTTTTGCCATTTGGGGCCTGAATCAATAAAACCCCGCGTACACCAAGGCGGAAGGGATGCCACAGAATTGCACCCAGTGCCGAGAGCACAGGGCAGCCCAAGAAAGAGCGGCCAGCGGGGAAGCAGCCTGGGGCCCTCTTTGTCCTGGGCTGGCATTCAAAGCCGGCTCGAAGCCCTTGGAATGGTCCGTTCCATACTGGGATCAGCTTTATTTCTCCATAGTGTTTAACTTACTATCATACGCATTGGTCTCTGCCATATACTTATCAACTTTATGGCTTTGTATTTCAGTTTCCAAGTACTGTTTTGAAATTTACTGCTGTTCCTTTGCTACATTGCGAGCCACCTTGGGTACAAGTTTGGGGGAAAGCAGCAGGGGGGAAATAGATGGCGAGAGGAAGAGGATGAAGGCAGGTCTCCCCACGATGCCAATTGGGCAAAGGGGACAGAGTGGCTCCTTCCAGGTGCTGCAAAGTTTTGTGTTCTGACTTCAGGGCACTTGTCAAGAGCCCGGACTGGCCCACTCACCCTCTCCCCAGAGAAACACACGGGCTTGGATCTGGCTTGACTGCGCGGAGGTCACGGCCACCAGGACATCCTGGAATGTCGTGTTTCGAATGGCTGCAATCTCTTCAGCGGTGAATAAACTAAGGGCAAGAAGTCAGCAGAAGGGCGCGGTGGAGCCTCAGCTCTGATGGGCCAGTCTGGCCATGTCAGGTTCTCCCAGTTTCTCATTTTTTTCCAAACTTACACTGAGCCTATTCACAGTGTTTGGTTCAGTGGAGTCCAAACTTTGAGAATTAAATTTAATTTGGTTGTTCCAACCTTGGAGAATTTCCCCAGTATTAATTCTGCTTCATCCCCCCATTCCAGAAAAAGCACTATGGAAATGCATGCAATTGTTGTGAAGTTTTTTCTGAATACATACATGTTTGTGCACAGTTATATCTAATGCACATTTTTTCAAAAAATGGTCCTAGCAGAACATGTTTGAATGTGATTTCCACAAACACATGCATGTTTACGAGAGAAACCCATCCCCGCATCCATAGGACAACCGGCCCTCCTGGTCTTGTGCCATCTACCGGGACTGGCATCCACCTCTCAGGGGCGCAAGCAGAAAAGCGTTTTCCTCACTGCTCCTCACTGGGTCCTTCGCAGGGGCCAAGGCCTTCCACGGCCAGGCCAGGTTCAACCAGGCAGACACAACTTTGCAGGTGTCTCAATGGAGGTCCTTTTCGTGGATACCCCAAAAGGCGAGAGCTGGGAGAGGCTCGGATACTCGGACCCAGTGGGGAGAAATTCCAGCCCTGCCTCCACCCACCAGGCTGCTGCCCTGCAGGCCACACACCTCTGGACACTCCCGAGAAGTTGATGGGCTCCTACCCGTTCTTGATGTTCTCAAACCAGAACCGGTCTCCATCCCGTAAGCGGAGGAACTGGTCCTCAATGATGGCATGGAAGAGCGTCCTGTTCTCTTCCAACATGGCCCCAGGCAACAGCTCCAGGTTGTCGGTGTTGCCGTACAGCGCTGCAATTTCCTCGAGAAGCTAGGGGCAAAAAATAGGATGAGCTGGTCCCTCAGCTGGGCTGGGCTGGGCTGGGCTGGGCTGTTGTTGGATTAATTCGCACGGGAAGCAGGACTGCACATTTCCCGTTCTGGGTCCTGCCCTGAGTTCCCCACCCCAGCCAGAGACAAACCGCTTTGCGGCTTTTGAGAGCACGCACCTGCCTGAGCCCTTCATGGGGAGGTGAGCCAGCTCTGGAGCTGTGCTTTGCTTCGCGGACGTGGGCCCTGCCTATCAGTGGCTACAAGCCGTGTCCCTGAACCGGAGATGGCCCGCGCACTGACACCCATGGCTGGGGACCTTGGGCAGAGGAGGCCTGCACCCATCCTGCTTGAGCGATCCCACGGGCAGCTGGCTTGCTGCCTGATGTGCACGGAGTGATGGGCTAGGTGGACTTGGGTCTTTTCTTCTGCCTGGCTCCTGCTTCCCCCCCACCTGCTCTGGAAGTGGGCTCACCGTTTGGTTCTGGTGCTGGATATCCAGCCATTTGCGGGCTGGGAGGAGTCTGAAGAACTCCCTGGCTTTATTGTAGGTAGATAATCCAAGGTCCCGGCCGCGCTGAATCCAGTTGGCCACAAAGTCCATGCGAGAGTACTTCACCGTCCCGTACCAGTAATCTAGAGAGCAAAATGCACACCCTCAAAGGGGCTCCTGCAGCAGAGCAAAAGGTGTGGAGCAGCCAGGTGTGTCCATGGCAGGACACAGGTGCATTCTGGCCTCTCGCACCTGAGAAGGAGCCTCGTGCAGGAAGGACCAGCTGGAGGAGCAGGCGGCCACATCCAAGAGGGACTTGCTAGGCTGAAGCATCTCCGAAGGAGAGCCTGTGCTTTCTTGTTGGGCAATCAATTACAGATTGTTCCTGGGTCTGTTAGTGTGGCTGCATTCAGACAGCACGATAACCCACATTTCAACAACAGCCCTTGAATGTGGGCGATCAGACTGTCTGAGCCAGCCGTGGCCTGCTAGCCCTGCAACATCACCCCATACCTCTCAGATCTTCAACCACAATGTTGTCTTCTTGCTCAGCAATTTGGGAGCTCATTCCTAGCAGCAGATCATCGATATCTTTCGCTGTTTTGAGATTTGAATTCTGGCCAGGACAGAAAAACAATGGGGAAACAAGGAACAACATAAAGCAGGGGTGCAAAACTTCCGGCATGCTCCAGCCATGACACGCCTGCCATGTGCACGTCCAGCCCATCCTTGGACACCCTCCCCAATGGGGCCTCAACCTCCTCCCGAGGAACCCTGTTGAAAACATCACCTGGGTCCAGAACCGGACCGTGGCTGCCTGGGTAATGCTGGGAGCCGCAGGGCTTTTGGCCGGTGCCTCACCATGCCCGAAATGCCCTGAGTTAGCCCTGCGGAAGCGAGCCCCCTCACCTCTCGGTTCCAGTAGCTATTGCACAGCCGGAGTGCTGTGGAGTGGCTGCCGTCGGCGTTCGTCACGTTCCGGAATTTGCAGTCTGGAGTCCTGCAAGGAAAGCGGCACAGAGGGATGAGCAGGAGGCCCACCGGCTGCCGACTGCCCCATCCAGTGCCACCCCCTCAGCTCACTTGGCCCAGCGTCTCTTCCGCTCATGAGACACTCACCTCATGTAGACCCCGGCGGGGACCATGCTGCCCAGGAAGAGGGCCGACGTCACCAAGAACTCAGGGGAGATCCGGGCATCTGCGTGCTGCTTGTAACCTGCCGGGCGGAAACAGCTCAGGGGATGGCAGAGGGGCGAGAGAGCATTCTGCGCCCACTTTCCACGGCCAGGAGCCAACAGATGCGATGTCCGAAGAGGGCCATGCGCTTGGTCAAAGAGAGGCTGCATTTTATCGGGCAAAGGGCGTGGAATCCCGCAATGCATTTCAGTGTACGAAAGCCTCATCCCAAAGAAGAGGGAAAGAGAGAGAGGGAACTCGCGCTCCCCAGGAGGGGAGAAGGCGAAAAATTCTCAGCCTGACCAAGGAAACCACAAGCCGAGCCGAGCCAAACAACCCAAAGACAAACACGACCAAAGCAAAAAATGAAAGATACGAGACAAGGTGAAAGTGGGTTGGGTCCAGACCTTTGCAGTCCCCATCTGGTGGCTCCTTCAGTAAGATCTTTCCAGCCCTGATGAAGGTTTCCATTTCCCAATAATTTTAGTCTTTCACTTACTGTTATTTTAAATCCTACACTATATTTTCAATCTTTGTACTGCAGTACAAAGATAATCTTTGCACTATATTTTCAACTGCTTTGCACTTGATGTTCATTTTAGAGGAGGATTATTATTTTAAATCAGTTGACAAACAGAGTGATCTATGACATTTTTAAAAAGGCCACTCTGTGAACTTTTAGACCGGTGATAACGGCACAGTGAGACCCAGGATTTTACAGCTTTGAACCGTGCCTTAAAAGAGATCTCAACGATTTATTTTTTGATTTAATCCTAAAAGACCAGGACAGTAAAAACATAGAAAGCAAAATATAACACAATTAAAAGCAGAAAACATTTAAAGAAAAGGTGCAATGGACTAAGAACAAAACAAAATGATATTTGGAAAGGCCTGGGAGAATAATCGTGCTTTTTCCTTGCAACGAATGAGGCCAGCGGGGAAGGGCAGCGAGAGTCGAAGGGCCTTTGGACCCTTGCCCAAAGCCCCGGGGGGCTGGGTGCGAAGGCACCATGATGGAGAGCGCAGGCCTGTGGCTGGTGGGGGCTGTGGGGGGGGCTCCCAGGAAAGGTGGGGGGCAAACACAGCAATCAGTTCACTGGAACGCCTCCACGAGGAAAGGCTTCTGCGTGAAGCACAGTTCACAGCATGGATGCACATGTGGGAAGATGCGGCGAACTGTTGCTCCAGAATCCGGCCATGCCTCCCCGCAAGTCTCCATCCTTCTGGCCTCCCCACACAGGGCTTCCCACCCTGCACAGGCAGCCTGCTGCTCACCTTCATAGGGCGCCGTGCTCTCCTTCCCCAGAAAGGCTGGCAGCCAGTCGTACAGCGCGATGCTCTAGGAAGGCAAAGAGGCGGCCGTGAAGCAAAGCGCCCTCCGTCTGTCCAGCCCAGGTGTCCATGACCCAGTGGCCTCTGGATGCCTGGGATGGCAGCTCCCATCTCCTCCATGCTGCCTGGGAGGATGGGAGTGGCTGTCCAATCCCTCCACGCGGCAGCTGGTTTGGGAAGGCTGGGCTGAACCAGCTCTCCCATGCTGAGCAAGCGCTGCCCCTCCACCTGCTCCTTCAGGGGCGGCAGGGACAGGAGTGGGCCTGTGTGTCACTTAGGCCCCCTGACACAGCCATGCTCTCCCCCAGAAAAGAACTCGGACGGCCGTCCAGCTCTGGCCGGCCGGCTGCCATGCCCTCTGCCCTTCAGGCGGACGGTGGGGAAGCAGAGCGAGCGCAGAAGGCGGCACGGTCGGGAGCGGCCCCCTTTCTGCCTGCTTCTGGGCCAGGGTTAAGGGCTGCTTAGTGGGTGAAGCGACCTGGCCCAGGGCGCCTGGAGCTTGGCTTCTCCCTTGCCGAGGTGCCCAGGCCCGGAGGGCAGCCTCCAGTCACTGCACATGGAGCTGTGGCCCAGCGGGAGCCCGCCAGGAGCAAGGTCTTCCGGGGGCCCCCGCTTCTGCAGCCAAGGACCCAACACGGCCGAGGAGTCGCTCCTCCCGCACCAGGCCCCTCACCTGGTAAGTAGCGACCACCCGCTTGCGTGCATGTTGGAAGAGATCCTCGTCGGACCAGGCTGGGTTCCGCCTGGCAAGCTCCCTCGCCCAGTGGTTGTGGTAGCGGAACCACACAATGCCTGTGGCTTGCAGGAACAGGTTTTCGTTCCCCTTGGCGTTTCCGAACTCTAGGGAAAGAAAGGAGTGCAAGAGGGCTGTGAGAAGACTTGGAAGGCAGGCCTGGCCCGGCAAGATGCGCAAGAGAGACGGAGCAGTGCCCGACTCTTTTGGGTGGTGGGTGCATTGGGGTTTTGCCACGGGTTCCTCACAAAAGCGCTGCAGGGAGCGGGTGGAGCTCGCCAGAATACGGTCCCCTTTTATCCATGGTAGCTTACTAATAAACAGAAATGAATTCCCAAAAGTGCCTCTGACAGCTTTATCAGAGGACAGGTCTCCAAAATACGGGCCTTTCTCTATGATGTAGGACACCCGGACACTCTGCTGTGCCTGCCTGCACTTTGGGGTGGCCTTGTTTGGACAGCCAAGCACTTTGGAGCACACTGAGAACTTCCACAATTAGCATTTTGTGCAGAAAATGGACCAGAAGTCCTGAAACGGCGTAGCCTGGAAGTCCACCATCTCCCCTGCCCCACTGCTTGACTCCGGCTGAGAGAGGCCCTGCACCCCGAAGCTCTGCTTACCCAGGATTCCTTCTGGTCCAGCCTGTTGTGTGGATGGATCCAGCACCTTCCACATTAAGCTGCCTGCCTTGGTCTGTTTCGGGAAGCCGGGATCTTCTCCCGAGCGCAGCATTCCTTGCGAGAAACTCCGCAGAGAATCGCTCCAGGAGTGGCTCAGGCCATAGATGGCGCTGCCGTCAAGCCACCCCGTCACCCCGTTCACCTGTCGAAAGAGAGCGGGGGGCAGCGGGTGAGCCCGTTCCTTCTCAGCCTCTGAACGGGCGGAACGGGGGGCACTCCATGGCTGAGGATTTTGCAGGTGGCGGTTCACTTTATTCGGGCTTTGCCCCTCGGGGTCATGGGCCAGATCTGTCCCTCCAAGGTTTCCACGATGGCTGTGCCCACCCCCCCGGCCCCACTGGTCTGGGGCTTCCCATCCCTTGCA
Organism: Varanus salvator macromaculatus; assembly: GCA_023646645.1. Classification (NCBI taxonomy): domain Eukaryota; kingdom Metazoa; phylum Chordata; class Lepidosauria; order Squamata; family Varanidae; genus Varanus; species Varanus salvator. Next base: position 493,088 of record JAIXND010000786.1, read on the forward strand.
TGTTCCCCCTGCCGAGAGGCTGCAGCACCGCTGCTAAAGCTCCCTTCCTGGCAGCAAAAGCTTCCGCAGGCCTCTGCTAGAGTTTGCGGAAATGACCGACCCCACCCCTCTGCCCGGGGCCCTCGCTGCCCCTGGAATGCGGCCTGGAAGAACTTCTCCGAAGTGACATCCGTCCCGCCCTCAGGCCAAACGAGGCTCATGAACTTTGTCCTCTGCCCACGGCAAGGACACTTCGGCGCAGGCCCTTTGCCTTGTCCCCGGTGAGATGTGGCTCCTACCTCGACTCGGGGATTGTTGGGGCTCTGTCCCGATCCCAGAGCCCACTGCGCCCGCTGGAAGGGCAGGACGACATCGCCGGAGCCCTCGGGGTCAAAGACGGGGTCTCCTTGAGGGATAGCCAAGTTCAGGAATTCGGCGGGGCAGCCAGCTGTGTCGGCCTCCACGATCTCTCCAAGGATGTGAAAACCTGCCAAAGGCCGGGGCGGGAGACACGCCGGAGGGTGGATGATTGGTGGGCCTCTGGAAGAGACACCGACTCGCACAGTAGCACGCGATGCTTCCCCAGGCGTTGGACCCTGTTCAGGGGAGCTCCTGCTCTGGGTGCTTCAGGTGTTGCCGGTTCAGATATGAATTGGCCTGGGCGGGGAGAGGACCTTCCGTGCTTCCCGAACTTCGTGGTGCACTTCAGGGCGCCACAGATGCCTTCCCATGGGTGGTTGTGAAGGGGCGGCATGCTTAGGGACGGGGGAAGTGCTTTTAGAAATGTGTGTAGATTGGGGATGGGCCAGCGGTCCGACACACGGCAGGGACCAAGGACGGGGAAGAGGACGCGGGGCAGCAGAGTTGTGCATCACGCTGCGGAGAAGCGGAATGGGGGCTGGGTGCGCCGGGGACCTTCTTTGACGGAAGCTGCCCTGGGCTGCTCCGTAATCCTGTTTGCTTCTCTTCCTGCTCCCTTGTTAGAAAGGATCTGAAGATTTCTGAGAAATGCGGAGCCTCTTTCAACACACCTGAAGGGATTAAGCTCCAAACCTGAGGCAGCAGCCCTGGGATGGAGAAATACCCAGGAGCCTTCAGGCTGCACTGGGGATGCTTAAATTATACTGGAAAATGCAAGGAATGCATGGACAGAGGTACTGAAGCGACCGGATCATCCTGAGGTTTGAAGCAGAAGCCTGTGAAGAGGGGCAGGTGGAGGTGTGGCTGAGAACTGCAATCCAGGAAGCTAGCAGCCCCTCGATGGGACCCTGTAAACCAAGCCAGGGGAAGCGGGGAAGTGGGGAAATGCCTGAATGAACGTCTCGGCATTCCGTGACCTCACACGCGTGTGGAAATTCCCACCAACACGCCATCATTCTGTGCCACAACCACACCACCAAATTTCACGCTCAGAAAGAATTAGGTAGATCACTCCGTGAATGTATTGGCATGCGTCAGACTGGAGCCACTGGCTGTCCCTGTGTCCTGCTTTATACAGGGTGGTCTTCTCTTGGAACTGCTGCCAGAGGAAGTCCTCTGTTTGAAAGGAGCCTCTGTCTGGAAGACCACCCAGCTCAAATCCAGTTGAAGGAACAAAAGCTCTAAGAAGGGAGAACAGGGGCCTTTTGTTTCCATGTCAATTGTAACCGTTTCTTCAACATGCATCTCTGCTCTAGTGCGGCACACGCAAGATCTCTTGGACATCACTGTATCTGTTGTCTGTGTTTATACTGGATATTTTTTAGAAAAGGTGCTTACATTTTCAAGAGACATGCCACCAAGTGGCCAAAGAAATGGGGAGGGCAGAGGAAGAGCGGAAGCAAAACTCCTTTATCCTGTTACATCATGGTGTTGCGTCAAGCACAGGCTGGGTGGCTGCCCTACAGGAGGGACTGCTAGAAGGAGCCCAAGGTAGCCAGGTACAGCCAGGTGGAACAGGTGTGGCGAGAGGGAGGCATGCCCACTGGTGCAGCCAGCTTACCGAAGAAGACACCCAGCACGGTCCTGTTGCCCTGGGAAGGCAGTCCCGAGGTCCCGCGGGCCACCACGTCGCTGAGTCTCCGCGCATTTGGGACACGTGGCTCTTGGAGGGCTTGGTACACGCCATCCGCGTAGTTAGCATGGAGCAGCCGGGACAGAAACGATCCTGGTGGAAAGACATGAACAGACCTGCTTGACCCAACTCATCTGCTGCACTGGAACACATGTTTCCTTCCTGGAGGAGGCACTTACATCCATAGAATCCTAGAATCATAGAGTAGCAGAGTTGGAAGGGACCATGAAGGCCATTGGGTCCACCCCCTGCTGTTGCAGGACACCACGTCACACCGTCCCACTCAGGTGGCCATCCACTTTCACCTCGAATGCCTCCAGTGTGGGGGAGCCCCCCACCCCTCCAGGCAGCCGGTTCCCCTGTCGTGTTGCTCTGACAGTGAGGAAGCTTTTCCTGATGTCCAGCCTGAATCCGGGTTGTCACAACTTGAGTTGATTATTCTGTGTCCTGCACTCTGGCAGCAGTGAAGAGAGATCTTGACCTTCAGCATAGGCGACCTAAGGTGGCCGTGTGCCTCCATTACAGAAGGCAGTCCTCCAGCCTGTTTGAAGGCATTCTCTCATTTGACTTCCCTTCCAAGTCAAGGAACCCCAAGGAGCGTCAGGGACCGGTCCTTCGCCTCCTGCTAAAGTCTCTACGTTGGGACTGGAGGTAGCTACCCCATTTATGCAAGAAAGACACCAGTGGGCCAGTCTTGCCAGCCCATGGGAGTGTCCCACTTTGGTAAACAAGGCAGTGCTTAGACAGGCAGTTGGTACCTGCCATGGGGCAGGGGCTCAGCCTTCCCATTCAGACCAGTCCTGGCCACATCCTTTACTGGAGCAGGCTCTTTGACCAGATGGTAAGGCATGCTAAGTCAGCATCAGATCCTGCGTCTCCTTGGGGGCCTTGCGGAGGAGCTCAGCACCATCCTTCCAAGAAGCTAGGAGAGTGAGGCGGTCTTGAAGGCGCCCGTCCACATTTAGCACCCAGACGGGAGTAGAATTATATTATGGCTCTGTTTAAATCAGTTTGGGGGACCTGGACCACCTCCTGTTTCTGGAAAACTCTGGGGCTGCATGACAGGGGAGGCTGGGCCTGGAGGCCCAAAATACCAGCCCACAGTAGCCTGAAGCCCTTCCTGCCAGTAACGAAGCTTTGGAGAGTCAAGCCAACTTTTTGGAAGAGGAGGAAAAACTTCACCAAAGCCGGTTCTGCAGCGGAAAGGGGCTGAGCCCAAGAGCAGAGGGAATCGCCTTCTGGGGAACACAGGACAGCTGGACTGGGGCCTCTGGCGCGCTGGATTCGGCCCCCTGGACTAAGGTCCCACACCTTCAGTTCGATCACCTTTAGCTTGTTCTAATGTTGCACCTTTTCTGCGTGCAGGACATGGGAAGCCATGCCCCATTTCGCTGCCTTTTGCAAAGCCCAGACGGTGGGGAGACCGAGGCCCTTGCAGCAGGGCTGGCGGCGGAAGCCCCGCTTGGGTCGCTTACCTGCAGAGTTGTGCCGGTGATACATGAGGTTGTTGTACCAGCCGTCATAGCGCGGGATTTCCCAGTTGATGTGCACCTGGGCACCTGAGGAGAGGGAGAGGGAGGGGAGAGCGCGTGAGGAGAGCTGAGCAGCGATGCCGCAGCCTGCGAAGAAAGGTGGGCCGCTTCCCTCTGGGGTGGGGGCCACGTGGGAAGAAGCGGCTTCAAGTGCGTCTGTGTGGAGCAGGCGCCTCACAGTGGCCGCCGAGTGCAGAGAAGCCCCTCGCCTGGGAGGGCTCAGGCCAGGGTTCAAGCACGCACGGAATTAACGGAACGGACCTCGACTCCCGTCCTTTGCTGCGGGGTAAGTCCCTGGGCCCCCGTCAGGGCAAGGACCCCCACGCACGAGCGGGACGGGGTGTTCAACCCCAAAACCCAGATGCGTTTGCTCCCCAAATTCCCCCCAGTGATGCCAGTGCAGCTGGTGCTTCTTTAGCTCCTACACTGGAGGTGAATTTAATAGGGGGGGACAGCTGGGGGAGGAAGGTTTCTCCTCCCTACCTGTAAATGGTCAAAATCCAGATCAGGTTCCCGTGTGCTTACACAGACTATTATTATTTTCAACAGGACTGGCTGCACTCGATGCATTCAGCATCCCACGCGATTTATCTTTTAGTTACTGAAGTGGTGCTGCTCATGGCCAAGAGACTGATATTTCAAGAGGCGGAGGACACCTTTGCCCTTCTGCGCACCACCGGATGGAAGAGCTGGCCACATGGCCCGTGTCTGAGGGCATGGACATACTAAGACTTATGCTAGTAATAAACATCTAGCAGGGAACAGGTCCTGATGCGAACCGTACAAGACCCCAGTTCTGGTTGAGTCTGCTCAAGCGTCTCCGTGCCACCCCAAGACTTGGCTTGAAGAAAGGGTGGCCTCTTTTGCCAGCAGACTGGAGCACGTCCCCTGCAAGGCGGGATTGCAACATCTGAGGCGTTGTGTTGGATAAAAGGTGTGGGGAGGCGCACGGTGGAGGGGTGTCTAATCGTGCCTGTGCAGGGAGACTGCAGGAGCTGCCTCGTAATGCTGGAACCCGAAGGCGTCATCCCAGGAAGCCGGATGGCGGGACGCTAGGACAGAGATGAGGAATGGCTTCTTCACACAGCACACCTGGAGTGTCTTCCACGGGCCGTGGTGGCAGCCGCCATGTGAGGAAGTTTCGGATCGGATGGGGGTTAGACAAAGCTTTGAGGACGAAGCTGCAAGCACACTGGGGCGGCAGCTGGATGCTTCCTCCTGGGTCAGGGGCAGGATCCATGTGCGTACCTGTGGCTGGGCAGCGTGAGCAGGAGGGCGCTGTGGCCCTGCTGTCCTTCTTGTGGACTTCCCACCAGCACCTGGCTTGGGGCAGCTGGGGAACATGGATGCTGTGCTAAACAGGCCTTGGTGAGACCCAGCATGGTGAGATCTAACATCTTTGGATGCTCTCATTCTCTTGTGATTCAGGCGCCACCTCACCCAAGGAGTAATTGTTCCACAGGGAAATTTGGGCATTTAATCAAACAGGACAGCAATTAACCTGACTTACCAATAGGGCCCCATAAACCTGCTAGGAGGGTGCAAAGGGAGAGGAAGGGACTGATTTCCGCTCCATTCATGGGGCTGATCTTCATTTCCTTTGTGGGAGTCTTTTCCTGAAAGCAAGAAGAGGGGGCAGGGCAGGGAAAGAAGATGGGTGCTCACGGAAAAGAACATTCACATGAAACCTCTCAGGACCGGCTTCCTCTCTTAACTCTGGCCATTGCTAACAAGCCAGTGCGCGCGCCCACTCTGCAAGGGACGCATCTGAGGCCGTGGCTGTGGCTTGCTGGGGACCATTACACATCATGTGTGCAGAACAAAACGGGGGAGACGCATGCGCCGGCAGGCTGGGGGCAGAGTATGGAAGAGAGAGTTTGGGTGGTTGAATTCTGGGGTTGCCATCATATGTAAATGATACGGTTGTGGAAGTAAGAACAAGCCTGAACGTTTGCGGCCGGGTTGTGAACTCTGGGTTGTTTAAACCATGGGTCATTGCTATATATGAACCCAGAACCATGGATTGTTCATGGATTGTTTTGCTAGGCAATGGGCAAAAACAGTACGACACACAGCTTCTCTACATGTATGGACTGCAGTGTTGCAAAGGCATCTGGGATACTGGGAGGGAGCAAAGCAAGAGAGAAAGAAACAGGCCGAGGATTCAGAAAACGAACAGTGGCTTATCTGATTATCTGCTGAGCAACAGACCATGGGTTCAATAAACCAGGGGTTAACATTATGTGCTGGCTAACATGCTCCAGTCTGCGCTGGAGAAGAGCGGGGTGAACACGCAAAGCCCAAAGCGAATCTGAACAAGGGAAGGGTTTGGGGTGTGTGTTTATGTCACAGCAGAGCAGGATGACCGAGAAACAGTCCTGTGGCTGTTTGCAAGGTTTGTTTAGTTTGCCCCTAAATCCAAAAGGCTCCATGAGCCCTTGAGCTGCAGGAGCAACACGGCCCAGTGCTCAGCTCCACCTGGAGTGCTCCCGTGATGCCAAAGGCTCTCTTAAGAACTTCTCCAGGGGGGATTACTCAAGCCGAAACACATTCCAACCCTCAGAATGATGCCAGGACACCTCGTTTTCCTAACCCTAACCCTACCCTGGGGCACATCCCTAACCCTAATATAGGGGTAAAGTTCCATTGAAAAGAGGGGGATTTTGAAAAAGCCTTCCTTGAGTAGCTTTTTCTGCCCAGCTCATCATTTCTGCCCATTCTAAACACATTCCAACCATCAGAATCATGCCCAGACACCTCGTTTTCCCAACCCTAACCCTACCCTGGTGCACACCCCTAGCCCTAATATAGGGATAAAATTCCATTAAAAGGCGGCGATTTAAGAAGGAGATGGCAGAGGATGAGGAGGCTGGATGGAGTCACTGGGGCTGTCGGCGTGAGCTTAGGTGGACTCCGGGGGATGGCGGAGGACAGGGAGGCCTGGAGGAATGTTGTCCATGGGGTCGCGATGGGTCGGACACGACTTCGCGACTAACATAGCATCACATATGCTGCATTTGTGATTCCGCACTCATGGCACGGGAGCTTCCCAGCCTTCCCATGGCTTTTTTGTCAGACCAAGGAAAGTCCAACGTTATCTGGAAATGGCTGAATGAACCTGAACGAGAGGCAGCTCTGCTCTGCCGCAGCATCAGCGTGCGATTTCGTCAAGGAGTGGATCTGAATCCCACCAAGAGGCAGCTTGGAAGCCTTGTGCAGGGACCCCCTGCAGCGAAGGGAAAGCTTGAAAAAGCAAATTGATGAGGAGCCGGGAGGAAGGGAAGGGAGGGCATGTCTGAGGAGGAAAGCTGGCCTCCCTCCAAGCAGGAAGGAGGAGGGCGCGAGGTGGAGGCCGGGGCTTTCCCTCATCCTCTCCGAACGGGGCGCCCTCGCTGGGTTGCTTCCCATTGCAGAGAGACCTGCAGGGTGAAGGGGGAAATGATGCTGAATCCTACTGACTTGCCACTGTGTCAGTTTCATGGTCCAAAGGAGGAGGAAATGCACAGCGAGATTTCCCTGACGTCAGAATCCCTTCCAGTAAGTGATGTGGAAGGAGCCCTGCCCAGCTGGGCCCCGACAAGGCGGAAGGGCAGCGAACGCGAGACGCCGTATGCCAGCCCTCGGAGAGCGGGGCACGTGGGCCCTTGCAAATGGAGCCTGAAAAGTTTCTAGCCAGACAATGCTATGAGCCAAATCATGTCTAGAGGCGCCACTCGCTCAGAGATGCTCTTCCTAAGCCACCTGCCTGTGGACACAATCCAGGCTACAAACGCAGAGTGCCACTCACTGCTTTAGCCCAGCCAACAGCCCATTACAAGCCTGGGCAGGGACTCACAGTAGCCCCAGGAAATCCGGCCCTGGCTTCAGGCCTCTGGGACATTTGACCTAATCCTTTGCGGACATTAGGCCCAAATGTATCAGTCTGTGATTAGTCCAAGAGCACTCGACCAATGTGGCACTAGGTGGAAGTAGAAATGCTTTGCTCAGGGAATCTGCCCTTGTTTTAGCGGATCACTCATTCTGCAGAGCAGAAATAAAACTTGGTGCATGCCACAATTCATTAATTGGTTTATTGGCCACAAGTTAACGAACCAGGGAGAATTGCATGCAAAATCTCTCACTTTCTTGTTTTGAGGTGAGAATGAGACTTTTATGATTTCTCCAACAGTGCGGGACGATAAGATAAAGATGCAATGTGTGGGGTTCAAAAGCTACTCTCCCTAACACTGCAAGCGTATGTGGGTGCAATTCTCTCTCTCTCTCTCTCTCTCTCTCTCTCTCACACACACACACACACACACACACACACAAGGGCAGCAGCCTGGCCTAGGAGCGAGCTAAACATGCCCATCCACTTTCAAGTGAAGCAAGGAAAGCCTTCAGAGCAAGAGTCTCTCTTTGAGAAGGCGGCATCTAAACATTCTCCTTGGCTGAGCAGTTCGATGTTCTCCAGAGAAACTGGGTTGTGATGAGGAGGGGGAAGGGGAGGGTAGTCCTGCAGGGGCCCCTGTGCCGAAGACCTGCGCTGAACCAGGAAGGCCGGAGTTCTGCCTTCAAGCCAACAGAACAAGGGGATTTCATGGGTAACTACGAGGAAGAGAAATCTCCCTCCAGACATTTAATTCCCACAGAGATTTAATCCTTCATCTGTTGTTCTATCTGGTTAGTAATGATACTGTTGACTGTTTAAGAGGTTATGGGCATGGCGCTGTTAAAAAATTAAGGGAATATTTAGATGGTGTCCCTTTTCGTTTGCTTTTGTCTGAAGGTTTCCTATGCATGTTCAGACCCTTTTCCCACCCCAGAAGCTGTGTAGCTCCACACATTTCCCAGGCAGACACGCCAACTGGGCAATGACAGGAGTTGTCACCTGCCTGCCTTCCATCCGTCTGTCTGGCCATCCTTCCTTCTTTCTTCCTAACCATGCACAAGAACGTGCCCTTAAGGAGCCCCCCAATGGCCCCCCAGAAACCTGCTCCAAGCTTGGAGGCGGGACTCCGCCTTCACCTCTGCCCTTCTTCTGCTCTCTGTACTCTGCCCATAATTTTCTGAATTCAGCGAGTGACAGGCAGCCTCACGGGATGACACCGCCCTTAGTTTAGATATTCAAATATTTTTATATTCTCATTTTTGACTGGGTGACTGTATGGTTGTTCTCAGGATTTATGCTTGTAAACCAACCTGAAAGCTTTTGCCACTTGGGTCGCCTGCAGATTTGACAAGTAAGCCGATCTGCACCATCGTCTAAGCTAGAAGACTTCACAGACCACCGAATGCATGAAGAGTGAAGCAGCTTCTTGTGCCGCCAAAAGGTGGCAGGAATCCATTGACTCACATCCTACTGACACATCTCTCCTTCTGTGTTAAAATATGCGGATGCTTGACACAAATGAGGGACCACAGAACATGCTACAGGATGGCCGACTCCGGCCCAGCCAGCCAGCAGAGCGGAGATGCCAAGATATTCCGTTCCACTTCCCAGTTGGCCCTCAGTGCTTTCCTGGCCTGCAAGGAGTCCCTTCCCGGAGGCAGCCTTGCTGCTCCTGCTCTGCGGATTGAACATGACGAGGAAGAGACATGAGGGGCTCATCGCCCTCCTCTGTATGAAGCAACTCTTCCGTGAAACGAGCCAGCCTTTGCTCTTGGCAACACTTCTTTACAAAAGCCTCGCAAAGGGTGTAGAGAGGGGAAAACACAAGAAAAGATATTTGTGCTGGATAAATACGCCTCAGAATAACCACTAGGCATGAGTCATTCAGAGGCGTGTGCGCATTTACCAATGTTGAAACAAACACATATGCACACACGAATGTAAAATTCAGAACATTCCTTCTAAGTTAATACATCCGATTGCAAATTCAGCTTAATGGGTTGTCAGTCACGGAAATTCCTCGCCACGGAGGCTTCTGGGATTTGGGGGCTGCAACGCTGGTCTTTCGGGCATGATGAAATCTGGATTTTCCACCCAAACCCTCTTGGCGGGAACCGACAGATAACGCTAGTTCCCGGCAAGGACTCCTTGCTGTTCGCCCCATCGCTGCGGCACCCAGACGCGCTTCGGGGCAACCCTAAACACACCTGCCAGTCCCATTAGGCGCCCCGGGACTGCTCTCGAGGGTTAGATGCGTGGGGTGAAGCAGGGCCGTTTCCTGCACAAGACCCAGATCCCTCTTGAGAAATCTCTGCATTCCGCCCTCAGGGGCTTCTGACTCACAAAAGCAGCACCAAACTGGCTCCTTGCCGGGATGGGAAGGCTGAAATGGGGACATCTGGGGCAACCAGGAGTAGATTTGGTGGCAGAAGGGCTGTCCCCTGTGCTCAGGCTTGGGCTCCAAAATTAGTTCCTTCGCTCAGCTTTTTAAAATGTCATGCCAGGCTCTGTCGGGAAAGCTGCAAGGTGCTGCTAATGCTGCCCCCACAAAATCAAACAAACAAAAAACCCTTTATCAAAGAGGCCCAGGAAAACTTATGTCCTCATTGCCCTCATCTGCCCCAGAACTGGGGGGCAATGTTGAGCCTGAGCGCCAAATGCTCCTGTGGGGAAGCGTTTTGGAGAGAGCAGCGGGGAGCTGGGCCGGGTGGCTTTCTAGGCGAATCCAGCTCTGCCTGCCTGGGACGCCTGCAGGGGAAGGGACCAACGGCCGGCCGCAGTCGGTGGGGCCAGTGGCAAAAGGGGAGGGGCATGCAGCCCCCTCCAGGCACCCACCTGGCTTCGCAGTGGCACTGCAGGTCCTCGCCCGCTCTGCCAGGAGTGCCACGGGCACCGCTGACCCCGTCCGGAGGCCGTCAGCCCCGGCAGGACGTGCTGCCCGGTCCTCGCCCCCTTTGCGGGGGTGGGGGGCACACGCAGCACCAGGTGGCTGCCCTTTGCTGCAGCCAAGGACGGGCGCGGAAACCCTACTTTTGCAGTGGGCCATTTCTCCAGCATTGCTCTTTGGGGGGGGGGGGACCTCCGTCCTGTTAACTCTTGTGCAGAGAAAGCAGATTCCCCCCTCAAAAAAAATTCCGCACAGGCCAAGTCAACGTAAACATATAAATAAATACTTGAAGACAGACCGACAGAGAGAGAGAGAGAGAGAGAGAGAGAGAGAGAGAGAGAGAGAGAGAGAGAGAGAGAGAGAGCGCCAGCCAGCCAGCCAGCCAGCCAGAGGGGGCTCTTGCAGCGAGATGTGCGACAGGGAACAGACGTGGAGGCGCTTCTCGGGCCGCCCCGTCCTTCGGCAGAGACTCCACACAGCCAGTGTGGGAACTGTGGCAGCGCAAAGCATGCGCCTCTGCCGCTGACGGCTGACACAGGAATTTCCTGCAGGTGTGGAACAGCCGGTCCTGCTAGCTCAGCGACATTGCCCTGCTCGACCTATTGCTCTCCCGGTGTCTTGGACTGCAGCGCCCATCAGCCCCAGCCAGCATGGGGGCAACTGTCCAGACCTTCTAAAGGGTTTCAGGTTAAAACCACCGCTCTAAAGGCGTCCCGTGGCTGCTCTGCCCCCCCCCACGCCGCCCCGCCCCGCCCCGCCATGCTCTTTGGCAGGTTTTGTGTGGGGAGAAAAAGGACAGACGAGTCAGGAAAAGCCTGGGGGGTTCCTAGTGGAAGACCCAGTCTAGACCCCCCCCCAAATACCGCAAAGAAGGCGGGGTGGCTGCACAACCCTCGGCGGAGCGATGTCCCGGGGGGAGCCGGGCGGTGCTGCCCGCAGGCGCCCGTGCGCGAGCTCGGGGGATCCGCGCAGAGGCAGAAGGGGCCCCGGCGCCCCGGAGGGCCAGGCCGGCGCCCCTGCCAGCACCCCGCGCGATCCGGATGCGCAGCAATGCGCAAGGCGGCGAAGTGCCGCTCGCGTTGGGCGCGCAGAAGGGAGCCGGGCGGCGCCTCGCCTGTCGCTGCTGCGGAGAGGCCGAGCCCGAGCCCCGGGGCCCCGCGCTCGCCCCCCGCGGCCTGCCTGGCCCTCCTTCCCCGGGCGAAGCGGGACGGACGCCCCCGCCCCCGCCGGCGGCCTCCCTCGCGAGCGGCCTCACCTGTCCGCACCTGCCGCTCACCTGCCGCTCACCTGCGCACCTGGTGCTGCGTCCGAGCGCCGCGGCGGCGTGTGGCCGGAATGCCGCCCGCCCCGTCGCGGCCGGCAAGGTGGAGGGGCTCGGGCGGGGGCGGGGCCGCGGCGCCCTCATTTGCATGGCACCTGCCCGCGACCCTCCGCGAGCATATAAGGCCTGCGCCCTCGCCGATGCGCCCAGCTCGGGCTGGACGGCGCGGCGGACCGCGCAGGTAAGTCTCCGCCCGGCGCCCGCTGCGCCTCAGCTCCGCGCCTCTCCCGGGAGAGTCCGAGGAGGGGCCGGCAAAGCCCCCCTGAGCGTCTCGGGTGAGCCAAGGAGGGGCCACATGGTGCGACGCGCGGCCGGACGAGCCCCCGTGATCTCGCCCGGAGACAGACCCGAGGGGCGTGCCTCTGAGCGTGCGAAGAGTGCACCTTCCCCTTGGGGCGTTAGCGGGGAGATTTAGGGGCGGGGAGGGGCGCTCTGCTTTTGGGAACCGCGGCTGCGCCTCGCCGAAGGCTCCTTCCGGGGGGGGGGCGAGGCTCCGTCCAGGCAGGCGGCCAGCCAAGCACCTGCGCCCGCTTCCACTCGGGTGCACCATTGTGCATCGGAGCCGTGCGTGGCGGGAGGCGAGCCTCCGATGGAGGAAGCGGGAGACGCGCACTTCCCGATCCGCTTTCCCGGACGCCCCTGCAGGAAAAGGGGGGGGGGATCACCTGGCACTACCCTCAGCCTGGAGGTCTGAACGCCCCTCGTCCCCCGTCCCCCCTTGCGGGAGAGGCTCGGTGAGCCTAAGCAGAAAGATCCGTTTTCCTGCACCGCAGACCTCGGGGCTCCACCGGAAAAGTTTCGGGGCAAGCAGCGCTCCCGGGCTCGGATGCGGGAGCCGCACTGGCGGGGCCGCGGGCGCTGGAGCTCCGGGACGCTTCCTCGCGTGCCTCCCAGCCACCCCCAGGCTGGGGCAAGACTAAGTAGGAGGAAGGTCTCCCCCTCCTTTAATGCCCACCTCCACGGGGGGGGGGGGCGCTGCTTCCCTCCCGGAGCATCTGCCGCAGCCGCCGCCGGCCTTGTCTCCCTCCCTCCAGAGACCCGCCGCAGGATGACCTTCTCCGACGGCAGCTTCCCCTTCTACCCGCAGCCGCGCAAGCCGGCCGGCTTCGATGTCAGCCTCATCATCGTCATCGTCGTCTTCCTCGTCTTGGCCGCCAGCTTCCTCCTCATCCTGCCCGGCATCCGCGGAAGAGCTGTGAGTGGCCGCCGCGACTCCTGCCCGGGACAGACCCCTGCCGCGAAGCCGCCGTGGGTGCGCGACAGCAGCGGGGCGGAGACCCTCCGCCGCTGCGAGGCCGCGCGCGCCCCCGCCGGCAAGCGCGTGACGAAGCCCCCCCGTCCCCCGTCCCCCCCTTGTGCCCACAGCGGCTGTACTGGCTGTTCCGGGTCATCGCGAGCCTTTTCGTCGGAGCCGTCATCGTCGGTAAGTCCCCCGGCCGGCCTTCCCCTCCGACAAGGTCCGCTTGCACGGGCGGAGGGCCCCCCCGGACCCCCCAGCCGCCGGGCTGGATCTGCCAGGCTCCTTCCCCATGAGCCCCCAGCCGCTCTCGGGCATCGTGGCGTCCTGGAAAGCGAATGCCCATCTGCCAGTCTTGCGATCGCAGTGCCTGGGTGCACGTCCCAGCAGCCAGGGCAGCTCCAGGGCAGAGAACCTCTGGGGCGTGCGGCTCAGTACCATGGAGAGTTCTCAGAACGCTCAAAAGAACAGCTGCAACGGATGAGGGGCCCCGCCGACAGTCCCTCCAGTCAACCCCCAGAGGGGCAAACTGACCCTGGATTAGTGCTGCCACGGTGGAGACCTGGCACACCGCTCCTGCCGACACTCACGGAAACCCTCCGTCTCCCGCAGCGGTTCACTTCACCTCCGACTGGGAGAGCGGGCGAGTGACGGCCAGCACCTCCTACAAGTCGTTCAGCGCTGCCGTGGTGCATGCGGACATCGGGCTGCACGTTGGCCTGGCCGGCATCAACGTCACGCTGCTCGGTGAGTCCCCTGTGCCGAAGCTGGGTGCGTGTGGGGGGGGGGCGCTTCTAGCGACGGCTGGACATCCTGCTGAGCCGTGAATGGCTCAGTGTCACTCGCCAGGTCCAGGGCACCCCAGAGCAGCCTCACAGATCACTCCTGGCTGTCTTCCCACCCCCTGCACACCCATCACCCCACTTGAGGGGACTGGGGCCCACTGCAGGTCCCCCGAAGGGCCCGCCTGTGTTCTCCCCACCCTGTTTCAGGTCAAGTGGCAACTCCGGGTGTCGGCAGGACCCAGCGCGTCCACACACGGCTTCCCCGGATCCTTGCCCCTTTGGTTGCTATTTTATTTGTAAGACTTTCACAATGACAGCAAGTTTTAAATGGGGAGACTGGCTTTCTGCAGGATTAGGGCTGCCCTCCAATGCCCCCTCCAGTCTGGTTCAGAAGCGTGGTGGATCTGAACACAATCCAGTTGTTTTGTGTTAGAGGTCAGGACACGCCCCCCCGCCCCCAGATCCAGGGTACCCAATGTGGTGCCTGCAGATCCAACTCCCAGAATTCTTGTTCCTTCTGGTTTCAATGTCATTTATTAAAATGTATTTCTTCATGCTTAGCTGGGAGACTGGAATGCGCCAGTCCAGGGTGAACTTTAACTGGGTGGATCCAAAGGAGTGGTTTTATGATTTGGAGTTCTGACCCCACCCCTGCCGTGCACTGAAAGGCTTCCCTTTTCCTCTCCACAAGTCCCCCCCCCCCGGGAGAGTTGGGTCTTGCTCCTCTGGGGGAGGAGCCCTTCTGTGAAACACTTGGAGAGAACGCCCCCCCCCCCATGACTCTCTCAGAGCGCCAGGTGTGCCCACCAAGCCGAAAGCATCCGGACCTCGGCAGTGGCTGCTTTGCCCCATGATGCCCATCAGGCTGGTGAGCCAAAGCGTCTGGAGGGCCACGAGGCGGCTGCTTGGGTGCTGCACATGAGCCAGAACGAGCTTCTTTCCCCTTCCCTCTCTGGGGCTGGGAAGCTTTCATGTCACCTGTCACTGTGGTTTGTCATTTCTTCCTCTCTGGCAAACCGTGTTTAATGTTAACTACGGCTTGCTTGAAACAAACCAGCTTGAAAACCTAATAGCATCACCGCAGTAGTGTAGATAAGGGTCCTTGTTTTACATTTGCTTTGGGTGCCTCTCCATTTCTTTCCTTTTCCTAAATCCCACCCTACCTTGGATCCCCAGGAAAACCCATGGATCAGCTCAATGAAACCATTAACTACAATGAGCAATTTTCCTGGTGGTCTGGGGCTGACTACGACCATGAGTTTGAGGAAGGCTTGGAGCGGGGCCTTCCCAACCCAATCCTCTACGTGGCGGAGAAGTTCACCGAGCACAGTCCCTGTGGCTTAAACGTCCTCTACAGAATGGCGGGCCACTACGCCTCTGCTACCTTGTGGTGAGTGGGCCTTGTGTGCTTATGGGTGGAACCGTCCGGTGGAGATCGGAAAGCCTGAGATCCTTGAGACAACATCTGGGGCCTGTGAGAGACTCAGTACACATGGGGAGTGTAGGACTGCAGAATTGGAAGGGACCTTGGGGGGCATCTAATCTGACCCCCATGCTCAATGCAGTGCAGGCATCTCACAACAGCATCCCCGGCACATGGCTGTTCAGTCTGTGTTTTGAATGGCTCTACTGAAGGCAAGCCCACCGTCTCCCAAGGTGGTCGGTTGCATGGTCAGACAACCCTCACCTTTAGGAATTGTCTCAACTGATGCTAAGCAGGAGTGGAAAAGAGCTGAGGGTGACCTTCCCCAGCCTGGTGCCCTCCAGATGTTCTGGAGTACAACTCCCAGCATTCTCGGTCATTACTGAAGAACCCCAGAAGAGTCCTGCTGGATCAGACCAAGGGTTCGCCTAGTCTTGGGCAGCAGGGAGTGGTCTTTCCCATCACTTGCCCCTGGCCTTTTCAGCAAGGGATGGCAGGGATGGAAGCGGGGACCTTCGGAAGGGGCGGCGTGAGCGCCACCCCAAGCGAGGTGGTAGCGGTGCCTGTCTCCCTGCAGGGTCGCCTTCTGTGCGTGGCTCATCTCCAACGTGCTCTTCTCCATGCCGGTCCCGGTTTACGGAGGCTACATGATCATCGTCACGGGGGCCTTCATGATCTTCGGCCTGCTGTCCTTCGCCACCGGGAGGAACGTCCCCATGTGTGCCATCCAGTTTGGCCCCACCTCCCTCCAGCTCGCCTACGGCCCCTCCTTCTGGCTCACCCTTGCCACAGGTGAGGATTTTGGCGTGCGCCCCCTGGCTTTTTAGGAGCGATGGAGGAGAAGGCAGCCTCTTCGCAGAAGCCCTCTCGGATTCCCAGGGTGGTGTCGTGGTGAAGAGCGTGGGACTGGGACTCAGGCGATCTGGGTTCGAGTCCCCGCTCAGCCATGGAGCCCACTGGGTGACTTTGGGCCAGCCACAGACGCTCAGCCCAGCCTACCTCACAGGGTTGTTATTGTGGGGATAAGATGGAGGAGCAGAATGATGTCAGCTGCCTTGAGCCCTTTGTAGGAAAAAGGCAGGATATAAATTGATAAATAAATAAATAAATAAATAAATAAATAAAATTCCAGTGAGATGGGGTGCCGACCTCAGGCCTCTGGGCCAATGATTGATTGATTTATTTATTGATTTATTTAAGACGGCTTGCCATGGCTCCCAGTCAGGCCACCAGGGATCCCTGGGTGGCCCCGCCCCCTTTCCTGGCCCCGCCCCTTTGTCCAACCCAAGATAGGTGCCTTGTGAACATTCTGGAAGCTTATCATGCTTCTAAAATTTAGTGAAAAATGATAAGGGGTTTAACCACTCAGAGATCCTTCTGGATATGATTGGCACAGCAGTATATCAATTTATTCAGCAACCCGCCAGCCTACAGTAGCCTAGTTTTTTTCCTCGTTTGTGCCACCGCTTCCCCCTTTGGCTCTGCCTTTTTGGCCTGTCCCTGAAAGGCACCTCCGTGAGCCCTTCAGAAGTGAATTCTGCCCCCCGGGTTGTGAAAGGGTTGGCACTGCTGCGAGACCTGGCGGGGGAATGGCGGAGTTCTCCAACATTTCTGCAAAGGCTTCCCAGGGGCATAGCTTGTTCTCCCTTTACCCACACAACAACCCTGTGGGGTAGGCCGTTCTCTCCAGCAAGCCCCCTTCTTCCTCGGTGGGTACTAGAAGGCCCCACGATTGGGCGAGCCTGGCCACCCCTAGACTCCTTGTGATACCGGAAGAACCCCTTGGGCCAACTGTCCCGGGACACGTGCGCCACCCCAGCGCTGAGGTCCAGCGGCTTGGCTTTGGCCAGGCTGGCCAACGTGCGTCCCCTGCTTGGGGGCGAGCGGTGGGGCTCGTCAGCGCAGGTTGCTCAGCGCCCGCCTCGCTCTTCCAGGGCTGCTCTGCTTCCTGATCGGGGCGGCTGTGATCGTGCTGCACCACGCCTGCCCCCACCTCCTGAAGGCCTTCTTCGACCTGTGCGAGGATGAAGAGGATGAGAACGCCCCGCTGGGGGAGGTGTACATCAACCCCTATTTCCCGCATCTGCAGAAGGCTGCTGCCCAGCCCAGCTTCAAGCTGACCATCACGAACAGCTAGAGTACCGCCTGGCCCAGGACTCAATGGGGCTGCTCTTTCGCACAGCTGCTGGCCGATCTCCCCAGGGGGAGCCGCGACGCTGCTCTTTGCACTGACCCTGGCAGGCCCCTGCGGATCGGGGCCTCAGCAGCTGCGGCTCAGCCTCCTCCTCGTTGGCTCGGGAACAACCATCAAGCGCTCCTCCGGAGGCCCTGGCCACCCCGCCAAGAAGGGCTGGTGGAGGAAGGCGCAGCTGGTCCCTGCGGGATCAGAAAGGGCCACTTTAGCTGGGCCAGTCAGGCTGGCGGTACCATCCGGGGCACTCTGCTGGTAAGGGCTGCCCCCGACTGTGAGCCCGTGTGAGCAGGAAAGGGTTAAGAGGCTTTGCGCCGTGGGGCGAAGACTCCCCCTCCCCAGCCGAGCTTGGATAGCCAGGCGCTCTACTGGCAAGGTCATCCCGGAAGAAGCCAGTGCTCGTCTGAGCCAAAACACCGCGCTTTAGCCAAACCCCGTGAGCCAGCATGGGCTGAGCGGCAAGAGCCTTGGGGCTCCACCCTGCAGGAGTTGGGCAGCCCCTGCCGCAAGGCCGCCGTTGTGCCGAGCGATGTCCGTCATGCTCTAGCCTTTGGAGACCCGCTCCACACGGTGGGAGATCATCTTTTACGGGTGCTCTGAGGGCCAGGAGACCACCCTCGGTGTCTGGAGGCCCCTGCTCTGGAGTCGTGGGTTGCACAGTCACTCTTTTGCGAGCATTTGGCTCTCTGCATTCGCAAGGACAGCGTTCCTGTTCCGCTCCCTCTTTGCACTTCGGGAACAGGTCCACCAAGCGGAGTGTCAGAATGGGCCCTTACACCTCCCGAAAGATGGATGACTGAACGCAGCGGTGCTTGGGCAGTCCTCCCACATCTCGGTGCGGGGATGCTCTTCCTTCAGTGGGACACTTGTGGGACAATTCAGGAGCCATGGGGACGTGGCCTGGCAAATTACCCTTCAGAGCTGGGCATGCTCTGGTCACAGATTGCATCTCTGTGTCTGGTACCGGCCTCCGTGGGCACAAGACTTGTGAATAAAATTCTAAGTGGTCTCCGTGCTGTCTGTCAGTGTGTGTGGGGTAGGCAGCCTGGCACGGGGCGGGACCCTGCGGTCTTGACCTGTGTGGAGGCCTCAATCAGTGCTCTACTGGCTGATGGGAGGATCTTTGTCTAGGAGGGACCTTCCCAGTGCAAGCATGACCAATTTTTCAAGCTGGGCCAGCAGGACTTTGGGTCCTGCACCCATCACGCCACAATCCTGGCCCAGGGCTGCAGAACCAGGGGTGAAACCCAGCCGTTATACCAGGGTAGATCTGGTCCTGGGCTTCCCCAGGGGATTTTTCCTGGCTCCACTGACTCTTCTGTAACCGCTGGCCATTGGGGGCTCTTGCACTACTCCAAAAGGCTGACGTGCTGAAAGATGGATGACTTACTGGCCCTGGAGCCTTCAGTGAAACTCTGCTGGCATGTGGGCTCCACCCCTCTCCTCTGGGGCTTTTGGGATGCAGCCCCTGGGGGCTTTCCCAGGCACAGAGTTCTGTGTTCTCCATACTCACGTCACGTGCCATGGCTGTGGTTGCACAAGCAGCCTGGAAGGAGAAGGCAGGCCAGCCTTGCTGACAGTCGCTTCTTCTGGAATATTCGTCAGACTCTCTCGGCCTCATTCATTCATCCATTCATTCATTCCATTTCCGTACCACCCAGTGGCCAAAGCTCTCTGGTCAGTTCATAACGATTCTCAGCACTGGGAGCGGCTCTAGAGCTGCAGCCGCATTTCGTGCCAAGCCAGCCCTGGCTAACGCTCCCCTGGGAACAGGGCCGAGTTGGGCAGCATCCAGATGGCTCGAAAGATCCTGGCTCTGCAAGGAGAAGCATGACGGTTGCACCGAAGCGGCCGGGATGCCCCAGGGGAACACTGGGGGTCACGCATGTGAAGCCCGTGGTGGCGATAAAAGGTTTCTCGCAGCAGGAGCATGGGCAGGAGCTGCCTTGCTTTTGCACTCTTGAATCGTGGCGGGGGCGGGGGCTGGGCTGGGCTGCCGTCGGGGCTGTGGCACTCCTGCTTTCGGGGCTGGAGGGGTGCATGGCAGAGCTGCCCCAGGCGAGAGGCACTTAGGGCTGCCCACACTGGCCTTGCTTTGCCTGGGCCACGGGGACAGCCGAGGTCTCGCTGCCCTGCCCTGCCCTGCCCTGCCCTGCCCTGCCCCACCACACTCCCCTGGCTGGCCCGCACTTCCCGCACCACAATTAGCTCTGACAGCAGCCGCTATTAACAGCTTAGGATGGGCTGCACTTAAGGACCATCATCACCGGACCTGCCACAGCCGGTCCCTTTGCGGTTCCTCGCCTCCCACCTGCGCACTCTTCTCCCACCTCCCGTGAAAATGCCATCCCTGAGCAGACACGACACTCCGCAGGTGTGAAGGGCGACGTTTATTCACAGTGCCTCCCCCACAGCAGCCGCAGTGCAGGGACTCAGCAGGGATTCTCTTTACAATCTACGTGGCTTTTCAGAGAGGGGTTCAAGACTAGGATTATGCTTGTACATTCGACATCTTATACCCCAGTTCTGGCATCCTGGATCTTTCCGCTGGGAAGGGCCTCTGGGAGCTTCCCCACCCCCTGTCCCCAGAGGTCCACGGTGTCTTCCTCCGCGCGCTCGCTTTAAGTGTATTTTGCCAGCAGCTTCATTAAGGCAGGGATTTCCTGAAATGGAAAAGGTGCAGTGGTGACTTATGAAGCAGCAGACCTGTGCTGCACATCCCTCTGGGAGCCTGGGATGGGCTCTTCTGCCCAGCTGGTGCCCGTGAGCCCCCCTCTGCTCCGGGTGTGGAGCCTTCCGGAGTTTCTCAGCTCCCCGTGTCCCTTTCCCCTGGGGCTGAGCATTTGCTGGCTTTCCAGCTTCCCTCTCACAGTGCAGAGTGAGGCAACTGTGCATTGAAATGTGAGCAGGACCAGTTTCTCCCCTCGCCTCCCATCAACAAACCCCGCGGAAGCGGACAGTCGCCTGCTCGTGCCCCGTGGGACCGCCTTCAGGCACCTCACCTGGTCCTCGAGGTCACGCTCTTCCTGGTTTTCCTCCAGCAGCCTCTGCTGCAGGAAGTTTCTGAGAAGCTGCCTCGACAGCAGGTCCTTCACGTCCTCCAAGGCCCCCGCGAGAAGCGGGCTGAGCGCTTGGGGGGTCCGCTGGAGCTCCGCCACTTCCGAGGGGAGGGGCTGCAGCCGAGCAGCGCTTGGGATGCTCTTCTTGCCCATGAAGTGCCCTGGAATGACAGGGTGTGCGCGGAGGAGGCGGCGGGAGGCGCAGGGCCCACCGAGCTCAGAGAAGACGCAGGCCGGGTGGAGCAGCTCTTGGGTGAGTGACCCCACACGGCCCCCTTCCTCTTGGCCACGGGCATCCGTGGACTTGTTCTCCCCCACTTGACCCAAGCTGCAGGTGGGTGGAGGCCATGGCTCAAGGGGGGGGGGCATAACTCAGCAGTCCAGCTTCTGTGCTGCATTCCCCAAATCTCCAGCATGACCGGGCAGGGCTGGCAAGAACTTGCTGAGCGAGGTGGACCAGAGGGTCACCCCCAGATCCAGGGCGGGGAGCTGCGGCCTCATTTCAGCCGAGCAGTTCAGGCCTCTGGCAAGAGCTGCCGGCTCCTTCCCAGGCAGCCTGTGAGGCAAGAAGTGGAAAGGAAAGGAAAGGAAAGGAAAGGAAAAAGGAAAGGAAAGGAAAGGAAAGGAAAGGAAAGGAAAGGAAAAAGGGGGGCTGCTCGGCCAGCCCTGTTGGGGTGCAGTTCCCGGCAGCTACCCAGCAATGCCAGCCTGGCGCCAAGCTCTTCTCGGGCTCACCCGAGATCCTGTTGACCAGAGAACGTACCTAGTCGCTCTTGCACGACTTCTACATATCTGTGCAGGCCGACACCTTCCAAGCAATATTGCTTGCCAAGAGGACAACCCCACGCTGGAGCCACTTCAAGGGTCCCCACACAAACGTGATGGCTGTGTGAATCAGCCCATCCCCATCTCTGGCCTTCCCGGAGAGCCCTCCCTGCTCTGCGCTCTCCTGTTAGCCTGAGACGGCTGGTGTGCGGGCGTATTCACGCGAGAACGGTCTGCTTCCAGGCCATTGCCGAGAACCGAGCGTGGCATGGAGCGGAGCGGCGACCCGAAGGGCACCTCTGCTTGCATTTGTGGCGCTCATGGCACGGCTTCGTCCCAGCACCAGCTTTTCTCTATGCAACCTTTGCACATGCACACATGCTTCTGTGCATAGACGCAGAACGAAACCTCAGCCTTCTGCTTTCTGTGGTCCCAAGGCAGCTCCGGGGTCTCCCGGGGGTTTGCAATGCCTCCCCCAAGACTTAGTTACGGTAAGCAAGAGCTTCAGGCCAAGACAGGCTGGAGGTTGCGGTTGCTGCGATCACTATGGGGCCGTTCCCTTCCTTTCTGCCACTCCAACCACTGGAATGAGGTCCCAGAGGGATTTTCCGAAGCCCAGCCTGGTCCTGAAAGAGGCTCCCTGCCTTTGGCCAGCAGAATATGACTGTCTTCACCTTTCTGGATCTCTTGCGTCAGGGAGACATTTGAATAAACAGAATTCCACAGGATCCAGCCCCGTCCCACTGTAGCTGGGTTGAAAAGATGCCCTTACTGGCACATGCAAATAACAAGGCGTGGTTTCTCTTGTCCCAAACCGAATAATTTTTTTTGGAAGTGGGGGAATGGATGGATGGCCCCTCCACAGGCAAGAAAGTGCAGAGGTTAAGCGAGTTCAAGAAAAACAAGAATAGTTCATTTAATAACATTTGATATTGGATCTTAATTTTGTATAGTCTTCCCAATATCTTAAAGTATATATTAAAAAGTGCATGCAATTGGAAAATAAATGTTCA
Source organism: Varanus salvator macromaculatus (assembly GCA_023646645.1). Lineage (NCBI taxonomy): Eukaryota > Metazoa > Chordata > Lepidosauria > Squamata > Varanidae > Varanus > Varanus salvator. The sequence goes on from JAIXND010000786.1 coordinate 515,204, forward strand.
TTGTGAGCAAATTATCAATGCTGTGATAGACTATGGCAAAAGAATTAAATATCTCTTGCAATTTTTAATATTTGCCTTTTTAAAAAAATGCTAAAATTTGCACTTACACTACCCACATCAGGGAAAGATGAAATTAGCAGAATACAGATCAGAATATGTGCCAACAAATTTGAATGGGGGAATTTTGATACAGAATTTTTTTTGGTCACGCCCATTCTGATGAAGTTCAACCCCGGCGCTAAAGCACCAAGAACTGGAATTGCTGCATTGCGGATTTTGCCTGCCTGTGATCAAACAGTGTGGGGGGACGGGGCCTCCCGAGGCACGACTTGGGTCCCAAGCAGGTCAGAGCTGGCCCGTCTCCTGCCAACTCGCATCGCTTGCTGGCTCTGCATGGCATAGTGGGCATTTCCTTGTGGAAGGGGCGATGCCGCAGCATCCTGATCATAAAGCAGAAAGGAAACCGGAGCATGAAGCAGAATGGCAGCACGTAGCTATAGAGGTGCTGCATCACCAGAAGGTCAGGGCATTATTCTAATTAACCCAATTCATTGGACCAGGTTGGAAAAAACATTGACCAGCAACACTGCTGTGATTCAGTGGCTGGCAAACACACAATACGCAGGCAAAGACGCACTCGCGTGTGCAAATTAAGAATCACCTGGAGTGTTTGTTTTTAAGAAAATTATCTTTCTCTCCCACTCCATGTGGATACATTTCTTCTTCTCTCACACCCCTGACCCTGCTTAAAGTCCACCTTTACCGGTGTTTCTTTGATTTTTCCTGCATTGCATACAGAGAGAGAGGAGTCGTGGTTAGATTTTAAGTGAATTTTTTGAAAGCTTCCATAATTTTTAATCAGGAGGAACTCCTAGTAGGGGCAGTTGAAAGGAAGGGAGAGAATGCGGGATGGTTAAATGGATTTTATAAGTTGCTAAGCATGCTTCAAAATTAATAGCTTGCATTTTTAAAAGATGAGAAATCTGCTCACCGTCTCTTATGAAAGTGATGTTTGGCATTACGGGAATATCGGGGCATCCCTTCTCCCTCCCCCTCCCTGCTTCCTCTCCCTTTGTTTGTAAAATAGCACCACACATTTAAAGAATAATTCAAGGTTGCTCCCGTCTGGTTCCATCCCAAACATGTCCAGCAAATCCGAATATGATAATAATTATTAGTACAACACAAATTATAATTAAAGTTTGCTAGTGATGTCTGAAATGGCCCTGGGTGGGACATTGCAAGTGATATTTTATTAATATTCAGATTTTCTCAATTCATTTACGGGGGCTAAATAATATATGTTCTGTCAGGTTTTGTCCGGAGCTGTTCTCCAGCTGGTGCTGAAGGCTTTGTTTTCCGCACCCCAAATAGCTTAAAAAGCAAACCCCCACCCTGCCAAACTGGGCACAGCATTTAAGGTACGTAAAGCTTTCACCAGCCGCTTAGTTAAAGGATGCAGCGTTTCAATCGGCTGCTGAAGTTAGACTGTCAGCTATGAAAGGCGGCTCGGACTCCCGGTCCCATGTCCCTGATGGCTGGCTCGTTAGGGTCCAAGGTACGGGCAGAACACCGGCCGAGTCTGGTGCCCAGCCTAGCTCCCCCAGACGGCCCGCCAACATGCATGTGACCCGCGGGGAGAGACCAAAGCGGAGTCAAATGAACCCCACCCCGTCCCTGTTTCTCCAGAGGCGCCCTCAGCGCTTCTGCAAACTGGCCCTGGGAGAGTCTTGGGGTCACGGCAATCTGGCATCATAGAAGAGCAGCGTCGGAAGGGGCCATGAAGGCCATCGAGTCCAACCCCCCGCTGTTGCAGGACACCAAGTCGCACCATCCCAGCCAGACGGCTGCCCCGCTTCTTCCTGAATGCTCCAGTGCGGGAGAGCCCCCCACCCCTCCAGGCAGCTGGTCCCACGGCCGTGTCGTGTCGCTCTGACAGCTGGGAAGCCGCTCTCCCATCGACCCCAACAGCCTGTCCCGACCGCTTGGCGAGCCAGACCAGCCTAAGGCACCCTGGCAGCCTCGTCCCGCCCGCCCAGAGCCCGCCACACGCCCGCCCCGGCTGGCAGCTGCGACCTCGGCGGCCCCGCTCTGGATCGAAGCCCGACCGTCCGAGGGGCAGCTGCGCTGCAGCCGCCCACTTCCCCGGGCGCGATCGCAGCGAACTTCTTTCCCACGCGGGGCCCCGCAGCCCCGTTGTTTGGGGGGGCGCCCCTGCCTCTGTGCGCAAGCGCACGCGCTGCCCGGGCCGGGGGGAAGCCGCTGGGGGGCTCGGGCGCCCCTTCCAGGCGAGAGGGCTGGCCGTACCTGTGGCCCAGAGATTTTCCCTGAGCCGGATGGGCCCGTTCCGCTTGTCGCCCAGCGAGGACGAGGCGGCCGAGGCGGCGAAGAGGAGCAGATAGGCCAGGCAGCCCACCCGCAGGGCGCCGGGGGCGAGGCCCGCCGCGGCCATGGCTCGGGAGGCTGCGAGGACCCTCGACGGACCGGCCGAGGGCTGCTGGGGCGCCTGCCGCGCGTCGTCCGGCCACCAGGGGGCGCGCTCCTCCGCCGCCGCCGAGCCGAGCCGAGCCGAGCCTTCCCCTGCCGCCGCGCCGCCGCGTCTCCCCTCCGCATCCCGCGCCCGGTTTAAATAGCCCGGCGACTCCCGGGGCGGAGACTGTCGCGCGGGGCCGGGGACGCGCCCCCGCCGCTCGCTCGTCCAGCCCCGGCGGGGATCTCCGGGCCCGCCGCCTCCCGGACGCGCTGCCTCCCGCAGGGCAGGCGGCTGCGGGGCAGCAAGACGGGGCGCCCGGGGCCGGAGCCCCGCGCCCCACCCCGGGCCGGGCGCGCCGCTGACTGCCATGCCCGGCGCTCCGGGGCCCTCCCGCCGCGCGGGAACTATCCGCGGTGCTGAACTCTTCCCCGAAAAGGCGCCCGCCCGGGGCGCGGGGAGCTCTCCGAGGAGGCTCCGCAGGATGCGGCGGCCTTCCGGCACCGGCGTCCCAGCCTCCCCTGCCCGCGGGGGTTTGGCAGACAGTGTTGCTGAGCAAGGGCAGAGCGCAGGCCGATGGGCCAGAGGCCGCTGGCGGGGGTGGCAACGGCTGCTGCCAGATCAGCCCCCGGGCATCCTCGGACTCGCGAGGGGCAGAGGCAGCTGCCTTGGGGCGGGGGGGGAGGCCGGGTACCCCGCTGCCCACAGCGCCCTCGCTCCACTCGGCAGAGGAAGCAGCCCCGTCCGATGCCAGGTCGGCGTGCGGGTGGGCCTGGGCAGGAAATCCACTTCAGGTGCCGTGCGTGTTTAGACAGGGAACAGTGTGCAGTGCTTCGAATTCCTGAGCCAGCACTTTAAGAAGCTCAGGCCAGAGTGGGCACAGCAGCCCACCGATGCTGGAGCCACCAGCTGCTGATGGGGTCTGTCCTGGCCGTGCAGCCCGCTGGCTCTTCTTCCGGTGTCCTTGGGCAGAGGCCTTTGGGTCTTCCCCAGAGAGACAGGGGAGACCCAGCTGTCCCGCAGCACCTGGCAGCTCCCTCCCAGGGAAGGGGGGCTGAGCTTGCTGCTTCAAACCTGGGGCTGTATTCCTCGATCCCTTTGCCAAGGGATACGCCCTGAGAGTACTGGGTGGGCCTTACTTCTCGTGCAGGGCCCTGCTGTACACGGCACAACACACGAAGAGGAACCAGGAGCACTAACAACGAGAAAAAGGCCTCCCGAGTTCTGCCATTATGTCATCTGCCTCTGTTAAAGTGGACACTTCTCTGTTCCATCTGCAGGAGAGGAAGCATTTTAAAGAAGGGGCTTAGCTCTGCTGTTGTGGCTATTATCAGGAGTATTAGCACCAGAATAACATCCAGGTGCAGCAACCACCACCTGGTATATTGGGCAGAGAACCTGATCCAACCAGAAGTTTTTAACTGAGTGATTTAACTGATTGATTTACTCAGTATTCAACCTTACCTGAAAGGGTGCACATGTGGAGGTGTAGAAACATGAATTACTTAAAAACAATTTCAGGCAGCTCAGCTGTTATGAGGTTTCACATTCCCTGTGTTAGAAACATAGAAACTGAGAGAGTCAGAAGGGGCCTCCCGGGCCATCTAGTCTGACCCCCGGCTCCAGCCAGCTCCACTCACGACATGCCCACCATGTGCATGTCCAGCCTGTCCTTGAGCACCCTCACTGATGGGGCCTCAACCACCTCCCGGGGAAGCCCATTCCACACCCTCAGGGTCCTAACTGCCAGGAAGTGCTTCCTGGCACCCAAATTGAACCCTGGTTCCCTGAGCTTTGCTCCGTGAGCAGTGGCATGGCCTGAGGAGCACATATAGAGCTGGGTGAAAAGCTGCTAAAAAAAATAAAGACTAAAAAATCTGCAACCCGAGAACTGCCAACATTTGGGGATTAAGATCCAAAGTTTTGGATTGGGTGCAGGCCAATACTGAGCATCTCAAGCTCGGGGTTTGGAGCGGGGTGTTGTTTGGCCAGAGCGCGAAGGAGCCAGCACTCCTGAAGGGATTACAGCGGAGATGTGCGGGGCCAAAGCTAAGCGGGTGCCAATTACAGGCTGGCTGGAGGAACCAACCGCTTCATATTCCCCGGGGCAATTACTGGAGGCACTGAGGCACATCTGATGCGATGCAGGATGCCTTAGTGGGATTACCTGGGAGGAAAACAAGAGCCCGTTGCTCGAAAAGATGCGAGAAATTGGTACATCCTTTGAAGTGGTGAGAGTGGTGTGGATTTGCTCCCGTGCGGTTTGCTTGACTGGGAGAGGGCCACGGCTGGGTGGCACAGGGCCTGCCTTGCGTGGGAAGGCTCCCCCTTTCGGTGGGGGCTGGCATCCCTGCAGCCTTGCAGAGGCCCAGCCTATCGATGGATCTTTGACAGCGTTTTCTTCAAATGGTCCCAAGCTTTCCTGCCGCATGTAGCAGGAGCACTCAGGAGCTAAGCGGCAGTTGCTACATGACATCTGAACACAGGAACTATAGATTAATGGTAGATTATACAACCCACAGTTAACCTAACTACTAATTGAGGGTGAGCTGTGCGTTACTCAACCCATGATTAACCTAGAATGTCCAAGTTTGAAGGTCAGATAATAACCCCAAATCAGCCCCACCAGAGGCGGAATATTTGAAAGCAACCAGCATGCACAATGGCTGGGTCGTGGCTACTAAGAGGGAGGGCTGCAGATGGAGGAGGAGCAGAGCCCCTGCCTCCAACGATGACATGTCTGCAAGATGCTATGCAGCCCTGTTTTAGCAGTCATGCCTAGCAGTGAGAGAGGATGGTAGCACAAGGAGACCTAGGAATGGGTCTGGGAGAAGCTGGAGCTCCTTCAGGAATCTTACAGGGGGACGGATAACATTTTAGCTCCTTTCCAAACTCTTGCCCCTTTTCTTGGATTGTCTCCTCTCGACTTCTCACTACAAATTACATCGTGGGGTTGGGAGTGGGAGGGGTGCAAGCAGAAACTTTGAGCTTAAAAGAAAAGCATAATTATTCTCATGCCGCATTGGTGGGTGACACCTTTCTTCACAGCAATTAGCTGCTGCTTGCACATAGAACAACGGCATTTGCATAATGTGTATGGAAGGCGTTAATTAGCAACCTTTTCATAAGGGGATTGGGAAAAGGCACAAGAGAAGGACTCAGCGGGGGGGGGCAGATCTAGAAAGAGCATGACACAGGAGGCTGAGGTAATGCAGGGAGGCTCACTGACACAAGACGTCAGGCCAGGGGGCCAAACCCAGTTCTCCAGGATGGGCAAGGGGCCATCCCGTCCCCCAACCGCTGCCCGGGGGGCTTCCGTGCTGTTGTTTTTCCCATCTCCTTGGGTTCAAATGAATGGCTTTGTTTTCACGCTGATTCCACTTCTGCCTTCACTTAGGTCCTTGGCCAGGTGACTTCTCATCTCCCAGTTTGCCTTCGGAAAAATGAGTTTGTAACTGGAGATCCTCTATCCAGGAGGGCATTTTATGAATGAGCTACCTGTTCTGTGAGTGTTTATGGCACGGTCTAAAAATTCCAGATGTGCCCATTGTCCCCAGAAGGTTGAGGACCCCTGAAGAAAGGGGCTCAGGTCCGTCTTGACAGCTGTAGCAAATGCTGGAGACGCTACACCTCTCAGAAAGGTGCTTCAAGCAGCCTTGATGAAAAGTGGAAGGGATGGGGAAAAGCGTTCCAGATCTGCCAAATGCTCAGCCTGAAGGGATATTTTAATATTACTGCTATGCTTGTGTGGCCACGTGCTTACCATCTAGACAGAACTTGCAAGTAGAACTTTCGCAGCAGCCCAAAAGGCATCGGGCAATTATTGCAGACTGGGCTGGGCTGTGGAAGGAGAGACCTTGGTTCTTCAGAGGTCGCCACGCTGGTGACACACGTCAAGTGAGCTATCAGGAATAGGTCACACCGCGACCCGTTCCAGAGACACAGAAGTCCTTGAGCATGGCTGAGGGGAGGCTCTCCTCGAAAGTCCTGAGCTGACAGCGGCCCACGTCGTTGGCATCTGTGGGCGCTTTAGGCAGAAGCCACAGCCCAGCGGCAGAGCTCCTGCTTTCAAGGCACATGGCTCTGGGTTCAATCTCCAGCATCTCTCAGCAGGCCTGAAACCCGGACCGATCGGCGTCCATAGTACTGAGCTTACTGTTCCAGTAGACCCACTCCAAGATCGTCTAGTGCCCCTGCATGGCACCTCTACTCACTCCTACTCCTCACCCGCAGCAGCTTCGTCAGAGTGAGGATGGGGCACAGCAGAAGCTCTGCAGAGAGCACCCGCCAAAGCTACTGATGGGGATAGAACTGGAAAGACAAGGTAATCGTGTTAGAGGGCCGCTCGCGTGCTCCTGCAGCTCACAGCCACGTGACTTTGAGTGCTTCCCAGCAGCTGCAGAGCCCTGTGAGACTGAGATCCTCTGGCTGAGCTTCCTGGCTGAGTAGGGATCGGTCCTGCCCATTTTCACTGATACTACTACTCCTATCATCCTCAGCTAGCAAGGCCATGGCGGGGACACCAGATTGCAGGGCACTGCTACAGCGACAAAGTCACACTGGCTTTCGGCTTCGAAGTCCTCCAGAAGGTCCTCCTGCTGTGGGCCGCTCAGCAAGGGGCGGGAGCATTTGCCTGGCAGCTTGCGATATGCACGCAAGAAGCAGCTGTTGGCGACTGCCAAGACTCCTGCGGTTGCTGCTGTGGGGAGGCAATTGTGCTAAAGTGAACGCACAACCTGGTGACCTGCTCAGAAAGTGTGATGCACCTGGAGCAGCGATCAGGTGAATAATGAGTGCGCATTCTCTGCTCTCCATGGAGAGCAGCCAAAGTGAGTCACCCCGTCCATAAAGCCACAGCAGTGAGAGATGTGGGCGAGCAGGGAGCATGTGCCCCTCGGGGCAAATAGCTTGCTCACCCCAATCTAGCCTTTGTTGCCTATTGTTCTCAGGCAGAACGAAGGTGCCCTTAGTCCGGCGACCTGATCCTTTTTCACCTGAGGCTTCTAGGAACTTCCTTCATGCCGACCATGCGCTCTGCCACGGAGCCACATCATTCCCTTCTCACACAGGGACCGCAAAGCATTGCTTAGCCCGTTTTCATCTCCACCCACGATAGAGGGCCTTATCTGTGAAGCTGCACTTGAGTGCCCAGATTCGGGGGACGACAAATCGGTACAGAACGGATCGTTCCACCTCAGATTATCTGGACAGACAAGTGGAAAAATCACATTTTTAAGAGCGGAAGCATTTCTCTGAGAACAGAAATCGCACAGAGAAGTGCAAGAGCTGGGCTAGAATTCCCACAATTCCTTTGTGTGCTTGTTTTTTTATCTGCAGGGGTTTTTATACTAGGAGAAAGCGTTAAAAATGCCACCCCTCATCTGAAGTGGTGTGTGCTACCACCTTTGGATTTGCTGACTTCATTCTGTTGCTTCCAGCAGAGATTCCTTCCAGAAGGGGTCCTATACAGTTTCTCTTGTCTTTTGTCTCACTTTCAGAGAGACCTGGATACCTGTTCTTGGTTGGCCATGCAGAGTTCTCTGCAGACAACCTAAAGTTTCTCTGATCTGATTTTCCTTAGACACTGCAGGCCTTCAGTTCAGGAAAGGAACGAGATGATAGGTATTACACTCTGTAAAATAAACCAGGCAGTAATAGTAAAAGCCAAATGCAAGATTTGAGGCTGTTCCCTGTGGTTTCCAAGGGACGCCTCAGAAGCAGTGGTGGGCATAAAGCTTTACAACTGGAATTGGAGGTCAGGATTTCTATAGTAACGATGCTTCTATTTATATTTGGATACATACCTCTGCCACTTCTGAGGCCCTTAAGCTGAGAAGCAGAGCACTTTGCCAAGCTGGTACACTTTGGTTGTGTAGAGCTACCCCCCTCCCCCATCATTCTCAGCCAGCCCAGGCTGGGGCACTGTACCCTGGCTGGGGATGCCGAGAGTTGGGGCCCCACCACATCTGGAAGGTGCTAGGTTGGAGAAGAGGGACGTGGAGCTAAATGTAATCACAGAAGGGGAAAAGGAGAACTCCCAGATTTAAGACAGGCAAGAGGACTTTGGCTTAAAACTTTTAATATAAAAATTCACCGACGTACAAAAATGCGAAAATGTGACAAACTGTTCAAAATACTGGGATCCACTTTCCTGGTACACAGCAGTAGTAGAAAATAAAACCAAAAGCCAAACCCAACTTGGTTAAGAAGCAGTGAAATGTACACAGATAACACCCCACTGTCTGCTCTGGGCCACCAGCACCTCCAGCCGGCCTTCCTGGTGGCAGGCTACTCTCGATGGACGAGCACAAACAAGCCCAGCAGGAAGAGGACCGTGTACTGTCGGGAGGGGAAAACACACACGTGAGTATTCCAGCCGTCGGGCCCACTTAGAGGAGGCACAGAAATGCACAACTGTGCCTTGCATCATGGGGCATGGCGTCCAAGACAACACCTGGCGTTTCCACAGAAGCCCAAAATCAAAGCAAGAACCCAAGTGTGTGCCTGTGAGCACCAACAACGCACTGGCGTAAGCTGGCTGATTCTGTGGCAGAACTGGGGCAACAGGAAAAGGGGCACCTGGCTGCAGAAATCAGGCAGATTTTAACACCAAAGGCATGAATGCCACAGGCCCCGGCACCTCCCTCAGCTTCAGGAACGTTCAGCAGCGATGCCCTGCATTGCGGCACCTTTAGGTTTGGACTGAAGGCAGCGGGTTACATGATGGGGACATGCAGAGAGCTGGATGTTCCTGGCTCACCCAGTCTTTGGGGAAAGTTGCTGCATGTCCTCCAACCAAACCGATTTGAATGGTTTAGCACCTTAAAAGAGGATCAGCTGCCCAGGTTGGGGCACTGCGGTAAAGAACAGCAGAGAGGGCACACCAGCCCCCCGCCCATGCAAAAGCCGCCCCGAGTCCAGGCTCTGACTGCAAGCGATCGAGTGAACTGGTCATACCTTGAATTTGGGGTAATCATTCATCAGGATGGTCACTATTCCAATGTATGGCACAAATCTAAAAGGGAAAACAAAGTCCTCTGTTTGCGACGCCAGCACTGGGCTGGCTGCGGGCTCTGCGAAACAGGCCCCATCTGCCTGACAGAGCGAGACCTCACCCTGGATTAGACAGCCAAGAGTGCAAGGTGGCAGAACACCGAGAAGGTGCCGTCCAAGCGGCAACTGGGAATGCAATCCTTGCAGCCTGTCCTCCCGCTTAAGAACAGTCCTTGCAAATCAAAGCTCAGCGCATCAGGCAGAAAGCTCCCAGTCCAGCCCTTCTCCCTGCACACTGGTCTCCTTGCAGGGTGCACTCTATCGAGGGGAACAGTTTAGAAAGGCGCACTTCCTGCCTGCAGTCTGAAGTGGGAAACGTCCGTCGGCCACCTCTGTCCAAAGTCAGAGCAGGCCTTATTCTGCTGCGGGGGAGAAGTGGGCTGTGCCGGGACTCCTCCTTCAGGCCCACTGGGCGGATGGACCAAAGGTCTGGCTCGGTGCAAGGTATGCCTTCTGCAGCAGCAGCCAAGCTGGGGCCCTGCTCATATTTCCACCACAGTCCCCATCAGTCCCAGCCAGCCTGGCCAATGGTAAGGGACTGAAGCATTATGGCCCCCAACGTTTTTCCACGGCCCACCACAAGGAACAACTGAACCGGTCCACCGGTTGAAGGACGCTGGCCACACAGCACCCCCTGCTGGCCCTTCGTCACCTACCCTCTCGCTCTTCCCACAACATCCTTCTTCTCCAGCCAGTGCTGTCCTTGCTTGTACAAGCCTCTGTCATCCACAGCATTATTATCGCCCTTCGTCAAAAACTTGATGTCGCCATTTTGCCTGCCAGAGGAGAGCAAAGGCAGAGTCAGATCAGCTGTTAGAGGATGGCCAAGGCAGAAGGTACGCACCCCCACCCCCCGCCGCTCCAGAAAAAGATGCAGTTCCACTGCAGGACTGCAGAACAGGGCAAAGGTCAGCAAGACAACAGAGCACACCTGTCCCGCAAAGCAAACTTCTGTGGGGAAGCAGGCCAGGGCGTGCTCACTCTGGCTCCTGCACTCAGCCCACCAGAACCGCCTGTTGCATCCGGTGGACTGCTGGTTTAAAGGACAAGCAGGTACTCAAGGGTTGTGGGAGGAAAGATACACACCAAAGATGGGCTCCATCAAAAAGAAAGGTCCTTCGGTTACTATGCAGATACCTTTCTGGGAACAGGGGCGAGAACTCAGCAGCACAGATGTGTCTGCAACAAGACCCCGGCATAAGCCAACTTAACAGACTTTTGTAAGCTTTGCTGTCCAAGATTTGAAACATACTTTTCATGAATTTTCAAAACTCGATGCACGATTGGAATTTCTCTTCCTTCTATCCTAAAGACCACGATTTCACCCACTCTGATTGGCTCTTCAATGCGATTGGTTAAGAACAGGAGGTCTCCTCTGTGAAATGCCGGCTCCATGCTGCCACTGGAAGACAAAGAGGTCGGTGAACAAGAACACTCAGAGAAGGCACCTTTGCCTTGAGATGGTACCAACCAGGCAGGTTTTCAAGCACTAAGCAGCTGACATGAAAAGAAGTGCTGTCTGCGCTGCACCAGACGGCATTACTAGGCTCATCATACGTATCCGAAGAATTAACTGTCATGTACTTCCAGGATCGTAATTTGTCACACGCAGAGCTGTTTCTGAGACTTCTCTTCATCAACAACCTCCTCAACTCCGGCTGGCTTGTTAACCCATTACTGGCATTTTAGAAGTGATGCGAAATCCTCAGCCTTTGAAATTTCAGAATGGCTGACCTGGTGCCGGGTGGATGAACTTTCAGGGCTGCATATGTGCGTTACACCTGCAGTCAGTGGGCACCCTTGAGATTTGAGTGAGGAAGAAACAAGCAGAGAGACAGAAAGCCTTCTGGCTTCCCCATTTCAGGTTCTGGCAAGAGATGTGCATGGAGCATAATGTCAGGTGTGTCAAGACCCGTGTCCCAGAGAAGCTTCTCCTCGGCTCCATGTGCCCTTTCATCAAGGCAGCGCTACAAACTGCTTTGTGTCAGGTGGGCAGAAGCCCCGTCCAGCAGGTGCTCTGGACCTTAAGAGCCATTCCAGGCTATTTGAGCTGCTTCTCCCCTGTGAAAACCTCACACTGCTGCTTGGTTGTGTGCAAAGAGTCCCAGCAGAGTTTTACCTAAGCACGACCACAATGGGACTCTCACTCCCTGTTGCCACCATCAGCCCCTTCCAGATCATCAGCGCTGAGGAAACGATCATCCCAAAGTTCAGCACCTGGTAATACAGCTGGGAGGGGATGAAGGACAGAGATGAAGGGAGAGAGCACCCCGAATGCAACCAGCCCTCTCGTCCCAGACACTCATGCAGAGCTTTCCCCAAGACACAAATATCCCCCACAAATGTCGACAGTTCTCCAGTGTTTCAGGCAGAATTCTTCCCCCTGGGGAGGCCAGGGCCTGAACAAGCGGTCTTCAACATGCAGGTCAGGTGCTCTATTCCTGAACCACGGCCCCTCATGCACGTCACGTGAATGATTTTTCTCACCCCAGTAGGGAGACACAGCACAAAGACGGATAGGATATTAAGCCTTACAAAGAACAAAGCAGTTCCTTAAGGACACAATCCCTTGTACTTAAGAGGCAAAAAAAGACCTAGGGTTTCTACCATGCCCCAGCCAGCCATGGCTACGCAGAACTCTTTTCTGTCTCAGCAATCTTTCGTTCTGTTTCCAGCCAGGAAAGACTGGGCAACCACACGTCGGGGATTACATGAGCGGAGCCGGGGTCAGGCTAGACGGCCCGGGAGGCCCCTCCTGCCTCGCTTCGTCCCCGTGTTTCACTGCACAGGGCCGCCCTCTGCATAGCGCGCGCGGTGTCCGCCTCGCGCGCCCTTCATCGCCCGCCGCTCGGCTTTCACGGGGCGCCCGCCCGCCCGCCCGCCCGCAAGCGCTGGGGACGAGACCCCCGCTTTCTTGGCGCGCCCCCGCTTCCCTCCCCGCCTCGCGGCACCGGAGAGGCCAGAGGCCCGGCCTCGCAGGCCACGGTCCTGCGGCCCGCGCTGCGCGGGAGGGGCGGGGAAGAGCCCCCGCTGCGCCCGCGGCTGCAAGGCGCTCCCTCCCTCGCTCCCCCTCGCTCGCTCGCTCGCTCGCTCGGCGCGCAGCCCCAGCCCGGGCGGCGCCCGCCGCACCTGCCGCTTATTCATCCGCCGGACATCGTCCAGGAAATCCAGCGAAAACATCCCGGGGAAGGGGAAGGGGGCGCGAAAGGGCTGGCGCCGCAGAACGAGCAGGGCGGCGCTTCCGCTTCCGCCTCCTCCGGCCGCTTCCGGCCGCTCCGCGAAAACCATAGAGCGCTGCCCCGCCCCGCCCCGAGTCCTCCGGAGGCTCCGCGCGGCTTGCGCGGCTTGCGCGGGAGCCTCCGGGGTGGCGCCGGGCCGTCGCGCCGCGGCTTGAGTTGTGACTGCATGATCGCACTGCATGGAAGTCCCGTCTGTCTGCCTGCCTTTTGCCGGGAGCCCATGCGACCCTTCGTTGCATTTTAACGCCGCAACGATCCGACGAGGCTGGTTAGGCCCAAAACCATCCAGTGAATGTCCCGGTCGGGACTAGGTCAGGAGGCTCTGCAAGGTGCCCCGAGCCTGTAGGGCTGATCGGGAAGTGAACAAAACGAATGTGATTAATGCATTACGAATTCTTTTGTTAGCAGCCCGAACTACAATGCAATGCAAAGAGGGGCGAGAAGACTGGAACTCTCCGCAAAGGAGTGGGTGCAAAAAGAGCCTCCCAGCCTGGCAATTCAAATAGCTGTCTTTTTAATAGGCGAAACCTATTCCAAAGCAACCTGGAGACTCCCATCTACCCCCAAGAGGAGGAGCCGCCTGTGCAAGTCTACTCAGAATTAAGCAGGGCTCACCATCAAAAATGGTGGAGGACAGGAGAGCCTGGAGGAATGTTGTCCATGGGGTCGCGATGGGTCGGACTCGACTTCGCGACTAACAACAACACCACCATCAAAAAGGCCAAGCCTCAGCATGTTTTTTTACACATAAGCTGAGCAAGCCTCTGCAGAAGGAAATTTACCAACTGCGGGTTACTTAAGGCAGGAGGAAATCCTTTTATTCAAGAGTGGGACTTCTGGAAACACACAAGACCAAGCTGTTAGAAAGCTGCAAGGGGAAAAGAAAACCAGGGCAAAATGGGAACTCTTGTGCAAAAGAAGCAAGTGCCTGGCGGATCCCGATTCCTTCTGCTACTGGATATATCGGAGTTCCTTCTTGAGCTGTGCTGTGGCAAGCATCTTTACATAAAACAAGGGGAAGCAAAAAAAGCATCCCCAGGAACCATGTGGGCACTTCTTAGGGAGTCCTTTGGATGCTTATTGGTCCTGTTGAAATCAGTGAGAATTACTTGAGTAAGATGTGTATGATTGTGTTGCAAGAGAATTAGAAATGAGCAGAAGGAAGGAAGGAGAGCAAGGGGAACGTTTTTCCAAGCTCCTGATGAAAGGGCTGCAGAAATAAAAATGCACATTGAAGGGGCGAGAATATAAAGGAATCGAGGGCATACTGGGCTTCAGCAAGGGTCTCCTCCACGTGCAAATTGTGAATTACATCCTTAAGAGAGCAAGAGGAGTTGCCTGGGAACCCAACCACGTCCCCAAACCAGGGCCAAATTGGGCCAGAAAAGGACAGCTGCTTCCTTAGGGAGACTTCCATCTCACATTCGGGAGAAGCACGGTATTCGAGAACGGAGCCCAGCAGCCACGCACTGTTAGATGGTTTTATTTGAAATACTTTGAAGTAAACATTATAGCAAGGCACAAATGCCGCTGCAGATTAAATAGATATGTGATGGCTTGGGAGGGACACCCTCCACCCCACCCTCTGCTATTGTTACTATAGCTAGGCTACCTTGTAAAACATTCCCTAGACTAAAATGTACACAGTATCAAAAAATACAAAGGGTTTTATCAAAACACGTTCAGACGAGAAAGTGAGCAATTCAAATGCAATAAGATAAATAGTTTTTTTCTTTTTAAATTATTTATAGTAAACAATGAGCAGGGTTCTGACTCAAAACATAAAAACCGTATAAAAAGTAAATATTACTTGAAGCATGAGAAAAAAGCACACAAGAAAGAAACAGCACAGATGGTGTGTGTGCACGTGTGTGTGTGTGGGGAGAGACCAAGTCAATGGGGGGGTGGAAGGAAATCCCCAAAGTCCGTTCAGCCAACTGAGTCACAGGGGGGCAGGGGCGGGGGGGACATGTGCTATCTGGGCAGCAGGACCCCTCGAAGGGGCGGTGTGGTTTCCTCGGAGCACACCGCTCCTGCACTGACCACTCTTACATGCCGGAATGCGATGTGCCAATGCGGGACGAGGAGGGGCCGGCCGAGAGGGCTGCATCCAGAGAGGGATGCTGCTGCTGCTGCTCTGGTGCATTTCTTGACGAGGGGCCTTCTGGGCGGCTCTGCTGCAGCTGAGGGAGCGAGAGAGACCCAACACAGGCAGAACGATGCGCTGAGCACGCGAGAGGGAGGACCTGAGCCGCTGGCTGGGGCACAAGACCTGCCTGGGCCCGTGGTGGGACACAGGAGTCCGCGCCCCACCTGACTCCTCTTCCTTAGGACAGGCACCCGTGCCCACGTTTAAGACGGCCTGTCTGCAGCGGAGAAGGGAGGGTCTGACAGTCCGTCACCGACAGGCAGACCCTCCCAGAGCAGGTGTGTGCCAGTTACGCACGCAGGTGAGCGAGCACTTGGCCCGCACGAAGGCCCAGCTCGGTTCCGAGCACAGGGCTTTCTGGCAGGAGTGGGCTTGCTGCGGGGGAGCTGTGTGTCGGGCTGGCACCGGAATTATGTGCACGTGCTACGGGAGCGTGGAACTGACGTGTATGCCACAGTTTCAAACGCAACCCCCTCCCCCAGACTTTTTCTGGTATGGGAAGGGTCTCCTCTAGAAAGCGCTAGCTTGGAAAATCATGTGATTGGCTCCTCGGAGTGTCTGAAGAGGGGAGGGTTGCGTGGCATGAGGGTGGGGAGCCCCGGGGGATTTGTGTCTTAAGAGGGAGAAGGGATCACCCAGGCGTGTGCGGTCCAAGTGGAACACTTGGTGGCCTTGGACAAGGAACAGTGAACGTAACACAGAAGCAATACTCATTTTGTAAAGGGGAGGGGAGGGGAGGGGAGGGGGCTGGCTGGGGGGTGTCTCCAGTGGCAGGCGAGCACTCCTGTTCTGGAAAGATGAAGGGGGAGGGAGGGGGGGAAGGGGTGCAAGAAAGTGCTCCTTACCCTGAAGGGTCAGGCATGGTGCGGCTGGACACGCTCGTCCGACATTCGCTTCCCCCTCTCGCACCTGCTACAGACTCAGTGCTGCAGGTACGGTGCCGGTTTGCTTGGCTTCCCCTTGCCAAGCAAAGTGAAAGGAATGTGGCGCCCGTTCCGAGACGCCGACAGTATGTCTGGGAACACGCCCCCTGCCCGCCCCACATGGAGTGACACCTCGGGGAGGAAGATGTCCTCTTAAGCGTCTGGAGACTTCGCGTGTTTGTTCTGCGAGTTGGCCTTCTCCGTGCTGCAGGACACGGGGTCGGCCGCAGAGTCTTTGCTCTTTGAAATGTCTCCTTCCTTTGCCACAATGTTCGTCTCGCTATCAGGCTCTACAAGTCCATTCTCGCTTGCCTCCATTTCTAGACCCTCTTTTCCACCCTCCTGTTCTGTCTCTTCCTGTTCCTCCTCTTCCTCCTCCTCTTCCTCCTCTGGGTCTTTTACTTTATGAACAATGAAGAGGTGCCTAGTCAGAGAGATGTGAGACGTGTAACACAAACCACAGAGCAGGCACTGGTAAGTGGAACTGTCTGTTTTGTGCCGAGGTATGTGTTCCAGAAATTCAGTCTCGGTGGCCGTCTCAAATCCACACTTTGCACACTTCCAGCGCGCTGCCTTCAGTCTTTTTGCTGGTGGATCTTCAGAGCCCGACGTGGTGGCTTCCCTCTGGTCCAAGCCACCTGCAGAGACCCTCTTTGGAGATTTTGCCTGTGAAGCAAACACATTACCTCACTGTGCCGATCGGTAGTGTAAGTGCTTGCTCTAGCGGTCGGCCACGGCAGCACCGTTCCCACAAAGAGAGAACCCCACAGTGCAGGGGTACTCAGACAGACATCTAGGGTTCCCTCCCCGTCTTTCTCCAGAGATCAGAGATGAAGGAACCGTTTCCCTTGCTGGTGTGGTTTACCAACTTGTCCCTACATCTGTTCAATCGCATCACTGGAAGGTCTAAGTACATAAAAATTGGACTGCACTGCACCTTACACAGAGATCTTCCTCTGGACTGACCTGCATTTCCCGCCCCAAATCGGATCTATGCCCATAGTAAAAAAAAAGGCGGCATCCCAGAAATGGCTACACGTCTAGTAAACTCACTGCCTCAGATACTTTGTCAGAAGAACGCTGCAAGCTGCTAGGAAAGGGTGCTCGATTTCCCATCGACTCTTGTGCAGGCAGGGAAAAATCCCACAATTCCCAGCAATCCCCAACCAGTCGTGCCGGGAACTGTAGGATTTATTTTGAGCAGGGCTACGTTGGAGACTAAAGAACTTTTTTGACTCTGCTGTCAAAATTACCTGGGCCTCTTCAGCTCTCTCTTGTGCCTGAGCCTAGGATTTAATTAAGAAACTCCTCATACTGGTAATTGCCAAGTGGAATCACCTCTCAAACAACAGGCGTGTTCAAATTATAAGGCTATTCCAAGGGGGCTGGGATGGATCTTCGAGCCTTAAGTCCTCATTCTGATTATAGGCCTTGCTGCATGTAAATAAGGGATTACGCGAGCAGAGTTAATTTACAGCAGCCGTATGCCCAGGGGACCTACAAACTGAATTTTTACTACAAAACAAGGAACACATATTTTAATAGGCGGCCGGGCAACTCCTCCAGAGCTCAAGAGATGCAGCTTTGTGTGCATGCCTACAGAGCAGTCTAGCCCTTCTGGAAAAGCAAAACAGAAGGAGAATTCCGCCTGCAACGCAAGGACAGTGCCTGGATGGGATGGCCAGCCACCCACCACCCGTCCTCCACAGGTGAAGCACAGCACTGCGGATTACTTTTGTCAAGTCTTCTGCTGGAGCTTTGGCTTTGGATATTTGGGACAGGTCTGGGTTTTTGATGCCGTGCATGAGGCTGATGTGACTCTCCAGCATGGAAGGCTGAGGAAATGTCTGGATATCATCTGTGCAGTACCTAAAAAATACACAAAGCAAGAGGAAAACATTAATGGCAGTCAAATCTTCACTCTCGTCCTTTGTTACCACCCCCTCCTTTCTCTGGTCTCTTTCTGTGACCTTCCCCACTAAGATGTTCTATCTGTAAGTTCCTTGGGGCAGGGACCTGCCTCTGTGCCCAAGCAACTGTGGAAAATGCCATGTGCTACTGCTGCGTATTATTATCTGTATTTAAATGCCAGCATAGTATTACTAAACCACCATTTAGATTCACTGTGCCTTGAATACAGCGTTTCAACCTCTCTATTATTAATAAAGGCTATATTTTGTGTTTTATGTATTATAGGAATTCTTTTATTTATTAGAAAAGACACTATCCTTTAAAATAAACAAGTCACCTTCAATACCAATGTGGCACAGTTACAAATGAAAATAAATATCTGTTAACTCATAATTTACCATGTGGAGCACATAGCCTGAAATGCCTGATCTTGGAAGCTAAGCAGGGCTGGGCCTGGTTGAAACCTGGATGGGAGACTTAAATGTCAAGAACCATCCTGAGAGCTTTGGCTCTGGGCAACTCAGAAATGTAATGTAATAATAATATTTTTTTTAAAATGCAAAAGCCCACTGTGAAGCAAAGAAACCAAATTAAGATAGCCTATAAAACACTGGATTTGAAAGAAGAATTTCAGATATATTTTTGTCTATTTGAAAGAAGAATTTCAGATATATTTTTGTCTATCAAACAGCTGATACAATATGAAGAGAGAAATCATGACTTAAATATTCACACCACACACTGTTCATTTATGGTCTGAACTTTTGCTTCAAGCCATGTGGATAACCACAGGGAGAGGAGCTGTTCTGCCTGGGCTCTCATGCGAATTGCAATGTCACATTTGTTACCAAATAATTCAGGAATTCAGGAGCCCACAAAGTGTAGGAGTTAAAAACTTTCAACACTGAATCACCATCTGCACAGTGCCTTATGCTGACCACGTGCAAGAATGAAAACTGCCTTTTTCCTCAGAATTAGTCTGCCTCTAGCTGAAGTCTGAACTTTCTCTAAAAAGAGGAGATGAGAATTCTTCTTTCTTTACTTTAAAACAACAACCCATGTGACTATTTAAGATCCCATTCTTGCTCAAATAGCCAAGTCTTTGAAGACTGCTCCACAGTAATCAATTTAACTATTTTCTGGGCAGTGAATAACAATTATAAGACCCCTCTGACTTGTGTATTATAATTCTATCCACACACGGCAGGGAAGAACCCCATTGTTTCAAATGGGCTTTTCAAATTGTTTTTCTTTCTGTTCCAAGAGCCTGGGCATGGCTATACAATTACAGGCTTGTTTGGCACTTCAAAAAACAAAACAAAACACGTTTCTATCCATTTTTATCTTGTGCGCTGAAACCAGCTTTTGCATGATGAGGGGGTGGTTTCCTGATTAACACAAGGATTAGCCAATCAGCGTTGCAGGATCAGGCCCATGGCAGTTGTCGGGGGAGGGAGATGTTCATGACTGACCAGGCCTGGCTAATCAGTGTTACACAAATGCCACTTGTGTAACAAGTGTGTAACACGTGTAACAAGCAAGTTGTGTGTGTGTGGGTGGGGTGGGGTGGGGTGGGGTGGGATGGGGGGCTTGTCCTCAATCCAGTCCTGGGCAAAAGACTATGAGGGTGTCCCAGCTGTGGTGCGCATGCTTTCAGAGAATGCCCTGCTGAATCTGCGCATGCCTGTGCACAACCTAACAGGGAGGAGGACGGCGTAGGAAAGGAAGAGCCACAGAAGTGTGGGTGAAGACGCAAGACCAAAGCCGCCACCGCAGGCTCTAGGGAGTCCTTCACTGCTTTTAAAGACGGCTAAAACATTTCTTCTCTTATAGGCCGGTTGCTTCTTAGAAGCGTATCCAACATTCTTGGAAACCGAGTTCCAATCACGGGAGACAGGCCTTAACATCTCCCCATCTCAAGAAATCACCACTTGGAGACCTTTGCGCTGTGGCCAATAAAGATTTCCTTTCAAGAGCAGAGGAAGCCTGTTAAACTGGAAGCTTTGAATAAACTTTCTAGAAGGACCCCATGTTCGGTGCAGCCCCCTCTGGTTCAGTCAATGCTGACTTTCGTCACCTCAGGCTTGGGGCCAGTCTCATGGGGAGCTGGAGGGGGTTGGGCTTTCGTGGGGCAGCGGGGAGGGGCCAGGGACCGTGAGTTCCTGGGATGCCTGCCCAGAGATCCTGTGGACGAGCAACTGCTCATTCAGCTCCTCCCGACCCCTTGCTGGGGGCTACCTGCCAGTTATCCAGCTCCTGCCTACCTTGCAGGGAGTCGGGGTAGATTTTTCCTCTTCCTGCCTTTGCACTCCCCCCACTTCCTCCTTCTCTAGCAGGCTGCTGGGAAGGGACAGAGCACGTCCGCCAGAGGTCTACACCGACCCCCTGAAAAGGGGCTTGGAATCAGACTCAGGACCACGCGGACGTCCCACCCAGCCCGCCTCTGAACGAAGTCTGCAGGCGTTGAACTAGCCGGTGTTCAGTTGCGTAGCTTCAGCCTTGTGCTTCCACTATGAATGCCTGCCATGCCACATGCCTCTTGTGGAATTTAGCTGGGGAACCAGAAGATCCATCCTAGCACATGATCCCTCATACTAGTCGAAGTCACAAAACAGGCAGAAGCAGATTTGACCGCTGCATGGCACTGTGCAGCTCGGAAGAGCCATAACCCGTTTTCAGAGATGCGCACTCACCAGCAGGTGTAAACTTTCTTTGCTGTGTCGTGATTGTTGCGAGTATGTTTGCGCAGGCTATTGGAGGCATTGAAAGACCGCTCGCACTGCCGGCAGGGGAACCTTTTTACATTCTGAGAAAGAAACAGGAGCATTCACTCTGACAGCAACAGCAAACTGCCTCTGGATTTCATTTTCTTTTCCACACAAGAGCCACCCAGTGAGTGCTAGCAGGAATGGGTCCACATAATGCGGGTTCATGTACTGCCAATGTGAAAAAGATGCTCTTTCAGTTTACCTGCTGCAAGTCTCAGGTGGATCAGGCACACCTTTGGAAATGTGGCACAAACACAACTAAAAGTCTCAGCTAATTGTGGCTTTCGGGTGTGGATTTCCCAAGGGCGGACACACGACCCGTCTCCTTTTGAAATAATACTGTTTTGGTGCTCCCCTTGGGATGTAAGACAGGAAGACTGCAAAGATGTCTGTTTCACCTCAAATGAAGCCATCCTCAACCATTAGCTCACCTGCTTGCCACATAGTCAAACAGCCTCACTGTTCCTCATCTGTACAATGGGAATACTACCAATCCTCCATATGAGGCAGTTGGGAAAAGGAATCCAGATAGCTTGTGCATTTGTAATCTCTCAGATTTCAAACACGATGGGATTACAAAACTGAACCATATTGCAAGAAAAAAGCAGAACGATACTGTCACGTGTGTTTCTCTGGTTCTCTCACAGACTCCCACGTGGCTGCAGCAGGCTGAAGAGGAGCCTGTCCCGCCCGTGCCTCTGCGCTGCTGCAGAATGGCTAGTACTCTACAGGAACTTTGTGGGGAACGGGAAAAAGCAGCCCCCGAGTTCCACGCAGGCTCTCACCTTTCCATGGCTTTTCTTCATGTGGGACACATACGTTTCTCGGTCAGGGATCCACTGGGAACACTCCCGACACGTCCAGGTGCAGGGTTTGGGCCTGGGCTTTGACTCTGGGCTCATGTCTTTTGTGGACAAAGAGCTCTGGGAAGTACCATTAATTACTGACAACTCCTTTGATGTTGGGGGAACACTGCTACTAGTCGCTGCCTCCACCTTTTGTCGGGTGCTAGTGAGATCCTCGGGATTTTCAGGGACCCCATGGACGCTCTGAGGAAGAAAGCCAAACAACCCGAGTGTCAGCTATTGGAATGAGCACATTCCAGGTCAAACAACAGATTGAAGAGATGTTGCCCAGACTTTCTTTAGAACAGCTGGAAATTACCCTGCAGGAAGTTCATTTTTCCACTGCTCAGCTGCCTGCTGTTGTTTTATACAGTCAGGACTCAGGAGAAAACCATTTTGCGCGGCATCAAGAAGACAATCAAGGAAGCATCAGATTAGGCTCTCCAGAATGCTCCAGAGCTGGGATGGCCATGGCTGACAAGGGCCTCCTTCGAAAGGACACCCGCACCATCTCCACTGGGAGAGGCTGCACCCTTCGGAGGCCCCCCAGTGAACATCTTGACGCACAATTAGGTACACGTGGAGGCAGGCTGTCCTTTGCAGTCCCCGGCTTCTGAGCTACGAAAGGCTTTACAAGTCAAAGCCAGCATTCTTAATTGGGCCGGGCAACGGACCTGCAGCCACTGCAGTGGGCAGATTCATGTATACTATGGTCACTCCCGGGCCTAGTTGGTAATTTTCACCACTGCCCTCCTAGAGCAAGACATTCCTGGGAAGAGCGTTTCCCATGCTTAAGGCTGCTTGTGAGGATATCCATCGACGGTGGGCACAAGCAAAGCATCCGGCATGTCCCATGCGTGCAAGTCTAAACTGTGGAAGGCGGGGGTGGTCCTGTGTGGGCAGGGAATGGTCCTCAGCCACTAACCTTGACGTGCTGCATTAACTGAAGTTTCTGCATATACACCAGCTGACAATGCGGACACTTGAACACTCCCACCATCAGCCTGTTGGCATTTTGCTGGAAGTGCTCCTGCAGAAGCCTCTTCTTGTTAAAAACCGTCTCACAAGAGCATTTGTAGATCACCCTGGAACAATTTAAGCATCCTTTTGACAATGAGGTTTTACACGTTCAAAACACACATGAGAAGGAAAGCTACCTCCGTCTCCACAAAATGCCTGGGGAATCAGTGCCGCTGAGCAGCAGCCGTGTCCTGCCCTGCCAACACAGACACGCAAAACGTGCCTCTGAGACACGCGATGGGGCAGAAGCTGCGAGCATTTTCAAAGTATGCCATGAGACTCACTCAGCCGTAAAGCAACTGTGGCTTTGAAGAGATGGTTCAAGTAAAGGGCACCTCCTCTTGGAAATATCCAAAGAGTTCTAATTTGATTCTAAAATATTTACCCTCTCTGGCCCAAAGCTCTGCCTGATGCTTCCATCACCACCCCGCTAGTATATAAGGAACTGCAAGAAGTTTGTGAGAGTGCCAAGTAGGGCAAAGCGGGACAGTCTGGTGCACAGGTGGAAGGCACCAGCGACGACCGCTCTCCGGCTCTTCTAGCCTGTTTCTAACTGTGCAGTTCTTATTACGAATTTTTTTACAAGACAGGCGTCAATATAGAAACATCATTATAGAAGTCACACCGGGTAAGGAAGGGAAACGGCAGAACTATAATGGTTATTCACCTAGACAGTTACTTACTGAGATGTCTTGTGAGGTTCTGAAGGGTGCTGGCTAGTGATGTGAGCCGTGGTGCTGTCTGCAGACTTGAAGGCCATAGGACAGAATGAACACTTGTGGAAGACTTCACAGTGTTTCTCGTGGATGTGCACTTTCAGCATAGCTTGTGACATGAAGACAACCCCACAATGAGTGCACCTGGAAAGCACGAGGAAGCATTGAACCGAGCCCTGCAGCTGTGCTGCTCTCGCGCGCGTATCTGAGACCTCCACAAAGACACTGGGATGGGGCCTGGTGTGGGTGTGACTCTCTGGTTCTTTGCTAAAGGCCTAGAGGAGCAGCAAGCAAGCCCAGCCGTGGGGTTTGCATATAGAGCGATGTGTGTTGCGTTGATCTGCTCAGTGTGAGAAAGCAGCACGGACCAGAGCTCTGATGCTGAGATACTGCCACCCATGCGGATGGGCAATGGGAAAACTAGATCCAGTCTGACACAGTAACTCCTGGGGGCCAGCAGCTCTTAAGCAACCCAGGTGAAAAGTTACTGGTTTGGAGCTGTGCTACACTGGGAAGGGGTCTGTGGGGGGGGAGGGGGCTTAAATCAAGCAAATGCATCACAAATCAAGCGATCAGGAAAAATGGTGATGCATAGATGCTGGACAGGGGAGGGAGACAAGCATCTGCCGGGAAGGCGAGGGCTGGACCTCAAGGGATCATCACTCTCTCCCTTCCCACTTCATACACAGCTCCTTCGGCGTCAAGGGTCATCTGCAGTGGAGGTAGGACAAGTGTTTTTGTGCTTGAGGCCTTGGAGAGCAGCTGGCAGCCACAGCAGGCAACACGAGGCTGCGAGGACTGAAAACTAAGCATCGGCCTGGTTTCCCTCCCCTGCTTAGCTTGCTGCCATTCCCAACCACCTCCAGCTAGTCTGGGCTTGATATTACGAGTAACAAGTCCAGTCACTGGTTCCTCTTCCACCAATTTATCTCTGCTTAAATTTACAAAAAACAAACAAAGAGAAAATATGGCATCATGCATCATTCTTAAAATAATTATGGTGCTTCTAAAGGAAGAACCTGAGAGTGTAACCATTGTTTAGGTTCTCTTTCTGGGGGAATAGAATGAACACTGCCCAAATCCATTTTAGCAGATTTTCACTTTAGGAAAGCAATAGCAAAACCAATTTTAAAACGACTCAAGAGATCGGTAATTCTACCCCAAAAGTGCTTCTAGGGTCAACAATGGATCCGAGATTAGTTAAATGCATTTTTGCCCATTTACATTAAAAGAGCAACCATCTATTCTCAACCTGAACCTCAGGACTCAGTTGCTTCCCCTCTTCAGCTATTCTGTGGCATCATGGGCCAAATAAGGAGCTTGCTCAAACAAAGTCATCTGGCCTCTCCTATTCTAGCTGAGTTCTGAGCCAGAAAAAGAGAAGCTCAGTTCCTTGAGACTACAAATTTGTTCGCAAATTTGAGGGACAGATTTGCAGCTGTGGCCAAAGTACAACGGGGAGGTCCAATGGGGCACAGCTGAAGTTGCATGTGGACCACACATTTCCTACTCTTGAACTAGTCAATCAACTATGAGAAAAGAATTTACATTATTTTTGCTCTCAATTGTTCTTCAGAGTCGGTTTTCACTTTCCTCTCTCTTAAGTTAAGCCACAGAAATACCAGTTCTGGGACCGGTCTGGTTGTCCTCCCTGGGTATTACTTTGTGAAGGAAGACAGTCATTTCAGAATCAGTCCATCATCACCACCTAGTGATATATCCTTTAAGAGAGGTTGTGGGAACCCATCTAAAGATCTGCAATGACTGCCCATCTTAGCCTACTTCCTTTCCACTTTGGAAGCTTCGAGTCTTTTACGCTATGTCCAAAGTGCCTATAAAACATGGGTCTTCCTGAAGGCAGAGCAGTGGGGAAAAACAACATCAATGTACCTTATTGGCATTTGACATTTTAAAATCATCCGTTTGCCTGGTCACAAATAAGCCTATGGCAAAGTCGCTGCAGAAGAATAATTCAATAATGAAAGATCTGAATCTCATCCCCTACACCTCCGCTCCGCTGCCCTCTGAGCACGCATTAAATGTCACGACACATCTCCCGTTCCCCGTATTAGGTACAAACCTGTAGCCAACTTTGCGTGAGTAATGCAGGCAATTCTCTTTGACGTGGGTTTGGAAATAGGCTGACCGGCAAATAGCGCCGCACTCTGGGCAGCAATACGGGGATTTGTGCGCGTGGATCCGCTGATGAGCGCAGTAACTGCATCTGTTAGGCAGCAGCATCTGGCACACCTGGCACGTCTATGGGGAGAAGGAAGCAGACACGGTTAGCCCCCCATCTCGCCAGCTCTTCTGCGCGTCTTGTCCACCATTCAACCCTCATCTTTTCTGCACTTCCTGCTGTCAAAATACCTCCTGCTCTTTCTCCCTCCTGTATGCTCCCTTTGCTCCAGTTTTGTCTGCTATGGATTCCCACGTGCTCCATGTCACTTTTGGGTTCTGCCCAGCGCCCAGACTCTGCTTGCATTATATCAGTGCTAAGCAGCCAGTTCCTGCTAGAAAAACTCTCTCTTACTACTAGAAAGATGGCCGAGGAAGAAGCTGGAACAGGCGATGCTCTTTGTTCCAAGCCGATCTGACGCTACGAGTTCTGATATCTGGGCAAGAGGTTTCCGTGCCTCCTGAGATCTTTACTGGAGATGTTCACCACTGCCGGTGACACAGCTCATGGTGCCCAGAAGCCAAACACAGTGACACTCTTGGCACGCACACGGCAGTCACTATCAAAGCACCCGACTCAGTTCTGTGGGTGGCGAGAGGATCAGCTCGCCCTTGGGCAGGAACGTAACGGTGGCATTACTCTTGAAGTGGGACACGACAGAGGCTCCCGTCCAGCCCTTCTTTTATTTTGCATCTAGAAAGCATCTCCATCCCCGTTCACATCAGGAGTGTGCCAGGGCCAGCGGCGCGGACTGACCGAGCATCTCTCATGGGGCTCTCCCTGGCCTGTTAAGGGGTGATCTTCTTCACCTTACAAGGACTATGTGCCCAGGACAGCGTGGTGGGACCCAAAGCTAGTCCCTTCAAGACAGGGTTCTCCATCTTCCCTCATGAGGCTGCGGAGGAAGGAACTTCCCATAGGATGAAGAATAACTCGTCCCTTCTCAGAGCAGCAAACCCACTGGGCTCCCTCTGTTGACAGGCTGCTGAGACAATACGAGCGCCTTCCGCTCTCTGTCCCTTGCCTTCCTTAGCTGCAGCCTTAGAAACGTCAAAACAGCGCAGACACAAGGGCAGCTCCTCCACCTACAAGGCAGCTCGATGCAGTATCCCACCTTGTTCCACCCCAAGACCAACCTGTGCCTGAAGGTTGTCTTTCCTACCTCTGCAGGTTGCAGCAAAGTCAGGCCACTAGAAATCAGGACTGAATCCCGATTTTCAAGGCAGACACAAACCAGTTTGTCAGTTTGGATGAAATGTGCCTCTGACTAGGAAAGGCATCGTGTTGCCCGAACACAGGAAATGTGAAGCAGCCGGGCTTGTTCATGTAGCTGCAAAACCATCTCTTGGTATTGTTAATGGGCCAGTCTATAATGCAGTCCACAAATATTAGAAGGGAAAAAACTTGCATATTGCTTAACAAAGAGCAAGCAGGAGAATGCCAGTACAATACTGCTTGCCTTGAGAGAATGCAGTGGTGATACGCTAACATTTTAAACATTTCAAGTGTTTCTGAGCATTTAAAAAATAGACTGTATGTCTTTACTGATATCCAGGTATGAAGACAATAGCTCTTCCTTGCTGCTTGATTTCCAGCAAAAGGTATCTGGTGACATGTTGCCTATTAATCAGGATCTATTTAGCTATCATGGCAAACTATTGTTGATAAACGTGTCTTCTATTGATCACCAGAACTTATGGTTTACTATGCATCGATCCAGGTCCTGACTTGTCTGTTGGAAGGGGTAAATGGAGAACAGTTTAAGGATGCTTAGAACGATGCTGAATTATTTCACTCATTTATTATATTTATTCCCCATCTTCTTCCTTTCCAAGGAACTCAAGCTGGCTTACATAATTCTCCTCCTCCTCTCAGTCTTATCCTCAGGTCAATAACCCCAAGGGTAAGCTGGGCTGGGGGTCTGTGACTGGCCCAGTTTTTTTCACCCAGTGAATTAAAATGGTCTCCAGAGCTTCTGAAAGGGGAAACAGGAATCCTGTCAGGGGGAATTAAACAGAACCGTACTTTGCACTTGGAGGCCTGTGTTTAAAATGCAACCATCGTGCAAGTTCAGCAGCCAGGGTTGGATGAATCCTCAAATGCCTAAAGGGAAGCTTCCCTTCCTCCACCAAATCTTCTGCGTATGCAGCCTCTCCTCCTATAACACTACTTGAATAAACAGACTCACATCCGTAATCTTTAACTTTGCCTATCTCACCCCGGAAGACATCTCATTGCAGTAGTTTGCCATTTAATCAATAATTGATTTTAGTTTATTTAAGATTAGAAACCAGGATATAACTGTAGCAAAACTAAAAGGCATTCTGTCATCTCGTAGATATCGGGATTAGTGCTTTCTATTGAAATTGCATTCTTATCTGTACCACCATAAATTAATCTCTCGGGTAATCAAAATTTGCATGTTAACATTTTGGTGAATAATACACTTTCAGGCTGTTCAGAATCGTTTTTGAAACTGAAAATGCCAGTGTGCTCACCAAGATGTGAAGTCAAACTAAAGCACAACACTACCTGGCTCCTCTAACCCAAGAGTCCCCTTCTCTCCTCACATGCCACGATTCTTTACCTCTTTTCTTGATCTGCAGGACAAACGCAACAGCATGTCAGTTTGTGTTTAACAGGCTCATGCCGCCAACTGTGCTGTGGCCTGTGGGTCAAGTATGCTGTGATCCTAGCATGGTCCCATGGCAGCAAAGACGCTGTGCTGATGGACGTCTTCAGGAACTGCATAGGACGAAAATTCCCCTGCTGCCTTGAATTGACCCACAACGTGCCTAGGCAACCACGCTGGTCCACTCGGAAAAGCGATAATTCAAAACTGACAGCAGGGCAATGCTTTTATTAGGGCCAAGTGAAAGCTGGCGTGTTCTTCGTTAGATGATAAATCCGGGGAGGCAGTGAAGGGGGAGAACAAGAAAGGGTTGGGGCAACGCAGTGACTCCCCAGCGCAGGGGGAATTTCGCAGACAGACTTGGCTTAGCCCAGCCTCCCTCAACCTGCCAGACTGGATTCCGAAATTGTCCTCGATTTGTATTCTCTAAAGTCTTTGCTTGAAAGTTTTTAGCACCGTGCAATAATCTGGATGCCCTTGTTTGTCAGTCAGATCTGGGAAACTGCTGAAAGCTCAGTTACACTGTTGTTTCTTTCATAATTTAGCTAAACCTTTTGCCAGTGAGAAAGACAGAGTGAGATTCGAGCTGCGTTCTTTTCCTTCAAGAACCATCTACCGGTGAGACAGTCTCCAGAACGACGTGTGGGAGCATTATTCACTGGCAACCCTCCTGGATAAACCAAAAGTTCTTGTGCTTCCTCGTTATTGCAGAAATGCTGTAAGAGCTTTCTTTGTTTTGACTAAAGCCAGGGACTCATTGCACCAAATGCTCTGACATTTCCCTGCCTCTCTTCAAAGACTCTTGCATGCCAGATGACAGGGGCCAGCAGTTCGGAGGCAAAGCTCTCATGCCGTACAGGCAGGAAGTCTCGGGTTCAATCTCCAGCATCACCGCTTAGGAGTAAAAGAGCCCCTGCCTGAAACCCTGAAGAGCTGCTGCCAGACACTGGGCCAGACAGATCGTGGCTCTGACTGAACTTTCTGTGTCCCTACGCTCTCAGTCGCAGGCAGTGGGTTCTATAGGAAGAGCAAGTGGCACCGTTAGCTATGACAAGATAGCTCACCTCATTAAAGACACTCGACAGCACAGCAATGGAGAGATGTAGCGATAGATGCCCAATCCGGCCCCCTTCGAAGGACACTCCCCCTGCCTTGATCCTCACGTCAGTCAAATCAGCTCCCATTTGGAACCTGAAGGGCTCCTTCAGAGAGAAGTGGTGCTTCCACGCACCTCTCCCACAGCGGTGCATAGGAACACGGGCATGCATTATCCAAGCAGTTCTCTTACATGCCAACACTAAGCACGTAATTTTGTTTTGCCATATAATGTACACTGTGGTGGAATGATGCTTCCCATAATTGTGTATGCATGACAAGGTAAACACACCTGCATTTGTCCTACAAGACAGCATTATATGTGGTCCATCCAGAACTAGTATCATTTGTCTCCTGTTTCTTTGCTCACTACAGGTGTGTCGAGTAGCAGGAGGGAACCGACAGCTCCCAGCCAAGCTCCAGCAGGGACAACTCTTCCGCGTGGATCCACTTACTTGTGCTACTTGGCAACAGTGGCGAGGAAAAGTCTTCAGGCTCACGACCAAGTCCATAAGAAGGTGGCTTCCAGAAATGCACACAAACACAGGCAACTCCGTCGGCTCAGAGATTCTGTTCAGAAGGATCCATCGGTATGACTGAAGCATTCCTTGAGCGCCGTACATCATTTCAGCACAGCCACGTGACGTACAACTGGATTTTCGCTATTCCTGCTTTTACAAGATTTACGCTCCCGATAGCTCAGAGCTCAGTGACGCCTCCCCGCACACACACTTTCTTCAAATCCAATAATTTCTGCAAAGCTCTTCCCCTTCCTCATAGCTTAATCAAAGAAAGTACTAGTGCTGTCCTACACTGTGGGAATTCGCTTGGACAAGGATCCGGCTTAGATTTATCTCAGCGTCTGCACTAACTTAACTCTCCAGC
The DNA here is from genome assembly GCA_023646645.1 of Varanus salvator macromaculatus. Taxonomy (NCBI): domain Eukaryota; kingdom Metazoa; phylum Chordata; class Lepidosauria; order Squamata; family Varanidae; genus Varanus; species Varanus salvator. The sequence continues at coordinate 545,089 of JAIXND010000786.1, forward strand.
AGGACTTAGGAAACGGCTGCCAAACACACCAGCTACGTTCAGTGTCTCACATTCAGGGTGGATCCTCTCTCAAATTCAGCAGTTCCAAGAAGTGCAGTTGTACAGAATGATGGCAGATCTCTCCTTAAACATAATACAAAGGCAGCGTATGTAAAAGCTGGCACCTGGGCACTGACCACTGGGCAGCTACACTTAAATCGACTTCCGCAGGTACCACTTGGTCAACATTCTTGTTGCAAGCCATGAATCATCACCGTGGCCGTAGTTATGCACTTCTGTAGGCCAGACAGCTCTTGAGGTCGATTAACGCCACTAAAGCCACACTCATAACTGTAAGCTATGTTCAAAGCTTTATTTATTTGTGTGGTCTGCTGGTTCATCAACACAGTTTAAAAACAAAACACCTGCTAGCCTGACATACAAGTTCGCTCGTTTTCTAAAACCCTCCTTAGGCCCCTAGAAATGCAGGGGAACATCTCTGCAGCCTCACAAGTAGCACAGCCAAACTGCCCAGAACAGGAAACTGATTAAAGCCACTAGTTTTGCCTCAGACCAGAATGATTTCCCCAAAATGTTTGCTGAAATGAAATGAGCAACACAAGCCTGCTCAGAAAAAGGAGTGGCTGGGATGCAGCACCCGAGCACCTCCTCCTCCCTCCAAAGCGGCACAGAGGCAGGTGCATGAGGCCAAGTCAGACCTTTGGTCCGCCTGCCCAGCAGCGGGTCCTCCGTTGCAGGCAGGGCGTCCTCTCGGCCCGACCTGGAGGGGGGTGCTGCGGCAGGGCTCCACCTCCGGAGGGCCTTCCAGCACTTCAGTGCTGCCACACACAAGATGCTCCCGGTTCCTTAACTGAAGAAAACCACTCGTTTCTTCGCCTGCAGCTCCCCTAACCAGCACGGCTTCCCCACCCCTGCCACTCTCTGTTCAAGAGTTATATCCGCAATCAGAGTATAATTAGATTCTGTTGGCTAAGCTTTTGAAACCAGTTTCAAATCCTGGTTAACAGTAAAGTATAGCAAACATTAACAACATTTAAAGCTGGTGCCAACAGAAGCTTTAACTATGATTAAAGCTCTCAGGGAGGGGAGGGGAGAGGAAATTTGTGCCAGACACATGGAGAGCGGGCGCAAGCCTGCGAATAGCGCGCTTTCTCTTAACCATGGCTAAATAGCTAGGCGTGTTCCTTCTGCCCACAAGAGAAATAGATCACAGGCATATTAAAAAGCACGATCAGAGGAGGTCTGGCCATTTCTGACCCTTTCTGATCTCACTTCATCGGCTGGCAAGCAGCCAATCCTTGAGCCTATCATAAATAGCAAAGGAAGTGTTGCGTGCGTGTGCGAGTGTGTTTTTAAGAGTCCAAAGTGGCACATTATGATATTGGCGGCTTCTTGGTTGAGGCCTTAGTGACGCGGCAGCTGCAAGAGGGGGTGTCCTGGAGGGCCAGAGGCAGAGCACGGCAGGCCCCTTCTAGAGTTGCGAGGGTGCCGCAGCTGTCCCACCTGTGTGCAGGAGCAACTACGTGCTGACTGATTTGACCGCTTCATGCTAGTCACTCTGCCAACTGCCGCAAGCCAGCGCTGTCCGGATGAACTCTTTCCCGATGCTCCCAATTCCCTCCATTAAGGGAGGGAATGAAGCGATTATAAATATATCTAAGCACCCTCACTAACACTACCAAATATTAAGATGATGACGGAGAAAACCTCAGTGCAACACACAGGCAGTGAGTAGAGTGGGGAGCTGGAACTGATCTGTTCCCATGGCAGGGCTTCTTTCATGGGGATGTTCAGTTCCAACATATGGAGAATCTGAAGAACAAAGACATGCAGGAAAACATGGCATTGACTGAGGCCTCGTGTGTGTGTGTGTGTGTGTGTGTGTGTGTTAAGACAGAGAGAGAGAGAGGCCAAGCACACATGCACATGAGCAGAAGCACAGAGGTGACTTCAAAATACTTTGCCTTCAGCTGGAGGCCTCAGTGCTACTCTCCACATTTCACTGATCATGTGGAAGGTCAGCGTACGCGAGGCAGTGGCTTTTAAGTATAATGGGTGGGAGACCCACAAGGACAGTTTGCTCTGAGGCCTATGAAGCCTAAAGATGTCCTGTGTGCTAAGTAAGAAGAACCGCGCAGGGTCAGATGCAGGGCCAACGAGGTCAGCACCCCATTCACACAGTGGCCAACCAACTGTCCACGGGAACCCAAGAGCGGGGCCTGAAGGCAGCCGCAGCCGCCTTCCACCCAGGTCTCCCTCCAACGGATGGACACAGGCATACTGCTTCTGACCCTGGGAGCAGCTTCTGATGCTGCCCTTGGGGCTCCTGCGGGGACTCTTCCGACAGGTAACGCTGGTGGTCCTGACAGGGCTTTTGCTTCACTGTGGAACCGAGAGATGAGAAGGGCCTTTGGCACGATGGGACCTGAGGGTCCTTTGCCGACTTCTTCGGTTTCCATAGCCTGCTTAACATTGACTCTTCCTGCAAGTTTTCCCTGCAGGGCAACCCAATGGGTTTTACTGCCGAACAGTGATGATTTCATTATATTTCATTGTTGCATTATATGCACAGGCAGTATATAAACCTATCTAAATAAAGTAAACAACAGGTACTGCAAATTACCCCTGTACTACAAGTAAAAGACTGCATGGCACCAGCAGAAACTTCATTGCTGTAAAAAAGCCAAGCCTGCAAAAGTGGCCCAGAGACGGCCTTTCCAGATGTACAGTGTGGCTGGTAACAACTGGTACCGTTCTTGTTTACAAACTTGGCTAAGCTTTCAGCTTTTGCTATTTATCTCCCAAAGGTGGAGAAAAATGTAACAGGCAAATTTGAGGACAAACAATGTAAGAGCCTCTTTTAAAAGTTACACAGAACAGAAACTGCGATTGCAAAACAAGCCCCTGAGCCAAAACACAGCAGGACTGGGAGAAGAGAACCGTTTCCAGGCATCTCGAGTAACTGAGCCAATGGTTCCCAATACCGACGAGGCAGCATCGCGTCATCAAGCAGATGCACCAGCTCTGCTGGGGATCTTCAGAAATTAAACTTGCTCCTTTCGACAAGTGTGCCGCAGAGCACCTGGAACTCCACCTCGCCTTTTCCACCGTTGCGGTGCACAGCTGTTTTGGTCCTTAAGACTGAGCACAGCACACCTTCTAGCAAGTCAGCTGACTCGCAAGAGGGAAGAAAACCTTCTAATCGCAAATCCTGTTGCAGACGCAGCTGCACTGAAGCAAGTGACCGAGTTTATTGGCATTAATTCAAATTTATATCAAATTCTTTCAAAACAAGCAGCTTATACAATAAAATAAGGGAGCTAAAATAGGTGGGCGGTTATTATTTATTAGCCCACTAATGCTTCATGAGGTTACTAACCTAAAAAAAAAAATTGCAGAGGATGGGGTGGGGTGAATTACTTTGGCAGACAGATTTCTGTTGAAATGTTCATCTCTTTTTCCTTTGTAGATGCATTGACCTGCAAAGAAAGGCTTGCTGCAACCACAACAAAAAGATGGCTGTTGAAACATCCTATAATACGAGCAACCAGCCAGGTGAACTCATTGCGAGGCGCCCCGATGTTCCTACAAAGATCCTTTCGTGAATTTCAGCAACTACGAGGCTGCCTGACTGACAGTAGGAAAAGAGGGGGCAGCATCAAGGAAAGCAAGACGAAAAGTGAGCTTGCTGTCGTGCCCCACCGCTGCGGCAGGTCTCCAGCTTCAATGTGTGGCTGCAAAGGTTGGCTTGAACGCGGAACTCGAGAATCCTCACTGCATTCGCGTGAAAGCACGCCGACAGATAAAGCGCCCTTCCACGCAAGACCGTGTGGTAGAACGCACGTCCAACTAATTATGCCAAGGGCTGCAGTCTGTCTAGGCACCGGCATTTTTGTGTTCAAAACCTCCATTTGCCACTGCCCACAGTGCACTATTTCTCTCCTTCCTTGCCTCGTTCTCATAAAGTAGCAGTGCAGATTAGTTTCATTTCTTGAAATGAGGGGACTGGATACAACGGGGGTAGTGTGAAGAAAACCTCTGTATTCTCGGTCTAACGCAAGGTGACTCCTGCTGGAGGAGGAGACTGCATTATGTGTCTTTTTCACCAGTCGCTAAACAGACTTGTTATTCTAGCAACCTGTCAACACATACGGAGTCTCGACATGTGATTGAGGAAGAACTCCAGGTAATACTTTTGAAGGACCACTAGCCAGAATTGGACTGCTGACAATGCTGATGAATAAAGAAAGCTGCTAGACAATACAGGTAAAAAGGAGGAGGAGGAAGAGGAGGAGATGATGATGATGATGATGACAATGACAAACAAGTTTTAATATCCCTCAGTCTCTCCTTTTCTCTCGCAGTGACTGGGGGGAAACAAAGACATAATGCGATGCATCTCTGGCCGTGAATGACGCTTGTTTCAGAATGTTATTACAGACGAGGCACTGAGATCACCATCACTGTGTTCTTTTCACTTTGCACCTGCCACTTTGTTTAGTTTTGACAGTGTGCAGATTTTGCATGCCTGCATTTTGCTGTTAAGGAAAGTCACAGTTTTGCACCACGTGAATAAACTCCGGCGGCCCCCACACTTTCTCCCTGCTCACCCATCCCTGAAACAACACACACAGCACAATTCCTCTCTTAATGGCTTGAGGTAAACCATTTTTTCTCACATTTTTCCTCTAGACCAGTGAACTATAACGGGCTCTTGCACCAGAAGCCAGGATCAGATCCTGGTTTTTGGGACAGGTGCAATATCAGAGTTTGTTAGTTTGGATGAAATGTGCTTCTAACTAGGAGCAGAAGCAAGGAATCGCCCAAGCTGGGAAGCTGGACTTGTTCACACAGCCACAAAATATATACTGGTATTATGCCTGGAGCAGCCTATACTGCCATCCACAAGCATCAGGAGGAGGAAAACAAAAACGTTTCACAATTGCCCGAGGACAGAGTTGATGCCACTGCGATGCCACCCACCTTGAGGTGATGTAGGGAAGGGCACCCTAACAGTCAATGGCTGTTTCGGATTCAGCCTGCCTCTTCACTTAGATTTTACATACTGTGCAGACCCTCAGGACAAGAAAAATTGCCGCAACTTACCTCTTAGGCCTGGCTTAATGTATGCTTGTGCTCGTCTGTCTGTCTGTCTGTCTGTAATTTTTACGTAAGCCTGACAGAAAATAACTTGGACCTTTATAAGTGACTTACCAGACCCTCATTATCCTCTGAAGTTCTCTGATAATGGGCTGCGAGGGCGATGTAGTCCAGTGCCTGCTTATTACATTCAAAACACTTCAATCCATGGCGAATGAGCCGCAGTGGGTCCGTGTAGAGGGGCAGAGCGGGCTGGGCATTTGCGGAGCTTCCAGTTCCTGATGGAGTACAAGGCTTATGAGGAAGAGGGGGCAGCCGCGTTGCCTGAGGGGCCGAAGAGCTCGTTGGGGAAGGCGAAAACATCTGGTCTACGGAAATGGGCTTCATGAGCAGCTGTGAGCACTGCATGATGAAGCCTTTGCTCTTGTGATCCCTGGCGTGCTTGAGCAAGCTGCACTTGTTGAGGAACAGCAGCGTGGCTGAGCACTGCGTGCACAGGACCTCGATGTGGACACTCCTCCTGCTGTAATGCTGCGCGAGGCTTTTCTCTAAGGCAAACGAGTCGCCGCACTCCAGGCAACAATACCCGGAGGTCGGGACGTGAATACTGCTGTCGAGGGGGGGGCTGAGGTTGGGGCTGTAGACTGGCACAGGATTGGCACCATGCAGCACTTTGTTGAATGCCTCCACCACGAGGGGAGCCGCTTTCTTCACCTGGTGCACGAGCGGCACCGACATCTGCGTGAGCTGGGACTGGCTGCGCCGCTGCACAGAGGACTTGGCGGCCACGGATGCGGCCACGCTGTGGGGAACCAGGTTGAGATTTGCCAGGTGCACAGCTTTCGGGAGGAGGCTGGCGGGGTTGCAGGACTGGGCCACCGCCCCGGCCTGCGGCTTCTTGCCGGGCTGCTGCCCTGCTTTGACTGTCCCAGCACTGCTGCCGGTCAGCGGGGAGGCACCGGAGATGCTGCTGACGGGAAAGTCCGCAACGATACTGTCAACTTGGGGGCTTGCTAGGCTTGCCTCCGGAGCGGGAGCGCTAGCGAGGCCCTTGCACGAGTCGGTCTCCACCGCGGTGCTGGGTTCTGGCGAAGGGAAGGATTTGACAAACTCTTCAGTTACCGAGTTCTCAGCGGGTGATTCTTGCGGCGATCTGCCAAAGTCATCTGCTTCTGGCAGGATCCTCGTGACTGTTCTTTTGATCTCACCAGAAGAGGTTTTAATTGTCTTGATCCTGACTTTGGGAATAGCTGGGGGAGAGCCGGTCGCCACTGAGGGAGAGCCTTTGCTGCTGCTGTCGCTGCAGACGCTGCGCGGAGACTCAGGCTGCTTGTTGGCTTTCCTCACGATCTCGAGGGGGCTTCTTGGACTCTTTGGCGACTTCGGCATCTTGGGGCTTCCCTTAATGCTGTCCTTAAAGGGGCCGGGAGGCTCTTTCATCACGCTTGCCTGCTCCTCCTTCGAGATACCTGCAACTTTTTTGGCCTGAAGGGCCACGAGCGCAGCGACGCAAGACGAGAGCTTGGAGTGAGCAGGCTTGATACGCTGGCGAGGAGGAATGGACAAGGGCGAGAAGCTCATTTCGGGCACAGATCCCTTGCCCTCTGCCAAGTTATTGCTGTGAAAGTTGCCCAGGGGCACCCCTTCCCCAAGAAAACTGTTTGTGTCTGCAACATCCTTGCTGGATGCTTGACGCGCTTCCGGGCTCTTGTCCCGTTCCCTCCTGCTCGTGTCCACCCTACTCTCTTGCAGTCCGTGCGCATCTATCTTTGGGTCTTTTTTACAGTATTGATCAAACATACTTAACTCTGGTTCTGGCAGCTTCTTACTAAGGAGATCCAGCAGTGACGGCCCTGTTGACATAAACCGACTGAACTCTGGTTCCGGCAGGGTTCTGCTAAGCAGATCTAGCACAGACGACCCGGATGGAATATACATTGGATGCGGTGGGAAATAGGGAGTCTGAGCCTGTTTAGGTTTATCTACAACACTGTTCTCTTTAAGCGCATCCTCTGGTTCCGGGCTGGAGATGGGGCTGAACTGACTGAAAGTCGGTAAAGGCTCTGACTTTGATTGTTCCAACTTTTCAGGATAATTCCTTAATCCATCACCGTTGATGAAAGCAGAATCAAATTTTCCATAATTGTGAGTCTCTACGGGCAGGTCAGACCCGCGAAATCCATTGTGCAACAGGCCGGGCCCCACGTGGTTGCCTTCCTTCTCTGCCTCAAATGACTCTTGACGACATGTGTTCTTCACAATGACGCTCACGACCGGAACATCAGAAGCTGGCACCGCATGGGCCAAGGACGCGTTCTCATCGGTACAAATCCCCGGCGGCTTGAGGTGGTTTTCGTTCTCCTCACCAGCTGTCTGAATGGCTTCCTTGGCATCAAGACTGGTCGGATCAGGAATGTCAAACGCAGCCAGCAAGTCATCGAAGTCTGGAGTTTTCATGTCCCCCATGATGAAAACTACAACGAAAGAACCAAGTGTCAAAATCTTTGCTTCTGTACATTTTAGTCATGCGTATTTCCGGAATGGCACAAACCTGGGTTCTGGCAACCAACACTGGAAGGACCAGTGGCCTGCCAAAATTCGTAATTCCTGGAATGGAGAACCTTGGGCTTGGAGGCCAAATTTGGCCTTCCTAAAGCCCCATGGATACCCAGACCTCCTTCCCCTGACTCCACTCTTTCCCCACGACTGCTAACAGTTTGATTGCTTCCTGGCCCCCTCCCCAAGCAAGGGGTTGAAACACCCTCTCCTAAAAATAAATTACAGATAGTAAGATCATTAAGCTAAGGGTTATTTTTCCCTTTTTAATCCAGTCCCACCCACTCCTGGAATTCCTCCCCTTCTGAGAGCTTCTCCAAAACGAAATTCAGCCCTAGGGCTGTAAGATGTTTAGCATCCCCACACTCCAGGATTTCAGTCAGTTTTCAAGAAGACTAATCACCCATACCTTCAAACAGGAGAATTAAAGTAATTAGTGTTACAAGAATAGACTACCGCCAGTCTGACTGAGGCATTGTTTGCCCTTTCCTACCCACTGCCTACAGCTGCAACAGAGACACTCATCTGTCACTGTGGTTTAAACCCAAAGCTGGTGCTGTTCTCCCTTGAGACACTGAAACTGTGGTACAAAACAAACAAAATGGAATGAAAATCCAGGGCTGGATTTAAATCTTATAAAGATGTTGATCGTTGCTCTTTCTAGCAGGCACTGGGCAACCAAGTTTGCTATTAGTCTGGCAGCAAAACAGGACCAGCCATAGAGAATGTTGTGATTTACGCATGCTCAGATAGTCTTCCGGGTATGCAGAAATACCCTTTTATGAATTTAACATACAACCAAAAATATCCAGTGCCATGAGGACTAGAGCATTTAAGAGCCCCAACTGAGCTGAGCATTTTGGCTGGAAGGGTTTTTTTTAATTGTGGCATACATTTCACAGATTAAAGTGAACTTCTTCACACGCAGTTCATTTTAGCTTGCTGAAGTTTATACCACAATAAATCTGTTTAGTCTTTAAGGTACCACAAGACTCGTATGTTGCAAACTGTAAACAGCTTATAGTAGCCTGGTCTGAGGAAATGCATGTTATAAGGTTTAAAGAGTTCAGCAGAGAAGAAAGAGAAGGGGACCCCTTTTTCATGCTACCCTCTTCCTCACATGCACTCTGCATTGCAAAGAAGTACTCAGGTTCAGAACCAATAGTCCTTTAATTTTCTAAAATGTGGTGGGAGAAAGTTTTATGAGAGGGTGGGAAAGAAGGTATACATTCTCCTCTCCCTCCCCAAAAAATGTGTCTGTGTGTGTGGGGGGGACAGGATGGGACTCTAAGTCTCCTTTTCCAGCGTGCCAAGCTAGATACCTGAACAGAAGCATTGCTATTAAGGGACGGGAGTGTCTCGCAATGCCTTTATTATGGGGCCTCTCTTGTTTTAAAACATAGCTGACAACTTTGTATTTCTTGCCCTCATAGATTTCCGTCCATTTTGTGTGCTTTTACTGAGTAGTGCTCCTCTTCATTACATTGCCACATTCCACATCCCGATGTTCCTTGCAACAACTCGGGCCAAGCCAAGGAGGTAAGGAACTAAAGTGTAGTTTACACTGATTATTCAGTTGGTCTTCAGCCACCGGGGAAACACTGCCAAAACATGCATTACAGCACTCCTTCCTGGCAGATAGAAAGGTAAAGGTGACGGCTCTTTCTTACTTCACAGGCCTCTGAGCCACACATGTCGGCTAGTGCAACAGAAGAATTATTTTGCTCTAAACTTCGCAAAGGCCATCAAGAGCCAAGTCCAGACTCTGCTATGTTCCCACAGGTGCTGTCAGGTGTGACAGCACAGGCAGCAATAAGGAAACTTTTCCTTTCTTAAGTTGCACAAGTCGAAAGCAATTGGTGTTGTAGAAGCTATAACCTTAGACTTGGGGACTAACTACCCGTGATGCTGACATGATTAGCAATAATGCGGGTTTGGGGTTTAACAATTAACTACCATTGGAACCAACAGGAGGTTTGTTCCTTCCTAATGTGGTGTGTGTGTGTGGGGGGGGGCGGTTCCCCACCCCCTACAAGACAGCAGCTGAGAAGACTGAAATACCTCCTCCACACATGCCGCGGCGCCAATGACAATCCTTTCTCCCTTGAATGCCCAGTATTTTTATTTTTAATCGACATTATTGTTAATCATATGATTAGTACCATATGTTTAATCATCCCTTCATGCCAGGAGACAGAAGGTGGATCTCCAGATGTTCAGCCTTCACCTCCCAGAAATCCGTCTGCACAGTCAATGGTCAGGAATGCTAGCAGTCAAAGTCCAGAGCCTCTGGAAGATGTCCTAAGCTGTATGATCTACCCACAGGGCTCCTAGAGGCAGTATCCTGTGCTCCCTTCCCTTGACAACCACATCAGCTCAAGCGCCCTGATAGGAACTTCAACCGGCACAGCATGAGACGCGTTTTCAAATAATCATGCCTTCAGTTTACTATACTGACCGACAACTCAACTCAGATAGTTATATCATGAAAACCCTGCCTTTGTTCCACCGAGCTCAGACTAGTGTGCATGGGGATTATTCTATCTAAACCTCACAATGAGGGTATGCAAGAGGCTACGAGAAGTTCCTATCAGGGCGCTTGAACTGATGTGGTTGTCAAGGGAATGATACTGCCAGTTTCATGAACAGAGATTTGAACCCTAGACTCACACTGATGCTCTTACATCCATTTTGCTGCATAAACTGCGGAATTCAACTGCGGGAAAGGGCCCAGGACGATCCACATTCAAGGACAACCTGCTTCCCAGAGAGGCGACAGTAGGAAGGAACCGATAAATCATCGATTTAATGAGAGGGGGCAGCAGGCACTGGCTGGGTTCAGTAGGTGCCGCACAGCCAAGTAGTATTTCTATAGTTCTCCTCGGAGCACTCTAAGAATTCATGCAATATGAAACAAACAATCACGCAGTGACCGACAGCGGGGTGGATGTCAAATTCAGGCGTGGAAGTTCCAATTCTGCAACTCTTAATCATGCAATGGCATTAGGGTATTTTTGCCCGATAGAGATGACTCATGTGAAAGACTAAAATGGGCTCTTCATTGGGCAAGACATACTTTTTTTAGCTAGTTTGTCTTGGACACCACCGAGTCTTAGCTCAGGTTATGCTGTGCAAAGATATAACATTTATTTATAAGACCTGGGTGCATTTAAATATCAACCTCAAGGTGACAGTATAAAAAAGGAAAAGTGACAACTTTTTTCTTGCATGAACTGGCCATTACAGAGGGCACAGAAGGGCATGCCGCCAGAGCACCAGTCTTGGGCACGGCAGTGAGTGGGAAAAGCTGCAGCCAGCAAAACTCGTGGTGGCCAGTATTGCTTTGGAGACAACAACAAATGATGGTTGTGCTAAACAGTCCATCTTAAGCAAAGTCACTTGTTGGAATGCAAAAAGACCTTGTTCCTTCATCTCTAAATCATGATTTGCACAACCACAGACTGAACGGGGCCAGGATAAGCATGTGTATTTTTTATTTATTTGAAAGCGTTTCTTATATTTAAGAAATGCCTTGTTAAGCTAAGCCTAGAGCTCTAGCCCGCATTCTTCCCCAAAAGGATCTGACTTGCACACATCAGCATGGTGGTGACATCCATTTGCACAAGATGGGAAACTAGGATTTTGGATCATCCTGGCTTATTGTGAGTAAGCTACTTGTTGGTACATGCCATTCTCTTGCTTGTCCTGATAGAGACCAGCTGAACAAACTGGAAATGGTTTGTTTAGCATACTGCCCAAATCTAGAATCCTGACCTTTGATTCCTAAACAAGCCAGATTTCACAAGCCAAGACCAGCTTGTAAAGAGAGCAACAGCCCAGATTCCCAGGTTTAAATGACATGCTACGCAAACTATTGCTGGTTTTTTAGCTAGTCACAACATCAGGAGAAACCAACCAGGAGCAAATGGGCTTCATACAACTCTTTCGCAGTAAGCCAGGCAAAAAACCCCTGGCCTACCAGTTCTGTTTAAACATGGCCTTTGACTGTGTATGGCTGGTCCAGTTTGCCAAAGCTAACAATGATGGCTGCTCTCTGTAAATTTGCCAAACTCTTCTTCAAAGTCACCTAGGACTCTGGTTATCACTCTGTCTTGTGGTATTTCTTATAAAACAAAGTGACAAATTAGAATATTCTACATATGACCTCCCATCCAGTGATGCAACTAAGTCCTAACAGCAAAATATGCTCTAAGAACTGTCTGTGGTGCTCTTTGGTCTTGAACATGCTGCTGAACAATGGCATGAAATGGTTCCTCTCAGATGAAGAACGCATGCTCTTGAGAGCATGCTGCCTTGCTCTATGCGTTCTTACTGGTTTTAAGTAACTCTGTTTTCTACTCTGTCCATCAATAGCATTTTCCTAAACTGAAAAGCCTCTGCTTCTTTGCCTTTTCTCCATAGATATCATCTTACAGTTTAAGCCTATTCACCATTATTTGGGAATAATTATCACTGATCTCAATGGGCCTAACTTCTGAGTAAACATGCATAGAATCACACTGTTATATGGGAAATGTACCACACTGCCGACATACAACTATATTAAAGATGTATATAATGCCAATATCATGTGTTTCCAGATGGAGTACTCAGGATAAACTGGCCTGTGTACTCTCCATTCAGTGTCCTCTATCTTGCTAACTTTATTTTTTCTTGCTGAAGTCTAAGGATTACAGCACTACAAGCATTTTGCTGAGCAACAAACTTTATCAGGCTGTGTAACGAGAGGTTTCAGACATCAAAAAGCTATCCCGGGCTATCTAAACCACACCTGGTTGCCATGTCTCAGGATGTGATATATACCAGGCAGAACCTTGTTTTCAGATTCTTAACATCATTAATGGTCCAGTGGATGAGGGCGTACCTGGAACATAGGAAGCTGCCTTAGGCTGACTCAGCATTCAAGGGTTCAGCATAGGTTGCCATCGAACCCTGGCTTTTGGCTGAATCTGGATTACCATATTGTCTGAACCCAACTGGGGTAACAAAGCATGGGGAACGACCCATGATTCACAAGCCAGCAAAATCACTGCATTCTTTTCATGAGTTGTTTGTGGTTAACAAGCCATGGCTTGCTGGCATAGCTGGGTTCGAAGAACACACCAACTCATGCTTCGGCAACAACCCACACTCCACCTTTGTCATTTTCAAGTTGTCTGAACCTGTTCACTCACTAGCAGCAGCTCTGCAGTGACTACTTAGTTTTCCCGGGAGCGCCGCTCCTTCGCCAAGCGCGTGTGCATCTGTCGTCTGCCATGACAAGCAGCTTTATTAAATGGCCCCGTTCACCTTGTTCAGTTCCCTCTGTTGCGCATTACGTTTTGTCTGACTATACTTGAAACAGAAGACAAAGGCAAGCTTTAAACCGGGTGTTTACTTAATATGAACGAGCATTTTCTTGCAACTAGAGATGGCAAATGTGAAACTAAAACCAGCAACCCTCACTCCCTACATGATTAACCATTTAACAAACTTTCAACCAATTATTTTTCCCTCCCATACAGGGTATTAAAAATAATGGCTGTCACTTATTCCAATACCCCCATCAACCATATGACAATGACCTCAGGAGGATACTGTTAAGTGGAATAGAGATAAGGACTGTAGACTAATACTGTGCTTTTAAAAAATCATTAATACATAGATCCAACCAAGTCAGGCACATCCTTCCAAAAAAAAAAACAACAACAACAACCCCAAAATATGGGAGCTACAGGTCATTTACAACAATCTGTCTAATGATTTAATTTCTCTCACAGATTTAACCACTGGAATCCAAAAATCTGTACTGCTATCGTGGGGGGAGGGGGACCCCGGGGGCATTTAACACCTCCATTGTGGATGGAAGGAAAGTGCTGAAGATACAGATGATACCAAAATACTTCAACAACTTTTCTGTTAACAATTATCATCTTCACTCCCTGTTACTGTTTGCCGGATTTTCCCATCAGGGAGCAAGTTACTCAGAAGGACAGGGCAAAGAATAAAAGAGCAAGCCGCATGTGGCGGACACATTGAAGACTCGAAAATGCTACCAGGCAGGCTGGAGATGCAGGAACTGTCACCATGACACGGACTTTGCTTTGCTGATGAAGTTCATATTTATCAGCAGACGCTTGAAAGGAATCGCTCAAGGATAATGCCACAGACTGAACAAACACTTCCTGGCAAAAAAATGTCACTGATCTATTTTTAAAAACTAAATTTGTAAGTAGCCACCAGTATCCTAAATACATGTAATTAAATGGAACACGTATTCTTTCCTGTTGTCTTTGCCTTCTCTTCCTTGCGACCACTTCTGTGTCTGCTTGGAGACCCCTTGGGGCGGGGGCCTTTCTTACTGTTATCCTGAGAAGTGAATCACACTCCGAGGGTCCCAAGTCAATAAGGGGTTTTGGCCTTCGGTCCCTTGTATTGTTGTCTGTCAAATAGCAGGAAGCCACAGCTTCTTTCTAAACCTACCAGACCTTTGGTGTCACTCCCATCTCCCCACCAGTCCAAAATCCTCAGCAGATACACCTGCTCAGCTCCTCTCTGCTCCTGGAGCAGTCGCTGAGCCTTTTAGTTTTGCAGCCTAGCATTCCACATTTGGGGAATCACTGAGACTTTGCCTACTGCCAGAAAAATGTGCAAAGTTCTTTACAAATACCCTTGCTGCCCCCACCTGATTTCCCAACTAAGCATTGCTTTACAGAAAGAACTTGCCAACATTTACAATACATTATTTTGGTATTACTGCTACTGAGGCAAAGCATTTCTCTTCTGCTCTTGACAAATGGATATATCTATGCACTATGGAGCATAATCATTTAATTGCACCATCATTCCTTTTAAAAAGAAACTAGTCAAACTGTCAAACAGTATGTACAAGAACTAACTCCATTCTAGCAAGAGTTGTTAACTCCTTTAAACCTAATCACATTTCCTGATAGTAAATCCCACCAATTTCAGCAGGGCTTACCCTCTGTGCCGTATATTTTGGTCTGAGGTTATTATTCTCCATGACAATTATTCTAGGCCGATCGATATTCGCACCAAGGGCATGGGCTCAAGGCACAGGATGCAGCTGGCATGCTGTACTTAGTAAGCCACAATGAACATAGTGGGACTTACCTTCAAGGGAATGTAAATAGGATTGCGCTGTTAGGTGGTAAGCTGCTGTTTGTGGCTCAAAATCATGAGCTCCCAATCCAAGCCTTAGCTCAATCATAAGGGGATCCAAGATACTCCAGCAGGTCTCGGCTTCACCTACACACCATCTGTAATATGGGAATAGCCGCCTATCTAAAACAGTCTCACCACAGCCTTGAACAGGAAGTGCTTTTAATAGTTAGAAAAAAAGCAGTAAGTAAATCACCTTGTTGTTGTTGTTGTTAGTCGCGAAGTCGAGTCCGACCCATCGCGACCCCATGGACAACATTCCTCCAGGCCCTCCTGTCCTCCACCATCCCCCGGAGTCCACTCAAGCTCACACCAACCACCTCAGTGACTCCATCCAGCCACCTCATCCTCTGCCGTCTCCTTCTTCTTTTGCCATCTATTGTTCCCAGCATTAGACTCTTCTCCAGGGAGTCCTTCCTTCTCATTAGGTGGCCAAAGTATTTGAGTTTCATCTTCACTATCTGGCCTTCTAAAGAGCAGTCAGGGTTGATCTCCTCTAGGACTGACTGGTTTGATCGCCTTGCGGTCCAAGGGACTCACAGGAGTCTTCTCCAGCACCACAACTCAAAGGCCTCAATCCTTTTGCGCTCAGCCTTCCTTATTGTCCAGCTTTCACATCCATACATTGCAACTGGGAAAACCATAGCCTTGACTACACGCACTTTTGTTGGCAGGGTGATGTCTCTGCTTTTTAGTATGCTATCTAGATTTGCCATAGCTTTCCTCCCCAGAAGCAAGCGTCTTTTAATTTCTTGGCTGCAGTCCCCGTCTGCAGTGATCTTGGAGCCCAGGAAAATAAAATCTGTCACTACCTCCATTTCTTCCCCATCTATTTGCCAGGAAGTGAGAGGACCAGATGCCATGAACTTAGTTTTCTTATTTCTAAGTTCTAAAAGCAGTTGGGCTTAACAGATGTTTACTACTTGCCTACAAATATTTCTCAAGACCTAGCTGGCCTTTCTGAGGGCTGCAAGAACCAGGCTACGTTACAACTGCTGTACGTTTTGGTGCCTTCAAAGATTTTCAGAAAATTGGGCCAATAACATAGTAAGGGCAACATCAAACTTGGAGAACTATGGGCATCCGATCAAGTGCGGCAGGGGCAAGAAGGAAGCTTCCCCCACACGGCAAATGACCGAGATGCTGGTTTCAGGCATCTGTGCACTTTGCCCCTGCTGAAGCATCACTGGGATTCCTTGTAGGTGGTGCAACAGCATCCCTCCCCGCCGCCAGTGCAGCCCTCCCTGACAAGATGAAAGTTGCACCTACAACTGCAGGAAGAAGTGCAGGAAGAACAGTGCCAGCCAGGATGCATTCCTGAGGTGGGAGCAGGGCCTCCAAGCTGTCCTACGGCTGCCTACACGGCATCCAGCACCCACAGGCTGGTGCCCGAAGGTTCCCTGCTCATGTCACTGGTGGTTGCAGGCAGCGCTCTCGTTCACCTGGCTACCATGCCTTAACAATGAGGGGCCATATGCCTAATTACCTACCCAAGCACAGTTTGTCATGTCATCCAAACCTAGATGGCACAGCTCCTCTGAACATTTAAGTAACACAGCAGTCCATGGTTTATTTGAGGGTTGTTCCCCATCTAACAAGCCATGGCACCTGGGTTCAAATAACACGATAAACTGTGACTGGGAATGGCACCTGCCCCCACGGAGAAGTGAGCCCCTGAGGGTGAGAAACATGGCATGGTTAAAAAAAATGGCACCATTTTGGAGGAAATGGAGCAACATACAAAAAAATAAGGTATCAGTTAAGAAAAAACAGGTTAAAATAAGAGAGCAAAGTGGGCAGCTCTGCTGAAGTGCCCAGCTTAGCAAACTCAGCAGAGATTGTGTGTTTCGGCGTATGTCAAGCACGCACATCTGTCAGACATGTGGACCAGGCTGGTCCATGTGCTGGGCAGCTGGGTTCCAGGCAGCATCCCGTTTCCACAGGGGTCACCAGGCGAGGCTGGCAGGCCCACCAGCCAGCCACGGCCGCGGCTGCCCAGCGCCCCAGATGCGGGCCTGGGGGACGCGCCGCCGGCGACAGTGCAGGCAGCACGGCCGGGGCGCCCCAGCCCTGCTCGGGCACAGCCGGGGCAGCGACCCGGCCTCCCGGGCTGCAGCATCCGCAAGCGCCCCGCGACCCGGCCGCGTCCCCGGAGAGGGTGCCGTCCTCGTCACGGGGGGCGAGGCGACGCGCATGTCCGCCCGGCCTGGAAGCAGCGAGGACCCGCGCCGACGTCAGCCAGAGCGGGGGGCGCTGTGCGGGGAGCGCCCCGCCTGCCAGGCCGCCCCTCGGCGGGGCAGCAGCGGCTCCCCCCGTGCCGGTGACGGGCGCCCCTTGCTGCCCGGGCAATGGCGCCCCTCCTGCCTGCGCGCTGCGCTGAGAGGCGCCGCGGGCCGGGGAGGCGGCCAGGCAGGCGCGCCGCTCCGTGCGAGCGGGCGCGGGGCCGCCGCACCGGCCGCGCTGCGGCGGGGCAGCGGCGAGGGTCTCCCCGGGGGGCGGCCCGGCCGGGCGGGCAGAGCTGCGAGGTGCACATGCAGAGCGCCTGCGTCCCGTCCCGCCCCGTCGGCGGCCGCGGAGCAAGGCGCAGCGGCAGGGCAGGGCCGGCCGGGCCGGGCCCCGTCCTCACGCGCCGCGCCGCCCGCCAGCCGCCAGCCCGCCAGCCTCGCAAGGCCCGTGCCAGGCGGCGGAGGCGGCGGCGGCGCCTTCCCGAGGCCGAGCGCGGGAGGGACGCGAGCCGCCCGCGCGGCCAGGCCAGGCCCGGCCGGCCCGCCCGCGCCCCGCGCCCCGCGCCCCCGCCGCCGCCGCACTTACCGACGTCGTCCGCGCCCCGTGGGCTCCGTCGCCCGCCCGGGCCCGAGCAGGCCTCACCCAGCGCCGGGCAGCGACCGCCTCAACATGGCGGCGGCGGCGGCGGGAGGGGCCGAGAGCGGGCGGGGCGGGGCCTGCGGGACGGCCGGGCCGGGCCGGGTGGAGTGGAGTGGAGTGGAGCGCCCGGAGCGCGGGGCGGGAGGGCCGGCGGCCGGACCGGGGGGGCGCCGGGCCTCGGGACGGCGCCCCCGAGCAGGCGAGGCGAGGCGAGGCGGGGACGCCCCCGCCCCACCCCCGGCACTGGCTCCCCCCGAGCCCCGCTTCCAGACCTGGTCGCCCCGTTGGACGAGCCTCCTCAGGCCAGCAACGCATTTCACCCAGAGCTTAAAAAATGTTCTTCTAAAAGGCACCCGTTATATGTGTGTGTGAGGCTATATACATATATAGCATATGGCATATATACAGCGTATATACATACAGCCATATGTACACAGCACACACTCAAATGGCTCTGTGTGTGTGTGTATAAAGAGAGAGAGAGAGCGCATTCAATATATGGCAGCTATATATGCAATGCGCATGCATTTGTAACATATACTGAACATAATGTAGCCCTCTGCAATTACAGGTGGCCTATAAATATATGCAAGTAAATAAATGAATAATATTCCTAAATTGTTTGCGTATAAATATTGAATCACCGTGACTTAATAAATCATTAATATTAACATCATATATGAAATGATATTTAAAATGCAGTATGTATGGAAGCTCAACTTTCCAGCAACCAGATGACCAACTGCAGTCAGGTGGTGATTGGTGGTATTCATGTTAAATACATAACACTATTTGGTTTTCCCTTTAGTTTCCTGGATCATGGAAAACCCTGTCATCAGTTAAAATTTCCACAGCTCCAGATTTAACACAACAGGCTGTTGCCCCCAAAAATGTTTCCTAAGAAGATGAAATCAATGATCCAGACTCAAGGTCCAGAAAGAAGCCAAAGTCCAGGCCAAGCAGTCCAAAGTAAGTAGCCGGGGAAGGGAGGACCAGGCAGGGAGAGCAAGCTAAAACTGGAAACCAGGCGACTGATGCCCTTTTCTTTCCCGCTTGTGTAGCGCTGGCACGGGGCTGGACCAGGCAAGACCGCGTGATGACAAGCCTGCCGAGGGCAGCTGCCCGGCAGAGCAGAACTGGACGCCATTGCTGCCAAGGCACATGCATGGAAGCTGCCCTCTGGCAGATCAAGAGGACTGCACCCCTTCAGCATTTTGCAGACAAAAGGTGGGACGTGCAGGTAGCTTTCCAAATATCACTCTGCGACTCCCACCTCTTCCTTATTCCACGTAACTGAAGCTTCTTCTCTGTCTGATGTTCCCTCTGCCAAAGCCCTGCCTTCCTCTGCTTATTCAAAAGCTGAGATTGTCCTTCCAGTTAAAGTGATACTGGAGAAACATAATTGGGTTACAGTATGTCGGGAGCGGTACAGAGCTTGTCTCAGCACCTCCAGCATGTGACGTGACCATCTGCACACCGCGGGTGCCTTGGGAGGTGTTCTTATTTACTGCTCTTTTTAGAGGCTTGATTTTCAAAAAGATCAAGAGCATAGGAAGTTACCCTATGCTATCACTTGCCCATCTAGTTCCCTACTGCCTACTGTGGGGTGGGCAGCAGCTTGTGGGGTGTCAGGGTGCCCTACCTGGAGAGGTTTAGAACTGAATCTAGAAACCTCTGCACAACATGCACCTGGTTTATTCCTGAATTACAGTGCTAAGACACAGTGCATGATGTGACTTCTAACAGTAGAAAATGACTTGTGTTTAATAAATCATACAATCTCTGGCACCTAATGTCTGAAACAGGGGGAAATGTGGGTAAGTTATCTCCCAAGTTCCAGAAAATAAGGATAGTCACTAGTATGGAATTTGCTATGAAAGGATTATGTAGAGGCTCCAAAGCTGCCTGCATGAGTGACATATCAGTTGCGCTCCCCTGCTGAGAAAAAGACAGCGCCCCTGAGCATGGGCTCTGTAAAGTTCTTCGCTGAGCCCATACTTCAGCGGGGGCCAGCACCTGGGCTTGAGGCCCATCTTTCCGACAGGTGGGGTGGACAATTCTGCTCCATTCTCATTCTCTTGCATGCCTTGGCCCAGCCATCGAGCGAAACGGAGCTGGCAGCCACGAATCAGAAAGAAGGCTGAGAGTTGGAAGCGCAGCAATGGAGGCACTAGAAAATATCAACCGTGTGGATCTTTCACTGAGGACCAAGACCGAGAGTGTCCACGCTGCTGCATCCCGGGTCACGATCAGTGTGAAAGCTGGACAGTGAAGAAATAAATGCCTGTTGCATTCAAAGTGTGGGGCTGGAGGGGAGCGTTGCAAATACGGTGGCACAAGAGAAACTCAAACAAGAGGCTCCTAGATCAAACCAAGCAGGACTCCTGGAAGCAAAGGAGGGCGCAGCTGCAGCCATTGTCCTTCGGCCTCATCCCCAGAGGGTAAGAGTCGCCGGAGAAGACTGGGAAGGTCAGAGGGAGAAGAGAAGGCTCAATTCCACAAGGGAAGCGGGAATCTCGAGTTTACAAGAGCCAAGCAGGGCGGTCAAGGACAGGATGTTTTGGAGCCGGAGAGGACTGGATGGCAGTGATAGCGACAATAATTGTACATACACAAGGACGTGCACACACACTCTCTCTTCTGCATTTCTCAAGTATGTTGATACTTCCCTCTTGTTTTCTAGTGACCTCCATTTTGACTCCAGCCCTGTCGTGTCACCTGCATGTGCTATAAGAGAGGATTGTCGCGATCCGCACGCTGAACAGGGAGGGTGGAGATAGATGCGCACAATGAGTTGTGCAGGTGCATTTTGGCAGAACCCCACAGATGTTCCCACCGTGAAATGGATCATTTGCAGTCCTGCGGGGGCACTGCATGTTATCTCCTTTTTGGGAGGGGGGTTGTCACAGGAGGGACATTGTGCCAGCGCTAAAGAGTCCATAGCCAACTTTCCGTATTGTTTCACATCAATTCCAAATCATTAGATCAGATTAAATACCTTTGGCCTTTCTGCAGTAAAAGAAAAAGCATTCTTCTAACTATCTGCCCAAATGCCATCGTTTTCACTGAAAATGCTAATGGGATTGTGTAAAGGTTATTTTGTTCGTTTCATCCAGGGGCACAGCGACAAAGTTGCGATGCCCTTTGTGTGTGCCTCTTTAATGACGGATTTTATCTCCAAGAACCTCAGGATCTTACAGCTCTGCTTGGCAGGCTGAAGCCTCTCAACTTCAAGCATCTCCTAACTTACCAAGTACTTTTAGAAAAGATATAATGGATGTTAATGAGCCCGGCTGGCAAATACTTCACAGCTGAAGAGGTTTCTGCTTCCTGCTGCACCCACCTCGTGTCAATCCCATCTGCACAGGCAGTGAGGCAACGGGGAAAGAAGAACTGCAGAGAATCTTTGGCGATGCTGTTGCTGCCGAACTGGAAATTTTATTTGCTTGTTTATGTATTTAAAGCTTTTCTGCCCCGCTTGTCACAATGTCTTCCGCCGGTCTTGCACATCACCCTTGCAAATATTTCAGGTGCAACTTCCAGCCTGCGTAGCATCTAGCAGAGCCTAGTCCAGGCCTACTGAGGCTCTTTGAGCCTACGGGATGCATTCAGTCTAGGAGAGGCTCTGGCAGTGGGTGGGAGGCATTCCCTCGGTGGGCGGGCGAAGGCAAAGGGGAGGAGCCAGAAATGCCACCTAGTTTATCCTAAGGTACTTAATGCTAGCAAGTAGGGCTCAGGAGAGGCACAAACTGTGCAAAAATTGGGAAACTGCCAAATGACTTGTGATTGGGGGAAAGGGGTGGGGCCAGGTGATGTGGACATACATTGGTGGGACCCCAGAGGGCTGGAGGGGGGCCCCAGCATGGCTGTATTTGGGCCTGAGGTTCTGCACCCGGGAACTGAACCCTTATCCTATTAACAGTGCTGCTGTTTAATGCAAGCTTAAACAGAACTGCACTCCATGAGGTTCCCCTCCCCGTCATTAGTAAGGATACAACAGTTGCGCACAATACTCTGTTCGTTGAGGTAAATTCTACAGCCACACAGTAGCTACATAAAATACTTCTTCCAGGCTCCATCCATCCATCCATCAGCTGGAAATGCAACAAATTAGAAATAGATCTATATAGTAGAATGTTTAATGGAAGTCTCTTGCATGTGTATTCAGTTTCTGTTTATTGTAAGATCTAATCACTTGTCTGTTTCATCGATTTGAACTCACCAGAAAAAAAAAAGAAATGGAAAAGGGGGAATTTCAATGAAGCCAAATGATCAAAGAGAGTTTAGCGATTGTGTTCTGCCTTAAAACTGCCCTGTGTGATCTCAGATCTGTCATCGTGTTTGTGCAAAGCCTGGTCAATAACTTCGGATGGTTTCTTGACTCCTTCGGAAGATGTGAGGAGGCCCCTAAATTTGGGAACTTCAGGGGTAGAGCCAATGTGGCACTTGACCTTTCAAAGAGGTTCCAGTGCTTAAGACAGCCCAATATTTGCGAGATGGCAGAGTGGAAGCCCGCGACGGGGGCGGTGGAGGAGGAATCGTGGAAGGCGATGCTCTGCGTACTCACGCAAGGGCGCTGGCTCTACAGCAACACTTTCCAACTTGCTGTGGCCGCCATGAGTCCCAGGAGAAGGGTATTTCCTCTTTCAAATTCCTGCGGCTCCACACGATAATCGACCTTATGGATGTGTATTATTTTTCTGAAGCGCCCTTGATCTTATTCAAGACCCTGCTGACCAACCACATCACTCCAGGAAGTGGTCCCAGATGAGAAGTGCGAACTTTAGGCAGGCTCCTGTGGAAGAGGGCAGACTCCTAGAAGCTCCGGCTCCGATCTGTTCGCGGCTTTCTAGGTGAGTAGCTTGCATGCTCAGTTTCCACTCTGTCACCTGCAGGCTGCGCAAAAAGATGCCGAGACTATACACAAACTGTGCTTCGTGTTTGCAGAGTAGGAGTAGCCGACAGCCTTTCTCATCACCTACCGATTTGCATGTGGTATAAGAAAGGCAGTTCTAGATTCACTGTGCTGTAGGTTCCATTTCTGTAGATGTAGTAGAAATCTTAGCTGGGTTTCCTCTGAGTAAGCCTGCACTGGCTTGCAAAGTCAGACTCCATATCATAAATACCCATCTCAGATCAAATTGCCATTCAACCACTTTCGCTTCAGTTGCAGCATCAAGATTTGCACAGAATATGTCATAAAAACGGTTGTAAAACGTGGCAGTGGCAATGGAGGTGACTGACCCTCATGGAGAATGTAATCTGCTTCATCCTGGAACCTGGTCAAGATCTAGCTATTAATCTGTTTGTTATAATGCGGTTGCTCACTGTGGCGATGTGTTCTTCGTAGAGCAAGCGCATTTTGCATGTTTCCTGCCAGTTTTTATGGTGTGCGGCTTGTAGATACAGCAATAAATGAATATGGGATACTAGTACCATGTACTCTGGCCTTGATTTCGCCCTCTGGTTCAGAGAAGGACTAATCCAGGGGCAGAAAGTCTTCATGCTGTAACCCATCATCTGTTACTGCAGGTCTTTCAAGGCTGTGGATGAGGGTTAATTAAGCTCATTGGACTCCAAGGGCTGCAGAACTGAACGAGTTGTCAGCTCCTCAGAGGAGGTGGAGTTAACAGCAGCTGCAGACTTGGTAGTCTTCAGAAGGCCTCGGCCTGCTGCTGAGACAACACCTCTTCCTGAGTTCCAGACGTCAGCAGATCCTGAATGCCCGATCATTCTTCATTCTGCCCCACCACCCTTCTCACAAGTGCAGCTCCCTCCAAATGATGGTATTGTGAGCATTGAGACGAGCTAGGCAGGATGGCTTCCAGGATGGCTGCAGGAGTCTCAGGATCTCACCTGCTGCGCACCCCAATTGCTCTTCTCCAGCCTTGCGTGTTGCCTGAACCCAGTCTCTGGGGAAGCATCAAGTGGCCATTCTTGGCATCGGCGCTTTTACAAAGGATGGCCCACCTCACCCAGCAGCTGCATGCTGTCACGAGAGCACAAAGGCCGTGTGACGATGGCAGTCGGAGCGGCTGCTCCTCGTATCACAACTCTAGCCTATGGGTAACCCGCAAATAAAGGGCAGGGCCGCCCTTCAGCCTCTGTCCCACCTGTCTGATGGGAGACTGTACGTTGAACACCTGGTGCGACAGAGGTGCCATCATTTCTATGCCAATCTAAAATCACGCCTGGGCCTCCCCACATGGCTTGCTGGGCAAACCTGGCTGCTGCCTCCCCTGGTCCAACCTCCTTCCTGGGCCGCTGATCGTTTGGTGGTTTCCTTGCTCTTGTGCAGCATCTGAATGTAACCAGCTGAATCGCGTGTTCTGCTGTGCTACTTCCACAGGTGGGCAAATTCCAGCCATCGCTCAGATCCTGGTGGCCCGAGAGGTTTTCTCCTCCGAGCCACTCTCATGGGGACTGTTGTCATTCCCACGACTGCCACCAGAAGTCAGCACCAGATAATTCTTTCATCCGAGTTATAAATACCTGTGGGCGGATGGCTCAAGTCTCCCCTCTGGACCCCAGTATTGTCTCTAATTTCAGGGCCACCCCCTTACAATGCACCTCACTGGTTGCCCCTGCATGAGCCAAAACACGGCCAAGGACTCTTAAATCTGCCACCCCATCCCCATGTGAGTAGCTATGTCAGAGATCCCGTTAAGTAACTGTAGACGCAGGACTTAACAGTTTTATCTGGATGAAGGGCGGCTGTCAGGCCCTTTGAATGCTGCTGTGCATTGCCCAACTCAGTTCAAAGTGCAGTAAGCTGGCCCTGGAGCTTTCGGGTCTCTCCCAGAGCCCCCTTGGTTGGCGCCTGCCTGAAGCCCTGCCCCAGTGGCCCCAATCCCTTCATGCATGCCAAGCGCTCGCTTAGGTGTGCAAAGCAACCGGGAGAAGTAGGAGCGAGCGGCTGATTAAAAGCGGAGCGCAGAGATCCTTGACGAAGCCTTTGCACTTCCTTTGCTTTGTTGGTGAAGACTTCCCAAAATAGAGTCGGAAGGGGGGGAGGGTTAAGCGAGTCTCCGCTCGCGTCTCAGAGCTCGTGGGAGTGAGTCGGAGAAGGTGCTGCCGCTTGCCCCAGGTCCCAGGGCCGAGAGCGCCTTCCGGGGTCTGTGTGTGATTTTGGTAGTGGGAGGTGAGGTTGCAACTCCCGCTTGCCAGATGCTTGGCGCTTGCCCCCCTCCTGTTCACTGCGGGGAGATATGATAGTGGGGCACCTGAAGGATGTCACAGAGAGGAAGGGGAGGGTTTCCTCTCGACCATCCCAGAGTTGGACATGGAATGACAGGCTCATGTTGCCCGAAACCGATTCCACTAGATATCAGGAAAAAGCTCCCGACTGTTGAAGCAGCACAACAATGGACCCAATGACCAAGGAGGCTGTGTGCTCTTCCATGCTGGAGGCATTCAAGATGCAACTGGACAGCCGCCTGAGAGGGATGGTTGAACTTGGAGTCCTGCACTGAGCAGGGCTTTGGGCCTGGTGCCGCTCTGGCCCCTTCCAATTGTGCTATTCTATGATTCTATTTTTTTTTTTTTAATGGCCAAACTGCCCATCATTTTCTGCCCTGGAGTATAGCCTTCCTATCCTCTGCCACAAAATTGCCACCACAGATCCTTGCTCCAGACTGGGACTCCAGCATGCAGGTTGGGGACTGTAACCCTTTGCCCCTCACTCTGCTTGCCGTCCAGGTCAGACACCCCAGGCTTGTCCATTACGCAGCACCCTGCCTCCCTTGAATGGGTCCTTTTGAGGTTTTTTGCAGTGTAAATTCACTCCCCTTCCAAGCTGGATCAGGACCACAATGAACAGCAGGGAGTGGGGAAGCTCCCCTCTCAAGGGCTGCACAACACAGTTAAGGTCAAGTGTAGACATGCTTAATACATACATGCATTTAAGGTCATGCCTAGTTTGGGCCTTCCACTAGAATCAGAAAATGCCCAAACCAAATGTTCCTGAAATGCAACTTCATTACATGGAACATACATGCTTTATAAATTCGTGTGTGTTGATAACTGGCAAGATCTGAGCAGGTGGGGAGGAATTTTTTACGCTTTTCGTATGAAAGGCTCATGGGAAATCCCTGGCATGAAAGTTTTATTTGCATTAGGAAGATAATCCCCCATTGGCACTAATAAAAGGCTTCTTTCAGTGTAAAGAGCTTCTTTGGAAGCACAAGCAAGGAAACAGGAAATGAACGACAAAGCCATTGTGCCAGGATGTTTTCTCATAGTGGCATTTAGAGGAAGGCCTGGGGTGCTGACTGATGTGTCCAGGTAGCCTGTAGTTGGAAGAGGTGTTCCATCGAGTTAAATGCCTCGTGTAGAGAAGCCAGAATTCTCAGGGTGATGGATCCAAGGCACATGGGAAGCACCGGTTGCCCAGCTCAGAACCAAGCCCAAGCCCAGCCCAGAACCAAGGATTACAAGTTCACTTGCAAACCACCAGGAAGTTTGATAACTGCAGATAAAACCACATCCCCCCAGTCCTTGTCCAGCTTGCTGGCCTTCCCAAACTGGATGCACGGGCTGTGCAGCTATCCCAGGGAAGCCACTGCTGCAGGTCGCGGCAAAGGCCAGATGGCTCCAGCAGCTCAGCCCGGCCGTCCCCACGGGGGCCAAGCCTCATCCACGCAGGGCGGCTGAGCCACACGAGCAGTGGGGCGGCACAGTGGCGCCTGCATGCGCGGAAGCCGTTGCTGGAAGAGGCGCCCGCAAGGTGCCTTCTCTGGGCAAGCGGGGCTAGAAGGCCGCTTCCCCTCCGACTCGGCACCCGCCGGATATGCCAGACTGCAACTCCCATCGTGCACACGCTGGCTGGGGATGCTGGGCGTGCAGTCCAATGCATCGGGAAGGCGCCTCACCGGGAAAGCTGGCCTGAGGCAGGGAGGCCAGATGTTTCGCCCATCGGCGCCCAGAGTCCTCTGCGCAGCGGGCAGGCCTGCTGGGGGGGGCGGCGGCGGGCACCTCTGGGGGCCCGCCTGCCCCCCCCCCGCTCTGGCCGGCCGGGGCTCCGCGGCGGGGGCCCCTTCGCGCGCGGGCGCCCCTGGAGGCGCGGGGCGGCGGCCGCTCCCCGCGCCAGGGCCCGGCCTGCGGCCCTCCGACGGCCTCCGACGGGCGGGCGGCGCTGCGGCGCGAGAGGCCCGCCCGCCCGACCGCCCGCCTGAGTGACGGCCCCATGTGCGGCCGGCTATAAATAGCGGGGGTCGCGGCCGCCGCGGTGATTGACGGCCCCCCGCGCCGCCCCGCAGCAGACGGAGCGCGCCCGAGTGGGAGCCGCCCGGGACCTCCGCGCTCGCCCGCTCGCTCGCCCGCCCGCCGCCTTCCCCGCCGCCGCGCCGCGCCGCGCCGCGCCGATGATGGGCTCCTGGCGGAGGCCCCTGGGCCGCTCCTACTCGGGCAACGGGCCCCACTCGGCGTACGGCCCCGGGCAGGGCAGCGACGGCGAGGACAACGGGCCGCTGGTGGAGGACCGGCCCGACCGGCGCAACTACCTGCTCAGCGTGCGGCCCGAGCACAGGTGGGCGCCGTCGGGGCGCGGGGTCCGGCGCGGGAGGGCCGGGGCGGAGCGGGGAGGGGGCCACGGGGGCCCGGCCCGGCCCGGCCCGATCCCCCGCAGCTGCGCGGCGTCGCGGGCGCGGCTCGCCTGGGCCGTGCGGGTCCCCGGGCGGGCGGGCGGCCCCGGCGGGGCTCCTCCGAGCGGCTCGGGGGCGGGCGGCGGCGCAGGCCCGGGGCGGGGGCCTTGCGAGGCACGGAGGCCGCGGGCCGGCGCGCGGTGCCGCCCAGTGGAGCCTCCATGCTCGGGCGCATGTTACCTGCAGCTCCGCTGCGCTGGGAGCACGCAGCGGGGGCGCTGTTTCCGGTTGGCCGCTGCGGCAAAGACTGGGCAGGACGGAGCCCGGAGCCGCCGGGCCGCGCTTTCCGCCTTCCTCGGAAGCGCCCAACTGCAGGGCTGCCCTGGGCTTCCCCCGGACCGGGAGGTGCTGCTTCAGCGTCCTCCGTCCGTCCGTCCATCCGTCCCGTCCGTCCGTTTCAGGGCTCACCCCTGAGCATCGGAGGTGTTCTGAAAGCAGCCCTCTCCAACCCGATATCCTCTGAGTGCGTGGGACTACAGCCCCTGTGGCGGCTGGGGATGATAGGGTTGTGGTCCAAGCTCACCCAGAGGATGCCTGGTCGGGGAAGCCCGCTCTGAAGGGACAGGTTGCCTCTGAGCATGTTGCGAGTGCCTCTGCCTTTGTTCCTGAGCAACCACAACATGACCCTGCCTGGATCTGGGATTTTGCGGCCGGGGCTGAAGGGGAAGAGCCTGGCGATTTGTGGGAGCTCAGGCGGGAGACAGTGTCAGTGCTTGCTAGGTGGTGCTTTGGGCCGAGTCCCGGGATGGGTGACGCGGAGCATTTCCCTGGACTTCTGTCGGAAGTGGTGAACTCGGCCCGTCAGGAGCCAAGAGACGAGGAAGTTGTAGTTGATTATCGGGATTCCTTCGAGAGCTCTGCTTGTTCCTGCGCCTGGCCAGCGCTGCAAGGCGGCAGATGGGCTTTGTCCAGCTCTGGGTGGCCGGCCGGCCGGCCGGCCTTGGGGGATCCCTGGGGGGGGAGTGGCCTGTGCTGCCCGGAGGACCGGCGTGGGAGGCAGATGCGATGATGCCCGCATGCCGGACCCCGTTGGCACTGGCCCAGTGGCCTTGTGACCACCGGCGTGTGGGCAGCACGAGAGGCGCTTGACCCGAGGAGAAAGCCTGGGTCAGACACTGCCGTGTCTTTCTGCCTGCGCCTCGAGCCCTCGTTATCCTTCCCTGCACGTGGGAGGAAGATCCCGCGTGAGCCCGGCAGAGGCGGTCCCGGAGCGCCGGCCCCCGAGACCTCAGAGCAGCTGCCCCGCTCCTGAGAACCTGCCCTGGCCTCGCTCATTTTCTCCCACTAGCCGGGAATGGAGAGGACAGGCATTCTGAGCCTAGGCAGCTCGATGCTCCCTTGGTGGGGGCAGCGTGGTGTAGTGGTTAAGAGCACGGGACTGGGACTCAGGCGACCTGGGTTCCAGTCCCCACTTAGCCCTGGAGCCAACTGGGTGACTGGGGACTCTCAGGCCAGCCCACCTCACAGGGTGGTTGTTGTGGGGGAAAGATGGAGAGCTGGAGGAGCAAAATGATGTAAACTGCTTTGAGTTTGTAAAAAAAGAGGCAGGCTATATATGTAATAAAGAAATAAACTCCCAAATGCTTTGTTTACAACTCCCATAATCTCTGATTGTTGGCCAGGCTCATTGGGGCTGATGGGAGCTGTAGTCTGAACCATTTGGAGGGTAGCCGCTGGCCTTCCCCTAATTTATACAGTGGTCTGAGCTTAAGCGGACTCCGGGAGATTGTGGAGGACAGAAAGGCCTGGAGGAATGTTGTCCATGGGGTCACAATGGGTCGGACACAACTTTGCAACTAACAACAACAACAACCGCAGGGTACCTGATCCAGGGATCAGTGCGTAGGGTTCCTGCTTGGATCACTTTCTGAAGAGTTGCATCAACCCCGACTTCCCACTTGCCTGGGAGTAAGTCGCACTCAACTCAGTGGAACTTGACTTCTGGGTAGACCTATATAGGATTGCACCACACAGCTGTGGTCCCAAACCTACGTATTTGGGAGTCAGTCCCACTGACCTTGACTGGATATACTTCTGAGAACCAAGCGTGAGATGGTCCCGGAGCCTTGAGATTTGGATGTCCAGAACTAGTGGGTCTGGTCCCAACGGCGGCTTTATTTTATCAGTTTTCTTATATTGCCCCCTATTTGTCATAGATTTGGGTTTTTAAAGGCTACTGTGAGGTGAGACTTTTCTGCAGTGTGGCAAAGAGTGATGTTCAAGTTCAAATTACAGGCACACTTGAGCTGAGCTGTGCTGTGCAGCCATTCACAGGACTAAGATAAGGAGTTGCCGCACCCTTGAGTGAAGGTGTTTCCTGTGCAGTGTGCAAGTTGACTCCCATGTGTGATGAGCCAGGAAAACAGAGCAGGCAGAGGAGCGTTGAAGGACTGGATTCAAATCCCTCGCTTGGCCGTGGAGACCGCAGGGCCACAGGGAGCTGCCGTGTACCGAATCAGGTCTCTCCGGCCCGGTATTTTTAACACTGTCTAAAAGCAGCTGTTCAGGATTCCAAGAAGGAGTTTTTCCAGCCCTGGGCCAGGGATCAAACCTGGGGCTCATGCTCCCTCACTGAACTGCAGACCGGGGTCAAGGAATATATCTAGCCTAGCCCACCTCCCAGGGTTGCCGAGGGGACAAAAGTGGAGGATGAGGTGGGAAAGAAGGCGGCACCTGTGCCACTCTGGAGTTAATGGGTGGGAGTGCAAGACGGGAGGGTGCTCAGGTGCCTGGTGTTGACTCCCGCGCGGTTGGGGCTTTTGTGCTGCGAGGAGGCGTGGCGTAGGGTCGCCTCACGGACAAGGCAGGCCTTCCCGCCTTCGCAGACCTGGGAAACACGACTGCTTAGGACAAATCCCGCAGCGCTGGGCCTTCCAGATGTGTTGGCCCGCACCTTCCATCAAGCCTGGCCAACGTGGCCACGGTGAGAATTTGCAGGCCGGCACATCTGGAGGGCGCAAGCTTTGCGTTAGTTCTGCTGCGTCCGGCTCTGTGCACAGCAGCCGATGTCTCTTCAGCATCGCTGTGCAGCACAGACGGAAATACACAAGGGCACAAGCCGTGTTTTGTATATGTCAATGATATTTGAGCCTGGGATTTGAATCCTTCTCCGACATTATGAAGAAGAGCTGCTGCCCCATGAAAACACATTCCAGGCACTTCTGCAGTGCAGTGCCGACCTCCGCCCCGTGCCCTCCGGACGAGTTGCATCACAGCTTCCTTCACCCCCCCCCCCGCCATGCTGGTCGGAGAGGGTGGCTTGTAGTCCATGTCCCCCAGGGTGCTGAAGCATGTTGGCGGCCCCTCACTCCCAGCTCGGCTGCGGGCCCCAGAGTTGCCCCAGCGCCAAGGGCATTTTCTGTGGGGCTGAAATCCCCTGTGACCCCTCCTCTCCTCGCCCTCTTTGTGATCCTTCGTAAGGCAGTGGAGGGGAGCGTTCTGGACAGCCAAGATTAGGGGTTTTTTTTACATTTGCATTGCAAACCGATTGACGGGAGACCTGCTTTAAGCGCCATCATGTGCGCCAGTGACGTTCCAGGGTTGTGCAGAATTTTGCTTGCGTCAACCACCTGGCTCATGGCCCCCCTTCCCTCCTTCTATGGGGCTGTGCTCAGAGTCTCTATCTTTGGCTAGTCTGCCTTGCAAGCCCAGGAAAGCGGCGTGCACTGAACTGTCTGCGAAGTGGTCCTTTCTGAAAGGATCAAAGGAGCAACCAGAAGCCATGGCCAGATGTGGAAGTGGGGCAGGTGTCACCTTGGAAACCGCCGTGATGCCACGGGTCTGTGGGGCACAATTTAAGAGGTTGTTCCCTCCTCTGCCCCCCCCCCTTTAATTTTGTTTTCTGAAAAATAGAGCAGTTTTGGATTATGAAATGTTTTCTTTAAGAGTAAGACAAGATACCCACATGTTGTTACCAAGTGACTCCCATCCCCACATGAGTTCTAAAGGCAATGTAATTCTATAGAAAGTCTAGAGAGATCAAATGTCTAGAAATAATGAAGCCTTGGCTTTGAAGTGGGGGGAACCCTTTAATACCTTCTGGAGGATTATCAGTATAAACATTTCTTCCTTTCTTTATTAGAATGATTGTTCCAATATCTATTGTTGACTGATAGATATTTTGGGTCGCTCCAAGTCGTGCTTAGTTTCACAATGTGTGATCAGAGTTGCCATATCGTAATATGGAAGAAAATGTGTATTCATGCTGGTTTGGCTTTTGTGCTACAGAATCGTGTGTTTTTGGACTTCCCTTCCTCTGTCTCCAGTGCTCCATGCTTCCTCTGACTTCTAGAATAAGTTAGATGTTTCTGGTTCTCTCTGGCCTGCTATAAGCCGAGAATTAAAAATATGCAGTGCAGCACAGCTTGGGTGGATCACAAAGTTACTGCATTTGGTATATTTTATTTATTATTACATTTCAGTGCCCCTGATAGGCAAAACTAGAATATTAAATTTTGAAAGTATACTTTTTTCTGACAACAATCATAACTGTACTGATGGAGGTTGCTTTTTGAAATTTTCCAATATAATGGTAATTTTATGCGCAAACCGAGTTATGCATAATCCGACTTTAGGAAATAAAGGACACGTTATGTCCTTAACGCAGGCCTTCCTTAATCTGCTGCTCCACAGATGTTTTGGATTAAAATTGCCAGCATTCCTCACCATTGGACTGTCCTGCCTGCAGCTGATAAAAACTGGCCTAAAATATCTGGAGGTCACCGGCTGCTGTCCGAAAGCGACAAAGTGACTTCAGAGCTGTAAAGAGTGCTAAAAGCGTTTTGCCTCCTTTTTGGTTTTTCCCGCTTTTCCACTCAGATGCAATTCCTACGGGGAAAGGGGAGTCTTTTCCCCCTGGCTTCAGCATTTCTGGTCATTTTATATCTCCGAAAAGCTGGGGATGGTTGAGTTATCGCCTTGAAAAGGTCCGTAAGCTGAGCTGTGAAGAGGAAGAGAGGTGAACGGCGGCTGTGCGAGAGAGCCACACGCACTATTTATAGTGTTGCTTTCCAGAAGGTTGTGCGCCAGTGGAGCTGGGACCAGATCCGACACAGAGAGCTCTCTGGTTTCTCCAAGAGGCAGGGTGACTCGTATGGACTGATTCGGGCCAAGGCCACGGGTCCCAGCTGGCATATGTTACTCCAGGTGGCTGGCACGCACATCCACGGCCCTCTCCCGCGAGCAGCCAGGGTAGGGGTGCTTGGACTCACCCCTCGGGTGGCGTTGAGGGTCCACACCCCAGCAGGGCCCCCTGCCAGGGCCTCCCGGGGTTCCCCCTCTCCGCCGTTGCGACTGGCTTGTCCTGTTGTCTGTGGACGCAGACCACACGGTGCAGAGGAGGAGAAGCAGGAGGTGCTGCAGGCAGGCAGCCCTCCTGTGCAGAAAAGCAAGCACAGCTGCCAGTGTTGGGCTTAGAAGGAAGGTGGCTAAGGGGAGGCACGGCAGAGGCCCAAACAGGGCGAGTCACCTGGAAACAGTGCTAGGAGACGTTTCTCTCTCGCTCGCAATACTGGAGCACTTCATCCACTGAACTCAGTCCTGGGAAATTCGGGAACGGTCGGAGGACGGAGCCTTTCGCTCGGTGCTCCGTGAAATGATGGCGTTTGCTGCCCCGATTGGAGTGGCCTCCGAGGGATCGGGCAGATCCCAGGAGAGACGGCTGGGCACGCCTGCTAGGCGGCTTGTTTATGTATCTAATTCAAAGATTTGCCTACACACGGCTCCCTGGATGCTTGCTGCTTCTGCACTGCCCCCAGGTGCACCAGTGGCTGGAGAGCACTCATTTCCTCCGTGTGGCCGTCCCACGGGAGCACCCAGCCAGCTTCACGGCGAGCGGAAGGTGGGCTTCCACAGGCCCTTGGCTGGATCCAGCGTGGCTCTTCTGATGCTCCTGTGGGAACAATGGGGAGAGAAAGGAGGAGGGGCAATTGGCAGCTTCCCCGAGGGTGGGGCTCCGTGGGGTGGGGTGCTTTGCCGAGGCTGGCAGTGCCCCCTTGCCCCTTGTGCAGGGCCAAGGAAAGGGCCGGCGATTCCTGGGGTGGCCCCCTCTCTGGCCAATGCCGTGCCCCCCTTGCTCGGAGGAGCCGTTCCATCCCTGTCCCCGGCTGTTGGCCTCTTGCTTTGCGCCACCGCAAAACGTGCGCTTCAGAGTCAAGTGACGTTTGGGGGAAATGCCGCCCCGTGCGCCACCCGGACTTTTATACCCTGCCGTTAACAACTGTTTTCATTCACAGCCTTGGGTTCTCTTTTGCGGCATTGTCTGCTTACACTGGCAGGCGGCGGAGAGCAGCTGAATGATATTAATAGAATCTCTGATCTGTGTGAGCAAATGTATTTAATACATCCGAATCGCTCCTGTTGAAGCGCCTTCGTATGCTTATCTTTTTACCATTTAAAACGGCCTAATGATTTTGTTTGCTGTCTCTGCTTAGCTTACCAGCCAACCGGTTATCTCCCTCCAGCCTTGGAAGGTAAATGCTGTGTTGTATTCAGTCATCTCTTACCTGCACATTGCCACAGTGGAGAGACGTCTGCACACGAGGGCTGCCCGTTCAGGAGTACTAACCGCACTGACATGCTGCAGTGACGTTGCACGCTCCTGCTTGCTTGTGTCGATCAGAGAACTTTCCTTCCTCCCTTAGAAAGAGAAGGAACAAAAGCAGCGTGTGATACTGCATGCGGCACCTGGAGGACAAAGAGATGCTGCCAGACATGTTGAGGATGTTAGATGCTGCCCCTCTGGTCCAGAGGAAATGTAAAAGGGCTTTGTGGCTGCCTGGACGAGGGGCCAGCACGAGACCGACCTTTTGCTGGCCTAGCACTTGCGGGTGTGTCGGACCGCAAGTCACATCATTCCCAGCAGCATGGCCGGTGGCTGAGGAACATTGTCCTGGGGCTCCTTCCAGTTATTTTTGATGGAAGGAGGGAGGGAAAGGATGGAGAAGGGTTCGCTCTTTGAGAGCAGGGCCCCATCCCTTCGCCTTCATCTATCAGGGGTCAGAGGAACGAGTGGGCGCCACTGATTGAGAGCGAAACCAGATGCCGGGACTACTATCAGCCAGCAATGTCTGCCTCCTTTACAGGCGGAGGAGGACGCGCTGGCGGATTGCTATGCTTAACCCTTTCCCTGCCAGTTCTTCCACGTGCCCACTGTTTCAGCTGGGGGGCTCCTGGGGGGCGTTTGCAACGTGGCTTTGCGTTTGGAGCCTTGCCTCATGGCGGCTGGCGTCTTGCTGGCAGTGGTGGGGGGAGAGCCGTGATGGGCAGGGGCTCCTCCCTGCCAGGGGCTGCCTAGCGAATTGTGCCACGTCCAGCTCCGAGGCGTGCATGAGGGCCTGCCTGTTGCCCTGCACTGTCTTGCTCCCGCCTCTTTGCAAGGAATGCCCCTGCTCCCCAAGCTCCAGCAGACACGGAAGGAAGGAAAGGAAGGAAGGAAGGAAGGAAGGAAGGAAGGAAGGAAGGAAGGAAGGAAGGAAGGGTCTTCCCCCAAGCCCGTCCTTCTGATTCTCTGTGTGCAGCCCCCAGGTTTGGCCGCTGACCTCCCAGGCAGCGTGGAGAGGCTGCAGCAGGCACCTGCTGTGCAACATCGCAACTGCCTGCCCTTTGGACTTCGCCCAGGTGGAGAGAGCTTCGTGCAATCCAGGACACAACCAGCGGACTTTGGCCGCTCCACGCTGCATCATCACAGCTGGTGCCCTCCAGCTGTTTCAGAGCAGAGCTCCCTAGAGATACGGTCAAGGTGGCTACTGCCCGATGGGGCTACACTGAGGGTCCTCCTGGAAAGGCCCACGATGTGGGAGGGGGCCCAGGCAGTGGGGGAGGCGAGACGGCAGAGCTGCAGGCACCGCTTCCCGGTTGCTCCCTGGCTCTCCCTGGCAGATGGTGACCACGGCACAGGGCCCGTTCGGTTGCTGGCGCCTTTCCCCGGGGCCCGCCAGCCCTGCAGCCAGGCCCTGGGGCTGCCCAGCCTTGCATGACCCGGTCCAGTCTCGCTCACTTTGCCCGTGCTTGCACAAACTCCTGCAACCCGTTAAATGTACGTGGCGCCTGCGTGCTTGCGCATCTGATCTCTTGCCCTGCTCCTCCTCGTTCTCCTGCCTGCAGCGGTTTTCACCATCTTGTCTGTGTCCCGGTTCGGTTCGTGTGGAGACTCACTGGCTTGCTTCTCACACGGGCCGAGCCTGTGACACCGAGTCCCGCCCGAGCCCCTTCCACCGGCTTCTCCCCAGCAGATGAATCGGTGTGCGCACAGCAGTGCCCCAGAGCAGTCGGGCTGCAAGGTTATTTTCATGAAGCGAAAACGCCGATGGAGGTGGGAGAAAGGCTTGGCTCGGGGCCAGGAAAGGAATGGGCAGCAACACAGCAAAACGTAATGCATTCGAAGCGCTCATTGGATCCCCTCCAAAAAGCGCTTCTCCACTGGCCCCTGTTGTTCGTATCTGCAATTCTGTGCATACCGAATGGTATGGAATCTGACATCAGGTGAAGAATTTGGATCCCTGAGTGCCTTGGCATATCTTTTCCACTTAAAGCAAACTCTTAGCGCCCAAGTTTGTAGTTAGGAAACTATTTCAAATTCCCAGCTGCTAGCGTGGAGTTTGTAGGGGCTGTAGATTTTTGCCAGTGTGGTCATAAACGGGTTACTTGCTCACAAACCGAGCATGACTGCACAAATTCCTTTTCCAACTTGATACAAACCATGATTTCTTCTTTCTACAACTCCCACACTCTGCTACTCAATTATGTCTTTTCTGGCCAACTCACTCCTAATCCCCAGTCAGAAAATCTCAAATATAGAGTTAGGATAAACAGACCTGGGCATGTTTGTGCTTTTGCACCTAGCATATTTGTATTGTGTGTCTTGGTATGAGCTGTGATTTGCCACAAGGTGTGAGGGGTGATTTTGGGCATTTTTGTGTGTGCTGGTTTCTCTTTAGAGACTCTCAGAAAAAATGCCTCAATTCCCTTGTTTTGAAGAGGTGTAATCATAGCAGGATTAGAAAGAAGGAAGAAGTGATGCTGAAAAGAGTGAGATGGGGATAAAAACCAGAAGTACCTCTGCAGATAATAGTTATTTACTTCATTATTACCCTGCCAAATAAGGAAAAGGGGAACAGGAGGGAAATGTGGGGAAAGCAATCCCAGGTACCAGTTCTTAAAATTAGTTATCACAACCAAATGAAATCAACATCTGCAATGTTTGGAACAATCCTCCAGTTGGAATCCTTATTGGAACTAAGCCAAAGTGTAACTGTGGCCTTATTAATCTTGTACCTTATTAATGCAATAAACCTTGCTTTGGAAGGCACATGGTCCTAAAAAGTGGCTTGCTTGTACATCCCTTCATAATTTTTTGCCCTTAAAGGCAGCTTTAAAATGTATAAAATAAAACATTCTTCCACACCACCAGCTCTTCATGACTCCTGCCATACTGCTGAATGTTGGCAGGGGCTCACGCAGAAAAATCGGTGGTTTCATTGGCAAACCACAATGGAGGGTTTAAAGAGACAGAACCCACACAAATCCTGGAAGCCACAAAGCGATGGGCATCGGGGGAAAGGGTGGGGCCAGAAGGGGGGGCATTGTCCTCTGGGGAACCCCAGCAGGCCCGATTTGGCCCGCGGGCCTGCAGTTCAGCACCCCAGTAGGAAAGACTGCCCTGCGCAAGCCCTTTCAGTGAACAGGGTGAGAAGCGAAACGTCACAGGCCGCATCCAGAGACGTGGTTCGAGGCGCATCCACGGATCTTTGCCAGTCATGTGGACATTCTCCAGGTTCGGCTGGGGAAGCTTCTGCATGAGATGCTTGGTCTGATGTCTGGGGGCAGGAGCGTCTGCATGTCCTTGTGATCCTCTGAGGGGCCACCAGTGGTCCAGGGACTGAAAGCGGGCATGAGCGGTTGTGACTGCCGGGGCACGGTGCGGCTTCGGCGAGTGCACAGCTTCCATGAGGTTGTGAGCCGCCCCGAGGCTGTTGCAAGGGGCGGCATATAAATATTTAAATAAATGAATGAATGAATGAATGAATGAATGAGGTTCCACAGGCAGGTCGGGATGCGAGCCGTCATGGAAAGTCGTGCTGGTTTGCTCCGCCAGGGCCGGCCCTTTCCATGGGGATGGACTTTGCAAAATCAAGCCAAGGGACACACACACACAAACTCACACCGACCGCATCTGTAGGCAGCGCCCTGACCTGCTTTGATACCGAGGAAGAGTTCATGTTATGCCGTTCATGTGATAATTCCAGTATTTGTCTTATAATCCATGAGCGTCGTCATGGAGTCCTCACAGGAGCAGTTTATCATGAACTCTCCCTCAGCTTTTCACGTGAGCCGGCTCCTTCTGGGGGGAGAGGGAGGATGGCTCACTTCCCCTTTTCTTAGCCCGAGTGCCCAAGTTCTAACATCGTTCCATATCTTTTAGGAGCACCTTCTGTGCTATCATTGCTCAGCTGACTGAAGAAACCCAACCCCTCTTCGAAACCACGCTGAAATCATACGCTGTGTCGGAGAACGCGGACGCCAGGTTCACGTGCATTGTGACAGGTAAGTTGTCCCCGTCGGAGTCTTTGGGACTCGGGTGGTCACGGAACCCAAGGGTGCCAGGACAAGTGCACAGGTGCTGTGAGTCAAAGGAGGACAGCCAAACCTGGACGCATCTGCCTCGTGGGTCAGCTGCGCGGGGAGTTCTAGCTTTGGCGGCAAAGTGGTGGGACCCAGTTTAGTTGTCCTACGATGTCGGGAATGTAGAAGCTGCTGGAAAGCAAGGAATCGAAGGCAGGGGTGGGAGGGAGACAGGACAGACATGTCAGTGGTGCATTTCACAACTGAAGTAATAACATCGTGGCTTTCTGAAGAGGCAGGCCGTAAGGCCAATAAGTTCAGATTCTAAACTGCTCTAGCTGAACCGCTGGTGCCGGCAAAAGACAGGCTAACACCGCCACCCGGCACATATGCAAACTCCGTTTCACACGCAGAATGGACCGGCTGCTGGTTGGCTTCGGCGCTGTTGCCAGAAGAGCATTTGCTGCAGCACCAGGAGGAGCAGGGCCGCGTGGCAAGTCACGCCGGCATCTTGCCCCTGTGCCCGAGGCAGCTGCCTCGCTCGGCTGCATGGCAGGGCTGGCCCTGGAGCGAAGGCCAGGATGGGAGCAGGTTCCGCGTCTCCCGGGGGTGGGGGGCGCCGGAGCCGTGGGAGAGCTGGGCGAGCGCAGGAAGGCCGTCTGTCGGCACCACGGCTGGTGGGCCTCTCTGAAAGTGCAAGCCCTCTCTATTTCTGCTCATACCAGCTGCAGCCTGTTTGCTGGTTCCGACGCAGGGACAGCTAATCAGCAATTCCCCCAGTTTCAGGCTGTCGCCTGTCTCCCAGACAACCTGACAAAATAGCCCTTTGAGGTGCTGGCTGCAGGCTGCAGTGGCGGCTCAGGCCTCTGTGCACGCGTGTCAGCCTCCTTTGCAAGGACTTTTTGCTGCGCCGTTCTTAGTTAGCGCTTCTGCTGACCGATGCCTCCGTGCCTGACCTGCAGACTAAAGGATGTCGGCCTCCCACTCTTAGAACGCTTTTCTTGGCTCCCTCTGCAACACTGAGAGCCGGCACGACAGAGCTGGACCTTCTGGAGCGGGCTCTAGGCCCCTCTCAGCCACAAAGCTCGCTAGGGGACGTCAGATCAGTTGTAACTCTCACAAGGTTGTTGTGGGAATGCAGTGCGGAGGAGAAGGTTTGTGTAAGCCACCAGGGCTGTGGTGTCGGTTATGTAAAACATTCGGCTCTGGCTCCTCACTTTATGGTACCTTAGACTCTGACTCCTTTCTTTATATATCAGTATAGGAAATAAATATACTAATGATTCCTTTTGTGTATTGATTGAAAGCACTCAGCCTACAAGGCTTTCCATCATTGGCAATGTGCACCATCAAAGTAGCTTAAGCAAATTATTATCTGCAGAACAGGATCCTTTAACATATTATTTATATTACAATTTAAATTTATTACAAGTGGGAGTTGGCACATTTTTACCCACTCCAACTCCAGCTCCAGGAACCATAGAATAGAACCATAGAATCATAGAAGAGTAGATTTGGAAGGGGTCGTGAAGGCCATCAAGTCCACCCCCTGCTGGTGCAGGACACCAAGTTACACCATCCCACTGAGCTGGCTGCCCAGTTTCTTCTTGAATGCCTCCCCCACCTCTCCAGGCGGCTAGTTCCACTGCCGTATTGCTCTGGGAGTGAGGAAGCTTCTCCTGATGCCCAGCCTGAATCTGGGTTGTCGCCGCTTGACTTGGTTATTCCATGCCCTACTCTCTGGCATGACCAAGAATTACTTTTGACTCTGACTCCTTTACTCCGACTCTCCAGAAAAAAGGCAGATCGTTAATATGATAAGCCAAGCAAACAAACAAACATCACCCACAGTGCCCTTTTCCTCCCAGGGATCCTCTTTTCTAGCATGATCTCCAGGAGAGGGAGAAAACAGAAAGCAGAATATGCCGGATGCTTTGAAAATCTTATGCTCGGGGAGGTGCAAATTCTCTGCAGCCGGCTCAGGGAGAGCGCCTGTGAGCCAGTGCTGGTACGTTGTCAACAGAAACCAGCATCTACACAACATCAGCAGCCCTCTGCCGTGCCATGCATGCAAGCGCTGCTGATGCTGGGTGAGCATCGATTCCCCCGGCACATGGGCCCTATTGGATCCTTCCCAAATCGATGCTTTTGCAGTTTATTCGGTTTTATTTCTCCTGGCACTGAGCTCAGCCGCCTATCTATAATTTGACTGTACCGCAAACCATCCCAGGACTGTGGAAGTGCCTGATGCGACGCTTCCGCACGGGGTCACAACCGCACCTTTTGCGCCCTGCTGTGTGTGAGACCCCCTTAAGTGCCGCCGTGGCGACAAAGAGCTTCTCTCTGT
The DNA here is from genome assembly GCA_023646645.1 of Varanus salvator macromaculatus. Classification (NCBI taxonomy): domain Eukaryota; kingdom Metazoa; phylum Chordata; class Lepidosauria; order Squamata; family Varanidae; genus Varanus; species Varanus salvator. The sequence continues at coordinate 585,340 of JAIXND010000786.1, forward strand.
CTGTCTCCAGCCCGGTTGCTTCCATTCCTTGACCAAGAGCTTGTTATTTCAAGCTCTCGATGATCCCTGAAGCTAAGTATAGATAGCGCCTTCTGCATGCAGGCTTCGCCTTTCCCATATATTCCAACCATTTCTGGCCTCTGCACCCCTTTCTCACTGAAAGTATTTCCTTCCTTTTGGGAGGCAAAGCTAATAAATATTTGTACGCCTCCTTGATGGCCCGTTAGCCCATCAGGCATCATAGAACAATCTGAAACAATAAAGCTTGCAAGAATGGTAAAAACATTTTAACAAGAGGCCTTATGGTCCTTAGGCTGCATCTGGGGGCCACACGGCTCCTCGTATTCCCAGAGCTGCTCAGCTTGGAGACAGTGCTCCGTCCTCAGACTTGCAGACTGGGGTCCAGATGGTGCAGCCTTGGAGAAGGGGTGGCGGCAGCGGCGGCGGCTGCTTGTCATCTGCAGGTTTTGTTCCCTTTTAAAGCATGTGAGGATCTGAATTTTATTTTTAATCCAGAGAAAGCGAGGACTGCGGAAGAGCTCGGTCTTTCACGTCATGATCATCAGTGCGGATCCCGTGAACATCCCTGTGTTCTTTCTTTTAGAACAGCCTTCTCTTTTTTTTTTTTTTTTCGATTTATATCCTGCCTTTTTCCTACAAAGGACTCAAGGCAGCTTGCATCTCCTCCTCCCTCTTATCCCCAAAACAACAGCCCTGTGAGGTAGGTTGGGCTGAGAGTGTGTGACTGGCCCAAAGTCACCCAGTTGGCTCCGTGGCTGAGCGGGGACTCGAACCTGGATCGCCTGAGTCCCAATCCCATGCCCTTAACCACTACACCACCCTGGCTCTCTTCTCTTCTCTGACACCACCTGATGTCTTTGGCCCATAGTGGCAATCGACCTCAGCCAGCAGCCCAGCGCTGGGGATGACGGGGAATGCAGTCCCCGCATCTCAAGGGCACCAGATTGGGCGAGGCTGTGCTGGCCTGCGTGGGGAATGCTGCTTAGTCCCAGGGCTCAGCGGATGGGAACCTGCCTGTTTTCGGGCTGTTCTCTGCAGCCACGACGGCAAAAATGCCGCTTTACAAAAACTCCGCACACAAGGACGCAAAACGCGTCTCCACGCACGCACGGTGGACGCGTGGGGATTTCCCGGGCGGGGTGTGTGAGAGACCTTCGTTCTGGCCACTCCCATCTGCCCCAGCAGCACCTGTGACTCATGGCACTGTGTCGAGAAGGGTAAGTGGACACCGGGAGCGAGAGGGGCTATCCAAGTTCTTGGCCAGCCCTGCTCCGTGCGATGGCGGGCGGGGGGAGCATGAGAGAGTGAGGGGGCTCTGGTTGCAGCCTCTCTGGCCACGCACTCCTCTGATCCTTGGCCAGAAAAGCTGCTGAAGGGGGCAGGCAGGGGGGTCCGGCTGGCACTGCCCTGCCCTCCGGCCTTTTCACACACCCCGTGGCCACCATATCCTAGCAGATCCCGGGGACTTCCGGGAGAGGGGTTGCCATGATCCAGCATGGAGCTTCCCCTGAGAAGGACTCAGTTTAAAAAAAAACTGTTGGAAAACACCCATTTCTGCGAGCCAGCATCTCTTCCCCTGCACTGCGCCTGTTCCGTCCAAGTGGCTCGCATAAGACCAGTAACGTTAGACAGTCTCTGCCTGCAGGCGTCTAAGAAGTCTAAGAAGACATGACACAAAGAAGTCAGTCTAAGAAGTCATGACACAAAACGAGAAAGGCGTGACGGGGGAAGAGGAAAACCAGCCAATTGGAGCACCTGTGAATGGTTTTGTTGCGGCCGGAACAGAAACTGCATGAAGGCGATGTGAAAGCCAGTGGCCCTGCCGGATCTTTCTCCCACTGCTGCAGCCAGGAGAAATGGGGCCACCTTACGAGGGAGACTCTGTGGACATGGCAGGCAGAGCGGCCGCGTGATCCTGGCAAAGGCATCACTCCTGGGAGGGCTCTGATCCGTTGCCACCCCGCGACCCTCGGCCCACCCCTCAGACCATGCTGGAATTGGGGCATGTGGACCGGGAACCCTTCTGGAGACTTGCACCCTCTGCCAGAAGCAAATGGAGACCAAGAGAGGCACACACAGACGTGAGAAGGGCCTTTTTAGAAAAGAGAAACGATGTTATTCCTTCTTTAGCCCTCTGGGGCTGATTCTGGAGGGTGGGTAAAGACCTGGTAGGAAAGCTTAAACCTCCTGTACATGCCCAGCGTTCTCTGCCTGGATCAGGCACCGTGTGCTCTCCTGCGGAGGGCTTGTCACTGCGTTTTACATCGGTGGCCACAAAGAGCATGGCCTTTTTGGTTGTTGCCCCGGGGTCCAGAGTGAGCTCCCTGGAGAAACTTGCCCAGGGCTTGTGTTGTGGTCCCTTTGTCCTCTGAGGAAGATCTCCTTACTTCCCCAGGCGTCGGAGTCTTTCTGTTGATTTAAATCTGATGCTGTATTTTAAAACTTTACCCTGCTGCCGATTCGATTCGGCTTTCCGTTTTTATTTCATAATGTAGTTTTCAGCTTTTCAACAGTCATACCTGAGCATATCATGACCTGGATTGTTGTGGACCGGCCAGGCAGCTTTGGCGATTGCACAGTATAGAAATGTGAGAAATGAATAGCTAGAAAAGCATATTTAGCGTTGCCTGTAGTTCAGCCATGAGAACTGCTGAGAGGAGAGCTGGGCAGGCTGCGGGGGGGGCGAGGCCAGGTGTTGGCAGCTGCAGCAAGGTGATGGGTGCTTGGGAGCTGAGTAAGGTTTTGAACTGTGCCCAAGTGCAAAGATCTGAGCGGGGAAGGGGAGAAGAGCGGCTCTGGAGGTGACCTTGGCTGCGGCCGCTCCGAAAGATGAAGCTCTTGTGAGGGACTGGGCTAGAAACAGGGAGGAGGGGAGGCCCTCTGGGCAGAGCCAGGCAGAGTCGCCATTGGTCTCCGTGGCTTCAGCCCAAGCCCCTCTCCGCCGGAAAACCGAGGCTCAGCTCTCTTGGGCCTGGGTGACCTCTGAATGCTGCCTTGCAAAGGGATCCTGATTCTGGGATCCTGAAGCAAACCAAAGAGAAGGAAGGAAAGACGAGCGGATGCATTTGTGTCTTGCTGTGAAGTGCGTAGCTGGGAGCAGAGAAACGAGAGGGGTTTGGAGCATGTCTCTGGTATGCACCTTGGAAAGCCAAGGACAGGTTGGAATTGTTTTGGGTTGGGGGCCAGAGCTTCTCTGCCTCCTTGGGGTTCCAGCCCAGGTTCCCCAGAGGGCCATGCCCCCTGTCCCTGCGCTTCCCCCTTTCCCCCAGCCGTCGCTCATTGTCTGGGTCCCTGGCTCTTGCGCCAAGGCTGAGCTAATCGTAGCTTCAAGCTAACTCTGCTGGAGTTTTGGCCCTGGCCCTTATGCCTTGGCCCCACCCACTGCCAAGATGCCCCCCCCCCAGCGACTCCGAAATGGGATTCAGCTGCAAAAGGTTCAACACACCTGCTTTACATTGTCCTCAAGGGCTGGTCTATTACATCCAAAAGCCCTGTGGCACCTTAAGGACTAAGCAAACATCCGGGGCCTTATGTTTCCATGGATTAGCACCCATCATTCACTGCAGAGGGCTGCAGAGCGTGTGGTACTGGAAAGCTGGGAAGCTTTTCAATCCACTGTGGGATTTCAGGGTCCCCTGCTTGTCCCGTCTTCACGCACATGCTGCTTTGCTGAGGAAGGTGCCTGGGACCCCGAAAGCACATTCCCATTTGCAGCCTTCCTCTCCTCATGTTCCCTCAACCCTTCTTGGAGTTGAGGCGCAAGGCCAAGCCCATAACCATCCTATTGCTCAAGCCTGAGGTTGGGGCAAGTGTTCGGAGAGGCCACCTGTCTCCTCGAAGACCACAGAGGCTCAGCTGAGGAGCCTGTCAGGACGATCGGTGGAAAACTGCGACTTCCGGAGGCAAATCCAAATTGTGACGGCTGATTCAGCGGAGGTTGCCGGTGCGGCGTGTGTTTTCCTTCTTGGTCCTTCCCCTTGTCAGCCAGAGAAGACTGGAGGAGTGGTTTCAAGCATGATGCGTGTCCCTGGGTGCGTCACCTTATTCTCACGGCAATGTGCCAACCAGCGGGAACAGGTTTTGGAAGCAAATCCTATGCTAATGCCTCAGGGTTTAAAATGAGAACGATTGCTGCTGAGAGATCCCCAGTGCTGAAAGGAGATGCTGAATTTGCCCTGGGAGAACATGATCTGAGCCACTCCAGAGCTGCCCCAGCCGGAGACCGTTGATGGATGCGGGATTCCCGGCACCTTTTCCCAGATCTAGGAGCAAGGGGCCTTTTCAAGAGCAGGGTCGCCGCACCAACTGTCTGCACAGCAGGAGCAGGGGAGCCCCCGCCCCCCGCTGGCCTAAGTGGCAGGCAAATTCCCCGAGGATCACTGGAGTCCTTCTGGCAAAACTGGAACAGACAGAGCCTGGCTCTTTTCCGCACTCATCCAGCCAGGCCGCCACCCCTCCGGCTGTCGGCACCGTCCGTCTCACACGCCCATCCTGTCCCCCAAGTTGCAACACCCATCTTTCTGTTCAGCGTTTTAGTCACCTTTCTCTGAGGGAGGGAGGGAGGGAGGGAGGGAAAGAAGACAGTCAAATATCAAAGCTAAAACCAATTTCCATTAGAATGTCTGGACACAACGAAGCAACTAATCAAACCCACCGATGCTTGAAAAGCCCATCGTATTGCCTTCAAATGCCTGCAGCAAATCAAGTCTTGACCTGGCGCTGAAAGGATTCACCATTGGCACTAGTCAGGCCTCACTGGGGAGAGCGTTCTCCGGTCAGGGCGCCACCTCTGAGAAGGTCCCATTTCCCTTGTCATCCTTTGAACTCCTCTAAGAGCACCTTCGACAGCTAAGCATGGCATGTGTTGCTTGGGAGTTAGAACAACTGTGGACGGAGGCAAGTTTACGGCCTCCGTGGGAATAAAGGTTTGGGACTGGAAGTCTTCCTCTTGTAGGAGAAGTCATCACAGTGATCTCCTGAGAGTCATATTTCCAAGCCCAGGATACGTCTCCCTGCAAAAGCTCTTATCTTGATGCCTTAGATCAGCCTTCTTTAACCTGGCGTCTTCCTGATGCCCAAACCATCTGGAGGGTACCAGTTTCGAGAAGGCTAAACGCTGACCAAGAGAATCCTTGGCACTGCATGGAGCAAAAGTCCATGTTGCAACTAAGAAACGAGGGCCCGAATTTGCTCCGTTGCCCCTCCACTCCAAATTGTCTTTCTTTTAGTGTTTTAAATTGCAAAGCTGTGGGGAGCAGTGTTCTTACTTCAGACCCGTGGAAGCCACTCTGGGAGAAGGATGAGATAAAGCCGCTCTGAATAACGAAATGACAGCGTGAGCCCCCACCCTCATCAACCCAATGAGTTCCCCCTGGCGTCAGGGGCCCTGGTGCCAGTCCCGTGCTGCGGAGAGCTTCTCCATCCAAGGATGAGCATCATGACGGGCACAGGATGCTTTATAAGGCCAGCAGGTCAGTGCAGTTTCCCTGGGGGGCAGCTTGGGAGATGGGCCAGCGCTGCTCCCCACCGCCACCCCGGTGGCCATGTGCCCACGTGCTCACAGCTAATCCGAGCAAGAACCTCGCCCGTTGGCTCCGAGTCAGCCGGTCACACACGGACCCTGATGTCACCGGCTCGAAAAGGCAGGCAGCATCTGCTGCCCAGTGGCATTTGCTGGACACGAGCAACCGGTGATGCAACCGCTGTTGCTCGCATCCAGTGGAAACTTCGGGTTCGGTTTACGGATTGCGATGCCTCGCTCTCCATGGAGCCCTTGGCCCCGTGCAAAGTGCCTGTGTTTTAACCTGAGGCTTCAACCCGCCCGAGCACGCTCACTTCCCGGAACAGCCTGGATGTTCTCATCTCCCGGCTATGTCGAATGTGGCTAGCAGAAATCAGCTGATTTGCACCCGTCCACCAAAGCCCTGCACACAAACACCTGTGTGCCCCCCTCATCCCCCCCCCCGTCGAACCCTGCTCACTGGAATGCAGGATCATTCATATTGTAGGTTGTTTTGCTCTAGACCAAAGGAGACAACAGGGAGCATTCGGGTCCTAGCAGAAGCCGGTGCTTGCAGGCATGCTGTTGTCCCGATGAGCCGGGTTTTGGAATTTTGTTTAGCTACTCTTAGATCTCTCCGTGGCATGACCTGGACTGACCCACGCCGGGAAGGGACTTCAGGGAAGCTGCGATCTGGATACCAAGCCCAGGTCAACATGCCCACTGCACCCTGAAGCACTTGTGATGGAAACATGCTTCCGGGATCTGCCCTCCCTGCTTCCCTCTGCTTCCACTGCTCTCCCTGCTATGCCGAATTCCAACCTTATGTTTCTTGGGATCTGGATCCAGCCCATAGACGAGGCTTTTTCAACCTGGTGCCTTCCAGATGTTTAGAACTACAACTCCCATTCCCACCCATTGGCCAGGCTTGCTGGCCACGACTGGAGTTGATGGCCAAAGCATCTGGAGAGCACCAGATCGGCTGGTTTATGGCCCCTGGGCCCTACACATGTGTGCAGGAGGAAGGGGCAACGGGTGCAGGGAAGGGGACTCGCTTCCAGCTGATCAAGCCCCACTTTGGCAAGTGGGAGGATGCTGTGCCTCGAAGGGCTCATCACGTCCAAGTGGTAGATCAGACCCTTAGACATGTGCGGGGGGGGGGGGGTCGCTTAATGGCTCATGGACAGCCTTCCCAAGTTGCTCTGTGCCTCCCCCCCACCGCAATCAGGAGAGTGGTGCAGAATAGGGCAGTCTTGTCTAAAGCGTGGCCAGGCGCAGGGTGAGGCCCTTTCTGCCTGCCCTTTGGAATGATGTTCTGGGATTTATTCCGATGGGCTGCTGCACACCTTTTATAAATAGCTAAGGAGGTGTGCAGTGGAAGCGAAGCTTTGTGCGGCTGGGAACGTGGGCTTGCATCTTGGTATGATCTTCCAAAGAAGAATTCTGGGAGCTGCTCGTGGTGGGGGGACTTCACTGGACATGGTGCTTAGTTCCTCCCCCAATGATGCCCCCCTTGAACCCTGAGCTTCAGCGCCTGCTCATGTGTTGTGTCCCGTTAGGATACCCGCAGCCGGAGGTGACGTGGTATAAAGATGATGAAGAGATGGACCGATACTGCGGCCTGCCGAAGTACGAGATCTTCCGCCACGGGAATCGCCACACACTACAGTTGTACAAGTAAGGAAAGAGGGGTCTGTCTGTCTGTCTGTCTGTCAGGGGGGGAGCTGTCATCTAAACATGATTGCTTTGGATGGAAATGAAGCCCACCTCCTGTTCAGCTGACTCCCACGGGCTGCTTCCTAGGATATGCCTCTCCCACGAGGGGCTCTTGCATGTAATTTGGGTCACCTTTGGAAAGGTTCCAATGCAGAGCTCTAAACCCAGCGCTGAGATTTCCACTTGAGTTTCGGGGGAAGCCACGGGGATCCCGGGGAGGCTTAGCTGGACGGCAGCCTCAGCAAGCTGCCTTTAGAAGGGACTGGAAGAGCACACTTCCCCTCTGCTCCCTCCACCTCACCCCACGGGCTTGAGAATTGAGGGTTTCTGGTGAGTGCCATTTGCAGGACAGCCCCCCCCCCAAAAAAAAACCCGAACCACACGAACGTACATTCCATCCACATCATCACCATCTCTAAAACCTGCTTGTCAGAATGCACTCACTAGAGCTGGTTGCAGGTTAGGCCGGGGAAAGGATCAGGGCCACGCCTGGGACTTCCACACACGGCTGTGCTGTGTGCTTCCACGCTTGGCTTCCACCTGCGAAGACCAGGGAATCGCTTCCGGCCAATTAATGCTACGGGGCCAGGCAATTCCCGGGAAGGGAAACGCAAAGAGATCCATGGCCAGGCTGAGAGGAGGTGGCCAGACTTTCTCCAAGAGGTTGCTACAGGAGTTCTTTTATGGAGGCTGGGCTTTGGAGGAGGAGGAGGAGGAGGAACCGGAGAGGCATCCTACATGCACGGAGAGATGGATGTGGGAGTGCAGCCGGGCTGTGCCCGTTGTTGGAAGGTGTTTCTAGAAAGAGCGCGCATTTATCAGGTGGGTGGGTGGGGCGGCCGCATTCTTCCCAGTCCCGACGGCTGACGAGGAAGCAGCTCCCACTGGCTTAGAGCTGCCTTGATGCCCATAGCCGGGCGACTGATCCCGGCCCTCCGAGCCACGTTGCTGTCCAGGAATGTGCGAACGGGCATTGCCTGTGTGGGGGAGGCACGCCGGGGCTTATCCGCATTCCAGCCGCATTTGATTCACTTTCGTGAGATGATCTGGCTCGGCTTTGCTTAGCGCCCAATATGAATTCCATATGTTGGGGGGTGGGGGGGTTCAGCGCTCCCACTGTTTTCCATTTTTAAAAGCCTTGGGAGATGGCAGGCTCAGTGCCTCGCCCACCCCCAAATGGGGAAGCCCATCAGTGCATTATTACTCTCGATCCTGAGGAATTCCGACAGTGGGCACACCGGATAATGCGGAGAGCCCAGGCCCAAGGGCAGAATTGCATTTTGGGGAAGCTGCGCCAAGGGGGGGTGGTCCAAAGCGGTGGCTGAAGATCTCCCCTCCACTTGCAGCCCACGTTGGGCTCTGGCAACGAGGGGGGGCGGTAAATAAATATTCTGCAATTGTTAAGGAGCTTTATTGTTTTAATTCATTTGGGGTTTTTTAAGGTAACTGGAGCGCTGTTCTTGGTAGAAAGGTGGGATATGAGTCAAATGAAGAAATAATCAAATAAGGACCTCCAGTTGCTGATCTTGAGAGTGCCTAGATGTTGGGTGCACCGCCCCAGGCAGGAAAGGAACTCCCCTCCCCTCCCCTCCCCTCCCCAGCCTCTTTCCTCCAGCCACCAGCTGTTGGGGGCTTTCCCAGCTTTCCCAGTCTGAAATGTCCCCCCAGCAGCTTCGTTACTGGCAGGAAGAAGTTTTAAGCTAATGCTGCTGGTATTTCTGGCCCCCCACCCCGTGCCTTCAGTCCCACCCACCACTGGCGTCAGCTCAGGGCCTACCGGGTCTCCAGAAACAAGGGTCAGACATGCAGCTGGGCAAGCTTGCGCCACTTGTGGGCCCGGCCCCCTGCGGCTGCACTGCTAAGGACGTCCTTCCCTTTTGCATCTGACCACCCCCCCCCCCCGTGCGCTCCCTGGGCAAGAGAATGGGGTGGTGCCGGTGCCCGGCCTGCCAAGGGGAGCTGGGCCCAAAGGGCTGAAACCGGGGAGCCTGAAGTCAGCCCTTTGCTGCATCAGTTCCACTCAGAGGAAAACGCTGGGGGCACACTTGCCGGTCGCATGGCTGCAGGGCGTCCTTCATCCTGGAAGGGGGAACCTGCTGCCCTCCAGGTGCCGGGTTGCAGTGCCAGTCATGCCAGAGGGGCTGATGGGAGCTGCTCGTGCTCCACACTTGGAGGACCTCCGCCGTCCCGCAGGCTCCTGCCGTCAGGCAGCAGAGAAGCCCGGGCGACCCTTCTCTCCCGCTGCGCGTTCTCACGGCACCGTTGCCCTCTGCCCGCAGGTGCAAGGAGGAGGACGCCGCCATTTACCAGGCCTCGGCCCGCAACAGCAAGGGGATCGTGTCCTGCTCCGGCGTCCTGGAGGTGGGGACCATGACGGAGTACAGGATCCACCAGCGGTGGTTCGCCAGGCTCAAGCGGAATGCGGAGGCCAAGCTGCGGGAGATCGAGCAGAGCAGGAAGCAGGGAAAGGAGAATGTGGAGATGGAGCTGCTGAGGAGGGTGAGCCCGGACCGGTTCCAGCGGAAGCGGCGGCTTACCGGGGAGGTGGGCATGCGCTCGGGCACCTCCCTGTGGGACAGGGAAGAGGTGGCCAAGGTGCGCGTCCCGGAAGGGAAGCCTCGGTTTGGCGAGGACGAGAAGCCAAAGAGCAAGGAGCCTGCGCTCCGTGCCGGCACGGCCCTGCTCTCGAAGAACTTCATAACGGGACAGCTGGAGGCGGATGTGGCCACCAACGGGGACTCTTCGCTCCAGAGCGGGGAGGAGAATGGCGAGGGGGATGCCAACGGCTTCCTGTCGTACATCTATGAAACTGTGGAGAAAATTAAAACCAAGCCCACAACCAAGGACTTTGCTGCTAAGAAGAAGAAGGAGGAGGAGGAGGAGCAGAGTGCTACCGCCGTGCCAAAAGCAAGCAAGGATGTTTCCCGACAAGAGGACGGGACCCGGCCCGGGAGAAACGTCTCGCCGCAGAAAGAGGCCAAGCCCGTCCCTTCACCTAGAAAGGTCTCACCGGCAGCAAAGAAGGAACAACTTAAGGAGGCCGAGCCCAAGGCATCTCCTAGCCGGGTAGCCAAAAAGCCGGCACCCTTGCCACGTTCCGCACCTTCTAACATGGGAACTACTGGTGTGTACTTTTCTCTGAAAGACATGTATTTTGAGAATGAAGCGAAGCCTGAAGTGGGACAAAAGGCACCCGAAGCGAAAGCAGGCGGCGCTGATACAGGCCGCCCGGGGGGTGATGCCTCCGCTTCAGTAGCGACTGTCCCAGAGACCAGTCTGGGCCTGAAAGGGGCGAAAACAGAGCCAGGGAAGCGGAGATCCTATGAGGAGCAGAAGGCCCCAGCGGAAGGCCCCAGCGGAAGGGGTGCCAAAGCAGTCGCTGTCGACACAGCGGCACACTCAAGCACACCTTCGGGGCCGCAACCTGAGCAGGCCGCACAACCTACAGCAGAGTCCCTTCAGTCCGACGAAAGCGCTGCAGAAATGGATGCTCAGCCCGCCGGCCAGGCCTCGGAGACCGACCTTGGCTCGCGAGAGGATGGACGGGGGACGGAGGGGCGCATCCGCGAGACAGACCTGCTGGAGGATCTCCCCGCCGCAGCCGAGCCTGCCCGGCAGCCCCAGGAGACGGCGGGTGCCGATGCTTCCCAGCCCAGGCGTGGTGCGAGGCGGGGCTGGCCGGAGGCCTCCTTGGAAGAGCAGCTGCCTGCCCAAGGGCCTTGTGAGGTACTGTGCGCTCCGCTTTCTGGTGAGGTTGACCTCATGCAAAAATGTTTCCAAATCAGTTAGGCAGCAACTGCCAAGCAAAGCTCCGCGCCGGCTATTTTTAGCCCGATGTGCACGACCAGCATAAATGGGAACGGGGCGCAGGGCGTCTCTCCCGGCCAACACTGACCCCTGGCTTCAGGGCACTGCAGCAGCCAGACCTGCTCCCTTTGGCCATGGGCCGGGCAGGCTGCGGCCAGCAAGTCGCTCCGTGGCCAGTGCGCGGTCAGTCCCGGGCCACTACCGGGCCCCGCTGCGCTTCCCCTGCAGCCCGAGCACAGCTGCTGCTGGCACTCACCGCTCCGCTCCCGCGGTGTCGATTTCCACCGTGTGCCCGGTGTGTTTGCCATGCAATTCTGCCCTAGGAAGGCGGCTGCCCCCTCTTTCCAGGTGGTCTTCCTCATGGAGGGGTTGTGCGCTTAAGAGCCACGCGGCTGGCACCAGAGCAATCCCTGGGGGTCATTTCCAGCAGGAGCTTCCAGGGCCCAGGGCTGAGGGGGCTCCTCTTCCTGGGCAGCTGGGCAGCAGCTTCCAGAGCCCACACACCTGCCTTGCGGAGCGGGGGGGGGGGGCTGAGGCGGGAACGTGCTTCTCACATACTGAGTGGACTCTTGGCCGTCCAGGCCAATGCCAAGACTCCCGGGCTGCAGGATCTCTTCCTGGATCTTGCTATGATGTCTTGGGCCTGCCGGGTGGAGCGTGGCGCAAAAGAGGGGTCCGTGGGGGTGGGTGCCGCTGGCGCCACTTCTGAACGGCGGCCATGCCTGTGACCGTCCCCGTCGCCGAGCCCGCAAGGAGAGGCCGAACATTTCGGGAGGAATTGGTGCGCCGGTTCCAGCAGGTCCTCAGTGAAGCCCGTGGGTCCAGTGGCCCATTCAGGGCCCGGCCCCTGCAAAAGCGCGTTGCTTGACGACGGGGTGCGGTGGGGACGCGGGTTCGCTGCAGCGATTTCCCCCACTCAACCCAGGGGCTCGTTCTCGGCGCCAGCATGAATAGCCGCCCTTTGCACAGCAAGTCCTCCCTGATGTCTCCCCAGAGCCCCCTCCAGCAACCTGTTTTAGGAAAAAAACGCGCTTTTTGTTGCCTCAGGGTGCAACCCTCTGCGTGTTCAGACGGCTGCAGCTTGCAGGGAGTGTAGTCTTCCTAAACGGGCACCTTCGGATTTTGACAGCCGCAAATCAGAAATGCCTGCTGGCTTGATTGCACATCACCCGGAATTCCAGAAATCAGCTTTCTGCTTGCTGGCCGTTGTGCTGAAGTGTCGGCTGAGAGGATGTCCGCTCTGCAGGGAGGGTCTTTTGACTGGTCACCCATTAAAGGGTCAAGGCAGACTCAGATCGTCTGGTTAAAGGGAGACGACAAGCTTCTCTGTGTAGTCTGGTCAGGATTCCTTGGAACAAACCAGTGGATCGAATCAGGAGAGGGAATTCTGGGCATTCCGAGTTCTGTTCTCTCCCTCTCTGACAATCTGGCCAGGCAACCGGCAGCCCGTCCCGCTGGTGCTCGGTGGAGCAGGGCACTTGTCCTGCATTTCCCTCCGCTCCGTATGAGCAACATTCATGAGGTCTGTGGGGTCTGTAACCATCAGTGTGCAGTTCCGAAGAGACCACATGTTGCGGTTGTTCACTTCGAAAGCTTCTGCTTGGGGATACGTCCCGGTGTCTGCTGGATGACCTGCTCTTGTGCTTCGCCGTCGCCCGGCTCTGCGTGATGGGCAGCAGCTGGGCAGGGTCTCCGGGACAGGCTTCCGCCAGCCGTGCTCCAGCCCCCAGGGTCTTCACGGGGGGTGTTTTAGGCTTAAGAACAGTCCTGCTGCCCCCACCTCAGCTCAGTCTGGGAACAGGGCTCGGTTTTTCCCTTCGCATCGAGGGTGTCCTCTCAATCCTTCGAGTGGTGACGCGTCACACATCATTAAGGATTGCCAGAAAGCCGCTCTACCCAGAGTGTGTCCACGGCCCCGCTGCACCGGACGCAGCAGGGCGTTTCTCGTCCACGTCTTGAAGGTCGTGTATGGATGCCCATCACCAACCCGCTCAGCATAAAGAGACGCAGTAAAATTCCTTTCGCTCACCTGCCCTGGCCTTCTGTGGAAGACCTGGATGCACCAGCGGCTGCTGCATCTGGACTCCTTCCACCGTGGCCAAGCTGCAGCAGCCAGCAGTGCGTTCTCCGTTGTCCTGATGCAATGCTGCTGCGCAGGCCCTCCTGCCACGCTGTTCAGGCCAGGCCACGGCCGCCGCTTCTGCCGCCAGGGGGCTTCCTCCCCTTGGAATACTTACCGGCCCCCTTGGAGAGGCTTTCAGCCGTTGGGAAGCTCTGCTGCCCTTCTGGAATGTGCTTGGAGTGCCACCATTTTAGGAGATGCAACGCAGCCCCGGGTGAGGAAGGGGCTCTCTCAGATAATCGCAGGGTCGGATGCTTCCTGCCCATGCTGCCGGTTCCTCCAGTCTTCGGGCATGCGCCTGAGTCCTGGGCCACAACAGGGGTGACGTGTGAGCCCACCGTCATCTCAGAGTTGAGGCGGCTGCTGGGAGCTCGGATTTTGATGGGCAGGGGGGCATTCAACCCCTTCTTCCACACCAGGTCCCCAGTCTAATTCCCCCTGCAAACTCCGAGCAGCCCCACTAGGGGGAATTGCAGCCATCTGAACGTGCTCGTCTCCCCACACCCTGCCCCAGGGGAGGCCAAAGAAGCGTTGAGGGGTGCAAGGGGGAGAGAGTTGGAGCTGAGGATAAGAGGCGCCCAGCAGCATCTGCAGAGGCAGGGATGTCCAGCCCCGCCTGTCCTCGGGCCACGTCTCGCCCCCCCGCCCCCCGTCGGGACAGAGCTCTCCCCTCGCATGCAGCAGGCTGTAGGTTCCATTCCCCAGATCGGGGAGGACAAACGCTTCTCTCGCCCGTTCCCTGCACCTGTGCTGCTCAGTGCCGGCTTGACCGGGTGGAGGCCAGCCTCGGCTCTCTTCTGTCTCCTCCCTGCCTTTGGCTTGGAGCCTCTCCCTGGGCTAGGCCGGTCCCCCCTCCCCCCTCCAGGTGTGCGCCTGCAGCGTGCCTGCTCTTGGTGGGAAGCCGGGCCAGGGCCCCGCTCTCCCACTCCCACTCCTCCGGAGCCCGATGCCCGTCTTCTCAGGGGTGCTTTGGCACTTCCGACTGCGGCAGCCCAAGCAGCTTTGCCCCTGGGCTCCACCGAGCAAAAGCACCTGTTTGTGCGGATCCCATCACCTCCGCGGATAACCGTTTCCAGCGCAAATCCACTTGGCAGAAAGGGGCAAAGCTGGCAGCTCTCCCCGCTCGTCTCGTGTCGCCGCAGTTCGTACCAAACAGCAGCGTGATGGAGCCAGAGAGCCGAAAGGATCGGCCTGACCGTCATGGAGGGCGTCGATTTGAACCGCGGCTTTGCGAAATGCTGTGGAATGAGCTCAGGTTGGAACACCCATGCTGCAAAAGGTGGGCAAGGGAAAGGCAGGGAGTTTGGAAGTGCGGGCGCTCAGCAGGATGTCCCTGAGCCACGCCAAACGGCCAGGCTATGCCTGCATCCCTCTCAGTAAACCAGTTCTGCCGGTTTTCATCTCCGCTGTAAGAGGGTCTTCGGTGAAGCACACAAGCCTCCGCTGCCATTCGAGACCGAGCGCCCCAAATGCTTCGCTTTGCAGCAGGGCACAAAACGGGCGAGGACGGCACCTCGTTCAGGGAGTTGTGGTGGGGTGAGCCTTGCTTTTTTGTCATCCCTCAGGCAAGAGGAGGGAGAGGTCAGGGCCCTCAGAGGGTGTGCTGTTTCTCTTGGTTGGTCAGGACGTGGACAGATCCACGAAAAACATGTGACGACCCCCCCCCCCAGAAAGGACTAAGCAATGGAGGGGGGGGCAAAGCGTCATTCTGAAGGAATGGCTCGACTGCGGTTTGGCTCCGGAGCTTCCAGCAAGGCTGGGTCTGTTTCGCAGCAACAGATGCATTTGTGGGTGGCTGGATATGAACCGAGCCCTGGAATGGGGAGATACTGCCATTTTCTTCTATAATGCCGGACCCTGATCGATAGGAGCACCATCGTGACCTGGGCTGAGGGAAGGCTTCCCCAGTCTGTATGTTCTGGATGATGACCCCCATCATCCCTGGCCATTGGTCTTGCTTGCTGGGCTGTTGTGGTCCCGACATCTGAAAGGTGCCACGTTCAGGAAGGCTGATCAGGGGCTCTGTATTTATTAAAAAAAAAAATAGATTTATATTCCATTCCCCCCTCAATGAGCTCAAAGTGGCTTACATCTTTCTCTTCCTGCCGCTGTCAACCTTAGCAACAACCCTGTGAGGCAGGCTGGGCTGGGAGTCTGTGACTGGGCCCAACCCACCCAGTTCGCTGGCTGGCTGGCTGAGTACTAGAACCCAGAGCCCCTGAGTCCCAGTCCCGTGCTCTTAACCACTGCACCACACCAGCCTGTATACCGTGGCTCTTGACGTTAAGGACGAAGGGAGAGACCGAGAACCCTGGAGCCCATGGGGTCTTCACATGATGTGTGTGTGTTTCACTACACCTAGCAGGACCCTCTGCTGAAGGGGTACAGAGCTGCAGGCCTGGAGGCCACGCTCAGCACTTTGGGGGTTCCCTCTCAGGTGGCCACGTGCCCTTTACCCCCGACCACCGATCTTGGAGTGTCTTTCTAGGTTGTGCATCCCCCTCCCCCCCAGTTCTAAACTTTAAACTACAACATGCCAGCCCTGGTGGCCAGATCCCTGCGGGCCTTTGGCCCAGGCTGCGCCCCCTTGGAGCTTCTCCCAGGTGGGGTTTGGGCCTCCGGCTGGACGAGGCCCCTGGCTCCCAGCTGACGAAGGCTGCTTGGGGCGCCCGTGAGAGCCCGTCTCCATCCTCGGCCACCCTCTTACTGACCCGGAGGTGCCGAGGCCCAGCGGGACTCAGGTGTGGCCGGCAGGATCAACTGCCTTGATCGCCGGCCTCTGCGGTTCAGCGGATCGGGCCGCCGGTTACGAGGGAGACCTTTCCCTGCCTGGAAATCCGCAAACCAGCCTCCTCGAGATGTGTTGGACTACAACTTCCTTGGTCCCCGGCCAGCATGTTGTTTCTTAAAACAGCAAAGCCTTTCTGGGCCACTTTCAGGACACCCGAATCCAACACGAGGCGGCTCCCACGGAAGCAGGAATCTATGGATGCTGGCGGAGCTGTTCTGTTTGCGTTTTGCGGATTCGTAGGAATCTTCCGCCCTTCCTTCACTGACTGCCTCAGGTTTTTTACGTAGCAGCAGCATCACGCTCTGCTCGGGCTCTTTTGCATTCGCGCAGTCGCACGCATCCAGAATGGTCCGTGCACGTTTGCGCAGAGCCATCCCAAGGCCAGAAACGGGGCACAGGTGCACGGAATCCACCCGGCCAAGGAGAAGCAAGGCAGCTCCGATTCAGAGAGAGCGGGCTTCATCGGAATGGGCTGGAGCTTCTCCGGCAGCCCTTCCACCAAGGGCCGCTTGGCCGTTCTTGGCCGGGGGGCTTCACTCGCACAGCCTCCTCTTCCTTCTGGCTGTAATGCTTTCCTCCTTACCGACGACATGGCTCTGCTTTCACAACATCCCTCCGCCACGCAGGCCGCGGCCCCGGGACCCCTCCGCTCCGCTCCCCTCCCACCCAGCCAGCCCTCGCTTAGCCAACCCGACGGATATAGCTCGTTTAATCTCCTCCAGACGTCACTCCTTCCAGCCACCTGATCCCGCGGATCCCGCGCTCGCTCGCTGCCATGGTGTCGTTTGGGCTGCTATTTCTGGTGCAATTGCGGCATCCTTGGGGAGGGGGGCCGCTCTTTGTCCCTTGCAGGGCGCCCCGGGCCCCTGCTTTCGGGCGGCAGCCACGCTTCTGGGTGGAAAGGTGGCCCTGTCCTGTCTCGGGGCGTGTTTCCAAGTAACTCAATAAACATCCTGCCGTTTGCAATCGGGAATTAATCATGGGCCTCCTCTGCATAGCTCACTAGATCCAAGGGTTTCCAAGGAGGGGGGAAAGAAGCAGAAACCGTGAGTGGGGTGGCGGGCTGAGGGAGCAGAAGCTGCGGGCAGTGACCACCGGAAGCTGCACCAGCCTTTCCATCCTGCTTTCCTGGGAATGTTTTGAGGACCAGCAGCCGCTTCCTTGCCGGCTGGTGGATGGTGGGAGTTGAAGTCTCCCGCCTCGTGTCGATGCTTTCTTTCTAAGCTGGCCTTTGCTAGCCTGGCCCCTTTCAGATGCGTTGGACTACAAAGACAATTTCCATGCTGCCTGGGGGACAATGGGAGTTGAAGACCAACATGTCGGGCGAGCATGTTTTGGGAAAGGCTGCAGTAAGCAGGTGTTATCTGATGTGTGGCAAGTTCATCGCCGCCTGCTTGGAGTGCACTCGCACAAGGCTGGGTTTCGGTGGGCAGTGCTTTGGCGAGCAGAAAACAACCCCCTTTTCTGCAGCGCCTGACACGAAGAAGGGCTTACCAAGGGAGTCAGCAATGTCCTGGCATTTGAAAAGACAAAAGAGTAAAATGGGAAAGCTTCAAAAAAATGAAGCCCAGTCAAATGAGCGCACACCCGGTTTGGTGCTCTTGCCAATGAGCCCAGAGCATCTGATGGCGGGCGAAAGAGGATTGTAACAATTCCGGGGCCATCCTGAGGCGTCTTTTGGCTCCAGGGAAGAGGCTTTGTGAGCGTTCAAGAGAAAGAGTTTGTAACCGCTGCTGTTTCTGGTTGGGAATATCCATGGTTCAGCTTGTGATCTTAGCATGCATGAAGAAAGAGCTGTTTTTGAGCCCAGCTTGGCCTAAACTGTAATTTATATCAAAGATTTGAATGAAAATAATGGGAGGACATCCTGAAGCAACAGATGGAAACCTCCCTTTAAAAAGAAGTGGGTTTTTTAACAAAGAGGAAGGCAAAAGAACATGCCAAGATTATGAGCCAAGAAAGAATTGGCGGGTGTGTGGAGGGGAGATGGTTCTTCAGAGAAGCTTGTAACTGCCACACGGGTTCTGAATTGAGTTGATGGCTGTCTGCCCATCACTCCCAATAACCTTCCAGTGACCTGGCATTCTTTGTTCCCAGACTCCAGAAACGTAACCTTGACCTTGCCTGTTGTTTCTAATCTGCAGACTCCAGGTTCAAGTCTTCGAGAAGAAACAAACCAGGAAACTGGCTATTTTGCCTCAAATAAAGGTGTCCCTGGAATGGCAGAGACCAAACGGCCCGAGGAGCAGATTGGCTCCAGCCCAGAGAGCCAAGAGCAAAGCACGGGGGTGCCAGTTGAGGAAGACAGCCAGGATGCCCCATGGACTTCCCAGGTTCCTACACCACCAACCAGGAAGAAGCATTTGAGTTTGAAAGAAGACGTGGGGAGGCCTTTCTCAAGCACTGGCAGCGAAAAGGTTCCACCCAGCCCAGCCCCAAACCTTGGGAGGGCGGAGTTAGTCGCTCCCAGATTAGCATATCAGGAGGCAAATAATGAGGCTGGACCTGAAGCCCGGGAGGATGGACTTGCTTGGCAGGAGGAAGCAGAGAGCCCAGGGAAGCAGGAGGAAATGCTCCCGGGGCACAAGAGTCCTGCTCTGAAAATGGATCAGGAGCGCGAGGATGCGAGGCCTCCCGCTGCCGCAGCCAGACCGTTCCCGCCCCCAGAATGTGCCGCAGACACCCCAGTTCCCCACCGAGGCGTCTCCGAGGAGCCTGGCGGGATTCCAGCAGCAGCGAGTCCTCCCGCTGGCCAGAAAACCCAAGAAGCAGCTCGGCTTCCTCCAGAGGAGGGCAGCCTGATGGAGGGGACCCAGTCTGTGGCCCATTTGCTGAGGGAAGTCAAGGGAGAAATGGAAACCCAGTCGCCAGCTCAGCCAGCACCGCCTGAATCCAAGCAACAAGGCACCAGTGCTGCTGTCGAGCAGCTCCACGTCAAGGGAGGGCCCCCAGTCCCTCCGAGGAGCAAAGGGAAGGCGGAGGAGGGCTTCCTTCTCGGCACGAAGCCAGAGGTCAGGGCTGCGGAACCGGAGAAAACGGGCTCCAAGGCTCCTGTAACACAGGACTCGCCCCAGCTTGAGACCGCCATGGAAGAGGAGCAAGCCGAAGACAAGGCCCAGCACAGTGACCTTGTCTCCTCCTTGAAGAATTACTTGCTTCTGCTCTTGAAGTTGACCACAGAGCCGGATAACGGCAAGGGCAGCCCCAAACGGGAAGCGAAAGCCATGGAGGGAAGGAGTCCACCGACTGCTATTCCAAGGCACCTGCCTGATGTAGGCATCGCCGGGCTGACCCCCAGAACGTCCCGGAAGATCTTCGAGCGCGTCGAGACGAACCAGCTCTTCCAAAGCGCCGAGAGTGTGCAGCTGACTCCCAAGACGTCCAGGAGGCTCACGGGGATGATCAACCGGGAGATGATGCTGTGCCAGGAGGGCCTGCTGGCCGACCCAGAGGCCTCTGCGTTGCCCTGCATTCCCTCAATCGTGGTGGGGAGCGTTCCCGGAGAGCCAGCGGGGCTCCCAGAGCTGTCTCCAGAGACGTCCAGCGAGGCGGTGGGGGCCCTGCCGAGCGCCACCCCGCAGGAGCTGGCGTCCGGGGCGCGGCGTAAAATCTTCCTGCCCAAAGCTAAGCAGGCCGAGGAAGCGGAAGGGGCCGAGGGCCACACGCGGCCCAAGAGGGACAGCCCCAGCGTGTCCCCGCAGCAGGGCCGCAGGAATGCAGCGCTCCTGCAGACCTCGGCCCCGGCCTCCCCTCCTGCGGAGACGCGCTCGCCAACGCTCACCAGGAAGATGGCCATGCTGGAGGTGCCCAAGAGGTATGAGGAGCCCACGGAAGACAGCCCGACCGCGGCAGACCTTTCCCTGGCCGCCCCAGAGGGTCTGGAAGAGCCTGCGCTAGAAGTCCAAGCCGCGGAACCCCGCAAGGCAAACGACCCGTTTAAAGGTGGGGGGCGCAGGTGTCTTCCCGAGTTCTGGCGGTGCTTCTGTGCCCAGTGGTGGAGGGGGGCAGTTCGAACTGGAAAGGCCCCCAGAGCAGGAGGGGGCGAGAGGAAGCGGGGGGAGTGCCTCTTTCCTTCCTTTCGTTCGCCCATGTTCTCTCCCCACAGCAGTCCCCCATCACGGAAGGGGCTGGGCACCGGTGTGTGCAGGTGTAGGTCACCTGTGGCCACCAGGAATAGGAACCCTGGAGAAAACCTGGCAAGACCGGCCTAGGCAGCCTTTGGGGCTGGTGGGCACAATATTCGACCATCCGGAACCCGGTTGTGGGTGCCTCCAGGCCATGGCTGCTGTGCGAGGCCCTGGGGGAAGGGACCTGCTGCAGAGATAGGACCAGGCAGGGCAGGGGCTGAATCCAGCGGAGAGCAGCTAGTTCACTTTGCAAAATGGTGGGGGAGACTTGGCACCTTGGTGGGGGCCAAGAGAGGCACCTGGGGTGCATGGTGCTGGTGGTCCCACATGGCCACAGAGGCTGCTCCATGCGGGGGCTGGCCCCTTGCTGTGGCGGAGAGAGCAGCGGCAGCGGGGCATGGCAGACACTGGCGATGCCCCATCAGTGGGAAGGCATGGGCATGGTGGGACGGGGCAGGGCTCCCAGGGGCCCTCCGTGGTGCGGAACCCACCCTCAAGCACCACGGAGAGCCCCTCAAAAGCCCCCAGGCCTTTGGGTGGCGAAGGCAGGCACAGCGGCTGGCACACGCCTGCGGGTTGGGGGCTCGCAGGCTACAAGGAGAAGCAAGAGCCAAGGACGGCGCTCTAGAACAGACTTCTTGGATAGCTGCTGCCAGTCTGTGTCGACAGCATAGGGCTAGCTGGACTCCACATAAGGCAGCCTCCCCATCGCTGAGCTCCCCTGCTTGCATCGAACTGCAAGCAGAACAAAACCCTTCTGTAGGCCCGTTCCCAATGCCTCTCCCCTGGCACAATGCACAGCGTGCCCCCTTCCGAGATCCTGCAGCGCCAGAAGCGCTCTGCCAGGCTGGTGTGCAGAAGCCCGGCTCACCTGCCACCGGCCACTGTCTTCCTGTAGCCCCACAGGTGATCCGCAAGATCCGAGCCGAGCAGTTTTCTGATGCCTCTGGGAACCTGAAGCTCTGGTGCCAGTTCTTCAATATTTTGAGCGACTCGAAGCTGACCTGGTACAAGGATGAGGTCCCTGTGGCCGATGCCAGAAGGAGGTCAGTTGCATGGGAGCTGCCACGGTGGTGGGACTGCGCGCGTACAAAAGGTTCCCAGTTCAGGTGCCAGTATCTTCAGGCCGAACTGGAAACATGCCCCCGCCTAACACTGCAGAGCGGCTTCCAGTCAAAATCTGTAATGCTGGCCTAGATGGCCCAGGGCCCGGCTCCAAGGCCGTCAGTTCCTGCGGTCCTGCAGCTTTTTCTTTTGTCCTTTCCAAGTTCTTTGTTCTTCCTTCTCTTAAGCAACCCAGAAACTGGAGGGGAACAAACCGAGGGAGGCCAACTCTGCTGGCCCCATCTGGGGATGCAAGAAGGGCGCTCGGGTCGTGGCTGAAGGGATGTGCTGGCCGCCATTCCCCAAAAGTGCCCATGGGGCGGATTTTTTAGTTTTTCGTTTCCACATAGACCTCATCTCTGCGCCTGGAATCGTGTCTGGGGCCTTTTTTAATTATTTCTTTTGGAGTGGTGGTGCAGTCCGGGAAAGCAGCGGGGACAAAGCTGGGCCAGCGGCATGAAAAGCAGCCGCAAAAGGAGCGGGGCATTGAAGGGATTAGGCGGAGGCTGGAACTGGAGGGGGTCCCGGCACCTCCTTGGCGCAGAGATGCCCGCGGGCAAAAGCATTTCTCCTAGACTGCCGTCTTTCCGAAAGACAGCAGGGAAGAGCAGGCCCTGATGGCAGCAGGGGAAGATGCCCCCGCAGTCTGGAGCAGCCAGGGCCCTGCCCCTCCGCTCCCCGCGGTGGCAGCCTGAGGGCAAGGGTGCCGTTTGCCCCGTGCTCACCGCCCCGCGGCTCTCCTCCAGCTCTGGGGACGAAGGGCAGGCCGCCCTGGCCATCGTGCAGGTCTCCCTGAAGGACCGCGGCGTGTACCAGTGCACGATCCAGAATGAGTACGGCACCGATTCCACGGACTTCCTGCTGAGTGCCGAAGGTGAGAGCGACCGCTCCTCGGAGACCTGCGTGGCCGAGGGGATGCCATCTGTGCCCGGGCGGTGGGGGGCTTCGTTGGGCCTGGCTTTTCCCGGACGTGCTGTGATGTTGGCTGGGGTGGGCCGGTCTCCTGGCATGCCTCGGGGCTGGCGCTCAGGACGAACCTGGCCTCTTGGGATCCAGCTTTTCCCGGACGACTCTGCCTCATTCCCCTGTGCCTGCCCAGCTCAGACAGCTCGTACTCGATCCGGCGGTTCCCTGGCTCGTGTGCGGTTTCCGTTCCCCCGTTGTGAGAGATGGCACCGCCTCTCCCAGGTTGCTGGCAGGAAGATCCTCAGCCCAAGAGCTGTCGGTCCTTTGGGTGCTTCCGGCACTGTGGACGCTGCCCCTTTGCCCTTGGTCCCCCCCCCCACGAGAGCAGGGCCCCCCGGAGCGTTACCAGCTTAGCCCCCTGGCCGGAAGATCCCCGGCAGCCCTGCATTTGTGGTTCTGCGCTGCCTTGGCACCAGCCAGCCCTTCCCTGGCACAGGCAGGCAACTTCGGGGCCGGGAGAGGCACGGAGGCGGCCCCGAGGCTCCTGTGGAGAGCGAGCGAGCGAGCCTTAAGTGCCCACAGAAAGCATCTATTGGTGCCCAGTGCATTTCAGAAAATGCTTTCCCGATCCCTGGGACCCCCTTGTCTTTTGGTAGATATGCTGAGGAAAGCCAGCTTCGCCCGTGTTCTTTGCACAAAAGCGTTCTGCCACAGCAGCAACTGCGAAATACATACTTGTGAAAAAGGTGTACACATGTGCTTTAATCCATGGAAGAAAAAGAGCTACAATTTTCCAAGCAGCCACAATGACTGTTCACACTGGAGATAATGCACACAGAATTGTGCATGGATTTTCATGTAGGAGGACCCAGGTGCATCGCCGTCTCTCTGCTTCACGCATCCTCACTCCAAGACGTCTCTCTCTTTTCCCAGTGCTTTCGGGATTTATCTCCAAAGAAGAAATAGAAGGTAGTGTGTGCAGGACCCAGTGTGGTGAGTCTGCTCCCCGCCAGGCAAGCCGGCCCCCTGAGCCAAGCGCAGCTCCCCTTGTGCCACCCGGAGCAAAGGGGGCTGCAGGCCAGCAGCGGGGCCTCCCCTTCCCCTTCACGCCGAACCCGGGGCTCAGGGAGTGGGCTTCTGCTTGGAGCGCAGCCCCTGCCTTCTGCTGTCCTCGGCCTCTGCTTCTCCTTCCTCAGCATGTGTTTGGGCATGTGCTTGCACACGGAGGAAGCCCCCAACATAACTAGGTAGGTTGCTCCTTTTAATGTGGGGAGTGGGCCACTTGTAGACCTCCAGGTGTCACTGGGTGGCAACCCGTGTCAGCTGGCGCTCCGCTCCAGCGCTGAGGCGCAGTGGGACCGGCGGCCCAGCATCTGGAGGGCCACATCTGCTTCGGACGATGGGGGGAGCCCTGAATCCCACCTCAGGTGACGGAGCAGGAAGAGCATCGCTGAACACCTGCATGTGGCAGCAAAGTCAGGCCTCGTAGGGCAGGCTGAGCAGAAGCTTTCAGCTCCGGCCCCCTGAAGCCCCTGCTTGCCAGCATGAGCCCTGCCAGGAACGCTGGCAGATGACTGTGGGGATTAAGCCCCCTCCCCTTATAAAAGAGCCTTCCAAGGCTGGGGAGGCAGATTCTGATGCTGAATCTGCGGCTCAAATGCCAAGCTGATGGACTCGGAAACTGGCCAGGCCAGCGGCGAGAGTCCCGCAGCTTCACGCTTAGTTTAGTGGGCAAGCCGAGGCAGCCGTCCTGCGATCCTCAGCCTGAGGACTCAGCATCAGAGGGCAGGCCAGGAGAGAAGCCGGCCCCTGGCGGTGATGCCGGAAGGCCAGCCGCCCGGGGTGGAGGGCTGCTCGGGCTGGGGCAGCTTCGCTCCTCGGAGCCTCGTCTCGGCTGCGTCTTCTGTTCCCGACCGTGGCAAAGCTCCCCCTCCAGGCTAGAAAGCCTGTGTCTTGCTCTGCTGGGCCGGAGCTGGAGAAGACCTGGAGAGGTGCACCCGCTTCTGGCCCCACAGCCCAGCCCTGCCCGCCGCTCCCCCTCTCCTTCCTCCCCCCACACTTCTCCGTGTCTTCCGTCCTCCCTTGCAGCCGGGGAGGAGATCGAGATGACGCCCATGGTGTTCGCCAAGGGCCTGGCCGACTCCGGGTTCTGGGGGGACAAGCTCTTTGGGCGGATCATGGTGGCGGACCTGGCGGTGGGCCAGGGCTTCCTGCACAAGGCCTGCCGTGCCCGGGCCATCTACGGCCTGGAGCCCGTCTTCGAGTCCGGCCTCACGGGCATCATCAAGATCCGCAACCTCATCGCCTTCGGGGGGCGCAGCGAGAGCACCCTGGTGGAGAGGAACTACGAGATCACCATCCAGGTGCGTGGCGCAGGGGCCCGCGGCTCGGCCCCACCCAGGCGCCGGGAGGAAAGGGCCGGGGGACGGGGCAGGCGGAGCCAGGCAGGGCCGGAAGCCGCGGGCGTTTATTTGGACGTGCGGGCAGCGCACGCGGCATGTGGGCCGCCCCCAAAGGGCCACCGAGCCCGTGCGCTGCTCCTGCGCAGCTCCTTGCGCCCAAGGACGATTTCTCCTTTGCCCTCCCCAGGAGTGCAAGATCCAGAATTCGAGCCGGGAGTACTGCAAGATCTTTGCTGCGGAGGCCCGAGCCATCCCGGCCTTTGGGCCAGTGCCTGAGTAGGTTGCCGCTCTGCTCAGCCGTCCCTGGGGGCTTCCCAGGGCCTGGCGCGGGAGGGCAGTGCTGGGGAGGCGCTGGCCAAGCCGCCTCGTTCTTAGAGGGCGGAGAGGCGCTTCCCGCTGCAGGACCGTCCCGCTAAGTGGAGAGCGGCTGGGGTGGCGGCGACGTAGGCAGAGCAATCTGCTGAGGTGGAAGGCGCAGCTGCAGGGCCGGCACCGACCCGGGCGTTCCTGGGCAGCTGCAGCGGCGGTTTAACTTCCCGCAGTGCCAGAACAATGATGTGCTCCGGGCATCGTGGGGAATCCTGTCGCCCGCTGCTGGGGAGCCCGTTCTGGAGCAGCAGGGCGGGCGGAAGGGTGCTTTGCCTCAGGCCCGCTGGCCGCCCCCCGACACACGGAGGGCAGAGCGGGCATGCCTGCTGCCCCTTTCCAGACGGAGGTGTGGGTTGCCATCTTTGGGCCGGGCCTCTCAGCCCCTGACCCTGACCCCTGGGCCGGCTCGGCCCCACGGCTTGGCCTCGCAAGGTGCCCCTCCCCGAATGAGCTCAGGCGGGGGTTTCTCTCTGCACAGAATCATCCCGCTGTACCTGATCTACCGCCCGGCCAACAACATCCCGTACGCCACCATGGAGGAGGACCTTCCGGGCCAGTTTGAGCGCTACTGCGGGCAGGAGGCCCCGGCCGGCTCCTCCGAGGTCGGGCAGAAATGCTGCACCTTCCAGCACTGGCTCTACCAGTGGACGAACGGAAACATCCTGGTGACCGACCTGGAAGGTGAGGCGGCTGCGGCTGCTCCCCGGGCCCTGCATTTGGGACGGGCCATGGGGGGGGCGACACCCTCGGCCGGCCTTCCCCAGCTCGGCAACCTCCAGGTACGCCGGCCAAGCAGCACCCACTGCTGAGATTGATGGGAGTCGTGGTTGCCACGTCAGGAGAGCGCCCGGTCTGTGGGAGGCCGGGGATTGAAATGTGGGGGGCTTTGTCGTGTGCCCCCCAGTGGACAGCCCCACGAGCCCCGAATTGAGAGGGGCGTCATTTTCTGCATGCGCTTCAGCTGGGGAGGAGCTGCTTGGCCCGCCTCCTTCCCCGCCCCCGCAAGAGGAAGGCCGCCGAGGCTGCAAGGAGTCCCGGATCTACGGACCCCGGCATGGGCGCTGATCTTGCCCGCACGCCCGGCCCTCCGTGTGAGCGGCCACGTGTGTGCGGACGGCATGTTCGCCCGTGGCCAGAGCGGGTGGGTGAGCGCAGCCCAGCCGGGCACGAGGAGAGCCCTGTCCGCCAGGTCCAGGGAGGGCCGGTGGAGCTAGCTGAAGACGGGCTGGGGCTTGGCCTCAGGCGGTG
This sequence comes from Varanus salvator macromaculatus, assembly GCA_023646645.1. NCBI lineage: Eukaryota > Metazoa > Chordata > Lepidosauria > Squamata > Varanidae > Varanus > Varanus salvator. Next base: position 611,453 of record JAIXND010000786.1, read on the forward strand.
TCCTTGCTCGGCACAGTGCAGCTCGGGGCGGGGGGGCAAAGCCCCTTGCAGCGCTGCGCTTGCGCCTGCCCCCTTTTGCACGTGCTCTTGCACGCCGGGGATCGCCGCGAAACAGAGTTCTGCTGGCACTGGAAAGGGGGGGCTCGAGACCCGAGGACTGCTCTGAGCCCTCGCCCTGCCTCCCACTCAGCCGTTTGAGGGGGGCTTGTCCCCCGCCCTGCCTCCCACTGTGCGCCAGCCCCCGGGCACTTCCTCGGGGTGGGAACGGAGCCCGGAGGATCGCCTGCCCTGCGGAGCGCCTTTCGGGTCTGCCTCATCTGGGCTTTTCCCCCGCAGGTGTCGGGTGGAAGGTCACCAACGTGCGGATCGCCACCAAAACAAAGGGGTATGTGGCTTTCCAGAGGCGAGCCGTGTGTGTGTGTGGGGGGGGCGGCTTGTGCTGAGCCCCCGAGGCTGCACAGCGGGGCAACGGAGGCGATTAGGAGCAGGACTGCGTGTGCTGGGGGAGCAGTCAGACCCCCCCCATCCTGGCACCAATAACCCCCTCCGCGCCCCCCACGCTGCTCTGCGGCACAATTGGTGCTGGGCAGGCTCCCCAGAGCCGCTTCCTTCCTCGCCCAACCGCAGCTCATAGCCACGTCTGTGGCCCCAGAGTGCGCTGAGGCACAACCTGGGTTGCCACAGCTGCTCCTCGGCTTCTGTTGCGTGAGGGACTCACAACGGGGCCCGGACAGTACCGTGATGCATGGGCTGCTGTTGAGAGGGGGGTCTGTTGGGGGTTGTGTCATCCCAGCCCACAGAGCAAACCACGGCTTGTTAGCCTTGAGCGACCCGCGGTTCCGAAACCTTGGCCTCTCTCCGTGGCTCACAGAACGTGGCTTGTTTGCACGGCCGTCAGCTGAGGCGGCTCGAGAGCCCAGGTTGCAAGCGCAGCCGCGGCAGAGCAGGCACCGCACTCCGTCCCACTCAGCCACTGGGCATCTTGTTGTCTGAGCCCAGCCATTCCCTGTCCCAGGAATCTGGGGATTGCTGGGGAAGATGTGGGTGCAGAGGAGATGCGGGGGGGCACCCGGAATGTGATGGTGTGGAGCCCATGGCGGTGCTGCCAAATTCAGCTATGGCACAGCCTTGGGGGCTCCACTCCTGCAATGGGTGAGACCGAAGGATCTAGGCGAGTTCAGCTGAGCTGAGTGGCCTTTGAGGAAGCAAGTCTGCCTTTTGGGGTGGGGAGGGAGGCCCAAATGCCAGGGCTCGTGTCCCGGGCAACGAGGGAGGGGCCAGGGCAGCGGGCAGGGCCCGTTCAGGGGACCCTGAGCGCCCGGCAGGGCTGGGATCCAACACCCCTGACTGCATGCACGCGGGCTGGGCAAGGGAGGGGTGGGAGGGGGCACTGGTGGCTGGGGGGCAGGGAGGGATTCCCCTGGCCAGTAACCTCGTCTCCCCCCCTCTCCCCTCTGCCAGGTACCAGGGCCTGAAGGAGAACTGCTGCCCCAGCTTGCTAGACCAGTTTGTGCTCTCCCACCAGTGCAACCGCTACTGTGAGCTGCTGGCCCTGAAGAGCCTTGAGCCCCCGCAGCCGCCCCCCAAAGGCAAGGGCTCCCGCAGCCCCGTCGCAGCCCGGAAGGCCCCCTCGGCCCAGTCCAGCCCCCAGCTCCAGAAGAAGGGCCTGGCCAGCCCGCAGGCTGCCCGGAAAGGCTCCGTGAGCCCCAAGAGCGCCCGGAGGGGCCCCGACAGCGCAGTGGAGCCGAGGGCCAGAGGCGGGGACAGCGGCAGGGCCGGCCGGCCGCAGTGACCGCACGGGAGCCTTCCCTGGCGTGTGCCGCCAGTGCCGGGAGGGGGCCTGGGCGCCTCCCGTGCCCCCCCTCGGCTGTGGGGCTGCGTGTGGAGGTGAGGGGCCTGGGCCGGGCCCCGCTCGTGTGCTGCTCCCCGGCAGGCCGTTGGAGCGCCTGGGAGCGCCAGGGACTGCGCGGAAGCAGCCGCGTGGCCCCGTCCTTGGGCTCTGCACGGAGGAGAACCCAGGCCAGTGGAGTGAGGGGCTGGCACCCGCTTGCGTGGCTCGGCCACACGGCCGCTCGGGGTGGGAGACCGCCGGCCCTCCCCTCGCCCCCCGGGCTGCTCCCATAGATCCCCACAGGATGAGCTTGGCAGCCCGGCTGGGCGACCGACGAGCAAGCCCTCACCCGGGTGGCTGCCAGCCGCTCGCCCCCGCTGCTCCCCTCTCGGGGCACGGCCACGTCCCAGAGCCCCCTGCCCTCGGCTGCCTGCCCCCCCGCTGTCCCCGAGGAAGCGTGGCAGAAGAGGGGTGACTCCGGAGTGGCTTTCTCAAGGGGGGTCTGTTGAAAGGGGGCATGTGGCGCGGACAGCCGCTGGCTGCGCAAGGGCAACGAAAAGCCCCGCGCTTCCACGGCTGACGAGCTGAGATCTCACGGGAATTCCCAGGGAGCGGTAGGCCGTGGCCGTCTTCTCCCATGCCTTGCAGGATCTCATCCTCCCTCCACTTCTGTGAGGCTGGAGAGCAGCTGCAGTGTCGCAGCCCCCCCGTTTCCTCAAGCTGAACGGGATCCGGGAGCAGGCGCTCGGCCCCCGGTCTGTGTCTGCTCTTGGGCCACTCCGAGTGGTGGGGTTTGGTGGAGGGGCCCCCCAGAAGGTGGCCCCAGAGCAGCCCTCACGCTCTTCACCGCAGACTGGAGCCGGGCCCCGGCCCATGCCCAGCCGGCCCCCGGGAGAGGCGCTCTGCTTTCCCTCAGTAATGACGGTAACCGGAGATCCGCTTGGGAGCAAGGAAGAAGCCGCAGGGCAGGGGAGGAGCAGCCTGGCCTGCCTTGGATGTTCTGGGCTACCGTTCCCACCAGCCCCAGCAGCACGGTCAACAGCTGGGGTTTATGGGAGTGGTGGTGCAAAAGCGCGCGAGGCACTGGTGTACCGCCCGTCCCCGGGGCAATGCAACGATGCACAAATGTAGCCACTGGATTTCCTGCCCGCCTGGCGCCTCCCCTTGCAGCCTGGCCCGGCGGGCATTTCCCAGGTTCTGACGGCGACGCGGCGCCAGCCGTTGCGCATGATGCTTGCAGACACCAGGCAGGGAGCTGGTGCAAGCGGAGAGCGGGCTCGGGGGCCGCTTCAGAGGCTGCCCTTGGCGCGCTCTGCTCGGCTCCCCACGAGCTTCTTTCTGGTGCGGGAGCTTGCGGCTTTCTTTGCCTGGCAAGAGCAGTGAGGGATCCGGACCGAATGGGATCTTTTTCCAGAACCGGGGGCGGGGGGGACACACAGAATTTTATAGCTCCAAAAGACAGATGAAAATAGAGGGAGCAGGTGAAAACTGCTTTTTAAGCTGCCTACCTGGGAGAGCTGGCATAGTTACATGTTTTGCAGATGGAAGCCTGCACCTCCCCTGGAAAAACAGAGATGAGTGCAGCGGCTTATTTTTAGCACAAGCCAAGCGTCTTCGCTTGGAAGCAAGTCCCACTGCACTCAGCGTGGCTTATCATTCCCAGAGGAGTGTGGATACGGTTGCATTCTGAAGCTGTAATCCAATATTCACTTAGCCGCTCATGAGCCTCCATGAATTCAGTGGGACTTGCCTCCGAGTCGACATGCAGATGAGTGCAATTAGCGCATTTCACTAATGGAAGGGAAACCACGATGCCCAGGGACCGCGGCCGACGAAGAAACGAGCGCTCCGTCTGCTGGCACAGGCCTGTGATTGCCCAGACGGCGATCTGCCTGCCCGAGCCCCGTGACAGGCATTCCCGTCAGTCCAGCTTTTATGGCACAAAACGGGCGCGCGAACGGCAGCGGCTGCCGGCCACCGTCCCGGGAGGGAGGAGGTGCCTCTTGCGCGCACGGGAGGCGATCCTGGGCGAGGCAGCTTGCAAATGCGCCGAGAGGGTTGTGCGCGGGCGTCATGCGCTGCCGGACCCTTCTGGCATGCCTTGTGAGGGTCTCGCCGTCTCCCCTTTGCTCCTGCATTTGAAGATGAGTTTGCCCCCGTGCGCCGGGTCCGCGCTGCAGTGTCTTCGACGTGTTCAGCCATACCCGCGTGCATTGTCTCCGCGTAACGGCTGCTTTACCGCGGCTCCATTGCTCATGCGAGGCAGCCTGCCGTCCGTCCCGTGGCGGTCAGGGCTTGGCACAGGCGGTGGCGTTATAGTGGCCGCAGCACTGCTGGAGATAGTTGGCCGAAGTGCTGAAGTCCACGCTGTGCCAAATGCCGGAAAACGACAGCGACCCGTTGCCGTTGGTCGAGGTGCTGTGAAAGGGGAAGACAAGCACGGGAGCAACACTGCCGTCTCCCGGCACAAACCCGGCCTGGGAATCCGCTCGGACAGTGTTGAAACGCGGCCCCTCTTGCAGCCATGTGCGTGCGCCAGTGCCGTGGCGGCTTTGCCCCCCGGCCGGGCTGTGCACCCACTGGCTTTTGTACATGCACACAGCTGCTCGGCGTGGATGACTGTCCCGTGCCCCGTGAAAGCTTTCTGACGGAGCACCGAGCTCCTGCACAGGGCGATCAGGACGCCCGTTGCGCCGTTCTGAATAAGGACCAAGACAGTCGCGCGAGCTGCTGCCAGAGAAATCGGGAGTCTACATGGAGCGCTTCCGCACAAGGCTCTTAAGCCTGTGTAGCTGCTCGGCTTCATTTCAGAACTGCGGTTGGAGCACCGCCAGGAAGAGCACCGCCTCCCCTGTGTCTCCACTGCATCCCTTCTGCGTGACGCAGCGGAGTGGCCAAAAAGCACAAACGCAAACGCGAGAAAGTCGTTTCTTTTCCCTTACCGATGCAATGCTGCATTTCCCCTGCTCCAGAAAAAAACACAAACCCACCACAGGTGCTCTTTAGGCTGAGGAGAGCGGAAGGTCACAACACTGGCTAAAGCTGCCTGTGAACAATGGTGAGTAGGAAGTAACAACTGTCTGATCGCCTTGTGTAGAAAAACCCACAACTCGTATGGTGCTTTGCACCATTTGACTTCCTGGTATGAATTCTGATGCCTGTACAGCCCGGTCCTGAGCATACCTGCTTAGAAGTCTGTCCCACTGAATTTAGAGAGATTTAGTCCTAAGGAAATATGTATCGGACTGCAGCATTAGTGCCCTCCTCCTAGAATCTTAAATCAACTCGTTCTATTTTATTTTATTTTGTAAAAAAGAAAGTGTGCTGATTCCAACGTTAAAAATAAAGTCATCCCTGTGAGAACATAGTCTATGGCTGTGAGAGCACGCTTCGCGGGAGAGCGCGGGTGCAAGTCTGCACTCCTTCAGATGGGTAGAGCTAACGAAGCAAAGGAAGTGCTTCCACAAATAAGCTTGGAGACGTATTAGCTAGAATAACGGTGCCTTGACAGTGGATGAGAGGCTGGGTGGTCCGGGAGGGAATTTGTGGCTCCAGAACAATGCAGCTGCTTGCATGCTGCATGTCCCCAGGGGTAACCCCTGCCGTCTGCCCCACACCTGTACAATGTGCAGGTGAGATCGCTGTGTCAGACAGCACAGCGCCCAAGGGGCCAGTGCTCTCAGGTGGCTTTTGTTTTTCTCTCTGACCATGTATCCATTCCCATTACCTCCTCAACTGCTTTTACCAGCTCCAAATTCTACTTGAATAGATTGTTCTATTTTTACAATGAGTTAACTCTGAAAAAAGCTACAATGCACATGATCCAATGCCTTGCTGAAAAAATGCATCAGGCGCTAGTCCAGAAGACGGCGAGGGTTGCCTTCTTCTAATCCAGCGCCCAGCAGAGAACAGTGGAATGTTTCCCCGTGGAAAAAATTAACAGTTCTAAGTTTGTTGAATCATCTCAGCCACGCTACCAAATGGAGGGTTCCCCGTAGAAGTTTTTCGAGGAACAGGAGTGCCCTCTGCTGGCTTGTCTCATCTCCTCCGGAAAGAACTTCGAGAAATTAAAATAGACAGAGGCCGAGGGGTCCAGTCTCTTCCAAGGCTGTGCCGTGAGGTTGACTAGGCCAAGAGGCAGTGGCTGACCCAGAGTCACCCGGTGAGCTTCAGAACAGCTGAGTGGGGACTAGAACCCAGGCCTCTGCAGTCCCAGTCCAGTGCTTCAACCACTACGCCACACTGCCTTTCACAACAACCCTGCGATGTGGGTTAAGCAGAAAGTCTGACTGGCCCAAAGTGGGCTTCATGGCCGAGCGAGACTAAAACCTGCATCTCCCGAGTCCCAGCCCAACACTAACCGCTGTGGCTTGCTCTGTGTTTAGGGAGCTCTGTGTGTGTGCACGCGAAATGATCCCTTGAGAGTGACTCTTTTAAAAACGAATTGGACCAGAATGACACCTCCAGACAGCAGCACACTGGCCCAGAGACCAGTAAGATAAAAACGCCGACATCTTTGTCTCCTCCAACGCACAAATGCCCAGACCCAGGTGTGATATGCAACACAGACACACAGCTGAGGCAGCCCTGCTCCGTGGCTACCGCTAGCCCTCGCATCTCCCGCTAGCCGGACGTGGCACCGGCAGCGCACCCTTTGCCGGCGTCTGCATAGCAGGAGTCGCACGGCAGCACTCACCTGCTGAACAAGTCGTTGCAGCAAACGTAGACGGAGTAGCTGGTGGAGGTGAGGTTGGCCGAGCCGAAGAGGTGCAGGCAGTCGACCACTTCTCTGGGTACATAGAGGATCCCTGTGGGCGATTCGGGGGCTATGAGGTGGGTCCACAGCCTCTTCGGCAAGCTGGGGGGCAGAGCGTGGCTGTGCGGGGTTGGCTCATCCCCGCCAGACTTCTGTGTTTCTCAGGACTGTGCTCTGGCTACTGGCTGAGTTAAACTGATCCGACATCAAGCGCTGCTTCGGCATTTTGGGTCCTTCCTCTCCTCTCTCGGGTGTGATTGCCCGGTTCCGCACAGGACAGCCGGCCAGCAGGTGGCTTTTCTGCCTTGCTCGGGTCAGGAAGGGTCACATCCTGCCTTCGCAAAACCACGCTTGCCCAGTGGACTCGCACACCCATCGCAGCTACACCTGGTTTCATTTACATGACCACATATACAAATACCTGCAACACACGCGTTGATCAGCGAGACGCAGGCCCCGGTGAACAAAGCCCGCAGGACGATGCTGGAGAATTCACTCTTGCGCTGCGGAGCCATGGATGCTGGACGGGGAGGGAAGACGGGCGCCCGAGTGAGCTGCGTGACCTGGGCGAGGGACCAGCAGGTACGCGCACATGAGGCTGGACCTTTCCCAGCTACACTAGCCGCCAGTTGAAGTCCGGGCCCAATCTGAGGTGTCGGTGATGCCCTACAAAGCCCTGGATGGCTTAGGACCTGGATGTCTGAGGCAGCGTCTCCTTCCCTGGGGGCCTGCCCACCCTTAGGACCTGGGTCGGAGGTCCTTCTTTGGGAGCCCTCCTCGAAGGAGATCAGGAGGGTGGCTACTTGGAGAAGGGCCTTCTCTGTGGTGATGCCCCAGCCATGGAATGCAGAGGGGTTTGCCTGGCGCCCACATTTGAGTCTCTTCGGCACCAAACCCAACCCTTTTTACTTTCCCACTCTTTTAAGGTTTGATTGCTATCTGAATTGGGGTTTTATAGATGATGTGATGCTGTGCTTTGCTTTACTCTCTTGTAAGATCGTCCTGAGACGCTTTGTAACAGGGCGGGGCAAAAAAGCTTTGAATGAATGAATGAATGAATGAACATAGCTGCCTTCAGGTGCTGCCTTCAGGTGCGATGATGCGGGATGCGTCGCGTTACGAGTTGTGAGGGTCCGAGGCAGCACCAGGGCGCCACCTGCTGGCCAGAGGCAGGACAGCCAGCAGCCCGGGTGGCTGCAGGACCAGGCCCCGGCCGATGGATCCAGCCACCTGGGAGGGGATGCGCCGCACCTGGGCGCCCGAGGGAGGGCTCACAGCCGCCTCCCCGCTGCAGACGTGGCCTCGGCGGCAGAGGGGCTGGCGCTGCGTTGCTGCAGCTCCGGGCGGGTCGGAGCGCCCCGTGCCCTCCGGAGACGGCCTGCTGCCTGGCTCCTGCCTCTGGGCCCGCCGGGCTTCACCTGCTCCAGCGCCAGGTAGCCGCTTCTCCTCGGCTTGTCTCTCTGCCTCTCGCCTCCTGCCTGGCTTTGCCTGCGCTGCTCAGACTGGCCTCCCTTGCACTCCCGCACTTGCCTGCCTTCCTCTCTGGACTGCCTGAGCGCGCTTTGGACTGGGCCCGTCTGTCGTGCCGGTTGCCGGGGCCCTGGTGCCCGACCTGGTAGCCAGCCGCCCACCCCCCGGATGCTGGCACTGGCGTGGGCGACGATGCTGCCCAGGTGCTGTGCATGGAATGGGCGGGGGGGGGGCACCTGGTCCTTCCCCTCCAGGGGCAAAACGCCTTGGACCAGCCCTGCTTCAGTGACGCTCCGCCAAGGCTCGCCTCCGACGCCCCGCGGTGCCCTGGCCAGGGGCAGGTGGGGCCGTGGGGGGTCGTGGGGGGCAGCGAGGGCCGCACGGGGTGTTCAGGGCAGGCCTGGGCTAGGCAGGCGGGGATCTGTGCCGAGTCCCTCGCTCTCCCGAGCCGCAGCACCGGCGCGTCCCGCCGACTCACTCAGGCCTCCCAGCATGATCCCGATGGAGCTCAGGTTGGCGAACCCACACAGGGCGTAGGTTGTGATGATTTCGGATCGCACCTGCGGAACCGTGGAGAGAACACAGTCAGTGCCGTGGCAACCAGGCCAAGCGCCCGCTCGGCCCGCTCTGGCCTTGGCTGGCACCGGCCCCCTTTCCTTGCCCGTCGGCCGGGGCTTTGCGCGTGCCGTCCAGGGGATGGCGAGAGTTTCAGGGCTCTTTTCTGCCTGAATAGGAGCAGGCTGTGCCCTTGGGGGGCTTCATTCGGAGAGTTCAGCTCCTTCCTAAGGCGGGGCGGGAACTCAGTTCTCCAGACAGCATTGGACTGCAAGGCTCAACCGCATAGCCAGAGGCTGGGGATGGTAGGAACTGTAGTCCAACAATATCTGGAGAGGCACTCGTTCCCTATCTCTTGTACCCTAAAAGCTTGCCCCAGGTGGTAATTGCAACAGGTTGTGGGTCTCTCCCATTCTTTGCTAGCGGTGCTTCCACACTGCAGGGGCACCTTGCGGTTGTGTAATGGAATGTGTAGAAAGGCCTCTAGAGAAAGTTCTGCAAAGCAAAACCGGGGGGCTAAATGTGAATCCCACCAAGAACCTGGAAGTGGAAAACTTGGGGAAGCGGCAGCTTTGAAGCTGCGTGCGCCGTGTGGTGGGAACCCAGCCTGCAAGTGCACGCGCATGTCGGCTGTGTCGGCGTGCTTCCTCCTCCTCGTGACTGGCGAACTTGCCGAGATCCACTGCTTCTGCGTCCCATTCCACTCCGGCAGCCCATCCAGGCGCTTCTGCTTGTAGGTGGAGAGTTGCTGGTAGGCCACAAACTCGTTGAGGAAGATCTTGATTCCCAGCAGCTCGGCAACCAGGGGCGCATCCTCCCAGCTGGCCCCAAGCAGGAACGCCAGCGGCACCAGGACATAGGAGCAGATCAGCTGGAGGCCAGGAGGGAAAAGGCCCGTAAATAAATTTGTAATATAACAGGAAGCGAGCACAGACATAATCGGGGAAGGCCAGAATGAAAGAACCAGTTTTCAGGGTCTTCCTAAATGCCTGCGATATTGTAGCTGGAACCCTCGATGGCAACCCGTTTCAGAGCCACGGGGCCACTGCAGAAAAGGCCCCGTTTGTGCCCTTGCCCACCTCACTGCCTTCGAAGCGAGGAGGGGCCTTTGCTGCTGTCCCTCAAGGGCCGCGTCATGAGGCCGGAGCACCCTTCCCAATTACTCACATGGGAACAGGCAATAAAGGTTTAAGGCCTTTTATTCTCAAAAAACTTCAGAGCTACGCAGGCAATGAATAATGCAGGAGCTTGTAATGGCGGTTCTGTGCGGTAGCTCTGTCCCCTCCTTTCTGACTTTGATCGGATTTACGACACGGACGCCCCTCCCTAGGAGGGCCAGATAAACTCCTCTCTCTGCTCCTTTCAATTTCCCTCAACTCCCATTGTCCCCAGCCCTCCTCCTGTCTTGAGCACTCTCCAGAGCTTCCCCGGGCTGATCCTCTCTATCTTGGGCTGGCTAAGCGGTTGCCTTCCTCCGCCTTCTGCCAGTGGGAGGCTGTCTGCCCCTGGCCCTGCAAAAGCTTCGTCAAAGTCGGAGGGGGGGGGGCGGCATTTGTGCGATGGGCACCCAGGAAGGCCTGGCTCTCGCTGGGAGCGTCTTGCTCTCTCTCGCGCGCGCCAACGACTCCTTCGGCACGGCAGGCCGGCCGGCCAAGTGACCCAGCAATGCAGTTCACCCGCTCTTAGCATGGCTTAACTCCCCGGCTGCATTCACACAACCAGGGTGGGGGTGGCGTCTTTGCGGGGGCTTACCTGGAAGGAGAGCTCCGGCAGGTCGACCATGCCCCCCAGCCAGGAGAGCGCAGCGTTGATGAACTCGAGCACAGCCAGGAAAGCGATGAGGTTGGCCACGATGTTCGCCACCAGCCCCACCGAAGCCGCCGCTCCGTTGCCCGCGGCTTCCAGAACGTTCTTCTCCTCCCTGTGCCAACACACCCGGCAAGAGAGACGCGAAGAGGCTCAGGGAAGCCCTGGTGAGGCGAAGGGGCGGCAGCTGCACAAGCTCCACCTTGGCCTGCTCCTTCTAGACTCCGGCATCTGACATTCACCGAACCTTTAGCCGTATGCACATCCTGCCACATTCAGTGTGTCAGCCACTGAGTTCTCATAAATCTCACCATTGCGTACAAAAAAACTGAGGCCATGCCTTAGGACATATTGAGGTATTCCCTACACACACAGATATATAGATATTTGAGAGGTAGTATGGCGTAGTGGTTAGAGGGTTGGACTGGGGCTGCGGAGATATGGGTTCTAGACCCGCTCAGCAATGAAGTGGTTTGTGTGGTACCCACCCCAACACATCTCGAGAAAATCCCTCTTTGTCCGGGGCTCTGAAGAGACATGGAATTGCTGCCAAGAGGACTAACGGGCTGAGGGAGGACCGAGTGGCTCCCTTTGGAGCCACCCCGTAACGGAGCCGTTCCCCAGGGGCCACTGCCATCGATCACTCCGCTTCCGGCACTCCTGGAGTCACACTGCTTCCGCCCTGTCTTGCTCCCCCGGATCCAAACTCTGCTGCCACGTCCAGCATAATCCTGGGAAAAGGTGCCGTGAGCAGCAGCAGTCATGCCCCCAGCTGATTAATAGCCTAAAAATAGTCAAAGTCCCTCCCGCCGCTCCCCACACCATACGGACCTTGCCCCCTTGCGAAACCTTTTGCTCCAGGCCTCCCGGTAAACAAGGCCCTGCAGCTTGATCTCTGACCATCGTGGTCAAAAGCCTCGCTGGCGCCGGAGTCGGCGGTGGGGCAGGAGACAGGCCAGCCCTGCAGCCACCCGGCTTGCCCAGACAAGAGACGGGAGGCAGGGGCAGAGATGGGGCTGAGGGGGCAGGCCAGCATTTGCTGCCCGAGATGGGGGGCAGCCCTCCTCTGCTCTGAGCCCTCAGCACTGGCATGCAGATAGACTGCCACCGAGCAAGGAAGTTCCACTGCAGAGGGCGGCTCACACTGCAAACAGGGCTGTGCTACTCAGCTGTGCTAAAACCTCTGTCCTACAGCAACCCTATGAGGCTGGTTAGGATGGGGACTTGCCCACTCACACATTTATCTCGCCATCCTCCCTCTTGCAGGGCCGCTTACACGATCCTTTTCCTTCTCCCCATTTGATCCTCCCAACAGCCCTGTGAGGTGGATCTGTCTGGGCGTCAGTGACTGGCTCCAGGTCAGCCAGTGAGCTTCATGGCTGAGTGGGGACAGGACCCCACATCCCTGAGTCCCAGTCCAATGCTCTAACCACTAGGCCACACTGACCCCCACACCACATGGAGAAGGGAGCACCAGTCTTCCCTGCCTCCATCCGGCATGCTGCCCATTTACTTCTTTCCCTGAGCTTCTTCTCGTCCTTTGCTCTCTGTAGCTGGGAAGCCACAGAGGCAGTCCTGGCCCCGTGCTCCTCCGGAGCGCCTCCCTGCACCCCACTCGGGTCTCTTGCTAGACTCCTGGATAAGCCTTCCATCCCAGGACGCTTCTGGGGGAGCCCTTGTGAACCCCGTTCTCACCCAGAGGCGATTCGCACCCCCTCGCGGCTCCGGAACTTGGACTCCTCCACCTCTGGGTAGACGAGCTTCGCCATCGCCAGGGCGCACGGTGCCGCCATCACTGACGCAGCAATCAAGGACGATGCATCGATCTGCAACGGGGCAGCAGATCAGAGGGAAGTGGGGGGGGTGCCCCTCGTTTGCACTCCAGCAGAATGATGGGAGGGAGGGCATGCTTGGTGGCTCCAGAGAACGAGCAACGTGGAGCCCCGGCTACTCCAGGTCTCCTCGCTATCTGAAGGAAGACGGCAGGGCCTCCTCAGGGTTGGCACCCTGGTTGTGACAGGTTTGGCCCAGGAAGGCCCGCCTGCTGCCGAGGAGCCAGACTAAAGGCCTGCCCGGGTGAGCCCTGCCTTCCTCGGGGCCGGCCTGCGGGGAGCAGAGTCCATTGCGCATTTCTCCCCGTTGGAACACCCTCCTCTTCACCCATCCTTTGGCGTGGCTTAGCGTGATCGGGCTTTTGTAGCATCACGTGCCTCTCCAACAACAGCGAAAGACTTTCTGAGCTGCATGAACCGGCCAAACTCCTTCTGACACGCATCCGCATCGCAGGTGGGCAGGGGTCACAAAGGGGCGGTGCGAAATGGACCAGACCGAGCACTTCGCCGGCATCCTTATCAGCCAAGGTTTTTCCGAGCAACTGCGTGGCCCAGACGGCTGAGGGGCACCCCAGTACAGAGCACATCGCCGATATGGCCCCCCGGGCAGGAGGGAGGGCGCTGTTTTATCGGAAGAACATGCTGCAGATACGCTGCGGGCTTCCATAATTGCGGGTGTTCCTCTCCGGGGGAGTCACTTCCCCGCGCCCCCAGCCCCAGCGCTTGCCTCTGACCAGCTGCCTCCTCCCTGCGGCAAACTCACCCCAAACGAAATGTACGCCCCCATGACGCTGCCAGCGATGGTGGCGAAGCCGCCCGTCATCACCGCGTGGACCTCCGACCGGGTCATGTCCAGCAGGTAGGGCCGGATGAGCAGCGGCGCTTCTGTCTGGAGGGCGAAGGGGAGAGTCGAAGTGCAGAGCTTTGCGGGCGAGTTCGGCCCCCAGAAGCGCCACTGGTCCCGCCCAGGGCTCAGGGCAGCCTTCCTGGCGCTTTGGGCTACTGCCAGCGATCGGAGTGCCAGGAGCCGCGCTCCGGAGCATCCGAAAGGTGCCCTGTCGGGGAGACTGGCATGGGATGGTCTCTCTCCCCAGACGGAGGAGATGTGGGCACGGAGCTCCACAGCGGCTTGGGACGGCCGGAGACACGTGGCGGATACCACGGCGACACAAAAGGCCTCCTTACCATCCCCACGAAGATGTTCCCCACCACGCTCAGGGATTCTGTGGCGGCCGTGCCCATGGTGATCTGCAGGAGCCAGGAGAGCTGCGGAAGGAAGCCGAGGCGCTCAGCCGCGAGCCCTCCTGCCCCGGCCCTCCTGCGCTCGCCTTGCGCAGAGCTGCACCAAGACCTCAGGCCCCAGGTCTGCTGCGAGGCCGGCCGGGGCGAGAGAAGGGCCGGCGGGCCAGGTGGGCGCACCACGCGGGCCGGCGGGTCAGGCCCCTGGGCCGCGGGTCGTGCCCCCAGTGCAGACCACCCCGAGCAAGAGGGAGCGTCCTTCTCAGCGAGCGGCTTAGCAGCCCTGCTCGGAGCTCCCCACCCGCTCCTGCACCCGCCTCCCAGCGCGGCCCTCCTGCCCACGGGCCCGGTCAGCGCTGTGCCTCGCGCAGCCACGCCACGGCCTCCCCGCCACCGCTGCTTTGCCCCCCTGCGAGCGACGCTGCTGCTGCGGCTCTGCTGCTTCTCTGCCCGCGAGCACCGCCTCCCTTTCCCGGGGGTGCCTCCTCCCACTAGCAGACGAGCTGCCTCCCCTTGGGTGCCCGGCCGGGCTTCCCAACACACCCCAGACTCATCGCTGTGGAAAGCTGCTGCAGCCCGTGAGTCACCGGAGGCCTTCCACGCACTCGGTCACCCTGCAGCCACTCCGCCACGGCTCCCAAGCGTCCTGCCCGGCGCCCAGGGCCTCCTGCGTGGCCTTACCTTCAGAATGAGGAACTGCATGACTCCCAGGTAGTAGAGGATGGACATCACGCAGCTGAAGAAGACGATGATGGGAAGCGCCTGGAGAGAGGGCAGAGCAGCACGTCTCAGCCTTTCGCAAGCGCCACCCGAAGCGTGACTTGGGATTTCGGAGCAAGTTCTAGGATGCAGATGTCTTGAAAAATACTGGGCCTCATGGGATGACCCATGGCCTGGCTAGGGCATGATGGGATGCGTCTAAACTTGCATAGGATTGCACCTGGAGACGATGACCAGGTACCACCCGGGGCACGCCCAGATGTTGTGAAATCCATGCCAACCACATTGTGTGGCTTGTCAGGCATCCTTCCTTGCACCATCCCACAGAGTCAGATTTGGTCTTGCATCAACAAAACCTAGCCTTAGTCACACTGCTGTGTGTGAAGCCGGGAGGCTTCCGTGGAGATAAGAATGACTTTCAGCCTCGGCAAGGAGAGGCACTTGAAGTTCGAGCCTTCCTGGGCTATTCAAACAAGAACAGCTGCATGCCAGCGCTTGGCCTTGATCTTTCATCTGCATAACAGCAGTTTGGCTGACTAAGTTAAAAAAATCATAGCAATGGATTTCAATTCGAGGCGCCAGAGGTTTTAGCTAAGAATAGTAGCTTTAAAAAGAGACCAAGGTCCAATAGAGCTATTCCTATTCCTAGAGATTCTGGGGTATTTTGGAGGAAAGACCGTCATTGTAGACAAGATGCTTTGTGACAATCCTGCCCCTTGCCCCCAAATTGAAAAATACAAAAAACAAAAAACCCAGCCTGCAAGTTGGAAAGTGCTGCAGAATCTACCGATTGGCACAAACCCCTCGATTCCCAGAGCTCTGCCAGCATTTAATGTTATTTATCGGTATATGAGAGGGCATTTAGACGTATCTCATAGTTTTATTGCAGTAGCTTTAAATTTTGCATACTGACATTTTAAATTGTTTTAAATGGTTTAAATTGTTCTCCGCTATGCATATCGAGATTTCATGTTGTGTTTTATCACCTGTGATCGTCTTTTCTATATTTACTTACTTACTTACTTACATATTTCTATGCCGCCCCCTTGCAGACAAGCCTTGGGGCGGCTCAACAGCAATAAACAAACAGATTCAGCAATTTCAATATTTAAAACTACTTAAAAAAAAGTATGAATTCTGACCTGACAAGGGGGTTTCAGCCATCGCAGGACATGAATACATAAATATCAACAATACAAATCCAAACTCATTTGAATCCCTTGCGGATTTCTCTGACCCTTGACTTGTTTCGAGCTGATCCACTCCTCGGCCTGTTCTGGCCCATTGTGGCTTGGATCAGGTGCAAGTCACTAGCCCGGCAGGTCGAGCCAGTGCCCTTTTGGGGCGAGTCCGGCTCAGGCGCTTTTGGTGGCTGCCATGCGCTACTTTTCTGTTCCCGGGCCCCGAAAGCTCATCAGAAAGTAGAAAGGACAGGCAGGCATGGGGACAAGATGCCATTCCACTGTGCCCAGTCATAGCATCCAGCCCTAAATTGTTTGTAACATAAAAAGGGGTACCGTGGATATCCCAGGTGTGAGAGAACTACCCATCTCAGCAGACTTAACAGTGCTGGTCTTCATGGTATGTTATTTAAGCTGCTTTTAAATTTATGTTTTAAAGTGTTTGTATTTGGATAAGAGATTATGGCATTTTATTGGATTGCTTCTCCAAACTGTTGCCCAGAGTGCGTCAGTGTAGGCATGAAATACCTATAGTACATCAATGAAAGCGATGATGGCAGCATGCGGAGACCTGTGGAGTCCCCAGCTGGGCCTTTGTCCTGCCAGACCAGCTGCCCCTGCTGGACTCATTGCCTCACTGGCTGCTCAGGTAAGTCTTATTCTACCCCAATCATGTCACGGAAAGTCAGTTTTTCATTGCACAGTGATCTGGAGAAAGACGGGGCAAAGGAAGCGACTTTTGCCGAACCTCCTCTTACAGCTAACCTGAAAGGCGAAAGCTTCTTGGATCAATTTGTCCCCGAAGACGAAGCCGGAACCAGCAGTGGTGTAGTTCAGGAATGTCTGAAAGGGAACAATGAGTGGAAAGAGCGAGTTTGGAGGGGACCTTCCCTGACCACGTCAAACAGGAGCCTGAGCGTCTCAGCAGAAATGTACACACAGTTAAACCTGGGGCATTTCTCATGGCTGACAGTCTGAGCAGCCTTGCTTCAGTTGTCCTAGTCCAGTCATTTGGAGCTAGCAATTCCCCCGTACCCGGTCCTCCCGCGATGGATGGCCTTTCCCCACTGCCGCTCGGAGACCTTTCCCTGGGACAACTCTATCCTTGGAAAGACCCACTGCTGCCTTACAGCCGACCAGGCTACTGGTCCATCCAGCCCGGCGCTTTTTGACTGGCAAATGGGTCTCCAGAGGTCCAGCTTGGGCCGTTCCCAGTCCTGTCTGGAGATAAACGTGGGACAACACAGGTGCTCAGCCCATACCTGAATCTGTGCACCGAGCCACTGGAAGGCCTGGAATCCCGGTTCCGTCCGGATGATGAGCACGCCGAGGACAAACTGCAAGCCAAGCCCCCAGAAGACGGCTCTCCAGGACACCTGCGAAGCCCCCAGAAGCACCGAGGGTGCTGCGTGAGTTCAGATCCCGGGGCCCTTTGCTCGGGGTCAAGGAGTCGGGCATTCCAGGGATGGCACAGTCCCCTTGAAAGTGTCTCCCCGCCCAGCCCCGTCCAAAGGCCAGCCGGACTGGCAGCTGCCCGAGTCCTCAAACCCGCTGCCCTGCTTGCAGGGGGACGTGGGGAGGGTGGCCCTGGGGCCCCTCGGACTCCTCGGCGGCTTGGCGTGCCTCGACCCCAGGATCCTTCTGGACAGGCTGTCTGCTCGGGCACTGGAGGCACGGCAAGCAGTGCTTCTGCTCCTACTTAATGGTCCATCCCAGAAGGCGGCACTGCAGGATGATGGGCTCTGCTTCAGTAGCTCTCCTACGGAAGAGCTGCTGGGCTTTCCTTTGGCTTTCATTCTATGTTATAGTGTGGCTTCCAACTAACAGAGCATGATGCCAAGGGTGGCCTTTAAGCAAACTTACATCTTCATCTTCATCACCTTTGTGTTATGTGGCGATGTTGGTGACCTGCGCAGAGGGCTTCAGCTGTTGGGCAGCACCTGCTCTGTCCGTCCGAGCGGGGCCTGCATGTTTACTGGGAAGGGCGTCCCCCGGGGCCCATGGGGCCCGCCCCCAGGAGAGCTCGCCCGCCGGACGCAGCCTTCACAGCCGGGCTGGGCAGAGGCGGGCGAGATGCTGCAGCCGGGCTGCCGCGCCGGCACTTACCGCCGCGTGGTGCTTGGAGCAGAGGAAGAGCATCACGACCAGCACCGCGAAGCCGCCCAGCGACACCAGCTGCTCCCGCCTCTGCGACATGTCCAGGGCCAGCCACGCCACCAGAGCGACCAGAGCGGCTGCGCAGAGGACCCTGGGGAGGAAAGGGGCCAGCCTGACTCCGCCGCCGCTCGCCCAGGTGCCCGTGGGATCGCTCGGGGGCCCAGTCGGGACTCGGCAGGATGTGGGCGACGGGCAGCAAGCGCCCCTGACCATCGGCCATGCTGGCTGGGACTGATGGGAACTGTCATCCAAAGCACCTGGGGGATGCCAGCTCTGGGAAGGCCACTAAGAGAGCGCCAGAAGGCCGGAGACCCCCAGGAATACCGAACTGCGTCACTTGCCTGGGAGGAATGCTCAGAGGTGCGTCACTGACCATATTCCCATTCAAGCGAGAGGAGGAGCAGCAGCCGTGCCTTGGCTCCCGCTCCGCTCGATTCCCTTTCGAGGGGGAAAGGCTCTCTGGCAGCACTGGACATGCGCCAAAGCAGGTCTCTAGGCTGGACGTTTGCCTCTCCCCTGCAGGCAAGCGCCTGGCCGGAGGAGCGGAACTCACAGAGCTGCAGCTCGAGTCTCGTGCACGGACAGGCAATGGAGGAGCCCCCAAATGTTCCGGACTACAGCTTCCATCTGCCACAGTTAGGAATACATGGTGGCCTGGGAAAGGAGCTGTGGTCGTTCAGGGAACGCTGGAGACCGATTGGCGGGGCTGAGTCTGCCCCAAGCCCCCGGCTTCCCTCGGCAGCCCCTGCTCTTGCCTCGGCTGACAATCCAGAGCCAGAAACCACGGTCTGAAGCGGGCTTGCAAACACTGATTTGTGCCAGCCATGGCTTGGCATGGTCTCTTGACTGGTAAACCAACAACCTTCCCTTTATCTCCAAAGGTCACTGAAGCCAGAGGAGACGGTGCTGAGCAGATGGGAAATAAACGTAGAAAAGCCACTCCAGAGTACAGCTCATTTGTGTGTCGGGAAGTTCGGCCCATGCTTTGTGTTCCGAACGATGGTGAGCGCGCAGGGGCTGGTTGTGAGGCCGGAACTGAGCCAGACAGAGGAGGGAGGAGAGCCAGCCTCCGTTGACAAACCGGGGTGAGATTCAGGAGCTGCTCACCAGCCTGGTCACGGACACCGAGAAACTCAGGTTGTCTGAGAGGAGCGTCTGCCTGCAGGGAGCCAGCCGCCCACAGCGTGGAGACGGCTCGTCTTGGCTGCGTGCGAAGGCCCTCGGATCCACGTGCCGCATCCTGTTAAGACTCACCATTTCAGCCACGGCCAGGCTTTCCGGAAGCACTTCCCGCAGGGGCTCAACATCCGGACAATCTTGGCACCCCACCATCGCTTTACCAGGCTGTAGGCCATGAGGCCGACGGCCAAGCCGGTTAAAACGACCAACGCCAACGCTCGGTCGAAGTTCAGCCAACAGGCCGCGATGAAGTAGGCCACGTAGCCTGGGAGGGGAGAGGGGAGCAAAGGAGGCGTCAGCCGCATGGCGGATCTGGCCCCCTGTCAGCAGCCCCTGCGATCCAGGCTCAGGCCCATGGTTAGGAATGGGGCACCAGTCTGGGGCACTTCCCATCGCAAAAGCCTCTTGGCGTCGGCGTCTCACCTGCGTACAAGATGCCCAAGAAGATCCTCCGGAGCAGCTTGGCATGAGCGCTGCAAAAGCCCTTCGCCTTCGAAAAAGGCCGGGTCACTTTCTCAATCCTGAGCAGAAAAGGAGGCAGGAAAACGGAGATTTAAAATGCGCTCGCGGCAGTGCAGGGACCCAGATGTGCAGGCGGAAGAAGGTCCCCTCTGGCTGTGCACGGCTGGCCCCTCCCCGTGCTTCCAGCGCATCTGTTGCGACTCTCCTGATGGTTTGGCCGAAGGGTGTTTTAGCCAGCAAACCTCATGCCGACGACGTCCACGATTCTCTCCCCATTGGCCATGTCTAGCCAGAGACCAAAATGCCTCCAGAGCCACAGATCCCTCCCCGCATGGCTTTGCAGTGTGCTGAGAAGGCTGGCCTGGTTCTCCGTCAAGCCAGCCATGGGGATGGAGGGTCAGACGAGCCCCGTCCCTTCCAGCTCTGCCACAGGTGGGGAAGGCGGGGAACACGGACAGGTGTGTCCCCCCTGCACACATTCCTTGATCATAACTTTCCAGTACCTCCTGAATCGAGCATTGGGCGCATTGCCTTCCTCCTCGGACTTCGGAGGCTGCCGGTGCGCTGCGGTCTCGGGATTTCCTTCGGGTTCCTGTCAGAGGCACAGTCATGGTGTTGCCTTCAGAGAGGCGGGGAAGGCATGGAGCACATGCGAGATGAGCGGGGAGCCTTACCGTGAGCTCGAGGGCAGGGTTGTCCACGCCTCCGGCACCGTGTCCCAGGGAAATCTTGTGGTCTCCCATCTCTCCGGCGCTCTGGGGCCGGTCCACGAACTCTGGAGGGGACTGGCGAGCAGAGACGCAGTGAGCGTGGGAAACCGCGAGGGACCCCAGCCCGGGAATCTAAAGGAGCACCCCGATAGCTTTCCTCTCTCTCGCTCCGCCTTGCCAGTTCTGCATTTGAGGGCAGGCATATCGGGCCACAGAGTGAGAGCTGGACAGAGACTCTGCAAGTGAATGTATTCACACGAGGCAGTGTGTCTCAGTGGTTAGTGCTGGACTGGGTCTTGTGAGATCTGGGTTCTAGTTCCCACTCGCCATGAAGATCACCGGGGGCCTTCAGTCAGTCACGGACTTCTAGCCTGACCTTCCTCACAGGATTGTTGTGGGGATAAACAGAGTGGAATGGGAGGATATAAGCCCCCTTGGGTTCCTTTCAGGGGAATACGGGCGGGACCTAAATATAATGCAGCACAAACAATAATAGTGCAGGTAAATTCGTTAATTACTAATTAATTGTCTTTTGGCCAAACTTGTAACCTCCAACTTCGAAAGCTTCAAAACAGTGTGAAAACTTCAGAACTACAAGCAAGAGAATATCTTACAAATGAGGCATGGAGCAGTAGATTTTCATGACTAAAAAGCAGTTGGGATCAAATATGTTTTAACAACCCACCTAAAGCCAGCCCGAGTTCCCTTGGGAGGAAGTTCAACAGGTGGGGTGCAAGCACAGAGAAGACCCTGCTCTGAATGTCCACACTACCGTGCTGGCTGGACCAAACAGGCATCGCCAGCTGCCAGAGCCTTTGAGCGCTGCCCCTCCATGGAAGGAGATCTCCCATCGTGGCCATCAGCCTCAGGATGCCCAGTCCGGGCACAGAAATGCACCGGAGGGTCTTTGCTCTCTGCGCTCCTCTGCTGGTCCAACGTATCGGCCCCCTTCCCCAGCCCCTCGCCTCTTCCTTGGCAGCCGCGCAGTCAGGCCTCGTTTTCCTCCCAAAGGCTCTCCCACGATTCAGCCCCACAACTCACGGCAGCTCCGTCCGGCTCCCCGAGAGATGCAGGTGTCTCCTTCCCGTCTCTAATCTGAGCTCAGGCCAGGCATCAGATCAGTTATCGATTAACAGCACGGTCCAAAGAACTGGAGGCCGAACCCCTAATCCAGCCAAGTCCCAGCTCCTCCCCACACGCACACCTGGGGACACACTCCACCTGTCCAGGCCCCGGCAGGTTAATCTTTGCACCCAGCCTTTGTTCCACAGCCAGGCCTGAAGCAAGATCAAAATGGATCCAGTGAACCTGTCCGGGAAAGGGAGATGGGTCTTGGGCACAGGTGGGCAAGATCCCCGACGGGGGCAGCTGTGCACTTCTGCCGGGGCCCAGCCACAGGGGTGCCACGGAGAGAGGGGCATGCTTCCTTTTGACGAGACTCTGCCCACGTTGGCGGTTGGTGTTTAAGCCACACAGGGGAGCACTGAGAAAGCAGGGAGCAGGGACCGGCAGAAGTTCTGAAGCACAAGAAAATGAGGCTGGCCGGAAGGCCGGCCGATTTGATCTACATGTTTAGATTGCCCTTCCATTAAGACAATTACGGGATGGTTTGCAGGGCTCTGAAACCACAGGAAGATGGGGTTAAACAGCATGAAGCTTAGGATGAGGAGCTGGGGAGCGGTTAGGAAGAAAACAAAGGGCCAGGTGAAGTTTCAAGCAGGAGGAGATGAGGAATTTGGAGGAGGGGAGGAGAGAGAATTCGGGAATTAATACCTTGTGCAAGAATGTGAGAGGGCAGCTGGCTTTCCTAGGCAAAAGATATGACCGGCCGCGCTGCACAAGCACAACGGTGAACTCCGTGCTGGCTCTCCCACGAAGAAAGGTGTACCAAAGCGGGCAGGTGTGTTGTGCGGAGCAGTGAGGGCAGATCGCTTAGCGGGAGCGGGACTTCCTTCGCCCATGCTCCGTGACGCTCTCCCCGCGTCCGTCCATCTGGGGAGGTCACTGTGAGATGGGCTCTCCGGCACGCTGGCAGCGATGGACTGATGCCAGCCATTGCTTTGTGATTCTTGTGCCAGAGGAAGAAAATGATCCGCCGTGTGCTGTGAAAGGTGGAAAACAGGTAACACCAGGAAACGCTGTTTCATTTGTTCGTTCGTTCATTTTATTTATTTATTGAGTGTATAACCCGACAGCCACACACGGCTCCCAGAACAGTTTACAGCACGGTGCGTGGCACTGATGCTGACAGAAGCTGATGGAGAGAGAGTAGGAAGGCTTGTGCGTGCAACTCTTCCAGAGGTGCTAAATCTGCATGAGATCGTAACATTCCTGTAAGAATCTACCTGTGAGTGACGGCCCAACAGGAACGAGTGTCCTCTCCACAGCTCCCTCGCTGCAACCTTGTCCGCAGAAGAGTTATGAAGGCAGCGGCTGTGCCTTGGAGGGCCGGCGGGACCCTCCGCCTGCAGAGGCCATCCAGCCGCCCGCATCCCTTGAGCAGCCGGTCTCACCACTAAACGTGCTGCCATGGACTCAGAAGCAAGAGATGGTCTGGGTGGTGGGACCAGCGGTGGTCAGGGGATACAAGAGCCGGGTCCGTCTTCTCTCGCCGCCTGCCCTGTGTCTGCTTCGCTCTGCTTCACCACACCTGAATGTGTGACTTAAAAAAAAAAAAGCAAATTCTGCCATTCGAAGAAGTTGTGCAGTTTAACAGTCTCTGAACTTGGAAACTCTGGTTGAGATCTGCATTTTTTTCCAGATAGCTGCACTATAAAGGCAGAAGGAAAAGATATTAAAAAATAAAATGAATTTTAAACTCAATTAAATGGAAGTCGACATTACCCAGAAAGCCAGACCAGCGGCAGCCTCCATCCGGTGCCTGGTTCAGCTTTTGGCCTCAGCTTGAGCTTGAGACTAGTGCCTGGACGGCTAATCACCAATTACAGGCTTGCTGAATCTCCAACCTGCAGCCACGAAGCACTGCTCAGCACTGCTGCGCAAGGAAAGCCGGTGCCATCTGCGGGCCACTGCTGTCTCCAAGGAAGGAGCCCCGGACGGCGGGGAGCCTCTGGAGCGCGGCAGCCACGGACGGGCTGGTGCAGAAGTGAGAGCCAGACGCGGGCGGAGGTGGGATCCCGCGGCTGCCCAGACGATGCCCGGAGGCCGGACTGCGCGCTTCCTGGGAAGGATCACGCCTTTGACATGTTCATTCTGAGGCTGAGTTTGACTTTAGCTTTAAGTCTCTTTTATACTGCGGTTTTAAACCCGTACAGCGCATTTTGTGCGCTGTTCAACGGTTTTCATTGCTGTGCATCACCCAGGGCACATCAGCTCTTGGGGTGTATAGAAATAGAATGCATAAAATAATTTTAAAAAAATAAAGATTGCTGGGCCTCTGTGCGAACAATAGGCAAATCTAGCCTAGCCTGGCTCAAGTGCACCCCAACTATGCTATTAAGAGCCTGGAAGGAGGGGACAAAAAGACGCCTGCACTCTGCTTTCGCTGCAAAGGAAAGTGTCTCCTTAAACTGGGCGGCAAAGGCTTCTTTGCCTCAGTGTTCCCTAAAATGAAGGCTGGAAGCGGCGACGGGGCGACCCCCGCAGCGCCCGTCACGGGGGACCAAGCAGCGCGCCCGGCCAGCGCGCGCCACGCGGGACTATTTCGGCGCACGCTGCGAGCGCTCGGTATCCCTCCGCCTCCTCGCGCAGCGGTCCAGGCCGCGCTCGACATTCCGAGGGAGGCTGAGCGACCTCCTTTCTTCAAGAAGGGGGTCTCAGTGCGCCTGCGCAGTCGGCTTGCGGCGAGGAAAAGTCACCTTAGAGCTTGCACAGTGACAGAGGGACACACTGCCTGGAGATTTAGGTCTTAGGCTGCAATCTAAGGCATGCTTAGACAGAAAACAGAAAGGCTTACGACTCTCGGCATGGGACTTTTTTCTACCGACAAAGGGATAGGGTTGCTCCTAAAAGAAGGAGTGTGAGCATGAAAAGCAAGCAAGCAAGCGAACGAGAATCTGCATGGTATTTACAAGCGCGAATTGTCAAACTAAAACACAATTGCAATTACAATCGATAGTTTGTGAAAACGCGCATGCGCACTCTGGCAGCTCCGTTCCTCATTAAAGCGCACGCGTGGAAAGCGCTCAAAGGCAGAACCTATCACAGCTCGAAGAAAGGTGACGTCAGCAACTGTAAGCGTGAAGAGGGCAGCTGCCGAGCCAGTTTTCTAGAGCCCGATAGCTCGCCGTGATCGTATAGTGGTTAGTACTCTGCGTTGTGGCCGCAGCAACCTCGGTTCGAATCCGAGTCACGGCAAGAAGGGGTTGAATTTTTTAAATTTTTGGTATTGCGATTATTGTTAATATTTTGCTGTACTGAAGCAACGCGTCCAAAATGCAGCACCAGAATAGGTCGGTCATTCGGGAAAACATCTTGCCTGGGACAAAAGCAACAGCCTACGATGTCTGGGGCTGGGTCGCTTGAGTTTGTTCCGGTTTCCAACATGCCCCGGCCCAGGTGAGCAGAGCAAGTGGCAGGGACTGGTTTTCCCGAACGTATTGTTTATTTATTTATTTTTCGATTTATATATCCCTGCCTTTTTCCTACAAAGGGCTCCAGGCAGCTTACACCATTCTCCTCCTCCATCTTATCCGCACAACAACAACCCCGTGAGGCAGGCTGGGCTGAGCGTCTGTGGCTGGCCCAAGATCACCCAGTGGGCTCCACGGCTGAGCGGGGACTCGAACCCAGGTCGTCTGAGTCCCGGTCCCGTGCTCTAACCACTACACCACACTGGCGCTCTCATCATATTATGAGGGAAATTATATCATTGCCCTCATGTTGCTCTTCCCCCTTGAGGCCGGTGGATCCCGGCGCACGCCGCTTTCTGTCTAACCTTGAGCCCGTCCACCCCTGGGGGGAATATGCTCCCCTCGCGCATTTCCTTCTGCTTGCAGGCTGCCTTCATCAGGCGAAGCTGCACGCATCCCAACAGGCGAAGCTGGCGGGTGCCGCCACCGGATGGGCCTGCGGCGCAGGGGGGGCCCCTGCCGGCGATCCACCCCCCGCGGGGACCGGCGGCCCGGAGCTCCCCGGCGCGGCCTCTGCCCTTCCCGCCGGCCGGGCAAGGGGTCGCAGCGCGGGCGGAGGGCGCGCCGCCGGGGCCGCCGTGTCCCGGGCGGAAGGGCCGCGGGCGAGGCGGGGCGCCCACGCGAGGGGCCCGGCCCGGCCGCCGTGTGCATGCGTGCGCGCGTGTCTCGCCGAGGCTGCGCGCCGCGCCACAGCGCCGGCCTGCGAGGAGCGCGGCGGCGGCGGCGGCGGCGGCGGCGAGGCGGGGGCCGGCAGGGGGAAGGAGGGGCGGGAGGGAGGCCGGGCGGCGGATGGGCGGGCACAGCAGCGGCTCTGCGCCGGCCGGCTCAGCCCGGCAGGCAGGCGAGCCGGCAGGCGGCCCCGCCGCGGCGCCCCCGCCCGGCCGCCGGCCCAGGCCGCGCCCGGCCCCGCGCAGCATGGCGCGCTGGCTGCGCGACCGCCTGCTCTTCCGCAGCGCCAAGCCCGCGCCGCCGCTCCCGGACTACATGGCGGGCCCGGAGCAGCCCGACCTGCTGGCCGCCTACCGGCTGCAGCGGGAGCGCGACTTCGAGGACCCCTACGCGGGGGGCGCCGCCGCCGCCGCCCCCGAGGACGGCGCCCGCCGCTGCAGGTCGCCCCGGCGGCGCCTCATCCGCGTCGAGGCGGCGGAGCCGGCGCCCCCGCCCGCCGGCCAGCCGCAGCCGCAGCCGGAGCAGGGGCAGGAGCAGGGCGGCCCGGCCCCGGCCGCGTCCTCGGCCTCGGCCTCGGTGGGCACCGTCGCGGGCGGGGCGCGCTGCCTTCCCCGGAGCAGCCGCGGGGAGCGGGCGCGGCAGGTCCGGGCAGCCGTTGCGCACGGGCCCCCGCCCGCGTTCCTGGGGAGCCCCCCCAGCAAGCGCGCAACGCCCGGGCCGCGCGGCGCGCGCGCGCGCTCACCTGCGCAGGTGCGCCGCGGGACCTTTGCGCGCCGGTGCCGCCGGGCTCGCAGCCCCCCGCCAGCGGGAGGCGCGGCGCCTGCGCGGGGCCCTCGCGCGCCTGGCGGCCTGGCCCGCGGGGACGGACGGGCTCTGGCGCAGCACTGCCGCCTCGCGGGGCAGCCATGGCGAAGGCGCGGGGTCGCGGGGGGTGCGTCGCCCCCGCTCCTTGGCGCTTCGGTTTGCCCGAGGAATCGTGCTTCAGTGTGGACTGAGTTCTTCTGGCCTGAGCTCCGGAGCGGGCGATGCTCTTTTTCCAGATGTCTGGAATGTGTCCCTTGATTGTGGTCGTATTTGGCTATTGCTTTTTCCCAGGCATTTGATCTTTGCATAGAAATGCCACGGACTGTACTTCTGGCGTCTCGGAGGCTTGTGCGGCTTCTGTTTACAATCCCGCAGAATCCCCAGCCACATCCCTCTTTTCCGAGCACGTACAGGACTGGGAAGCGCTGGGAGCTGTGGGACTTTTTTCTGCCTTAACACGTATAGGATGGTATACTTGGCTTCACCAGTTTAACGACCCAGCTTATATATGGGAATAAGGCTTATGGGTGTGGAAGGGCCTCCCCGGGAGGTGGCTGAGGCCCCGTCGGGGCGGGTGCTCAAGGATGAGCTGGACATGCGCATGGTGGGCACGTCGTGAGCGGAGCCTGCTGGAGCCGGGGGTCAGACTGGATGGCCCGGGAGGCCCCTTCTGACTCGCTCTTTCTATGTTTCTGTGTTTCTGTATTGGTTTTGTGCTGCACTTTACACGTGTGTGTGTGAACCACTTAAGACACTGTCTAGGGCAGTGATGGCGAACCTTTTAGAGGCCGAGTGCCCAAACCGCAACCCAAAACCCACTTCTTTATCGCAAAGTGCCAACACTGCAATAAAACCTGAAAACTGAGCTTTTAGTTTAGAAAAAACAACTCCCAGCCAGTCCAAGCAAATACATCTCCTTGGCAGCGCACTAACCGGCCATGCGAAAGCTCGGATGGGTCCTGACTAATAAGCTGTGGCTAGTGATGTCATAGCCTGGCGCCACTACTCCATTCTGAGCATGTGCATGGCTCCTATGTGCACAGTTATCCGATGCTCGGCTGCTGGGCTGTTGCTGGGGTGATGCTAGGGTGACTTGGCTTGCGTGCCGACAGAGAAGGCTCTGCGTGCCTGCTGTGGCACATGTGCCATAGGTTCGCCACCACTGGCCTAACTCTGCCCTGGTGCACTCCCCTAACCCTAATATAGGGATAAAGTTCCATTGAAAAGAAGGAGATTTTGAAAAAGCCTTCCTTAAGGAGCTTTTTCTGCACAGCTCAACATTTCTGCCCATTTGTAACACATTCCAACCATCAGAATCATACCAGGACACCTTGTTTTTCTAACCCTAACCCTACCCTGGTGCACACCCCTAACCCTAATACAGGGGTAAAGCTCCATTGAAAAGAGGGGGATTTTGAAAAAGCCTTGCTTGAGTAGCAAAATCATACCAGGTTTTTGTCTCCATCTTGGCGCTCCTGCTATTGTCACATCCTCTCCATTTCAGCTGATGCTTCTGGATGACTATGCTGATCCGTTTGACACCACACAAGAAGCTAACGGTCAAACAGGGGAGCTGGAAAGGGAGAAAAGTGAAGGCTACATAGAACCGTATGAAGCACAGAGGTTGCTGGCTGGTGAGGCACCGAACTGATCCATTCTTGTGGGACCTTCTGAAGGCCTGGCATAGAAAACTTTGAAATACGGGGCGCAATGAGGCAGTGAAGTATTTTCCTGTTGGATAACTTAGTGCCCATTGGGTCTGTCTGAGCAGTTATTTTCTTGCCTTATTGGGCATCTCCCCATGTTTTACATTTGGATTTGGGACACTTACATATCAACAAACCAAGGACGAGGAGACTCTAGGGCTCTGGAGGACTCCACCCAGCCACCGTGTCCTCTGCCGCCCCCTCCTCCTATTGCCCTCAGTCCTTCCCAGCGTCAGGGTCTTCTCCAGCGAGTCCTTCCTTCTTATTAGGGGGGCAAAGTATTTGAGCTTCAGCTTCAGTGTCTGGCCTTCTAAAGCGCTGTCAGGGCTGAAGTCCTTTGAGAGGACTGGCTCTTTGCAGTCCAAGGGACTCCCAGGAAGGCCCTCTGGCTTAGGGCAGCTTGTCTCTCACGTGAGCCTGTCCAGATTGTAAGATATCTGGGGCCGGCCCTCCTCCCAGGGCCCACTGCATGGCTGCTGCGAGAGGCCGGGCTGGCCCCCTCCGCCTGCTGGCAGGCCGGCCTTGTTTTATTCCGCAGGCCGATGGCTTAGCACCCTCTTTCTTCTGCTCATGTTGCTGTGCGCTTGGTGTGCTCGCTCGTCTGCTTCGTGCCACGCTGCTCTGTGCCTGCCACTGTCGTGGTGGAGTCGCGAGGTGCCGTCGAGCCACTCAATGCCAGAGGAGCCCTGACGCTTGCTTTCTCTGCCACTAGAGATTCAGAAGAAGGGCTCCAAGGAAGGGCCGCCGGTGGGCGCCACACCTCTGCACTTGTACGACGACGTTCCCTACGAAGCCCCTGAGGAGGGAGCAGAGCCAGAGGGCTGCTGCCCCCCCGGCGCCCGCTGCCGCTACTCCTGGCTGCCCGAGGACGACGAGCGGCCTTCGGAGGAGTACGACCAGCCCTGGGAGTGGAAGAAGGAGCGCATTTCCCGGGTCTTTGCAGGTAAGCAGCTGGAGGCGTCTCCGGCAAAGGGGTGCATGCGATTAGATCTGCACAGACGGCCGACTCTGCTTTTTTAACTCTCTTGAGAGCCCGGCAACGTG
This sequence comes from Varanus salvator macromaculatus, assembly GCA_023646645.1. Lineage (NCBI taxonomy): Eukaryota > Metazoa > Chordata > Lepidosauria > Squamata > Varanidae > Varanus > Varanus salvator. Next base: position 640,166 of record JAIXND010000786.1, read on the forward strand.
CGATCCAAAAGAACAGGGGTGGCTCTCTTGACATTTTTGTGCAGTGGGGAGGGGAGGCTGACAAATGGATCCCGCTGGTCCCTGGGAAGCAGGTACCGGGCCCCCGCCCACCCGCCCGCCGTTCTCGGGCTGCTTGTCCCACCCGCCGCCCTGCCTCTGGCCCTCCGCGCTGCTCTCCTGTACCTGTCCAGCTCCCCGCAGAATCCTCTCCTCTTTCCTGATGTTCCGTCCAGTGGAGATCGAGGGGATCAAGGACTTGCCATGGCCCCCGCCGGTCGGCCAGCTGGAGAGCTCTGCCAGCCGTGGGGATGCCGAGGGGCCTCTCGCTCTCCAGGGCAGCGGCGTCAGAGGCTTGCCTGCCAACAGCCCACCAAGCCTCCGGAACAGCAGTGCTGGCCCCCCGGATGCCACAGCTCCATCCAGCCCCCCGGAAGCCGGTGGTGGGTACCTTCAAAGCAGGGTTTGGAGGGGAAATATCTTTATTGCTGGAGAATCTAGGCATTCGTATTGTGGCAACTGCGCCATGAATTGCAAGGCGTCGTAGGCTCCTGAAGGCTCTGCTATGGTCTTATTTTTAAAGCTGAAGCTTCTAGTCCTTATGATTGTAATGGAATGCCTGAAAATGGGAGCAACCCTTGCGTAAAGACAGAGGGTTACACATCACGTGCGGTTCTTTTAACAGTTGTACTGCATTTTTAAATGGGAAGCAACCATGGTTTTTCGCTGCACCAAGGAACCGAAGGGACTTTTAACCTTTGAGCAGCTTTTTGCCTGCTCAAAATTCCCCATAATTTCACCCCCTTTGGAAGAAATGCAGGGGTGGCAATGTGTCGTTTCAGGCAAATCGGTAAATGTTGAAGCAGTCCCTCCATCTCCTCCTCGGAAGCAATCCTGGAAATACTTGGAATGTGTAGTTTAGTCCTGGAAAACTAGGAGGAGTTTAGGGTGCGGCTTCCATTAATTGGGGGCAGATCTCTTTATTGCCAGAAGCTTCCTGCACTGCATTACAGACCTTTATTCAAAAGAATTGTGTGCAGTGAGATTGCAGCTTAATAACACGCTTCTTCGCACGTTCACTTTGACTCGAGTCCCAACGTGGCCGCAGTTGCTTTCCCCTGACACCTTTTATTCTTTCGCATTATGGCCTGATCTTTCAGGAATCCACCCCCCACCCCAAAGGGAGAAGAACATATTTTAAATTAAATTTACAACCAGAAAAAGAAGATCAAAATTTCATAAAAACATGTCCCTTTGCCTACAGGAGATCCCTGGTCCAATTCCTGGTAGGGCTGGAAGGAAGCCAAGGTCCGTATCTTGTAAGGTGCAGGGCAGAACAAGGTCACGTCTTCTCGGGGGTTCGTTCTGTGCTGTCTTCAGTGGGCTGCACAAAGTTAACAGTTGGTCCCACGTCCAGTTCACGCCAAGCGATGCATTTGGGGACATGACAAGCCACTGGCGACACTCCTAAAACTGTATCATTTACCTGTTTGCAGGTAAACAGTGGGGTATCAAATATATATATTCAGATGGCAAAGCACTTGTAATTGGAAATTTATAACTCCCAATCAGTGTATCATTATTACAATATATTTATGCTCTGCCTTTCTTCTCTTGCAAGGAACCCAAAGCATCTTACAAAGCTCTGCTCCTCTCCATCTTATCCTCATGACAACAACCCGGTGAGGTAGGCTAGGTTGAGAGCCCGCGACTTGCCCGGTGTCGCCAGTGGGCTCCGTGGCTGAGTGGGGACTCGAATCCGGATCTCTTGGGTCCCTGTGCAGCCATCGAGCTTTACTCCACACTTTGCCAAGTACCTGGGACTCCGTGTAAGTCGCCCGTCATTTCCGTACCGCAATTGACAGCTCAGGGTTCTGGCGGACCTTTCTCCCGCCGGATAGATTGTGTGGCTTGCTCCCACCCTCCTGTCCATACCTTCTGCGTCTCCGCCACGTGCTCCCCGTTTCACCCAAGTCTTTCTACCCCAAGGCACAGAAGCGGCGGACCTCCAGCTGCCGTCCTGCTCGGAGAAGAGCGGCAGCCCGTGCTGGCTGAGCATGGAGCATGGGCTGGCCTTCGGGGAGCGTGTCAATCCCAGCCTGCCACTGGAGAGCCAGGCGTGAGTGTCGGGGGGGGGCGGGGGGGGTCTCGCTGGGGCCGCCTCGACGGGCCTCCGCCATGCCGCTTGCCCTCTCCAGCTTGGCAGCGCACGGCAGATGCCACCAGCCGGCCTCACATGTAGTTACTTAAAATCTTATTATTCTGATATTTGCCCCCCCCCCCGCAAAAAAGATGCTCAGAGTGGGCTACAGAATGTTTTTTAAAGCCCATCATTAGCCTTACAATTTGACAGGCACAGCAAAATAGGTGTCCTTGCTACGCGAAGCCCAGTGCAAGAGCTGCGTACGGAAATTGGTGACGGAGTCATCATCTCGGTTTCGCCTTTAATATCTACAGAGGGAACCTTCTTTCCCATTGAGCCCTAAACATGGAATTAAACCCAACAAACTCTGGAGGAGCCCCTTTGGCTGAAACCTCCACCCCCCCCCCCCGCCAAGGTCGTGCCCAGCCCTTCTTGCAGAAGCGTCCCGCCTGGGGGCATGGATGCAGGGGCCAGTATCATTCTAATGGGACGACTGTCCCGCCTCCCCGGCTGAAAGGCCCCAAAGTGGCCCGTGCAGCCCCCCCACCCAGGCTTTCCTGCCTCCCTAGGTGGTATCATGGGCGCCTGAGCCGGGTGGATGCGGAGGGGCTGCTGCGGCTCTGCAGAGAAGCCAGCTACCTGGTGCGGAACAGCGAGAGCACCCACGACGCCTTCTCGCTCTCCCTCCGGTGAGTGCGGGCGAGCGGGCGAGGCAGTTCTGGGCGCCCTGGGCCCTTGGGCTGAGCAGGACGCCCCCGCCCGCCCCCAGGGATGAGGACACAGGGCGTGGCGGGGGGATGGGCAGCCCCGCTGGGAACTGCACGAGGTCTTCACCGTGCCCCGATTCCCTCCCGTAGGAGCAGCCAGGGCTTCCTCCACATGCAGCTGCTGCAGACGGAGGACCACAAGTTCGTCCTGGGCCAACACAGCCCCCCGTTCGACAACGTCCCCCAGGTCATCCACCACTACGCCAAGCACCGGCTGCCCATCCAGGGCGCGGAGCACATTACCTTGCTGTACCCGGTCGCCACGCAGCCGTCCCCCTGCCTCGTGGCGGAGCAGTGACCCCGCGGGGAGGACCGCCCGCCTGGCAGCACGCCTGAGCGTGGCGGGGGGGACCGGGGCGTTTGGGGGCCCGGAAGGAGGGTCAGAGCGTGGGGCACAGCTCGACCCTCTTGCGTGCTGGGTGCCGTCCGGGTGCCAGCGATCCCCTCGAAAGCCGGAGGGGCCTCGTTCTCGGCTTGGGGGCCTGGGGTCGCAAAGCCACGTGGTCCTTGGGGCGTGTGCTCTTCTCCAGCAGGGGCTCATTCGGGGCCGGTTCCCGCCGGCACGTTTCATCTGTGGATCGCGACACGTGTGACGCGATGCACGTGTTCAGTCCGGGAAGCGTCATCTTCTGGTCGCATCGTATTCTTCCACGGACACAGTTTTTGGATTGGATGGAGGGCTGCCAAGGCAGGTGCTACCGAAGAGGGGACTTGTGGGCCGGCGAGCCAGCCACGGACCCGCTCTCAGTTTCTCCGCTTGCTGGGGAACTGTTACTTCCCACCTGGCTACTTTTCCAGTTTCTTCTCTGCTCCCTCTTCGCTCCACCTCTGTTGCAACTTCACACCTGGCCAAGTGGGGCTGATGGTCTCCTCAGAGCTGGTTTAACAAGCTGCGGGTGTCGGGTGGGGCGGCTTTTGTGCAAGTGGGTGGGTTGGACCGGCTGCCGCGCACCGGGATGCACGCTTCACCTTGACTGTGGGAGCAGCTCCGGCAAACCCCGGCCGTGTTTCTCTGGCGTGCAAGCGGACGGTGGAGTCCTGAAGGCTGGTGCCTGCCCACCCTCTCGCTGCTGAGCTTTGGGAAGCAGGCAGACCCCAGAGCACCCGTCAGCCCCTGCCCAGGCAAAGGCTCAGTGGACCCCAGAGGCAAAGCATAAGTAGAGGTGCTCATATGAAAGGTGGCAGGACCATTCCTCTGGGCTCAGTCGGAGAGAGCACCTGCTTGGCCTGCCAGTCTCGGGCGTCTTGTCCCAAGCAGTCGATGTGGAAGGCCGGGGAACACCAGCGGCCACTGCGGCTGGAGCCGACCCTTCCATTCCTGGGCTGGATGGACCAAGCGCCTGCCCTCTCGTAAGGCAGTTTCCTGTGTGAAGATGGGAGCATTTGCATGTGTCGGGCGCCTCGTTACGAAATTACCGGGATGCGTTGTGGAACCACGATTTGCTATGGGTTGGGTCGTCTTTGATTTCTGGCTTCCTCGAGCGAAAGCAAAATAAATAAATGGAATGCCGTGATTGCTGCTATTTTTATTTCTTTACACTAATGTTCATGCTTTTTATGTAACAAGGTTAGATGGGTGGAAAAAAGAAAGGCACATCTAGACTGAAAGGATTCCAACAACTTCTAGAATTCTCTAGCTAGCAAATCTGGGAGTTGTTGGCCATTTTTGTGTGCTAAAAGTCATTTCACAACACAAAAGAGCTCTTCCTGTGTTGTTACGTTGCCAGGTGCTGTTCAGTTAGATTCTAATGTGCAGCTACATTAGAAAATAATGCCACCGTTCTATTTTTCCCCAGTACACATTATCTGTGGATTTCGCTTTTTTTCCTAGGTATACTCCCCCAGTGCGTATCCATTCCTGCTGTTTCGAAGCATCAATGCACTAAGATTGGATGAGCCTCTTTCCAGTTTCTAGCCCATACTATTTTATCTGCCAGTAACAAATGTATAATCAATGACGTTTTAAGATTTGTTATAGCAAATTCAATTACATTAAAAAGAACCAATAAAGGAGGCAAGTGCCCATTAAAATCCAGTATCTGTGAAATAATACTAGCCATTTGTAGCTGATAACTCTGGGCACTTGTACATACCCACCCTCTGGAGGGAAAATGACCCTGTCCAGCCATCCATTTCCGGCATGTAATCCTATTAGCTGAATGCACCCCATTTGGCCTGCCAGGGGTCAAATACCGATGCAAAATCAACGTGTATCTCCACATCCCTCCTTGTCAGTAGTCAACAAGCTCCTCCGGGGTCTATCTTGCGGTCTCCCACTGCAACCGCCGAGACGGCAGACCGTGCTTCATTTGTGTGGCTGTCGAGCGCGAGCGAGGGGCCTGCTGGGGACTAACCGGTGAGCCACGCAGCCTTCATTGCCTGCCGAAAGAGGCCACCCCGTCCTTTGCAGGGCCTGTGGGGAGGGGAAGGGTCAGATTCTTCGCTGCCATGGGGATTAATTGGTCAGGATGCAACAAGGCGTTGGGCTCTGCATTATAGGGTGTGGGGCTTCTGCGGCTTGGTTGCTTGGCTACAGATTTAGGCGAAAGATGCCGAACAGGTGAACAGCGGACCCTTTTCCGGGCCACGTGCCACCAGCATGTGGTGGGCTCCCCACCTGGCCTCCCTGGCCCCTGCTCAGCAGCTTCTCATGCACCTTGGCACCTGTATGGAGGCAGACGCTTGCTGCCGCTCACCCGTCCACGTCTGAGGCCTCGGCACGCCTCGTGCAGACTTCTGCCGTGGGGAAATCATTCTCCGCAGTGGCCGGTGCCAACGAGACTTTAGTCGCTGAGGAGTAAGAGGGTGAGGCGTGGGGAGCCTGCAGGGCTGCTGAAGTACCAAACCCCCTTCTTAAACGGGGAAGGTGGCAAGTCAGCAGCCCAGTGCAGCCCCAGAGCTGTGAATCTGCCGAGAAACGGGGAGCTGGGAGCTTGGGGGCTGCATGCAGGAGCTGCAGGATGCTGGCTGGGGCCTCTTGACGCTACTGGCGTGCTAGAGAAGGGCTTGCCGGACAGCCGGGGGTCCTGTGAGGAGCTGGGGGGCCCGGCAACATTTGTGTCACCGTGTCTGCTGGTGGCCCCGATGCGTCCTTGGAGGCCCTCTGCGTGTGGCCCGTCCAGCTCCTCCGGGAGGCAGCCTCGGGACGGGGAGCCTGCCGTGCGGCTCTCCCGGAAGGCCCCAGCCTGGGGGAAACTGGTAGCCGCTCCTCGTCTTCTGGCCACCTGGACATTTGGCACGCTGGCACAGGCGCCCTCGCTCGCCGTGCGCTCTGCGTTCTTCCCCGATGCTGTAGGCACGCGGGGGCCGGCATGGGAAGTTCCCATTGACACATCCCTCGAGCAGAGCCCCGCCAGTACCTGTCACGACTCGGCAGCCCATCCGTTGCTATGCGGGGGCTGTGGAACAGCTGCTCGGTGCTTGGAAGCCTGTTGCGGCTGCTGGCAAACAGAGGAACGCTTTCAGAAGTGAGTCCTGCGGCTCGCAGGCAGAGGGGCGGCTGACACAGGCAGACGAAAATCTCCCTCTTCCCCGCTCCCGCCTCCGGTTGTGCGAGAACATGTTCCTAAAAGCTTCAGAGCGCAGGGATCTTTCCTGGCTCTCGTGGAACGTTGCAAGATGCCTTGGTGACAACAAGGACTGTCACGCCATTAAAGCCTTCGCCTATCTACCTATCACATTTTTAGACTGCCCGATAGCGGAAGCTTTTCGGGCAGCTCACAACAATGCAAAACATAAAATTCCATATAAAATCAGGAATAAAAATGTCAGTGTTTAAGACTATAGTGTAAAATAAAAGTGAGAACTAGAGCAAAGGCTGGAATAAAAGAGCTGCAATCCTCGTTTCCCTGGCAATGCAGGTCTTTTCTGTCCGGACATGCACAGCGTTGTGCCTTGCATTAATCTCCATATAGAAACCATCTGTCAAGTGCAAAGGGCACCCAGGACCACGTATGGGGAGAGCGGGTGTGTGTCCCACCCAGCGCTCCCAGGGCTGCAACCTGAGCCTTCCTGTGCTGACCTGCAGACGCCTCCTCACGATCAAGCATCCCGCTAACCCATGTGCAGCGGGCATCTGCTGGGTATGCCTCACCCTGATTCCCGAGCGGGGGACTGGATCAAGGGCACTTTCGTCTGGGCAACAGGAGCATCCCAAGAGGCAAAAGAACGGCGGGAAAGCGCACCGGAGTCTCAGGCTGCCAAGTCTGAGGAGCAGGTCTTACAAAAGGTCCTTCTCTTCACGGGCAGAAACGGAATCATGCTCCGAACTAGGTTCACTTGCTGGACTTCCTACTCAATCCAGTGCGGAGATCTTTCCAGATATAAAGCCCTAAGCGACTCAGGAGCGGGAACCTGAAGGCGTGCCCGCCCCCCCCCCCGAACATCTGCACGGCAGGCGCTCCTTTGGGAGCCCGTCTGGGGGGGGGGCACCCGATGGCGGGGCCTTCTCTGCAGCGGCGCCCGCGGCCGGAGAGCGCGGCCTGGCGCCTCTTCATCCTTTTCGTTTCCCCAGGGTCTTGAGGTTCGGGCAGTTGCTTTAACGGGGGCCTTAGAGAGGAGGAGGCGGCGGCTGGGCCTCCCGCAAGAGGGCGCGCGCCGCCGCCCCGCCCGGGCTCGCCGCGCTCTCATTGGCGCAGGCCGGCGCGCGCCGCCACGTGACCCGGCCCGCGCCGCGCCTGCGCCCGAGCGCGAGCATCTGGGCCGCCGCGGCTCCTGTACGAGGACAACAAAGCCGCCGGCGCCGCCGAGCCCTCGCTTCGGCCCCGGCCGCCGCGGACGCTGCCTCCCGGCGCGGCGCAGGGCCGCCCTCCTGCCCGCCCGGCCCGCGCCCGCGCCCCCGCCCGCCCGCCCGCCCGCCCGCGCAGGGCCTCCCGCGGAAGCAGCGGCAGCGGCTGTGAGTAGGGGGCGAGCCGGGCGACGCTTCGGGGCGCTCCCGGGGGGCCCGGGCCGCCTGATCCGGCCGATCGTGGGAGCGAGGCAGGAGGGGTGGCTGCATGCAGCGTGTGGTTGTCGCTGTGCAGCGCCCCGGGTGCTTCGGCCGCGGGGCGTCGAAATGCAAAACGGACCGAGCCTGCGATTGCGGGAGCCAGTGCGGGGAAATGGGGGAGAAGAGAGGCGCAGTGGCGGTGCAAGCGGAGGGCCCTAGACACCCCCCTCCTGCGCCTGGAGGCGCTCCCTTCCCCCGGGGGTTGCTGCGGATTATAAGGGTCTGGGGCGAAACCTGCCTTTGGAAAGGTGTCCTAAAATGTATGTCCAGGGGCGTGCATTTAGCTTACCAGGTCAAGCTTCTGAGAGCCTTTCCTGTCTGGTTGCACGCCCCCCCCCCCGCCCATGTGTGAGTGTGCCCAGAGAGCGAGAGAGAAGAGAGGGCACTTCTGGTTGCCCTAAGATGCTCTTTAGGATAACTGCAGTCCCGCAAGAGCAAGCGCGAGAATGCTCGGGACACGAGGCTGAGGCTGGGAGCAGAAGGTCCGGGCTGTGGCCAGCGACAGGTGGCTCTTCCGGGCCTTTCGTGCTCCAAACCCCCCTTGCATGGGCCACGGCCAGCGCTAGGGGCATGGCTCCAAATGGCACCTGAGGACCACCTGGACATTTTTATAGTGCTCCTTCCTAGGTCACTGTGGTAATCAGAGAAAAGCAGTTTGCAATATGCTCATTTAACAGCTTTCTTTCAAAGGGGCCAGATAATGTGAGACCTCTGTCTTAGGATGCTGGTTGTGGGCATCCTGGAAGTGTGATGGCTTGGTAGATCGGATTGCTGCTAGGGAAGGGATGGAAAGCGTGTGAGATTTTCTGCCGTGGCTGCTGAAACACTGGCTTTTGGGTAGAGAGTGCCTTGATTCATGGGTTAAGAATGCCATTTGCTGCTCTGCCTGAGACTGCAAAATGGCTTGAGCTGACCCTGTTTGTCTCCATCCTCAGCCAAACCTGATCTTTTGCTCTTCCTGGGCCCACAGGCCCCTCCTTTTGGACTGGCTCACATGGCACAGCAACCCCCCCCCCACCCCCATGGCTTAATTTAGCTGCAGGGGCTGCTACTTTGTGCCAAGGGTTTCTGGAAGCCAAGTTTGCATGATGCCAAAGGATGGTGGTTTACCGTGGCTTGTTCTCTTGGGAGCCTGGGTGACAAAGCATATGGGGAGCGACCCAGCAAAAGCCCATTCTGTTATCTGAGGTTTGCCACCCAGTCCAGCAGTCTATCCCACTGAGTTCACATGCTGTAACGAGGAAGGTGGGGGCTGCTATTAAATCACTTGTGCCAGCATGCGGTCAGCACATGTGATGGCGGGGAGGGGGAGCCATTTGTCTTGCTCTCCTTGCCCTGAACATGCAGCCCTGGCTTCTCTCGCTGCTTGTGCTGCGCAGCCCGGAGGGGCCAGGCTGTCAGTGGCTGCTAGCCCAGTGGCTCCGTCCCACCTCCTGTCTCAGAGGCAGGGTGCCTGTGGCTGGGGAACATGGGTGGCAGTGTGTTCCCGTTTCATCGTTTTCTGATCTGGCTCCCTCCAGATAAGTTGGACTACACCTCCCGTCATCCCCTGGGAGGATGCCAGAAGCAGACAGCCATCATCCATGGTCGGGCGGCGTGTGTACTTGACATGGTACCCATGCACCCTGAGGCCATAAGCCACAGCAGTTTGGGTGAGGAAGCCAGAGTGGGCCCCCTCAGTCCTCTCTTGGGTATTCCAGGGTCCCCACTTGACCCCCTTCCCCATCATGGGAGCTGTTTTCCCCTTTACATCCCCCCACGCCGAGACTGCCACCCCCAGCGTGACGGCCGGCTCGTGCAGTCCCTGTGTTGGCAGCCACTGTCAGGCCCCTCAAAGTGCCCATCGCTGCAAAGCTATTTTTAATTCTTTTCTTTTTGAACCCCCTCATAGGCATGGAGCTGTATGTTCCTCTCAAAATAATCATGGGGCATGCGGAAATAAAAAAGGCCTCTTTTGAAAGAAACTGGAGTTTTGAGTGCTGGTTGTCAAAGAGCCAGTTCCTCTGAAAATGTCCCTGAGGATCTTGGAATGAGCCAAGAAGTGGGAACACCCGTAGGCCTGTTGCCCAAAGCAAGGCAAAATGGGTCTTGGGGCGACTGTGGTGTAACGCTCACGACCCCATTTGCACGAGCTCAGATCCCTTGCACCTTTGTTTGGCTCGGCAGCTCGCCTTTGGGCACCTGTCAGACCAAAATGGGAATCAGGCGCCTTGTTTTGGACCTCTGTAAGCATGCGGGTTTGTATTCACAAAAGACGGAAAAAGTAGGAAATGGGTGACAATATTAGTGCTCGTTTGGTGTTTAAAAATGAAAGAGCAAATCAAATCAAATCAAAGGCTTGGTGCTGCCGGGGCATGTGGAAGTGGCTGTCCGTGGCTGCCAGAATGGGGAACACAAAAGCCCCTGTCGGATCGGAGGTTGCAATCTCGAAATGAAATGAAATAAGATAAAATGAGGAAGCCGAAAAGCGGCGTTGAGCTGCAAGAGGCTGCAGGTGCAGCGGCCCAGCGAACACCAGTCGCCCCGAAGTGCTGCTGGGCACGTGTGGGGCATCCGGCTCCGGCCCAGCATTTGGCCGCTTGACAAGAGGTTCACTGGCCAGTGTCTGGTACTCATAAGGGGTGCTGTTTTTGCTCTGTTCAAACGATCTTGTAATTCTGTTACAGACGATTTGTTTTGTTGTTGTTTCAAAGAAGGTTCTATCTGTCCGTGACTGTAAGCCTTCTGGAGTGCGATTTCCTTGGTAGGAAGGCAGGCTGGGAATCACGCCGGCCAGATTAACAGAGGGTGGCACGGCAGTCTCCGCATCAGCCGGGCCGGTGTTCGGTTTTGGCTCCAGACGAAGGGGATCGAAGCCAGGCTGTGCCCGCTCCCTGTACCTTCTCCCAGCCTGTCTCCATGCAGATGTTTTGTCAGCCCCGGTCAGCATGCCCAGTGGTTAGGGGTGTTGGGAGTTGTAGTCCAACCTGCCAGCTTGGGAGAGGCTGCAGCTTTCAGCCAGGCCTGGAGGACCTTGCGTGACGGTGGCAGGGGGCAGCGTGTGGCAGGTTGCGTCTGCCGGACTTGTCCGGGGAAGTTGCAGCAAGCCGCTGCTGGCCGAGCGTGAGCTTCGGCACACCACGCGTTCTTGCCGGTCACAACACAGCAATGACCTGCTAGTGCAAGGGCACACGTAGAAAACGCACGCGCCGGCTGGCCAAAGAGCAGGGAAAGCAGCGGGGGAGCAGCAAGGGCGGGCCGGCTCCGGGCTCTCCATGGTGGGAATTGTAGTCCGACACATCAGAGGTCTCCCCACATCTCACAGCGAGCAGCAGCTCCAGTTCCTACTACTGTGACGTTTCCAGGATGTTTCTCCAGTGGAGTGAAGTGTGCTGGCCGGGGATGATGGGGACTGTGATCCAGCGGCCGGGGAAGGCTGCAGGAGCGGATGCTCGTGCTGCAGGAAGGACTCCCCCTGGCCTGGGCTGGCAGCCAGGGAGGGATGCTGCTCTGTGCCGCCGCCTCGCCGGCCGTATTTGCTACAGGTTTCGACTTAAACAGCGCGACTGCCTCGGCTTTTCCCCTTCCAGGAGGACGCGTTCCCGGCGGCGAGTGAGGAGGCAGCTGCCCGGTGCTGACGTCGAGCCCCATCGTGCACGGCCTGCTCGAGGACAGTGACTGGGTTGCTGGGGCGACGGGTGAGCGCGCTGCGAGCGAGGCTTGGCGCCGGCCTGCATGCCCGCCCTGTGGCTCCCCGGCGGGCCGGTGGCATGGAGCGGAGAGACCCGGCCCTGAGGAAGGCGCGCCTGTGAACCGCCAAGCAAATGGTAGGTGGGACGGGGCTGCCGGGGAGGGGCGGGCGGGCGGGCAGGCGCAGGTGCCCAGGTGCCGGCTTCCTCACAGACTGGCTGGGCGGGCAAGCAAGCCGTGAGTCTGGGGGTATTGGGCCGAAGCCTCCGGCTCTGCAAATCCAAGTGTGCAGCCCAGCCCTCGGCCCCAGTGCGGCACTGCTCTTGCCTCTTTAGGACATCAAAGGCCAGTACTGGACCGATGATGATTCTGACGGAGAAAATGAGTCGGAGGAATTCTTGTACGGAGTGCAGGTGAGCTACCTGCGGCCTCCTGAGGGGAAGATGCTGTGGCAGTAGCTGTGGTTATTCGGGGGGCTTCTTCTCTTGTGTTGCTTTGGGGCAAGGGGGGCGGGCGAGCACATGGAGGAAGGTCCCAGGCCGGTCGTGCTGCACCCAGCCGCGCAGGGCCAGGGCCTCCCGCTCTTGGGGAGTTGCAAGTGCCGCTGGGCTCGGTGGGGCTGAAACCCCTTGGCTCCTCGCTCGGCGTCAAAGGCAGGTGCAGCCCGGCTGCGCTTCTGGCATGATCTCCATTGTGGCTTCGGGTCCGTTTTGCCAGCCTTTTGGCGTCAGGCAGACATTGAGATGCTACTTCTGGGAGAGGAAATGCGTGATTATTGAGGGACATATCTTAGATCGCACTGTTCTTATATACTGATGCATTTAGCTACATGTATATTTATCAGCTGCCAAGTAGTAATAGACTCTCTAAGTGGCGTACATTTGTAAAATCGCAATGAAACAATGAAAACCACCATTTAAAAAAACCGGATCAAGCTTCTGTTTTTATGGTGTTATTTTGTTCAGGTGGATTTTGGATTCCTCCCCTCCTGTTGTATTAAGTGTGGATTTCTGTCTTTGCATGTTGGTTTGAGTGTGGTGGGGTGCAAGGCGTGCATTTTCGTGGCCGTAAATCTTCCTGCATTGCTGCAGGGGACCTGTGCGGCGGACCTGTACCGACACCCGCAGCTGGATGCCGACATCGAGGCTGTGAAGGAGCTGTACAGCGCAAGCTCCGCATCCGTCCGGTGAGTGCTGCGGCCTCAACACGCATGGATTCCAGGTTCCCGAGCCAAAACTGGCCTTCCATGTGGCTCAGAGAGATCAGAGGGGTCCTCCGGGAGCCTGGGGTGCTGCGGGTGGAGGGGCCCCGCTGTCTCTCGCCACTGTGCTTCTGCTGGGAGCTGCAAGCGGACTCGCGGCTGTCAGTCCACACTTCCCAGGCCAAGGGCATCCTGCAGGTGGATGGGGAGAGCTCCTTGCTGGGCCCGTCTGAATGGCGGGCATGGGAAGCCCCTGGGAAGCGTGGCCTCCATCCCCTTCCTCACCCCAAGTGGGCCATCCTTGCCCCTCCCAACCGTTTCCGTGCCAGGCCAGCGCCGGGCATCAGCGTCACACGAGTGCAGAGGCGGCTGCGTCTGCCCGCCTTCCTCCCCTCAGTCTTCTCTTCCTTCTGACCCAGTTCCTCTCGAACCGTCTGCTTTCCTTTACAGAGAATATGGGACCATCGACGACGTGGATATCGACCTGCACATCAACATTGGCTTTCTAGATGTAAGTGGCCAGTCGCACGATACGGGGGCGAGGCCAAGACGGGCTGCACTCGTGCCCACGCCTTCTTCCCAGACTTCTGTCTGCAAGCCAGAGCTGTGAGCAGCCCCCAGCTCTGATGCCGGCAGCATTAGCAGCCGGGGGTACCGGCATTTTCTCCGCACGAGTGTCTGGGGGTGGGGGCGATAATATTAATAATAACAAGGGTGCCGGTGTGGCTTTTCCGCGTGTTCGTTCGCTCGCTCGCTCGCTCTCAGCCGCCACCACAGCCTCCAGCCTCGGGAGAAGCCTGTCGAGACCTTTCTCATTGCAGGAGGAGGTGGCGACAGCCTGGAAGGTCCTCCGGACCGAGCCCGTCGTCCTCCGGCTGCGGTTCTCCCTCTCGCAGTACCTGGATGGCCCCGGTGAGTCGCACGCTCCACTGCCGGCGCTGGAGGGGAGCAGGAGGCGAGCTGGGAGCCTCCACCGCAGCAAAGTTCATACCTCCACGCTGATTAAGCCTCTTTGTGGAGACCACACACCACGAAACGCGCTGGTTGAGGCTGCTGGGGGGACTCTCAGAAGGCAGAGAGCCGTGTGTCTGAGCCACAAAGCCGGCCTTCCCCATGGTTCCTGGACTTCCACTCCCTCCAGCCCCAGCAGGTGCTGTTGGCTGGGAGTTGCAGGCTCTGGGTGGAGCAAGGCATGCCTTGTGGGCTTTGCGTGCTAGCAGCCGGCTCTGCTCTTTTTCTCCAGAACCGTCCATCGAGGTTTTCCAGCCATCCAATAAGGAAGGCTTTGGACTGGGCCTACAGCTGAAGAAGTGAGTGCCCCCCCCCCCCGGCTTTGATCTAGTGTGTGTAGCTCAGTGAGTTGCTGCAAAGTCAGGCAGCAGAACTTCAGGCCCGAAGCCACAATCCACCCCTTGGTGTGTCTAAGATGGCCAGGACCCCCGAGCCCCCCTGAAATTAAATTGACCAGTTGGACTGAAAGCCACTGCATACCCTGCTTTATAGGCAGCGCTCACTGCAGGTCAGGTCTACAAATCTTTGGAAGGCTGTCACGAGGAGGAGGAGGACTGAATCTCCTCCTGACCATCGCAGAGTGCAGAACATGCAAGATCTGGCTCAAGTCACAGGAAGCCAGATTCTGGCTGAACGTCAGGAAGAATTTCCTGACTGTCACAGCAGCATGACAACGGAGCCAGTTCTCTAGGGAAGTTGCGGGCTCTCCCACACCGGAGGCATTCAAGGTGCAGCTGGATGGGTGGTCGAACTGGGACCCTGCACTGAGCAGGGGGTGGGGCCCAAAGGCCCTCTGGTCCCTTCCCATTGTACTGTGATTCTATAAAACTTTTCATAAGGTGGGGAACAATAGCCATTATTTTTGCCTGCCTTGTATCCTCATTTAAATTCAATGCTTAGCAATGAGAATTCTCTTTCCCAAAATGGATCACAACAGCAAACTCCCTGCAGGAATAGGTGGAGGCTAGATTCAGAGTTTAAATGCCCTTTCTTGTCTCAGTTTCCTGCACTTGGAGACCCAGGATCTCCGGGTTCCCATTCCAAGGCCCCACTGAGGACCTGTCCCGGCCCACTGATGCCACAGGGATGGGGAATGGTGGAGCGAGCAAGAGGCCTCTCCTGCAGCTTGCCTGGCCTCCTCTTATGTTTTCACCAGGATCCTGGGAATGTTCACATCCCAACAATGGAAACATCTCAGCAATGACTTCCTCAAGAGCCAACAGGAAAAGCGGCACAGCTGGTTCAAGGCTAGTGGCACCATCAAGAAATTCCGGGCTGGTCTCAGCATCTTTTCACCCATTCCAAAGTAATTCCCAGCCTTGAACTTGCTCCAGTCCTACCGGTGTTCCCAGCTAGCCAGTATCTCGGTGTGCCTTATGGCCTGGAAGCGGGCAGCGCTCCTGCCTGCTAGAGGGGAACCGGGCAGCACGTGGCAGAGCAGGGCGTCTGCACCCACCTTCCTGTTTTAATCAGGCAGGACGAGGCTGGGGTGGCGCTGGGTCAGCTCGCTGGGCTTTCAGACCACACTCCTCGCAATGGGTGTTACAAGGACAAGATGGGAAGTGGAGGAGTCGCGCCACCCCTCCTGGGTGTAAAGGTGGGGCGAAGGGGCGCGCGTGTAGGAATCTGTGTTTGTGAGCTTCCCCGGAGTTTCCAGCGTTGGCTCCCAAGCCTGGACTTGGGGCTTCCCCTTCTCAGCCCTTTGGGATCCTTTCTGAGCCGCCCTGCGAGGAAGGGTGTTCGCGGACTGGGCCTTACCGAGCCCGGTCCTGCTGCAGCTTAGCCCAGCGCGATTCCGAGGGCCCTTCCCGAGTCCGGGTGGACGGCCCCGCTGTGCTCCGTGGAGAGGGCTGACCGGCCCCCTTTGCCCGCAGGTCGCCCAGCTTTCCGGTCATCCAGGACTCCATGCTGAAGAGCAAGTTGGGGGTCCCAGAGCTGCGTGTGAACCGCCTCATGAACCGCTCCATCTCCTGCACCATGAAGAACCCCAAGGTGGAAGTGTTTGGCTACCCGCCCAGCACCCAGGCAGGTGTCGCCCCATTCAACATCCTGGTGGGTTTCCTCTCTGCCCAGCCCCCTTGGGCTGTGGGCTTTCTCTTGTGGGTAGCAGTTAATCGTGTTTCCCTCCTGTCAGCAAGGAGTTGGAGAGCCAGGCTAGCGTGCCGGCTGTGCTGCGGAGAATGGCCCTGTGCGGCTGCTGTCGCGCAATGCCATTTCGGACTGGGGGCGCAAGGGCCCCCACCACCCTTCAAGAGGACCAGTCTCCCTGCAAGTAGAAATGGAGCACGGCTAGGAGAATGTTGGGACAGCCTTCTCCCCGACACGCCCGCTTTCTGTGTGCAGGGAGCCTGGCCTTTTGCTTTCAGTCCGCCAGCACAGCCCCAGAGTTGCTGCTCCACGTGAGGCCGCTGGGCGGGCGCTGCGGCTTTGGCACTTTGGGCTGCTGTCTGCCGGAGGCTCTTGGCCTCTCGTTCCCAGCAGAGACTGAGAGAGAGACCGAGAGAGAGAAAGAGAGAGGCATGCTTGCTGTGCTGGAACGAGGGCTGTGTTGGCTGGGGATCGTTGGAGCTGCATCCCCACCCATGTGGCAGGCTCCAGATTGGAGGGCGCGATGCCCCCCCACTCCAGCTCGTCATTCTGCAAAAGCAGCTGGGCGAAACCTTGCTTTCCATATTCCGCTCCCAAACGTGCTAGAAGGCTGGATCTGGACAGCGATGGGAAATCACATGGGGACCCAGGAAGGAGCCTGGCAGTGGGTCAGGCGGCGTGGGGGGCAGATCTTGTGCTCCCCCCTTCCCCCCGCAGAGGCTCTGCAGGGCCCTTCCTATCCCGGTGACCTGCTGCTTCATGGGCTGGGAACCTCTGGTCCACGGCCCCTCCCAGCCGCACCCAAGCTCCGTGCAAGAGTGACGCAGCCGTTCCGTAGCGCTGGGCAGCGGGGGGCGGCCTCTTTTCTCTGCAGGGACGAGTGCAGGCCAGCCGGCCCCTGCCCTTGCGCACGAGGCCGGAGGGGGAGCCCTTTCGGGGCGCAGAGAGCCTCTGCCTGCGTGGAGGAGAGCCCGGCGCCGCGCTGGGTGGGGGCAAGACTTCGGGTAGAGGGTGGGTCTGGGTGGAGCCGCCAGTCGTGCTTCCTCCCACTCCCTCCCCTCCCCCACAAAAGCCTGTCCATGAAATATTAGCAAATCTTGCGAACTTCTTAAACGACAAACCGATTGAAATCCTTGCTCATTTGTAGTGGCTACATCCAATACATATTTTTATATCTGGCGTGGAGAAAAGTAGCATGTTGTTGTTAAAGATGAGGAGCCTGTCAGAAAAATAGAAGCGGTAACTGTACTTCGGCACCGCAATAGAGCGGAATGCACAGGGGCTCCCACACAGACTTTGCAGAGCTAAGCAGTGCGAATTCTGGGCCCGTGTAGACACACTGCACGGAGTCTCCTCCCACGGTTCATTTCTTCACCTCTCAAGTCCTTCCCTTCCCCTTTGCAAAGTAGTTTTCTTCTTGTGGTAGGTTCTTATCAAAAAACAAACGTGATGGAATTCAACCAAATCATTACTGGGGAGGGGGGTGTGGCTGGGGGGGCACAGCTTCACCTGGGTCAGTGCCAGGAAGGTGTCTGGCTTGTGCCAGGTTCTTGGCGGGAAGAGGAATTCCAAGGTGGGAGAGATTCCCATAGAACTGGGCTGGCATATAGTAGCTCCCCTGTTTGGGACTTCAGCTCCCAGAAGCGCCTGCTGACTGGTCAAGGACCGGGAATGCTCGGGGTGGAAGTGCAGTTATCTGGAGGCCTGCAGTGCCTGTGCAGAGGGACGAGTTCTGCCTGCACGGCTGCGTCTTGTGCTGGCAGCGTGCGTGCAAAGGGGAGCGCTGCGCAGGCGGTGGCCAGGCAGGTGCCGAGTGATGCGTCCTGGCCGTTTCTCGTCTGCTCCCCGCAGGTTGGCGGCCACTGCAAGAATATCCCCACCTTGGAGTATGGGTTCCTCGTTCAGGTGAGTGACGGCGCCCCTCCTGCGCCCCGCTTCACTCCGCAGCCGCTGGGATTCGGTCCCGCCTCTGTCGCAGCAGGATCTGCAGCCGGGGCGAAGGCCAGCGCGTAGTCGGCACGAGGCCTGGCCTCCTTCGGGGGAGGGCGCTGGGACGCCTTCCTGGGTGGAGTGCAGGTGCCTCGGGCCTGGACGGTGCTGGCAGCTCCTGCCACAGAGTGCTCCGGGTACTGTGCGTTTTGGAGCCGCCTTCTCCTAAGCATTTCAAATAGAGTCATATTAAATTGCAGTCTCTACAGCAGCAGCAGCAGCAGCAGCAGCAGGGCTGTACGGCGGGTTAGTTTGGCTTGGGCCTACCTCCCAGTGAATGATTTCTTAGTAAACTGTTGGCATGAGCTGCATTTTCATGCACGTGTGGAGAGGTGCACATCACATTTATTACACTGTTACGTTAATATATAACAAGTTGCGTATTAATATGTGTTAACAGTTAATACGTATTAACTGCATATGTTTTTCTTTTTAAGTACTTTTTTGGTTGTATTTTGGATTGAAAAGTTCTAATTTTTTTTAAAGTTGCCTCCTGTGAAGGGAAGCCTTTGGCCCATCTAGTTGCTTATTGTTTAAACCCGGAACCGTTTCCTGCAGCAGGCCGCACCCCCTCGGGCAGGGCAGGGCAGGGCAGGTGGCCGTGACTCCCGTCAGCCCTTGGGAGGGGATAGCCGTTGATGAGGGTGCTGGAAGTTGCGCTCCATCAGCATCGGGAAGACCCCGCATTCTCCACCATTGCCTGGATGAGAACCCGTTGAGGGCCACATCGTTCTGGGTGGGGCAAAGCCCGGGTTGGGGGTGGGGTCACGTCAGAAGGTGCTCAGGGCCATTCCTTTGCACCCCTTCTCATTCTCTCCTTCCGTCCGTCCGTCCTTTCGTCCTTCCTTCCTTCTTCTGTCCTGTCTGGTCCTGTCTGTCCTGTCTGTCTTTCCCCCTACCCAGCTCAGTCTTGCTATAGGTGTGAACTCATGGTTCACAGAGAACTTTAGCAGTTGGGCTGTGTGCATGTGAAAGCATTCGGCGATCACAGCCTGGCCCTCTGCCGTTTGACGTGAGCGGTGGTGGGACGCAGCCTGCCTGGGGGAGGTGGCCACCTGCCTGAGACCCTTCGCATGGCAGGTGCTGGGTACTGGGGCCCCGCAGGAAGTGCTTAGTGCCTGCTCTGCCTAGATGTGGTCTCGCCCTCTCCCCTAGATCATGAAGTACGCCGAGCAGAGGATTCCTACGCTGAACGAGTACTGTGTGGTCTGTGACGAGCAGCATGTCTTCCAGAACGGATCCATGCTGAAGGTGCTGCTCCCCTTTTAAGCCTGGGCCGCTCCATGTGCCCACATGGGAAGCCCCGGGAAAGCTGCTTGGGACGCTGGTGCCCGCACGGGTCCCGCATCACGAGCCCCGTGGCTTCTGTCTCCCTCCAGCCGGCTGTGTGCACCCGGGAGCTGTGCGTCTTCTCCTTCTACACGCTGGGGGTGATGTCTGGTGCCGCGGAGGAGGTGGCCACGGGAGCAGAGGTAGGCACGCTGAGCCGGGGGAGGCAGGCACGTGGGCAGGAGACACGGGAGCGCCAGGCCCGCAGATGGGAAGGCGGGCCCGATTCTTGAGCTCTGCCTGTGGAGTCCAGGCTCACACAGACTTTATAGAGTCGATTCCATGCGTGTTTTCCCGCTTTCTCAGGAAGTTTTCGTCCCATCCGTTACTCGCGGACGGAATCGGGCCATGTAACCTGTTGCGCAAATGCGCACTTGCAGAATGCACGCGTCCTTCCGAAATGCGCTTCGTGGTGGCGATCCTGGTTTGGGCTTGGCACCATGGGCAGCTCCTGCGAAGCGCAGGATAGATGCATTCCTCAAAGGGAACGGACCCCTGCCGACAGGCGTTTTCCGCTCCCCTTGCGGCCTGCGGATGTGGTCTGCTCGTTCCGCCACATCCTCTTGTGCTTCGGGACTCGGGCTCGTTTTAACGGGACCTTCGTGTCTGGTTGCCCCTGTCCTGGGACCGTAAGGCCCGAGGTGAGAGGTGGGATGAAGTGCTGGGACGGAGAAGGGCCTCTCCCGCCTCCTCATGGGCTGCATCCCTCTTTCAGGTCGTGGACCTGTTGGTGGCCATGTGCCGAGCAGCCCTGGAATCCCCGCGCAAGAGCATCATCTTCGAGCCTTACCCCTCTGTCGTGGACCCCAGTGACCCCAAGACCCTCGCCTTCAACCCCAAGGTTGGTATAGGCCAGCAGGCGCAGGGATGAGGGCGATGCTGGAACCTGTGGCGGGGTTGGCGACTACCTAGCCCTCCAATTCCGGCTTGGTATTTCACAGGGGCCTCTCCTGAACTAGCATTTGCAAAGGTATTCTCTGGTAGGGGATGTAGTCACAGATTTTGGTCTGGGAGAGATCCTTGCAAAATTCCATGTTGGGATTTGAAAGTTGGATAATGACTTCACCACAAGCCCTCGTTGGTTCCCTGGCAGAACGAAATCACACAATTGCTAGTGGCGGCACTGATTCTGTATGCATTTTCTGGAGAGAGTCGCGTTTCTATTTCTGCATCTCTCTGGAGTCAGTTTCTCGTCCACATTCATTGTTCAGTCAAGACACAGTTCAGACGCCGCTTCCAGCTACAGCAGGTGTATACTCCGCAATGAAAAACATGCAGTGGCTAGGACCCCCCGTGCCTCTGCGCACCGAGCTACTCCTGTGCCTGATGCATCTCCTCTCCCTTTCCCTTGACACGCAGAAGAAGAACTACGAGAGGCTGCAGAAGGCCCTGGACAGCGTCATGTCGATCCGCGAAATGACCCAAGTAAGTCCCGGCACTTTCGCTCCGGACCCCTCCCTCACGTCGCGTGTCTGGTCACTTGTGCACCCATGTTGCATCTGGGGTGACGTCAGCCCTGCTTTTAGCAGTGGCGCATGGCGTGCCCTCGTGCACGGTGCTTTTCCCTATCCATGTGTGCCAGTTCAGAGTGAAGGCAGGAAGCGCAGCCTTCCTTCTGAGTTGGCTTTGTGACATGGGCACCTAGCCAAATCTGATTGGCTCGATCATCCAACAGACACAACGAACCTATTTTCAAACATGCAGACACACACACCCGGGCACCAGGAGGACGTTGGGCAGGGGGTGGGCAGGAGTGAACCCTTGCAAAGATGGATGGCTTTGGGCTTCTGTCAGGCGGATGCTTTAGGCTCCGTAAAATATTTACTTACAAACATTTATTCTCCCCGCCCCCCACCCCATGCATAGCAAGGCAGGCTGCTCCACCCAGGCTGCAGCTTCCTGACGTGGCCATGGTCAGTGGGGCTGATGGGAGCTGAAGCCCAGGGCGGCTGGAGGGCCAGGCTGAGGTAGCTTTAAGGCACGCTAAACGCATGAGAGAAACCTCTGCTCTCGGGGTGGGAGCAAGGCCGCCTTGTCCTTCCCATCAGCCCCCTTTAATGAGTTATTCCTGGGAGTTCCTAGCTGAGCTGACACAAACCAGGTTAAACAAGAAAGGCTTGGAAAGTGCATGGCGCTGCATCTGTGTTGTATTCCTCAGGGGTCTTACTTGGAGATCAAGAAACAAATGGACAAGCTCGATCCGCTGGCCCACCCTCTCCTGCAGTGGTGAGGGCGCAAGAGAGGCGGGTGGAGGGGCCCTGGGGATGGACCCGCGGGGCAGGCAGTGCGATTTGCCCCACGTTCTCTGCCTCTTGGTCCTTCCCAGGATAATCTCCAGCAACAGGTCCCACATCGTCAAGCTACCTCTCAGCAGGGTAAGTGATGGCTCCCCTCTCGTCGTGCTTGCGAGGGGGGCGGGAACGGCTCGGGGCAGAGGGGCTGCTTTGCGTGCAGAAGGCCCCGTGTCCCACCTGCTGGCTCCAGTTCCAAGGACCTCAGTCCGAGGCCTTCGCAAGAACCGACGGTGCCAGGTGTGCCGCCCTGGCAGGAGGCGACTTCCTGAGCCCGCGTGGCGATGGGGTGGAGGAGGGGCCAGCCGGCTGCCCCTGCAGTCCCTGGCCGCTGGCGATGTTGCCCGGGGGTGATCCAGACGATCCGATCTGGGAATTCGGCAGCACCGTGAGAAGCTAAAGAGCATGTGGAGAGCTTTGCTCACTGTGGATCTAACAGGTCTGTTCCTGCTCCCGGTAGGCCCAGGGGTGGTACCACAGGGTCGTGAGGATGTTGGGCGGGGGCCGCCTTGCAAGTATCCAGTCACAGCTGTCGGAACACCTGGCACTTGCCTGGGTCGCATTGCCCTCTCCCCCAGCGAAGACTGAGCGGCAGATTCAGATTCCGTCGGGAAGGCCCGTCTCTCTGCTCGGGGCTTGGCCACACGGTGCCCCTCCCCCCTCCCCATTTTGCATGGGAGCAGCATTCGAGTGGTGGGCCACGTAAGGCCCATCTCCTTGGGAGCGTTTCCCGGTGGGCCTGCCGTGCGAGCTGTGGTCCGAGCGACGCCAGCTAGGCCGTCGTGCCGCGCTGTTCGTTCCTGGCACCTTCGAAACAAGCGTGCGGGGTGTGCGAGGCCAAGGTGTGCCGCAGCGGCAGCACCGTTGAGAAATGCACCCTCGGCCCACCTGGGGAAGCGGCTGACCTGGAATGACTCATTTTCAGTCATTACGGTTTGGCAGCGCAAACGCTGCGATGACGGAGCTTCCCTTGCCGTTGCCGAACACTGCTCTGTTGGCTGTTTCACAGGATTGCATCTGTTACCATTGCAATGGCCCACGACCGAAAAGCAAAGCGCACGGTTTAAAAAAGTGTTCTGGGGCTTCCCGGGCGAAACTGAGCCGGTCGTGGCAGCAGATGCGATGGAATAGCTGACCCAGTAGTCTGTGTTCTCGGGAAGGGGGGCTCATTCCTACGAAGGAGCGTGCAGAATTGCAGCTCGGACATACCCCAAACCCGGCACATAGAATCTGTACGTCAAGAGCAGGGGGTTTGCGCCTGTTTGGCAAAGCATCCTTAACTTGTCCGGTCTGTTTAGTGCTACCAGGGAGTGGTTGCTAGGATACCCAAGCAGCCAATCAGAAAGCAGCTTGTCTCACTCCACACTGAACCGAAGGGGTGCCCCATCTTCCCTGCTGTGGGGCTGGGGAGGAGAGGGCCGCTGCTTCCTGTTACTGAAGGATCGGCCTTCCCCAGCTCGATGCCCTCCAGATGCGCACGGCAGCAACTCCCAGGGTTCCCAGGTGTGGTGAGAGCTGCGCTCCAGCTTACCTGGGGGGCCGAGGCGGAGGAAGGCTGCAGTGCAGAATCGGCGCATGGGACTCACTGCCATGGGGTGTGGCCTGACTAGTGGGCTAGATGGCAGCCAGAGGGAATTCGGAATATCTGGGGGGGACATGCTGACCGGTGGGCATTTGGCGTGGCCCTCAAACCATGCCTTTGTGTCCAGAGGCAGCACCCTTTTGCTCTGCCGACCAGTTGCCCGAGAGGAGCTGCCTGCTGAGGGGGCGTTTGGGGTGGGCCACAGGCAGCCGGGCGGTGAAGCAAGCAAACAAGCCACAGATCGTCAAACCCGGGGTGGGTCAGCAAACCACGGGTTAAATGAACCATTGGTTAGCGTCACGTGCACACTCTTGAATGAGCAGATCACAAATTTTCCCATTGCTGAGACTCATCTAGAAAACGGCATCTTCCGGAAATGCGTCGAGCAACTTCCTTGCATGATGGCCCCCTCTCTCTCTCTCTCTCTCTCTCTCTCTCTCTCTCTCTCTCTCTCTCTCTCTCTCTCTCTCTCTCCCCCCCCCCCTTGTGCCCCCCTCTCCCCCCTTCCCGACCCCCTTTCTCTTCCCTTTCATGTGGGTCTGTTTCCCTTGGTAGCAGCTGAAATTTATGCACACCTCACACCAGTTCCTCCTGCTGAGCAGCCCTCCGGCCAAGGAGGCCCGCTTCCGGACGGCCAAGAAGCTGTACGGCAGCACCTTCGCTTTCCAGTAAGCATTCCTGTCGGGCTTCCCCTCCTGGCACGGGCGGCCTCCTGTGCCACGTGGCTCCTCTGGGCATCCGCTCTGCTCCTCCCGTCCCCACTGGAAGCTGCTCGGAAAATGGCTTCCTGGGAAGGCTTGTCAGAGGGGGCCTTCCAGCCGCAAAGTGATCCTGCTCAAAGCTCCAGCCAGCCAGCCAGCCAGCAGGCCGTGACCGCTTCTGAAGTACTCCTCTCCATTCAGGGTGGCCACATGCCCTACATGATGGGTGACAGCCCTCTAATTGAATGCTTGCCCAGTCCAAGTCCAGTTCAAAGGTAAAAACCCCAGGAGGGGGGCAGAGCAGGGCCCTTGGGGCGGCCCGTTCGCGGCAAGCGGCCGGCAGCGGACAGAGACAGGGGGCCTTCCCTGGGATGGGGAGACGTACCGCATTTCTTTATTGATGAGAGACGCAGCCCCTCAGCCTCTTCCTTCTCCTGTCCCCGCAACAACAGTCCTGTGAGGTAGGTTGGGCCGAGAGGCTGTGGCTGGCCCAGGGTCACCCAGCTGGCTCCCTGGCCGAGCTAGAACCCGAGTCCCAGTCCCGCACTCTTAACCACGATGCCACTTACAACTGTACGTATCAATTAGCGCAGGCAAACTTCCTGCTGAATTTTCTCCTCTTTGATACTCCGTCCCTCCCCATTTTTTGCAGTGTGTAAGAACTGGGCCATTGTAGACATTTTCCCCTTTAATTCGCCCGCTGCTTGTCCCTCGGTGAGCCTCGCGCGTCTCCCACATCTGCTCGGATCTCCCTCCCGTTCAGGCCTGGAACCACTCTGGCCATGAAACGGTACCCTGACCTTTCTGGGATCAAAGCGCTCCAGGTGGCGGTGCCGGGATCCCCACGTGTCCCCCCAGCCGGTGGCTGAGAAGTCCAGGGCTGGTTCCCTTCAGGAAGGTTGCTCTGTTGGGTGCCTTCGGACCCTCTCTTGGGACCCCCGCCCTTTGGCCACCAGGGGGTCTTGCCCATTTATCCCGCTGATGCCTTTTGGAAGTCAGACACGGCCTCATTTGTATGTGGGGAGCATTCTGCAAACGCAGCGCTTAGGAGAAGAGGCGGAGTTGTGTGTCGTGAGAAAATGCGACGTGCCGAGATGGTGGGAGCCCAGTGAGAAGGTGAAAGGAAGCTCAGCTGGGCAAAGGGGCCGGCCCGCGTCCGGAGTCGAGGGGCCCCTGCGGCTGCCAGACGCAGCCGGAGCAGCCGGGATCGCAGCCGCCTTCGCTCAGCCGCAGCGCCACCGGCGGGGACGTGTCACGCTCCATGAGCTGCCTTGCTGCGCCCCGTGTGTGGGATGGGATTGGGTGAAGATGAACTGAAGGGGGAGGGAAAAGAGGGGCGAGGGGCAGGGTCCGGCCGCGGAAGCCCTGGGCCTGTGCAGGTCTCTTGGCAAACGCAGGACAGGCAGCGAGCGCGGGCTGGTGAGGGCGCCGCGTGGCGCTCCGGCCCGTTCGGGCATTCCAGCCCCCCAGTTGGGTTGACGGCGGGCCGAGCGCCACCCAGCCTTGCCTGCCGCCGTCCTCATCGCAGGAATCTCTGCAGTGAGACGCTTATTCCGCTCATGCTTCCCAGATTTGGGGCGTGCATGTGCCCATAAGGCTGTCCATGCCGGGGAGAAGCCCTGGCACGCTGAGCCCAAGCTTTCTCTCCCCTCGCAGCGGCTCTCACATTGAGAACTGGCACTCCATTCTGCGCAACGGGCTGGTCAACGCATCCTACACCAAATTGCAGGTAAGGGACCCCCGCGGACCCCCTGCCCAGGCCAGCCCTTGTGCGACTGAGACCCTCCCGGCTCCTCCCTCCTGTCTGCGCCGCCTGTGGCCTGCAAGGATGTTGCTTCTTCCCGGAGAGTTCGAGTAGGGCTGCATGGGAAATGGGCTGGTTTTGATTAGGGTTTGCCCAGCTGGCTCCTCCTGGGTCTGGCACAGAGCCGTCTGCCGCTGGAGTGTGTTTCTGAGCCTACAGTGCGGTTTGCGGACCCCGAAAGATGCATCGGTAGTGTGCATCAGAGAAGCTTGCTCAGCTCAAGCATTGCTGGTCCACACAGCCGCAGGTGTGGGTGCTCGGCTGGGCCGTGGGGGGCCTGCAGCCCATTTGCACCCGGCTGCCTGTCCCACTCCCAGGAGGACTTGCTGTGGACGGCAAAGGGTCCGTACTTGCGACGACCCCTGAAAAGCGGTGTCCCCTGGTTTGCAGGGTGACCTGGCGGCGTCTCTTAGAGAGCCGCTCCGCTCCACAGTCGCTGGACAGCATTTGCACGGGCAGCTTCGGGGTCCATCTTGGTGGCGCTCAGAACGATCCATGGCACTAAGCCCAGGTTTCGTTTCTGGACGACTGTCCCGCCTTTCCTCAAAGGGAGGATTTGGACCGGCTTTCCCTGATGCGAATCCGACACTCAAGCAGCTGTGCCAGGCAGATGAGAGTGGCCCCGGGAACATGCAGATAGGGCATCTCACTCGTTAAAGGTCGCGGACAACGATGCGACGCCGAGAACTCTTGAAAGGACCAACAGCATGAAAAGCAAGACATAGCAACCTTATGCGCAAGCAGGCTCAGTTGGAAGTGCCCAGCATCAAAGGCGGCGTGCCTGCCGCTTCCTGGCTCGCCCTCCTTGGAGGTGCTGCCATCCAGATGGGGGTGTGAGCAGGGCCTTCCCCCCGGAGTCCTCCCTCCGGGCAGCGCGTGCTCCTGCCACCAGAGCTGTCCCGAGCCGCTGCCCACAGAGGCGCTGCATTAGTGGTGGGCAGCATCCGCCCGCTTTGGTTCTTGCAGCTGCACATCGCTCAGGCACCAGGACGCCTCGGCCTGATCCCACAGTTCAGGCGTCACGCACGTCAGTGCCCGGGCGGTGGGCCTCCGTCGGCCTTGGCTGGCCGGGGTGCGCGAGGGCAGAGAGGTGGGCCGAGGGAAAGCCAGCGTGCTGAGAACAGGCCCTGGGAGTCACTCCTGCCACGCAATTCCCTCTTCCCTGCCTTCTGCTTTTTGGGGAATGCTTTTTTTTTTTTCTTTTTCTGGCTCACATTGGTGTTTTTCTGCAAGCTGCATGGAGCAGCCTATGGCAAAGGCATCTATCTGAGCCCCATCTCCAGTATTTCCTTTGGATACTCAGGTAAGCGGCTCTCCCCCCTCCCTCCCCTCCCCGTCCCTCCATCTGTCAGTGCACCCGTTTGTCCCGCTGACGTCCCTGCCGCTCGAGAGCCGCTGCCCCTCTGTGTCTCATCCACATTCCCCTGAGGCATCTTGACCTGCTCCTTCGGTGTGGGGAAATGTCCATTAGCTGTGGGCCGAGTGTGTCTTCAGGGGGCTCGCAACACTCCGGGAGCCGCATGCCCGAGGAGAGGCCAAAGAGGGGCTGCCGGTCTTTTCTCCGGCTCGTGGGTCCTGCCCGCCCATTCCGGACAGGGGGTGCCCGAGCACGGTGAGGAGCACAGCCAAGCACAAACAGCTGGCCCCGTCCCCGCAAGCCCTGGCTCCCGCAGAGCCGCCCCTGTGCGTGTGGAGCATGTCCTGGGCCCTCGGAGGACTGCGCAGTGTCTGGATCCAGCCGGGCCCCTGCTCACTGGGCCCAGGGGGCGCTCCGCCTCTGCTCCCCCAGCTTTGGTCGTGGGCCCCCTCCCCACCGCACAGGCAGGCAGGGAGCCAGCGCAGCCGTGAATCGCGTCCATCCGTCACGTGGGGAGGGAGGCGCTTGCCGATGTCAAGCCGCAGGGACGCAGGTTTGTCGTCGTCTTCCTGGTGTCTGTGGTCTTAATTATTCGGAGGTTGTTTGGCATGGGTTTCTGCACGCAGCGGAAAGGCGCATGACCAAGCAGAGCTGCCGACACGCCACCGCTTCTGGCGACTGCACTTTCCCACGTCCTGCGGGAGGGCGTGCGCTTTCTGGCAGGGAGGGGCGAGTGGGCACTTCTCCGGCTCGCTGTTCCTGGGAAGCAAGAGGGGCTCCCAGTGCTCCGTGGTCACCTGCCTAGTGGCCGGAGCAAGAGGGCTTCCCTCCCTCCCTCTTCAGTCCTGTTGCCTCATGGGGAGCGAGAGTGTCTCCCAAATTGGCTCCGGCTTCAGTTCCTGGGTTGTCCAGTGAAGAGGGAGGGGGAGGATGCTCGGTAGCCAGGCAGGCGAAGAGACTTGGGGCGCTGCTGGGGATCGGACTGAACGGGACTGACCTCGGGGGAGGAAGGGTCGGGCACATTAGAATAAGCGGGCGATGTGTTTTCCTGATGGTTCCCCCCCGTCCGCAGATGCTGAGGTTTGGTAGAAAGAAGCCAAGGGGGCCTTTTAAGCTGCCTGTGGCGTGTCCAGTCCATCGAAGTTTTGCTCTGGGCAGTGAAGGTGTGCTGTGCGTGTGTGTGACCATCGCTGTGCTGGGCATTGGCACTTTGACTCGGCTCCTCAGCTGAAAAGCCTCCCAGAGCAGTTTGTGTATAATCCAGGAAACAAGGCACCACTCCTTGCCAGCATTCTGTAAAAGACATGGCACGAAAGGGAGAAGGATGTGGAGGGGAGAGGAAAAAAGCAAGCTCACCCAGCCTGCCTTCACTTCTCCTCCTCCTCCTCCTCCTCCTCCAGCCGGAGTGCCACTGCCCACGAACATGCACTGGCGTGCGCACGCGTGCTGCCTGGAGGGAGGAGCGCGGGTCAAGCGTCTCGAGCCCCTCCCTTGTTTTTGCCGTGAGCTCTTCCTCCGCTTTCCTGTGGTGAGGCTCAGGGGAGCCTTGGTGGGGTTCCCAGGCGGTCTCCCAGCCCCACCTGGCCACACAGACCTCCTCTGTGCCTTGGGCCTGACAGGTGTGCGTGCTGCCCGTCGCCCACGGCCTCCAGGTCTCTGCTGCCGCAGACCGTGCCTGCTGGGCCAAGCTCCAGGCTTTGCACCCCCTCCACGAACCCTCGGTCCTATAACCAGGCTGCCTTCGCACCCCTCTGGCTCCCTCTCCTCCTCTTTCCACTCCTCATTTCTGTCACTTGCTTGTGAGAGAGGAAGCCGTGGCATCTCCGCCGCCGCCTCCCCACCATTGTTGGACCAGAGCGAGGTGCAGGCGAGCCAGGCGAGCGCGCTCGAGGAAGGGCGATCATGCCCAGCGGCTCCTGGCAGCGGTGGCCTCCCGGGATGCGGGCCCTGGGCGGGCATGTGACCAGGACTAGGCTGCGTGCCAACTGGAGGAACGCTCTCTCTCGCCCTGGGCGTTTGTCTCCATGTGCCGCTGCTTGTTGGCCTGCAGGGCTCTGCTTCGCCCTCGCCTCTGGCGTCGCCGAGGACGGAATCCCCCGGGCTCAGCGGCCGGGGCATGAGCCACGCCTCCCCGTGCCGGGCTGACCCTCTCTCTCGTCTGTGCAGGGATGGGGAAAGGGCAGCACCGGATGCCCTCGAAGGACGAGCTGGTGCAGCGGTACAACCGGATGAACACCATTCCCCAGGTGACGGTTTGTGTGGCTGCGTCCCTCACCCCGCCAGTGTGGTTGCCGCCAGAGCCGGGATCCCCCGCGTTTCATCAGCGCCCCAGAAAACTGCCCGTTGCTTTGCATTAGAAATGGGCCCCCTGGTGCCCTCCAGAGGAGCTGGACTACAGGGGAGTTGCCACCCAGAGTATCTGGAGGGCTGCAGGTGGCCTGCCCTGCCCTGGGGAAAGCGCCTCCATGAACCGAAGAACGCCAGCTGCTCTGGGCGGCTTGTCCACTCAGTAACGCCCACCTTCCCCGGCCATTGGCCGTGCTAGCTGGGCCCAGAGGGAGCCGGAGTCCGACCACCACCGGCGGGCACTGGTTCCGCAGCCCTGCTCTCGCCCCGGGACGGGGACGTGACTTGGGCTCTCCGGCTTCCTTGCAGACGCGGTCCATCCAGTCCAGGTTCCTGCAGAGTCGCAACCTGAATTGCATTGCACTTTGTGAAGGTGAGCGATTGGGGAGGGGGAGGCCGGGAGCAGGCGGGCTGGGGTGCTGCTCCCACCTGTTCAGAGTGTGAGTAGCCATCAGACTGGAAGAGAAGGCCTCTGGGCACGCCTTAAGCCGTCCACTGAATCACAGGGTCCGATGGGGCTTGGAGGTCATCTAGTCCAACCCGCTGCCTGGTGCAGGGGGCAGCTGCAGCCTCCCCGCCTTTGCTTAAATGCCTCCAGGGAAAGGGGACCCGCCGTCTCCTGAGGCATTCCCGCCACAGCTAAGCAGTCCTCGCCGTTGGACGGTTTCTGGTGATGCTCAGCCAGGATCCGTTCCCTGCAGCCCTTTGGCGCAGGAGAGGTTGCCGCTGCTCCGTCTCCTGCGTGGCAGCCGCTCTGGTGTCTGACGGCTGCCCTCATGTCTCCCGGCAATTCGCTGACTTCCGGGAAGGCCTTCCCAGCTTTTGCAGCCCTTCCGCACAGCCTTGTAGGATCCCAAGGAGCGGGGCCAACGCTGGCCCACGACTGTCTTGCGAGCAGCCGGTTGACCCATGGCTGGTGCGCTGAGAAGCCCGGAGGAGGGAGACCTGTTGCGAGGCTCTGGCAGGTCTTGGCCCGATTCCTGGCTCGGAGTCACTCTGTGCAAACCTCTGCAGCGAGATTTTATTTATTTTATTTATTTATTTAAATATTTATATGCCGCCCCTTGCAGCAGCCTCGGGGCGGCTCACAATACCGAAACAAAAATAATACTAAAAACATATACAATATTTAAAAATATTTAAAAACAAATGTTTTCTGTGGAGGATCCCCAGCTTCCAGCAGGCAGGCACCCAATTTTTAGAGAGGTCAGAGGCACCTCCCGGGAGCCTGGCTCCAGGAGATAGGGAGGCTTCGCGGACGGCGTCGGTGTGCCTGCCCCAGGCCTCGCTTGCAGTCTTGCTGATCCCTTCCTCACTTCTCCCCCCCCCCTTTTTAGTTTTTTTTAAACAGAAAAAAAACAATTTCAACCTATCACAACAATATTATAACAAAAGCACGGTAATTAAAGAGTAAATAATAAAGTGCCCCCACCACCCCGGAGACCAATACAACTACCACTTCATTCACATGTTATGACAATAATATATAATATACTTCAGTTCTATCCATCTCCCCTCCAGAAATTCACATAATCTTGCTTGTCTCACTTGCAGTGATCACGTCGAAGGACCTCCAGAAGCATGGGAACATCTGGGTTTGCCCAGTCTCGGACCACGTCTGCACCCGCTTTTTCTTTGTGTGGGTACCCCATGCCCCGGGCGGTGTCTGGGAGGGGGAAGCCCTCCTGCTCCCGGAATGGGTGGCCGCCGTTTATGGGAGGTGCATGGCCCAGGGACCTGCTGGGTCGTGCGGGAGGGGGATGGCGAGCAGGCCGAGCCGTGCATCCCCCGCTCTCCCTCTCCCCAGCGCTGCTGTTGAGGCCGGAGGGAGCAGCCGGGCTGCGACGCGGCCCCTCGGCAGGTGCTGGGCCCTGCTTGCCTGGGACACCGGCCCCGTTCCCGGCGGAGTGGGCTTGGGTTGCGCCCAGCGGGATTCTGGTGTGCGGAAAGAAGGGCGCCCGACGCGGCTTCTTTCTTCCCTGCAGGTACGAGGACGGCCAAGTCGGGGATGCCAACATCAATACTCAGGACCCCAAGATACAGAAGGAGATTATGCGTGTGATTGGCACTCAGGTGTACACAAACTGAGGGGGCGGAGCGCCCCTCTCGGCACGTGCCGGCGCCGCCCGGGCAGGTGGGAGCCAGGTGTGGAGGCTTGGAAGCGAGGCAGTGGCCACCCTGGCTGGGTGAGGACCGGTACTCGCAGGCGAAGGGAGCAGGGGGTGAGCCCCGGCGCCCTCTGGAGCCGTGGCAGCCGCTCCCCCCACATGTAGAGTACACAGGACACTGCGGGGGGCTGGACTTGGACCGAGCCCCCTCAGCCGTCGGGCTGACTGCGCCGGCTTCGCTCTCCCGCGTTTACGGCGATGTCGCTTTTAACAGTGAAAATGAGGGGGGAACCCGCAGAGCGGACGTGTGCAAGCGAGCAAGCGGTTTTAGCTGATTAAATTCTCTTTAAGAAAAGAAAGGAAGGGAATGTCCGTGTGCAGCCACAGCAGCCCTGTGAGTGCAGCAGGCGCTGTGCTCCCTCCTCTTGGGCTGCTCCGGCAGCTGCCACACCGTCCTCTGTCCATCCTCCCTCCCTTCTGGTGCGTGTGCACTGCTTGCGTGTGTCACGGTCGCCCTCCGGCTCTCCAGATCTCGGGCACCCTCGGGGCCGGGACAGCAAGCGCTTTGGATCACAGGAGTTCCGTCCGGGTCGGCACTTAACATGGAACCTGTCTTGTGCTCCCTCCACCCCACGCCTTCCTTGAGCTCTGCGTGGAGGAAAGGAAGACCCTGCCTCCCTTGGGGTGTGTGGCCCTCGGACATGCGAAGGGCCATCTCCGTCTTAAGAACGGCAGAGCTGGTGCGGCCCTGCATAGAGGACCTTCCGGGGTTTGGTTCCTGCCATCTCCCGTTAGAGAGGTCTGCAAGCCAGCACAGACGAGGAGGGTCCTTTGGGGGCCTGGCATTCTGGGAACGCTAAGATGGGGGCATCTGCCTGCCCCAGCTGCCAGAGGCGTGGGACGGAGGCCCCAGCAGGCGTCACTGTTGCTCGTGAGTCGTGGCAGCCCCTCGGCGAGGCCCAGTGGCCCTCCGGGGCTTGTGCAGCGGATTGTCTGGGCCTCGGCCGCTTGCACTGGTATGGGGCACTTTGCTGGGGTGCTCTGGCTTGCTCTGAGGTGGGAAGGGCAGGGCTGGCGGCCAGTCCAGAAGACCCCGGGCAAGACGCTCTTCACCGCATGCTTCCCCCCACAAACCCCGACCTGGTGCTCCCCAGCAAGGTTTCCCAGCAGCAACAGGTGGGGCTCCGCCTTCTTTCCCAGGCCTTTTCGGGGCAGGCGGATGTGCCGAGAAACCAACCCTGCCACGCTGCGGCTGCGTGCCGCCCTCTGCCCAGAATGCCTCTGGCCTTGACTGGAGGGCAGCCGAGGCAAAGATGGAGCACAGCGCTTTGCATCCCATGCAAAGGTCCCATTTCCTCAGACCAGGCAACTCCGTGGACCCGGAAGGGCATATAATCCAAGACAGCAAAGTTAGTCGCTCAAAACAATAACATGCAGAGACCTGTAAAGCCAGCTGTAAGTGCAGCGGATGTGCACACAGAAGCTCGCATGAGGCGCAACAGCGCATGTATTTTAAGAGGATGCAGAGCAGCGGGCGACGCGCAGGGATCCTGGACCAGGCTGTCGTCGTGCTGCCGTGAGGCGCTAGGCGTCGGTGGGCTCCACCGGGCATGTGCAGAATGCAAGGTAAGGGCATGTGGCGGGCGCCCTGCTCAGCACTGCTCTGCGAGATGGTCGCTGGCAGGTGCCCCATAGACCTGCCCTGAATGCATTCTGTGTATGCCGGGCTGTATACCCTCTGTCCTCACCAATGGCATTCCGTGCCCGGCACCTGCTCCAGGGCAGGCCGGTGCCTCTTGTTCCTGCGTGCCATGACACGATCCTGCGTGCAGAGGCGGCCCGCTCCTTGTCGCATGTCCTCATGGCGAAACGACTTGCATCCAGTTGGTATGTGCTTGCCACTACCCCATGTACACATGGTTGTGTGTAGGACATTTGCCACACAAATGGAAGCTTTCGGGTGCATATCTGTTGTGCTTCCATCTGGATTAAAAGGGTTTTTTATATACTTTGGGAGGTTAGTTTGGCTTTTCTGCATTCCATGTATTTCTGGGCTCAGTGGGGTTTTGGCCAGTGTCCCATCCAAAGGGACCACTTCCTGCCCGTTCACAATGCTTCCCAGTGTGCCTGCTGCTCCAGGAAAATGCAGCCAGCCAGGGTAGGGGGATGTCAGCATTTGGCATCAACCCCGGTGGGCCCTCCTCGGCCTTGGGGGTCCCAGCATCTGCCTGGCCATGTGAGGTGCTGCAGCCCGGCAGGCCAAAAGGTGAGAACCCACCCTAGGCCAGCTGCACCGGGAAATCAGCGGGAAGCCATTCCTCCTTCTTGATGCAAGTGACACGCTGGTCCGTGTCCCTGGCATCCTTTGCAAAGCGTCGACCTCGGAGCTGCTTGAGGGTTGCTTGATCCATGGAGGGGCCACACTGAAATCCCCTTTCCAGGCAGCCCCCCGGTGCAGAGGCGCTCCCCCCGCAATTTCCCCTGCTCAGTGTGGCAGCCCAAGCCCGGCGGCACCACCCCTGGGTCCCGGCAAAGGCGCAGGGGAGCCGCTTGGATCCTGGGGCGAGAGCTTGCAAGCGACCACCCCAGTGCGCAGGATGCGGCTCGTGGAGAGGCCCCTGGCTGAGGTGCTGGAGCCCCAGCGGACGTGTCAGGTTTGGGCTGTCCATCAAATAAGCAGCCAGAGTGGCTCCCAGAGACGACTCTGAAGAAGAGACCCACACGCAGGAACAATCCGGGCAAATTCCCCACTGGACTGTGCTTTATTTCAGTCTAAGCAGAATATCATTAACTACAGAGCTACAGAGATAACAATGTCCATTCGTCTTTCTTTATTATAGTACAAGAAATCATAAGGGTCAGTCAAAAGAATCGTAATCCACTGGAATGCCAAGCTGCTCTCCCACCCACCCGAGGGAGGCAGCGCTCCTTTTGGAATGACGGAAGCGGAAGGCCCACTTGGGAAGGGGCAGGTGGCAGGGCGAGAAGCCCCCTCCAAACAGCCATCCAGTAGGGGGACTTGGCGGCAAAGGGAAATGAGTGCTTAGTGGTCAGCGATCATCGTCCTCCCGAGACCCTGGCCGAGCGCAAGGGTCACCCGCCTCACGAGCAGCGAGCCAGCCTGCCTGCCCAGGAGGGGCTTCCTGGAGCACGGGAATCCCGCGGGACTTAATTTTCAGATTGGCGGCAACAGGAAGGCGGACTCATGAGCCGGACTCCCCAGCAGCTTTGCCCCGAGACTTAGGCCCTGCTTTGGGATGCGGTAGGACTTCCTCCTCAACCCTTGTTAAGATGCTCCATGTTTTCCTGGGCAATACTTACCTCTCAGTCGGCTTCCCGTTCCTCGTTCCTCTTTGTTTTGCTGGGCGCATAGGGCGGGGGGCAGGGGGGGAATGTCGTTGCCAACCTCTGGCCGAAATTGCCACTTTTTAGGCTGTGATGGGATGGTACAGAGCAACTTCATTTATTTTATTTTGTAAGTTAAGCACTGCAAAGGACTGGCCTGCATAATCTCTCTATGTGCATGGATATGATAGCTTCCAAAGCCACTGGGAAAACACAAAATGTTGGCATCTCTTTTTTTGTGCCTTTTGATGGATGACCCAGTGGGGTGAAAGCTCCCTTAATGTCCCATCCATACGTCGCCTGAGACGTGGCAAGAAGGGTGTGTTTCGTGTGTACGCCCATTAAGGGAATGGCCCATCCTTTGTGCCCGAGGCCAGTGCAAAGCCCAAGGGGTTGGAGTCCGGAAAGGCTTCCAAGGGAGAATCAGGTTTTTGGGGTGCAGCGATGGTTCTGCTGCTCGGCCGTGGCTGGCCAGGCAGAATCTAGAGGAGACACTGAGAAGGACACGGGATCGCCCCTGGGGGAGGCAGCGAGGGCGGGACAGGGAAGGTCCCTCGCTGTGACGTCGGTGGCTCCACGGCCAGCAGGGCTGCTCTCCCCGCTGCTGCAGGGCTGCTCTGGAGCCCTCAGTCTTCCAGGAAGCCGGCAGAGAAGAATGGCTTGCTAGACTCTTCGCCCACGCTAGGACAGAAGGACCCACCCGCGAGGCACCGCTTTTCTATGCCTCCAGATTTATTGATTGATTTTTAACCACACAGGCACAATCTTTGCATCAGGAGCGGACTACTAGATTTCAACCAGTACCCGACTGGTGGAAAGCCTTTTCCAGGAAGCAGGTCCTCTCCAGCTCAGAGAATTGATTCCAAAGCCCCAGAAATGGGAGACGGATTGGTAATGAGTAAGCCGCAAAGGGAAGGCACTCTTTTCGACAGCGGGTGCCGAGCAGAAGGGTCTTGGTGGAGACAATGCATGAGCCGCAGAGCCCCAATGCTGCCCCCTGAAGCCACAGAAGGGGCCCGGCTCAGACAAAAGACTTGCCCCGGAAGCAAATCAGGCACTTCCCACCCCACCCAGAACTCCCCCAACGTTTCGTTCACGGGCACACAACTTCCTCCTGTTTTTCAAAATCTTTAAAAAAAACCCCAACTAGCCAACCCTGAACCTCAGCATCACAAGAAGGAACTGGGCATTGGGACCACAAGGGTGCCAAGCGCACGTTCAAGGAGACACGCTGCAGTGACCCCCGTGAGAAACCCCAGCCCCGCGTCTTGGTGCGCTTCCCCATCACGAACACGCCCGCTTCCAGGGAGCTACAGAGGACGAGCCTTGACATGGGGTGTGGGATGTGGCCGAGGGGACCGTGCAGCAAGGAGCAGCGCGTGGCCAAGCGAGGCGGAGGGGCTTTAGAGGTAGCTTTTGCAGTCGGAGCGCTCCTGCAGCCTCCACCCTGTGCGTTCCTTCGTTCCAAGGTAGCGGGAGACTATGGTAGCAAAAAGGTAGCCCTTAGGTGGCCGGCTTCTGGGGTCGAGGAGAGCCGGTGCCAGCCGTGACAGCGGCCAGTGGGATGGGTGGCAGGCGGGCCTGGGGGGCACCCCCGTGGGCAGGTTAAGGCGGATGGGCAGACCAGAGCAGTGCAGCGGGAGGCCCCCAAGCACGGGCGGCTCCTTCCGGCACGCGGCAGGGGCCCCAGCATCCCGGCCCCTCTCCTCGGAACGTGAATATGATTTGTGGCTTTCAACCAAGGTTTTCTGGATAAGGCTGAGGGTACTGGTTCCCTCATCTTGGCAGACGTGGATAGGATGAGACTGGAGGCACCAACTGCCACCCCTCCCCCTCCCCTTGGTCCTGGCGACGGAGTTAAAGTGGGTGGGCAAGCCGTGGCCCTCCGGGACATGTGGGGAGCGCGACTCGGCCCTCAGTCCCGACTTCGCAGCTGCTAAAGCACTTTATCTCTGTACGAGCAACAGACTGTTGGAAAAAGCTCTTCCCCAGTCCTCACAGCCATGGCTAAAACCATGGCGAGGATGGTACAGACACGCGGACCGCGGGCCGGACCTACACACAGTCAAATCAAGCACCGACAACTCGGCCTCAAGCCTGGATTAGCACGCAAATCCTCGGAAGTTCGTCTTTCTTTTAAGGAACGCTTTCTTCTTCTCATGCAGCTCAATTATCTATGAGCAAAGGTGACCGTCATCCAAGACGGACTCTCCCTGCCACCGTGACTCTCCCTCATTCATGCACATGCAGCATGTCGCGACAGACGCCAGTGCGGGCTGGAGCAAAATGCTCCGAACTGCGCTCTCTTGTAGTTCCTGCTCCTCCAACCTGCCTCCCTAACTTCTGAGTGGGAATATTTTTCTGTTGCACCTGATTGTGACACTGTGTCTTAAAGAAATACCCCCCGTTTGGTACCTGACCCCCTTTCCTGTCCGTAGCTGTTTCTGCTCCTTCCTGACCACAGGCATAGTGACATCCCACCACTGTGAAGAAAAGGGATGGCTTGGGACGGGCATGAAGCGGCAGCCGCGAGTGGATGAATCCTGGTTCGGCTGCAGTCTTGCTGGAGGCCACCCTTCCCCAACCCCCCCCCCCCCCGTGTTCTGGACGGCACTCTTCATTACTGCCAGCAAGGCGATGACTGCCGAGTGTCCTCACTAAGGCAAGGACCGTGTTGCAGGATGAGGCTCTAGCTTAAAACGGCTGGGCCAAGTCGCCACGTATGAGCCCATGCTGCGCCCAAGCGCCACGAACAGGAGGGCCCTGACCCTGGCCTTGCACAAAGGCTTGGAAATGTTCCTGCGAAAAGCTGGATTCGAAAGCTTGCGTGCAAACGCCAAGGGAGAGAGAACGCGCAAGCGTCGCTTGCAGGCTATTCCGTCTCAATGCCTCCATGACGCCATGGCTCAGAGTGTCTAATAGTGGAGCACGTCTCTTCTCTTTTCCAAGAAAACTCCGTAGTGAACCATACGAGCCCAGAAGACACGTCTCCCCTTCCTGGGAATCGCTTTGGCTTCTCTTGTCTGTCTGCAGGAGGAGCTTCCAGCTTTGCTGTCTTTCAATCTGAGCCGAGGACTGGCTGCCGTGATCGGAGCTGCCAGGGAGACCTTGGGGTGGGAGTCAGGAGATCAGTCCCGGCAGCTGCGAGGCGGCTGATGAGCTGGAGCAGGGCAGCAGTGAGCCAAGTGGGAGAGATGGGGCTGGCTCCCAGCGGCGGAGCGCCGTGCGGATCTGTGGGTGGAGAGGAAAAATGGATGCGTGGCCAGGAGAGGAAGCCTCCAGCTAAAGATCCAACTCCATCCAAGGAGCAAGAATGAACATGCTGGAAGTTGCTAACTTGGTGACTGATGGAGGAACCTTGGAGGGGTGTGTGGAGAAGCCCCTTGGCTGAGTCTGGGGTGGAGCATCATCGCTAGACCCCACAGACCGGAAAAAGCCTCCAAGCGCTGCCTGGATGCTGGTTTGAAGAAAGCGAAGGTGGCTGGGCCATGCCTAGCATGCCTGAAGACTGGATACAGCCCCAGCCTGCAGTCAGCACCCCACAAATGAAGAAAAGAAGTGGGGGCCCCTGTGTGAGCTGACGGTCTGCATGCCGTGGGACATCCCGGGAGGCGCCCAGCTTGAACAGTGACCTCTTGGCACCGTCAGTCTTCTCCTGGCTGTAAGATTTGGCTGGCTCAAAGTGTGCCAAGTTGCCCCCCGAAGGGCCACTCGGGATGATCAGTGATCACAAGAGACTCGGGGAAGATGCAGCACCCAAGCGACGTGCTCCCTGGCTGGCGCTCGCGAGGGTGCGATGCCGGCACCCCCTTTTCACTAGCAGGGCGGCTGACGGCGCCTGCCACGGGTGCAGAGAGCCCTGCCCTTCCTTGCCCCTCTCGCCATCCTCACACTGGTGGGGGTAAAGCGCTTTTCTAGCTCCTTGTGGCCGCACACTTTGCAAAGGCCAGATTCTGGTGGAGATGGAGTGGCTCGTCGGGCCGGCTGGCATTTCCGGCCTCACTCGGGCAGCACGGCTCTGGGGCTTGCCCCACGTGCCAGAATCGACCAGCGAACCAGCACGGCTCGTGTGCTCCTGCTTGGCATTCCGGCATGGCCTGGAGACAGAAGATCAAGAAGGCAACCGATTCAGTGGTGTTCCGTCTCGCCTGGTCTTGCCCCCGGCCAAGCAGAAACCAGTGGCCCCCCTGCAAGCAGAGAGGTCCCCCCCACCCCATTCTCTCCCACCGTGGCATCCTCAGTGCTCGGTGCATAAGGACACGGTGCCGTGCGGGGCGTACGCGCCTTGTGTGCTCGCGGTTTCCGTTCGCTGTGCTTCGGAAGGCTGTGTTAAAGTCACTTTGGCCTCCCTGATGGTTGCAGCCATCTATAAATTTCTAAATAAATAAATAAAAATAAATAAAATAAATCACAGGCCGGGCAGAACAGGGATGGCTTGATGGCAGGGAATGAAAGGCACAGCGGTGTCTGAGCAGCTTCTGGAGTCCTCCCTGCAGCGACATACTGTGGGTGCTCTGCCACGGCTGTTTGGCGATGCTGGCGTTGGTGTTCCCTCCAGCTGCAGGGTCAGGTGTCTCTTCCACAGGACCCACATACCTGGAGGAGTGAATCGCCCCATAGCAGCCTGCCCGTGCATTCAGATCTCCAGAGGAGACCCTTCCTCAGGGACCCCCGTTGTCAGAAGTGCAGGATGCATGTAAGGATGGCGGGGCCTTCTCAGTTTTGGCCCTCCGCTTGGGACATTATTTGCTCAAGCATTTTAAATGAACCATTAGGTTCACCGGAGCATCACTACATTGTTGTCATTTCTGTAATATGCTCAAAAAGCTGTTCACTCCGGGGGATGATGCGTGCCCAGAAGAAAGCGATCCCTCCTCTGCCTCTTTCGACACTGAAGAGCTGACGGGCCGCAACTCAGAGACCCAGCCTCTCCTTTCGAGGGTGCTGGCAAAGATGGACACCGCCACACCTCCCCCATCTGCCCACCCTTCCCTGCTGCCGTGAAATTCACAGAACGCAGGTAGTCCATGCGTCAAGAAGGAGCTGGCAAAAGACCGGACGGGGAGGCCTGATGCGTGACGTGGCTTCGCTTTCTTTGCAAGCGAAGCCGCAAAGGAGTTTGCAAATTGCACGCATGCGCTTTGGCTCCTAATGTGGCAACCAAACGTAGGAACATCAAAAGCTGCCTTATTGGTCAGGCGCTTGGTCCGTCTAGCCTAGTGCTGACAACACTGGCTGGCAGTGGCTCGTGAGGATTTCAGGCAGAGCTCCTGAAAGTGGGGAGGCAGCAAAGATGATCCAGGGACTGGAACCAAAGCCCCGTGAGGCGGGATTGCAAGAACTGGGCGTGTTTAGCCTGGAGAAGGGAAGACCGAGGGGAGAAGCGATTGCCTAGCCAAGTATTTGAAAGGCTGTCACGCCGAAGAGGGCCAGGGTCTCCTTGATTGTCCCAGAGCGCAGGATGGGAAAGCAGCAGC
The DNA here is from genome assembly GCA_023646645.1 of Varanus salvator macromaculatus. Taxonomy (NCBI): domain Eukaryota; kingdom Metazoa; phylum Chordata; class Lepidosauria; order Squamata; family Varanidae; genus Varanus; species Varanus salvator. The sequence continues at coordinate 680,358 of JAIXND010000786.1, forward strand.
TCCTCGAGTGGCAGGTTAGGAGAAACGTCCTGACTGTTAAGGCGGTGGAAGCAAAGACCTAGGAAGCTGTGGGTCCCCACCAAGACCAGCCAAGAGGCCCTCCGGCAGGGATGCTTTGATCTGGAGCCCTGCCTTGAGCAGGAGGCTGCTTCCGAGGGCCTCGCCAGCCCCTTCCAACGCCACTGTGCAATTATCTTGGCATCCTCCTACCGGGAGAAGCCGGGAGCTGAACCCGAGGCCTTCAAGCGCGTGCAAAGCAGGGGCTCCGCCACCGAGCCACGACTTCTCCTCGGGGGCCAGTGCATTTCCAGGGTGGCGAAGGAGCGACGTCTTCACAATGCTCCGCGTCCCTTTGTCTGCCCAGAACACGGTTTGCATTAGGGGGATCGAAAATGCAGCGCACACACTGTGCTGGCTCCGCCATCTCGCCTGGCCTCGGGTCTCGGACTGTCACCCTGCTTTTCTCCTGCCTCCGTTGGTGCCTTCTGTTTCCATCCGTTTAGAGCGAGCCTCGCATGGGTGCTGCCGGGGGCCGCGGGAAGGCCTGGGGCTTGAAACGCCACCCTCTGGGAGGCTACCATTCCACAGTGCTGCCAGCTGGGTAGACCAGGCATCAGTCGCCGCACAGGCCTGGGAGGGTCGCAGCTCTCCTGCCAGTCGTGGAGCACAAGGGAACTGCTGGGAAGCATCTCCGGACACCCGCTTCGGCTCTGGCACCCGGGGGCCTTCGGAGAGACCAGCAATGAGACGAGGGGATGCTGCGAAGCAGAGCAGGCAGGGCGGGCAGCAGGCGACAGCAGAACCCCCAGCACACTCCCTCGGAGCGCAGCACCTTGACTGCATATATCCCAATGCTTGGATAGCCCTTTCTGGGTGCTGCTGAAAGGGGGCACGCCTCGTTTCTGCTCCAGAACCTCAAAGTGCTTGAAACCAAGAAAACGCTCCTTATTTACTTTCAAGTACAACATGTCACTGGCGCCGGCGGTCCCAACATGCTCACCCCCCCCCCAACTCCCCTCACCCTGTGATATACTGAGTTGCTTCCCGCGGGCGGCCATGATGGCGACCTCTTGTACTCCCATGGATCCTGTGCAAGGGAGAAACGGCAGAGTTGGCAGGATGGAGAAAGCAAACCCTAATGAAGGATGGAGGGAAGGACGCAGAGGAACAGCAGTTTCGGAGCCCTAAATTCCCACGGGGCGCCCCCTCCCCCAGTGCCCGAAGCAAACTGGTTCTTGGCCTAGCCGGCTGACGGCACCATGCAGACCAGGAAGTTCTCTGCACTCGAGCTTGGGAAGCGGAGTCCTTCAGGCAGCGCTAGCTTTCCTGCCCGTGGTTCCTAGTGCTTACTAACCACAGCGATGCCCCCATTCCTCGGCACACGCCACTCTCCAGCTTCCCCACAGACCGCAGACGTGAGAACACGGGCAGCTGTGCTCTGCTCCTGCCCACACGTGGCCACAGGGTTGTGCGGGCCAGTTGCCCCGGGGGGGGGAGGTCTGTCCCTGACTTCGCGTGCCCGGCTTGTGCACTCTTCCTCTCCTCCCCAGCAGGAAAACGTGAGCTCAGTCCCAGGATCCCATCCATGAGGCACCCGTCCTGCCAGTCCCTGCGGTGCCTGCCACTCGTTTCTCCAATTTAATCTCCGTGACATGTGTGTGCATGTGTAACATTTGTTTTGCCTTTTTCTTTTTCTTTCTTTTTCTTTTTTTAAAAAAAAGTCACTTTCACAAGGTCACTAAAGTCGATTGTCTTTTTTTAAGCTTTTGTTTGTTTCAAATGGAAGGGCTCTTCTATGTTAAATGCTAGCCACTCTACAAAAAGCATTCTGTTCTAAACCACTAGGAAATGTAACAATGAAGCAGAAGTAAAAGAAGTAAAAGAAAGGAGACGGTAAAAAAATAAAAGGAAAGGAAAAATCCAGTAGCCAAGCGACCGCATTAGGGAATGTGAAACAGGAAGGATGACGAGACAAATTCAGATCCTTCATGTACCTCGACCGTCTTTCATTTGTATTTGGCACTTCCTTAATCCTGTGTTTACCTCCCTCTCTGCTCCCCTGACTCGGCCTCCTCCTCTTCTGACTCTTGAAAGCAATATAAAATTTGGTTGCGATTACACCAGTGCAAGGAGAGACACAAACCTCCTACAAAGGGGAGAGTCCTTCTCCCTTTCCCCAAGAGATCCACCATGCGCCAGCAGAGCAGCCGTGGTCAAGCGGCTGCTCTCCGGGTGTCTTGGGCAATGCGCCCACGACCACCGGCCAGGCTGGCGAGGCGCTTGGTTCAGCCCATCTGGAGGGAGCCGGGTTGCGGGGAGGCTGTGAAAGGGCCACCAATGCAAAGCAAGCAAGCAAAGCGTTTGCCTCCTCTGAGCCAGAGAGAAAGCAGCACAGCCTGATCCGAGGGGGGTGGGAAGCCAGGAAGGGGCACACCAGTGAGCCGTGGAGCCCAATGGTTTCGAAAGACCAGTGCCTCTTTCCAGGACTGGATCGGCTTTCCAGGGGATGTGGCCACAGGGAAACAAAAATTGGGCTCTGGCTCGTGCCTAGACTTCAAGCAGGCCCATTGAACTCCATGGGGCAACCAGGGTGCCACGGAACCGATTGCCACGGTTTTGGCGGGTCCGCGCCAGCCTTCTTCAGTGCAAGACCTGAAGGCCACTAAGCGTTCCCCCGACTCAGGTATGCCTCGTCGCGCAATTCTCTGCCATGCCATTCCGACAGGTGAATGCCGGGAACAGACTCAGCAGGGAAGCGGGCGCGTCGTTCTGGCCCTTGGCGAGAGGCCTGGGTGCCAGGGGCGGAATAGGCTGTGCTTGCATGGGGAGGCAAGTTGAAGCCCCCCCAGGGCATGGCAAGCTTGAGGAGGAGCCGCAGGTGTCAGGGGAGGAGTTACCTGCGCCTGAGAAAGGTGCAGAGCCAGGGATGGAGGCCTCACTCTCTTGGGGCTCCTCTTCCAAGGAAGACCCCAGAGCAAATACTCCAGGTTGGGTTTTTTTGACAATTCCCCACCATGGATGCAATTTCCCTCCAACCCAGGCATTCCTCAGCATGCCAGACTACAACGCCTACCATCCTTGGCCACACTGGCCAGGAACCATGGGAACTGTAGTCCTTGCATGTCTGGAGGCAACCCAGGTTGTGGGAAGGCTGGCTCGGGCTTTCTGGCAGATCAAAAGCCAAGTGTGTCGCCTGTGTTCCAGCAATCCCGCATTCTGGCAGCAGGATCTTGGTAGCAACGGGGGGACTTGTGGGTCCAGGGCTCTGCCCCGACTCTGCCCAGGCCTTGGTTCGGGGCACTTCACGGGCGTGATGCTTCCCAGCGAGGGAAGTTACGGTGCCAAGCAGGTCACCGAGAAACTCAAAGCTTTTTGTCCTGTTCCTGGAATGATGCGATCAAACGTCACGGGGAGAGCATTATATAATCCGAGCCATAATTATATATGGTCCGTCAGACCAGAGCTCCCGTAATCCATCGCCATTGGCTATGCTGGTTCGGGCTGATAGTAACTGCAATCCACTTGAAAGACAGTCCAGACATTCTCTGCTCTAAAACTGGCGAGTTTCAACCACGGTGGAACAAGATGACACCTTAGCAGGCTCTCGGGGGACGAGGGGATCCTGAGGTCAGCCTTATGCACACCTACTTGGGAATAAACCTCCATAAATTCGGTGGAGCTTCTGAGGAGGGATAGATCAGAAATTCGCCTTGGTTCATTTATGAAGAGAGTTCCACCCAGTTTGCACCTTCTAGATCAAACACAGAACTTGTGGCTGCAATCGGCACATTTCCAAGGCTGGGGTGCGATTCACAGGCCAAAAGGAAAAACCAAAGTGTTGGACAGCATACATACTTTTTTTTAAAAAATGCATGCATTTCAAGCACTCAGATGTGGATCTTCATGGGGGAAGAATGTGTACATTTCAGAAATGTGCACAACTGATCCACACGTTTGGGAAAAGATGCATGAAAATACACCGAGATTTTCATGCCAAGAAAACCAATTTGCAATCTGATGCAGACTGGAGCTGGAATGAGCTTCATGGAGGAATCGGGAGAACTTTGGTGAGCTCAAGTTTTGCTTAGCTGCACATTCCTATCGTTGGATCGACCCTGTAGGTCTGCACAGAGTAGCTGCTTTGCATGCCAAAGGACACGGTTGGGTTCCCAGCGCCTCCAGGTAGGGCTGAGAAAAGCCGCCATCCGAAACTTTGGGGACTCGCGGCCAGTCAGTGGCGCAGGGCTTAGATGCACCAGCGGCTCCGCTCCGTGAGAAGGCCGCTTCTCCTGAAGCTGGGATGCTCCCGTGTCTCTTCTCACACTGGTTGAGGTTCACTTTCAATGTCGCACCACTTGCGGGAGCTTTTTCTCCCGCAAGCTTCCGCCTGGAGAGAGGAGGAGAGAGCTGCTGCCAGGACCCCCCCGCCCCCCCCGCTGCCAGTTTCCCTTCCCACCAAACTTCTTCCTGCTCCCCCGGCCCCCAGTGTTCAATGCAGCCCCAGGAGACCGGCATGTGCTAGGCCGCCGGCAAAGCGGCATCGGCTCGTGTTGCTTGCTCGCGCTTGCTTCTCTTGGAGACGACTTGCAGCTTTGACATGAAGCTTCTGTTTGCTTTTTTTTTTTAAACCTCTTTGAGTTTCTTTTTTTTCTTTTGTTTTGTTTTTTAAATTAATTAATTTATATATATATATTAAAAAAGCAATAGTCCTTTGGTCCCTAAACTCTAAGGAATGATATGACTTTGAAAGAAGTTAATCCAATCTCCCCGGACTGGTGACAATGTGGGACAGACACCTCCCACCTCCCAGTCCACAGGATATAGATATATAGACCTATTTATATATATATCTTCTGTTAAGTTCAACATCCTCTTAGCAACTGATTTTTCTTTTCCCCAACAGAAGTGGAAAGTCCCCCCTCCCCTCTTTTCTCTCCCCTTTAAAAACGAAATGAAACAAAGGGTTCCCAGGTGTAACACAGGCCCGGTCCAAACCCACCGGCTTTGGTTTAGATCTGTTTGGCCCCCTCTTCCGAAGAATCGCACATCGGACAAGTGCTCTGGCGAGAGGCTGGTCCCACCCGCGGGCTCCGTGCCCACGGCCGCTCCTCTCACCAAGCCCCACCGCTCTCGCCGTGGGGGTCTTAAAGTCTTCTCCTCTCCAGCGGCCTCTTCCTGTCGCGGAGTCTCACATCGGCAAATATCAGCGCCTCTTTCCCTCTTGTCCAATATTGTCACAACCACCTTCTTTGCTTTCTCTTGCCTTAAAGAGACAGAAACCCCGACGGATTCGAAAATGAAAAAGGAAAAAAAGGGGGGGGAAGGGTACAACCAAACTGGCTCTCTTTTTCACGTGCACCTCTCCTTCTCCTCCTCTTCTGCCTCCTCCTCCTCCTCATCCATGATATGTTGCAAAGAAAGAGAGTTACAAGTCTGGATGCGGCACACGGGACACGGGGAACACTCTTCGTTCACCGCACGGCATCCAATCTGCAAGACAGAGCAAGCGAGTTAGAAGGGGCTGCGCAGGGACCACCAGCTCGCAAGCAGGCTCAGTGCCGCAGAGAGCCGCCCTGGGAGGCCAGGGGCGTCTCGCCCGGGCGGTGGCTGTCCTGCCCCTTGCAATCCCCTCCTTGCGCCCACATTCTGTGCCAGAAGCTGCATTTTTACATGCGTCCCGAGGGCGCAAAAGAGAAATGTGTACGTGCTTATTTAACTTGCATGGTGGAGTCTCCCTTCCGCTTGCCACAAGGGAACGCCCGGCTTTCTCTCTCGGTGCTGGGAATCCAGGGGAGCCCCCCCCCCGCCCCCGCTTTGGTTTTGGGAATCAAGGCAAAGTTTGCTTCTCCGCTTTGCATCCCTGGGGCTAGAAAAACCTGCTTCTTGGGTCACCTCATGGAAAAGGAAGCTGGACTTGGTACTCAGCTCTGCATTTTTCCTGCACTGGAATGGGATGGGGGAATTATATACTGCCTGATCCATGGAACTGCATGTCTGATAAAAAGACATGTGGAGAAGGTATGTCCTGGGCAGCTCCTGTTCTTGACGAATCGTTGCCTGTTAGGAACGTCGGAAGTCGTTTTACGGCCCTTGGAACGGTCTTCTCAGACCGGCAGAGAAGGGTCTGGGCAGAGAAGAGCTTTCTGGTCCGTTTTGCTAGAGATGGCGAGGTGGGAGTGGGAGGCTGTTTGCACACAAAGTCGGTGGAAAACGGGCAGTCCTCCAGATGTTGTTGGACGACCGCTCCTGCCCTTCCTGACTGCTGGCCATGTTGGATGATGTCCAGATGTTCTTGGACACCAACTCCCATCAGCCCCAGGCTAGGATGGATGGGAACTGGCATCCAACAGCCTCTGGAGGGCCACAGATTCCTCAGCCCTGGTGAGGCACATGTGAACTGAACTAGCTCGCGAACCTCTGCAAGGTCCACCAAGGCTTAGCCAAGCTCGGAGCCGGGCTCTCGCCGAACTGGATCTGTTCTAAGTCTGGATCTAGCGCGTGGTTTAATCATCCCAGGCTTTAGAGAACATTCTCATAACTGGCGTTCCCTGGCATTGAGCCTGGGCCCCCTTGCGTGCGAATACCCTCTGCTAGGCAGCTAAAGTCCCTCTTCCCACTTGCACGAGGTGCCTGAGCCTGCCCAGTCCCGGAAGCGAAGCAGGGCTGGGCCTGGCTGGACTCCGGATGGGCGACCTGAAGGTGGCGACTCCCTCGAGAGCTTTGGCTTCGGGTGCCATGGAGAAGCGATGTCATAGTAAGAGGAACTACGTCAGCCATGCTTCCCTGCTCCTCCCAAATCTAGCTGCTCTCTGCTATGGCTCCACATGCGGGCCTGCAAACAGGGCTGCTTTTTTCTGTGCAAAAAAAAAAAAAAAGTATTAAGAGAATCTGCATCAAAGCAGGCCAACAGTTCAGCTGCCTTGACCATCCGGATCTCCAAAGGACAGGGGCTCTTGCTTGTTCCTCTCGTTTGTCCCCAAATACACAACTGAGAATCTAGCACGGCCTCCTTATCTCTGAGCCGGGGGCTTTGCAGAAAACCGAAATAACCTCCATCTGACCCCAAGTCGCCTTTGCAATGTGAATCCAGTGTGAATGGGCCAAACTCTCCAGCCCTGGTCCGGGGTTGCGCTCACCCCGCCGAGAGAGGGCGCCTGGCATGCCCCACTTCCAGCGCTCCGTTTGGCCTCAGGCCTCCCAAATTTCAGGCTGCTTTGACCGGTCTGCAGACCAGAATGCAGGAAGCGGCTATACCAAGTCACCTCCCCCCCCCTTCTGACTCAGACGCGTATTTCGGCAGCGTTGGCTACGCTTGCCCTCCGGGGTCTGAGGCCGAAGTCTTCCCGGGACCCCTTGGACCGGGCTTGGGGCCCCCTCCGTGCAGGGCATGGGCTCTGCTGCCAAGCCTAAGCCAAGCAGCGTGTGGGGCCGGTCCGCTGGCACAGGCCCCCAAGCGCTTGAGATCCTGCTGCGTCCCCTTCGGTGTGGGCAGTGATGGATGGCCAGGCCCTAAGAAAGGGGGCGGCCGCAGCTCCCATGCCGTGTGCGACCCGGGGTCCTGCAACCGGCCCGCACCGCCTTTTCCAGCCCTCGTGATCGCACAGTGAATATAGAAGGCACACACACCATCATCATCGTCACCACACCACAAAAGAAAGAGAGGGAAGAGAAGAAGACACAGAGGAGGACAAAGTGGAGTTAATGGACTCAAAAAACTCACAACTAGTAAGAACTGACCAATCAGCACTCCAAAAACTATCCACTTATGGGCAGATATGTCACTGCACGACTTCCAAGAGAGGAGGAAGGGGGTGGGTGAAGGGGGGAGAAGAACCCATAAAAATAAAGCAGAGATATAGAGAGATCAACGTCAAGTTCATGCAACAAGATTACAACCGGCCACATGGCGTCATCGGAGGAACGATGACAACATGAGTGAAGTCACTTACAGTTTCGGGTAATTTGGGAGGGAGGGCTTTTGTTTGGGCCTCCCATAACAGCCAGAGGCTTGCTAGGCCACTGTGGGGTCGTCCTTGGAGCTATGATTGGCCTGGTCTGGTTAGAGACACAGTGGTGGGTGAGTCGGAGGAAACATAAACAAACAAAAGATGAATTGGTTTGAGGGAGTTCCCAGTTGCGTCGTCTCTGCTTCCCTGGTCCCTCTAGGCGGCCAGGCGTCCCCTCGGGGCAGGCAGCTCCCTTCCACCACACGCACGCCCCTTCCGAGAAAGTAACGGGATCTGGGCTTTTGAGGGCCTCCAGGCCTGGCTTCCTCCCCGAGCGACTGGACCGTCTCACCACCAGCGCCGGCCACTGGCCTCGCTTCTCCTGCCCCCTCATCCCCGCCACCCCTCGCCTCCTCGGCAGGTGAGCACCGGGGAGCCTGCATCTCCCACTCTTCCTCACCGCCACCCATGCGGCTGTGGCCAGACGGAGGGGCAGCGGGAAGCAGCCGGCTGGGGGCGTGACGCGGAGGGGCCCGTCTTGTCGGTGCTCCTCAGCCATGTCCGCCCTCGACCCCAGCTCTGGGCGGGCCGTTCCAGGCATCCATTTGGGCTGCCAGCAAGGACGATGCAGGAGCTGCAGCGGCTGCGACAGAGCAGCCGGGTTGTACGGTTCACAGCCCAGGCTCATGAAGCATCGTGCGCCAATTTCTAAATAGCTGCATTGGTTCTTGGCCTGTTCTGGAGCATCTCTTACTAGACAAAGCCCTCGGTGGCTTGGAACCAGGGAACCTAAAGAGCCGCCTTTCCCTACCTTCATCTCTGTGACCATTCAGAGTGGCTCCGTGGCTCTGAACAAAGGCGGGTGGTGATCTGAGGCAGGGTCTTTTGTGTGTTGGCCCTGCTTACGAAGCTTCCACTCACGGAAGACTTGCTTGCTGCCATCTTCATTCTTCCTTCAGTGCCAGGTGCACATGCTTTCATTTGCCCCTTGGAAGCACCGTCCTTCTTTTTAAAGCTCCCGGCCCAATTTTATCTTTGACGGATTTAATTGTATTGCTAGGATTATTTTGCAAGCCCTCTTATATTTATGACTGGAGAGAAGCTCATGATAAGCAGCCATGTGCCCTATTGCAGCGTGCATTTCTCTATCTAAAGGCAGCCCTTCCTGGAAGGGTTCTCCAAGCCCAATTTAAAGACGCAGGAGAGCAAGAACGGAGACCACCAGAGGCCTTGAAGAAACCCACCAACAAGTGAGCACCTGGACGGCAGGAACACACGGCACGTGACCTACAGTGAGAGGTAGTGTACTTCTACTTAAATTTCCATAATCATTTCTTTATTCACAGCTATAGAGTCTCCACCTATGCCATGCTTTGCTTTGCTTTTCTGGTTCTGTTTCTCTAACTCTAACCTTGGATGGTCTCACTGGATCGAGGCAAATTTACAGGGCAAAAGTTACCCTTCTCATTTTTACGTTCTTTTTTTAAATGATCCTCATTCTTCGCTGAATCTTTTCCAACAGTGGGACCCAGAACTGAACAGAGAGTCAATATAACCAAATACACATTTAGAATAATCATGCAGGACTATACCACTTTACAGCGCAGGTTGGGTAAGCGCCCCATGTTAAAAATGTATGCCCCCTGTATAAAAAGGATATTATATATATTATGTATGAAGTAATCATATGGTAACTCATCTGGCTGCAGAAGTGGTACAGTCTCGCAGTCTGTACCATGTGGTTTCCCTGGCTGTGCGGATTAGTAATTAGCAGTGCTGAGTCGAGTTGAATTAGTATTTCTCCGAAAAATCGTCTTGCTATCAGTGCAGATCTTTCATGGCCAACAGCGAGTAACGACCCCGTTGGCTCGTTTTGCACTGAACTGCCTCCTTGACCATAACTCAGCTGTGAACGGAGCATGGGATCCATCCCCGTGTCCCACCTGCTTCCTTCCACATACTGCCTCGCGTGCCGTTCCTCAGCGAGTCCAATGGGTAGGACTGCATCCTACATGCTAAACATGTGCCCTGCACGTTTCCGCACGGCTTAAGAATGTCCAACACAGACAAAAAACCAGGCCAAGAAGACCTCGCCTCAAGTAGCGACAGGTATCGCCCACAGGTTGGCTTGTTTTGGACCCACCTGACCCAACCTGGCAGGAGGAGGCCTAGCGAAAGCTCAGGTGGGCAGCATCAGAGTAGCTCCACTTGCCCTGGGGATGCGCCTTCGCATCTCATGTGCCTCCGGGCACCTGAGGCTCGTAAGACGCACAGCGCCCAGGTGCGCCCATCGGCGCCTCAGCCGACCCCTGCTGGCCAAGCGCGGCGAGGGCCAGCAACACGTCCTCTCCTGCTGCCCACAAGGATGGCGGCAGCAACGCTTCGTGGCTCTTGCTCGGGCCCATGCGGGCTGCGCACGCCTCCTCTGCAGAGCCGGCATGAAATACAGACAAAGCAGGCGGCCTTCCAGGCCCTCCACTCCCAGTGCTGGCAGATCATCTAACTCAAATTTCCTTTAGTGGGCAAACTGGCTCCCTCGATTTCCCTGATTCGGCGCGATGCTTTCAATAAACCGATAAGCTTGTTTTTATGGCATGTCGTGAGCGGAGCCAGCTGGAGCCGGGGGTCAGACTAGATGGCCCGGGAGGTCCCTTCCGACTCACTCTGTTTCTATGCTTCTTTGTTTATGTTTATGGAGCTAAATGCCATGATAACAATTCTTTGGGTGGCATTGTATTAAGATTGTATTAAGGTATTACTTTATGTCCTGAGATAAGTTTTTGTACATGTGAAACTTAATTTGGATCGGAACAGAGAATAAGTGTCCTGCTCCCTTTCTTGTAAAACTGGAAACCAAAGTGAGCCCATGAATGTTGGGCGATGCGGGAGAGCCACAGAGAAGGACCTTTCCGCTGAGCATCGCCGAGCTCCAGGACTCCACGCAACGAGCTTCGCGACGGCCACCCCACCCATCTGGGCGGCTTTATGGGATTGGGCATATTCACGGAGGAGACGGCCATGCAGGAATTCCCGCATTTCTCTGAAAAGAAGTCGCTGGAAACAATGTGGAGGCTGCTGTCCTCACAGTGCTTTTGCTTCCCGCAGGTATTTGGCTGCCCACCGTGGAACAGGTAGGCCTTTTTGGGACCCCATAGATGGCGTTTAGATTTTGTCTGTCCGGTGTGTGTTCTCTACCTAAACACGCTTGCACTCACACAGGGCACGCAGGACCGACCCCCGAAAGCGAGTGGGTTGGATCGCGATCTAAGCTGGGCCAGCTCAACTGGCAAGAGGGGGCCTCCTCCCATCCTCTTCCTCAGGTCGGTCCCCCCAGCTTCCTGAAAGGATTCAGAGGGAGCCAAGAGACCCCGGTGAAGGAGGGGAGTGGTGGGTCTTTTGAGAGGGGATTCCCAAAAATCAGATGGGGGGGACTTCCAGGAGAGCCGCCGCCCCGCTTAAGGAAGGCGGAGTCTGGAGTTAATGCTGGCCCCCCACCGCTCCGAAAGGAGGCAAATGCGGAGAAAGAGGGTTGCGCGTAAGCACTTGAAAGTCAACAGATCGGGGAGCTAAGCAACGGGCCCTTGATCTCCATATGCTGGACAGTGTTCCCTTTCTTTGGGTCACTCTTCATGTAGCAAAACCTCTCGGGGTGCATTTTTAGAACTGCCATGCTGGGATTATTTACTCGCATAGCAATGTTTTAGCCAGGGAAGTCCATCTCCCACATGGCAAGGTTTAATTTCATTGTCCATTCCATCGCCTTCCCTGTAAAGCGGCTTCCCCAACCTTGTGCCTTCCAGACACGTTCGGACTGCAACACCCAGCATGCCCAGTCCATGGCCCTGCTGGAGGGGAATTCTGGGAGTTGTGGTCCAAATGCCCCTGAAGGCCGCCAGGTTGGGGAAGGCTGTTGTAAAACATACAGTTTGGCTCAAAATGTGGTGACCTCACTGACCCTGAACTGGACACACCTTTGCTGATGTTCTGCACCTCCGTTGGAAGCCGGATTTGTGGCAAAAGCCCGAGGGTGGCCCCTGCCGCTGCCTCAGGAATGAAATAGCAGGAAACGGCCACCGGGACCCTTCCCACTGTACCCGCTGGAGCCATAGGTCCTCCAAGTGCCCCCACCCAAGGAGGCTGCGGGTGCAGTTGGGTGAGAGAGGAAGGGTCTTTCCAGTGGTGGCACCCCCCTCATGGAAGCGGCCTCCCCAGGAGGCTCTGGTGCCTGAGGCTTTGCCTCAACCCCAGCCAAAGACCTTCCTTTTTTCCAAGGCATGAGAGAGACCTATTTCTAGAGTGTTACGGCTGTTTTATCAAGTCCTGCGCTGCTGCTGCTTCTGCATTGCATTTTAATCTTTGAAACATTTGTATTGCATTTATATTATTAAGTTTTGCACCGCATTTCAGTGCTTTAACTACTTGTAACCCACCTGCAAAGCACTAGTTATTCGGCGAAATAGTAAGAGAGACATTTAAAATGCAAGGACAGATGCTTTGGCAGCCTCGCCCATCGGCGGCGGGGGGCCGCCTTGTCCTACCTGTTCTCAGGGCCAGGGCGAACAGGGACTCAGTAGGGTCTGTTTGCATCCTTTGGCCGCTTTAGTTGGACCTTTAGCCTCTTCATGCCGATCTGGAAGCCGTTCATGGCCTGAATGGCCGCCTGAGCACTGGTTGGATTGTCAAAACTGACAAAACCTGTTTGGGAAGAAGGGACAGAAAAGGGAGGGGAGACGAGAGCATGTGAAAACCAAGCCGTGCTTGCACAGCAATCCCTCTGCTGCGTTTCTGTTCAGGGCCCGTTCTTCCACACCGCCTCCGACAAAAGCTTCCCTTTCAGCGCTTGTCAACGGTTCATTTTGGGATTGGCCTTCGCTACTTTCCTGGGACGGAACTTAAGCTAACGGGCCCATTGATTCCTGCTCTCGGCTGCTGCGCTGGCCTCTCTCCAGTCCACTGGAAGCTCACCTGTCACGGCCGATTTCTCCAGAATGATTACTGAGCGGGTCAGAGAGGCGCTCAGCACCCCAGAGTGTGAATTCATCATGACCTGCTGGATTCCAATCATTTAAGGGAGTCCAATATTCTTTGAACAGCTCTTTGCCTATCCTAACCTTTGCCCTCTTCTCATTGTCTGTATTGATTCCGGTAATCATTGGCTCACAATTTGTCTCACCGGTGAAAACCAAAACAAAGCTGACATTGAGCAATTTGGCTTCCTTTGCATTGTGGATTAATAGCTTTCCTCTTCTAATGAAGAAGGTTCCCTCATTGTTCGGAGTTTAATGCGCTTTAGAACGCCCGACTTCTTAGACGCAAGAGTCCGCAGGCACGTGGCCGCCAGGATCGGAACCCAGGTGCCCCATCACCTTCCTGGCAGGACAACCCTTGAACCCTCGCAGACCCTGGCGGAAGATCCTGCCCCAGGGACTGCAAGTCAGGGCACAGCAGAAAATGCAGACCGCCCTGCAAGACCAGCAGTCCTTCCGGCTGCCCCTGAACAGGCTCAGACACCTCATGTTTTGAAAGTATTCTTGAGGAAATCTTAAAAGTGGGTCAGACATGGGCCTCATCCAGCAGCCCCTCCAGTCTTTCCCGTGCTCCACACCCCGTTCCGTTTCAAGACGGAGAAGGGCGACGGCAGAGCTTCCTAGAGGCAGGAAATGTCATCACATTGTCTTCACTGTGTTGTTTTTGCCGTGGGGAAGGGGGCGTGCCTTGGGGCTCTTATTCCGCTGCCTCCCAAGGTGAATTGGGAGCAAAGGAACTACCAAGCTCATGCTCCCCTGGCCATCATTTCCTGCTGAACCCTCCTTGGACCTGGACCGGAGTCTGCAGCCATCGGGACCCCGCTCAAGATAAGGCCAGCACTTTAAATGCCCCACCTCTCCCGCCTGTGCATTTGGCCCGTCCTTATGCTGCCGCCGCCACGGTGGAAGCGCTAAGCTGCCGGCGCCGTGCGTAGGCCGGCCATCCTGCCGAGGGCGAGCCGGACGATATATTCCGTCTTCCGCAAGGAGTTCTCCCTTCTCCCAATACCGTTGTGCGTTACAATCTATCTGCTGTGATCACACCATTTGGTGACATTCATGATACATCTGGGGCTGCTTCTAGGGGGAATGGCAAACGTCGTAGAAAAATGATGCACCAGGCTTACAATTATGTTTGATTTATATTTCGTGGCATGTTCTGCACACATTTAGGCTCGGGAAACCGATCTGACTAGCTGTTCCTCCGGGCCTAAGACACTGCTCAGTGACAGGCGGAATAATCAGCTTCCGTTTACATGGGCTCCCATCAATTCCACATCCCTTTGTTTCCTTCTGGAGATCTGAGACGCCCCCTGCGGAGATCTGGATTAAGAAATGCTAATCTGATTCCCATTTGGAGTTTGGCTCCTGATGGCTTGCCCTTTGTACAATTTCAACATGCAGCTGACACGACACCATCTCAAGTTGGTCCAGAAGGACCCCACCTTCACTGGGGTGACGACTTCTCTCCCACAACAGAGGATGTGTTTCCTCGTCCTTGCAATGCATTTTGTCCGTGCTGCAAATATCTTTCTTTGCCAAGATAAAACAAAACAAAACTTAAAATCTGCAATTCCAGTAAAAGTCCAAGACTTGCCTCCCCTTCTGTAGAGGTGCTATTTCAGAAGAGCTGTGATTACCCAACGTCCGCTAGCTCTCATGCCTGATTTTATTTCTCTCTCTCCTTCCTTTAAATCACGGTTTCTTATTCACAAGCATGTGGAAACTTGACGCATGCCTGGGACCGCTTTGTGTGGTGGTGCACAAGCCGCTACTCGACTCAGATCCTCGTTTCCGGCTCTTCTGGACCACACAGAACCCCCTTCTGGTCTTCTTGGACTGTCCACCGGGGTCACGGCGTCTCGACTGCTGAACCATCTGTGGTACCACGCCTCTTTTCCCTTCTTCTCTCCCTCCACTGGCTGGACTATGCAGGTTTCTTGTTCGTGCTCGAAGGATGGCGTTCCTGGCATGGTCCACTACTCATCCAGGCATGTTTCTCGCTCGCTGTGCAAATACCACTTCAGAGTGCCACCAAGAGAGGCGAACCAGCAACGCTCGAGTTCACCGTCTCTCCAAACAACAGCCTGGTGCTCTTTTGGATCGGCATGTGCACTTACTCCTTCTTGGATGGCCGGAAAACAGCACGGAATGAATGTCGCTGCACATGGAGACTGTGCAGCCCTTTCTAACGTGGCACAATCTCCCCAAAAGCTAAGCATGAAATTGTGAATTCTTGAAAAATGCACACATTTGATTTTTTTCCTGGCAAAATGTAAGTTCTTTTCAGACACAAATACACTTGGAAATGTGCAGACGTCTGGGAGGACGCATCCCCTGCTCACTTTCCCACTTAAGGTTGCGACGGAGCGCGTCTGCACATTTTGCAAGCGGAAGGGCGATGCTCAGACATTCCCGCTGAAAGGCTCTTGAAGCCAGTACTTACCAAAGCATTTACTTTGGTTGGTGGCACGGTCAACAAAGACTTTGGCAGAGATGACGTTGCCAAAGGGCAGGAACATCTGCATGAGCTCCGCATCCCCAAACTCCTGGGGCAAGTGATAGATGAAGAGGTTACAGCCTTCGGGGCCTGAGAGAACAAGACCGGTGAACACAAGAAGGAAAAGACAGACTGCATCAGTGGAGGCCGCGCTGGCACGGCGGGCGACTTGCCCACAATGCAGTGCAGCTGAGTTTTCACGGCAGTTCGCATGCTTGCATAATCAGTGGTTCACGGTTTTTCGTCTGGAAAAACTTTGTTTGCAACCATCTTTCTAATTTTTTAAATATCCTGTTCACTTGCAAGAATACGGAACTAATTCTTGCATGCTGGAAACGAATTGTTACACATCTTGAGCCAATATCTAACTAAGCATAGAAGCAATATTACATAAAATCAAAGACTGAAAGCCAGAATCACTCCAGTTCAATCCAATCCCAAATGTACAGTTGCTTCTTTATTTCTCAGGATGTCCAAACAGAACCTCAGAGTGACATGGATAGAAAATCCTTATTAAATCAACAATTTTCTAGTAGGCATGTGCAAAGAGTCTGACAGGGGAGGATGGAAATCCAACTTATTTTCATGATCTGGACCTCAGATTATGGTTTGCTGGCCTGAGCTGGTGCTGAGCTGCCGTGGTGGAATTACATCTCTGAGATGGTCAGCTTTAAATGGCTAATGACATGCGCATGGATACGGCTCTGAAAATCGTGCGATCCTAGCATGATTGCTCAGAATTGGCTGATTTGTGCAAATCCCAGTTTGTGCAAATCAGCCAATCTTGCACACATCTGGCTAGAACCAAATTTCCAATTTGTGCAAATGTCATGGCGGCCTGAACATAACACAGAATCGTGGTCCGCCTTGGAGATGCAACTCTGCAAAAGGAGCCTGACTCGGCCTGCTTCTGAATATGGCATCAAAAGCAGGCAGGAATCCCGTTGCATTTCACACTGACTTACTGCATTTTCCAATGACTGGCTGCCGTGCATAAAACACAAGCCTTAAGACCAATAAACACAGTGCAGAATAAAACCAGTGGGGGAAAGAGAACGCTTCAGTGCGTCGGGGCCGATGCGACCGGCAGCAAAAGAAAAGTGCTGGGATCCGAAATGCAGAAACACCCTTGAAATGCTGCAGGGAGTAGCGAGGCCCCCCTGGGGACGGGACAGGGCCCCAGGGTTGCTTTTGGGGTGGGGGGGCTAGTCCGGAGAGAGGGCGCTGCCACTGGAAAAGGCTCTTTCCTCGGAGCCACCCGCCCTCCTTCCCTGGTGGGGTCACTTGGAGGGGAGGCGCAGACGACGGCCCCGGAGGCTGCATCGGACTCAGGTGGGGTCCCCGTCACAGACGGTCGCTCGCTTGCTTGTCCCGGGCTCCCCTCACGCACCAGGAGTCGTGCATTGGTGGGGTGATGCAGGGAAGGAGCTGGAAAGGGCCGTGGCTGGATTCGCGGTACGAGCCCAGGCATCGTCCTTCCCCAAGGAGCCCTCGTTCTCGGCATCCCCTGCGCATCACGCTCCACTGTGGAGAAGCCACGCACGCAACGGCTCATAAGGACAACTGCGGCAAGGCCGGCCCGGCTCCGGGGGAAGAAGACCTGCAAGCAGGTGGCCTCCTGCGCCCCTCTGCTTGTTGGCGAGCCCCAGGTGGCTCTGAACCATCCAGACCTTCCCCTCTCGGGCAGCGCTGGTCGCGCCTCCCAGTCCAGCTTCTCGTCTCCCTTCCTACCGCTCTCGCCCAGTTCCCTCTGCAGCGTGTCCCCTATTCTTTCCTCTGCTGCGTCTCTGCCAGCCTCCCTCCCACCCACATGTCCTTTCTTTCCTTCCTCCTTTTTTAATCTTCTGAGCCACCTGCCACTCAGTCAATATTTGCGTCTTGCCACTGAGTCGTTGTCAACAGCATCCTTCAAGTAGGTGTCAATTTGCACACTGCATCCTGAGGAAGGAAAGGAGGCCGCTGGGCCGTTTCCAAGCCTCATGCCAGTGGCGCAAATTCCACACGGGAGGCCAGGATCCTTTGGGTCCCAGGGCCAACAGAGGCCGGCTGGGTGGGGCTAAGAGACGGGGCCTTCTCGGTGGTTGCTCCCGGGCTCAGGCATGTTGTGCCAAGGGAGGCCCGCTTGGCTCCCCCTGCCCTGCCCTGCCCTGGTCAGCGAGGCCTTTTTACTCAGGCGGACTCTGACACACTCTGGGACTGCTGCATTTGCTGTGGTTGTCACTCCTCTAACGTCCATCGCCGTATCAGTTTGCATTCCCTTGGTAGCCAGGAGGGGTCTAAAAATATAGTTTAACGTATTTTCACTCCCCCCCCCCTCTGGCCCCGTCTCTCTGTCTCCTATCTCGTCCTTTCTCCAAAGAAGGCCAGCCTCCCATTTTAGGTGGGGGGCCCAAACATGAGTCCAACACGACCCGCCTCACCCCGAGCCCCCAATTCGGGAATCACGCAGCTGCCTCTGCTCTGAGTTATGGCCAAAACCAGCACTCATGTCGCTGCAAATTTGCACACGCGAGTTCTGAATTAGAAGAGGAAGCCAAGGGAAAACGGCTCGCTTAGGGGTGCGTTAGAAACCCACGCGGCGCCATTCAGATTTCCCGGAAGGAAACACTCTGCCTCCCTCCTCAGCAAAAGTGGGAAATATCAGGGGTTTGGAGGCTCCGGGAGATGCGAGGACATTTGGAGACCAAATGGCTGTGCGGCACCAGAGGGAATGGCCACCTGCGACCTGGACCAGAGCCGCTGGGGCACTGCCGGCTCCGAGCTTTGGAGGGCCCTTGGCCACGAGACCCCCCGGGCCTCCCCCCGTGCGTCAACCCTGGCCTCTCCCTGCCTTCTCCACCAGCTCCTCATCCGCACAGTACCACTCGGCAGAGCTGCGGGGTCAGCCCCGGAGACCTTTGCCGCAGCACCCTGCTCGAAGCAACGAGGCCGCTGCGCTACACGCAGGTGTTCCGGCTCTCTTCACTGCGTGCCTGCGGAGCCACGGAGAAACGGGCCGCGCGCCTCTGGCCCCGCTTGCGGAGGGGACCGGCTGCGTGAACACCAGCGGCGGGTCCGGGCAGCCCGCTCGGCATTCCCGGGGCTTGTGCGACGCGGAAGGCGCCCTCCACAGCCCACCTGGCACTCCCTCTCACCTTCTCTCTGCTGCTGGGGGATGATGGGCGCTTGCTGGGGGAAGGCCTGGCTGATTGGTGCATAGGCGGCTGGATATGCTGCTGGAACAGAAAAACAGCCTGGTCAGGCAGCCTGCCGCTCCCAGAACAAGCAGGGCAGAACCCGCCGGCCACGGGGGCGCAGGGCCAGGCGCGAGCCCGGCTCAGCCCAGGAGAGGTGGGCTGCGCGTACCCCAGACTCCCCCCAGAGCTTGTCATGCAACAAAGCGCCTCGCGCAAGAGCTGGAGCGCCTCTCCTCGTGGGACCCACATCGTGACTGTCGGGGCGGACGCTGTCACTTAAGCTCAAGTCGGCCAGAGGGCAGGGGACTCTGTCTGTTCCGGCTTTCACAGCTTGTGAACTTTGCCAAGCAGGTCCTGCTGTTGCTTTTCTATATCAGATGGCTTTTTTTTATTTTTTATTTTGCAAAGTCCCCTTGGAAATACGTGCAGCATTTTCTATGTATTTCACCTGCAGTGCACCTGAGAATGCGCCAGTGCACACAAAGGCAAAAAATGCACAAAAACGCCATTATAAGAAACGTGTACAAAAGGGATGCGTTTTTGCAACTGTCCTAAGGCAGGGATGGCGAGCCTTTGAGAGGCCGAGTGCCCAAACCGCAACCCAAAACCCACTTATTTATCGCAAAGTGCCAACACTGCAATGAAACCAGAAAACTGAGGTTTTAGTTTAGAAAAAGTAACTCCCAGCCAGTCCAAGGAAATATATATAAATTGTGTATTGGTTTTAAATTGTGTATTGGTTTTTTTAAATTGTGTGTTCTTATGTTGTTAGCCGCCCTGAGGCTTGTTTGTAAGGGGGCGGCATACAAATATGTTAAATAAATAAATATATATATCTCCTTGGCAGTGCACTGACTGGCCATGCAAAAGCTCAGACAAGTCAAGGCCAATGAGTTGCGGCTTGTGACGACATCGCCTGGTGCCACGACTCCTTCGGAGCATGCGCACGGCCCCCGTGTGCACTGGTATCCGATGCTTGGCTGCTGGGGCGATGGTGGGCGACTTGGCTCGCGTGCCGACAGAGGGGGCTCTGCGTGGCTGCCGTGGCCCGCGTGCCGCAGGTTCGCCACCCCTGGTCGAAGGTATTCTTTATATGCAATTTCCTCCAGTGAATGCATTTCTGTAAGCATCTTTTGACGGTACAACCGTGCTGAAAATGCCAAGGACCTGTGAACATGGAGGGATTGTGTCCTCGTCTGTGTACTGGTTTGGGGTGTGCGAATTAGGCAGGTTTGTATTAAAATGAAAACCAAATTAACTTCTTCTGCAACGTTCGTCTCAGCCTGTCTGGGGGACTTGCAAGTCCTTGGCTGATGTGGCGCATGGTCCAAAGTCTCTTTGCTTATTTGCTCAGTTGCAGGAAAGTTGGACGTACAGCCCACCTGCATGCAGGTGGGGGGGTGTGTAATGCATGGCCCTTCATATATTTGTGGATTACAACTCCCATCAGCCCCAGCCATCCTAGCCAAGGGGGGCACAGGATGGGAACTGCAGTCCAAGAACATCTGGAGAGCTGCTTTCGCCTTTGAGATGCCATCAGAGGCTTCCTTTTTGTTCGCTTGGTCTGCTTTCGCCGCCAACTGACTCGCACGGTTGACCTCCTTGGCACGGCGGCGACAAGCACTTTCTTCGGGCAAAGCTGCACTCAAGCAGTGCTTTTGCGCCAGGAATTTGAAGCTCGTTTCTGTACCTGCCCGGGCTGGAAACGACCAGGACCAGCCCAGTCTCACTTAGGCTTAGCCGTGCTTGGAGGAGACCTCTGGAATCAAGAGGGCAGCCAGGCAGGTATCAGTCGAGTCCCACGGATTCAATGGGCCTTGACCAAGCCCGGAACCGACCCGGGGGCTGAGGTTCCTCCGCGTCTGCCCGGCTCCCGGAGGACCCCTCCTTGCTCCCATGGGAGGCTTCTGGGACCAAGCCGGGCCCCGGCCTCGCTGGCAGCCCCCAGCCCTCCTGCCCGGCACAGGCTCGCTTCCCCAAGACATCCACGCCCATGCTGCTTGTGCCACGTGAGAAAACGTGGGGTTTCCTAGGGAGGCCACGGGGAGGCTTTCTCTCAACCTCACCCAACCCGGAGCTCCCCAGATGCTCCGGACTACAAGCCCATCTGCCCCAGCCAGCAGGGCCACCAGCCGGGGAGGATGGGAGTGTGGCCTCCCCATCCGGCTCTGAGTCCCACCCTGCGTCCTGCTCTCGGCAGCCAGCTGCGGTTCACACGCCCTCGTCCGTATCGCCCGGACGCCGTGGGAAGATGGAGACGGAGAGCGACGTGGCGAAGGGGGAGAGGGGCGCCAGTGAGGGGAGGGGGCGGAGGGAGGGGGGAGGGGGGGCAAAGCCAAGTGAGAGACCTGCATAGTGCTGCATGCCGGCGTAGGCTTGTTGGAGGGGGTCTGCCACAGAGGGGCTTTGAGCTGGGGAGAGAAAAGAGAGGAAGAAGGAAGAGCGTCAGCAGTCGGCCGGAGGAGAGCAGCTTCCCGGGCAGCGCCGCTGCAGCCGCCGCCGTGGGCAGGGGGCCCTGGGCACTCCGGGCACCTTCCGGGCAAGAAGCGGGAGCCCTCGAGGAGACTGTGGCTCTCCTGGCCGCTACGTGGAACGGACACCCCGCTTTTCTCCCTCTCGGGAAGACGCCGCAGCGACCGGAGGCGCCGCCTCCTCCTGCCGCCGCAGCCTCACAACAACAGCTCCGAGCGCTCAGAGGCCAACACGGTTCTGCTGAGCTATTTACGCCCGGATTGCATTGCTGTTCCGCGCTGCCCGCTCTTGGGTCGTTCATAACAACACATTCGGAAAGGACAGAGAACGTGAAAGCGCTCAGGAGAAGGTCATCGCGCCAGGTTCAACACCAAACGAGGCGCAGATGAAAAATGACAGGGGCCCGGATGGCGTCATCAGGCTCCTGCTTAAGTGGCTAACGGCGCCCCCTTAAACGAACGAGGCGCCCCGACAGAGGAGGGCCTCAGCCCGGTGCTGGAAGGATGCCAAGCGGGCGCCAGGCGGGCCTCTCCGGGGAGGTCATTCCACGACTCACCCAGAGCAGTGCCCACGGACGAGATGCTGCGCCCCTTCCCCTCTGTGCCCCCAGCCTACCTGGGTACGGGTGGATGCCGTTGGTGTAGATCGTTTCCGAGGTGGGCTGCCCATTGGTCTGCGGCGGGAGGGGACTGAACCCGTTCACCCCGATGGGCGTGGCTATGCTGGGGACAGGGGCTGTGCTGATCCCTGGAGGTGTGCTTGTACCTGAGCCAGGAAGCGGAAGGCCGAGAGAGACGGGGGCCTGTCAGGGTGCGGCCGCTCTGCTGCCCGAGTGCCGGCTGCAACCCAGCACCGGTAGCCCGAACACTCTGCGCATGCATTTGCGGAGGGGAGCCTCCCGGGAGAGGCAAAACTGCCCAGGTTCCAAAAATGGAGCAGCCCAGGTTCCAACCCTTCGCTGTTTTGCAGGTGAGGGGCTGAAACCCCGCACTTCTCCTGAGAACCCCAAGAAAGACTTGGGGAGCAATCAGAGAGGAGGCGTTCCTGCTCTCTGGAAAAAGAGCCCTCTGGAAATCTTGGGAGAAACACGTTTAAACAGCAGAGGATCGGAAGGCAGACTTTGCCGCAGGCTGAACTGGTGGAGCAGGAGGTCCCGGGCGAGAGTCCCTCGGGGGCGCACGCCCAGACTGGGGGCCACCCCGAAGGTGGCCCGTGTGTCCGCCTTGCGTCTGGATCTCCTTGCTGCCCCCAATCCCGCCGGGCGACCGTGGGCACGGGCAGCGCCTACCTGATGAGGGGGTCATGGGAGCCGCAACCAGCCCGCTCACGTTGAAGGCGGCCATCTGCTGCATCTGTGCCGCCGCGAGCGCCGCCATGGGGTTGAGGCAGGTCCCTTGTGCTGCGGCCATCAGGGCTGCCTGCTGCTGCATTATCTTAAGGGAAGAAAGACAGGCGGGGGGAGAGGCGGGGCGCGACGTGGAGTCGGCGGGCAGGGGGCGCGGAGAGGGGCAGCCGGGAGGGGGAGAGGAGGGAAGACAAGTTAGCTTTGCCTGCCGCACCGTGCGAGCTCCCCAGCAGGGGCAGCCAGGTCATCTCATGCCCGGCCGAAAGCTCCCCTCCTGGGAGGGCCCTGGGGAAGCACCTGTGCACACCTGTGTCGTGCCACCCGGACTCTTTACTGCTGACAGAATGGATCCAGTTAGCTGAGGGGGCTCCCCCCCAAGGCATTCTGGATACAGCTGGACAGCCCCCTGGGAGGGGTGGCTGAACTGGGAGTCCGGCACCAGCAGCGGGTGGACCCGATGGCCTTGTGGGCCCCTTCCGACTGCTCTTCCAGGATTCTGGGACAGTTAGAATGATAAGGGCAACGGAACAGCTTGACAGGCCTGAGAATGACCATGCCTGCCTCTGAGCATGTGCGGTTTTGCACTTTGCACTTGCAACCGCTGGGCCTACAGCATTGCTTGCAGTGGCTGCTTTTCTGTTTGGCACCCACTGAAACCCACCGGCAGCTCCCTCCTGCCAGGCCCCACAGCAACCGGTGTGTGCAGGCACACGGCCTCTGATGCCGGAGCTCCCCGTGGCCATCACGACTAGTAGCCACCGGCCAGTCACCCTTTCAAGCCCTCTGAGCAGGTGGCCATCGCTGCGTCCTCGCACCTCCTTCCTGAGCGCTGAAGCTCCAGCGCTGCTACCAGCTGGGCAAAGCGGCAGGCTCTCGTGGGAACCCTTCGCCTTCCTCCTCCTCTTCCTCCAGCATTGCCACCACCCCTCCCCTCGCCTGGACTGCCACAGACACGGTTGCCTCTTCGGCGGTTCCGCTAGCCAATCCCCCTTCCTTGTCGGCCCTTCTCACGGCCCCAGGCTCAGGCTGTGCTCCGCTCCAGCACGGTCCTTTGGCTTCCTTCCTGGGGAGGCCCGAGGTGCCAGCGCCCAGCTCCTTCCTTCCTTCCTTCCTTCCTTCCTTCCTTCCTTCCTTCCTTCCTTCCTTCCGTCTGTCCGTCCGTCTCCTCTCCTCCCAGAAGAACCTCGGCTGACGCCGTGCACTGAAAACCTTGCCCTAGGAGCCACCAGCTGGCGCCCCTCGCTGTTCCCTCAGCCACCCCAGGTGGGCCCTTCACCCACCTCTCTGCCACCCCATCACCTGGCGGTGCATGTGTGCGTGCGTGTGTGGGGTGCGCGTGCCCGCGTGCGTGTGGCGGCCCGCCGTCTGGACGCGCGGCATCTCCTACCGCTTGCGTGTATGCCCCGTAGGCGCCGAACTGGATCGTCATCGGGTTGAAGATGCCCAGCTGCCCCGCCATCTGATGCATCCGCCGCAGGGTCCTCTCCTTGTCCGTGTCGGCAAACTTCACCACCAGGCTGGACGAGGCTCCCTAGCAGAGGAAGAGAGAGGCGGAGGCAGAAGCAGGGCGAGTGGCAGTGCGCACCCACGCCTTCCGCCTGCGGCACGCGCCCCGGGCACCCCCACGCGAGGGGCGACGGAGGCCCCCGCCGGCAGCCGCGGCCTTCTGCATCTTCACGCGAACCGAGCTCGCCTCCCGCTTTCGGAACCGATGCACGACCCCCACGCGCATCTGCGCCACAATGCACAGCGCTCTGAATTGTGCAGGGATGCTCCCCGGCAAAACACCACCGTGTGCCAAAAGGAAACCCTCTCACAGAAATGTGCATGCGCCCCAAAGTACACGAGGACAAACGTGCGCACGGTAGGCAAACACGGATTACAAAAACGCAGAAGAATTACGGAAACTTTTTGTCACGCACGCACAAAATTTGGAATAAACGGAATCTAAGACTGAAAAAAATTTTCAGCGTTTGAGATGAACTAGATTTAAGGTCGGAAAAATCCTCAGCAGTCATAATGAGCGGAATTTTCGGTGGAATGAAAGGAGAAACTGAAATAGATGCCTGCGTCCGCTGCTGGACACAACAGGCAGGATCGATTTGTTTGGCGGGCTTGGTGTGCCCAGCGCAAGGCTGTGGCTCGCTCTGTGGTGCCAGGCCTTCTCCGCTCGGCCTTCCTTTCCTCCGCCTGCCTTCGGTGGCTTCTGCGGAGCATTTGAACCCTGGCTTGCTTACTTATATGGTTCCGACCCCACAGTCGCTAAAGTTCTTCGGGCCGATTAGATACTGCTAAGAGGTATAATACAAGAGGACTATGTATAGGGATCAAGTTCAATTTTAATGCAAAACTATGAAAAATGCTAGAATCCAGAAAACAGCTGTGGCTACCCAGGACTTGGTCACTAAATTGCCCGGGAAAGAGGAACCTTTTGGGAAGATTCAGAGCAGCGCAAGCAGCTTGGTAGTTCGGCCGTCCCTGCCCTCGGGCTTACCTCCAAAACGAGCCAGGCAACTTTTGGCCCCCCAGCAATGGCTGGGCTGCCACTCCCATCAGCCCCTGCTAGCGTGGCCATGGCAAGGGATGATAGGGGCTGTCCCCTTGACCTGACAAGTCAGGATGCCAAGGGGAAGCGGGAAGGGGCCAAGCCGCAGCTGGGCTGCTGCGATGGAGTCCCCCAGGGAGCAGCTGGAGGGCAACGAGGCGGAGGAGCCCAGTGGCGCTGCTCACTCCACAGGGCGCCGGCTGCTCCTCTCCTCTCCCCTCAGGCCACAGGAAGTCCTGTGCTGCGTAATGAGACGCTTCCCTTGGCCTCTCCCGAGTCCCCACCTGCACCATTCTAGTATTTCGGGAGATGGAGACTAGCTCCTCCGCACCTCCATGGCCCCCGACGCCCCCTGTACCGGCCTTCTAGGAACATAAGGAGAGCTCGCAGGAGCTAATGCAATGACTTCTAAAAGCAGCCCTCTTTCCTCCTGCGAAAGAGTGGAATTGACTTTGTGTAAGTGAGGAGGAACAAGACTGCTAGAACAGCTCTGAGGTGGGGATGGGGGGACGGACAGGCAGGGGGACGGCTTGGCATTCAAACTGCCCCAAGTGTGTCTCTTTGACACTGCCCTGGATCGACTTAAGGAGAATCAAGAAAGCAGGTTGCGCCTTTGTGCTTCCGTTGATCCCAGCCTCTGATCAAAACAGTGCGAGAGAGCAGTGACTGCCCGATCCCTAGCCAATGATTCCGCCCGCCGCCAGCTCGTTCCCTGGGAAGACAATTCCCATCATCCCCAGCCAAGCGGCACATTCGGAGGGCCGCTAGGCGAGGGGCGCTGGCTGAGCTGGCGCTGTTCTTGCCCACCAGCCACCCAGAGCAGCGTTCATCCCGGGCCTCACCTCCCTGCGGGGAGCCAGCTCGGACCGGGGTGCCCCCTTCACTTCCCCCCTTCTCTCCCTCTCCTGCAGAACTGTGACCTTCACGGTTAATCGAATGGCAGCCTCCTCAAGCCCCGCAATTGAATTACCTGCGGAACACCTGCCTGGAGAGAACGCTGCTGATCGGAATAAACAAGGGACCCACAACAGGTGATTCGATCCCCGAGATTCTGATCCAATCAAAGGGAGGATAAATTAGCGGGTGATTGGATTAAGGCAGAGAAGCAGCTCTGCCTGGTGGAGGTGAGAAGCCCCCTGCTCCGGGCCGTTAGCGCCTCCTGAGATTGCTTCTGTAGGAAGCAGGAAAGGCAGGCAGGCAGCCAGCCAGTCGGGCGGCCGGCTGCTACTTGAGAAGGCTGCCATCAGGGGCCTTGTTAGGTCGTGGGTGGGCTGCCGGTGGCCCCCAGGCGACGCCACACTTGCTGTGGCCACGCGTTCCTTTCAAAGAAGGCGTGCGGCCCCTTGTTTGAAAGAAAAAGCACGTTCCCCGAAGCATCTGGGCACGAGGTGTGCCCACCTGTAAAACAAGCTGCTGGGTTGCCATTCGGTGGATGCGGCTGCCTGAGCGGGCGGGGAGGCGAAGGGGAGCTGGCAGCGCTCGGCCCCGGGCAGCCTGTTCCGGATGGGGAGCTTCTCCCAGCCTTTCCTCGCCGACCATCCGGGGGCAGGAGAAGCCAGCTCTGCCCTGCGTTATGCATGCCGCCGCCAGGCCTCCCCGGAGCCTCCCTCCTGCAGGGCAACGGCGCCACTTCAGCGTTCGCGTCTCAGCTGCCGCCACGTTGTGGGAGGGTGGCGCTCCGCTGGCCCCCCGGCACGGGTTTGGGCTTTTGCTCAGCACTTACCGGCATGGTCTGGCTGCCGTGGAGGCTGCCGATGGCGGCCTGGGCTTCTGCGTGGCTCCCGTATTTCACAAAGGCACATCCTGCGGAGAGAGGAGCAGGCGCCGCTCAGCCTGGCATGCGCGGGGCACCCGAGGCCGGCTGCTGGGCGGCCATCCTGGCCCAGGGCGGCTGGGCGGAGCGGCCAGGAAGGCCCTTCTCGCCAGCGTTGCTGGCCGGAGTGTGTCCTTCCTCAGAGGCGGCCTGTCCTTCCCCTCCCGCCCGGCCACCTTCCCCTGGGGGCGGCTCACCTTTACTGGCGCCGTCGGGGCCGCGGAGGATGGTGCACTCCTCGATCTGGCCAAAGGGCTCGAAGAGTCGCCGGACATCGTCCTCGCTCTGCTGCTTGCCCAGCATGCCCACAAAGAGCTTCCTGTCTTCTAAAAACAAGCCGCCTCCCGTTAGCGAGACCAGCACAGTGGCAAGTGGCACGCAGAGTGGCCGGCAGGGGCGGCCGGGCCGCGGACCGTCCCCACCTGGGGGTGCCGCGGGGCGAATATACACCCGGCCAGACCCTCCGGCCGGGGTCAGGGTGAGGGCCACACTGCGCAAGGTGTGCGCTGGCTTGCAGCGCACGCCTGGCTCCGTGGCTTGTTGTAGGGTCCGGGGCTGCTTCGGGAGGCTCTCCCATGCGCCCACCGAGTTTGGGTGACTTGCTAGGGGGGCGATCAAGGGGGGGGCTTACGCAGGGCAGTGGGGAGGAAACCACGGCGGCCCCTTTCCCCCAGTGCCTGTGCAAACGCGGCCAATGCCATTCATTTCTGAATAGGCACTTCACTCTGGCTTTTATCCAGAGCCAAAGTAATGCTGACTCCCCCAAAACGAGCACGGAAGAGGCAGGCGCATGCTGCCATTTCTGAGGCCCGCCTGCCCCCGGAAAGCTGTGGCCGGCGACGGGAGAGGGCCGCTTTCCCTGGCGCACGTGTCCCGCCAGAAGACGCTCTGAGCGCCGGCTTCCAGGAAAAGGCGCCGCACCTGTTTCAGCCTGAGGAAGACATCCCGCTCCGGAGAATCTTTTGGGGGCTGCGGTGGACATTCCAAAGGTACTGGCATATTTTCAATTAAAATCTTACTGCTCCGAACTAGGCTTTGGGCAGGGATTTCACCCGTCGACCCCCCTCCCCCACGCTAATTGTTTCTCTTAATTGTTCCAAGCCACGAAAGGACGAGAAGGATGGACCTGGACCGGGGGCAGTGCAGCTGGGCAAGGGGGGGAGGCCTCCAAGCGGGCCGGTGAGGTGCGGTTGGCTGGAACGACGCCTCCTAAGCAAGGGCAGGGCCGGCCGGCCGGCCCTCCGAGGAGCTGCAGCTTTTTGTTGCCGGCCTGCTTGGGGTGACGGATGGGAACCGTGATGGCCAGCGACTGGCATTACTTCACCTCCTAAACTTGCTCAGACACCAAGACAGAGTCGGTGTGGAGGTCATGGGAAATAAAAGAGGACGCGGATATGAGGGCGAGGGCGAGAGAGATTGAGGGAGACTGTTAAGTAAAGTAACAAGCAGCTACGCGGTTATGATCGACGGCCTGAATAACCTGCCAGTGCCGGCCCTGCCCAAGGGACATCGATAACTTAAGCATCGGCGGCGTAACGAGTGTTCATGGTTATTGCCGGCATCCGTCTTCCGCAGCCCTTCCGCCATCGTGGGGCTCTAATGGCGTTTGACAGTCGAAATAGGGGGTCTCTCGGAGGAACACAGCCGGGGAAATACATAGATAATGGAAGAGCAGGCGCTTCGTCAGGCAAGGCGCTCGGGAAATTAGTTAAGGGACCAGGGCTCATCTATTGTCTAGTTAAACATAAACCATCTCTATTAAAAACGAGACGAACGGCAGCCACACCTGAGCGGGTGCAGCGTGGGGGCTTGGCCCGGCCTCAGCTGCCTTGGCAGGTCCGTGCCTGCGGCCTCCTGGGACGGTCTGGGGCCTTCTCGGGGCTGCAGCTCTGGGCAAAGGGATCCTGGGGGTCTGTTAGGGTGGCCCTGTTCTGTTTGGCAAGGGGCAGTTCTCTGCTGCGGAGGCAGGCGGGAGACACTCCTCTGAGGGAGGGTTCCTCTCTCGGAAGGGTTGCACAAGCCACGTCCGGTTGAAAGTCAGGAAACCCTACGAAGGGAGAACAGAGCGTCTGGCCGCTCACAACCTGAGCACATGCAGAGTGCTCATCTACTGTCCCCAGCGAAGGGCAGCGGCATCCTATTTAAATTGCAGCAATAACTCGAAATCGGATGTAAGCACCGCGGCGAGGATCGCGCTTGCTCAACACTGGAAGAGTGAGGAACTACCCACTGAGGAGCTGACTTTGAAAAAGATTCTGGACTGTGCAGAAATGGACAGACTGACTTTATCACTGAAGGAGAGAGAAGATATTGACTTCTATCGAACTTGGGATTTTTTTTTATTATTGGCTACAGAAACAGGACTTGGTTTAGATTTAAAGAAGTTTTAAAGTTATTATAAATGGATTTGAATATGACTATAGAATGTTAAAAAAAATACGAGAAGGGGGTTGACCCAGTACGTCCGATGTATTTGATGACTGATGTTTGCAGAGTTAGTTTAAAATTTTAATAATTTTTTTTTAAAAAAAAATTGAAATCTGGCTCTGTGCATCTGAAATAGTGGTCGGAATTCATACAACTTCCCCCCGCCTTCTTTTAAGTAGCATCCAAAGGCCTGCTAAGGTGAAGCCAAGACAACTGGGAGTCTATAAGCCAATCTCACAGCCTTTCTCTGGCAAAAGGCAGGGCAACTTTGCAGCGTCCCGCTGCCTCGTGCCACTTCAGGCCGTGGGCTCTGTGGCTGCGCTGCGCGGGGCCCGGGTTCCAGCGTTCTCACACAGACCACGGCTTGAGCAGGGCTTCGGCTTTTCAAGAAGGCAAGGCAGGGAGAGCTCGGGACCGGAGGAAGCACCACGTGGGCCCGGAGGCCAGGCAGGGTAGTCCGTGTCCTGCTCCAACAAGTGGCAGGGCAAGGCTGAGCCTTAAGTTAAGAGTCCGGCTTCTGCTTGGCTCTGCCCCCTTCCTGACCCAGGGTTTGTCCCTTGAAGGGGGCTGTGAAGATGTGGGAGCTGGCGTGGCAGGCGAGCAAGCACCCCATGGCTCGGTTTCTCAGAGCCCGATGGCACCATGGTGGCCTCCTCTGTGTGCGCTGTGCCTCCTGCAGAATTAATTCCTGGGAAGACAGAAGCCCTGGTGCCTTCCTGTGGCCAAATCCTCCCCTTGATTCTGGAGCCCTGTCCCCTGAGGAGCAAGCACGGGTTGGGGTCCCTTGAGGACAGAGCTTTGGGGTCCTGCCCTGACGCCCCTTCCAGGGCCGGCACCTGCACCTGGCCGCTGGGGCGACCTTTGGATCACCTCTCTGCCCAGCACCTGAGCGTGCCAGGTGGCTGGACTGAGCCGTCTCTCTCCTTCCCCAAATGCCCCCGAGGCCGAGCTCCTGCGGGCCCGTGCCTTCGCTTCTCGCGCCACGCAGCCTCGCGCCAACCGCACGGGTTGTTTCAGAGACACGGGAACCCGGGGCCGGCTGGCCGCGGCCTCACAATGCCCACCCGTGGACTGGGTGGCGCTGGGGGGACCGGAAGGGGACCGTCCTCTGCGCAGGGACGCCTCCTGCTCCTCGGAGACCGCCGGTGCAGCTCGCTTGTTCTTGCCTGTCTATTGATTTTTAATCCCTCACCAATTACATTCTGTAAGTGGGTAATTTATTTCCCAGTTCCCTTTGGGACACACGGAGCTTTTGCTGGCACCAGCTGAGTCGTGTTTAATAACTACATCTCTCTCTCTCTGAATACACTGTTACTTACCCTGCTGAAGCAACTGAACCCTGGGACTGGAACCCTGCTGGCTGTCGAGCCCCTGCCCACGCGGCCACGTGTGGGTTTGGCTGCGCACTGGGACCTTCGGGGATGGGCAGGAGGGCAGTGGGGAACACTGGGGCAAAAGAGGGGGGTCAGAATAGGATGACACTTGATTTTCATCATCATCCTCACCATCACCGCACGAGTTCTGCTTCCTTGCGTGTGACTGGAAGGCTTCGTGCACTTTGCACGAAGCAGGGCCCCGTGCGCATTCCCGGACGGGGTCGCGGCTCGGCTCGCTTCCTGGCCAGGGCTGACTGGGCCTGGAAGAGCCCAGCAAGCGCAAGAGAGCATGAGCTGCCCCAGCTGCTTCCTCCTGCATCTATGGCCTACAAGTCTGGATGTCGCATGGGCTGAGTCCGGCACGATCGGTTGTGCTTTAATGGACGTGTGTGGCCAGTGTGTGGAAGCCACGGGGGAGCATTTCTAGTGGAGATTCCTGGCAGTGGGAAACGCCGCTTCGCGTGTCGGCAGGCTGACCTTCGCAAGAGGCCTTGAAACCGCGGATGGGCAGCGGTCTGCCTGAGACGCTGCGATCGCATCTTGCAAGGTGCGCTCTGCAGGGGCTGGACGAGATCACCTCCAAGGGTCCTTCGGGGTCTGCGGGTCTCACGGCCCCCCATGACGGAGCAGCTGCTCCTTCCAGATTCTTGTCACATTCCACCCCTGCCTGCCCTTCAGAGAGCACGGGAAGGGGCTTCCTCCCAACCTGCAAGTGACTGTGCGAGCGGCAAGCTCTCCAAAGCTCCCCGAGGCTGCGCCCAGCTCCAGGCATGGGTGAACTTCACGGCCGGTGCAGAGCCGAACGGAGGTCTCCTCGCTTCCGGGCAACACTCGCTCACTCCGGCAACCGAGCGCTGAAGATCGGGGCGCTGCACCCCAGCTGGGTGCAGGGCATGCGGCCCCCGTGTCACTGGGGTGCCCATGGCGTTCCTGCGGGGCATTCCAGGGGGACGACAAAGGGGAGGGTCTTTCGGGACTTCCCCCTTAAGGAAGTTGGTTAGGCAGCTGCTAGCCTCACACACCTTTCAGCGCAGGGCCAGACGTTTGTGATGTGCTTTTCTTGCCTCTGGCTGTAGGAGAGTGTTAGGTTTTCATGGCCCTCCGTTTTATAAGTGATGCCGTGCTGTTTTTATTGCGGTATTTATTATACGTCTTAGCCTTTGTAAGGATGAAAGGCCAAATAGCAATCCTTAAGCGCAGGCATCCATGCAGGGCCCCGCTTCTTTGAAAGAAGGTCTACAGCCGTTGCTTCCTATGCTTCAGATCCGGCCCTCTGGGGCTTCTGAGCTGGCCCCTGGCTTCCGGCTTTGGCAAATGCCTCCTTCCCGGGTTTTGTAGCTTTCCGGCCTTTCTGCAGGGTTGAACTCCTGCGGTGGCTGATGGTTGCAGAATCCCAAAGGGGAACCCGACTCTCGGGCAGGGAAGGGCGCCGCAGCCACGCCGTGGCACGGCCCGTGTCCGCCTCTGCAGCTGCTCGGCCTCGCAATTCTCCCTAGAGGGTGCCAGAGAGCCGCTGGCTCCAGTTCCTGCCGCTTCCGAAGGAGAAAGCAGGAGCAGGAAAACAAAGTGAGCTCGTGCCAGAGCCAAGCCGAGGTGGAGTCCCGGGCGGGCACAGCCCATCCCCTCTCACTGCGCGAGGCTAACAGGAAGCAATCGGACAGTTTAGTACATGCTCCCATTGCCTAAAGTAATGTTAGCTAAACGTTTAGATTTTGCCTTCATCGAAAGAAGGTGGGAAGGGTGCTGGGGCTTAATGAGGTGAGACGTCCGCTGCGGATGCCAGGCATGCAAATCCAGGGAGCTGGAACGATGGGGCATTTCATTTAACAGCAATCTTTCAAGGCGGCCAATTGGACCTGGAACCGCCTGCGAAGCCTGCTTTGTATTTCCACAAGCAACAGGACTAGATTCTTGCTTTTCAAAAGCAAGCTGGGCATCGCGAATGGGCAGATCCCCACAGAATCCCCTTTTCCCGCTAGCTGCAGCCCTGGAAGCCTGAGCTGTGGACGCAGGCGTGTCTGTGCCGACTCATTTCGAGCCTTCCCGAATCCCACGGGACTTACAATGGGTGTGTGCGCAAGGCATTGCAACTGCTGCGTCGGATTTGGGACCACGAGGGCCCAGTCCAGGCTGGCCGGGACACGCCAGGAGCTGCAGGCCTCCCTCTGGCCTCAGCACGTGCAAGGAGGGCGCGGAGCTCATTGCGAGTGGCCGCAGCGCTTCCTGCAACCTTGCAGGGGCCTGTGGGGAGCAGCAGAGTGCACCTGACCCGGCTCACAAGCCCGCGCTTCGACTCTCCTGCTCTGAGGGCAGCGGGTCGCAGGCGAGGGGGAGGCAGCCTGCGGCTCGGCAGATGCTGGAGGGCTGCAGTGGCCCATGGTGGGGAACGGCAGCAGCGATGGACCAGGAGCACTCAATGGGCTAGATGCGCTCCCTCCCCGGGGCCGGGACCCCATCAGGCAGGGTGGGGTTGCTGCCTCAGGCGGCAGATGTGGGGCGGTGGCAGCTGGAGGAGAACGACGTGGACCGAGCCCCCCACCCTGCCCTGCCGACCTCCAGCTGGGGCGCGCTGCCCCCTCGTGTCCACTGGCCTTCGGACCAAGAAGGGGAGCCAGTGGCATTGTGCCCCTTCTCCCGGGCAGCAGAAGGGCTTGGGCCGCCCAGACCCTCCCTGCTTAGACCTGCCCCACTGCTGCGGAAGGGGCCCACGGCAAGCAGCGGGGAAGAAGGGAGGGACACACAAGCCGGGGGAGCTGCGGCATCCCAAGATCCTGGCAGCAGGAAGGAGGAGCAAAACTGCACGGGGCCGGTGTTCCCACGGCATGGCTTGGAAGTTCGCTTGCTGCTCACATGCAGCCGCTTAATTTCTCTCCAGCTTTCCCAGCGATGTTCCACAAGAGGCATCAGCGGGGCTCCTAAGACCCGGTCCCACCATCTTTGGCTTACCAGACCCGGACGGGGAGGGTCGACCCCAGACCAAGCCCAGCGACACAGGTGGCTGCCCCTTGCGATTTCTTCAGCCGTTTGGGTTGTTTTCCCTTTGGTTGGGTTTTTCTTTGACCTCAGTGTAGTTACTACTGAATTGAATATTCCTAGTACATCTTTAATTCATGTGAGACGCTTTTCTGTATATGATTATTTAAACCTTGTTATGATTTGTAACTGCTAATTGTTTGGAAATGTTATATTCTACTGTTTATTCTATTTATTGTATTGTGTTAACGGCTGCAAACAGCCCGGAGTGTGTCTGCTGCCGGGAGGTACAGAAACGGAAATAATAGCAGCAGCAATGCCTCCAACAAGAACGACAGTCAAGCTGAGCCGGGTCACTTTTTAAATTTAGGATTTCAAAGCAGCAGCACCCCAGAGAAGCGCTCGCTTCCTGCAGGGTGGACGCCTCGCCAAACTGGAGGGAACGCGCGGCCCAAAGAGAGCCGGGACGAGAGCAGCTCGCATCGCGGCCGCGCTTACGAATGCCGCGGGACGGGGGCACGGCTGGAGAGGAGGCCTGTCCTTGATGCCGCCGGCCGGGCCACCCACCCGCTCGCTGCTCACTCCGCCGCTGGGTGCCCAGACTCAACGGCACTGAGGGCTGTTCCTCTGGTAGCCCTTCTAATGCAGGGGGCCTCCAAACAGAGGACTTTCTCTGACAGCCCATTAGGTGGGGGACTTTCTTTGGGCACGTGGCCACCCTAACCCGAGGAACAGGATGAATGCAGAGCTCGGGACAGGTGTGGGGAACCTCATGCCTGGGGCCCATATCAGTCCCTAATCTATCCCGGGGGTCCCATCGCCGTCCTGCCGCCGACCAGGGGCTGCAATCTCCTCTTTTCCACAGGACTGAGGCACTTCCTCGAAGCCTTTGCTACCGGCACGGAGCGCTTGAAGCGAACGTATGTCAGGCTTGGGGGAGCCTGAGCCCCTGCCCTTCGCGTGCAGCCCCCGAGAAGTTCTCCAAAACGGAATCTGGCCCTCAGGCTGAAATGAGCTGGGTTGCAGCGAGTCGGAGTCAGCGTTTATCCTGGGAAGGAGAGGAGCGTGGGCCAGCCCCGGTTCGGCCCCTTTCCGTCCCTGAGCCTCCTGCCAACAGCCTGCCCTCCCGGGGGTGCGGCCATGGGACCGAGGGGGAGCAAACCGCGGCCTGCAGATGCCGCACCAAATGCACCGGCAGCCCCCCCCCCCCCGTGCCCTCCATCCCACCCCCAACTTGCACTCCTCGCAGCGGCTGGGGGAAGAGGGTTTGCCCGGCATCGACAGCCCACCCCCTGCTGTGGTGGAAAAGGTCTCCCGCAGGCCGTCAGGACCCCGAGGCCTTCCCAAGACCTCCCCTCATGAAGAAGGGGATTGCTGGCTGCAGCCGTGGGGCGTTTTGGGGGATGCGACCACGGGGGCTGCCCTGAGGAGCACGGGCAAGGCGAGGCAGCGGAACACGCGGCTCTGCAGCGAAGGGCGGACGCTACGCCCATTTGGCACCCCAGAAGCCGCGGCGCCCCAGAACGCGGGGCCTGCGGGGCTGTTCCTGGACTGCACCCACGGGAGACACGGGAGGCGCCCGGTCGCAGCCGGAGGAACGCACGTCAAAGGGAGCGGCTTACCTCCCCGGCCCTCGCTGTCCGCTGGCTTGACTTGGATGGGGCGATTCATCTGTCAAAGGAAGCACAGGGTTAGAGCGGAGGCAGCGGTGCTCCCTGAGCGGTTCGAGGAGCTCAGCGGGAAGCAGGGGGACGGGGAGACGGGGGCTGGCAGACCTGGAGGGGATCCCCTGCGCGACTGGGCTCCCCGGGGGGCGGGCAGGGTCCCCTTCACGTGGCGTCTCCCTTTCTCACCAAAGCCCTTCTTGGCACCCCCAAGTGGCACCACGCTGCTCAGTCCCAAAGCCATGCCCGACCCATCGCGGCCCCACGGACAACCTTCCTCCAGGCTCTCCTGTCCTCCACCATCCCTCGGAGCTGACCCGGGCCCCTATCCACCACCCCTGCGACCCCATCCAGCCCACTCAGTCTCTGCTGCCCCCTCCTCCTTTTGCCATCGATCGTTCCCAGCATCAGGGCCTGCTCCAGCGAGTCCTCCCTTCTCATTAGGGGCCAAAGTATCTGAGGTCAGTAAAAGCCCGACGAGCAGTGTCTCCGAACATTTGACGAAGCTCTGCCCAGGCCTCGATCGGCCACCTCGGCAGGGGCAGCGTGGCTGCCAGGAACGGGTGAGCGGCTCCGGTTCGACGGGGGGATGGCGCAACCCGCTGCGTCATGGGATCCAGCCGCCTGCCCCCTTTCCCCAACCAGCCTCTGGCTTGGTCGCGTTCGTTCCATGTGCTGAAAGGCGGCATTCCTGAGCATGTCCCAGGCAGAAACTGGGGAGACCACTCGTGAAGAGCCAGAAAGGGGCACAAGGAACCTAAAAAGAGGGGTGGCTCCTTTCCACAAAACAAGGGCATCTGTATTGGGACAGCTGCCAATTTAGAAATAATCATCGTGCTGTTTATGTATTAGATTTATATCCCACCTTTCTTCTCTCTTCAAAGAACTCAAAGTGGCTTACATCATTCTCCCGCTGCTGCTCTTAATCTGATCCCCGCAACAACAACCCTGTGAGGTAGGCTGGGCTGAGAGTCTGTGACTGGCCCAAAGTCACCCAGTTGGCTCCCTGGCTGAGCAGGTGCTTGAGTCCCAGTCCCGTGCCCTTAACCACTACACCACACTGACTCAATAAAATAAAATAAAATAAAATAAAATAAAATAAAATAAAATAAAATAAAATAAAATAAAATAAAATAAAATAATTGAAATGCGCCGCAGCTTGAGGAAGGCTGGACCAGATGACCTGTGCACCTGCCTGCTCAATCTCCTGTCCAGGCACTGCTGGAGCACCTGGAGCACTTTCTTCTGGAGGTTCTTTATCTTTAACCTGAACCTGGACTGGACACTTCAAATAACGAACCCCTTCCCAGCGGGACAGTCTGCTGGCCGCCACCGAAACAGGCCTGCGTTCTGCGAAGGAGGCCACCCTATGGCCGCCCGCGTCTGCGCGCCATTCGCAAACCTTTCTCCAAGCGCAAACCTTTGCGTGGGCCAGAGGTGCTGGCCAGCACCGCATCGGGGCTGTGGCCAGGGGCGAAGCATGGGGGGAGGGGGCTCTAAGACGCCTGCCCGCTCGGCCTCCTCGCAGTCTTTTGGCTTCAACCCACATCTGCACTGGGCAGCAACCTGGGACAGAGGACCCTCTGCTGCACTGTGGGGCCCTGGCCACCCTTGGTGATGCTTTGCCGCAGGTCCCCCGTGCCCTTCCTGAGCTGCCCCCCGAGTGCAACAAGCTACAGTGATGGATGACGCAGCTACAGCTTGGCCCACTGAGCAAGACACACGGTGGGGAGAGCGCGAAGCCACGGGCACCGCACATCGAGCGGCCGAGCTCCCCGGGGCGCCTCCGAGGCACCGCTTGCTCGGGCTGGCTCCACGCAGCTTCTCTGTCGCCGCCCAGGGCCACCTGACCACCCTCCTCCTGCCAATCAATCTTGCTAATTGATTTGCGTATTAGTAGAAGCTGTTGATGGCCTTTGATGGCTATTAAAGTCAATTAAAGCCCCTCCGCTTCATTGGGGTGACAGATGAAAGGATGCTGATGCGTCCAATCATTTATCCTGCACTCTCCCCCCACTGGACGGACACACGCACACACACGCACTCACACTTGCACGCACGCTGAGCTCTTGGCTGGACACTGGGAGCTGTTTGGAGGAGATGGGGAATTTCTGGGAGTCTGGACCAGCAACCAGGAAAATTCAGAAGCGCAGTACTGCGTGCAGCCTACGGATTTCCCCTGCATGTGTATTTACCAGGGTGCGTCTGAATGTGTGTGTGGCTCACAGAAGGCTTCACTCCAAGGAGGGAGAGAGATTCAGGTAAACTCACCAACTCGAGTGTCTAGAAAGCAGGGAAAGCTGGAGGGAGAAGGAGATGGGTGTCCTGGTTTCTTTCATAGATTTCTTTCCCATTTCAGGATATTACCATCCAAAGCAGTTCAGGGCCATGCAGCACAGGGTGGCAGGTGATCGGAACGGCAGGAGCCAGCTCCATTTTGCTCTGCGTGGCTATGATTTTGGGTTGTTGTTAGTTGCAAAGTTGTGCCTGACCCATCGAGACCCCCCCAGACAACCTTCCCCCAGGCTCTCCCATCCTCCTCCATCCCTCCAGTCCACCCAAGCCCACTCCCACCGCCCCAGGACAACGTCCAGCCACCTCACCCTCTGCCGCCCCCTTCTCCCTTGGCACCGGGGTCTCCTCCAGGGAGCTATGATTTTGGTGAGCTTCAAATGCAAGGCTGCACAAGCCCAGAGCTTTAGAAAAGAATCGGGTTTGGCACACGGCTTGGTTGTTCTTGTTCGGATACATCAGGAAGGAAAAAGCAGTTTGGAAGCGTGAAGCATGGAGGGAAATGTGTGTTGTGTGCGTCACGTTGGCAGTGAGACACATGCCCCCCCGTTAAGAGGGTCCCCGCAGGGCCATTCCGAAACCACCCGGCTACGCGCTGCTGCCAAGCAAGCTTGCAAACCGGAGAAATGAGATGACACAAGCTCACCAGGAGATCGGGCCGTCATTAAAGCGAAGAACAGCACACTGAAATCATCCCCAAGCAGGGATGAAATAGAAATATGTTTAGGGCTCGCCAAACCACCAGCGGAAAGGAGGTGCGTGCACTGCTTTGTGGAGGGAGTTCGGCAGGCGGGGAGCCACCACTAAGGAGACGCTGCTCCTGGTGCTCACCAGCCCATGGCTCTTGGCAAGGGAGGCGACAGGAGGGCCTCCTGTGCTGATCTTGCTGCTGGGGCAGGTCGTGTCGGTGCAGGCAGCCCCTCGCAGTCCCTGGTGCCTCGAGAGGACCCTCTGCCAGGGAGTCAGGCGCAACCTCCAGGCGAGGCGCTGCGGAGCTTCTGAGCTGCTCTGCTTCCCGCTCTGTGTGCTCAGGAGATGGACGAGATGCGGGTTGGTGCATGACCAGAAAAATCGAACCTTTGCCATGCCAACTTTTCACTGGGCCACAGCAACCTTCCTCAAACCGATTTCTTCCTGATGTTCTGTATTACAAACCCCAGCCCCTCTGACCATCGGCCATGGTGCCTGGGGCTGATGGGAGCTGTAATCCAGAACATCTGCAGGGCAGCAGACTGGGGAAGGCTGATCTGCAGGAAAGTGGGCTGGAACGCAGCGTGCCCCAAAAGCAATCAGTCCGTGTGCCCCGCGGGACGTGGAAGCAAATGCGCGAGATGCCCAGGAACGTCCGGCAGCTCCACTCCGGCCCAGCCAGGCCTCCAGGACGGAGCTCGGTTCCAGCTCTGCTCAACGTGCCCCTGCGGAGAGTGGCTGGCTGCCCGTCTCTGGCAGGTGAGGCCGCATCCTGGCAGGCTCGCTGTGCCTTCCAGGTACTGGGAAGAAGCAGCGGCTCAGTATGGAGCCCGGTTCCTTCTTGATGATCGGCGCATGCCAAGCTTCGGAGAGGAGTCACTTCTCCCCTCCTTCGGGCAGACCCACACGGATGAACTGGGGCGACTCAGGAAGAAAGATCATGGTGGGGAGGGGGTCAAGCTAAGCGTTACACCTATATCTCACTTCCCCCCTTTCACAAGGGGCTTTTCTCAGTTCCTTTCCATTACCCCATTTTATCCTCACCACAACCCTGCAGAGTAGGTTCAGCTGCGCGAACTCCCACAGTCGCCAGTATTTTCATGGCCGGGAGGGGCCAGAGCCTGGGCTCCCCATGCCCCCCTCGAACCCCCACGCCATGCGGGCTCCGGGAGGTTCCACCAGCCCAGGTTAGAATCGGTTTGGAGGCCGCCCTGTCTGACATGCTGCTCGGGGCCAGGCCTGCGGCACAACTCCGCCCGGCAGCTCCGGACCCCCCTCAGCAGAGATGCGCCCTGGAGAGGAGAGCCCACCGCTTTCCGAGCAGCTTGTTCCACCGTCGAGCGGCTTTCTGCTAAGCAAGCTTCTCTTCTCCCAAGAGCTGGCCCAGATCTGTTCCTCTGTCAATTCCACTTACTCATCCTAGTCCTGCCCTCTTAAGCAACCCAGAACGAGTGCTTCATCTTTGCAGGATGACTCTTTCGATCCTGGAAGACCACCGCTGGGCCTCCCCTCGATTTTCTTCTAAAAAGCCATGAAACGCCCCGACATGAGGCCATTCGTTAACCCACCTTTTCTCCAAGAAACTGATGGCCCCAGGCATGCATTGAGATCCTCTTTTTCTGCTTGGAAGTCTCGCATGCAGAAAAGCAGCATCTCAAGGAGAAGGCTGGAGCACAACTCGTCACTCTGCCCCGCTCGGTTTCCGCAGGCAGAGCTCTCCAAACGCTTGGGTTGGCTCAAGCCACCATGGCCGGCCGGCTCCGAATCGGTGCAGCAACGGATCCAAGTTCCCGTTTGCACAAATAGCAGCTACCCATGGAGCTGATCTAATTTCTGGGGGTCGTGCCATGGGCAGTTCCTTAAAAGTTCACAAGGAAGGGCACGCCGAAATCTGGGTCTGCCATCCCCAAATAGGATGCAGGTGTGTTTATATTTTGTAGTGATAATATTGACAGAGATGGCTCCCTTTTTACATCCATTGTACAGTTCAGAAACACACACACACACACACACAAATGCGGCATTGCCTGCAAGGAAAGAAGCAGTATCCTGCTCTGCTTGGGATAACGGGCTACAGCTTGATCCCATGCATATTGCATGGAAGTGCCCCCCGCCCCCCCCACTCCGCTCACTGGGGTTGCTTCTTTCTAAGTGCGCCAAGAATTACAGCCTCAACACGCTTTTCCGAGTGGAATCTGGGCAGGACCGCGGTGGCAGTAAATTCACCTCTGCATTCCGCTTTCTTGGCAGCTTTTGCTTCATGGCATTTTGTTCTGTTGGTGGATTTGTTCCTTTTATGGCTTTAAAAAAATCACGACTCTCGTCAGCCCCCGTGGGGGCCTCTGGATGGAAGGGTGGGGTTCGGATCGTTGGTCTAGGGGTGGGCATGGGTGACGTGTCGGCTCCCCACCCAAGGGGCTGTTTTGGGAAAGACGTGCGCGCTGCAACAAAACATTACAGCATGGCTCGCGCCCAGCCTGTGTGTCGGGCAGTCAGCTGGCCACGCTTTCGTCCAAGAGACCCCATTACGCGCCCGCCTTGAGAGCCATGCAGCACTTTGTCGCAATGGAGCACGGCCGACCGGCCCCGAGGGTCCCTCGAGCGCGCTGAGCGCAGCCTCTTGCTCCTCCATGGACCCGTTTCGCCCGCAATCTTGTCATCACTCACCAACCGAGTCTGCTATTAGAGGGAGGCTGTTCCAGAAGGAGCGATCTCCGGAGCGCAGCCCCTCGGCAATCCGTGCAGCCCTCCAGCCGACGGGGCCTGGGAAGATGCGACTCTCTCTGGGAGAGGCAGGTTGCTCTGTGCCCCTCTCCTTGGCCCCCCACATGTCGGGATGGGCAACCCGGCCGACAGACCAGTGGCCACAGAGCTTGCCACGAGCCACTTCTCCACCGGAGGCCAATGACAAATATTTCCTTTCCATTACCCCCGGTTCATAAAGCTAATGCTTGTTCCAAGCGGCGGGCCGTATCTATCATTCTGTGGGCTGTCTCCTCACTACATTAGTTTTATGGCCATGTGCCTATGATGGGCACGTCGGATCCTGCCAGCGATAAGACTAACAAATTAGTCAAACTGACACCAAGGGGGAGCTTTCGCGAGGCCCGCTTCCCGCCTGCCTCTTGCCAGGGCTGCTTTTGGGCCAGCGCATGTGCCGAATTGCAGGGCAGCCCGGGTCACCCCCTCCTGCACCGAACACCAGCAGCCCTTCTGTGCGCGTGCATCTCATGTGTGCGAGAGGAGGGGGGTCATGTGTCAAGCCCTCTCCCCGTGGGAGGCCGCCACGCTTACGCATCTGGGGACAAAATGGCTGAGCCTTCCCTGGGAAGCAGAAGAGAAACAATGCGCTCATGAAATCCATTATCTACGGGTCAGGACACGCAAAATAACAGTCCGGAAGCATCGATGTAAGGATCTGGGGTAGAAAAATAGGACCCACCAGAGAGACCTTCAGGAAACACACACGGTTTCTCCCCCCGCTTTCGATCCACGGTCTGCTAAAGGCCGTCCTGGAGGACCACCCGTGCTTCTCACCATGAGATCAGAACCTCCGACTTTTCCTGGCTGCTTTTCCACTAAGTCTTCACAGCCACATCACATCGCCAGGAAAGTCCAGTGCCAAAAAGATATAACCACACTTTGTACGAACAGTCATGCAAACACAACTGCTATTATTTATTCATTTAATGGTGTTTATGAATTGCTTGCATTAAAGACGTTTCTGGATGAGGTGCAAAAAGCGAGTCTCCCCACCGAGGACGAGAAGGCCTGGC
Organism: Varanus salvator macromaculatus; assembly: GCA_023646645.1. Taxonomy (NCBI): domain Eukaryota; kingdom Metazoa; phylum Chordata; class Lepidosauria; order Squamata; family Varanidae; genus Varanus; species Varanus salvator. The sequence continues at coordinate 722,380 of JAIXND010000786.1, forward strand.
TGGAAATGCCTGTCGGAAAAGGGGCACTTCCAGCAGGTGCTGCAAACCCAGAAGGGCTGGCCCTGCCTAATTTGATTTTCTCTTCAGTGCCTGCTTCTTTCTTTAAAACGGAACAAAAGGCCAAGCAAGCGCAGCCCCGCACAGGAGAAGCCGAGCCACGCAGCGTCTTCCAGCTGTGTGCCGCAGAGGCACCCGAGGCCCAGGGGGCGCCCTCCCCCCCCCCAGCTCAGTGGCCCCTCAGAAGAAGCAGAACTAAAAGAGATGGCCATCCCTCTTTCCTTCGGCGCTGCCTCCCGATCGCCAATGGAGCAGAGAGACTCAGGCCGCCCGTCTGGAAAAGGACGGAGGGCAGCCCAGCTGAGCTTGTGGGGCTGTGCATGAACCGCCCCCATCCCGAAGCTTCCCCGTGCCTGCACTCTGCAAGCAGAACACTGTGTGGAGATGCAGCTAATGGTTAATCAGTAATGATTATTTTTTTCCCTGTGTTTGTTTCTCCAGTCCTTGTGTTCCCAGAGGATATTTCCCAAATCCTGTTGATAGAGATTACATTGGCAGCAAGAGACAGTCCCCGGGGAGGTGAGGCAGCCCGGCAGCCCTTAACAATGCAAGGCAGCACAGGAAAGCACCAGGAGGATTCCAGCTTGCAGATCAGCAGAGAGCAGGAAGCACCTCCGGACGGCCTCGTGCAGAGAGAGGCCATCCAGCCGGGGAGCCGGGGCTGTCGACTTGCACTGGCAGTGCCGGTCCTCATCCAGCTCCTCAGCCAGGGCCGGGGACTCCGTGTCCCCCTCTCCGAGGTTGCCAGACTTCATCTCCAGTCGGCCCAGGCAGCATGGGCAACGGTTAGCGGCGACGCGAGCTGGGCTGTCACAACACCTAGAGGGCCACCGGCTTGTCCTGCCTTTTCTTGACCATTTTGGCTTGTGCCCCATGGCCTGTGGGTTCTCTGTTGAGCCTTGACTATGGTTTTAGGAAAATGTAGGCATTCGCTAACAGAGGAGGAGCTGTAGCTCCATAGCAGGACACGAGTTTGGCGTGCAGAGGGCCCCAGCTTCGGTTTCTTCTAATATGGCTGGAGAAACTCCTGCCTGAGACCCTGGAGAGATAAAGGCAGCCGGTGTCGCAGCAGTGCCTGGCGAGATGAAGCCGTGGTCTGGCTCAGTACAAGGAATGTTCCTGTGCACTTATAGTTCTGCATTACAACATGATAGGACTTTACTAAAGAAGCCTGGATATGTTTGATTAGCACACTTGCGATTGGTGGAGTCAGTTTGACTTCTCATGCGAACTTTTGAGGTCCACCAAGCAGATGCAGGTGGGGATAGAGGCAGATGCAACCTGGTGGCTCAAGGAACCAAGGCAGTTACTCACCACCTTCCATGAGCTACACAAAGGACAAGTATAAAGCCACATTTGGTTGGGTTTTGTAATCCAAATCTCTAAAAATGGCCAGCAGGGTTGCAGGAAGGCAGCCCATCAACATACATAGATATTTTACAGGCAACAGCAGTGAGGTGGCAAAGAAGTGCTCAGTGCAGCCTTCCTTAATCGGCCCTTCAGATGTTCTCCATTTCAACTCCCAGGCCCTTCACTGAGAAGGCCTTAAGGAGACGATGGGGCTGACCAGCCTCAAAGAAGCGGATGCTCCAACCTAAGGCCCAGTCCTTGCTGCAGCTGCACACCGACAAGCCCCTCCGACAGCCGGGCCCAGCGACATCTGGTGCTCTCCCGGGGGCGGTTCTCTCCCCTCTCCTGCCTTCCTCAGAAATCTGACTTGCCCAAACCTCTCTGAAGACCCAATCCACAGCAGAACCCCAGAACCCAGGCCAGCTACGCTCAGTCCTCGCCATGGTAACAGCGGGAGACATGGCCCATGCCAAGGATGCTTGGAGCTGCCATACAAAACCTATGGAAGGCCAGGTCTGCTGGGATGGGAGATGCTGTCTTAAGTGTTAGCTAACTGGGGAGGGCTCCTTTGCAAGGGGAAGTCTGCAGCGTCATCCGCAGAGGGTGCTTACTCATAGGGAGATCCACTGGCAACAGGAGAGTCTTTCCCAGGGAGCAAATCCAAGGTTCCTCCCAGCTCCGGAAGGGTGAATGTGTCGGTCAGTTGTAGCAACAATAGTGGAAAATCTTGCAGAACTTTGAAGACCCATAAACTCGCGGTGCTCAGGTGCAACTCCAGCGTCTAGTCCGACAAGCAGAGGACACTGGAGCTGCCCAGTCTCGCCTGCAGGAGGAGGGAACCTCCCTTCATCCAGGCCTGGAAACACCGCCCTGATCAGCAGCTCCAGCCAGACCAGGCCTGCCTGCTTCTCTTGGGGACGCATCCTGGGGAATCAGCTGGTGGCCCAAACACACCTTTCTCCCCGCTTCCCTCTCCCCGGGGAGGCAATACATAAGTCTGGAGTTTTCAGCCTTGGTCGGCTATGGATGTCCTGAGGCAACGAGTAGGAAGAGTCTTGCCCCTCCACCCATCACAGTCTAAATTATATCAGGATAAATTTAGGTTCACAAATGACACTGATGCTCAGTTTTCGGCTGCCTTCCTGGGAGAATGTTCCAGTGCGAGAGTACAGGCTCCCCCGCCATCCAGGACTCTTCAGCAGCCCCCAGATCCTCGGCACTCGTGCTGCTAAAAAAAGCAGCTCGGGAAGGAGAGCTCTAGGAAGCAGCTCTTGGATGCTTCCTGGATGCTTCATGCGCCTGGATTAGTCCTGGCTGGAAGGCAGCCCTGGAGCAGCTCGAGCCCTGCTCACGCGCGATCTCCCCGGCCACCTACGGCATGCGGGTCCATGCAGCCCTGCACGGAATTAGCTCGACTATGCTCAAATGAGGGAGCGCAGTGTGTGATGTTCTCCCAGGCAGCCACGATCCATTTTTCCTCTCCATGTGCCATAATGAGGGGCATGCAAAGAAGCCCCTACGGGAGATGCTTCCAAAATAGGGCATCTACTTACAGATCGCTCCAGAAACGGGGTGCAGGTAAGAGAGTGCAGATATTGGCTCAAAAAGTACATCGATGCCTTCATGGGAGCAAATGCTGAAGCTGCTATTACAATTTAAATAGAAATTCCACCTCACCCTATGGGAGAAGACTGACCACACAACCGCTAGGTGGCCTGTCCAGTCTTGGTCCAGGCGCTCTCTGCGGATGGACAGGGACCCGGGGTCTTCTATGGATAAGCTGCCCCTGCACAGGGCCCTCCGCAGGGCAGCCCGAGGGGACCTCTAGACAGAGAACAGCCCCCGGAGGTACAGGAGCAAAGAGGCCACCCTGGGAAGCTGCCGGGGACGCGAGTCAGAGGACAGAGCACAAGGGGCCTCTTCCTTTCGCAGGCTGCTGCAGGCGAGAGCCCGCCACCACCCGGGGTCACCAGCCCAGCCACACGCTTTTAATTCAGACGGTTTAGTCCAGAAAGGCGGCTATTACTCGCACTCAGCCGCCGACTCCGTGCAGAGGGTGGTGAGCAAGGGCGGCGGCGGGGGAGACGCAGTAAACAAATGTTTATCACCGATGAGTGATGGGAAGGTCATTGAAGCAGATCCACAGGTAATTGACTTATTTTAAATGGTCTCTCCTATGTACCTTTTAAGATAATGGATTTTGTGATTTCAAGTGAGTGAGAAATGCAAGCCAGAGGCATCCGTTTGCCTTGGGGGCCTAATCAGCCATTTATTTATCTGAGGGAAACTTGCAAGTGCTCTCTCAGGATTTTTTATTGGGCAGAAGCAGGCTGGAGCCATGTTGGAGCATCACTCCATCCGGCGGAATAACGGATGGCTCTGCCCAGCGGGCCGAGCCGCCCCCCAGGTACACTCCGCAGAGCGAGAGTTCGTGGAACAGCCCACGGGATGCCTGACAAGCCTCTGGCCACCCTGCGCCTTTCCCCCAGCTCCGCTCCTACCCCTCATCCAGCTGGAACCACCGTGTCCTTTGTGGAAAAGCCCATCAGGCCTCCCTCTCTGCTCCGATCATCGCTCCTTTTCCTTCGCGGCTGCTTTTCTGGATCCTCAGGATGCACAGCTGGGGCTGTTTTCTTTTTGAATACCTCAAAATGCACCGCTGGGGTCATTTTTGACCCGCTCCCCAAATTTCACAATTGCATCCAGCTGCTTGCAGCTGACTGGTCCACGTCGTCCTGCCCTGTAAGTTTCCTCGCATGTTTCAGCTGTAAAGGGGAGCCAGAAAGTAGAGTAGGAAGCGCATAGAAACTGACAAACAGAGGTGGCATGAGGGTGAGTCGCACACAGTCCCAGCGTCCAGTTGCGAAACGGTCGACTGAGAACTGCTGACAAAGCTGGTGAAGCTGCCAAAGCAGATGCAGGGAGAGGCGGTGGGCAATTTCTCCGCTTTACCAAAGAAAGCTCCCCGACGCAGTGCTGAACGGCCGCATCCCAGTTTGGTGCCTTTGCAGCGCTTCTCTGGCTGTCCAGCTGGGAATCCACGATCGCACCGTGCGGGCCAGGCCAGCGATGGGCAGCAGCTTTCACGGTTTCCCTGCCCCGCATGGAGATGTGGGGACCGAACCTGGCAGCTTTGGCGCCCGCAGCCAGAACCTGCCGTGGGGTCCCACCCTTCCTGGCCTCACTGGGGGGCCAGTCAGGGTGGCACCAGGGGCTGAGAAAAGGCCATGATGCGGCCCAGCAGTTGAAACAGAGGCAGGGGGTGATGGGTGGGGGAGTTATTTTGCAGCTTGCCAAAGGTACAGGGGGACGTGTGTACATTCTACTCCCGGTTCCCGGTATATAATGTGAAACTGCCTATGAAAGCACGAGTCTGGAGCTGCACAGGCCTATGTGGCCTTCGTGGAAGCAACGCCCCGCTTTCTGGAAGCAGCGCCCTTTGTTTCAGGCAATTTCCAAAGAATCAGCTGAGATTCCTGCAGCACCTTCAAAGATTAAAATGTTTGCGATTGCATAATATGCCTTTGTGGACACAAGTCTATTTCATCATATACACAAAGTGTTACGTGCACAGAGATGTGGAACTCGGTATATTACTCCACGCATCTGAATGCAGGAAACGGTAGTCTGTGAAAGTTTATGCCGTCATAAATGTGCTTGTTTTAAGGTGACACTAAACTCTCGGCTGGGATAGTTCAGGCACCAGGCAAAGACCTCTTTTCCCTTCTCGGGCATTTTAGAGACCAGCTTCTAGACTCTTATGGCTGCTTTATGGATTCTTGCGCTGTGCGTTGTTTTGCATTCTGGTCTTTGCATTTTAGACTTTCAACTGTTTGCTGTTTTGGGCTGTCAACAGTCTGCAATCCACTCAGTGAATGTGGCTTATTGGGCAGATTCTAGCCATCCACCCACCCACCACCTCTCTCCAACCGATGTGGCTAGCCATCTTGAAACTGCAGAACACAAGCCATGTCCGTAAGAAAACTCCCCAAATGTTTTTGGGTTATGTCTAAAGCACCACAAAATCCTGTCCTTTCACAGTGCACCAGAGATGCTTCTCACAGAACGCAAGAACTTTGCAACAACCGGGGGGCGGTGGGGGTTCCTTATGCAAAACCGAGACACACACGCCCGGCAGACCGCGGGCCAACGATGGACGGACGGAGGGAGGGAGGGCTCATTGGGCATCGGTGCGCGTGCAGGGCCCGGGCCCTCCGTGCTCTGCCGCCCCCCGCCAAGGGGACGCCCCGCCGCGCCCTCTGCCCGCCCCCCAGCGGAGCGCTGCCTGCCTGCCTGCCTGCCTGCCGCTCGCGCTCGCCCCCACTCCGCTGCCGCCTCTCCCTCCGCCCTCCCCATCCTGTGAGCACTACAATTATATCTGTCGTCGCTGGGACAACAGCGAGCGCTTCCCTGGCGTCGCCGTGGAGACACGTCGTGCGCTTGATAAGGGTAACCATGGCAACAGGGTAGGCAGTCACAGATGAACAATTTACTTTGTGGAGCCGATCGCACTTGTGGGGGGGCTTTGGGTGGAGCCAAGGGGGGTGGAAGAACTGGCACAGGTAGCATGGAAAGAGGGCGATGCCGGACACGCGCCCGTGGCCCCTCCTGGTGCACCTCCATGCACAGCCCGGGAGGAGGACGCAACCGCCTGGACAGCCGCGTTTGCACATGATGGAGCGCATGCTGGATGCACAGCCGAGGGAGGACATCCCGTGCCCAGGGAGACGGGGGTCGCTTTGGAAGCGCAGGGCTCTTGCTGACAGCCCCCATGGCCATGCTCCCACAGGGAATCCAGAAACACATGTCATGTCCTGGATCCGAATCGGGACATGCACAGAATTACATTAAACATGAAGGCAGGCACACAGAGCAGCTTGAAATTTCCCCAAGTTCTCCCTGCCCAGAACCCTGGAAAAGCAGTTTACCTCCAAGTCAAGGAAGCTGCTCTCCCAGTTCCCATCTTCCCAAAAGCAGGCCTTTGGAAAGCTAGCCGTGTTCTGTTCATGCCCAGGAGCTGCTCCACAGGGAGCCCGCTCCACACAGAGCCGCTTTTCCTGGCAGGGCCTTGTGGGATTTTGCATCTCCACAAGCGGGGTGACCCGTCTCAGAATCTGACTGGGGTCCCCACCTTGCCCTTCTGACGGCACCACACCCTTCCCACTGTGCCTCTCCTCCATCCGGGGACATGGAAGCTGATGGTGAACAATGCTTTTCTTTCTAATGCTGGAACCTGGGTGTTCTGAGATCCTTTAATTCAGAAATTTAGACTTCATGGAGCATGAAGGCCCCTGCATCTGCCAACTTCCAGCTTGGCTTCCCCCCAAAACCTTTTCCTTAATTATATTGATATCCTGCCTTTTTTCCTCTCAAGAACTCCAGGTGGCTTACACCCCCCCTCCTCTCCTCCATCCCATCCTTACACAACAGCCCTGCAAGGTGGGCTGGGCTGAGAGTCCATGGCTGGCCCAAAGTCATTCTGCAAGCTGCGTGGCTGAGCAGGAGTGTGCGTATCGCTGCACACAACCGCCTCCTCCTGGAGAAGGTTGCATGCGTGGGCCAGGCGGCTGCCAGGCCCAGGCACACGCGGCCTTCCCTCTCCAGCAGCTCCTTTTGCAGTTCTGCAGCCCCCGTGGCCCAGGCCATCTCCTTTCCAACACGTGTGCGGGCATGCATGCATGCGTGCGCAGGCACAGGGGGCGCATGCACGTGCACCCCTAAACCTGATCTGGGCAGAGTGTTCCTCGCAGCAAGGGGGCGCCTTTCTCCCCGGGGCCATTTTCCCGATTTTGCAGCCAGAGGGAAAGAGGTAATCAGGCCCTGAATATCACGGACGGGCCTTCCAGGAGCAAGCGGGGCTTGGCCAGTGGAGGAGGAACCAAGCCGGCCACGTCTGCACGTCTGCACGGAAGAGCCGCGCCGATACGGGGTCAGCACCACGGCCAGCTCCTACTGAGCTGGAAAGCAGGTGGCGGGAGGAGGCTCTCCGGAGGCACTGGGGCCGCTGGCCCCTCGTGGGACTGGGGAGACCCCGGTTGGGAGCTCCCTGGCGGCCCACTGGGCAGGCGTGCTCTTTCGGCCTAGCCTACCCCACAGGGTTGCCGTGGGGATGAACGAGGGGAGAGGTGAGCCACGGATGCCCTCCTTGGAGGAGATGCAGGAGGGCAGTGGGGCGAGGCAGGTGGGGGCGGGGTGTGTGCGGGGAGAAATGTGTTGCATTGCCAGCCAGGTGCGCCGGGAGTCACAGCCAGGGCCCCACTGTGCTCCCCCCACCACCCCTTTCCTTGTGCCTCACTTCTTAGAGGATGCGCCTGAGGGCAGGAACTAATTTCTGGTACTCGTAAGCGGTTGTGGGAGCCCTTTTGACTGAAGAGCAGGATAAGAACGCCATGAACGAATGCATAACATTTGCCTGCATTCACAAGTGCAGAGATGCACACACAATTGTTGGACTGGTTTTTGTAACTGCAGCAGAAGTCTCATGGAAAGAGAAACTGCCTGTCTCTCCATCCCAGGAGCATAGGAGCCATAGGAGCATCGACTCGGAGAACGAATGGGTTATCCCGTGCCCTGCACTCCGGTGATCAAGCAGAGATCCCCCCTTCGCTCTCCGCGACAGCCTTTCAGGTGCCGGCTCAGTCCGTTGTCAGCGACACTCCGCTTCTGCTTTGCTCCCCTTCCTGAGGACTCTTCCTCTTTCAACCAGGCTCGGATCAGGCCGCCCTCCACACGGAAGGCACCAATCCTCTGCAGAGCTGGCGACGTGGCCACCCACGTTCAGAGCGGTACGCGCCACGGTTGGAGAGCCTTCCGTTGCTCCGAGCACGGCGGAGACGAGCGCAGGCGCTGGCTGTCGTGTGTTTATTTTCGAAGAGGTGAAGAGGAGCAGGTGAGGCCGAGGCTGCCGAGTTGCCAATCGCCTTTATGGGGGAGATGGCCTTTGGTGGCATCGCTCTCCCAGCCCCATGCTGGATGCTTAACGTGATGAAGCTCCAGTGGTATGATTTAGAATAACATTTACGGAGCAGGCCAATGTCGTTTCGATGTGTCTCTCTGCTTTGCTCGCTGGTTATTAAACTCTATTGATTCTCCGGGAATGTCTGATGTTTATAAATGTCAACCTGCCTCGTGTAGGCTAAACTTGGAGGGCCGATGAACCTCTGCGAGGTGAGGAAGGAGGCTGGGGAGGGGCGGCTGTGGCCGCTGTCCCTGTGGGCAGGGGCCTGCGCATCCTCTGCACGCGGCAGTCCAGGGAGCTGCGGTCCCTGGACGGTTCGGATGGAGAGGACGTTGAAAAAGAAGACTGCAGGAGAAGTCCTGCTGGTCAGAGGAGGACGACTCCTGGCCCAGCATTCTGTTCCCAAAGCAGTCAACCCGCTTCCCACGCAAAGCACCCCCTGCCCACGCTCCCCAGTGACTGGTGCACATAAGCATACTGCCTCTGCCATCAGGGGTAGCCCAGAGCCATGAGAACTAGCAGCACGGAAAGCCTGCTCATCCAAATGGGTGCCCAACACAGCCTTTTGAGGAAATGAATTCTAGAACTGAGCTGTGCCCCGGATGAAGAAATATTTCCTTTTCTCTGCCGCGACTCTCCCACCAGGCAGCTGCACGGGATGCTCCCAGTTGGCAGCCTTCCGGAAAAGGGAGAAGCGCCTCTCCCCACCATGCGTGGCACTTGCATCTCTGCCGCGTCCTGTTTTACTCCTGGGTTTTCTAACCCGAACAATCTCAGCGGCCGCAGCCTTTCCTCACGGGTGCCTTGCTCCAGCCCTTGCTCATTTCATTGTTCTCTCCCCGCATTCGCCAACTCCATCTTTCTTTTTCGGTGTGCTGACCAGAAGAGCACACAATATTCTGAGCACGGCCGGGTCATGGATTTGTATAAGGGCAGGACAATATTGGCAATTTTATTTTGCCTTTCTCTCAGCGAGAGCTGCTGGAATTGGGCAGTTCTTTGCTTATGCCACCGGGAGCCGGGCAAAGGGTAGGCTGAGGAGATCATTCCATTAGTAGATGAGAAAGGCGGCGGGAGCCGGGGGAGACAGACCCTCGTTTGAGCAGCTACGAAAGCAGGAGCGCTCTCTGTCTAGACATAGGGACAAGAAGCAGCGCTGGCTCTGCGACATCCACCCATCCGGGGCACGCAGTGGGGAAGGGGATACAGCCTGGAGGCGACTAGGCCCACTGGGCAAACAGTGTGCTGGACAAGGGGCCCCACAACAGCAGCTTCTCTATGCACGGATGTGGGAGGAGCTGGCAAAGGTTGGGCTTGGGTGTCCACCGAGCCACAGAGCTCCCTGCCTCCGCACGGGGGGCGGGGGGGTGCTCCCCAGGCCAGCCGCACCTGCCCTTCATCAGACGAGGATGCCAAGCCTCTCGGAGCACACTGGGGATGATGGGGCCAGAGTCTGAAGCACCAGGCTTGCAGAAGCTTTCCCAGAACAGAGTCCACGTCCCCTGACGCATGAAGCGGTGCAGAGCTGGCCAAGCATGTCCACGCAGACACAAAAAGCGCTTCGTGCATCGGACGTGGAAGTCGGTCTGCGCCTGCATCTCTCTGCACACAGCTGAGCTCAGAGGAGGAAGGAAACGAAAACGTCGAGGGCCCAAAGGCCGTGACTTCCCAGAGGTGCCCAGTCTGTGGCGTTCCGGTGCAAAGCTCGACATGCCAACGCACAGACCATCCCTAACAGCAGGACTTCCTGTTGCACTTCCTGCCTTCCTTGCTCAGCTGCGATTTTTAAAATTCATTTCATTTCTATACCGCCCAGTAGCTGAGCCGCTCTGGGTGGTCCTCAGAAATTAAGTGCACTGAGCACTTGCAGTGGATGCGAAAACTTTGATCTTGGCAGAGGCCTGAGCGACGGGTCACCCACTTGCGACTCAGTTCCAGCTCGGATGTGCAAGAGATGCTGCGAGCCTGAAACTGACCGGCCGGGCAACCCCTCCAGAAGTCGCTATGCCTCAGGGTTGCTGGAAAGACCCAAGTGGCGAGGCCACAGCACGCTATTCTGCCGAAGGGGGAGGACGGGATTAAGAAGCCAGCCCTCCAAGGCATCCTGGACCATGACTTTTAGCATCTGGGGCAGCGGCACGCTTGGGCTGGCTTCATCCCTCGCCATCCTCCTCCTCCGCTCTCCCACCCCTGCGCCTCCCGTCAGCTTTTCCTCCACCTTTCCGCTGCATCCCACTCGCTCGTTCCCGTGTTTTCTTCCCGTAGCACCGGAGCCAGACACCTCTCTCCCCAGCAGCGTCTCCTGAATACAAATGGGCCGGCTTGCTCGCTTCCGGCTGGGCAGCTGGCGGCTAGCTCTTCTCCTCTTGTGCACTCACCAGAACAGGATGGCTGCTGCAGGACCCGAAACACACCTTCCCTCCCTCCCTCCCTCCTCTCGGTCGTTTTGCAGATGGCGCTAGGGATGTTCCTGCCTTCGCAGCCCTGTCTGCACACCAAGAACCATGTTGTCGGTCTCTGCGACCTCTTATGATGCATCATGGAAGGCTTTTCCTCTGCCGGACCATGTGCCTCGTCCTGCCACGGCCACCCAAACTTGGCAGCCTTCAGGTTTTTGGATTACAGCTCCCAACACCTGTGACCCTTGGCCATGCTGGCCAGGAGTGATGGGAGGCGAAGTCCAAAATGTCTGGAAGGCATCAAGTGAGGGAAGAATGATGGATTCGTTCAATGGGCGCTGTTTAATTGACTGACTGGCCTGGACCTGAGAGAGCAGGTCCTTTGGGGCATTCGCTGACTCTCGGCCTCACCTACTTCGCAGGGTTGTTGTGAGGATAAACTGGAAAAAAGGAGGTGGATTATAGAGGCTGCCTTGGGTTCTTCACAGGAAAAGGGCAGGGTACAGATGTAATGGATACACTGCTCTAGGCACGGTGAAGTACCGTCACAGCAGCATAAAATACAAAGTAAAATCGAGCAGCCCATCTTCCACGCACTGAACAGCCAAGAAGGAGCTTTGGCTGAAGGAAGGCAGGCTGGGAAAGAAAACAGGAGCCCCACGTTGTCCCATGATTGATTACGAGCTGGTCGAAATGGGCCTGTGCAGGTGGAGGGGGAGCGAAGCCAGGTGGCGTCCTGGGTAGTCCCTTCACACAGGTGCGCTGCGTGCAGGTACCTCCAGCAAGTGAGAAGAAACAAGCCGAATCTGCACACACCTGCTCTGAGATTTAAATCCTACAGACCCTAGGAAGGGAGCAGCACCTGAAAGATCTCAGCATCCCCCCCCCACCAAAAAACCCTATTGGGCTGCTGATTAAATACTGTAGGCAATCGTGCCCCCCCTTCCCCCAGCCCCCAATCCTTTAAGCCAAACAACAGTCATTGCTGTGACTTCCACACGAGTGTGGACACAACATAGAACAGGTCAGTCTTCCCCAGTACTACAGTGTCCATGGTCCCCAGTTCATACAGCATGCTGGTGGAGCATTCCAGATCAGTGGAAGCTACAGGAGACAGAGCTGAACAGACGGAATAATTGAGGGTTACCTGTGAGGGAGGCTGGCAGGCACAGGGCTGCGGTCATGATCCTGTGTTATTACTGCCCCCAATTTTGCCCAAAAAGCATTGGATCCTCCCCTCCCATACATCCAGTTGTGTTGGACTACAGTTCCCAGCATGCCCCAGCCAAGAAATGGTATTCTGACACATCTGGAGGGTACCAGCTTGGGAAAAACTGTCTTGGACCAGCCTCTTCAGGATACAGTCCCACTGCAGCTGTGGATTTGGGGTGCCGAGGCCCATTTCAGACCCTCCGAAAGGCCTGCGGCTGCTTGCCACGGCTCCCAGCCCTCCTGCTCCGACTCAGGGCGGCCACAGGGCCTGCGAACCATCACGCAACCTCATGCTCGTCTCCCTAGAAGCGGGTCCCACTGGGCCCAGAGGCGCCCCACTCCCAAGCCAGTGCATTTTAGGACAGGGGCCCTGGGACTCAGCCGCCTTCTGGCCCCGCTGCTGCACGTAGCAAGACTTGCTTCGGAGTAAACAAAGGGAGGCTCGTGAGGCAGCCGGGCTGGATCCAGGCTTCGCTGTGCCTGAAGCGGACCCACAAAGACCCCCGGGGCTCAGCTCGCTCGCAACTGTTCGGGGGCTACGACCCACGGCTTGTGGGCACCGCCCTGGGCTGCGGACCGCCGGCTCCTGGCCTGGATCCCAAGCACCACGGAGTGAGGGAGGCCTTTCTGCGAGGGCCGGCAACCCGCAGGAGCCTCTTGCACTGCAGCACAGGAGCTGCAACTTGTGAGTCATACCTGTGTACAAACCAGGGTGCTGCCCAGGCCGTCGCGACCGGATTTCTCTTTCGCCCCATTGGGTCCACAGGCGTGTTTATTAATTCCCTCACCCAGTAATTATCGCTCTGCGCTGGCTCCAGCGCGAGCAAACGGAGCATTTGTAATGCAGGGAACTGACGTGTTGTTTTGATACAATTGCAGACCTTTCACATAGGCAGACAAATAACAGCCGCTGCTTCTCTTCTTTCTCGGGAAGAACAGGGGAGCCGGTGCGTCCAGAGGGGTGCCCCGATCCGCCAGGTAAGCTCCGGTGTCAAAAGCCACACACTTCCACTCGGCCAGCCGCCCACCTTCTGCCTTTCCTCCCCCCCCCGCTTCCCCCCCATTATCCATCCTCACTTTTCCGTCTCCCTCCCCTTCTCCCCCTCCCCGCAGGACTCCCGCTCTCCAAGAGGCGGCCGTCCTCCGCACAGAGAGACAGCAGCCTTCCGCACTCACGGCGAACATCGTTAGCGCTGGTCAGTCTCTGGAAGGAAAGAAAAACAGATCCACGAAGCGGCGTCTGCGGGCTCTCGCACACGGAGCGAGCGCCATCCCAAAGATCAACAGCATTACCTGAAGCAGCCCTTGGACAGCCAGCCAGCCAGCCAGCCAGCCAGAGCGAGCGATGCCAACGCCACGCACACGCCGAAACAAGCCTTTGTCTAGACAGCCGGCCCCTCCGCGAGGAGAGCGGCATTGATTTCGGGCCAGGCTCCCCTCTTCTCCACGCAGCTCCATTGTGCGCATTTGCATAGCGCATTCTGGTCACAGAAAGCCATTTTGCACGTGGCCCGGGAGCAGGGGCAACTGCCCCCCCCCCGGCGCCGGCTACCCCAGGGCAGAAGATGCTCCCAACCACACGGGCAAGCCCAGCGTTTCCCCAGCCTTGGACTGCGAGCCTCTCTACCGGAAGCACGTTCCAGCAGAGCAAAAGAGATGCTTGGGGCGCAGCCCCTGCATCCTGAGACGCACAAGTCCTGCACCCCCCGGGACGCCCCGCTCCCCCGCTTCAGCAAGCGCGTGCCCGTCCCAGTCGGCGGCCACCATCAACCGGCTGATCTGCCGTCAGACGCTCCCCAGGGCTGAAGGAGCCGGAGCAGCAGCTGGTCAGACGGCTCCGGCTCGTCCAAGTTCAGGTGCCCATTAAAAGGACTGTGTTACTGGCCGGATCTCTTATCTGCATTGGCACACACACACACAATTTGCTGATTTGCACCTTTCCCCCAGGTGCTTTGGGCCAGTGCTGGTGCCAAGGTTAGGTACAGTCAGGCACCTGTCCAGGGGCCACCGCCACCAGCAGGGGCCCGTGGATAAGAGCCCCTGGAGTCGGTTGCCTGTCTCATCATGTAGCCTGCCTGCTGCTCCTTGCTCTGCCCAGGCAAGAGTGTTGGTGGCGGGGGGGGGGAGGAGGGGGGGGAGGAGGGGGAGGGGGAGGGGTGGGTGGTGCCATGGACTGGTTGCTCATGGGAGCTCTGCCTGGCAAGCCAGCAGCAAATAGTGATGAGGAGGAGCATCAGTGCCCAGTCACACTGGGGCAAGGAGGTGGACTCCACGAGGAGAGGGCCTTTGAGGGCATCCTGCCAAACCGTGCAGCAGTCTTGGAGAAAACAACTTGTTTGAAAAATGCGGATTTTTAAAGCACACAGCCCTGTTTTTAAATGCACTTTTCCACACTTCGATGCCTGTAGGGGGCGAAATGCACACTTTTGAAACATGTGCATGGATATGCACACTTTCTCCATCTGAACATGCTATTTCCCCATCGGAAACACAGATTGCTTTGAGGATTGGAGCAAGCCAAGCCAAGCCAAGACGGGGAGTTTGGAGAATCTCTGCAAACTTGCGCATCTCTGGCTCCTTCTCCGCACCTGCCTCCCTGCCAGAGGCCCCGCTTCCAAAGCTGCACCGCATGGTCTACCGCACTGCCAAGGAGCCCCACATCCTGTCGCAGGGTGGCAAAGACGCCTCTCTGGATGGCCGAGCGAACCAGAACTCCAGCACTGCACCATGGGTGGCACGGTGCTGTGACATTTTAAGCACAGAATTAAACTTGTACATTCTAAACAAGGTGTTGGAAAGGAAAGGAAAGGAAAGGAAAGGAAAGGAAAGGAAAGGAAAGGAAAGGAAAGGAAAGGAACACAACGCAACGCAACGCAACGGAGCAAATATCTGACGGGTGCTAACCACATTTTCCTCGGAGACCTTCACAACGGCTCGTTCTGGCTTCAAGCGCTTGGGGGAAATGGAGAACCTGCGCCTCTGCGAGGAGGAGGAGCAGCCCGAGAACCATGGCCCAGCCATAATGGAAAGTGCCATTCTGGGGAGGCAGAACCGACTGACATGGTTGTTGGGGAAGCTCTTGGCCAAAAGCACGAAGGGGACACGGCATCTCAGGTGAGCCCAGGTGCACCTCCTAGGGCTGGTTCAAGCTTTGGGGGTGCTGGAAAGATGAGCTCGGTGGGCTCCTCTCGCAGGGTGCCCCTAACTTCTCACCTCTGCTGCCACTGTCCATTTGCCTGCCATCCCACCCAGTCAGAGAGGGGGTGGGATGAGGTTCTAGCCAAGACCTTGAGTGCAGCCCCCCCCCCCCGGGCTACCCCGTATCTCACTACTGTTGAATTCCCGCCTCCACCCATTTCTTCCTGATGTCCTGCAGGTTGCTCTTTCCTTGCTCTTTCACATAATCACAGAGCTGGAGGGGCCCTTCTGCGCCATCCAGACCATCCGCTGTCTTCAGGCAGGAGATGGAGAGCCAGACCAGCCCTGAGGGACAGCTGCTCAGCTTCTTCTTGAAGGCCACCAGAGAGGGAGGGTCCGCCACTCCACCCACTAATTGGTCCCATTGTCAAACAGCTCTCACCATCCCAATGTTTCTCCAAACACTCAGCTGAAATCTCTCCTTCCGTAATTACATCTGGCTATAATTAACTAGGGCATCTGGGTGGACAGTGGAGAACAAGTCCGTCTAGGACAGCCCTTCAGAACGACGCTTTCTCCACTGCAGCCTCAACACACCCGGATCCTTCAAGGCTTCTTCGCCGGACTCGCTTTCCATAATCCTGACCACCTTCATTACCTTCCTCTGAACACATTCCAACTTGCCTATACTGGGGTGCGGGAAGCCTTGGTCCTCCAGATGTTTCTGGACTACAGATCCTACTACCCCTGGCTGTTGGCCATGCTGGCTGGGGCTGAGGGGAATTTGAGTCCGGCAACGTGCGGAAGGTTACCAGCTCCCCTTCCCCGGGGCTGGAATCCACGGGGCTTTGGTGAGTTGCGATTAACTGAAGCCCCACCAGCTGCTTTGTATGTGCATGAAGGATGGCTGACTCTGGAACCATTCCACCGTTTGTGTCTCAAAGTGCGGCAGCCAAAGCGAGATGTGGCTCGATTTCTTGGGCCTTTGTCGGCTGGGGGTACCTTTCCCCCCTGGCTTTCTCCTCCTCCCTCCTCTTCCAGAGAACCACGATCTTCTCTGGCCACGAAACCACCCTCTCCTAAGACCGGGGGTCAAAGGAGCAGCGCTGTGCGAGAGCCCCCCGGCCGCTACCCGCCCGTCGTCCACTGCCGCAGCCTGTCCGCTAATCCGAGCATTCACCAATCAACCGGAGCATGACGAGCCCAATCATCAGCTGCGGAAAGAGAAGCAGGGAGGAACGAGACGGAGAAAGCGGGAGGGGGTGGGCCAGGGGAGAGGAACAGATTGAGGAGCAACCTTCGGGAACTTTTATTTACAAGAGTTTTTCTAAATCATGTTGGTAATAGTCGGAGTCCATCCTTTCTCCATCTTTGACAGCCAGCCGGAGAGCTTGACGGCTCCGTGGAGACTTGAACCTGAATTTTCGGACTGCTGGTCCATCGCAGCAACCAGCATGCCGCCCTGGCTCCCACGGTGACTGGCCACACAGGCTATTCTCTCTACGTGCAAAGGCTGTACTTCATTGCCTCGTACAGAGGCCGCGTCCGCTGCTTAGAAGATCCTTCCACCTGGAGGCCACCACTCGCAGGGCAGTCCTGCCCAAGCCCAGGTAAATTCCAAGTGGCCCACCCCTGTGTGATGCAATCATAGAACCAAAGACTTAGAAGGTACTATGGAGGTCATCTAGTCCAACCCCTTGCTTAATCCAGGATCTTGGGCCGTCTAGGCTCTGCTTAAATACCCGCAGCAACAAGGCCTCACCGCGCCCTGAGCTGGCATGTTCTGGCTGCAGTCAGTCATTAAGGACGCTTCTCCTGATGTTTAGGTACACCTCCATCCACGCCACTTCTGCCTAGAGTCGTTCCCTTCCAAGCGACAAAGAGCATCAATGCTGCCCACGTTGTTTCCTTCCAGGACTGCCACTGGGGCGCCTCTTAATCTCCTCTTCTCCAAGATAAACACACCCAACCCAACCTCCGCCTCAAAGGGCTTGGTCTGCAAACCCTCCGCCATCCTGGTGGATCTGCCATGGACCTGCTCCAATGGGTCAACATCCTTCTCAAAATGGGAAGCCCGGAACAGGACACAGCGGCTTTCTGCCATGGCCACACGCGGAGGTCAAGGGGGACAAAATATGCCCAATCAAACACATGCCATGCAAAGGCAACGGGCTTGTGGAACATCCCGGTCTCAGCTTTGTCTCAGCTGCATCCGGAGCGTCTCAAGCGCTTGCCACTGGATTTATGGAAACGCGGCTTGCCAGTCCTGGGGAATCCACTGGCTCAGCCCTTTCCTCTTGACTCCGCTGCAAAGAAAACTGTGGGCCAAGGCCACTTGCATCCGATCCCGTTTTAAACAAGCAAGCATGCAAGCGAACGCTTCCGCCCCTCTAGGAAGGAAGCCCTGCAGCCTCCAGGGCTCTGCAGTCGCGTCCTAGTGACTGGCTGCTGCCCATTCCCGGCCCTCCGAGGTCTCCAAACGGCTCACGCTGATGACATAACATCGTTTCCAGAAGGTCCGCGGTCAAAGGCTTGGCCACTTGCAGGCGACCCCGAGAGGACGGAGATCTGTCAGGAGGACAGGACACGAGCTTGCCCTGGCCAAAGGTGGGCAGCTCACTCAGGCAGCTTTGGTCTAAGGAAGGAACTGCAGGCTCAGTCTACGGGGCTGGCATATGGCACCCAAAAACAAGGAAGTCACTCCAAAAGGGGACACATCTTAATTGACAGGTGCTGATGCAAATTTGGGTATCATAGCCATCACCTAAACAGAAATATAATTTGGTTTCTTGACATGAGGCCCACCATTTACTGGACTGTCTGTTCCACGGCCTTTGCAGAATTGCAATCGGCTCCTTTACACATGGTTTGCGTGCGATTTTTTTCGTTCTCTGCCTTGCCTTCTGTTCCACTGCATAGCCCCATGATGGTGTATAACAGAACCAGGGAAACGCACACGTGCCACATTGCAGTTCATTCTGTCCTTTCCAAATTTCTGGACCCTTTCCTGGCTCCAAACCCAGCCATGGAAATGCTTCAGAAGAGCCGGAGAGGCGCTGGAGGCCTTCTCCTTGAATGACTACGGAATCGTGAGTGCACAATCAACGCTTCGTTTGGAGAAGCCCTACAACTCGTCAGAGGCTTCCTTATCTTTAAACCAGGCTTAGGCTGGGCAGCCCTTCGACTGGAGGGGGCCGTCAAAGAGAAAGTACATTGGGGCGTCCCTTGCCACAGAGAGGCCTCTGCAGAGGCGGGCACCCCGGCCCCCTGTGCTTGGCGAGTGCTGCTGTTCTGGCCGGCTGCCTGCAGCTCCTCCGAGCCTGGCCGGTGATTCCAGCACTCTTGGCGCCATGTTGGCTGGCTAGCCGAGTGCTGCCAGCACGATCCCAGCTTCCCTCTGCTGGCAAACTTGGTCTTTTGCCTTGTTGTATTTCAACGTTCCTCAACCTGGCGGAGCTTTGGACTACAGCTCCCATCATCTCCAAGCATGGGCTCTGCTGGCTGAGGCAGATGGGACTCTTTACTCCAAGATGTCTGGAGAACAGCAAGTCAGAGAAACCAACCTTCCACCAACTCTTCAGGGGCTCTCTCTCAAGCCATCTCCGTCTTTCTCTTCTGCACACCGTGTAGCAAACCCATGGACCAAAGATGCCTTGCGCAGGCGCTTGTGAACGGGGAAACGACCATTCTTTGAGGATCTCTTTATCCAGAGCTACTCATCAGCATGGCCCTGTTGAACCTCCAGGTTCAGGGGCACAACACTGCAGAATAACCAGAGCAGGAGACGTCTCTTGCTTTTCCTGAAGGCATCCGAGCTCACGTCCCAGGGCTGCAGTTAGGCGAGCCCTGGGCCCCCGTGCTATGCCGGGGTGAGCAGTCCTTTCTCTGCCGAGCCCCACACTTCCTCATCTGCTGGGAGGAGTGATGAGCCTGGAGTAATCCATGGGTGGGGCCACCTGCCAAAACGGGCAGAGCCACCCCCTTTCTCTCCCTGCCTCTTTCTGGCATTCCCAACACCCTCTCCGTTCCTCTCTCCTGACATCTCTGCCTCCCCTTCTCTTTCTCTGCCCCCTTTGTTTTGGCATCTCCTCCTCTCTCTGTGAGACTCTTCCCTGTCCCTTTCTGGCATTCGCTTCTCTCTCTCTCTTTCCCTCTCTCTGGGATCCCCTCTTCTCTCGCTCTCTCCTCTTCTTGGCTTCCCCTTCCACCCTCTCTCCCCCAGCAGCTGAGAAAAGAGCCCTCTTCGGGCCTGGCCAGGACTAGGAGTGCCTGGTATTGGCCTTTGGCGGCCACCGGGAGGTTGGGTGGGTGCAGAGCGCAGGGCCCAGGCTGCCGGTTGAGCCAGGTGAACAGAAGGAAGCTGCTGCCTTCCAGAGCCTGGCCTCCGGTCCCACCTTCCCATCCAAGAGGATGCTCAGCTCCAACGCGCCAGAGGGTTTTTGAAGTAGTGCTTTCAAATAACACTGCTGTGAAATTCTCCAAAAGCCGCCAAAATTTACTGATGATCTTGAAATTTAAATGTTTTGCTTCGGTGCAAAGAACGGACCCCAAAATCTGAGTCCCGGGGCCAAAGTCTGGTGGAAACCCCAGAGGCCAAAGCTCAAACCCCAGAGGCCAAACCCCGCTGCTTCTGCTGAACGGGTTTTAGTACAACCCCAAGGCCCATCAAGCACAGCCAGAAAGTGGGACAGGATGCCTCTGAGCTTACATTCTAGACGCTCTATTCAGAAATTGCTTTTCACTCCCAGAGTGAGCTCATAGTCTCCCACACACGAAAATCCCTCCCACTTCCCCCACAAACTCCCCTCGATTCAGTATCTAACACAGAAAGGAGAGGGAGGCATTTAAAAGCCGAAGTGCTTCTCCGAAGGCTCAGCAATTAGCTGTGAAGGCTTTAAATCACAATATGCCTGTTTTTTGCCCCCCGCCCCCAATTCTGGCCCTTTTCCCATGCACCACTGGAATGTACCCCCAAGCAGCTCCTCTGAAACCCCGTGTTTAACAACTGGGAATACGACGCCCGTGCTGATCGGTGGCAAATTCCCCAGACACCAGCCAGGAGATCTTGCCTGAGCATATTCCTCCACCCGTGGCACACCGCATGTCGGTATTCGGCTGGAAATACCCAACGCTTGACTCCGACACGGCGGCTATCTGGGTCTAAGTCAGGAATATCCAGTAGCCTGGGATTGCTCAGGGATGCTCCCCCCGTGTCTTGGCCCTGTCCATGAACATCAGAAACCAGCTGCTTTTTCTCCAGCTCCTGTTTGGGAAGCCAGTATGGTCGACTCTGGCTGGCAGAACCTCCCCGAGGTTTTAGGCAGGGGCTCTTGCACCCGAGGATTCCAGCTGTCGGGAATGGCACTGGAGTCGCCCCATGTCCCACGCCAGCCTCTCCCCCCAGCCAGGCCTCCCCCAGTGAACCCGAGCTTTGCTGAAGGAGCAGCCCGTGCCTCGCCGCATCCCACAGTGCTCTGCACTCCTGGCTGGCCACGCGCGCTCGGCGGCCACCCAGCGCAAGGCCGCCGCTCGCTTGGGGCGCTCTCTCGTGAGGGAGGTGCCGCTTCCAATAAATCCAGGGCTCTATTAATAGCCGTCTCTGCGAGCAGGGAGCTGGGGCTGAGGCAGCCAGGCAGCCTGGCCCGCCGTGGTGGTCCCTGGGCAGAGATGTCTCAGGACGGGCCGTGCGTGTGCGGAGGGGCGGGGGGGCAGACTCCCGATGCAGTCAGGAGCAGTCAGTAGGGACCAGGGAATACCCGGAGGGGCACTGCTTAAGGTTTTTTGTGTGACCTTTGCCACGGCTAATTAGGAAGAGCGCCCAAGGCCAGGAAGGAGTGAGCACCGCGCGTGGGTTTCACTCCAAGTGCAACTGGCCACGAGGCTCCTCAGTGTGTTCCTCAAATGGGGGTTTCTAGGTGGGTCTGCAGCCCCTCACAACACCCCTCCCCATTTCTCCTGGAGGAAAGACAGTCTGAGCAAAGAGCAGCCTGCATCCCGTTTATCCGATCGCCAGTGGCTCTTCTGACAGTTTGAGACCAGCAGAGAATTTGGCACAAGGCCTGTTCAGAGCTTAGTTTGTACACCACCTGATGGCACTTTGCTGAGAGAGGAGGGGGTGGGGGGACAAAGGGAGACGGCTGTGTCCATCCAGTGCGCTTAGGCCAATTTGTGTGCATAGACAGCAACATCTAGCAATAGTCACTGCCCATTAAGTGGGTAGGCAAGCCCGCTCGCCACCACCGTGGGGCCACCAGGAGCAGGTGACTGGTCCCAGTCTGTTCTCCTGGGCTAACTGTTGACTGGCAGCTTCAAGGCCACGCCTCCCTCCTGGCTTTAATGGTCCAGTTGACTTGCACTGGACAAATCTTCCAGCAGGGAATGGCTTCAGAAAGACGGCTGCCCGCTAACAGCCCTTTCCTAGACCAGTGTGGGGAATGTGTGGCTTTCTGGATGTCGCTGGACTCCACACCCGTCAGCCCCAGTCAGCATGGCCCGTGGTCGAGGATGATGGGAGGGGCAGTCTGACGACATCTGGGGGACTGTGGATTGCACATCCCAGGAACGGGGGACAATACTCTGCAAAGTAGGAGACGCAGCCAAGCAGCCAGCACAGCTCTCTGGAGCACCAGCTGAACACCAAGACTGCTTATTATGGGGTGGACTGCTGCAAAGACGTCTTGGAACACAACATCTGGGGGCTTTGCAGTTTCTAAGCAAGCACTCGCTTTTGCCCACTGCATTTTCCTACACTAAAGTATCAATGAAAGCAGCGATGGGGGGATATCAGGCACGTGTGGGATTTCCCCAAGACCATGAGGTCCAGCAACCTGAGCCAGGTGCAAAATAGTGGCTCAGGAAGGTAGACAGTGATCTGAAGAACAAAGCATCTCTGAGCACAGACGCAGCCCAGGAATTTGGGTCTGTCAGAAGAGCTTCCACATAAATCCTTTCACACACTGATCTGCTCCTGTTTTCCACTGGGCTTTCTTGATTTTGGCAGTCTAATACAAAGGCTAATTTGTTTGCAGAATTGTTAAACCACTGAGACTCAGGAGGAGCCTTTGCTGATCGGCCACAGGTCTCCTGAAAATCCTGAGAACCCACCTCCCTTTCCCCACTCTTCTGCTAAAAGACACCGCTTTTTGGCCATACCTTGTCCAGGTAGATATTTTACATATCCTCAGGTGTCAGGTTGGGAAAACCCGCAGCTTTCCCGAGTCCTGGAAAACCTTCTATGCAGGAGAAGGCAAGCAGGGCTTGGTGAGAATTCTCAGATTCCCAACATCCCTTTAAGAATAAAAACAAAAAGTTCCAGCTCTCGTGTTACTTATGAGTTCATAATGTGCCAAACCTTTGTAGTGGCAAGGAAGAGAAGTCCAAAATAACCCCCCCCCCTTTTTAAAGTATTGGGCTTACTTTGTGGAGGGGAGATTTTTTAAATGAGTATCTAGGAGTGGTTGTGACTCTCTTGTCAGCGGCACTTCCTGTATCCTGAGCTCTGTGGGAGCTGTCCCTGGTCCTGAAACCACCCCACAAAATCGACTCCCCACCTTGGAGACCTTGGGTGGCTGTTGCTCAGCTCAGAAGAGAAGCAGCGATGACTCGGGAGCCACCAACCTCCGCTGCAAATACGTTGTCACTTGCCTACACCTTAGCAAGAAATGTGCCACGTGATTTCTGACATTCAGGGATGTCAGAAAAGGAGTTCAAAGCTGGCCACCAATTGTGCCTTGACATCCATCATGCACCTGCGATGTTTAAATGTTGATGGAATTCATTAACAGCCCACATCCAAAATATGCAGGTTAGCTGGGGCTTTTCTATCCTTTGGATGAGCACAAGTAGACGATCCTCAAAGAAACCCACACGATGCACTCTTGAAACCCTCCAGCTGCACCCAAGTCACGCTCCCTGTTAGTTAGCATAGTCTGGGAATAAGGCCATTGGCCTGCAAAGCATGCACAAAACAGAGCACAGCATGAGCCTGCAGCCCCATCCTCAAAACACTGGACCGTGAAGTGGCCAGGGCTGCCCGGTCTCCAGCAGGCCACGTGGAGAGTGACGGAGGATCACAGGAGGCCTGGGCGACCTACACCAGGGTCGGGCGGATCATACCAAGAGACTCGCCCCGTCCCCCTCTGAGGCTCCAACCACAGAGTGAGCTGCCCATCAGGCACTGCTGAGAAAGCCCCCTTTGCCGCTCCTGTTCTGTACGCAGGAACCTGACCGGAATCTGCAGCCACAGCACACGCTCCAGCCCAGGGTGGTAGGTACTGGGTAGGCACAACCAGGCAGCTGCCGAGGGCCCACCTCCCAGCAGGGGCCCCGGACAAGAGCACCCCAGAGCGGCTCTTCCTCTTCACCACTGCCGCCTGCCATTCTCTGGCCTCTCTCCCTGGGCTAGGACCAGGGTGGCCGGAGGACCAAGAGCAGTCTCTCTGCAAGAGGTGCCAATGGAAGAAGGAGGATGAGGAGCAAAACCTGGGACCTCCCTCTTTGTGGCAGCCTTTAAGGGACTTGTAGGGGGATACCATGTCCCGGCTCAGCCTTCTCTTCCCAAGGCTGAACATGCCCAGTTCCCTCAGTCTCTCCTCACGGGGCAGAGTTTCCAAGCCCTGGGTCATTTCTATTGCCCTCCTCTGGACCCCTTCCAATTTCCCTGCGTTTTTCTTAAAGCTTGGTGCCCAGCACTGGACACAGCATTCCATTCCAGGTAAGGCCTGCCTAGCGAGGAGTGCAGAGAAGTGCACCTTCTCAGTGCTGCATCTTGGACTGCAGACTGCAGGTGGGGAGCAGAACCTGTTCGAATCATCCGTTTAAGCATCCTATATAAAAGCATCAACAGAAACGTCTCTGTACCATGAAAGCTGGCCCAGACGAGGCATCCTCAGGCTGCAAAGTTTGGTCTGACATTCTGGCTCGAGTGCAGGGATTAGTGTGTTTGGGTTTTTTTGTAATGGCAGGAATCGTTCAAAAACGAGCTACCTTCCAGCCTCTGCAATGCTAGGCTGTATTCGGCTGCGTGGCCTCCTGCACATGAGTAGCTGCACTGGCTCCATGTGGTCCAAGCGCCAGCTCTCCCTGGAGCAAGTTAAAGAGTGCATACGCTACTCCATCTTTTCCCTGTCTTGAGCTAAACTGTCCCAATATGCTGAAAAGGTATCCGCAAGTAGCGCATCTCGATGCAGTCATTTCCAGTGCCTAATCAATGGACGGTCACACAGGCAGCCAACACACGGTCCTTCCACACACACAGGCTCTCGCAGTGCTCAAAGGGCACAGACCATGCTCCTCCATGGATGGACACGATGAACGGCACCCATTCACACAGCGATGCACACATACGCAGAACACAGGTGGCTCCTTCGGGGGAAGCCCTCCCCTCTGTCCAACGCTCACAAGCAGAATGGGAGCATCCACACCCTGGCCTCCTCATCCGCTCAGGAACAAACCAATAATCATGGGTATAGCAACTGGGCTATTTCAGGGAGCAAAACACCCAAGTGAAAGGCAAATTCAAGGCTAGAAGTTGCAATTTCTCACCTCCTCCGGCACGAAGAAGCGGTTATTTTTACTAACTCCAGCCTCCTCGTCATGCTCTCTGCTTAAGCTAACGCAGCCAGACACAGGCCTCCTCTAGGGGATGCAGTCAAACCGTGGCATCTGCAGGCACCCAACCGACAGCCACCTTCTGAAGGTGGAGTAGTACAAAGGTCTGACTCCTCTTCACCCACTCCAGGCCTCACGGGGGGCTGCGGAATCCTGTGCAGGCTGAGGCGGAATTCCATTTTGGAGAAGCATTTGGGGACTACATTCATCTGGGGCCAAAGATAAAAGGGGCCGAGCCCATGCCCAGAATAGTCAGATATTTGAGCGTAATTCTCTAAGCTGGAAGAGAGGAATCTCAACAGCTGCAGGCCATGCCCACCAGGAAATGCATGCAGAAGAAAGGAACGCAGAATCAGGTCCACACCCTCTCCATTTTTTCAAGCTATCTGAACTAGTGCTTCCCTTTTCCCTCGGTCTCCCCAACCCCTCTCCGATTTGACACACACCCCAAAGAGTCCCTGTCTGCCTGGCAGGAACGCCTCTGTTTCCGACCCGGTCTCATAACGGCTGGCACCGTGGGGTCAGCACTCGACAGGAACGGAACGGGGAAAGGTGGCTGGCTCACGAGAGCCGCGCGTGCATCCCGAGCAAGCTCGCTTCCACACATGCGCACCAGGTGCATCATAGCTCCAACCGAGACTTGATGCAACAGCAAGTCGAGAGAGCTGCTGTTGGGAAAGGTGATGCCAAGCCTCGTTCTAAAGCTTTACCGACTCGTGGGCTCCACCGCATCACTGCTGGCCAGCTATCCAGATGGTTGCATTTCTGGGCAATCTTTGGGCAAACACACAGAATAGTTTTTGGGCTGAAGTGGCGGTGGCACTACAAATTAAACGTGGACGTGTCTTGCAGTGAGGTCAGGAACCAAAATGACCTCAGGCGAATGCATCAAACCATCAACAACAACACAAACGCGCAAACCGAACCGTATTTCCATTCGAATTAATTAAAAAGGGGGCGCATGGGAGGGAACACAGAGCACCGGCTCTGCCTGCAGAAGGTCCCAGGCTGGATTCCTGGCACCTCTGGGTGGGCGAGGGAAGGATCCTGCCCGGACCGGGAGAACAGCTGCCAGTCAGCGCCAGCGCTACTGGGCTAGATGCACCGGTGGCTCATCCGGAAGAAGAATTTTGCCTGCACTCCCAGGCAAAACTGCACAGAGGGGGCTGCGCGTCTCCTTCCACAATCGGGGGGCTGTTCTTGCAAGCCTGAAGCCTCGGCTGTGCTGTCCAGGGATGAGCCCAAAACACGGGGAGGGCTGCAGGGGACTCTCCCGGCTTTGGCCCGGGCATGACATGGCGTCGCCTGGGGCCCGCTGGGGCCCCCCCAAAAGGCACCGGGGGGCTGAAAACGGGGCGTGACCCGGATCGGCCGGCGCCCGGAGCCCCGCCTCGGGGCACAGGGCGAGGCCGTGCGGAGGGCGCCTCGCCGGCCGGGCCCCGCGGGAGCGGCGGGGGGCGCCGGCCACGCTCCCGCGGCCACGCAGCGCGGCCCCGGCACGGGCCCCCGGGCGCAGGCCGGGCGCGGGGCGGGATTTCCGTGCCGGCCCATTCATTTCCTGCCGGCGCTCTCCCGCCATCTTCGGCCACACCTTCACTCCTGGCCTCCATCTTCTGCGCCGTCCCCCCGCGGGACGCACGGCGTGGGGCGGGGGGCGCGGCGCGGGGGGGCGCGGGGGGGCGCCGCCCGCCCTCCATCTTGCCTCTCCGAGGGCGCTGCCGGCCACACCCACGCGCGGCTCCTGCTCCCCGCCGCGCGCGAGCCGCGGGGCTGCCCCGCCGGGCCGGGAGGCGCGCGCGGAAGGGCGGCTCGGCTGCCCCCCCGCCGCGCGGCGGGCACGGCCCCCGCCCCCCCGCCCCGCGCACGCCGGACCGGGCCGGCCCCGAGGGGGCGCGAGCCCGCGGTGCAGCCCGCCGCGCGCCCTCTGCTTGCGGGGGCACCGTCTGCGAGGCGCGCAAGCTCGCGTCCCCCTCGGCTCCCCGGCTCTGCTCCGCTACACAGAAAAGCGCCCCCCCGCCCGCGACCGTCATTCCGAGACGTGTCGGCCGCGGCCCCTCCCCCGCCACCCAGGAGCAGCCCCCGGGACCCCCCTCTCGTTGGATGCTCTCCTCCCGATTCACGCCGGACCCCCTCTCCCGACCTCCCGGGAAGGGCTGTGCCACCTGGCTGGCCCTCCGCCGGGCACAGGGCAGGGGGTTCACGCGGGAGGCAGCGCTGCTGCTGCTGTTTTTGGGGGGTGGGGGGGGGTCCGCTCTGCTCTCAGCGTGATTCCAGACAAAGGCCACACACGAGCCAGACAAAGGCAGGGAAGGCGGGGGGGGGGGCGCTCCGGTCCTACCTCGATGCAGAGGAGCTTGGAGCCGGCTGGCATCCAGACGAGGGGCATCCGACAGGCGGGGGGGACCACGAGCTGGGGCAGCTGCATGGTCCCCGATTCCTTCAGCTGCCACTGCCGCGGTTCGGAGCCGGGGAGGAGGCACACGGACATAGGCACACACGCGCGCACACACAGCGGCACACACACGCACGCATACGCGCACACACCGCCGCGCGCACACACGCGCACGCGGAGCGGAGCGGGCTGCGCCGCCGGGCGCATCCCAGTGCCGGCCGCGGGAGGGCGGGGGGCGGCTCGCCCGGGGGGGCGGCGCGGCGGGCCGCCGGGGGAAGAAGCCCCCCGCCCCGCCCGCACTGCCCCTCCCCGGGCATCCCCGGGCCGCGCGCGGTCGCCCCTCGGCTGCGCCCCCGCCCCTGCCCCGCGCGGGGGAGGGGGGCAGAGGGAGGCCAAGCCCGGCCGGCATGGCGCTGGACCGCCCCCCCGGCCCCGGGCCCCCATTCTGCCCGAGGAGGGCCCAGATCGGGCACAAAGGAAAGAGGCGCGTGCCGGGATGGAGGCATTTGTGGGGCTGGTTAATAAACCGAAAAGAAACCGGGCAGCCTGGTTCTTGAGGAAGGCATGGCGGGGCGCATGGGGCACGTGGGCAGTGAGGCCGTGCAGCAACATGGGCGGCTCATTACACACCTTGCCTCTTCCCCTCTTGTGGGGCCCCAATCGACTCTCCCGGCTCTCCTCCCGTTTTATTCTCGCAACAACCCTACGAGGTAGGCAGGTTAGGCTGAGGGTTCGCCACCAACCACAAATCACCCACCGAGCGTGGAGGCTGGGTGGGAACTAGACTCCCATCAGTCCAGCCCACTCACCACCGTACTGCATTGGCTCTCGAGTAGACCCAATCTCGATAGCGGAGAAGGCTATCCATGGGCAGTGCGGCTAGATGCTACCTCGGGCATCAGAGCACGCTAAATATTCCTGGGGAATATGAGCAAGGGTGCCCCGTGGTTTTCTTGCTCCGTCCCCAGCGAACGGGAAGCCACTTGCGCATTGCCCGAAAAAGGGGCCCGCACCAAGATGAGGAGGGCGGCTTGCCTAAGATGCACACATGAAGCCCTGCAAATGTTACAGCAGGCAGTGGACGTTAAACAGATAAGCTGTTTGCCTTATCTGGGCACTGACCGTTGAGGGCAGACTTCGAGGCCCCTGCCCTCTCCTTTCATATTCGTTCATTTTTAAAAGGAGGGGAAACATGCAGCTCCCCAAACAGAGGCTGCGCTCACGTGGGGGGGGGGCTGTCCTCTGATGCAGGAGCTGTGGCCACTGCACTTTGGTCAGATCTAGGAGGCCTCTTCTTCCCTTTTTGTTCAGCGGCTAACAACTAGTGCCTGCCATATATTTTGGCCTGCAGCTCCCATCATCCTTGATCCCTGGCTATGCTGGCAAGAACCGATGGGAACTGGAGGCCTAAACGTTTGGAGGCGCACGAGCTGTCCGTCAACGTGGCCACGAAGGATACAAATCAGGAGGCTTCCCGAAAACAACCAAGCCAAAGCCTTTCTCGGGCTGCGCTTGCTCGGCGGGGCCGGGCGGCTGCAAGGCCCACAGGCGTCGGAAGATGGCAGATTTCCTGGAGGGCTGGACATGCCATTTAAATCAGGTCGGACACGAGCTTCGTGAAGCAAACTCGTGCAGGCCAGTGGACGAGAAAGCCTGGTGGTGGCCCAGAGCACGCGCCGCGAAACACAGTGGGCTGCCCACGCAACCCGCCCAGGGTTCCCCTGCACCGAGCCCCCCACACAGGGCCTGGCCGCAGGACCGGGGGGTGGGGGAAGCAGGAGGGAAAGGCCAAGCGCGCCCCCCGCAGCCCAGAGCAAGGGCCGACGAGGCTGGTGCTCAAAGCTTGTTCGAATCCGGGAAGGGGGTGGCGTCTCCCTTCGTGCCCGATGGCAGCAAGCGAGCTTCCGGGGCATGTGGCGAGCTGCTCCCACAGCCGGCTGCCCCTCCAGGCGCCAGCCGCCTGAAACAGCGGGCGCACTGTGCCTAACGATCAGATCGATCGGCGGCCCTGCTGGGGACGAGCAGCAGCACTGGCCCAGTGCAGGAGCAAACCTCGCTCGCCGTGACTCACGTCCCTCCCTCCCCTTCGGGCTCCAACTCACTGAGTGACTTCCTGGGTCACCCTGAGCTGCCGTTTGCTGCCATATCCAGCCTCACACACCAGGGCTTGCATTCGCCTTCTGAAGCACAACCGGAAGCCTTTCTCTCTCTTTTTTAACATGTGAAGCCAGCCTCCGCGGGCAGAGTGGCTGGACTGAGCGTTCCCTTTCGCCTTGCCCATAACCATGCACCATCCTGCCTCTAGATGCCACTTTTCCCACAGGAAGTCAAAGCCAACCTGAAACTGGAGTCAAATGCATCCAAACCCTTAAATCCGCCCTTTGCTCAGCTGGGAGCTGGTGCAGAGACAACCCTCTCGGCCACGTGCAGCCAATTGTGCCTGATGCACAGATTCTGGACTTCTGGACTTGATCGTCGTTATGTCAACCCTTATCACTAATTTAAACACAGAGAATGGTCCTGCGACAATATGGGAAATGAGTTCCCTTCTGGGTGATGCTGACCCAGTCACTGACCCTCAGGCTAACCTACCTCACAGTGCTGTTGTTCTGAGGATAAAATGGAGAGGAGGAAAGGGTGGCTGTCCACCTCGGGTTCCTTGCCAGAAGGTAGGAAGGTGGAATAGCAACGTGATACAACGCAAGAGCCATCCTTGAACACTGCAGGGTGGCAGTGACTCATGGATGTCATAGCCCCAAACATCTGGAGGGCATCAAGTTGGGGAAGATGGGTAGTGGGGTCGACGTCGGGTGAGGCATGGTTGGGCTTCTGCCAATGGTGCATGCTCCACCAAGGGTCCCCTGAGAAGCTCCCGAAGTTGCTCCTCCCCTTCATCACCGCAAGCTGCTGGCTCACCTGCCCCTTGCTCTCTTCCAGGCAACGCTGGTGGGGATGAGGGGCGGGAGATGCCAGGCCTCCTCGCCCACTGGCCCTCTGCCACACAGTGACGAGAAAGTCCACGAGGAGCCAAAGCAGCTGAGGACAATGGTGGCTGGAAGGCGGGCGCACTAACGACGTAAGCTCCTCAGGGCCCTCAAGAACCTGGAGCTGCTGGCTGGAAGAGACGGGATGGAAGGAGAGATGGAGGAGGCGCACAACGCAACACCATGTGCCGCCTCTTGGAAGCAAGACCGCTGGGCTGGCTGGGACCGACTCCCAGGGCGCCGTCTGCAGGACTGCAGCCTCGCAGAAGGAAAAGGGCCAGGAGAGGAGAAGGCCTGAAGAGCCTCCATCCAATACGCTGCCAGCCTGCTTCATTTGCCACCCTTGCCCACTCTCGGTTATATACAATGTTGTTGGGGTTTTTTTTAATGAGGTTTCAAATAAAGAATGAATCCCCAGCAAGGCAATTACACAGAAATATATCAGGCTATCAAAGATGCATTACAGATTAGAAGAGACGCTACTGTCAGCATTCGGATCAATGCCTCTTCCAAAAAATGAATAAAAGAGAACCGAACCATTGTTAAAGGAGTGCTGCTTCCCTTTCGCAACTCTTTACTCGGCGGGTTCGTTGGGCCCATTTCGGCAACCTGCCAGGCAATGATACTCCCGACTTCTTCATGGGAGCGGAGCACTTCCGAGTCCTCAAAGCGCCCCCATGCATTATTTATCTGCGACCCGTACAACGATCCTGCAGAGCAGCCCTCCCCATCCTTGTGCCCTCCGGACACATGCAGACTGCACACCCAGAATTCCCCGTCAATGGCCCTGCTGCACGGGAATTCTGGGAGTTGTGGTCCAATTGCCTCTGAAGGCCACCAGGTTGGGGAAGGCAGCATTACTGTCCCCTGTATTACAGATGGTTGGGGGTCTGAGGCTGGAAGAGAGCAGCCTCCACCCTGATGTTCCCCAGATGTTGGGACTCCAACCTTCATCAGCCAATGGCCACAGGTCCTGAAGTCCAAAACATCTGGGAGGTAGACATGACCCCCCAAGCAGGCCTGGACTCGGCCAATATCTGAATGGGAGAGTCCTTGGGAAATGTATGTACATGGTAGCAATTTACGTGATGCAAGCAAAGTGAGACATAAATATAAGATATAAAAAGCACAATGCTGTGCAGAGATATCAGACTGAGGAACAGAAGCATAACCAAAAATGGTCTTGCGACCACCCAATGCAGTAAAAAATAAAATGCAATTGTGAAACAGCGGGGAATGGCAGAACAACGAACGTGCACGTACGGCCAGCTGCAATGTGCACACGGACAATTCGTGGCAAAGTTAGCAGCAGTGTGGAAGCAGCCACGGGGCAGCCCCGCGA
Source organism: Varanus salvator macromaculatus (assembly GCA_023646645.1). Classification (NCBI taxonomy): domain Eukaryota; kingdom Metazoa; phylum Chordata; class Lepidosauria; order Squamata; family Varanidae; genus Varanus; species Varanus salvator. The sequence goes on from JAIXND010000786.1 coordinate 753,821, forward strand.
AGGCCCAGCCAGAAGGAAACACGGGCCGTGCCTCCTAGCCGGGCTGGAAGGTTTGGGGAGTTGCAGGCCTTCTCCTCACTTTTCTTGTTAATTCCTCAGATTATTTAACCTGGGCTAGAGTCCTCTTCAAGCAGAGGCCACCTTCAGAGAGTCCTCTGTAGAGCAGGGTGCCTGGTCTTCCTACTGGGGGCGGCAGAATTCCAGCTTTCACCTGGGCCTGCTTCTGCCGGTCTGCAAAGCTAGGCAAGCACGATTTCCTGCCCTGGAAATCCCCCCTCCCCACCGCTGCCCTTCCTCATCATCGGCCTTCTACCACACCTGCCTGCCTGCTTCCTGCCCCCCACACGTCCTGCCCCCCATACATGCCAACATGGAAGCGGTCTTGACGGTGCCTCCCCGTCTAGCCTCCATCATTTAAACACGAATGGAGAGAAGAAAGAAGAGTGCCAAGTGACATAATTCCACAGGCTCGTGTTCCATGCATTCCATGAAGTTAATATTTCTGGTTGACGAAGCTTCCCGTGGCTTATGGAGATCACCATGAAACCTGCCCAAATCTAAGAGCCAGTGTGCTGTAGTGGTTAAGAGCATGGGACTAGGACTCAGACGACCTGGGTTCGAGTCCCCACTCAGTCATGGAGCCAACTGGGTGACTTTGGGTCAGTCACAGACTCTCAGCCCAACCTACCTCACAGGGTTGTTGTTGTGGGGATAAGATGGAGGAGATGTAAGCTGCCTTGAGCCCTTTGTAGGAAAAAGGCAGGATATAAATCGAAATAATAATAATAATAATAATAATAATAATAATAATAATAATTTGCTCTGGCGATCTCTAGAAAGATAGTCCCATTCGTCCGGCCAAATCTCTGCTCTCTGAAACGGCTCCTGGACGTGGCATGTTGAGGCTGCAGCGCTGCCTTCATGGCTTCGAGACCACGTCCTTCACCCACCTGGACGCCCCGTTTGTGGCCCTCCCGGGCATCCACGCTTGCTTGTGGGGAAGCAAAGGGCTCCGGTGAGGGGCCAGGGACCAGAACGGAATTCCGAAGTGCAGGGAACGGGGTGTTGCTAAGCCCTGGGAAGCGGCTCTTTCTGCTCCTTCTTGGGAACCTGGCTGAACCGGGCCGCCCACTGCTGCTCAACCCCCACGTGTAGGTTTGGGTTAGACCCAACGATGGCACCATGCACAAGATCCCCCTGCTCAATTCTCCGCCTCCTCCTCATCCCCCTCCTTGAAAGTAGATATATTCATAGAGAATTCATCTGTCGCGCGCTCTTCTCCACGGTGGCCCAGTGGGCTCTCGCCATCAATCAGCCTTCTGTGCACACCAAGCATGAGCCGCTTCTGGGAGCCATCGGAAAAGAGCAGTAGCAGCAGATGAACCAAACTGAGGAAAAATGAAAGCAGAGCCTGGAAGTCATGCCAGAGCTCGGCTGAATGGAAAGGCCTCCGCGATGCCAGGCGTGCAGACACTGCCGCACCGGGCGAGTCTCCCGGTGGGGGAACGTTCCCCCACCGTGGCCCCACGACAGAGAAGCATCTGCAGGACCCCAGCAGGGAGGGCACTGGAGGGTGAAGCGCGCAGGCGGGGCCACGTGGGGGCCACGTGCTGCCCCATAGCCAAGATTCAATCTTGGCTTGGGCCTGATGCCAAAGCATGCTTAACATAATGATTAATCTGGGCTCCTATGACGACGGCAACGATTATGCATGTTCTCAGTTTCCTAGGATACTGGTGGGGAATTTCATGCTAATCTTTATTTTCGAATCTGCCTGGCTGGGCGAGACTTTTCTGCCTCTCTGCAGGCGTGCGCAGCAGCAATTCCAGTTTCTCGGAGGGTGCGGAGTTAGTTTGAGACAGCCCTGGCTGCCATTTCAGCTCGGATGCCATGTGGGGGACCTACAGGAGGGGGGGGGCACCCCCTCCTGCTTCAGTTCTCGCTCCTACACACCCAACCTCTTTCCACCAGGGGGCCAAATTCCAATTTGGTGGCTCTTGGGGGGCGGGGGGAGGGACGGTCCAGTGGTGGGTGGGGACAGAGGCAGCAGGGGCTGGGCCAAAACACTAAAACTGCCAGCCTGCTTAGCTTAAAGCGTTTCCTGCCGTGGCCAAGCCCTGGGTGAGAGAACCTTCCAGAATGGGGGAAATGCTGCAGACGCTGGGAAAGCACCGAGGATCGGCATTCTGCGGAAGCAGGTGTGGCCACCTGGGGCAAGGCTGTTGGGGTCGCGCTGGTGGCGGGGCCTCCCTGCAGTGCGCCCCCGAAGAAAAGACGTGTGGGCCGGCACCGGCAGGACAGCTCCAATCTTCTGAGGGCATTTGGACAAGGCCACACGCTCCCCTCTTTCGGTGCAGCTCCCTTCTCCCCGCGCAGCTGGCATTGCTTCTGATCTGCCTCACCACGGCACCATGATTCCTCAGCAGTGGGGAAGAAGAGCAAGTCGGGGAGAACCCCCCCCCCGGTGGAGTGTGGGTCCTCAGCCGGTGCCCAGTCATGCCCGGCCTCAGTGCTCACCCAGCACAGGAAGCCGCCTTGACGGACAGCAGGGTCTGCTCTCCTGGGCTGCAGCGCTCCTCGGCCTCAGACTCTCTTTCCCTGCCTCTGGGTCCCTTTGGCTGGAGCTCTGCCAGCCCGCCAGGCCATGAGAAGCGGAAGTGGTCCTGGATGCCACGGGCTTCGGGCATGCCTGCCGCGCAGGGGAGACGGCCCAGGCGCATGTCGCTTACATGGAATATTCGCCCAGAAGAGCCATTTCAGGAAATGCAGTCCTGCTGCTCCAGTCTCTCTGATGGGCTCTGGCAAATTGTTTCTTCGTCTGCATTCTCTGCAAGGGGTGTGGGAGGAAGGCAGCTTAAGAGCCATTTATCTATCCTGGGAGTGAATTTCATTTGTTCGTGAAGAGAGCCCTCCTGCCTTGTGTCCTGTTAGCACCTCGCCTTATGTGAGTTGAGAGATAACACGGTGATGAGCAGAGTGCTACAAATTATGCTCTCTCCTGTGCTTGTCTAAGGGATGAATGTCGGGGTGCAGGGGGGTGGGGAAGGGAGGCTGATGCACAGACCGCAGGCAGAAAAGAGCAGCCGAAGCGCATCTCCGGGAGCGCGACGCGGCAGGGGAGGGCACTCGGTAACGAGGCATCGGAAGGCCCGACTGTGTGTTGGAGGCAACTGTCCACCACATGTGCATTTGTGTGCAGATAATCTTCCGGGACAGCCCTGCTCGCTCTTATGTAATCTCTCTGTACAGCGATCCGATCCGAGAGTACAAAGATCTTGCTGCAACCGGGAGCGTCAGGAGCAACAGCGGGATGGTGCAAGAGTGGAGGGAGGGGGGCAGGGTCAGCCCCACGGTTCTAGCAGCACAGGTGGTGGGTCTGGGCACTGCGTCCCAGGTCCACTTCCTTTTCAGGCAGTCCCTTCAGGCCTCTGGTGATCAGGGGGGCGGGTTGGGGGGTGGCTCGTGCTTTTCCTTTGGCTCCATCCACTGCTCACTTTGGCTCCATTCACCAAGAGGTTCCCTCAGAGGGAAAGTGGGTCTAGGCAGAGAATGCTCCCCCGTCCCAAAGCGGCAAGGCCAGACAGGGTGGAGAAAATGCGCTCAAACACAGGTACAGTTCTGTGCCGTGTTCTGCCATAACGCTGAGCCGAGCATCAGTGCAGGGATGGGGAAACTTTGTCTCACAGGCCAGATACGGCATGCAGGGGTCCCCATGAGGCCCTCTGATTAATTTCCAGGCCGTGCCCCCTTTCTTGAAAGGGAAGAGCTCTTATCTCCAAGCAGCAGCTGTTTGGAGATAAGAGCATTTCCCCACTGTGCATGGCCAGAGCCTCGTTTCTAGTGTGCTCCGTGGCGAAAAGCTCTTAATTCTGAGAGAAGACATGGCCTGCTAAGGAAGCTGCTGAGATATCCAGCGACCCAAAAGCTTCCCCTCCTTACTTCCGGGCAGGCTTCACATGGGCAAGAATTGCATTGTGGGCTCTGCCTGCTCTTTCGCTGGCCACACCCACAGAGGGAAGGCAGCCCCCAAGACTTTTTCCAGATTAGCATTTGGCCCATAGACTGAAAGTCTCCCCACCCCTACCGTGTGGCTCCTCTCCTCCCCTCCCCTCCCCTCCCCTCCCCTCCCCTCCCTCCCCTCCCTCCCCTCCCCTCCCCTCCCCTCCCCTCCCCTCTCCTCTCCTCTCCTCTCCTCTCCTCTCCTCATTTGATGTAATGACAAGGAAGAGTTTGGAATATTTGGCTTCCATTTTTAAGAAGTCACTACAAAGTCTTGTGTCTGAACCCAGGGAAAACTGTGGCGTTCTGTTCAAACCCACTCCAAATCCTGGTGCTAAATATGCATGCTGACCTCTTCAGAAGAGGGGTAAGGTAAAGTAAAATCAATACCTTCAGGGGCAAAGAATACCTCAGCCATGGGCCTTTGTAGGCTTATATAAGAAAATGCTTCAGCACAAAGGTAGCCAAAAATGGTTTCGGCCCCAAAATATAAATCTAACTGGTTCACGTTCTGAGAGAGCAAATAGTCCAGTCATGAACAGAATGATAAAATCTCATCATCTGACGTCACACAAAATAAGGAACCATTTGCTGAAATGCTAAGGCAATAAAACAAAGTGCAAAACTCACCCTAGATGTCCTTTACATCCTATTAAATATTTTGCATTCATAGTCGGCAAACGGGGGCCTCTATTCTGGTTGCCAATTCAGTCGTACCAACCAACGGAGAGCCTCATTTTCCCAATAGGAGAGCAAGAAATCGCTGCTCGCCTAAGGTAGCTTTCGATCCATGTCAAGCGCTTCTTGAACTTGGATGCATGTGCATTGCTGAAAGGCAGGACACCACGTGTCCCATGAATATCTCCTGAAAGGGCGAGGAGCTGAGATCCGACATCTTGCTAGCTCTGTGTCCCTCCGTGGAAAGGCTGCGAGGGACGCCAGTGAAATACGGAGATGCCGACAGCCTGGCTGCAAAATGCGCTCCTTTCGCAGTCATGGCTGGTGGAGAACCAGGGTTAACCTGAGCAAGTTAGCCAGGAGGTGGGTGCCGCCCTGGCCTTCCTGATGCCTTAGGCCGAAACTCCCCCTGGCCCTGGCCAGCCCAGCCAGTGGAGAGAGAACATGGGAACCGCAAGGCGAGGGCTACCAGCTGACCAGCCCTGCAGTGGCGAGTCAACCAGGCAGCCCGGGAGCAGCTCACACTAAGGAACCCGGACAGACGCACCACCTGATCGTACTGGTTCGGTGGCTGCAATGGCGTCTCCAGCCAGTTGGTGGCGCTGCAGCAGGGGGGGTGTGATAGGACAGCAGCTTCTGGTTGGGGTGGGGGAAGATTGTGTCTGGTTCTGCACTCCTGAACCTCGAAACTCGGCAAACTTAGTTGTCCTCCAAAATTTAGTTATGGAAATTTTAAAATGGCATTCCCTTAAGAAAGTGTGTAACAGACAAAGCAAAGCAGAAATATACATGGTATAAGGAAAACTGCTTGCAAAAATGGGTATATTAGGCCAAACGGCAGGAAAAATGCACGTATTCGTAGAAATATGCACAACAAGCCCTATGAATTTTCATGGAAACTTAAAAAATCTCCAAGTTCAGCACAAACCAGACTTACAGCTGGAAAAATTTTCAGTGCTGGAGACAAACCAGACTTAAGGCTGGCACAATGAGAGACGGACATGGACAGTATTGTCCATTCCCAGATCTTCCAGAATGTTTCCCTGCCCAGGCTGGGGAGCCCCTCACAGGAGGAGGAATGTCTGAATCAGTGGGCCTGGGCTCACCAGAATTCTCCGAATGCCACCTCGGTGCTCATTCTGGCTTTCACATGAAAATCCACGCGTGCCCCCCCCCCCCGCCATTTTCCAAATGCATCCATCAGTTCTGCGCTTATTTGAAAGGCACACATTGTTCTCCCATTGATTAAAGCATTTTTATATGCATTTTTAACCATGCACATTTTTCCCTTTGCATTTTTCAGAGCTGAGAACACCTTTTGCATATTGCATGGCAAGCTCAAAAATGCACAGCTGGGACCGCAACTGCATCCAAATCCAGGCTTGGTCTGGGTGCGATCCGGGCAAATCCCAGTCGAAAGCAAACGGGAATCGTCTTTTCATGCACCCCTGAGTTCAGATCCTTGCTGAAGCCTCAGCCTCACTGGATGGTGGCGGGGCAGACACCATCCTTCGCCCCAGTGGGCTGCAGAAAGGATGAAGAGGCCAGGGGGAAGCATGGGGTTATACGCATGTATGATTCAGGAGGGGGCTTGCACCCGTCCCCTGGAGTCCGTGACACCCCTATAAAGGAGTACAAGCTACCCTCTTGCTGTAAAATAACTCCGGGTGCAATTCCATGCATGATTACACCAAGTAAGGTCCTCCTGGGAGATGCCAGACTTTTTTCATATCAAGACCTGCACACCGTTACACCTTCAGCCTCTCCAGGAACGTTCATCCTGCGGGCTGCCCCCAATCCAGTCCTGGATGCACAGTCCATGGGTCCTGGCTAGGGCCTACCTGAATGGCCTCGCTCCCACTCCTGCCCTCCCTTTGCCCCCAGCTGGCCTGCTGCAGCTGCTGCTGCTGCCAGCAGTGAGGAAGGAGACTCTGCGGGGACTGAGAAGGGTCCCCACATCTTCGCCCAGAAGGCCTGGTGCTGGCAACACCTTCCTGGAGGCAGCCACCCATGTGCCATGCAGCATCAGCGTCACCGGAGAGGGTGGCGATGAGGGCTTGAACCTCACGTCAGCATCACTCATGGCCCTTGGGGCCAAGAAGGGGGTGCACCCCGCAACACAGGGTTATGGGGTTGGGGCCACTCCCTGTTGCCATCCCTCCGAGGGCGGGCGCAAAGGAGGGGAAATCCGCTTGTACAGTTCCAGCAGCACCCTCCCCCACAAGACGGAGGCGCCAGCAAGCTCAGAGAAACCCCCAAAATGCTTCGGAGAGCGCATCGCCAGGAGGGACACGCCCACTGAAGCAGCCTCATCAGCCACGGTTGAATTCCGTTAGTGTGCACCATGGTCATGACCGGGAAGGGAGCAGGAACGTGGGGCCACACATCAATTGCCCGAGCCACGGCTTTCGCGAAACTTGCATGCGTTTCTGTGTGTGCCTATGCTTCATGTCGCGCAGGTGGGACCCACAACAGAAAGTCAGAGCGTGGAGCCAGGCAGTGCAGAGAAGGGACGTGGTCTCCGGAAACACCGAGGAGCCTGGCCCGCCCCAGTATCGTTGTGCGTCAAGCGACCGAGTGAGCGACACGAGGCGCCCGGGATGCAATACATCACTCTGAGGATGATGCAAGCCGGGGGCTGCAGTGGTGCCCCCTTACGACCCACCCTTTGCCCCGGCAGGCTCCTTGCTGTGTCCTTCAGTGAGTGACCACCTTGGGCACGTCACTGCCGACCTGCCCAGGTGTTGTCCTTGCCCAGAAGATGGTCAGATGGAATGATGGATGCCTCGTGTCCGGCGCCTGCCCTGCTCTCTCCGTCCTTCTGAGTGATGAGGGACATCACTGAAGCCACGCAGCAGAGCTGCTATCCCTGTCCTTGGATGAGTCACGGCGAACCTTAGAGGACAGGTGAGCCCCCCTTAGCCAAGGAACAATCTCTGTGGGACACAGAATGGTCGAACTGGAATGGGCCTTGGGAGCTGTCCGGTCCAAGCTCCTGCTTAGTGCAGGATCGAGGATGCAGGGCACAACCACAGCATCCCCCGTGGCCACCCAGCCTCTGCTTAAGCGCCTCCCGTGGAGGAGAGCCCACTGCTTCCTGTTCGCTGACAAGCAGCTCTTACTTTTCCCTGGAGTTCAGCTGGAATCTGCGGCTCTGCCATTTCTACCCATCAGCACTACTTCTGCCTTCTGAAGCAACAAAGACTCGCCACAAGGGGCATCGATGCAAAAAGCCGAGCATCCCAGCTCTACCCTGGTATTTCCAGTCCTGACGAAAGCATTCAAAGCATCTACTAAGGCCAGGGGCGAAGAAGCTTTAACAAGGCCCCTCTTCGTCCAATTTGGAGCCAGCGGAGCAATTTTATTAAAAACCTTCCTATATTGCACTTGGTTGCATTACCTTGCTGGGTGTTGCTCAAAACATGAAAACAATAAAGCACGGGGCAACGATGAAAAGCAGCGTGTAAAATGCCGGCACTGACCAACGGGTAAACATTTTGCTTTCTTTCCGCTGGCTCCTACATGCAAGTCCTCCCAAGGGTATTCACGTATCTTTAAAACGCGTCAGATGCGCTTCGCCAGCAGGGACGCCCATGGAGAGGGGCAGCAAACTGGAGGAACCAGCCCCGTAGGGGCAAAACCGGCGGCCGCCGCCCCAAACTCAGCGAGGCGCTTCACCCGCGCGGGGCTCTGGCGCGCCGACGAAGGTCGCTGTCCGTGGTGCTGACGGGCCGCGCCTTGGCTCAGCACCACGGAAAGCGCCTGGAAAGAGCCGCCGCGGCCCAGGCAAGGATCCAGCGACCTGCGGGCCCTGGAGTCACCAGCCTCCGTGGACAAATCAGAGGCTTGCGAGGCACGAATAAGCGGCGAGCTGTGTGGTGGGTGGTTTTTGATGCAGGACCGCAGGCCCAGGAGATGGGCGTTCCAGTCCCCACTGGGCGATGAAGCTCGCGGGAAGCCTTTCGGCCGATCGCACGCTCTCAGCCTCAGCTGCTCACAGGCAGATTGTTGTGCAGATTAAGTGGGGCGATCGTGTGGGTTCCTCCCAAGAGGGAATCAGGGGGGATACAGACGTGACACAGTTAAAAGCCAAACAAACTTCAAACAACAAGATGACAAAAACAACGGCGACCCCACAACGTGTAACAGTCATAATGGCAATAATGAGACTTCAACATTATATTTCTCATTTTAGAACGTTTCAGTGTTGAAATTGCTGGGTGAAGGAGGACATTTTCATTCGCTGCCAAAATGAGAACAAAGTCAGTATCAATCATGCCTGCTTTGGGATTATCAGCATGGAGCAGGTCTGAGAAAGCTCCTTCCAAATGCACAGCATGCTTGTCCCACCAATGCAACTCTCAGCTGGGGACTTCCTGAAGTTCATAATGCACAGGGCATGACAATGGAGGAGGAGGAGGAGGATTGCGCCCTTATTTAAAGTTTGAGTCCACCTAAACTGGGCTTTGTTGCCAAGACGGGGCTGCTGCAATTCGTGAAGAACAGAGCAGTGTGGAAATGGACTAGTTAGGACTGTGGCTGCTGCATTTTTCACAAGTTGCAGCTCTTGAACTTCCTGCACGGCAGCCCCATGATACGCAGCCAATGTGGGTGCCCCCAAAGCATGAATCACTCTGGAAATAACAACCCTAAAGTCACTACCTTGATAAAGCAACACTGTTTTAAAAAGCAAATCATGAATATCAACATTTCAATACAGCCCACAAGACTATCTCCAGTTAATAGGCCATTTAAAAACAGAATCCAGACCAGCACAATAACCATCAGCAGTACAAAAGCAGGGAGCTAGAAAGACAAAGGCCATTTTTCTCAAAGTCCTTTGGAAGGTGAAACCTGACAGGGCCAGCCGGATATTCCTTGGGATGCAGTTGGACAAACAAGGGGCTGCCAGTGAGATGGCCCTTCCTTCCCAGAAGTAGCAGTAGCCGAGGGGCTAGGCAACTCTCTCTGGGGAGGGAATCCCATTCAGAAGTCACCCCCATCTCTGGGCAAAACTCAGCTCTTTAGAGTTGGCTGTCAGGAAGGCCGGAGTCCTGGTGTATCTTGTCCTATTACTGGAAGAGACAGATTCAGTGTGGCTGGAATTCCGCTATCAGAAAGAGGAGAGGACGCACCTGGATCTGTGTCACCTGTAAACAAAGGAGCGGGCCTGCCAACTGGCCGGATCTTTGATTTTGCTGTTATCACCGTGTAGCAGAAGCAAGCACCTTTGCAGGCTCTAATGAGCCAGCATCCCTCACCTTCGCCTGGACTACGTAATCCACATTGTGGCCAATTATCCTGGGCAGGGTTTGTGCTCCTCATCCTTCCCTAATCTCTGATTAACAAGCAAAAGCTTTCATCAAAAGGCAAGGGGCCACCCCATTAATGCTTCCAACCAGTGCTGCCCTCTGACCCTTTCGCACCTGGAATGAAGTAAAACATGAGCTCGCTTCTCCACTCAGTTTTAATGGCACTCAGGAATGGAGGCCGCTGTGTCACCGCCAGGCCGAAACTTGCTTCCAAAGGTGGCTTTTCATGGCATTTCATGGTACAGACAGTCATGATACAAACTCATAAGCTTGGCCAAGAATAGTAGCAGCAGCAGCAGCAACAACAACAAATTTTATGCACTGACTTTTGACTCAGACAAAGTCTTCACGGTGATTTACGGTTGAAGTTGTAATCATTTTAAATACTTTCTTAACTTCTAAAATTTAAATCTGAAAACTCTGGCGGCGGCGCAGCTGGTGGGTGTATTGCCAGGTGGATCTGTATCCCCCCCGGAGTTCAGCCTGAACTTCAAAGAGCACCAAGGAGCCTGTTCTGGAGGATGGGGTTCTGCACCACAAACAGCTCCTTCAAAGTTGGAGTCCAAGCCTGGCGTGGATATGCTGACATCGGAAAGACCAGCCTCCACTGGTGAGTGGCAGCTGATACGAGTCCCAGTTGCATAATATCAACGGCACACTCACTTTTTCTCTGTTCTCAATTAGCTGCTGAGGTGAGAGAACGGATGGCGTGTGCAGAGGAGAAAAATCTGGAGCGGAATTTTCTGTGCCAGTCCAGAAAACAGATGCCATTGAACACGTGCTCACAATGGGTTCTTGCTTCTTGATCCTCAGAGTACGTCTGCCCCAGGACCAAGGCAGGCCGCCATTCGGCACCCAGCTGCAGGTGGAGGATGCGAGCAAAAAGAAAGTGAGCCAGACGTTCCCCACCCTTGCTTTGACGGAGTGCGGTTAATTGGAGCTGCTGTCCGTGGTCCTGAAAGCAAGGCAATATTTTTGGAGTTTGATGAGCTCATTGCGAACACTGTAGTACCAGAATGATGCATTTCTCACAAGTACAGCCAACTCTCTCTCACACACACCACACACACGGGAAGAAGGTTTATTACTATATATCGCCAGCTACGTTTCTTAAATTATCCTTCCCCACTTTAAATTCTGGTGCAATTTTAAATACCACGAGAGCTTTTTAAATGAGGAAGCATATGCAGTGAAGAATGGAAGGGGCGCTGTGCAGGCCAGGAGCAAAGGTCTCTCACATCCCGTATTCTGCTTCCCACAGTGGCGAACCGGGTCCATTTGGCAAACCGACAAGCAAGACGTGGGGCAATAGGGCTCTCCGCCATCGCTCCCCAGAAAGCTCTCAGAGATATAATGCCTCGGAAGACGGGGTTTCAGATTGCTCTCACAGCAAATGACTATTCTCCACAAATTCTTTTAACTCCCTTTTACAGCCACATAAAACAGTGCAAAGCGGTACTTTCTGTGGTATCTCTCCTGAACCTGCTGTCCGTCAGTGGCACCGGGCATGAAAAATGGCCAGCACTGCGGGTGGATGTGGGGGCAGATGGAGATGAGCTGCACCACTCACTCCAGAAGAAGCCGGCTCAGCTGAGCTGCTCCATTCCAGAAAGGAGCATCTTTGCTCCCTTCCAGAGTTGACTCAGGACGGGCTGGCCATTGGCCCTGTGCGTGCAACTGAGTGGGAGGAGGTGCATTGGCAGAATCGGATCCTGCCCAGTGCTAGGAGGGAGGCAGGGAGAAAAATGGGGTCCTTCTAATCCCCAGTGAGTTGGCTGAAGGAGCAGGCGGGGACTTTCCCCCCTCACGAACCTTAAGGAAGCCCCACTTCTTCCACCCAAGGCCTGCCTGCTGCTGCAGCAGCTCAGTCGAGGGCAGGGGATCCTTCGGCTTGTGCGCACGCAATGCACAGCCACGAGGGCCGGTCCCCGCTGGACGCTGCCTTGCTCCGGCCGCTTTGCCCCGGAAACATCTGACCAGCCATTGGCTCAACGAGGGACTTGAGTGGGACAAAACGAAATCCAGCCAGGATCACGGCAGGCTGGAAAAGGGCTTCTCTCTGGTTCCCGGGGCACCTGGAAAATGGGTGACCAGACAGGAAAGCCGGGGCGGGGCTGGGCCTCGGTCCCATGGATGAGAAGACGATCGCCTCGGGCTCGTACGATCCCAAAATGGATCATGCGCCCCGCCGTGACAGCTAGAAAGTCGCGGCATGGATTTGCACATCAATTGCGTTTGCCGTATTTTCATGTGCAGCACTAACTTCCGAAGTAACTACCTCGATTTCCCTATAGAGCAGGACTGAAGAGCCTGACGCTGAATCCGGCTCGCTTGGCTGCCCCAGAAGGCCACAGCCCGTCCCAGACCCCCAAGCACTGGGTGTTTCAGCCCATTCTAAAACGCATCTCCTAAGGCAGCCTTCCCCAGCCGTGTGCCTTCCAGAAATGTTTGGACTGCACCACCCAGGGTCCTCAGTCCATGGCCCTGCTGGATGGGAGTTCTGGGAGTTGTGGTCCAAATGCCTCTGAAGGCCACCGGCTTGGGCAAGGCTGTCCTCAAGCTTAGTTACTGGAGGCAGGAACGTTCAGTTGCGATTGCCTGGCACACCGTAAAACCAACAGGAGAGGCCCAAGTCATTTGCCTACCTGTGAGGTGTGGTTAGGTGGGGTGACGACGCAAGGCATGGCCTTTTCTGCAGTGGCCCCATGCCATCCATGTTCTGCCAGGTCCCATTGTTCTAGGAAGGCCCTGGGAGCTTCCTATTTTAGTCTGGGTTTCCCCAGCTTTGCTCTGTCATACTGGGTTGTAGCTCCGGATGTCTGTTTTAAGTCTCATTTTATTAATAGTGCGCAGACGTTTGCTGCTGCTGCTTTTACTGAGTTTCTTAACTCCCGAATAGCTTTTGTTATGTGTTTTATTGGCAAATGCCTGCCCTGAAAGGTAGCCAAGAAATCTTTAAAATAAAATACTGGTTGATTGATCCGTCGGTTGCTGTCTTGACCCTTCCCACAGCGTGCCCATTTTGCCTTTTCCACCCACAAGCAGCCTCCCCTCCGAGAGCTTTTCCGCAGCCCCTGGGCTAAAAGGGGCTTGACGCCCCTGCCTTAAGGGAAGGAGAGGTGCTCAGAAGACCAGGGACGGCCATAGTTTCTTCTCCAAAGGAAATAATTCTGCCCTCATCCTCTGAGGATGGATCCCCAGAGCCGCCTGAGATAAAGGATCCTCCCGTTTGTTTTAGGGAGGTTCCACATTCCGCCATGTCGGAATATTTGCTCTGTTGGCTGTATTGCTTACTCAGCCTTCCCCAGAAAAGGGCCTTCCAAAAGTCTTGGATTACAGATTCCATCGTCCACGACCATGGGCCATGCTGTGAGAGCTGTGGAGAGCTGAAGTCCAAAGCATCCAGAGACCATCAGGTTGGTAACGGCTGGGGCATATCCAGGTTGCTCTTTCCCCGCAACGATTACGTGGACTTCTTCTAAGTAGAGATATTCCAGCTCGAACGGGCAACCAGGCCCTGTGCTGTGCTCCCTCCGCTTGACGTCAACATGTTGCCATGAGACAGGGGAGCTGGGTGCCCCTTGAAACAGGCGAATCAACCAGCCCACACATAGGATACTCCCGGGCCCTTGAAGGCGAGCACGAGTGGCCCAAGGTGCCAAGAAAGAGGCAGGGATGGGGAGCAGGGGGCTCGGCGCAGCGGCTGATCCGCCGTCCCGCTTCCTCGTGATTCATGCAGGCTGCCAGGAAACCGCTTCCTCTGTCGCAGCTTCCTTCATTAGCCCGACTCGCGCTAACAAGCAACAGAAGTGGATGCCAGCAGGGCGGCCTTTGTCTAATAACATCGGGCAAGGTCGTAAAATCTTCCACTAGCTGCACGGTGGGAGCAGCTGTTGTGGGATTGCAGCGGGGGAGCGGAGAGAAGGTGGCCGGCGTCCGCCAAGAAGAGCACGATCCCCCCGCTCGTGCTCTTCGGGAAAGTCTCGTTGAGGTCATAGGCAGGTTCCCCTTTGGAGGCAGCTGTGCTGCTCCGCTAGAGCAGGCCCAAAAGCAAGATCAGCCCAAGAGGACGGCTAACAAAGGCTTCCTGAGTACGTTGGTACATGCATGCGAAGTCTGTTTCAGGGTAGGTTCTGAAGGCAGTGGCCCCCCCAGAGGAAAACTTTGAGGGGCCCCCACAGCACACCTGGATGGCCTCGGGTTCCCGAAGAGCTCAGGATCCGTCCCTCTCCACTCACAGTAGAAGGTTGTCAAGCCACTTCCCACCTAACAGTCAAATTCGCTTTTGCAGCAGCTTCCGAGGGTCGTCTTCCAAGGGTAGGCAGGGCGGAAGGCCCCCAGAAGGCCAGGCCCGAAGGAAACAGGGTGTTGGGGCACACTGCCAGGGCGAAACGACCCAGCTCTACGCATGACGCCACTTCCGCTTCAAGCTCGAGTTGCCGGTAGCTCAGCCTTTTTGGGAGGTGGGGGAGCCATTCGGCCACCCAGGGACTGGCGGCACGATGGGGGCAGGCGGGGCAGGGACGCGGCCCAGCCAATTTCAAGGTGCAGGATGGCTGGGCTGGGACCTCAGAGGGCTGCATCCGGCCCACGGTCTCAGGTCCAACGCCTGTCTAGACGGAGCAGAGCCAGACTGGAGTGTCATACACCGTGTCCTGCGGCACCCTCAGGAAGGCAGGCGGCGAGAGCGGCCCCTGCCCCCCCCTCGGCGCTCCCCCTCCGGCTCCCAAGCCCATGGCTGAAGTGCTGGATTGCCCTGACCTTCCCTTTAATAACATTTGCCCACGATGTTGACATGAGTGACAGGAAGCCACGGTGGCGGAAGCTTAGTTATTAGATCTGTGAATGCCCACTGACGCTTCGGAGCGTCTTTATCTGCTGCCTCTCAGCCGGGGGGGGGGGGCAGGGGGGGCGAACCAGTGCCTCTCTCCTCCTCCCGCAATATCCTGTGTCAGGGCACTGAGCAGGCAATAAGGAAGCGAGTCCCTCGCCCAGGGAAGGCAGGAGCCGACGCCACGCTCCGTGAGCAGGGGTGGGGCCGCCCTGGGCCCGCTTGGCCAAACGCTCTGGAAGCATTGGCCAAGCTGCCTGGGGCAGATGGGAGTTGTAGCCCAACGCCTCTGGGGGGCGCTTGGTAGGGAAAGGCTGGGTTGCTCGGATCCTCATCTGCCATCCAGTCCAAAGCTCCAGTTCCAGGGCCAGGATTTCCGTATGTCCACACGTTCTCCCCTGCCCCCTCCCCCAAATCTCCCTTGAAATAGAGAAAGTGAGCGAGGGGGGGCATAACCCTCAAGCAACCACAGGCGGAAGTCCAGGACTCGCTTCCGCCTGCTTCCCTTCCCGGGCCGTCAGTGCTCACGGCCCGGGAGGATCAACCCTCGGCCCCCCTAGTCAGGTGCAGTGCCTCTCTGGACTTTTGAGCAGATGTCTTTCCTAGTCCTCTGTGGGGAAGCTGGGGACCGAGCCGGGGAGCTTCTGCTCGGGAGACGGGGGCTCTACCCCCAGGCCACGGCCCCCTTGCTTCCCTCCCTCACTCCATTGCCGGCCGGCTTCCTCTTGCTCGGCACGCACGGGCTGGGTCCCTCTCTGGAGAGGGCTCGTTTCCACTTCCTAGGCCTCATCTCGGATCCCTCCACAGTTTACCAGTGAGGGCAACACGAACCAAACTGAGCGACAGGCTCCCGAGCTGCAGACTAGAGCCGCATCTAAATTTCAAACACAGACGTGCGAGCACACACAGAGATCTGAGAGGTCCACTCTCCGATCATAAATATGATATTTATCCTATTCCCCTCACTGTGGTTTCTCGAGCTGGAGCAAGGGGCGAGCTTGAGGCCTGGGCTGCGAGCAGCACCCCTTCGGCTTCCCCTGGACTCCGCATGGGGCGTTGTCCCGCGGCCTCAGGCCCAGCTGCTCGGGCAAAGGGTGCCGGCACGCCCTGGGCAGGCCGGAGGGCACTGGCTGGCAGCAGCCCTCCACGCTCTCCCGAGCACGGCTCCTTGGACCCCAGGCCCAGGGAAGCAGGAGAAGGAGCCGGCCGGAGAGAGACCAGCCAGGAGTATGGCGGGGGGCACAGGAGGGCTTTGCTCTCCCCCCGGACACTCCAGCGCTTGACACGGGGAGAGCTCCCATTTGGCTCGGTGGATCCAAGAGGCTTAGGGAGGCTCTTTGATACAAATGTCAGATTTACATAAACTGACACAAATAGGATGTAAAAATGCACCAAATTATCAGAACCCCTGGGTTTACGTGGCAGATGGGCACGTGGCTGGAATCCTCAACGCACGGCGGAACGGGAGAGAGAGGGAGGCTGGGCGGGCGGCTTGCGGGGCAGCCTGGCCTGGGGGGGGCCGGGGGCCACACTGGCCCCGGGACTCAGCAGCTCGCAGAGAAGGGACCGTGGGAACGGAGGAGCAGCCCGCGGGGCCGGCATGTGATGCGCACGGTGGCCAACCCACCGCCTGTGGGAAAGCGGGACAAGAATGTGACAGCTCTCGCTGCTGGGTGAGGAACATGCTCCTCTGAGGGAAGCTCTACGGATTCCAGCAGGACTTCGGGCTTAATTAATTAATTTTCTCAGCAATTTTTATCTATACTGCCCAGACTTGGACTGGAGAGCCCATTAAACAGAGGACGCTTCCAATTTGCTACATTTCCGTACTGCCTAATATCGGAAGCTCTCTGAGTGGTTTGCAGACCAGGAGTTAAAACTATAAAATACATCAACCGTGATGTTGCACAGTTGCCTTTAATTCTCTGTCCATTGTCTGATCTCTCACTCTGATTATACTAGTAATAATAAATGGCTATTTTAATTACTATTATTATCATTATTGTGCCTGTGGCAAGCCGCTTCTCTGCCTGAAACCAGGCCCCTGAAGGGGAAGCAAGTTACGGGATTTATTTTAATATTGTGACACCTCAGAGTCAGAACTGCCCGCAACCCAAAGCACGCTGGCTGGGGCCTCCCAGGAACTGTTCCCCCCTCTTTTTTTGGTCTAAACTTTCACAGGACTGTGTCTTGAATCCACAAATGCACACGCAAAGTTTTTCGTGCCGCTGTCCAGAGCCTGATTGCAAGACAGGCACTGCCCGGTTCCGACTGATCTAGATGCAATTTGGGAACGGGGTGGAGCAGGGGAGCTGAAATGTCTCCCTCTGACACTTTGATTCCGACCTTCATATAAGAAAATATAGCAGCAGTTAATGGTGTTTGCACTTAAAAGAAAATACTAACACTACCAAAGAACAATAAAAAACCTTAATCATCTAAGAGCAATTACAGCAATGTTTTTGTAATAACCAGCATCAGTTGTTCAGTCTAGCTGTTTAGAGATATAATTGAAGGGGAGGGAACGGAATGATGGATGAGCTTCCAAGCCGTGCAGAGGCCCCATTTGCTCTAGCCAAGGATATATTTTTTTGGGTGGGTGAGGGGGAGATATATGTACGCATGTTTGATAATTAGTGGGATTTCCATTCAAAGCGTGGCAGCTTCATTTTTGAAGAGGACCCATTCCTGAGCAAAGCAGAAGCAAAAGGTGGCAGCTGGTGCTTCTCCAAGTGGAAGTACTCCAACCTCTGGCTGGCCGGCCCAATTCTGCCCCCCCATTTCAAGATCACAGACGGCCCAGGAAGCAACAGGCCAAGCCACTCCGGGGACCACCTAGTTCCTCACAGGATGCCCGCACGCTGAGGTGATCCACAGAGATCTTTCTCACTGCCCACTCTCAGGGGCATTTAGGGTGGTGTGCATGCACAACTGGGCCTCTTCAGTGGTGGCCCCAAATCCCTGGAGTCAACTCTCATCAGGAGCTCCTCAAAGCCTTTTTTTTGCAGGTGTTAGGGAAACCCTTAAAGACCCACCGGTCTTCACTGAGCTTTTCCTCCTGAGCGTGGGTGGTTGTTCTTTGCGGGTGATTTTCATTATAGGTTTTGATTGGAATCTCATTCTATGGTTCTTATTGAAAAATGTTGCTCTAGTATCCATTTCATGCGGTTTTTATCTTGCATGCTGCCTTGAGCAGGTTTCACGCATAAAGGCAGCCTAGAAATAAGGAGATGGGGAGGTGGGGAGAGACAGGCAGTGGGTGCAAGGCTGGCCGCAGAGGCAAGTTCAGCACCTTGGACAAGGACAGAAGGCCTGGTGCCGGCCCGTCTTCAGCTGAAACACCAGTGCAAGTTGCCTCAACAGTGGCGCCACCCCAACTGCGTGGCATCTTCCCACGTCAAAAAAAGCTAGCATTAATCACATTCGGGGTCATTTCTGACCCCAGTCCAAAGTACTTCAGGTGGCGAAAACACTGCTTGTGAAAGAACTCTGCTCTGGCTGAATCCCCATCCCCAACCCCAGCGGGTTTCAGTCAACATGATAATGGCGTCCAGCTCTCAGCCAGTGCAGATAATTTAAGGTTCACGCTTTCCCGAGGCTTCCTGGGGACCTTGAAGACCAGGCACTTTGTGACAATGTCCTAAGGGGCACATCAGTGGCACCGCGTCCGTGTGGATCACAGTACAGAGTGTGAGTGAGGGGAGCGCCAGAAGCCCAGGATGAGGGCCAAAGGCAAAGAGGAAGACCCGGGAAGGAGTTCAGCCCCTCAGCGCATCTTGGCCAGGACCTCTCAGAACGGGGGCCCGGGCTCTCGTTCTTTCTCGTGTGCGTCATGCCTTTCACATCGCAAACCGACAGGTGGGGATTGACTTGGTCACACTGACGTGGCCTTGAAGGCCTTTTGGGCTGCAGCGTGGGCGACAATGCTGCCAACGAGAAATGCATATTGGGAGAAAAGTTCCCATGAATGCCAGTGGAGCCACAACTGCCGCATGCATAAAACGCCTCTCTTTAGAAGATGCGGCGACACCGTGTGAGTCCTGACAGGGTGGAGCCTTTGTCCCTTTGGGAGGTTACACAGGGGAGAAATTCTTCACTCACTTGTGGATTTCCGCTCCCCATGAGCGAAGGAGGGCAGCTGAAGGTTATATAGGAGTCCCCGGATTTTCCCAATTTCTCTCCTTGGAAGAGATGAAGGGAGAGGGCAGGAATCTCTCTGATGTCATTTCTTGTGCTTGAGCCCCCTAGAAAGATGGACCCCACGGGTGAAGACTCAGCAGTGGGGGTCTTTTTCTGCAGGCTGGTATAAGGAGTGGTTCTGCGCTGGGGAGCTTGACGGTTGCGGGCCCAGCTCAGCTAGGAGACGGCCAGTAAACATCATGCGGGAGGCAAGGAGGCGATTGAGGAGAGAGCAGAGGAGGGGAGCCTGTTTCAGGTGCAGGTGCTCAGGGCTGCTACAAATCAGACTGCAGGATGCCATGAATATCACAGAGCAGTCAGAGGCGAGGCTTCCCTGAGGTTCTGGTGGCAGGATGAGTAGGAGGGAGGGAGGGAGGGAGGAAGAAGTATGGAAGAGGAAGGAGATGAGGAAGGAAGGGAGCAAAGGGCAGGGAGAGACAGAGAGAAAGGAAAGCAGAAAGAGGAAGGGGAGGGAGCTGTCTGAGGCAGAGACTTGGGCAGCGAGGGCAGGCCAGAAAAGATGGGGATGCGAAAAAGGAAGAAGAGGTTTTCTGGACGTGCACTGCAGCTGGAGAGAGGCTGGAGCGCGTGACACGAGCTTCCAAAAGGGGAAGAAGCGGAGAATTGGCGTGCTCTCTCAGGCGGTTGGTGTTGGCGATTATGGCCCAGGGCAGCTCATTTCCACTTGAGGACTTAAAGCGACTTCAAGGGGCGTTACAAACACGGGCAGACCCCGTTCCCGAGCAAACTCTCTTGTGTATTCACACACAACCCAACATCCCGCTCATATTTTCATGCAGACCTTATCTCACTAAGGGTTGCCATGCATTTTAAAAAGCGAGAGAGGCAGAACATTACACAATTAAACAAAAAGCTCGGGTATCATCCCAGGTTGCACGGTTTTAAAACCGCCAGCAGCTAAACTCAGAGAGGCAGACGAGCTCCAGCAAAGTCCACCTCGTGTTCTCCTTGTGAGAGCCAGAATCCGCAGCCCACCTTCCCCTGCCTGCCTTTATGCAGGTTCTTTTTCTTGTGTGAAGTTACCGGTTGAATTATACGAAGCTCAGCTCCTGTATATATAACAACTCCTGGCAAATGGATTCCTTTATCAGCATATATCTATCTGACTGCTTCTGTATGGCATATTATCTCAGGTATATGCAATGCTAATTCTGTTTCAGTGAGAGCTGTAATGATTGTGTATCAGAAGGCAACCAAATTGGTTTGAAACACACTTGGGATATTGATGTTCTGCATATTTATAGTCTGTGAATTTGGGGAATTAATCTTGTGAAATATGCACAGCCAAAGCATATTGATGGGCATGTTGACTGCCAATCGAAAGTTTTAATTTTAATGGAGATATTGGTATTTAAATTAAAATTCTGTTATATTTTTGGAACTATGTATTTGTCATGCATCCCCCCCCCTTTTTTTTTTGCTTGTTTCAGTGGTTTTGGCAAAATTCAAGCAAAATGCCACCCCTGTAAAAGTCAGCCTTTGTCCTGACAATCAAAACTGGAGAGAAACAAAAGGAACATGGCTTTTAAAAATGAAATGCCGTAATGAGAACATTGCCTCTGTGGACATGAATGAAGCGTGCTTGTGTATTAGGTGGCGGTGGAGCAGCAGAGGAGTTTCTGTTCCAATGTTTTTAAAACGCACAGCCACTATCAGAGTACACTCCGAAAGGCGTGCCTCAGTCCCGTCCCCGCCACCCTCCGGCAGCCCTTCATGCAGAGGACCGGGTCTGGGGGGAACGGCCACTGCAGCTGATACTCTGCGTGAGTGTCCTCTCGCTGAAGGCCTGCCTCAGAGGACACCCGGCCACCTTCGCCTTCCAGCTGGCAGTGCAGTGGATCGAGGCACGACTGCAGCTTTCTCCCACGGCCAGTTTGCAGGGAGCCCCGATCCTGAACCTCCAGCGCATCCTCGTGTTCCCTCGTGAGGCCACCAGGCTCCATGTGCCACCTTTTAATTACTGCTCAGAGGCAGCATCCCTCCGAGCCGCCGCTAATGGAGGAGCCGCATGTTGGCCTGGGGGTGGGAAATTTATGGCCCCCACAATTTACTCAGCCAACCGGCAGCACTATTGATTTTGATTTAGGAGAATAATTAAATATTTATTTTCACTTTGTTAAGCAGGGGAGGTCGAAGCCCACATAAAGGAGGACGGCACACCAGCAAGGGAAGATCGATGGTTTGTGGCTTTCAGGACGGTCCGCCACGTCCGGGCCTCCCGGGGAGGGAGGGGATGCGGGGCCTCCTCGGCGGCTCTTCCGTGGGGAGGGAAGCGACCGGCTGGGGCAGGTGGGGAATTCCACGCCCCTGGAAGCAGGGCTTCCTGCCCTCCCAAGGGGCCGCTCTGCAGGCCCAGCCACGTCCGAAGCGCGTTGTCCTGAAACAGACGCGTGGCCCGTCCAGCCCAGCACTGCCAACACCGTTGGCCGCAGCCGCCTCCAGCGTGTCCGGCCAGGGTTCTTCTCCAGCCCTCCTGGAGTCACTGGGCACTGAATCGGGGGGCTTCTGGATGCAAAGAGGGTGTCCTACAAGCACGCAATGGCCCCTCCCTTCCAGCAAGCAATACCTCGAACCGATACGCAGAATAAAAGCTCCCCTTTGGAACGGCGGCAAGGAGGAGCGGGTGCTCCGGGCGTCTGGCCCACGGGCCAGCCGGAACCCGCAATCGGCATCGGCATGTGCCCAGCCCTGGCTCCAGTGTCCAGTGCTGCTGCCCCCCAATCCCCCCCACCCCCTCAAGGGCTGCTAAAGAGATCAGGCCAGCATCTCACGGCTGGGTGATCTGGTTTCCTCCCTAAGCGCCAAGCCAGCGGAGGCGGAAGAGCAGCTGGGAGGGTGGTCACGTTCTGGGTGCGGCCCCCGCAGGCTCCAGGGCAGGGGCGATGTGTCGGGGTCTCTGGCGGCGTCTCAGGCGGAACAAGTGCCCACAGCGCCTTCCACGGAAACAGGAGGTGCCCTGTGCTCACGGCAGTGGGGCGCACGAGCTTGGCATGCAGGGGCTGCGCTTGCCGCTCCAGAAGGCCCCGCTCTGAAGCCCAGGAAACCGAGCTAGAGGGACCAAGGGCCTGGCTCAGCACAAAGCGCCCCCCTGTTGAAGAATGGGCTGGGGGCCAGTCAGTATCATTGCTCAGAGCAGCCATCTTGAAAGTCTCTAGCGATGAGGATGTCCGAACTCCAGTGGGGGAGGAACGAGAAGAGGGGGCGTGTGCCTCCCCCAAGATGGCGACACAAAGCAGGTCCCGACTCTGAAAGGGGCCCGGATACAACTAGCTGGCCCCAAAAGCCTAGCCCATGTGGGAAGTGGGTTGTGGGAATGCCAGGCGGGCAGCTGTGTGCGCCTGTATGTGTGAGCCCTTGAGAGACGGAACGCGGCACAGAGATCCCAGTTCCGCTCTGCCTCGTCCTGGAAAGTGTGAGAAGACATCAGACGAAAGGGAGGCCTACTTTGAGGGTTGCGTGTGCAATTGTTGTTTCGCCCGCATTCTGCAAAGCACTGAAAGCAGAGCCTAATTCTAAATGGAGGCCGAAATGAGGGATGCCCATTGTCTCCCAGAGGAGGAAACAAAGAGCATGGATCATTAGCATACGTTATAATTCACTTAGGTGTAGGCTGGCTTAAAATTGCCAATTGTTTAACATAGACAAAGAGCTTAAAATAAAGTTGTTTGAGAGACAGACAACATGTTTGGTTTGGATTAAGAAGCAGCTTCTGGGTGGCGGCGGAGGCGAGTTTGTGTGTCATCACGGGCCACACGACAGGTCACGCTGAAAGGCTGCGTGTGGGTTGTTGACGAGCCGTGCGTGTTATTAAAACATGGGTTCCCCTGCTGATACCACAAACCACGCTAAAGAGCCCGCGGTTCACAACCAAACGACAACCATGGACTGGCTCCATGGGTTATTTGGCGTTAACAAGCCACATGCTGCTGGTGCGGCTGAAGAGGGACATGATGTCCCACGAGGAATGCTCAGCAACAACCCACACTCCCCCCCTGGGCGTGTGTGTTCATGGTGCCCGAACCCAGGCCCCCCCTTCTTAGACCTCTTTCAGTCCAAGGGCAAACTTCCCCTCCTTGCCCTTTGATCCTCATGACAACGACCTTGTGAGGTAGGTTAGCCCGAGAGTCCGTGACTGGCCTGAAGTCCCCAAGAGAGCTTTGTGGGACCAGATCCCAGCGCCCCGCAAGCCCCAGCCCAACGCTCTGACCATGTGCCCCAGCGGTTCCCACACGCTCCTATTTACGACATGTCAGAAAAAGAGAGCCAGTTCTCTCCCAGTTCGTGCTCTTATTCCTCCACAGGGAGGGGGGGGCACTTGCCCGATCCTCGCCGTCCTCAAAGCATCCCTTTCATTTTACACAAAAGCATTTTTTAAACTTGCACCTGACTGCGAAAATTCAGGGCCAAACTGCTACGGAAGCTGATGCAGAAAAATGTACCTTGTTTGTAAGCTAAATGTTGGTGCGCCAATCGCGGCCACAGAAGCTCTGAATGGACAAATTTAGATTGTTTTGATGCCAAACTGTGACTTTTAAAGTTTCCCCCTTTTTTTCAGCCGCATGACAGCACCTGATTGCCTCCCCCACAATCCTTGGAACTTGTCCAGCTCTGCTATCGGGATTACCTGCGTGTTTGTATTATCCTGTTACTGCACTTTCCCTCTTGTTGCTCAGAGCAGCTGATGGGCTTCAGCCACAGTCAGAGTTAAAACAACAGGGCTCCACATCATTAAAATTGCAACGGCGATCGCAAACGGCATACGAAGAAGTGTCAGCCAGCCAATAAATAGTACGGAACTTGCGCGGCAAGAAAGTCAGGCGCTTGCCGAGAGAGGGAGGAAGCGGTGGAGCATCTTGTCCCATCCGCAGCGGGGGCAGGCCTGACGCCCAGATGTTTGAAGCAAAATGCTCAAAAGCCTTGAGCCTGGATGGACACCTCTGTCACTCCTGATTTCCCTACGTTATTATTCTTGCAAAAA
Organism: Varanus salvator macromaculatus; assembly: GCA_023646645.1. Taxonomy (NCBI): domain Eukaryota; kingdom Metazoa; phylum Chordata; class Lepidosauria; order Squamata; family Varanidae; genus Varanus; species Varanus salvator. The sequence goes on from JAIXND010000786.1 coordinate 777,819, forward strand.
CAAATGCAAGTTCTTTTTGTCCTGCTTATGGAGACATTTGCAAGTGTGTCACACACACAGAAGATCGCCAACGCCTGCATGAGCACCAGGCGGCACGATCGTTTCCTTCTGTACAATGAATGACATTATCACCCAACCCTTGCCTTTATCCACTGTGCCTTCCTCCTTCTCCTCCCCTGCCCCCTCCACTTGCTATACTTGTTTTTCCCCAGTATAATCACTCAAGGGAAAGACTTGTGCAGAAAGTCCAGAGGAATCTTTGTAGCTTCTGCTCCTGCTTCGCGGCCGAGGGAGACCAGTGGAAGGCGGCTCTTTGGATACAGGACGGGAAGAGGAAGGAGATATTCCAATACGGGGACAGCTACAAAAGTAGGGCAGGACCATTTTAATAAACTGGCGTTAGATTTTTTTGCACGGCCTGTTCATATATTGCCCATCCAGACGAAGAACTTCACAAGTGGTCTACAAGAAAAAAAACTGATGGAAACACCCAGTGAGATCCACGGCAAAAAGACAGCGATGAAAACTTCAGCAACAGCGCGAGTAGCCGCCAACCTCACCCCTCTGGAGGAGCGGGGCCGCAGACCCTACACCCAAATGCGAAAGTACCCCTGCTGAGGTGCCTTCTTCCATGCAGCTGTGAAGCCTTTGACTGGAAGGATGGGCCAGTCTTCTCTCACCCCTCCTGAGTGGAAAGGAGCCGTCAAAAGAGCCCAGCAGACACGAGCTCATCTCCTGCCACTGAGCCCGACCGTCAACGGAGGCGTCGCTCATCACCCCCCTCCCCAGGCTTTTCCCCTGGACTGTATGCCATGCATGCTCCACCGCCAAACGCAGGAGACGCTGCAGGAACGATGCTCATAAACATCCATTTGCTAAACACAATAGTTTGCATCTAGATTTGGTTTCACCCTAACATCTCTGAATCGCCCATTAGTGGCAGCGCCCTGCACTCCCAGCTGAAACGGGAGACCGTACAGCCAGGTTTTTGCAGGCAAAATGAAAATTAGCATCTCCTTCATCCTGACGATGATGATTTTACCAAAGTGATCTTGGCTCTGGCTGAGACGAGCCTTTCCGTCCCTGGTTCTGGGCTCGCATCAAACTGTCCTCGGGAGATGAGAATGGGAGACGCAGGCGAATAAACAGAATGATAAGCAGCCCATTTGTGGAGTGGCAGTCCAGAGGCACCTGGGACGTTCTCCTGCCCTCCTGCGAGGACGCAGGAGGCAGGGCAGGGCACCGAGGGGAAGCCGGCCCCACCGCCCCGCAAGCCCAGCCCGCAGGCGTTTGGGAGTCCTGCTCCCATCTGCCCCAGCCAGCATGGCTCACGGTCAGACATGATGGGAGTCGTAGGCCGACCCCGCTGCAGGGCCTCGGGTTGCAGAAGGCCGCATTGGTTACACGAGCAGAGAATTCCCTCCGGCCTCTTACCAGGACCCCAAAGGGGGACCCCTTCCGAGTGCCAAGTGCTGCAGCCCCTCGGGAACGGGAACGTCACATGGGGGGGAGGGGAGATGAGATGAAGCCGGCGCTCCAGCCCCTCCAGGCTGACCCCTTTCCTCTCTCTCTCCACCTCCCTCTGAGCTGCCCCCTCACCCTCCCCTGCATCCGGGTGTCCAGAGAAGGGCAGAGCACTCTTCCTGGAGCTGGGAACTGCTGCCTGACATTGGAAGCCCTTCTGTAGATCAGGGCTGGAGAACCTGTGGCCCGAGGTTTAAATCTGGGCCCTCGACCGCCCCAGAAGGCCATGATCTGCCCACTGGCCTCACCCCGATCACCCGCCAGCCTCCAGCTTTTACGCTGTCTCCCCCTCTTAATTCTCAAGGTCCGAAGAGGTGATACTCAGCCAGGGCTCCATCATCTTCCCCGGCTGCCAGCTGCGGTCCAGGTGCAACTCAGGGTGTTAACGCGGGTGCTTGAAGCCCTCCACGGCTTGGGGTTGGGGTATCTGCCGGAGCGGCTCCTCCTGTATGAGCCTACCTGGCACCTGAGGCCCTTCTGAAGGAGCCCCTTCCTCAGGAAATAAGGAGGGGGCCGACATGAAGAAGGGCCTTGGCCCCCTGACTTAGGATCGGGCTCCCCAGAGAGGTTTGCCGGGCGCCTTCCTTACAGTCTTTCAGGCGCCAGGTGAAAAGCTTTTCCTTCTGATGGTATTTTAATTGTTAACTTGTTTTAAAGAGCATTTTAACTGTCTGTACATCACAAATTTTGTGGGTGGCAGAAGGCCTGCTTGCAAGGAAGGCATCGGGAACCCAGAGAGGCACGCACACACCGGCCCCTGCCCCGCTGCACACCCAGCTCCCACGTTAGCTCTGGCAATGAAGGGAGGGCCCCGTCCACGCCTCCTCCTCCACTCCCGGTACCTGCAAGCGCGCCTCTGCTCCTGCATCCTTGGCGGCCCCAACGGGGCCTGTGGCAGGACCAGGCAGCACCTGGCTTCGCACACGCTCCCCTCACGCCCGCCCCCTTCGGGGAACGAGCGCGGCCCAAGCACGCCACCAGTGCGTCAGGCTTGCCAGGCCCCGGGGAACAGCGCAGGCGTCCACCGCACAGACGCTCAGCTGCGCACGACAGGAATGCTCTCGTAAGCGGACGGATGCCACGCCGCGGTGGTAGGCCCCAGCCTTTTGCAGAGGAGCATGCGGGGCAATCAGAGGGAGCCCAGGCGAAGACCAGGGTTCAAATTCTCACTCAGACACACCGGGAATCTCCCTCGAGCGACCACCTGCCATTGCAAAAGTGGCAGGGGGAAGCACAGCCAGCGGCCCTTCCCCTTCTGCCTGAACCCTGCTCCATGATCTGTTGAACACTACCTGCTGCATTTGGGAACCAAACCCGAGTGCCCGAGCTTTCCTCTTCCCTCCTGACTCCTTTTCCTTTCATGCCATGTCTTTTAAAGCATCTGTTCTCTATGACCATGATAAACGTATTGGCTTTTAAAGCATACGGCTGTGCATGGAGACAGTTTTATTTTTTTAACTTTGCAAGCTGCTCTGGAAGCCTTTTTCAGCTGAACAGCAGAGGAAAGCTGCTTTATAATACACACACAGGGAGAGACATACAGCCCATGCCACTCTCTTGCTGTTTGCGACTGCCTCTAAATGCCAGAAGACTGGCGATGAAGGCGGATGATGGCGCAGCGCTTTCCGAATTGGCAGAAGTGTTCTGAAGAGTTCTGCAAAACATATCTAATTTCGGGAAGTGCTATGCTTGAACCGCAACTTGTACTTTTCTTCCTGCTGGGGTTAAGTTATATCCCCCCGCCCCCCCCCCCCGCACCTAGAAACCTCCCATGCACATCTGTGTGTCTGCATTTGGTCTATTGCTTTTATTTCCCATAGTTCTCCCTGCAAGGACCCCAGAGCGGCTTAAAGCCCCTCCTCTCCATGTTATCCTCAAGCTGCTAGCTGTGTCTTCACACACTTGCACAGCTGTGTAGCAGTTGTGTGTATTCGTGCCAGCGCAGTTGTCTGAGGCAGACCACACCCACGGACAGCTTTGGGATGCTTTTCCACGGCTGCTGGGGTCGAGCGGAAGAGAATTCGCATCCAGCAACCGTACCCTGGCCTGGAGCACCGTGCGCGCTCAGTTTTCCAACCTGTAAAATGGGAGCAAGGGGATCGAACAGCTCGCTTTAATGAGAAAAATGTCCAGCCTTCATGAAGTCAATCTTTTGGGAAATCAGAAGCCTCGAGCAGTGACAAACGTGGAAAGTGCAGTAAGTGAGCCTGCTCTGTGGAAACCCGTGGGAGGCGATACAGAGAGGGGTTTTCAGAGTAAATGCAGAACACCAGCTTCTATGCAGAGATTAGTGCCTTTCTCTTACTAGGAACGAAGGGCCTTATACTGGGAGCTATTTTTTTTAGTTTAGTTTAATTTAATTTTATTTTATTTACAGTCCTTTAAGGAGCCCCCCATTCTGGGAAACCTGCTTCATCTGCCTTGTGGCAGGTACCTAGAGGTGTGTACAGATCCCTGCGGCATCGGACCAGAGGGCGCCCTAGTCCAGCGTTACTGTTTCCCTCACTGGCCCCTTGGAGGCCCCAAATGGGATTCGAACGCCAGGCAGTCAGTCCCCGGCAATGGGAGGCGCTTTGACCCCGGGGCTGGCATGGAGGCGCCTGGGCCAGCAGCCACGAGCAGCTACTCAGGGGATGCAGGCTCCTAGCATGGCACCGTGGGAAGGGGCCAAGAGGGCCATCGGGTCCCAAGCCCTGCTCTTGCGGGACCCCAAGTCCCATCAGCCCACTGTGTGTTTGGGGGCCACCCCACCTCCTGTGGAGGCCAATGCTACTGTTTAACCCTATACTTTTTTTCCCCCAATTTATATTCTGCCTTTTTCCTACCAAGGGCTCAAGGCAGCTGACATCATTCTGCTCCTCCATCTTATCCCCACAACAACAACCCTGTGAGGTGGGTTGGGCTGAGCGTCTGTGACTGGCCCAAGATCACCCAGCTGGCTCCATGGCCGAGCGGGGACTCGAAGCCAGATCCTCTGAGTCCCAGTCCCGTGCTCTAACCACTACACCACACTGGCTCTCACAAAGCGCTTGCAGCATTAACTCTTTATGACTAACCACATCTCCCTCCCTCCCTCCCTCTCCTCTTGTGCTGACTCACTTCTTGGTTGCTTTCCCCTCCATCTGTATCTCCGCGGAGTTGCTGAAATATTTCTCCCATCTGCTTTGCTCTCTCCCCCCCTTCGTTCCACCTCTGCTAATCCACAGGTTGTTGCAAAACCCAGGCTGCACTTGGCTGGAAAGGCGGGAGAGGCGGGACGGCTTGTCGTTCGCCCCCCCCCCATCTCGTCCCTCCTCGGTCCCCACCACCCAGATCTGCTCTGGCTCACTGGTCCCCTGGGATGGTCCTCACCAAGAAAACGAAGCCAAGCCAAGATGCTTCGTCATGCGCGCACAAAATGCTACAGAGGGACACATCTCGCGACAGAGTGAGAGCCAGGCCCTCCGACGCAGGGCGGCCACCTATTCGCGGTCACAAAAGGGAAGCGCATCGCCAGACGGAGGAGCAAAGAGGACACACGCACTGGAGTGAGATTTGTAGATACTGGTGCGTAGCTGCACGTGCAAATGACAAATTATTACTACGCTGCCTGCAAAAGTGCGTAACTGGGACAAACGATCGGTCTGGCTGTGGCGGGGATCACGCCCCGACGGCCCATGCGCCCCACGCCCCGCTGTCGGGGGGCTCACGTGGAGGCGCAGCTCGGAGCCCCCACTGCTCCTCCCTTCGCTGGGTTCGAGATTTGGACCACACGGGCCGTGAAACCGAGGCCTGCCCTGGAACGGGGGGAGGGCCCGGGACGGACGGCCCCGGAGCACCTGGGCGCCATTCCGCCTGGGGAGGCTCGGGGGCCCGGATCGCCGTGGCCCTCCGCCTCGGGCCTCTCCTGCCACGCGTGCCGGCCGGGTGCCAGTGGCTCCCGTCGCGCGTGCAGGCCCGCGTGTTTCCATGGCAACAGAGGCAGCGCAGCCTCACTCCTTGCGCAAGGAATGCCTGCAATTACATCCGCGGACACAGCTGTCAATCCTCATTTAACAGCCTTCCATTTAACTCCTGGCTCCAGTAATTAGGGTTTACTAAACAGAATGTCAGGCAATTAGAACAGCAGGTCAATAGCTTTCCATGTAACCTCTTTCAAGGCGGGGTGTCGGCTTCCCCCCGGCAGGCTCTGCCCGAGGGCCGGGGCACCCTCGGGTGCCCGGTGGGGGACACCTGCCCGCAGGAGCAGAAGGGCCACCGAGGTCGTCGCCGGCCCTGCCCGTCGCAGGCCAAATTAGAGGCATCTCGTTCACCCTCCGAAGCAAGCGGCCGCCGGGCCCCGTAATCTCGCTCACACCAAAGCCAGCAAACAAACACGGCCTGCCACTTGCTCGGAGTGCTGGCCGGACAGACGAGCTGCAAGTCTGGGGGCGAGGGAGGGGCACCGCGTGGCAGCCATGCAGAACCCGAGAGCCGGGGCGCACACCTCCTTCCTGCTGGCCACCGCTTGTGTGGGGTCTCCCAGCATCTGTGCGTCCCTGGCCCCCGCTCTGAAAACTTGGAGGGCTTCTCCGAAAGCCGAGCTACGCGCAGCAAGCGCCCCGAGCGTCCAGGGGCTGGCGTGCTGGGCGCTGCCTCTTTTGCCCGCACACGCCTGGGGGGCTGTGGACGTGCTCTGCCCGAATGCCCTGATGGTGGAATACGCTCCCCGGAGAGGTTTGCCTGGCGCCGACGTGATCTTCTTTTGGCATCAGGCAGACCCCTTTCGATTTTCTCCTTATTTTAATGTTCAATTTATTTTAACTGGGGTTTCAGTATATTAATGGTCGGATGCTGTGGGGCTTGTTTTCTTCTACTTATTTATTGTAAGCCATCCCAAGGTGTTTGCAGGGGACGGGATAGACAAGCTTTTAATAAATAGATAGATACGGGGTGGCTCAGTCCTCCCTAGGACTATACCACTTGAGAATCATATAAGGAATAGGACCCCGCAAGTCGCATGTCAAGGAGGAAGCGAAGTCAGACGCCCGCTTTCTGGCTCCCTGCTTCCCAGCGAGCAGGGCTGGCCCTTCCGTCATGCAGGTGGCAGAGGCTGAGGGATGCTCTGTGTGCAGGGATGCGCCTCCGCACCTCCGAGAGACCCTCTGCTCTCGGGTGCCGTGGGCGCCGTCTTACCATGCGGGTTCAAACAGGAGCCCACTGGTGGGCTGGGCGACCTTTGCACCTGGAATCCTGGGTTGTGAGCAGCACCCTGTCCTTCGCCTCGGGTAGCAAAGCCTTTCGGATCAGGCCTGTGTATAAGCAGGGAGGCTTTGGCAAGGGGTGGGAGCGTGATTCCCTTCCTGTCCCTGGGGATGGGCGTGTGGTGCCAAGCGCCTCCATGGCACCCTCAGAGAGGCGCCTGGCATTGCAGCATCTCCAAGCTGAACCAAGGCAGTGAACTGGCGTATTCCGTCCCTGGTATCCATCAAGCATCCCGGACAGCTACCGTATTTTTTGCTCTATAAGACTCACTTCCCCCCCCTCAAAAGTAAGGGGAAATGTCTGTGCGTCTTATAGAGCGAATATGTGTGTGCAGTAAGTCTGTCAGATGTGCAGCCCATGGGGAAGTGATGGGGAATGTGCCTGTGATTATGTACCCATTTGATTCAGAATATATATTTTTTCCTGTTTTCCTCCTCTAAAAACTAGGTGCGTCTTATGGTCAGGTGCGTCTTATAGAGCGAAAAATACGGTAATTGTCCAGTTTCCTCCTAGACAAAGCCTGGTCATTTTATACCCACTTGGCAACACTGGGGTATAACTTCAGATTTCGGCATTTTGGCTTTTTCAATAGGAAGCTAATCCGTAATTTTCCAAACTTTGCTTGGAGATTTGGCTTTGTGGAGTTCTTTTAAAAATAGCAGTCTGCAGTCCTGTAAAATTTAAAAACTCTAGTCATTTGACATTAAGCTTGGAAACTGAATCTGATCTGATTCATTATACAATGATTTTTTTAAAAAAAGCAAACCTGTTGGTTTAAGTTACAGCTGTCTCATGTTGGCTCAGACCCTACCAAGCCAGGAAAGACAGCTAATCGTAGAAGTATACAGTTGGAAGGGACCTAGAAGGCCATCTGGCTCACCCCCTTGTTCAGGGCAGGACTCAAGTCTCCCAGAGAGAATCCAGCCAGGCCTGACCCTGCTTAGCTTGCACGATTAAACAGGATCGGGCACCTCAGGCTATATGGAAGCATTCGGTGTCTTAATGCCTTCACTGTTAATGCCTTAACTGGCTTGCTCCGTGGTCAGCGATCGCATTAAATTGGCAGGGACTGCCGAACGGAACTCCCCTGCGTTTTGAAAAGGAAATTTCTCCCCACGTTATTTGAATCTGCTGTTTCACAAGTCAACCTACATGATCCATGAGATTATAAATAAGCAACTAATGGTGATGATTTCAAAGTGCAAACAACTCAGAAGCATAACTGAATATCCAAAAGTCACAATGCCGAGAACCAGCTTTTGCAATCTCCAAGAGACTTCTGTGCCCATCATTACAATGAAAAGGGGAAGGTCCAGCGTGGTGTTTTGAACTCTCTTTTGTAGTTCAAAATAAAGGCCATGGATTCCGAATGCGAACAGCAATTCTGTTCTGATGTACTAGAGAGCAAGTCCTAATAAGCTGAGTCAAACTTATAGCTGAGTAAGAAAATATGGGGAGGGGGGTGAGGTGGCACCAGGAACTTGTCCAACCTGCAGGAGGGCTCACTTCAGAATAACCCACATATTATTATGGTCTGCAGGAGCAGTTTTTCCATTGTCCAATCCCAATTTCCAGAGGCACTGGACTTCCTTCCGAGTTTGGCTTAACGAAAGTGGCAACCTCTGTTCCCTTTAAATTGTACCCTGCCCAGACAAACAGAGGAGCTTACAAGGGGGACGGACGGACGATTATATCTTCACTGATTTGGTTTGTATTCCACCTTTCCATCAACAAAATGGCACTCAAGGTAGCTAATGACAATAGGACCAAGGTTAAAACAAAACTTAATTGAAACAATGAGTTAAAACTATAAAGCATTAAAAGTCCACTTTAAAAATCAAAACTGTTGAAGACGAGCACGCCATACCAACAAGCTATTCTCCACCAAAGCAGGCCTTGGTTTATGTCACAGTTTTAATACAATCAATCCACCAGTATAAAACAACTGGGCATTATGAGGACAGCTTTCTCCTTGTCTCAGGCCTACCATTCTTGTTCATGTCCATCCTTACTTAATTTACTAAAGCTCATACAATTAACCAACTTAGATGCATTTGATCAGTGTCCACCTAGATTACCCTCCAGAGAGTGAAATATCTGAGCAGAGCTTTGAAGGCAGTGGGAGAACCTTTATGAGGACCTGCCCACGCTGGCCAGGTCGGCGTCGGAGTGGAATCAGACCACACGGGGCAAGAGCTCCGGGCTTTCTGATGATGCTCCCTCTCACCCCGGCCACCAGCCTCGGACGTCCCCATCCCCTCTGAGCGGAGCGGCAGCCTTCACTCCAGCTCGGGGAGGTAATCGATGTTCCCGGCAAACCCGCATGGCAATGCATTTGAGGAAGGCCTGATCTTGCCTGGGCAGAGAAGGTCCCTCCGCTCACTAGTCTGGGGTTACCCACCGATCCACATGCACTGCACATGGGTGGGACACTGGTGGTCCATGCAACCGCATGCATGCATCAATCTCTTCCACTGCTCTACTGCCCACAGCTCTTTTAGTGATTCTCAACAGCTGAAACCCTAAAATGCAACATGTTAAAAATATAATATAAAAGTTTAAAGCTGCCGTAAACCGAAATAAACCTTGCAGCCATGCAAAGTCTTCACATTCAGCAACGCATTTCAAAACAACAGACGCTGAAAGACTGGAGGGCCTTAGGAAATGCATATGAAAGCGCACGCCGACACGGACACCACAACCGGCTGCTTGTGTTTGGGGTGTCTCCCCAGGGGTGTGGCGATGGCACTTGCCATCACCACCAAAGGAGGGCTTTGGCCTAGTGGTACCCACACTGCCCTTTCCTCTCAAGCCCAGTTCATAACAAATGAAAAATGCGGGAGCAGAAGGCTCTCCTTTCCGTCCCGGGAGTGGCTCTCAACGGCCAGGGGGAGAGAAAGGCAAGGCGGAGAGAAGGAGCAAGGCCAGAGCTGGGAGCTGAGAGAAACAGCTGGACAGGAAGGGGAGAGGGAGGTGGGGAGAGCAAGCGTGTGGCTGGGAAAGGCGACGTGCGGGCCTTTCATGCCTTGCCCAGAAATTCCTTTCTTGCTTGCACTACTGTGTCACACATGAGCAACCCATGTGGACAGAGGGGTCAGCGGGGCTTTCTATAAGCAGGTGCATGTGTTTGCACTGCAAATGAAAGAGCAATGACTGCAGGTTCCCCATTCTCGTAGACGTGAGAATTACAGGAAGTCCTAGCCCGAAATAAGTGGCGTGCTTCTGGCGCGGCGGAGGAGCGCCACCGCCACCTTCCGCGACCACCGTGGTGTGTGTGTGCGAGCAACTTGGGGCCAGGGTCTCTGTTCAAGCAGGACCAACGGGTGGGGATGAAGGAGTGCTTGGTCCCACATAATCCGGTGGGCCTCATGTTGCCCTGCATCACAGCAGGGCTTCAGGCGTGGACTCTCTGAGCCCTGTGTGGACTGAGCAGGCACCCTTCCGAGCACAAAAGGCGCTCACTATCGCTGAGCAAAATCATTTAATTTATTATTATTTATTTCATTCTTGCACTATCGCATAGCCAGAGCCCTCTGGGTCGTTTAGAACTACTCAAGACTTATTAATCTCTCCTTATCCCACCTCTTAGTCCCAGCGATCTTTGGAGGGAAGATGTTGCTCTGCGCGCCACATGCCACGCAGGACTTCAGAGTGATTAAAGTTAAATTGCTTTATCGTGAAATGTCACTTGGTTATGTGCGCTACCGATTGATTTGCTGCTATACTTTGTATATGTCAGAATCCAATAGATCTATTTTATATTCCATCTGGTAGTCTATGATATTTATTAGGGTAGACAAATATCTACTTGTGCCAAATAGGTAACCAGAAGCAGATCTCAGCTGCTACCAATACGTAAACATGTGTTCACAGGCGTGCTTTTGCAGAAAAAAATATGCTCCTCGGGCACAAGCCTATGCCAATTAGGAGAGCAAGAGGCCTACAACTCCCAGCATGCCCCAACCACCTTGCAGTCCTTTCTTCTGCTTAAATTTGCATAGCACCAGGCCTGAATGCCTCACACAGATTCATCGACATTACAGCTTTGATGGCGCCAGCTGATTTCCACTGCAACACATACACTGAGAACAGACAGCACAGAGCCATCCAGATACTTCTGACTACAGTTCCCATAACCTGCAGCCACTGGCAGTGCTGGCTGGGGCTGATGGGAGTTGTGGTCCAAAGCAGCGGGCACAGAGTACGTCCCTACTCCCACTGACCTCAGTGGCTCTTGCCTCTGCGTAGGGTTTCCGTGTCTGTCTGCTGCTTCATCACAGGATCCCAGAAGAGCAGAGCTGGACGGGGCCGTGAAGGGCAAGGGGCCTGCCCGCTGCTGGAGCAGGATGCCACGCCACACCTTCCCTCCAAGGGGGCTCCTCAGCCTCTTCTTGAATGCCTCCAGGGTGGGAGAGCCCCCCCCCCGCGCCTCCCCAGACAAAGATCCCAGCTCAGGTTTTCAATGTAGATTAGCACTGGTTTGCCTCCCAGTGGATCCTACAGCTGCCCCCCCCCCCCCCGGGCAAGGCTGGCCGCACCACTAGGCGAGCTGTCCGTGGCCTGCGGCTAGAGAGGCTGGGAGGAGGGAGGCGTCAAGGAAGGCCCCAGGATCCCAAGGAAAGCCCCGGGATCAAGCTGCACAAGCGATTCCTCGTGGTAATGCCAGGAATGGGGCCGGGGGCACGCGCAGACCCATAGGATACGCTGGGCTTTGGGGCAAGTCCCTGTCCTTGCCCCTCTACATGCCTTTGGCGTTTGGGGACCCGCATCTTCAGCCTTGGGGGAAAGCGGAGCAGCAAGCCACCACCGCAATGCTGCTCGCATCGGCCCCGCCTGCTGATCTAGGTGAAACGCTCCTTTCAAGCCAGCCCCACGCACTGATGTGGGGTACGCGGTCCTCCCGGCGGGGTGGGCGCCGTCGACGGATCTGCCTCAGGCAACAGCATGTCTTGGCCTGGCCCTGGGCCAACCTTGTTGCAAACAAAACATGAAGGTGGATTTCTCTTCCAGGTTGCATTCAAAGCAAAGCGATCTCTTGCCTTTCAGAGAATGACTGTTCCTCGGAGCAGAAGCAAGGCAAAGGACAGTTCCGAACGCCAGGCTGGAATCAATGTGGCCCCGTCCAACTCGGTCGCCTGCAGTGTGATGCCGATTGGAACGTGCTCGTTTAAAGGCAGCTTGGCCCATTTCAGTGATACGGACGCTCTCGCATCCAGAGTCCCACACCAGCGTCAGTTCAAACGGGAAAAGCAAGAACATTGGTATAAGTGGCAGCTTTTGTCCATCAAACTGCTATTCTGCACTTTTTCTGTATTAACTCACCTTTACCATCTTTTTAAAAAACCAGGCTCCATAATTTAAATGCTACATCATGGATCAATTAATACTCCGCTCACTAATCACACAAACCCCCTTAAACTAGCAGACAGGACGCGCCTGCCTGGGCTGGCATTGCCAACACCAGGATGGGCCGCACGGGCACCGGAAACGGAGCTGATCCTCGGGAAGTCTGGCTTGCTCCGCCTTCCTTGCTTGCAACAGCCTGTTCAACTGCCTCGCCAGTCCGACATGCATGGACGAGGGCGAGCGGGCGCCCCGCATCCTCCGACGGCCTTGCCTTCCCATGCAGGCAGCTGCATGGATTGGGCCATGGTCACAGCAGCAAGCCGAGGGGGAGACCCAAGCGCTGTCCTGACCCGTCTCAACGGCCCCAGCAGCATCCGGACCGGAAGCCCAGCCGTCTGGGCCCACTGGCCGCTGAAGCGAGCTCAGGACCTCGGACAGAGGCGTGTGCGGTGGCTCAGTGCCCAGTGCAGGGCTGGCGACTGGTGGCCTACAGCTGCCACTGTCCCTCGCCATCTTTGGGCACATCAGTGCCACGCCAAGCTCTCGGACAGGCTCGATGGCCCCAGCTTTCTCCACCGTACGTCCTTCCTACAGCACTGCATCGTCGGCGCTTCAGACCTAACGAACCTGCATGGAGGCCATCTTAAGCCGCTGAATCCAACAGCAAATTGGGACTCTCCCGAGCAACCAGGCCAACAGCAGCCAGTTGACAGGAGCAGCAAAAGCAAGGCTGTGACGCTTCGTGGCGCAAACAAAGAGGTCTCTTTTTAAAAAGCAGAAAGCGTTTGGGCTCCGCGGCAGAAGTCGCCGCTCTCCAGAGGTTGGCAACTACAGCTTCTATCACCCCTGACCATTGGCTAGCTTAGCTGAGGCTGATGGGAGTGACGAACCCAATCCCTGAATGCTGCACAACTGCATCTCCTCTCTGGACGTCCACCGTGATGGACCATATTCAGACCGAATGTGATTATACAGCTTTTGCTTGACGGGGGTCCAGTTCGCACATCTGAAGTTCGCCCGTTTTAGGAACCCTATGCAAACTATGCCCGCCTATGCATTCCGCTTTCGCTCCTCGTTCGTGGTGCTCTTCCTCTTTCGCCACCTTTGTTTTTAGTCCTTGTTCCAGAATAAAGCTGTGCGGGTTTTGAAGGCAAGTAAGAATCACCCCATCCCCAGCCTGCCTTTGGAGTGCTTCTGCTGCGGTTTGATTTTTCTCCAGGTTTCAGTGCACAGATGTATTCCCAGATGCACGGCCTCCGCTTCAAGAGCAAGAGCAACGACGGCTTTTCCCAGCACGGTGCCCTCCAGGTGTTTTGGACTACTGCTCCAATCAACCCCAGGCAACATGGCTAACACAGTCGAGAAAGGCTCGGTTAGTGCTGCAGCCCCCAGTCACTCAAAACGCTCCCTGAGAGCACAAGCACACACGCGTCTCCTCTGCAGGAGGCCCCACCGGCTCCGAGGAGGCTCCCTTCCGAGAAACCGGGCACAGAATCGCAGCAGGCCGACACCCGCCCTCGTCTGAAGGCACAGTTCCTCCTCCACCCTGAGCAAGCTGAGCAGAGGCGGCCCAAAACGCTTGCCTCCAGCAGCCTCAGCTCCCACCTCTCCTCCAAGGAGCCCCGCGCATGGTCTCCTGGCCTCTTTTGCCAACAACAAAGCTATGAGGCAGGCTAGGCTCGAAGGCCGGGACTAGCCCTCTCCCAGTGCACTTGGTAGCCAGGCGGCAATTTCAGCTCAGGCCCCCCGGATCCAGCCTGTCACACTGAGCGCTTCATCACGGCGGTTCTCTGGGTGCGGCGCATGCAGAATACTCACCGCAGGAAGGACGGTCGGCGGAAATAGAGGGGGCGTTCCTACGACCCTTAGTTTGGGGCAGCCCCTGCAGCTGCGACAGTCGCTCTCAGGCTGCCTGTGCTGCTCACGGGGGGCTCTGCCTGGTTCCAGAAACCCGCCCCTGATTATCGAGTCTGCCAGTGTGAAAGGCTTCAGTGGCCCCGAAAGAGGTAGCCTGTGGCCTCTGCAGCCAAGAAAGGATGCAGTGTGTGTTAAGAGGAAGCGCGCTAAGAGTGCACTTGGGAAAAAGTGCTCGCGATCCTTGGCAGGCCCTCCGGGGTGTTTCTGGCCACGGCATGTCTGCACGGGGCAGTCAGAGAGCCGCTCGGGAGCCAGGGCCCCAGCAGCGCTCGCCAGCACTGTCGTTAGCCCTGCTGTCTCTCTCACCCCTGGCTGGGAGGTGTCTGACCTACCGTGTAAAACTTCCCTGCATGCATCTGAGGTACTGTCACTCTGGAGCATTGTGGGAAACGGAGGACGGCGGCTTGCAGAGGCAGCTGCCTCCACCAGGGAAGCCAGCCTTACCCTTGGAGGTGGAGCATGGAGCTGGCCATCCCTGGCAGGTTCTCAAACTCTAAGGGTGTCACAGAGAAGCAAACAGCAGCACAGAAAGAAAGTGGGCATAGCTAGTATACTTGATGAAAATAAAGAAGGGGGAAAAGAAGACGACGACGACGACAACAACAACAAACAAAAAACGGCTTCTGCATCAATGCCATAAAAGAAACAATCCAAGAGAAGTCGGTTCTGGTTTTGCTAGTGCTTAGTGATTCCCCCTCTGGAAGCCTTGGCAACCGTCAGCCACCCGTCCGGCTTCTGAAGGTTCACCAGGTGCGCTTCTAAATATACATGTACTTCTATTACGGAAGATCTTTCATGTCGCAAACACACGGACAGGCAAAAGATCAAATCCGCAGCACCGGTGGCAAGTTCCGTTCTGTCTTTGCACACAACTGAGGAACATGCAGCACTGCAGCCGCATCCCTGCCTCAGGCTTGCAAAATGCAAGTCTTCAGGTGCAGTTCCAGTAAGATCCCGCCCCTCCCCGCGGACCAGCAGCTCTTCACCATTATCAGAAGCCAGAGGGAACTGTGGGGCCGGGCCGGGGGTGGGGGGACCCCGAGAGATGCGCTGAGCAGAGGTCACACCAACGGCGCCCCAACATCATGTGTCCAATGATCTCCCCAAACTGGCCAGCGGATGCTCGAACTGTCAGAGCCGCGACGGGTGGGAACAGGATGTTCCAGACGCATGTCTGAATCAGTGGCTTCTGCCAACCTTCCCCTGCTGTATGCAAATCCTTTCAAACGTCCTTCCAAATCAGAACAGGTACACAGGGCTGGCCAGTGGCGATCGCACTGCCGTGGCTCCACACGCAGGACAGACACCTGCCCGGCCTGGGCACACGCACTGCCTGCCTTTGCCGTGCTCACACCTCCGAGGCACATGGAGGGCAGAGGAGCGCCGGGCCGTGGGGTGGGCCTGCCATGCATCACTGTATCTGATGCCTCCCGGGTGTGGAGCTTCGGGGGGGGGACACGGGGGGGGGCAACCGTCCGCAGCCAGCCCGCGGCAACAGCATGCACGGCGGCTATTGACCAACCAGACACCCGGCACTAGGGGAGGTGGCTGACACACGCCGTCCCTCCTCCTGAGTCGGCCCTGTTCTTCCCAAGGGGAGGGCCCACAGGCAGGGGCATCCCCAGGCACCTGTTCAACTGGAGGAGCAGACGCGCCGGGCTGGGATTTGTTCCAATTCCATAGGAGGCGAAGCAGCCAATTGACTTCTCGTCCGAAGCAGTTCCGATAAACACGTCCGCCTATTCATCTGTACTGCGACTCCAAACACCCCCAAACTTTTTCTAAGCTTAATTGCTATGCAGGGAGGGGTGTGTTGTGTGTGGGGGGTCTCTGCAGCATGTGGGAAGGGTCCTCTGCTGCAACCCCCACTTGCAAGATCACTGTCCCAGCATGGCAATTAAGCGGGGGGGGGTGCTGTGTGGATGCCGGTTCTCCTGCGCTTTGTGGACTAGATCCAGGGGCCTGGGGAGGGTCTGGGCCGGGCCTGCCCCTGCCCCTGCCCGCCAGTCCCCGCAGGGATGAGAAGAAGGATCACTTACCCCGGGCAGCGTCTTCTGCTCGTGCAGCGCACTCTGGGCTTTGAGGGCCGAGTCCCGGGCACAGTACGTGAGAAAGGCACAGCCTGCGGAGAAAGGAGGGACAGAGGGGCACATGCTTAGCCACAGGCATTGTCCGGCCTGGCGCCGGCCCAGTGCGCCGCTCTCCTGCGAAAGAAGAACACTGCTGGGCACACGTGTGTGCATGCGCGAGACAGGGAGTGCGGGAACGAGGGCGAGAAGGAGAAGGAGAAGACGCCACCTGGGGCTGAGGCGGAAAGGCAGGACCTCAGCAGGAGCCTGGAAGCACTTTGTGCCACACGGAGACTCTCCCAAGTTGCTCTCACGGATGGCTTGAAAAGGGAAGCAGACACCTGCGCCACGAGGCACTTTTCGACTGCCCCCACAGTCCATGGCATGGTGCTCCGGAGTGTGCGTTGCCGGAGAACATGTGTGGGAGGGCGCAACGGCTCCTGCAGAGTCAACGCACAACGCTGCGGAGACACCCCACGCCTCCAGCACTGCTTTCCGTGTGGCAGCACAAGTCAACAGAGGCACTCGGGTCAGGGAGAGAACCGAGCCCGAGCCTCGGCTGCTCAGAAGGAAGTCCTCCCGAGCGCCACAAAGCTGATGCCCAGGAGCTTCTAAGTCTGCAGATGAACTCCCCCAGTCATGCTCAGCTGGACATGCGGCGACGAAGGGAATGTTCTGCCCCTCCAGGGTCACCATGGCTACCAAGCCCGTGTGCTCCAGTCCATGCTCTGACACATCCATCCATCCATCCACACCTCAGCCATCGTGCAAAGCCTCACCACTCGCACGCCCCCCAGAAGACCAAGGGGGAGACTGCCCTGCGGCTGCCTGGATGCGAAGCCATCGGGCCAAAGGCCTCAGCGAGCCGCCCGCTCCAGAAAGTGGCCACCGAGCAGCAGGACAACCGATGGAGTCAGGAACACGGAGCACGGAGGCCCAAAGCCATATGGCTCCCCAGCACTCCAGCACAGAACTCCGGCACTCCTGTGCGAGGCAGAGGAATGCAGAAGTCCGGCCCGGAGCAAGCACAGCAAGAGCGCCTGCTCTTGCAATCGCGCACGTGCTCCGTGCACCTTCCTCAAAGGTCCAGTGTGGCTGGTTCTCCCATCCAGTGACTCAGAGCGCTGGCCGATTCACCCGAGCAAGCACTTTCCCAGCAGGCGGCAGCTGAGGCTGGCCTGGGGCGCCACGGCCAGGGCCTCGCTCAGCAGCACGGCCAGGGGGCAATGCGAGCGTGGAGCCAGGCCTGAAGTCGCTGGCTCTGTGGCCCAGCGCCGGTGCGACGGCACAGAAGGCGTCCGCCCTGCCGAAGCTCAGCAGGCCTGGGCTGGCTTGCGCGTGCAGGGGGACCGCCTCGAGTCCCTCGAGGGAGGGAAGGGGGAGATAAGTGCAATGCATGAGTAAAAGTGGCCGCACTGCTGCCTCGCGGTGTTGTGCACATGCGCTGCGTCACCTCACAGGCAGGACTGGCCCCTCAGAGCCCGAGGGTGCGTCGCGCGCAGGGGAGGCTGCTTATCCCGGTGGGACGGGCCACCCCGACTCTGGCGACGAGAGGACTGCTGGAGGGGCCCCAGTCCCGGCTGCTGGTCGAGGCCGTGTCTCCGCCAGCGCCCGCTATGGGGAGATGCGTTCGAGGGCCGGCAGGAGGCCGGTCGACCCGTCCATGGGAGCAGGGAAGGGACCACATCTTGAGGGAGTTGGTTTCGAGCGGGGGAGTCGACCAGATGGGGAACTCCAGCCTCCTGGGGAGGTGGACCTGCGAGCCCATCCTCACAGTCGTAGGGTGGCCCAGCTGGGGTCTCCGGGGGAGCAGCGCGGGAGTGCCGCTTCCACGGCAAACCCCGACATTCCTGACCCCTGCTTATGTGACTTTGAGGTCCAAACCTCCCAAAATGGCCGGCTCCAGTTGGCCACCCTCTGGGCTCAGCAGGGGGCGACAAAAAGCCTCGGGGGGCCACCCCGTGGGTCATTATGGGAAGAGAACAGAACCGAGAAAGTGTTGTAGGCAACACTTGCAAGTGTGAAGACGCAGCGGTTAAAAGACAAAGAGTAAAGTGCAGTCATAAAGATGGCCATGGAGGTCTAGCCATGTGCACCCGGTCCGATACTAGGACAAATAACAGGGGGCGGGGCCACACCTGGCCAGGCCCCGCTGCGGCTGCTTCCAGCCTGCTAATTCCTCCTGGCCTTGGGGGCCGAGCAATGGACCAGGACTGGGGCAAGGGGCCGTATTAGCACAAGGCCTGCGGATTCACCAGCCCCCTCCCCGCACGGCTCGGCCCCAGAGGCAAAGCGAGAGGGGCGGGGGAGTGTGGGAAGGTGGAAAGGCCCACGGCCACATCGCCACATCGAGCCAAACGCCTGCCCCCCAGGCGAGGCACTAAGGCTGTCCTTCGCCACAGCCTCATCTGCCGGGTTCGGATGTGCTCGGCTCACTAGCGCTTTGCGCAAGACGCAGTTCCGCTGAACTTCCCCGGGAGGGCTGAGCCGTGTGAGGAACACGCCTGGAGCGTCCGCGCGCACGCCGGGTTGCGAGTCAAGAGCCATGACGGGGAAGGAGGCACCACCCTGGCTCACCTTCGCACGCTCCCCCTCCCTGGCGGAGCTCGGTTCAGGTTTTGTCAAGTCTGCATTGTCAAGAATACGGGTTGCACTTTTCCTTCCGTGCGCCGCGCCATTCATGCCACGGCTTTGCAACACTGCTGTGAAAATGCAGCAGCCCAGGCTGGAACTCTGCCGTCCCCTTTCACTTACAAAAATGAAAGTGAGCACGGATATTTTGCTAACCTTTCAGTAAAACAAGAGCACTGACAAATTTGCTAGGTTCATGGCACACGATCCACACAATTAGCAGGTTTTTTATTGTTATTATTTCTCCCCCACCTCCTTTTTTAATTAGATCCTATATAAAGCTTCCTAAAATGATATTAAAACAGCAGCAAAACAGTTTCCCTTTAAAAATGTAAATATTTAATGAATGAAATTTGACATTGATGCATTTTTAATATTGGCACAATTAAATCTGCCAGATGATTAAGTATTAATAACTCTTAATAAGTGCAACTAGCTTGCCTTCAAATAGAAAGAATTCAAAAGTACGGAAAAGCAAGCCCTGCCACGGGAGGAGGAGCACAGGGCCGTCTGTACAACTGCTCCGGCTCCAGCGATCTGGGTCCATGCACAACAGCCCGAAACTTTCATTCCACTGATGGGCCTTTGCAAAGCAGGGATCCTCCACAGACACGTTTTTGATGGATGAAGACAATTAAGCAGTATCTTACTTAGGCAAATGATGAAACTTAACTGCACTGTATTTAAAAGGAGTGGGGAGTTTCATTTTCACTTCAGGCCCACACGGTTGCAGATATCTAGGACAGGGCTAAGGAGGCAAAAGCAACACATCCTAGTGGACCCCAGTGTGTGTGTGTGTTTGTGTGTGTGGGAGGGGAATGTTCTCCTCTCCATTTGTAGGGTGTGGGATAGCAGAGCATCCAAAGAATTAAGTCGCTCCCCAAGCAGCACTGAAAACTGACTGCCCACGATTCATCAAGCAGTTTTAACCATCTTTAAGTCAAAGCTTAGATGACTTTCTGGGAAGTCCAGTGACTAGCCAGCTTTTTCTATCTGTCACAAGGTCTAATAGTGGGAACATTGTATTCCTATTTACTTATTGTGAAGACAAAACAAACAAGCAAGAGAGCGAGTGAGCGAGCAGAGAGAGAGAGGCTCCACTTCCCGTTTGCTCACTTTGGAGTGGGGGGGGTCTTCACGTGCTATTTTGGGTGTCTTGTTCGGCTCTATTCCCCTTCTCTGCTTGCCTCACCTACATGCGCATGCGCCTAAGGCCTGGCTTTTTGCGTCGCTGCTTTCAAGGGTCATTTTCGCAAACTATCTGTGCGATTAAGGCAGTCTTCTTTCTGGCTACATGCTTCATACTCCTTATCTGCAGCACAGATACCAAGCGCATGTTTTGCATTCAGAAGGAACGCTTCCAACTGGGCTGCCTGCAGAAAGTTATAAAAGCAGGAGGCTGCGGTTTGTCCTTATGTTGTCAAGAGAATATTTGGTCCTAGGACAAGGTGTGATCTCTAGCCCACCCCGATCATTCACCGGAGAACACAAAGGTCTGTGACTTGCGCTCCATGCGCCATGAGGACTCAGGACTTGATGGCCAGCCTCACTGCATGCAGTACAACTCGCGTGCGGGGCAGTACAGGTGACATCGCCCTGGGATGAAATGCCATGCGCATTTACTTGGGAGTAAGCCACCCACACATCTATGCAGAAGGAGGCCTTGCTGCGTGCGGGGGCCTCACAGGCAGGCGCATAATGCTCCGGCCCCCATCCCACGGAGAAGGTGGCCGAGCGCAGAGGTGGTGTCCCTGCACGCAGAGGGCGGGAGCCAGCCTGCAGCTGTTTAGCTCTACAAGGTGACGCTGCCACCTCAAATGCAGAAGAGCCCCTTGCTAGAGGAAAGTGTCACTTGCAAAGCCAAGATGGGAATTGCCTGAACTTTTGTCAAGTTTATTCCATTTTTTTGCAACTGTCACCAAACAGTGCCAACAGGTATCTACCCAAGTCATCTTCCTTCCACCGAGACCGCCCCCTCCAAGACCACCTGCTTCTCCCCTGCAGTGGAATTAGCATGGAGATGCTTTAGGAGCGCTAACTTTGAAGTGGTCCAACTACTATACTCCCTGGATAATCCACTAAGGCTTGTGAAATACAAACAGACTCACACAGTTGTGTATTTAAATGCAGAATTGCAGAAGGATGGAGACCCGTGGTGATCGACCTGCTGTTTGGGACTACAGCTCCATGATCCCCAACAGTGGCTATGCCAGAAGGGGCTCTTAGGAGTTGTGGTCCCAACCATCTGGCAATTTACTACTCCTGAAGTAGATGGACAGGTCAATGATGCATAATTGAGACATCATATCAACATCGATCTCTTGAGTTAAGGGTGACTTTTAGAGCACACCCAAAATTTGCATTTCCTCTGATTCTGCTTGAGAAGAGCAGCTCCATGAAGTCCGCTAAAACCGGCCACCGTAGAGGTCTATTTCCTAGTCGAGCGTATGAACCCATCACCCCACACCACACAGAGCATTCGTGCAAGTGTGTGCGTATGTATGCACACACGGTTTTCCTCAGTCCCCCTTGCAAGCCACACAAATGCACCCGAGTTAACTTCGCAAGGGGACAAGCAGCCTCCTTCCCCCCGTCGCCCGACGTCCGTTCCCTTCCTACACAAGCCTACACACACACACACACACCCTCCGTGGCCGGGGCATTTGTTCACTGCACCTTCTCGCCCGCCCCGCCCGCCGGAGACACGCACTTTTGTGCTCCGGGGCCAGCTTCGCCCACGCACCCCTGCAGGCCGACCCGAAGCGGGGTCCCCATCCCGGGGGGGGGGGGGCCCCCCGCTGAAGGTCTGAAGGCTTGCAGCTGCCGGCCCCCAGGCGGAGCAAGGGCCGAGCGCCTCCCCTGCCTCCCCGCGCCCAGAAGTGGCCCGCCCGGGGTGGGGGGGCACTCCAGCGCTGCCTCCTCCTCCTCCCGCACACGGACGCGTCTCCGCGCCCGCCTGCCCAGGCGCCACATGTGACTCAACTTTACACACAGAACCGCGGCATTGTGTGTGCGCGCGTGTTGGCGGGGGGAGCGAGGCGGGCTGGCCTCCTCCGTCACGGCCAGCGATGTGTGGCGCTTCCTGCCCGCGGTTGTGAATCAGCGCTGCCTGCCGGGCGGGCGCGCACAGCCCCCCGCCCGCCCCACCTGCGCGCTCCGCGTGGCGATGGGTCCTCCCGCCCGCCCGCCCGCGGCCCGGCCCGGCCCGGCCCGGGCCCCGGGGCCCCCCGGCCACCGCCCGCGGCCCCTCGGCCGGGCGGCCCCGCGCAGGACGCGGCGGCGGCGGCGGCGGCGGGGGGGGGGCGCCTTTGTCGGGCCCTGCGCCGGCCGGGGCGGGGGCGCGGGGTCCCGCGGGGCGGGGGTACCTTTGTGCATGCCGGTGAAGCGGTCCTTGAGCACGGTGAGCTCGTAGATCTTCCCGAATTCCTCGAAGAGCGGCTTCAGGTCGCCCTCCTCCAGGTTGCGCGGGATCTGCCCCACGAAGAGCTTGATGGCATCGTGGTCCTTCATGGCGATGCCGCCGCCGCCGCCGCCGCCGCCGCCCGCCTGCCCGTGCGCCGCCGTCGGCGTCGGCGGCGCCGCCGTCGCCAGCCCGTTCATCCTGGCGGAGCTGTTCGTGGTGCTGAAGGCAGCGCTCTCCGCCTGCGGCGGCGGCGGCGGGGGCGGGGGCGGCGGCGGCGGCGGGGGCGGGGGCCCGGGGGGAGGCTGTTGCTGCGCTAGCCCGTTGGCCAGAGTAGCCATGATGTTCCCAGCCGGCGCTGCCCCGCCCCGCCCGCCCCTCCCCGCCCCGCCCCGCCCGGCGCGGCGCGGCGCGGCTCGGCTCGGCTCGGCTCGGCGCGGCTCCGCTCGCCGCCCGCCCGCCGCCGCCGCCGCTCGCGCGCGCCCTCTCTCCGGGCGGGGGGGCAGGCGGGGGAGGGGGAGGGGAGGGGAGGGGAGGGGCGGGGAGGGAGGGGCCGCGCCGCCCGCGCCCCCCGCGCGCGGGGCCCACTCGCCCCGCCCCGCCCCGCCCGCCCCGCGCGCCGCCCCCGGGCCCGGTGACGTCACTGGCTGGCCCCGGACCGCTCGCACATGGCTCGCGGGGGGGCGACTCCGGCCAATCCGGGCGCGCGGGGCGGGGCCGGCGGGCGGGCGGGCGCGCGCGCGGAGCCGAGCCGAGCCGAGCGGAGCGGAGCGGAGAGGAGAGAGGGGAGCGCAGCCCGGCGGCGGCGGCGGGGGGGCCGGGCCGGGGGGCAGGGGGGGGGCAGGCGGCCGGGGGGCGCGGGGCGGGGGGCTGCCGCCGGCGGGGGCGCAGGGGCTCCTTCCCGGGGGGGCGCGGGCGCGCACGTGCCGCGCTCCGCTTTGTTTTGGTTCTTTCAGATCCGGGTTGGCGGAGCGTCTCCGCGCGGCCCGAGTGCGGCGGGGGCGCGCGCTCCAGGGAGCGGGCGCGCGCCGGGCGCTGCGCGGCGGAAGTCGCTCGGGGCCTGCGGGGCGACCGGGAGCTCGGCGCGCCCCCAGGCCCGGCAGCCGCGCGGGCGATTCGGTGCGTGGCGGGGCCCGGGGGGGGGCGGCCTCGGGCGGGGACCTGGGGGGAAGGCTCCCGGTGGCGCCCGTCCTGCAGGCAACGGAGGCGCGGTGCCCATGCGCCCCGCATGCTGGGGAACACGGGCAAGAGGGGGTATTGCACCCGTGCCCTTTCCATGGGCCTCCCACCGACACGGGTCGGCCACCGTGTGAACCGAATTCCCACGCAGACACGCCTTTGAGCGAGAGCAGGGCAGTGTGTTTGGCAGGTCAGACCCCTCCGAGAAGAACCCTCCGGGCCCATCCACGCTCGCTCGCTCTTGCCCCAGCTGGGTATTCCCCAGAAGTGCTGCACTGCAACTCCCAGCATCCTGGCTGCCCATCTATGGGGCAGGCGGCTGGGGGGGACCGCCCTGCGGCAATCAGACCCCCACGTGTCCAACGGAACGCAGGTCCGCTTGCCCTCCGCTCCACCCACCTGCCTTGCCCGCGTCCGGCCGGTTTTAGACCTCTGATGTACCCCACACCTTCCCACAGGGACGCCTTCCACCACTGGCGACCATCAGCCACGCAGGCAGCAGCCGTGGGAGGAGGAGGCGGCGGAGAGGCGGCTTTTCACGCCTTCCCTGTTTTCCACGCAAGCGAGTCAGCAGAAGAACTCCGAGGCGAAGACCAGTTCCTCCAGTCTCCTGCCTCCCTCCCTCCCAGTTCCTTTCCCTTTAGTGTTGTGCCTTGGAGGACGAGGGCTGAGTGGCAAACACGTAATTACTGATCCATTTAAGCTGCTCCAGGAGTCTGTTTTTGGGCGAACAATAGTCGGCACGCCTTTCAAATAAACCAAATCGCTGCAACGGCGCACAATAGGTTGCTCATAGAAACAGGCGTGCCTGGCAGCCTCGTCTCCGGGCTCCGCATTTAGAGGTTCGGGTGCATTTTTATGGCTGCACAAGCACACGGAAGGCTCGCCCCATTCCACCCGCACTCCTTGTCGGGGGCGATCAGAGAGCAGTGCCTGTGGCTTTGCAGAACTCGGGGGGCAACACTTCACAGAGTCGCCAGTGCGCTTGGGCGAGGAGGAGATGGCGGCCAGTGCGGCACTACGTGAACGAAATCCAGCGCCACCGTTGGATTGGCCAAAGCAGCAACTTGCCCTGGGCTCAGGCAGCCGCGCACTGCTGGACTTTGGCGGGCAGCGTGGCTCCAGCACATGCGCGTGGAGTTGCACTAGTGTCGGCTCGTGCAAGGGATAGTGCAGCAGCACTGCCTGCCTTTTAGGGACCAGGCCAGGAGCCAGAGCTGGGGGACGGGGAGAAGAGCACCGACAAACAATTCCGACTGGAAGACCTTCCCCTCTCGGTGGGTCCACGGGCCCGTCCAAGGCCTGACCAGAAATCATGGCCAGAGGATGCGGCGAGGCGAGGCGAGGCGCACAGGTGTCCGCACCCCTCCCCAGGCGGTTGTGCACAAAGGGAGGCTCCCGGCCGAGCCCCACGGTTCCCAGCACGGCGGGACGAGGCGGGTTCTCCCTGGGCCATCAGAACCGCTGCTGCAGCCCAGCTCACTCAGGCCAGACCCCGCGCTCTGCACATGCAGTCTGCGAGCAAGGCACACCTGTGCGGATCGGCCCGTGACCAGGGGTTGTGCTGTGACCGAGGGCGGGGGATTCCTCCGGATCTCGGCTTCGCAAAGGCTTCCAGTGGGGAAAACGGGGGGGGGGGTGCGCAGCTTGGGAGGAGCAGAGGTCACCTGCATGCACCTACCTGAAGGTATTTGTGAGGCCCCTCAAACCAGCTCCCTCTTTTGGGCCGAGGATTCAGCATCGGTGGACCTGTCGGGGCGCCTGCCCGAGGCTGTGGAGCAGGAGCGGGAGGGCGGGAGGTCACCTTCCGAGCTGTAAAACAAAGGAAAGCCATTGGACGTTCTGCTTTGCCATTGCTTTTCTGTCACACGAGATGAGACTCTCCACCTGTGTAAGGGCGATGCCTGGCTAGGCTTTTCTTGATGAGCATTGGTCCGTGGGGGGGAGGCAGAAGATGCCGTCTCCCCCCCCCCCCCGCCACTTTCCTGATCTGGCTGAGGATGGCTGGCTTTTTCCCATTTATACAAAGAATCACAGTCCGTTTAAACATGTTTTTGGACCACATGCTTCAAGTCCCCGGTAGTTTGAGTCCATCATTGCATTTCCAAACAGCCTGAGGCCCTACAACTCTTTACTGGTGTGTAAGCACCCTAAAAAAAGAAGAGGCCTATGTAGGACAAGGCTGACGGGTTTGGATGTCGGGAAAACCTGCAACGGAATTAAACAAATCCAGCTTTCTATGGCTCTGAGCTGCAGGTTCCACAGTGAACCACTTTTTTCCCAGGCACAAAGATCCCACAGACTTTCAGACCATTAAAACTGTGTGGGATTTGTGCAAATCGTACTTGTGCTTCCGTGCGCTTGCACAGACGTGCACCCATGCTGACGTGAACTTGTGGAACCAAAATTGAATGCTACGCTTCCCCTCGGCCCAGTTCCATTAGGAGCTGATGATGGAACGACAGATGTCTGACGGTCCACAAACCACAGAGTGGATGTAACAGAATCTTTACCTCCTGGCTGTCATCAGGATGACGGACATGCAAAGGAGAGGCGGATCTGAACTTTCCTACTTAAAAAACAAAACCTAAAGCAACTGCTTCCCGCTCCCACAGACTGCTTAAGGCGCGTTGCAGATCTTCGATTTCTGGAAGAGGTCAAAGTATGTTTCTCCTCGGTTGCCCATCCTGAACATGCGGTGGAGAGGTGACAGGGTGACCCAGTGGGCCCCCTTCCGGCACCTTCTGTGGCCATCTAGCCTACTCGGATGCAGCCCTTTTCCTGGTGGTCCTAAAAGCAGAGGGGGCAAGCGCCACCCTCTAGATGCTGCTGGAGCCCAGCTTTTCTGAGCCTCAGCTGGCATGGCCAATGGAGCAGGATGATAGGAGTGGTAGCTCCACAGCATCTGGAAGGGCCACGGTTTCCCACCCTAGCGAGGCCCAAGGGTCCTCACAGGCACTGGTGCCCCTGCTCAGCCCACCAGCTGCCAGAAGAGATCAATTTCCTGTAGGATCTCAGACGCGGGTCGCCTGGCAAAATGAAGGAGAACGTGGGCACTGCAAACTTCCGGGCCTCCAAGAACTCACAGGAGGTCTCCGGGGCTGTGCGATCTTCGCCGTCTTTGGCAAGGCTAATAAAAGACACCATAATTACTGTACTCGGGTCCTCGACAGCTTTTTTTGCCACTTATATAATGAAACGGTGTGTGTGTGTACACACAGACGCACACGCACATGGTGAGGTAGCCTGGCTCATAGCTGTGACTGCCAGTGGTGAAAAGGAGAGCACCACGGAGGGTCTTTGGGGCTGGACGGGTGACGTGGTTGCCGGATCGCCCGTTTTTAAAGTGGAGGCAGCAGCTTTTGGTGCTAGAACTGGTAATCGCGGAGGCGCAATTTCGAGAATGCACATTAGCCATCACTCTGTAAGCAAAAATGCACATGCACAACTTGGGACTCCCAAGAGCCTACCTCACAGGATTGCTGTGAAGATGAAATGGGGGGGAGAGTCTTCTAAGCTATCTTTAGTCCTCTGCAGGAGGAAAACCTGTGAGATGGTAACAACAACAACCACAACTGTCTAACCTGTAATATTTTTAGCCATTGTACAGATGGTGTTATTTGGTTTCAATTGTTAAGTATGATTTTAATATTATTTTTATCATAGTTTTTATTGTGCTTCAATTTTTTTTTATGCCAGAGAGTGGGGAGAGGTGAGTTGTCTCTAAAAAAGCACTTTATGAACCTAATAAATAAAAATGAGACCATTCTGCATATTATGATCCCTCTCATTTCCAGCAACAAGCACAAAAACCAAATTCTAAAGGTCGAGCTGCACATTACACTAAAGAGTTGTTTGAATCGGATGATATGCAGTGGAGGGGAGAATTTTTAAAATTCTCACTGCCCTGTTTTTCTGCTTAGGAACAGCGCTGGGTCCTGAAAAGGTTGAGGGCTTCAGCCCACAGGACAATAAATAAATAGATCAGCAAAGATATTAGTGCAGAGTTGCAGGCGCTGCCTCTCCGAGTGTCTTTAATGGATGCAGGCAGCCCTGCTGCTAAGGAAGAACAGGAGGAGGTTTTATTTCGGGAGAAAACTGAGCCAAGGTTCCGGGGAGGCCAAGAGACGGACGCGCCTGCGGCCGGGGGGCTCCGGTGCTGATCAGGGCTGCCTTCGTTTCAGGGGGGCCCGGGGCTGGTCTCCCAGAGAGTCAGGGCTCCAAATGAAAGAATCGGGGGCCCAGTCCTGCCCCTAAGACCACCTCTCTTCCCGTGTTTTGCCTGATTAAAGAACACTTCTGTGATGCAGGTTTTTGTTCATTTGGAAGTGGGATCAGCTCCTTAAAGAGCTGTACCTGGTACCCACTCTCTGTTCCTTTCGGCACCAGGAAAAGACCCTTTCTTAACCTGACAGTTCAGCAGTTAGATTTTATTCTCATTTTACTATATTTTACTGTACCCCTGAATGAGATTTAGCTGCCGTGGTGGGGATTATTGTATTATGTTTTATTGCATTATGGTATTTATTCATTGAATGGCTGTGCTTTTATTATATATGTCCTTCTTATATGTGTTTTATTTTAATTATGGTATTTTTGAGGGAACTTTGAGCTGTTGGGTGGCGAAGAAATTTCATAAATAAAAATATATACAAATACGTTGTGGACAAGAGAAGGGATGGCAGCGAGGAACAGGAGGGCAAGGGGTGAAGCGAATGTGGATGATGCGGATTGTTTTGCGCAGCAACTTGGGAAATGGCGCGGCTGCCGCTGCGTCTTTTGTCCTGGGCAGGAGCACTTTTTGGAGAGCGTTGCTTGTGGGAAGAGGTTTAGAAACCCCGGATGTAGACGGGTCCGGGAGGGTGTCTGCGCCTCCACACGCCTCGTAGCTCTTCTCCTGGCAACCAGATAACTGGTGCCAAAGAACTTGCTTCTACCCAGAGTGGCATCTCCGAGGCTGATAAAGTGTCGGGCTGAGTCAAGGGCCTATTTCAAAACGTAAGAAGTTGGCCGGGTAAATTGGTGGGAAGGAGGCCTGATGATGGCACTCTGCCTGCGAAACAGGGAAAATCACAGTCTCTTGGCTCCAAGAATGTCCAACTGAAGCTGCACCATTATTTGGAATTTCTTGTAAAATAAAAGCATGTTGCTTCTTGGTTTTGTTAGCTATTCTCGAGCTACTGAAAACTGCAGCTAGAAGCAGCCTCGCAAACCTATGAGGCACAATCAGGGGGAAAAAACTAATTATACCTTATCATCATCATTAATATTATTAGAGATTCTCAAGCTACTGGAATCTGTAGCACGGCAGCGGCTTCTCCAACCGACAAGGCACAATGCAGAAAAAACTAATTATAACTCATTATTGATAATATTGCTGATAATACTTCTAATCGATTTGTTCTTATTGTTCCTATTATTGATATTCCAGTTATCTGAAATCTGCAGGAAGCAACAGGCTCACAAACATGTGAGACACAATGCAGGGGAAAAAAACCAGTATTACACATGGAATCTGCAGGTGGCAACAGCTTCCCATTGGCCCTGGGGAAGGGGAGAGAAACGCCAAAATCAGATGGGAAGCACACTCGGGTTTTCCACTGGAAAGAATGTTTTCGGGGGAGGGGGAGAGGGATTGGCCCTTGGGGTCGCCCGATAAAGGCCTCGGCCTCGGCCGGCCTCGGCCAGGGAATGGCTGGACACTGCGCCTGGTCGATGGCCGGCGTGGCTCGTGGCGAGACGAGACGTGGCGCTTTCCCCTCTCGGTATGGATTCCGCACACCCTCCTGGGAACCCGGCAGGCCAATCAGGCCCTTCGCGGCCTGGGCGGCCCGGAGGCAGGCAGGTACCGGGATGCGCGCCGGCCGCCGGCAAAGCTGGTTAGCTCATTAAGTGAATCCAGGCAGTCGATAATTCAATAGGGGAGCTCTGCGGCGGCCAAAGGGCTCTGGCCGAGAGATTTGTCCCCCCCGCGGGAGAGCAGGATTGACACCCCGTCGTGCCTCGGCCATATTCTGAGACACGCGGCGGCTCGGGGGAAGCGCCTCGATCCAGTCCCCGGGAAGCACTTTGGAAGCAGCACGAGTCTCTTGCGGCCACTTCCCAGGACTGGCACTAGCCGGAAGGCAGGCTACTTGCGAAGCCTGGCACACCAAACGTATCGAGAAGCACCCTTCCCCAAAGCGACTCCTCAGCTGGTGAATTTGGCTGGATTCCCTTGAAGATATTATACGGTCAGGGGAAAGTGTGCTCCGAAGGCCGGATCCTGCAAGGTGATGAGGAACCTGGTGCTGGGGCCACGTCTTCATGGCTCTCACGCCAACCAGCAAGGCAAAGCGACAGCTGGCACCGTTTCTCCTCCTGCAGCTTTTTCACGAGGGGGCTCTCAGGAAAGGGGCCCCCTGCCCTGTGCAGCAGAAGTGGAGACCGAGCAACCGAGGGAGCAGCCCCATGCGGCTGAGGCAGGAAGAGAGTCCCGTGGCACCCAGGAAGCGCCGGCCGGCATGGACCCTTCACCTGTGCAGGGATGCACAGCCCTGGGTGCTTGGCTCCAGCGGCTGCAGGCCCAAGCAGTGGAGCGAATGGAGCCAGGACCCGGAGGGATGCAGCTTGGGGCCCCGCTTGTGGATGCGGCACGAGGGTTGTCGCCAGGCCCATGGCTTCTTCTCCCCTCCCCGTCCTTTCCGTTTTGCTGGGTAAGGCCCACGCTCATCTTTCAGACATTCGGCCCATGCGCATGTCCATGAACCTCCTTGCATGACTTGTTTGGAATTTAATGTTCCTGCACAGAACACTGAACCCATTAAAAACGAGCAATGGCAAGAAGATGGAGATCTGTGGCTTCCCTTGACTGGAGCCCTCAGCAGCTGCTCAGGTGCCCGGGTGTAAAGCTCTTCGGGAGGGCAGACTGGCAAGTGGTGGGTGCTTGCGATGGAGGCCCCTGCCTCTATGCTCTCCATGCGGCTGGGCATCTCCTCTCCAGGCTGACCTGGCCCACGGCCCACACTCAAGCAGGAACCCACTGATAAGACCCGCAGCCCCACTCCAGCCTGGCGTCTCCTCTGCGTGTCTGCTCATCCTCCGCTCGCCCTGGCCCGGGCAAGAGCGGCGGTGAGAACGGGGCGGTGGGCTCCTCACCCACCGCCGTTTGCCTGTGGGCTTCCTGGGAGCTCTCCGCCGTGCTGGACACATTCCCAGAAGAGGTGCCACACTGAGCAGCACCATGGATCACTCCCAGAATGCTCAAGAGAAAAGCTGCAGCGGATGAGGAGCCCACTGACACAGACGCCCCTGGGTGAAAGGGGAGCAGGAGATGCCCCTGCCCAGTTGCTGCTTAGCTCCCTTGGACGTGGAAGTAAACCCGGAGAAGGCAGCGGCACGTAGTGGCAAGGGCGCTGGGAAAGTCAGTCTGCGGCCGTGCCTGACCTTGATGCTGGCCAGGCAAGCCACTCTCCCGTCCATAACCCTCACCCACACTTCTCTTTCGAGGGTGCTCAGAAGTAGCTCCTTTGTTGGGGGCCTTCGGGAGGTTGATGGGAAGTTAACCAGCCCTGCTGGGGCCGAAGGAGGTTTTACAAAAAATTGGCCAACAATCATACACCATTAAACAGGGCATTAAACACGAGCAAATATTACAAGAGTCAGCAAGAGTTTATTACTGCAATAGAGAATGAAATATTTAACAAGTTAAAGTTTAATAAAGCTTAATTGGAATGGAATTAAAAAATAATGGACGTAGGTTCTTAAAGGCTAGGCATGCATGCTCGCCTCTGTCTGCTGCCCTACTTCACATGGATCAAAGATCACCAGGTTGGCCGGGTTCGCTCTTTCGGCCACTCAGGCTATCCAACTGCTCTCCCCCATTTTGGCTTGATTAGGATTCTCTGCCGCGGTGCTGCTTGTCCACGAACGGCAGCCGAGTGGATCCCGGTGGGCCGCCGGGGGGTTGCCCTGCAGCCCCCCACAAGTCTACTCACAACGAAGCCCTGGATTTCAACAAAACATGCCGCTCAGTAAATGGCTGCAGAAGTGCAGTTCGGGTCTCTTTCGCCTGGAGGAGAAACTTGCGGACAGACACACGAATCCTCTTGCTCGGACAGGCATCCTGCAGCAAGTTCATCCCTGTTTCCCTAGGTAATGCGCTGGAGTTCAGCGGAGGGCTCAGGGGCACAGGCGTGTCATCCACAATGCATCGCTGCAGGGCATTCTGGTTCCCCTGGGGGTGCATAACCCCAGTCCGGGTGCTCAGGATTTGACCCCGGTGTGATCCAGCATGGCTCCTCTTGTGTTTGCCACTGCCCAAGGCCTGGAAGCGTGATTCGGTGCAGGCTCGTCTGAGCTATGGGTCAGGAAGCCCATTATGCCCGGGGTAGGAACAATGGAGGAGGCCTTCTTCTGCCTCGCCCACAGCGCGAGAACCTAAAGGGTCTGTCCCATGAAGCTGATGGGTGGGGATTCAGGACCGGAAAGGAACGATGCAATGCAGAGGCAAGCTATGGAATTCTCCATGCAATGCACTTTGGGTCCAGCGGTGCAGCCTGCTCACCTCTTCCCCGTGCCTGAAGAGGAGAAGCGGGTGGGGAACAACTGTGGGGGAATCGATCCAAAATGCAAGTTGATGAACTTGGTGCATTGACCACCACGCTCTGTGACGGCTCCGACACCCTCAAGACACATCCACCACAAGTACACCTTGTTTCTGAAATAATTGGTTGTGAATCTAATTGGGGACTTGGTGCAGAAACGACGACACAAATTTGGAGAAGCCCCGGCTAGGATTCCTTCCCCTTCCTGCTACTGAGCTGCAGCTGCTTCACTGGAGATCTGTGCGGGCACTTCGATGGGCGCGACACTCATTTACGTGCATCGCATCGCGGAGACGTTTCCTAAAGCCCCTCAGAGCCTTTTGCACCGATGGCTCCCATGGCGATCCTGTTCAGCTGGGATAGCAAGCCAGAGGGGGCTCGTCTTTCAGCCAGACAGAACGCGATCCTTGCCAAAACAAGTTCTCTCTCTGCATGACGGAGCCCGGCGGATCTCTCCTAGCATTTGGAGAAGCAGAAGTGGCGGCCACTCACGCCCAGCTGCCGAGCTGCTATGGGTCCACAGCCAGCGGCCCTTGCCCAGAAAGTCTGTCACGAGCCCGGCTGCAGCAAGAGGAGCCGAGCCGAGCCGAGCCGAGCCGAGCCGCATCTCTGAAGGCCTCCAGGGGAGCAAGAGGAGGTCCCCAGCGGGTGGGCATCCTTAGCAAACCAGCTCCAGCAAGGGATCCACTGTGCCGGGAGGACTGCTTCCTGGGTAATTACTCATTTAGGAGCCTCTTGTTGCCAGTTATCCGTACAATCCTAATTAACAAGCAAACAGATAATTAGGAATTTAATTATGAAAACCAGGCTCTCCAGAAATAGCTGGCATCTTTGGAAAGGGATGGGGTGGGGGATGGACAGACGTTGATGAACTTGTATAACTTCCCAAGGAAGAAAGCTGGTTGTGTAATGAGCACACCAGGCTGGCAGTTCAGTTCGGACCAGCGCTAGAAGCCTCAGGCCTGGGAGCCGCGTCTCGCCCCCTGTCCAGACCGTACGGTCACCCACAGTGGTCCTCGTATGGGAGCCACTGCCAAGGCTGTCTACTAAGAAGAGCACACCTTAAAATTCAGAAGTACAGGTAGAAAGTCCCGAGTGGCTTAGAAATTCCAAGGGGAAAGCTGCCTTCAGTTCTGCTCATATATATTTATATGAGAATATATATTTAGACCGGCACCTAAATATATATTCTGCACAACTGCATTGCCATGATGTGTCCATTCAGTCAGGAGGGTCCACAGCCTTTTTGAAGGCACAAGTCCATTCAATCACCTCAGTCTACATGTTCGTTGACACTCTTGAAAGAATTGGGCACGCGCTACAAGGCCGGATGCCTCCTTTCAGAAGCCACGCTGATTCCTCTTTAGCTAGGCTTGTCCTTCTGCCTACTCAGCAACTGTAGCGCTAACCATCTTCTGGCCACCGATTCGCCTTTGTTCCTAATTTCATCTTTTAAAGGGGATGTTGCATCGATTTCTCCCCAATCCTCTGCTGTCAGGCTTAGAAATGGACACAGAAACTCGGATTTGTATTTAAGAAGCATCCAGCTGTTCTGCCCGGGGCTGATGCTGCAGCACAGCTGTGGCTTTGAATAATCCTCCATGTGCTGAATATCACTGGCGAATATAGCCTGGTGCCCCTTTGTGGCGTCGCACTTTAAGTGGCCACTCGTTGTACCACCCCATCCCCGGTTTTGTGGACCGGAGATTTGCCATGGAGCAGAGGTATGGAACACAGCAAGGGAGAGATCGGCAATGCACGTTTACCACAAGAGAGTACCAGAAGCGAAGACCGAGAGGACAAGAGAGAGTCTTAGAGGAACAGTGCACTCAGAATCTCACTAGAACCAAGACTTAGTTGGAGACATTCATAAAGGACAACTAGTGATTTCTTTGTTATGGTTGTTCTCGCGTGACCCACTCTTCTCTTGGTTTTTTCCAATGCACCGGGAATGTATCCAGATGCATGAAGGTGGATGCTAGAGGGAAGCAGCCAGTTAAATTTCCCTTCCATGGCTTGGAAGGCAGCTTCTGCCAGTGCTCCCTGTCTGACGACACACCTGTGGCCTAGAAGGGATCCGATCCCCACTCGAGTTCCTGGCTGATCCCAGCTTTGCAGCTCCATGTTGTTTTGTCTTCCACCTCTGCTGGTTCATACTAGGTAGGGGAGATGCTAGGGGCTTAAAAGATCCAGGGCTCACAGCTGCATCAAATCTGCATATGCTAATTTATATCCATGTGCAAATTTGGAATCACTCACTAGGATTTATTTAAATCCTCCACGGGAGGTCGTTGAGGCCCCATCGGTGAGGGTGTTCAAAGATAGGCTGGACATGTACATGGTGGGCATGTCATGAGCGGAGCCGGCTGGTGCCAGAGGTCAGACTAGATGGCCCAGGAGGCCCCTTCTGACTCGCTCTGTTTCTATGTTTCTATGTTTCTAAATCTCACAGCAGGCAGAGGCCACCAATTAATTTCTCCTCCAAATAATTTCAAATCAAATACATTCTTCAGTTAATTTGCACCCTGACCTGTATCATCTCCAACGGATGAAAAAAGTTTCTTTCTAAGCTTAATTGTCATACATGGAGATGCGTGTGTGTTGGAGGGATGTTGCAGGGGGAGGGCGGGGAGAGAGGGGGCTTCTTTCCGCAGTCCCAACCCCCCTTGGAAACCGGCTCCTGCATGGAGAGGTGGCGATGGGGCTTCGCCCCCGGCATTCATGGGCACAGGGTCCCGGCAAGCGGATCTGAGGCTGCGGCCAAGCGAACCCTGGCTGGCACCAGGCAGCCTCTCCGGCCAGCTAATCGCGTAGGGTGGCAGCCGTTGCCCATGGGCTCAATGGGGCCCTTTTAGTGGGAAGCCCCAGGAAGACCCCGGAGGAAGCGTGGCTGCCCCCAGTCATGGGTCCCGCTTGGCCTGTTTGCCCAACTGCGGCCTGGGGAGCACTCCGCCCTTTCTTCTCTAGGTCGGGTATCTGGCCTCCAAATCAATTCGAGCTGGACCAGCATGGCCCAGACATGGTAGCCACACCAGGGCCAGCCCAGGAGGTTGTGCGGGCTGTGGCAGGGCAGGAAGAGGCCAACACGCGTGCACCAAAGCGCATCGTTCATCAGGACAACCCAGTAACTTGGGTACCTGAGGCAGAGACGCTGCAAAGGGCCTCTGCTGTTCCTTGGCAGTGAAAATACCCAAAAGCGAAGACAGTCATGTGGTGCCTTTCACGACACCCAAAATTATCACCCTGCCTGGCGGGAGGCCGGCCCGGAACCAACTCTCCTCCCGCTGGTCGTGCTGATTCTCTTTTAAGCTGCAAGTCCCAAGGGCGCCTGGATGGGATGTGGACGGACAGAAGGACGGACGGACGGACGGACAGACGGAAGGGTGGATATTCTGTGTCCGTTTGTTCCTGAAGTGTAGTGAGGCTGGATCTGTCCAAGAAGATGAAACACACATTCCTATATATTAAGACTGACGCCGGTGAAACTTTGCAAAAAGGAGCTCAGGGTTGGAGCATTATCGCTTCTTCTTTTTAGGAATATTGCTGCAGCCCACAAGGCTTGGAGAGGCTGCTTGGATTCGGGGGGGATGTAAGCGGGCAGGGGGAAGGTGCCGCAAAGGCTCCAAGTGCTGATTCGGATCAAAGCCACGATCGCATTCTCAGGACCACATCTGTGCCAGCGCCGCAGGCTCTCCGCTGCCTCCCGGCCCCTTCAAAGCATCGCTTGCATCAGGCAACACTCCTGACTGCCAGATGCCGTCCAGGGGGCCCTGTTGCCGGAAAGCGCTGTCCAAGGCAACATATTTTTCCACTTAATTACAGTCCATGGGGCTGTGCTGCGCAGCCGTGCCAGGCACGGCCCGTGCCAAACTCTCAAGTCGGGGGACTGCCGGTTTGGTGGAAACTTCCAGGCCGGCCGGCCAACAGCCGTGCATGCAGCCGTGTTGCTGCTCCCCGGCCTGGGCACGGCAGCCCCCGGGGAACTGGCAAGAGTCCTCCGTAAATGGCCAGACACCTCCCTGCTCCTCCACGGCTGCAGCCTGCTTTGGCGCCCATCACTTCCTGAAAATCGCTGTGAGCGCTTGCTGGGTTGGGCAGGGCTGTCCGGCCTAGTGGGCAGAGGCAATTCCCAGCCAGTGGACTCCGCCCTGTGGGGTCCGGTCCAGTCTCCGCGGTCTCCGCCCAAGGCTGCATGAAGCGTGGCACGACCATCTGCCTCGTAACAGAAGTGGAAGCGCTGCGAGCACCAAGGTCCAGGTAAGGAGCCAGAACTTGGGCCTGGAAGCCACTTCCAATCAGTGCCAGTCCTGGAATTCGCGAAATAATCAGAGATGAGCATGCCACCTTCCACCCCAGTGAGACGCCAGGGCAGACTTGGGAGGATGTGGAGGGTTTTCAAGCAGGGCATTTGTAAAAAGCACGGGATGGGCAGACTTTAGGGATGCGGGGGCCGATTTCCTGGCTCGGTGGGAACTCGGTGGAGCTGCACATTCCCAGCGCTGCCACAGTGGCCACCGCCAGATGTCGGTGGTGCAGTGCCAAAAGAAAGCAGGGGTCTCGTCACTTGAACAGGGAGTGAAGGGCCCACGATGGACGCTTGTGTGTACACGAAGGTGTAAGAGAGAATTGGTGCCAAGGCGGGAACACACGCATGTGCAAGCGGAAGCTACCCGGAATTCGTTTCAGCCCCTTGTTTAAGAGGATTTGGCAAAGCTCATCAGCTGCTTCTCCAGGACCATTTGTAAGCCAAGAACAATGATTTGATATGGAAAATCTGAAAATAATTCCTGCAGTTGAAGCTCCATTTCATTCATTCACAACAAAACCCAAAGGCAAAGTGTGCTTATCTTTTATCGTCTTAACCAAAGCAAAGAATTATTGATCCTTGCAGCTCGTTGCACCAAGAAATACATTTGTCCTTCATTCCACACTTTGGTAATTACTTTTTTAATCTCATTTTTGACATAGGAGATTTTGTACCAACACTGTAATCAATTTCTCTCTCCCACCCTCTATTTGCATATCTTGCTTCTTCCCTGCATAATTTGCTGCCTCCCTGCACGCATACGCAGAAGCGCGAATGCGTTGAGGGTGCCACGAAGCCAGGAGGAGTGGGCCAAGCCCTCTTCCCTGTCTTGCGGATCATTTCCCCCCATCAGCGCCCCCTCGCTCAAGTCCCCCTGTGGGCCCGAGTGCAGCGCCATGTCCTGCTTTACGGAGAGGACTCCTCTGATGCAAGGTGGCTTCTCCTTGAAGGACTCCCCTGCCAGAGGAGGAGGTGAGGTGCCTGAGGGCCGAGGGAGCTCTCCGGGCCCCCCCGCAGCAGCCCCCCTCTCGACAGAGGGCTGAGGGAGAGGCCACGGGAGGAGCAGCCGCGGAGACATGGAGGCATGTCACCCGCAGGAGGAGGAGGCCAGCACGGCCCCCTCCTTCTCCTGGCACCGATCTGGAGCTGGGAAGCAGGTTCTCTCCACTTGGGGAGGCTGGGGCTGACGAGGCCTCGGGGGACCAGCAGGACCCCCAGCCTGGGATGTCAGGCGGCAAGGGGGCCACTGCAGGAGAGGCGAGGGCCAGGGCACGGCTGCCCACCAGCACCGAGAAGGTACAGCGGCGGGTGATAGTTGTTGGGGACTCCCTGCTGAGGGGCACTGAGGCGGCGGTATGCCGCCCCAGCCTTGAGACAAGGGAGGTTTGCTGCCTGCCGGGCGCACGCATCCGGCATGTGAAGGACAGAGTGGAGCGTCTTGTTCGCTCTGGGGGTCACCAGCCACTCCTGGTGATCCAACGACGTGGCCAGGCAGGGGGTGGTCAGGATCACCAGGGACTTTTCGGCCTTGGGGAAGAAACTCAGGGAGCTGAAGGCCCAAGTGGCCTTCTCGTCGATCTTACCATTCCGGGGATTTGGGCCAGGAAGGGACAGGAGGGCCTCCGAGGTGAACGACTGGCTTAGGGTGTGGTGCCAGAAGGAACGCTTCGGGTTCCTCGACCACGGCACTCGTTTTCTTGCCAATGGACTTCTGGCAAGGGACGGGTTGCACCTCACGAGGATGGGGAAAAGGTCCTTTGGAGATGCTCTAGCGAGCTTCATCCGGAAGACTTTAAACTGAGCTGGGGGGGGGTTCAGGCCCCCCAGTAACGTGTCTGCACTGGACAAGTGTGCGGGGAGGATCGGGGCTGGGAGCAGGGCTTTAGAGATACTGCAGGGACTGACAGGACTTCTACAGAGAGGGGCCAGGTACCAGGGAGGATGGGAGGAAGGAGGATGCTGGGCACTCCAAAGAAAGGAAGCGGTGGGAAGGAGTTGAGGTGCATGTACACCAATGCTAGGAGCATGGGTAATAAGCAGGAAGAGCTTGAAGCTCTCCTGGGAATAGGAGGATATGATCTGGTGGGAATCACAGAAACTTGGTGGGATGAAAGGCAAGTCTGGAATGTGAACATAGAAGGGTATCACCTTTTTAGAAAGGACAGGAAGGGAAAGAGAGGTGGGGGTGTGGCTTTATATGTCAGGGAAGGGATAGGATGCAGTGAGATAGAGTGCAGCACAGATGGGGATTCGGTAGAGGCAGTCTGGGTGAAACTTAGGGGTTTTGACAGGGAAAGAGACCTGACAGTGGGGGCATGTTATCGCCCTCCAGGTCAACTTGAGACCCTGGATAATGTCCTGACAGGCCAGATTCTAAGGATATCTCGGGGGAGAGACACAGTAATTATGGGGGATTTCAATCTCACGGATATTACTTGGGAGACTCACTCGGCGGTGACAGCCAGGTCACGTTGCTTCCTAGAAGCTCTAGAGGGTGGTTTTTTCACACAGAGGGTCCGAGAGGTGACGAGGGGGGGAAACATCCTGGACTTGGTCTTGACCAATAGGGAGGAGCTGATAGATGAAGTACAGATTAGGGGAGCTCTGGATGCGAGTGATCACTCCATCCTTTGCTTTGAGATCAGGGGACTGGGGCCGTGCAGCAGGGCGAGCACTAGAAGCTGGGACTTCAAGAGGGCCAACTTTGGCCAACTGAAGGCCAGGCTGGGGAAAGTCTCCTGGGATAGGTTACTGGAAGGTAAGCGAGTTGAGGAGGGGTGGATGGCACTCAAAAGGGAGGTTTTGCAGGCGCAAGCCCTGACAATACCTCTAGTCAGTAAGGTGGGGAGGCGGAGGAGAGTGCCGCCATGGATGCGAAAGGAGGTGGTTAGGGGGCTTAGACGAAAGAGGAGCCTCCATAGGAAATGGGTACTGGGGGAAATAGACAAAAGGGTATACTGGGAGGAGGAGGCCCGTTGCAGAAGGATTCTTCGCAAGGCTAAGGCTGATTATGAGCTGAGACTTGCCAAGAATATCAAGAGCAACAAAAAGGGCTTCTTTCAGCATGTAAATAGGAAAAGGAAGGGGAGACAAGTGGTGGGACCACTAAATAAGGAGGAAGGTGATCCAGTGACTGACATGAGGGAACAGGCACAGATGCTAAATGACTATTTTGCTTCTGTGTTCTCCCTAAAGCAGGACGGGGGATATCCGTATAGGAGATTAGATGAGGCTGGGGACTTAGGGGCAGAGATTAGAGTCACCCCCCTTGAAGTCGAGGGGCTCCTCAGGGCATTG
The DNA here is from genome assembly GCA_023646645.1 of Varanus salvator macromaculatus. Taxonomy (NCBI): domain Eukaryota; kingdom Metazoa; phylum Chordata; class Lepidosauria; order Squamata; family Varanidae; genus Varanus; species Varanus salvator. Next base: position 817,296 of record JAIXND010000786.1, read on the forward strand.
GACATTACAAAGGCGCCAGGCCCTGACGGGTTACACCCGAGAGTACTTAGAGAGTTGGCAGGGGTTCTCTCACGCCCGCTGGCCTCCATTTTTGAGGCCTCGTGGAGAACGGGTGACGCTCCAGAGGACTGGAGGGTGGCATCGGTGGTCCCAATTTTCAAAAAGAGTAGTAGGAAGGACATGGGGAATTATAGACCAGTTAGCCTTACGTCCATTGTAGGAAAAACAATGGAAAGGCTCATAATAGAGAGAGATCTAGTGATGCTAGATAGGGAAGGGAGGCTGACAGCCACACAACACGGCTTCCGCAAAAACAGGTCCTGCCAGACAAACCTTGTGGGATTCTATGACAAGGTTTCAAGATGGCTAGATGGAGGGGATGCAGTGGATGTGGTATACCTGTATTTCAGCAAGGCATTTGACAAAGTGCCCCATGATATCCTGGTGGAGAAACTGAGGAGTTTTGGGATAGACCAAAGCACTGTCCGGTTGATTAGGGCATGGTTGACTGACCGAAAGCAGAAGGTAACCATTAGCGGGGAATCGTCGGGGTGGCAGCCAGTGACAAGCGGGGTCCCCCAGGGCTCTGTCCTGGGGCCGATCCTGTTTAATCTTTTCATAAACGACATGGAAGAAGGGGTGAATAGTCTGCTGATCAAATTCGCAGACGACACTAAAACTGGAGCAGTGACCACAACTGAGGAGCAGATACTCCAGATCCAAAAGGATCTGGACAGACTAGGGAAGTGGGCAGGAGACAACAGGATGGCGTTCAATGTGGAGAAGTGCAAGGTCTTGCACTTGGGGCATAAGAATAGCTGTCATAAGTACAGGTTAGGTGACAAGTGGCTGGAGAGCAGCACTTGTGAAAGGGACCTCGGGGTTCTGGTTGACCACAGGCTGAACATGAGTCGGCCGTGTGATGTGGTGGTCAAGAGGGCAAATGCCACCCTTGGTTGCATAGCCAGAAGTGTGGCTTCTAGATCAAGAGAGGTATTACTACCACTCTACACGACTCTGGTGCGCCCGCAACTGGAGTATTGTGTTCAGTTTTGGGCCCCTCATTACAGGAAGGATATAGCCAGGTTGGAGTCAGTGCAGCGTAGGGCCACAAGGATGGTGGCTGGTTTGCAGGGGATGCCGTATGAGGCGAGATGGAGGGAACTGGGTCTCTTCAGCTTGGAGAAGAGGAGACTCAGAGGGGATATGTTGGCAACATACAGGTATGTGAGGGGCTGTCACATGGAGATGGGGAGAGGCCTGTTCTCCCCTGCAGAGGAAAGCAGGACACGCTCCAATGGAGCAAAGCTCCGGGAGCCAAGGTTCAATTTGGATGCCAGGAAGCACTTCCTGACAGTTAGGACCCCAAGGGCGTGGAATGGGCTTCCACGGGAGGTCGTTGAGGCCCCATCGGTGAGGGTGTTCAAAGACAGGCTGGACATGCACATAGTGGGCATGTCATGAGCGGAGCCGGCTGGTGCCGGAGGTCAGACTAGATGGCCTGGGAGGCCCCTTCTGACTCGCTCTGTTTCTATGTTTCTATGACTGCCTCGTCCAAAGAAGATCAAATAATTCAGAGCTGTGCTAAGATGGCAGAACAGCAATGGCTTTGAAGCTGCATGTCCTCAACTTGCAAAAACACATGCTGATGAGAGCGCCTCTGAGCATTATAAGAGTACCATTCCTACTTCCCCCCGGAACAGAAGACTGAGCTGCAATCGGCAGCAACACGGTCTCCCTTAGAAGAGAGAGAATGGGGAAAACCTGCCTTTCTGGCCAACTGCAGTTCGTTTTCCCGAACTTTCCTGTCTCCGTACACAACAGCACATGCATGCAAAGGCCCGCCCTCTTTCGCCTCCTCCTCTGCGATGCACCAGTGGCTGCACTATGAAGGAGCCCAGAAATGAAGCGCTCACGTGGCGAGTCATGGAAGTCGTGCACACAAACCTTTCCAGGCTCCCGGAGCAGAGGCCCCTTGGCCGTGAAGCGCGGGCCGGCACCGGGGCCGGCGTTCCCGGGCCTCGGCCAAGGCCCAAAGAGCGGCAGGGCTTCGCGGGCACCCTCTGCCTGGGCTGGCCGTGGGAGCCGCTTCGCAGGTGGGCATTCCCTGCCCGGGGGGCCTCCGCTGCCTGAGCAGGAAGAGCCCCAACCCGGGAAGGGGCGGCCGTTGCGCCTCACACACAAGGCTCGCCGGGGCAGCCTTCCCTGCTCTGCTGAAGCTACTGGCTGAAGGTGCAGGCTGCGCCTTTAAGAGCCACAGGGGACCGTTGGCTGCCGCAAATCCGCCGCACCTGAGGGCCCAGGTGCAGACCTGAGACCCCCGCGCTGTGGCGCCGGGACGCCTCTAGGTGGCGCCGCGGCGCCGCAGGAAAGCGCAAACGCGCGAGCCGAAGCGCCGCTTCGTTTATCGGCAGCCTCTCATCAAACGCTGCCTTTTCCCTGCTCGAAAGCAAACGCAGCAGAAACGCGGCTTGGACACGGGAGCGACGCGGCGTGGTCCTGAGAGTGTGCGAAGGGCCCCCAAGCCCCCATGGGCGGGAAATGATGGGCAAGCAATGCGCGCCTCCTGTGGAAGAGCCCTTCACGGCGTGCGCGTCCTTTAAGGGCCTCGGACCCGTGGCTCTGGAGGGGGCTGTTTTTCTGCCTTGGGGGCAGCGCGTCTGGGATCCCGCTTCCAGGCTTCCTTTGTTGACTAGACTTCCGCCAAGACCAAGTGGAGGAAGCAGAGCGACACACCTGGCCTCTCTCTGCTTTTGAAGTTCGCATGTTGCTCCGTAAGAAGGAGAGCACAGCAAGGATTAAGCAATGCAAACGGATCGCCTGCAGTGGATCGCCTGTCATGGGGGGAGCCACAACCGGCGGCCTGAGCGGGTGGGGTGACTTGGTGCCCTGCAGCAGCGGGGGCTGGGCCCCATGGCCCCTTCCAACTCAGCTATCCTCTGAGGTTTGCACCTTCACTGGGGACAATCAATCAATCAATCAATTAATTTGCATGCCACCCCACTAGTCACAGGCTCTCTGGGAGCCTTCCATCATGATACAATCCACATGCAACATAATAAACAGTACAGTGTACAGTGCAAGAATTCACAACTACCAAAGGTCCGATAGCAATAACAAATCCATAAGTATACTGCCAAAATTAAACAACACAAGATGAAAATAATAACACAAAGAAATGTAGCAGATATTCTATAAGGCTGCAAAAACAAGGCATAGACCATTTAAATTCAGTTTTATCAATAGCGTTTTAAAATCATGATGGTGGCAGTATTTAATAGTATAAAAGCTTAAAGACAACGTTAAAAATCAACAATTCACCTATGAAAATAACAACAAAACAAAAATGTCTTAAGCTGGTGTCTAAAAGCACCTTCAGTTGATAGATGCACCGGGTTAAATGTGGATCGCCTGACCACATTCAGGGAATGACAAATACGGACCGGTCCAATGCCAGAGCTGCTCCACCAGCAGTGCCCAGCCTGAGGCCTGCAAACAGGTTCGACTACAATTCACATCATCCCCGGACAGCATCTGTGTAGCCCAACACATCTAGAAGCCTGCTCTAGACTGCCCAGTGGAAAGGAGCCCCTGGCGGATCTGTCATTCCTCCCCGACAGAATTCCCGTCCGAATCGGTCGCAATGGGCCAGCCTCCGGGAACGCCGGTGGTCCTCCCGTGCCCCCAGCGCCTTCGGGGCGACCGGTGGGGAGCAAAGAGCTGTGTCCCGGCCAGCGTGTTCTCTGCCACCTCCCGCAGGATGCGCCTGCGGGTCAGGCCTGGCCACGGACCCAGCCGCGCATGTGCTCCCCCGCTTGTGCGTCTGTCGGTCATGGAGGCTGCCACCCACCGCCGCCGAGGGAAGTCAGACCGCACCAGAGGCCTCAGTTCAGCCCAGAAGGCAGCCAAATCGAGAGCGACTCCGAGCAGGACCTGAGATGATGTCGTGGTGGCGTGATCTCGGCCAACACGAGACCAGGACCGCCGGGACAAGGTGGCTTTGCAGGTGGGCAGAGGATGGGTAGCCACAGAAATGTCCTTCAGGCGGCCAGTCCCTCTCCATCCACTGTACCGGGGCTGCCACAGGGGACTCGCCGGCAGGGCGAACCAGTGGTCCCGCCTCGCGTTCTGCTTTCAGAGATCTCAGGAAAAGTGGAGACCAGGAGGGGTGGGAGGGCACCAAGAGAGAGACCCGTGGCCGGCAGCAGCTCCGTGTCAGGGAGGGCCGGCATGAGTGCTGAGCATCTTGCGAGCCGCCACGGGTGGAAAGGGCCGGGTCACGGTGACTGGGCAGGAACGGGACGCATGCTTCCCGCCATGATCTGCTGGACGGGCAGCCGTTGAGTACTGTGCTCCGTAATCCCTGCCCGGCTGTGAATTTATCTCTCACCCAAATGTCTTTGCACATGCCTCATTGGACAGCCAACCACAGCCAAATTTGCTGCCTTTAAAAAGCCATTTTTAAGTTATCTGAGCGCAAAAGGGAGACATTTCAAATGAACGCTTCCCTGGTGGCTGACCTTTCTCCATGGCTGGGAAACTCTGAAATGGACACACGACGGGCTCCGACCAAACTTTCTGGGTGCAGCCACACGTGTCGGCCGGGGACACGAGGGCTGCCTGCACACGGGCCTCAGAAGGAGGGCACAGGGACTGTGGGAAGGCGCGACATGCAGCGCTCGTCTTGGCAGCCTCCAGGGACACATGCCCCAGAAAAGCCCCGAGGCCCCGGCAGCTGCTGGTCTGCCTCAACAAACCCTGAGAGCACAAGAAGAGTCAAGTGTCCCTCTCGACCGTCCTCCCGTTCACACATGCCCAGGTGCTCTGAGTACACACAGGAAGAACTATAAGCCGGCACGTTTCTGCGGGGGCCCCGTGGGCGCCCCCCCCCCCGCCTGCATGGGCAACGGGCTCTCTGCTCTCCTCGGGGCAGCAACTCGCATCTTGCCTCGCTGCAGACGCAAACCTGCGATTCCATTCGCAGCAACAGGAGCAGCACACCAGTTGCATGTTGCCATGGCAACGGCCAATGAGCGCCCTCCTCCCGCAGCATCCGAGTCCTACCAGGCCACCACCTGTAGCCCAGCGAGGAGACTCTCGGAGCCGCCCGCCCTGCCCTGCGCTGCCCGCGCTCGTCCAGCCGCCGAACCCCTTCCACCCTCACGCACACGTGGGGCGCGCTCGAGTTCTCGCGCCTGCCACTGCCGCCCTGGCCCCAAAGCGGCCTCCCGCGGCCGTCGCCAGGACCCCTTGCAGAAATTCTGCAGCCTGCGAGACTCAGCCGCCCCAGCAACTGCGAGGAGCCACCGTGGCGCTCGTTGGCGTCTGCAAGCGGCGTACTGCGGTAGCGACAGAGCCTTTGCTTCCCATTGGCCGAGCCGACGCGATGGAGCCGACGCCTCGCAGCGCAGGCGTCTCTGTCTGTGGAGGGCCGTCCTCAGCCGCAGGAGGCTCGTGGCATCCCAAACTTCCTGAGCCCAGCGGCAGGATCGGGGCGAGAACCCTGCCGCACACCGAGGCTGAGTCGGCAAAGGAGGACCAGCTCAGGTGCCTGGCAGTCCCCTGGCTCAACCCGGAACTGGCCTGCTATTTGCAAGCTTTCTCGGGGAACTCCGGGGCGAGAGCTTTTCTTCAGCGCTCTCCTTCGGAATGGAAGGGCACACACGTGCTGCGAAGCCTGGGTGGAAATACACAGAGACAAACAAACAGAGAGAGTCGGAAGGGGCCTCCCAGGCCATCTAGTCTGACCCCTGGCTCCTCCCATGACATGCCTACCATGTGCACGTCCAGCCTGTCCTTGAACACCCTCTTCGATGGGGCTTCAGCCACCTCCCGTGGAAGCCCGTTCCACACCCCAGGGGTCCTAACCGTCAGGAAGTGCTTCTTGGCATCCACCCTGAATCTTGGTTCCTGAGCTTTGCTCCGTTGGAGCGTGTCCTGCCTTCCTCTGCAGGGGAGAACAGGTCTCTCCCCACCTCCGTGTGACACCCCCTCACATACCTGCATGTCGCCAACAGATCCCCTCTGAGTCTCCTCTTCTCCAGGCTGAAGAGACCCAGTTCCCTCAGCCTTGCCTCATACGGCATCCCCTGCAAACCGGCCACCAACCTTGTGGCCCTACGCTGCACTGACTCCAACCTGGCTATATCCTTCCTGTAATGAGGGGCCCAAAACTGAACACAACACTCCAGTTGCGGGCGCACCAGAGTCATGTAGAGTGGTAGTAATACCTTTCTTGATCTAGAAGCCACACTTCTGGCTATGCCACCAAGGGTGGCGTTCGCCCTCTTGACCACCACATCACACGGCTGACTCATGTTTAGGCTGCAGTCAACCAGCACCCCGAGGTCCCTTTCACTAGTGCTGCTCTCCAGCCACTTGTCCCCTAACCTGTCCTTCTGACACCCATCCCTATGCCCCAAGGGCAAGACCTTGCACTTCTCCACATGGAACGCCATCCTGCTGTCCCCTGCCCACTTCCATAGTCTGCCCAGATCCTTCTGGATCCGGAGTTCCTGCCCCTCAGTTGGAGCGCCACCCCCACTTTAGTATCAACTGCGACTCTGATCAGCAGCCTGGTCGCCCGCTCCTCTTGTCACCTCCTCCTCCAATGTGGCAAATACCTCGCCATGTTGCCACCCACGAATTCCAAAGCCTGGCACCCAGGCACCAGATGGGTTTTTCACCCCGGTGGGGCAGGGCCAGCCAGAAGCCGCCACGAGAGCCAGCGAGGCTGCCAGTCATTTTTCCTCACAAGGGAAGTCGCGCGGCAGGTGCTGAAAGCGACACCACTCCGTCCACTGGGGACATTGAATGATCGAGGTGGGGGGCCCCAAGCAGCGGGTAGGGCTGTGCGCCCATCGCAGCGAGGTGCGTTGCATGTGTGCAGGAAGGGAAGCCGGGAACGTGTCTTGCCAGCCGTGCCTTCACACATTCCACTGACATCCGCGCACGGATGGTGTCTCCAGGACCATGCGCAACACACGCCCTTCAGCAGTGCCTTCCAGGTCTTTGTGCGCCACCTGAATGCGCTTGGGAGGTTGGCAAGACCGGCAGGTGCAAAGGTCTGCCAATCGCACACACACAAGCACACACACCTCAGTGCACACAAAGGCAACGAGCACACAGCCCTTCCGAGAGACTCCAAACGGAGCGTTCCAAGCTGGACAGCAAAGCGACAAGCCCCGACAACCCTGGCCGCACCGAGGACCCTCCGGCTCTGCAGAAGAGCCACGGGAGACCATGCGCCCGCCTTGGCCACCCCCCGCAGGCCCTTCCGCGCCGCCCGGCCCCAGGCTGCGATTGCCACCCGCGGGAGAGTGCCTGCAGCCGACCAAGAGGGCTGCTGCACCCGGCCAGCCATGCTGCCGCACCCAGGCTGCTGAGGTCAAGGCCGGTGTGGCAAGCGCAGTCGCGGGAACGTCGCCAGCAGCTATGCACTAGCGGTGGACAACTTCTCCCACCCCCCAATTTTGGCTCCCCTCTTAGAGACGCCCCCATATTACATTCCATCACGCACTACTAGGGGAGGGCTGGAGCTCAGCGGCAGAGCCTCTGTTCTGCATGAAGGCGGCACCCCCAGCCTCTCCACAGAGGACCTGGGAGTCGCTGCTGCCAGCCAGAGTTGACAGTACTGGGTTCAATGGACCATTGAGCTGACTCAGTCTGCAGCCGTTTCCTGCGTTCCAACAGAGTGCTCCTGTTCAGGGTTCCTCCCAGCCAGCCAGCCAGCCTGCCCGGCCCTTTTCCACATGCTCCATTCCATTCCCCCACCCACCACAATCTGACACTCGGCATTGTGTGTCCACCGATATAAAGTGCTTTTACTCCGTTGCGCAGGACTTCCAGATCACTTGGAAGACACCCTCTGAAGAGCACGCTCTCCTGTTTCTAGAGCTTCTCCGCCAATCCGTATCTGAGAGAGAGAGGGGAGAGATTCACAGCCGCTCTTCCAAGATGCCAAGTTTCTTTCTCCGGCAAGCCAGATGCAAACAGTGTAAGAGTGCCACCTGGTGAATCGGACGGTAACACAGCCTCTTGGACGCTTTCGTAACAGCTGGCTTGACGATCCAGCCTATCGACAAAAACGCATTTGGATGCTGTTTTGCTCCGCTCCGTGCACAGATGAACAACCCTGCCCACATGAGAGGAAACTGAGGCAGGAGCAGACACGGGCGTGGAGAGTGCGGGGCTGCCTCGTGGCCTGCCTCGCCACGGAGAGCCCCCGCTGGTAATTAATCCATGCATTAGTGGAGCACAAAGGGGGCACTTTAAGCTGATGTATGGTTATGGATTTTATGCCATGGTTACATAGATATGGATTCGCCATCCCAGGGGCCTGTTAAGAGCTATAAACAAGCAACCCGGCAAAGCCTTATTAAACATCATCTCAGCTCACTTCGAATACAGCCCCCGGTGGGGCAATTGGACCGCTTGGCTGTTCCCAGTGCGTTATACCCACTGAATCAACCACGGGGCATCATGCCATTAGCCACACGTGGCCCAGTGGAGAAAAGGGCAGGGCAGCACGGAAGCGTTGCGCCGCGATGGCCAAGGGAACGAGAGGCGGCTCCCCCCCCGCCCCCCCATGACAGCATCGCCTCGTGCAGAATCGGGCTGCAGAGATGCGGCTTCGCGTATGTATTTATTTGCTTGCTTGCTTACTTCCATTCCTATCCTGCCCATCAGCTGGCGTAGGGTGAGCCATACAGCAGTTCCTCGTCTCCCCATCCTCTTGGGAAGGGACTCTCTGTTTGCATGGATTTTACACCTGGTCCAAAAATGGGCAAAGTTTAGCACTGCAAGATCGAAATCAACAAGAGATTCCAAGCCCGTTTTCCCGGTTGCTGCCATCGTGAAAACCCACTTGGAAATGCGATGGCTTTGCCAGCTGGGGTGCAAAGTGTCGCCTGCCAGGGAAAATAAAACCATGGAGACTTTGCAGGCAGAGCGACGGGGGAGACTTCTGCCCGCCCCCCCCCCCCCACGACAAGACACGGACAGAGAAGCAGCCGGTCCCTGGGTTCAGGCACCGTGGGCAGGGGGGTTTTCAGGACCCTGGACAGAGCCCGGGGCAAGACGTGCTCCCCACGGCCCCTGGCAGGATCTGCCCCTCGGCAGAGGAAGCGGAGCCTCGGAAGGGGCCCCCTGGCCAGAAGCCCAGCTCTGGGCCGCCTTGTCCCGGTTTCGCATGGGCCCGTTGGCAGGAAAGCTCAGGGGAGGGGGCTGGCGGGGCACCTCGGGGGCGCTTGGCTAGTGAACCCGGGCTCTCGCGGGCCCTTCCGTCCAAAGAGACCACCAAGGCACAAGGAAAAGGGGATGGGAAGGAAAGGGGGAAACGTCTTTTGGGGCGGGGGGCGGGAAAGGCTCGGTCTCCCTGCTGCAGGGGCTGCTGAGGCTGGCGAGTGGGGGCCCTCGATGGAGGAAGGCCCTCGCGAGATGGCAGCTCCCCCGCCTGCTTTGCTGTGAGCCGTAAGTACTGCGAACCGTCTGTGGGCAAGCGTTCTGCTGCGTTCTGACCTTTTCGCTTTTCGTAATCTTCCCGGGAACCCCGTCCCCGCCTGTTCCTTGTAAACTGGGCAGATTAAACAGATAGCTGGCGGAATAATTTAAAAAGCCATTTCTTCTTAGCAACCGTTTGGAAGAATTAACATGTGCCAATGTGCCTTTTGCTTGCCAATGTGAGAAAGCAGCACACGGGCGAGCGCAAGGCCCCAGAAGGTCCTTCTGCAAACAGATCCCTCTTCCTGGCGAGAGAGAGCCTGTCGGGCGGCAGCGAGCGAAGGGTGCAATTACTCCTAAACGGACTGCTTTTTCCATGTTGAGCATTAAATATCAGATGTTCCTTAATGAAGCCTCATCTATTTTTAAGTACCTGGGCCCCGGGTGATTCACAAGCTGTATCTGCGCACATTATCTAGACAAAGCCCTACACAAGAACTACAAATTAAAAATAGGCATTCCTGAACGGAGCCAACATGTGGCAAAGTCAGAGGCGGCTGGGGAGGCGGCACTGTTCCCCGGCTGAGGCTGGCGAGCCAAACCCGCGGGGCTTGCCTGCTGCCGCTGGAGCTGTGCAACTCCGCGGGTCACAGGTTCTCCAAATCCCCACTCACAGCTCCCCGTGACCTATTTCGGCATCAGACGTTGAGCGTTACACTTCGACGTTCCTTCCCCAGATGTGTGAATCAACGGTGCACCTTTTCACCTTTCCAACAGGATGAACGTGGGGAGAAATCTTGGAAGACAGACGACTGGCACCGGGATTCTCAGCGCAGAGTCTGAGGGGCTTGAATGAATTCTGCTCTGGGCAGAGGGGACTTTTCCCTTCACTGGTTTTAAGAGAGCCCTTTGCGTTTCGATGCAAGAACGAGCAGGCAGCCAAAATGGCCCCATTAGCCGGTGGCTCCCGCACGAGGTCCAACGGGAGAAGGCTTTTTCCTGTTACTATTCATGATCAATCCAACAATGCTTTGGAAGAAAAAAGGGGATGGAAGCATAAGACCGGATTGTTTGAAATTGCCCTTGAACAAAGAGTCTGCAGAATCTAAACCCATTTTGGGGCGGAATACATTAAACTAAGTAAAGATGGGAACTTCTCTTTCTTCATTGTTCTTTGCACAGCTGTTTTCCCCCCTTTTAACACAATATTGTATTGTTACACAGCATTATTACTAATCGCTCCTGTCTCCTTTTTTGGGGGGGGGGAGCACTGCACACACACAACACACAGAGGGAGTTGCGCCCATAGCCCTTGACTCCAAAAAGTTTTGGGGGTCAGGTTGGAGGGCTGCCCCCCAATGAGGCGTGTGCATCCCCTTTCTCCAGGCCTCTGGAGCGAGCCTGGAGGGCGATCGGCCTGCTTGTCCCAGAGCTCCCACAATCACGGCAGCCCTGCCACAAAACGCACCAGATCAAGCCGTAGCGTGTGCGCCATGGACATCAGGCAGGTTCCTGCCCTGCTGACCCGATGTCAGGATCAGACCAGTTCGGCTTTGGGAGGCGGGAAGAACTTTAAATGTCATCGAGGGAAGGCCGCTAAGGCAGGCAGGAAGGGAGCGTTCTCCAAACCGAGAGCAGCGCACAGGCCCAGCCAGGCAGGAGCCCTCGTGTCGTGGCTTGCTGCCTGCCGTTCTCAAGCCGAGCACGTCCAAGTGCCCCACCAGGACGGTTCCTGCCCTCCTGTCCAAGCCTTGAGGGGCCAGCACAGTTCGGGCTGAGCTCTTCATCAAGGCAGGATCTGTTGTGCCGTTCTCGGGTGCTGACGGCACAGGCAGGTCTTGGAGTCTCCAAGATAATGCCAAGTGCCTCTCAGAGACGTTATCAGCATGGCAGGCCTGGGAGAGCCTCTCCGGTCGCTGAGCAAGAAGGATGGCATGGATTCTGCCCCCAATTAAGGGCTCTGCTAGGACCAGACCGGATGCCGAGACGGTGCCTAGCAACACCCGCGGCTTTTGTGCTGACGGCCGAAGCAGAGGAATACGAGGCATTGCGGTTTGGGAAAGATGGGGGCACAGAGGGGGTATGTCTGGCCTGCACCTCCCATAATCCCTCCCCATGGGCCATGCTGGCTCGTGCTAATGGGAGTTGTAGTACAGCAATGCCTGCCTCTGGCCGTGTCTGCCGGGGCTGATTGGAACTGGCAGGCGAAACACCTGAAGGACATCTGGCTGCGGGTGCAGACTCATCTGGGGAATGTGGGTCCTTCGAGAGCCAGAAATGGCACCCTCAGAAGATGCCCATGGCAAGTCACAAAAATCAACCCTTAAAAAAAAGAAAAGAAGGCTTCTAAGAGGACTGGGGGGCGAGGAGGACCAAGCCATTTCACAGAGAGAACTGGGCATGATCCGTGCCCACGGAATGCTGCCTCTCGGGAGGCAGGAAAATGGAACGGAGTACTTTGAGAAAGAGCATGGCTGTTGGGAACTGCAAGCAGGCGCCCTGCACACCGTTTGTAGGGTCCTAATTGTCCTCTGGATCGTCAAACAAGTGTTTGGTGCAGCTAATGGGGTCGCCAGCATCTTATCAGGTCCTGTAGCTGTGCCTTTATCGAACACATGATCAATAAGGCGGTGATCGCCCTGTTGAAAAACTAGAAACCTAGCTGTGGATCGAAGCACTTGCTAAGCACCAGGAGAGGGCAGGTGACCTTCTTCAGGTCAGTTGGCAACCCCGAGCAACAGGTGACGCTGGGAGGACCGTCTTTCTCGCCCGAAGACGCGCCGCTTCGTGAGCGAGTACCGGAACGCCCCTCCGTGCTCGGCCCACAGCCTCCATCTGGCCACGAAGCAGCCAGAGTACCAGGAGAAATGCAGAAGAATAAAATAAGGCAAACAAATGGGACGAGGGAGACATTTATACCTGATCATAAATACCACCTAGTAATTGCCACCCCGCAGCTTTATTGGAGCAATCTGGGTTAATAATTAAATCCCCAGCAGGGACTGTGTGTCACTTTGGGTAAACATCAGATAAATTACTGCAGTCTTAAAGGTCAACAGCAGGAGAAGCTGCCCTTGTTCACTTAATGGCACTGCAGCACTCTCCAGCGAGGGAGGCCGAAGGCCCTGGCCAGGCGCAGGGACGGGGGAGCGGCTGCTCGCTGCCCCACGTCCCTCTTGTCCACCCGCTCTTTTCTGCGGCCCCTGGACTGCAAGAGCCCTCTTGCTCTGGAGTCAATCAGTCCCACCCGATTCCAGGGGGCACCAGGCAGCCGCAGGCCCTTCAGAGGGAAGAGCGACCTGCCGGGGGGCCATCGTCCTCAGGTCCAGCATCAGGAGCAGAGCGGCCACGAACGCCACGCCGTGCCAAGGAAGAGCAACCTCCCCTCCCTGCAACAAGAGGAGGCAGTTTGGCTTTAAATGTGCACGTGCTTATCTTAAGGCAAAGGAGCAAGTTCAGAGGCTGCCCCTGCCATTCCAATGGGGTACAACCCATCTCGCCATAGTGGGCAGAATGGTGGCCAGCTCGCCTGCCCGCCCACCTGTTCCGTCCGGTCTTCAGGTGCTCGGCATGGATGGGGACCTCTGGGGGCGGCACGAACAAGCACTGGCTGAAGGCCACGCAGCTGCCGAGCCGGAGGGGGGCACTGGCAAGAGGCCCCCTCTGTGCCACCCCAGCCCCTCTTGCTCGCCATCTCCCAGGTTGGCCAAGATGGTGAGGAGAAGGCATGAATCCATTGGGGCAAGGAGCAGCCTCGAGGAACAAGAGGGAAAGCGCCCCCAGAACCTGGCGCCGGCCTGGCGCATCTTCAGGAACCCGCCAAGGCTCTGTGGCTTCAAACAGGGCCTTGTCCTGCAGAGCCCCCTTCCCAAGAGCGAGGCCTCAGACGTGACTCGAACGCCCTGCTGTGGAGCAGCCACTTGCCATCCCGACCTTCGCCTGGTACGGCTCCTTTTCGAAATTAATTTTTATTGCGCAACTCAGCGACCGCCCACCCACACCACAGGGTGGCGGGAAGCAGGAGGGAAAACTGTTTGTCCCAGCGCGGTTTGGTCCCACTGGGGGCAGCTCTGCGTTGGCTCCATGCCTCCCTGCGTGGGGTGGCGGGAGAAGAGGCCCCCTTGCTGCATTTCCACGAGGTTCTGTTTCTCCACGTTGCTCTTCATTACAACAGGCAAGAAATGGCCATTCCTCCTGTCCAGGAATGCTGGACTCCGGGACTCACCGGAGAGAGGAGGTATCGCGCGAGGTCGTCCACGGGTCCTTTTGGTGTCGGCAAAGAAGCTGCCCCGACCTGCCTGTTCCGAGAGCTTGTGACGGACGCGCTTTTTTTGCAATCCTGCTGTTCTGTTGTCGAGGCTTTGGAAACCACTCTGCCTTGGCTGAACTGTATTTTATCGCATCACAGCTTTTCTACACTTTCCAAATGGTAAAGCTTTCAATACAGGCTTATTGTACTGTAATTTCATATTTAGGTTACTCCTCACTGCCTCGGATGGACCTTGCCCAGACACATTTCTTGAATTTATCCTGGGATCTTCCAAAGGGTGGCGTGGCAGTTAAAGACCGGGGACGCAGGAGATCTGGGTTCTAGTCCCCGTTCAGCATTTTATTTATTTATTTATTTATTTAAAAATTTATATGCCGCCCCTTGCAACAGCCTCGGGGCGGCTTACAACATAAAACACATATATTGTTAAAAACATGTACCAAATTTAAAAACTGGCCCATCTCAGGTTATCAATAAAAACATACAACAAAAATCAAAACAAGTTTAAATTAAACTTAAATTAAACATAAATTAAACATAAATTAAACATAACCTAAACCAAAACAAACATAAATTAACAATAATATTAATTAAAATATTGTCTAAATAAAAAGGTCTTCGCCTGGTGCCGAAAAGCAGATAACGACGGCGCCAGGCGAGCCTCTCTGGGGAGCGCATTCCATAGATGGGGCGCCACCGCTGAGAAAGCCCTCCTCCGGGTACTCACCCTCCTAATATCACGCACGGAGGGTTCCCGGACGAGAGCCTCTGCTGCTGATCGTAAGGGGCGGGAGGGCATATATGGTCGCAGGCGCTCCTTTAGGTAGCCAGGGCCCAAGCTGTTTAGGGCCTTATAGGTAAGAACCAACACCTTGAATTGGGCCCGGACTTCAATGGGGAGCCAGTGGAGCTGACGGAGAACTGGGGTGATGTGAGAACCACTCCCAGTCCCCGTCAGTACCCTGGCAGCTCTATTTTGCACCAATTGAAGTATCCGGACCGTCTTCAAGGGAAGCCCCACGTAGAGCGCGTTACAATAATCCAACCGGGAAGTCACCAACGCATGTGTCACCGTCGCCAGGCAATCGAGCTCCAGGAAGGGACGCAGCTGATGGATCAGCCAAAGCTCATGGAAAGCGCTCCTCACCACTGCTGACACTTGAGCAGTCAAGGTCAGCTCCGGGTCGAGGAGCACTCCCAAGCTGCGGACCCTGTCTTTCAGAGGGAGTGCAACCCCATTCAAGACTAGGGTCAAGTCCCCTACACTGTAGCCCGACCCACCTACCAACAGGACCTCCGTCTTGTCTGGATTGAGCCTCAGTTTATTGGCCCTCATCCAGCCCATTACCTCGGCCAGGCACCGGTTCAGCACAGCCATTGGGCCGTCGCAGGCCCTCGGCCCAACCTACCTTGCAGGGTTGTTGCTGGGCATGCCATCTTGGGCTCCTCACCAGGGGAGAAAAGGTGGGGCAGAAATGGGGGTGTTGGCGGTGACGAAGCCACGCCCCAAACGCCACCAGACGCCCCGCCCCTTTCACTTCTTAAGGTTCTTTGCAAGAATTAATAAAAATAGGGAGACTGGCAGGCTGCGCATGGGCGTCCTGCACCCGGGCTGCATCCTGAGCCGGGGTCAGAGTGGCGGCTTGGCGTCCTGGTGCTCAGACCCCACCTCTGTCCTGGGCTCAGCTCCCCCCGCCCCCCGAGTCTCACCAGTGTACCTTCTGGCGATGCCGCGTGATCAGCCATGCTCCCCACACTTGATGGATGGGGCAGCGCGATCCCTGTGGCAGCCGCTTCCTGAGAGCATCTCCCAGCATCCCCAGAGTGCTTGCTGGTCCTAAAAGGTCGGGGAGCCCCTTTTGCGCCCCTGACCCCCGTCTGAGCAGCCTGCCAGCTGCAGGCACACAGGAAGGAGGGTGGGCTTTCTCCATCACCCCTTTCCCATTTTGGTTATCGCAAGGAGGTCGTGTGATTCTGCTACCTGGAGGAAAGCATTGCTCTTGCACAGGTAAGCCTGCTGTTCTTTCCGTCTCACTGCTGTCACAACCAGGTGTGTGTGGGGGGGTTGTTTTTCTGCAAGCCTGAAATGTCCCTGGCCGTTTGTTCATTCTGCAAACGAGACAGGCCGAGGACAGCAACACAAAGGGCTGCTTCCTCGGTGCTCCAGATGGAGCCACGCACCTGCCAGCTGCACCTGCCAGCCCCACCGGCTGCAGCTCTGCCTCGGGGCTGCGCCTTGGCGTGGACACTGAGCAGGACCTGCCGAGAGCCCCCTGCTGGGGGGGTTGAGGCTGGAAGGGCCCCAGCCGCCCCTCCGTCCATCGTGGCCGGTCGTCCAGACAGCCGCCTGCCCTGGAGAGCAGGTGCACTGCAGGAGGGGGCTTTCGAGCCTGGGATGACTCACTCCGGCAAGGCGAGGCGAGCCAGCTCCGCACTGCGGGGGAAGGCAGGGAGCCAAGGCTGATGACACGTGCAGAGAGCTGCTCGGAAGCCCCGGAGGCTCGGCCGGCCGTGGGGAGTGCCGCTCATGCGCCCCACACAAGGAGGGAGCCTGCAATCCCGGCGAGGGCGGGAGAGGCCATGGGCTCGCACTGCACGGCTGACCTCAGGATGCAAATGGAGACGCGATCCTGACGGCGCCCAGCGGGGCGTCATGCGAAGAGGGCTGGGGCTGGGCTGTGGCCTAGCACCCAAAGGACAACAGGGCCCCCCGCGTGTTCTCGGAGAGAGCATTCAAGGGGCCACTTTGGAAAGGCCCCGTTCTCTGGCCAGCGACCGCCTCCATCAAGGAGGCAGCGCCTGCCTGTGATGCCGAGACGGATGAATGGGGAGCGCCATCTTTATTTTGGGGCAGTCTCAGTGGGTGATGGTGGGCTGAAGAAAATTGCACCAAAAAGCGGTGCCCATACAATGGCCCCAAATCACGCAGGGAGTCCTAAAGTCAAAACCGGGTGGTTGCTCAAAACTAGTGACCACAGCCAAAACAGGCCAGTGCTCTCCAGTGTTCCTGCCAATCCCCTGAACATCTCAAGGGGCCTGTGAACTGATGAGTGAGCACTCGGACGTGCCTGACGCAGCCTTCAGTCCCCCCCTCCTGCCGATACCTTCCAAGCCAAAACAACCAAACAGAGGCCTCGCCTTGGGGAAAGGGCGATGCGCAGAACAGGTGGAGCACCTTCATCCCAGGAGAGGCCCTGGGAGGTGGCTGGCTCTCCTTTGCTGCCGATTCCCCATGGCTGCTGGGAGGGCCAGAGGGACGCAGCCGAGGTCTGGTCCCTGCGAATGAGCCAGAGCCAGAGCCAGAGCCGCCTCCTCGCAGGGCCACGATCCGGCACCCGCCCCCCCCCCCACAAGACACTGAAGGTGCTGCGTGAGCCCGTTTCTGCATTATCGGGCTGACATCCTGAACGGAAAGGCTGTTTCTACGTTCAGACTTACTGCTCATTCTGCTTTTCTGGAGGGTTCGCTTGGGGGCCTTGTGACCCGACACTGCTGATCACCGAGCGCTTTGCTCAAAAGGAGGCCGAATGCAGTGAGCACCAGCGGCTGGGGCTTTCCCACGGTCCAGACCGGCAGGCTCGCGGCGGCGCCATCTTCCGAGCCCTGCCCTGACACGGCCAAGGGCCCACATACGCAGGAGCGCTCGGCCCGCTTTCCTACCACCCGAAGGAGCTTTCAATTACTGCTGCGCGGCGGATCCATACCCCTGTTGAACGGCGTGCGCTTGCGAGCCGGGAATTGGAGCTGTGGCAAGGCGTGCGCAGGGAGCCTGCGGCCTGCCAGTCGGGGGTCAACCAGCATGGCAAGATGAGAAGAGCAAGGCGACGGAGCGGGGAGGGACCGTTCGTGTCTGAGCGCGGGCAGGCCGAGGGGGTGTCGCGCAACCGACCCACCGATCTGGGGCCGGCAGAGGCTTGCAGACAATCCAGCCCCCGTATCGAGTAGCTTGGCCTGGCCGTGCCGAGGGTGAGCCAGAGGCCTGTATCCTCAGCCGCTCCCTCTAGGAACGAACTCAGGTGGTGTGTGCAGATAGGAAGCAGCAAAACTAGGATCACGGAGGAATGACAGGAAGCCGCCCGCAGCTCTGAGCAAAGCTGGCCGAGTGCTGAAGTTGGGGAAGGCCCACAGCTTCAGAGGTGGCCAAGTGAAGACAAGCCGAGAACCCCGAACCTGCCCCACGGGGAGTAAGCTCAGTTTCCACCGAGTGCCGAGGGGCCTTTGGGAAAGAGAAGCTGTGTGGAAGTGGAATTCTCTTCAAACGCTGGGAGAACATCCGGAAGGGCGCAAATGGCCACCCTGCTGTAAATTCGATCAGCTGGCGCGTGGGTTGTTCCGTTGGGAAAGTGGAAACTCGGCATTTTTGGTGCCCGTGGCGCTTGCGCCGGTCTGATGCATCTTTTCGGCCTCCCACGAAGGCTGGCCCCTTGGCCCTTGCTTGATCACCCTTAGACAGGGCTGCTAGAGCAGAAATCCCCTCTTAACCTCCCCATGCCTCATCTGGAGCTGGAGCATCGCTCAGCTTTGAAGGGATGTGCTCTCAGCAGGAAACAATTGCCCGATTTTTAGCTTTGTTCACAAACAGTCTGCAGAATACGGAGAGCTCCTGCACACTTGCTGAATACGTTCGGCATCCCATCCGGCCTACCTGCTCACGGGTCTTTCTTGCTTCCCTTTGTTACCTGTTCCTCCTGTCCAGCCCACCTTTTAAGGAAGGGACGAGAGCTAAGGAAAGGCGTCATCCCGAAGTGAGGGGGCCAAAGAGGCGCAGATTTGGCTGGTATTCGCCTGTGCTGAAGTGCATGAAGAGCTGAGCACCAAGCTGGCGAAGGTGATGTGGCGCACCTTGCTCAGCCTGACACCTTGCAGACGTGGGGACGGCACTCCAAGCACGCCGGCCAGAAGAGGGGTTGTGGCCCAACACATGTGCAGGGCAGAGGGTGCCCTCCACGGAGGACTGCCCCCATGAAGCAGGACATGAGGTTGCCGTCTTCCGCTGGAGAGTGGCTTCGAGCAGTGGGCTCTGCACACGGTACGGAGGCCGATCTCATCATGGGGTCCGTCTCAGCACAGGGACTGTTGAAATTTATTGGGTGAATTATGCTTTAGATGTCCATTCCTGGGCAACAGCCTGAGAATCCCCCTTTTTTTTCCAGAGTGCCTGTTCTGTGCCCTCAAACACACATGCTTTTGTCGGCTGCTGCACATCTCACACTTGTGCGAGCACTGGGAGTGTGTCGGCTGGAAAAAGAGGTGGAAGACAGTATGTATTAGAAGCGTCTTCTCTCTCTCTTAGAGATGTGTGCATCTTAAAAAAGTAAGACCGGGATCCACGTTGTCCAGCCTTTTGTTCCCACGGTGGCCAGCCAGCTGCCCAGCAAAACCCAGAAGCCGGACGCGAGTGCAACAGCCCTACCCATATTCCCCAGCAACTGGGCTACATAGGTCAGCTGCCTCTGATACTGAATCTGTGGCTGTGGATAGACTTCCGCTCCGTGAATTTGCCAAGCCCCATTTAAAGCCACCTGAGAGGTGGGTCCCGATCACATCTCATGCAGGCAAATCCACACTTGAAGGCGGTTTGGTGGGAAGATGGGCTTTCTGTGATCTCTCCCCTGCTTCTCCCACCGGGAGCTTCGTCGGATGAACCCACGCTCCGGCATCGTGCACGGGAGAGGATTCTCCCTGGCCGGTCTCTCCACACCCAGCACAGCTCTTTCCACACAGCAGCAGGAGCGGCTGCAGGTGTCTGGATGTTGCAAGGAAAAGCAGCGGCTCCTGAGACAGCTCCTTGCGGAGAGGATCTGCCTGCCCAGGCATCTGGCTCTGCCTCAGACAGCCTCCCCAGGTTGCAGACTACCCATGTGCCACATCTGCCCCACCCCCTGCCACCACCACTACCACCAAGCACACCTTTTTGGAAGAGAGAGTTAAGCAAGGGCCTTAGGGATCCGATTTCTGACTGTCAAGCCCAGCCAAATGACCATCCGTTAAGAGTTAATGGGCTTTGGACGAGTACAGGAGTATCGACGGGTGGTTTGTGTCTCTTTAAAAGCCAGCTAATGAATTGGATTGTGGCTATTGATCCTGCATTTCCTCTTTGCACCTGTTATCCCTCTGCATTCTTCATTACGGGCCTGTCCAGCTTCATTAAAAGCCTGCTGCTCGTTGCATCTCCGCGGTCAATGGCAGGGACGGAGCGCCGTTATCTGGTGTCCCTCGAGCAGGGCTCTGGCCGCAGCCCCCCTCGCAAAGGAGCAGTGCCCCCCCCAACACAGCTGGGAGTGGGGGGGCCGCGAGTGGAAAGAGGCAGGAATGTGCAGTCCGCATGTAAAGTCCAGAGTCTCAAGCTACCCAAATGCACCACTCTTTGGAGGCTTCTGGGGGCAAAACTCTCCGTCCTTTCTTTAAAAAAGGGTTTGAAGACTAAATTCTTTCCTCCCTCTAAGACAGCCTTCCTCAGCCTTGTGCCTTCCGGGCACGTTCGGACTGCAGCACCCAGAATTCCCAGTCCATGGCCCTGCCGGGTGGGAATTCTGGGAGCTGTGGTCCGAATGCCCTGAGGGCGACCAGGCTGGGGGAGGCTCCTCTAAGCCTCCCCCCTGCAGAAGTGGCTTGCGCAGGCTGCTCCTTCTGACGTGGGCCAAACGTGGAGGGGAGCGCATGGCCACGAGACAGGGCTGGCTCGGGCCATGTGCTTCCTCCTCGCGCATCCCTTGAATGCGCTTCGGGGGCTTTCTAGGGGGCTTCTCCTGCAATGGGGAAAAGTTTCGCTGCAGCCGGCACCTCGGGCTGCAACGAAAGGCCATTTGTGTGCGTGTTTTCACAAAATGCCGCTCTGCCTTCCAGCAGACTTTGTGCTGTCAGAGTCCTTGCCGTTACCACTTTTCGGCTGCATCCTGCAGTCACGTGCTCCAGCTCAAAAGACTCAGAAGCTGAGGAAACGTCACCCAGCATTCCATCATCCACTGCTTCAGGACCTCTCCACTAACATCACGACGTGTTCAATTCAGGACAAAAGACGGCACCTCTTTACACAAGGCGCACGCGACTTGTGCAACTCCCCGCTGCAGGATGTGGCAGTGGTCACAGCATGCTCTTCTGAAAAACGGGGGCGGCGTTTGCTAGACACGAAGTAGGAGCACGCCTCAAGGACATCTGGCCACCCGTTTTTGCTTGCTCTTTAGCAAGACCACAACGCAACCCACAGGGCACAGGCGGCAGCAGACGATTCGCCTGCAAAGGACAGACCAAAACAGGATAAAAGACGAATGATTTCTGTGGCTGAAAAAGCTGGAGCCCAAGGGGCTTGGGAGCCACCTGGGAGGTGGACCTATGGATCGGCCCGTCGATACGTTCGATGTTTGCTATTGACGGGAGCAAGAAGGTGCGCTGCAGCCGCAGCCACCCGAGACAGCCAACGCGGAACGGCTCGGGGAGAGAGCTCGGAGCGCTAACTGGAAGGCGGCAGAGCCTCCCCAAGTGGATGCCTCAGTCCGGAGGCACGTGCAGCCCCGACTTGTCCTTTGACGCTTAAGGTCAGAGCACCCAGAAGTGCCTTCCTGACACTTTTACATTCTCGGTGTTTTTCAACTAGGGAGGGAAACGCAAACGGGAGCCAGAAGCTAGAAACAGAAACCGAGCTCTATGCCGAGGGCTTGTTTGCAAGCGTCACGGTAAGTAGCCAGTGAAACTGAATCGGACGACAGCATCTCGTCTGCCACCAAAGAACCGAGGCAGCCACATCAGGCGAGATGCTGGGTTGGTTCGCACAACATGCTTCTCCTCGGTCAGAGCAGCGGGGCGAAGGAAAACCCCGCAGCCACCCTCCTCCGCCACGGATCTGGCGCCAGAGCCCACAGCCTGGAGGCCACCCTTGCCGCGCGATCGGCCTGCAGACCCGGGCCACTCCGTAGTGGACGATTCAGGGCAGGACTTCGGGCCGGGTGACCGGGGCTCCGGAAACGCTGCCGCCTTTCCCGGCGAGCGAAGCCTGGAGAGCGGGGCTCCCCACAGGGCTCTTAAATCCAAAATGGGAAGGGCTGCAGCTCGGGGGAGAGCAGGGAGCTCCTGTTCAGCCGTGCCCCCGCTTCAGTCCGCGGCAGCCCCAGGGAGGGCTGGGAGAACTCCAGGAGCTGCCACAGCGCAGGCCCAGGTCACTGCGGCAGCTTCCGTTCGGAGGGGGAAAGAGTGATGCCCAACAGGAACTCATTTCAAGCATTCGGTACCTTCTGAAAAGCCACCAAGGTGGTGTGCGAATGAGCAAGACGAGAACGGCAACACGAGCGTGCTGATCGCTGTCTGAGAGGCGTAACCTCAGCTGAGCAGAGCGGGAGATGCTCCCGTGTAAACACGCACACGAGTTGCGGGATGGGCATCACAGACAGACCACAATCCTGCACTTTGCCCGTGGCTGGCAGAGCTGAGGCGCAGCTCTGCCACCTGTAGGGACCTGACCGGCAGGGGTGTGTGTGTGTGTGTGTGTGTGTACACGCATGCACGCCCCCCCCCACCTCGGCCACTCAACCCAATTCAGCAATGGCAGTATCACAGCAACCGCCATGGCAACCAGGAGAGTCCAACTGGCAAGCAGTTGCTAAGCGACCAGCTTGACCTTTCCTCCTCTTCCACTCGGCAGCACCGGGACCGCCGGCCCCAAGTCGCCCGCCTGGAGGAGCTGGTGCAGAGCCGGCACCTCTGTGACGCCGCCTGCACAGCCGAGGGGCCGAGCGGCGCCCCCCGAAGCCTTCCCCACCCACCCCAGCATCCGTCTCCGCGTGGATTTCCTGCTGGCTTGTGCCAGGGAAGGGAGGCATGTCGGTCGGTTTGTCGCCGGTGTCCCTCTGACCCCCACCGAGAAAAAACCGCCCCTGCTTCTCCCGGAGCTCAGCTTGGGCCTTTGCCTTGAAAAATCGTGCAGCCACCTGCCCACATTCCTTTCCTGGCTGATGCCCCTTCAGTAGGCAACTCACAGCTTACACAAGTGTGCAAGCCCCTGAGAGCGCCTGGTCTCACCCCCAGGGAAAGCGCCACAAAGAGCCGCGGTGGCGCAAGGAGGGGCGGCTGGCGCAGTGCCGCCAGGATGCCGCGCGTCGGTCGGTCGGTCGCGAGAAGTGGAGCGGAGCAAGTGCCGGCTGCCGCAGAGTTGCTCTCCCCGCACAGGACGACGGGGCTTCTTGCTGGGAATCGGGGCCACAGGGAGGGGCGGGCGCCCAGGCCCATGTCTGCAGCCATCGCTGAGTTGGCAGGGGCTTTCCTTGCAGCCAGTCCGTGCTTTTTCGCATGAGGCTGCTTGCACCAAAATGTGCGCAGGCTGTGGCACGACCCCGACGGAGCGGAGCCTCCTCTTTTCCTGCTCTTGAATTATTTCCTGGTCCAGAGAGTCCCCCCAGTTGAGGCTGATTGACCCCTTTCTTCCTGTTCCCTCTGACTCATCCCTGTGGCTAAATCATTGTTCAAATTAAGGTAAGCGAAGCACTTCGATTGGCAGGCAGGAGCCACATGACCGATGAGGTCAGCCGCTCCACTTGGGCCAGGCGCTTTCCCCTCGGCTTCCCAAATTTGTCCAGGCCGAAGAGAAGGGTGCTTAGCGAGCCAGGAAAGGGGAAACTCACCCCCCACCACAATCATCGGAGGGTGTTCGGGGCACGCCTGGGTGATGGCCCCCCTCCGAGTGCAGTCCCTGGTCCCAGTGCGAGCAGAATGAGGGTTTGGCAGGACTGGAGGTTAGTGACCTTTTTGCGAGAACGTGCCATCCCTCGGGACGGTGTAATTCCGGCACACTGAGTCCCATTCCGTTGTGGAGTTGTGCTAAGTGAGGCTGAGGCGATTGCACACGACTGCTTCCAACTGTCCACACATCCACTCCTCCGAAGAGCATCTGGAAATGCCAGGGACAGAAGCTGCCGCACACACAGAAACGCAGTGCCTTTCTTTCACAACAGCCCTGCAGAGGAGGCCTGTTATTTCCTGGGGGAAGCAGCCACTCCTTGCCCCATCCCAGTTGCCGTAGCCAGAAGCCCTTCTCCCTGGGAACGACCTGCCTCAGCTCGGCTAGTGACGTCAGCCAGGAAAAGCTGCCTTTTTTCAGGGATAATGAAGTGAGAGAGCGTGGACTTTTAAAGGGCACAATGCTGAAATTGGCTGCTAGTCCTCTGTGCCCCACAGGAGAAGCAGGCCTATTCCGCCAGCCCCGCTGAATACTCCACCCGCCATACTCTCTTCCTTGAGTGCTGTGTCTTTTTAGTTTGAATGCTTGTGGGGCAGGACAGTGCTGCTTGACGTACTGCACATGAGCTACTCTGCGATTGTCGAAAGTGTGAGTGTGCCAGACAGCTGCAAAAGCTCGAAACAGAACAGAACTCCTTAGGTAAATCGGAGCAAACTCTCGAATTCGGCATGCCCTCCTCCGGCTGAACGAAGCTCAACGCTGCTCCCGACACAAGACTGTTCTCTCCAAGCCAAGCAACAGTTCCTGCCCATCAGACCCATCATTTTCGCAAAATGCACAAGAGGGGAGGCGCTTCGGGGCTGGTGCTCGAGAGCAGAGCAAGCGCTCTGCATGCAAAAGTCCTGGGGCCCGATCCCCAGGGAGGTATGGCAAAGGCACCGCGGTGCCAGAAATCCCGAAGAGGCTCTGGCAGTCAGCATGGCCCCAAAGAAGCGCCAGCAACCCAAGGTTTGACCAAGCCCTCCTGTGTTCACGGCTGGCTCACCGCCTGAGAGGAAGACCCAGTAAACCCAAAAGCACTTTCCATGTTGGGTTAGGAATATCCCAGTTAAGAGGAGAGAGAGAGAGAGGAGGAGGAGAAGAG
Source organism: Varanus salvator macromaculatus (assembly GCA_023646645.1). Lineage (NCBI taxonomy): Eukaryota > Metazoa > Chordata > Lepidosauria > Squamata > Varanidae > Varanus > Varanus salvator. The sequence continues at coordinate 841,818 of JAIXND010000786.1, forward strand.
AAACGGGGAGTGCAGGGGGAAATGGGTGGCCCGCACTCTGTTGTCATCCATGCGTGTGTCTCCCCGCTGCCCTCCGTGTGTGTGTGTGTGTGTGTGTGAGCATGACAGAGAGGTGCACAAGTGTGTGTGTGTTCCACCACTGGCGCCAGCCACTTTTGCACCCTCTTGCCAGTTCGGCTCCCAGCACAGACGCGAACCCACCGAAAGGCAACAGTGTGCCGCGCATGGGACGCACCAGCAGTCCTTCGGAAGGCAGGCGGGCGCAGCGCTGCCTTGGCGCCCCCCCCCCGCAGCTCAGCAGGCGCATCCCAGGAGGGAGGGCAGCGCCCGCCGTGCCCGAGCACGTGCTGCCACCTGCTGGCGCTGCGGCAGAACACTCCCCCCACGGAACGAGCACCACATCGGGCTTCAGGCCTGCGCCAGGCGGTGCGGCAGCAGCGGGTAGCCAAGCCCTGTGAAGCACAAGCCACGTCCAGACGGGCGAGCATGGCGAGAGCGCGCACAGAGGGCTGGGGGGGCCGAAAGCCCTTGTGCAGAGGCCACACGGACAGAGACTCGGCCAGGCGCATCAAGGGTGATTCTCCGCTGGCAGATCCACGTGGTCACGTGTGCGCATACAGAGAGAGGGAGCGCCGAGACGTCATTCGTGGCCAAATGACTATTCAGTGCTGGGAGGGTGCTCCTGCCAAGCTGGTGCCACCGTCAAGCACGGCCCAGCTTACGCACAATTTCCAAGGGCCGACGGTGGCCACATCCTCATCACCCCAGTAGGAAGAACCCGAGTCCTGCTGGCCAGACCAACATCCGCCTAGTGCAGCCTTCCCTTCAGAGCGGCCACCCAGATGCCCAGAGAAGGCAAGGCAGGAGTGCCCCCGCACGCCCCACCCATGCTCCACTGCAGCTGACGCCCATGGGCATGCTGCTTCCAGTTCCGGAGAGGCAGTGTGCCCGAGTAGCTGTCACAGGCCTCGTTCCCCTCGGATGTTCCCAATCTCCTTTAAAGCCATCCGAGTGGCTGGCTAGGTGAATTGACACCTGCAATGTGACCGAAGACTCCAGTCAAGAGCAAACCCACCAAGCGAACTGTTTTGATTACACCGAATACCAAGTCTGCATGCTGGAATCTTCCTTCGAAATTCCTCTGCTGCAGGCCCTGACAACAAAACTCTCTGGAACGACCCCAATTCTATGTGGATGACGCCCCGCTGGCCTTCAATGATGGCATTTCCGTCCCACCTTCCTCCCATTGTGGAATTCGGGGGGGCTGCACGCGGTTCCCAGGCGGTGCCCCCTCCAAGCTCAGGGCTGGAGCTCCATGCATGCCCACCCTTCACAGCGGGTGCAGGAAGAACTGTGGCAGCCACCCTCCGAGGCCGCGGAGGCAACCTTGCAAAGGGGAGGGGGTTTTGGGGGCAGAGGGGAGCCAGCTGGAGGGGCCAGGGCAGAAGCTATCATGAGCCTTTGATGGTCCCCTGCCCCCCGCAAATGCTCTAGCTAGAAGGGCTAAAAAGCCCATGTAGTGGAAAAGGCAGGTGGAAGATCTGCAGGGCAAGAGTCATTTTCACGTCTTCCCCACTCTGCACTGGATTACCAAAAGCCCCCGAGTTCACCGTGCAATTTCACCTGAAAAGCCTTCCAACAAACTTAATTGCAAGATTGCCCATGTCTCTTGATCCCTTAAATGCAGCACCTCTAGCAGGTGAGGGGAACCCCCCCCACACACACACACAATAAAACCAGTAACCACACAGGAGAAAAACAAGTTTTCCTTCTGGCTCTATTGCATTGATTGTTCTGACCGCTCATAATTATATCTCCCACCCCGCAAAAGCGCTTTGTTAACCAACCCCGGAATCTAGGATCCACAACAGACCGATTCCACGGAAGCATTCATGACACACACGTTCCCATCTTTCCCACATGTGATACAAGAAAATACAGGAACGGACTGCGAGAGTCAAAATCCATTGTACTCATAGTCGCAGTATCCTGTAAAGAGCGGCTCCGCCTGGATCCCTCGTCTGCAGGAGAGAGGAAAAAAGGGGGATCAGTGCCGTCCGTCCATATGTGACGCAGCCATCCGCCTCAGGTGCCCCTCTGAGGCACCAGACCGCAAGGCGCCTCCAAGCACCACGGCCCTGCTTTGCTGCAGCGAACGTGCCTTTGAGCAGCTACTAGCCGTCCTCAGGGGCAGTGCGCTGGGGCAACAGAGTGCGAGGGACGCTTTGCTTACCCACCGGTTTCCCAGAAGCACCTGGCTGCACAGAGGAAGAGGGGAGGGGAAGCGGAGCCGTCCCACCAGTCTGGCTGAAAGACCACTCCCCTGCCCCCCACCCCCTCCCTCCCTCCCTCCCTATCCCTTTATTCCTTCCATGCTGTCGCTTTTCAAACTAAGCCAGGGGGGCAGGGAGCGTCCCGTATGGCCAACCGCACGTGAGCCGTGCCGGGGACTGGCCGCCGTGGCAGGCCAAATGCCGGACCCAGCACGAGAAGCCCCAGCGGTGCCGCTTCCCCTGAGTCTCCCGAGAGGCCTGTGGCGCGCCATCACCTGAGCAAGGTGCATCGGAAGTCGGCCAGCCTCGCGTAAGCGTCCTGCAGGTTCCTCACCGTCTTGTTGCTCCACAGCCTCTCGGCCACGGCCCCCGCTCTGGGCCTGGAGGAGACGGAAAGGCCAAAGGGAGCTCTTCTCTCTGCTCCTGCCGACCCGGAGCTGCTTTTCCGGGCTGCAAGCCCCCTTCAGGGCCGCTCGCGAGGGGAAAAGCAGCGCGGCGAGAAAGAGTGGATGGGAACCGCTGTGCTCCGGAACGAGGCCAGATTGTGCTGCCGAAGCACAGCCGCTGGGAGGCCTCGCGGTTTTCTGGCTGGGGCAGAAGAGGCGCATGCGGCGGCAGAGCGCTAGCCACGCGACCCACCTGGCAGATGGGGGGGGGGCACAACCCATCACCCACAGGGCGAAGTGCCTCTTCCCAGGGGTGGAGGGGGGAACTGCTCCCGGTTTAGACTTGCTTCGCCTGCCACAGTAGGGCTGAGCCGTGGCCCTCCAGGCCTTGCTGGACTGCAACTCCCATAAGCCCTCTCCAGCAGCTGGGATGATAGGAACTGTAGTACACCGGGTTTTTTTTAGAAATGTGAGTGATGCCCCCTCCCCAAGGGCCCGCAAGCACCACTGGCTTTGTGTCCCAACATGGGCTGGTCAAGACCAAGGAATTCTCGCCCTGGATGTAAGAAACGTACAGGTACGTGCACACCTTGATCCAGCGAGTCACCCGCACAAACACCCCAGGAATGGGGTGACGTACATGAGACCGACCCGCAGGTTTCCAGTTTGGCTTTCTTCCCTGTAGGGGCAACCGCAAGCCACGGACCACCAAGGGCGGCTTGGCCTCCCGCCTTACCAAAGCCTGGGCGTCAAGTTCGTCACATCCACGTACTCGCCCCACATGCAGGCCTCTCCGCCGATCACCAGCGCTTTCTGTTCAGGGCTGCCTGCCGGAAAGAGAGCGCCGGGTATTCATGATTCAGCCAATTCGGCCACTGCAGGGCTCCGCTGCTTAGTGCAGGTACATCGGATCAGCAACATTACTATACCCAAAGGGCCACATGGTCTGACAAGGCCCAAGATGCCTGTGGGCCTTCTTAATCCACACTTACGTATATTTCTATCAATTTTGTGCTCTATTTCAGTGTGGCTGCAGCAATTTTACAACTGTGAGTGGAGTCTCTCTCTCTTGGTCAGAGGGTAACACACACACACACACACACACACACACACACACACACACACACACAGCAAGCCAGCAGAATCAGACAAACCATTCAAGTGCTGGTTTGATGACTTTTCTGCAGGGCTCAATATAAAGAACACAAAAAGCATGTGAAGAGAGCGGGGGACCACAAGAATAAGAGATGAAGCAGGTTCACCCGGACTATGGAGACAGGCTGTTCGGAGCCTGGTGTGGGGCAGAGCTGGCTGTGGCGAGGGTGGCGGAGCTGGGCAAGTCTTTGCTCCTTCCACTGAGGCCGGCTCCAAACTGGCCAGCCACAGGACTCACTGGTCCAAACAAGTCCACGTCCTCCTGAAGCCCGGCCTGAGCGCATTCACCTGAGATAATGCTTCCCGTTTACCCACCCCTTGCTCCGCAAGCCTCCTCCTCCAGCTGGGAGCTCCTTGGGCAGCCAGTGTCAGTGGTTAGAGCTGGACTGGGCCTTGGGAGGCCTGGGCTGTAGTCCCCGCTCAGCCGTGACGCTCGCCGGCTGACTTTGGGCCAGTCCCTGACTCTCAGCCTAGCCTATCTCACAGGGCTGCTGTGAAGATAAAATGGAGAGCGAGAGGGTTTTGTACGTGGTCTTCAGTTCCTTGTGGGGAAAGCGGAATATAAATGTACTAATAAATTGGGGGTAGGGATCCTCCATCTTGCGTTTTGTGCAGTGCCACACAGTTACGACGCCATTAGGAATCCAACTCCTGGTGCTTGTCCTACTCGTTAGTAAGGCTGCTTGTGCTTGTGTTCACAGTACGCCTACTAATATTAGTAAGACCAACTCCGCCACCTGCCCGCCTTCCTGGACCCCAGGTTTTAGGAGGCACAAGGAAGCCAATGCAACCAACGCACCTTCAAATTCCAGAGGTTCCACCTGGTAAAACTTCAACCAATCCTGTCCATAGGAGATAATGTTAAGATACCACGGAGCAGAGAGCAGGGCCCGGTAGCCGGCTTGGGTGACGCGGGCCATCTCTGCCTGGTAGGACCCGGCATTCGCTTTCCACACGTGTATGACGGTGTCGGGCTTCACCTGGCCGAAACAGAAGAGGCGTCAAAGCCCTCGGTCCAGTGGCGAGTCCCACCTTCTACCGGACGGCTGCAAAGGGAGCGAGCTCAGAGAAGCCCCGTGGAATTATGGCAAGCGTGTGAACAGCTCAGACGACAAGCAGCAGTCGCTCGAGGGGCGGGGGGGGGGCGCAGAAGACTTTGCTAACCCTGTCCCGGCAACCCCACGTACCAAGGAACTGCCTTCCTGGAAGGCACACCTGCCGAAGGGAGATGGAGCCTTTCCTCCGAGGAAAGAGCTGTTCCACTGGAGCTCACGCCCAGCCAGGAGCCTCAGCCGCATTCTTAGAGCAGGAGACTCTGGCTCATTCGTGATGCTCACCATTTTGTATCAGCTGTTGACAAGATGAGAGGCTGGAGCTTTGACAGGCATGTACATGCGTGTGCCTATCACAGGCGCCCCGTTATATCACTGCAACATTAACATCCTAGTTCAGGTTTCGTAATCGTGGGTTTGGGGTGTTCTTTTTTAATTGCTTAAATATGTTCCCCTTTCTAACACTGAAATGTTTTTCGCGGTGGGTTTTGTCCATCCCTTTTCAGGTTGAGCAGGCACAGGATCACGCTTTTTAACCGGTTCCTTAATGAATCCTCCCCTGCCCAACACCCAATTTGCAGGCCGCATCGTGATCTGCAGCCACATCCCGTCTCGGTCGTGCCGCCCGTTCCTCCTTCCAGCGTATGCTCCCTCTCAGGAACAATCTAGGATTGTGGGGCAGAGGCCGAGATTGGGAAGTCTGCCGGGCAGAAGGATGCCCTCGGCCATGTTGCAGAGCTTGTCTCTCTAGGACAGGGCTGTCTCTTCAGCACAGCCTCCTGAGGATTAAGAGCCTCTTTTGTCCGAACGAGGAGTGCTTTGGCAAGGTGCTCGCTACCTGTCCTGCCAGGGCTCTCTGCCCAAGGTGGAGGAACACCTAAGATGATGTCGGGCGTGCAAGAGAACGAAGATGAGCCAAGCGAGCCGCCAGAACAGTCGTGCTGAGGAGCCCAGGGCAGATTTGGCTCCACAAACAGGAGGCCACTCGAAGGAGCAGGAGTTGTCTGGGCACGAAGTTCAGCCTCTAGAGACACCGATGGCTCCCCCAGTCTGGGGGAAAGTGTTCGGCATGCCCGCCGTCTTTCAACCCGGCAGCGCCCTGGAGTCGAGACTCCCCACCACGGCCTCTGTCTTGCTGGTCCCACAGTGAGAGGAGAAGAAAGAGAAGAGACGAAGGCAAAGCTCACCATGCAAGAAGCCCTGCCAAGTATTCGGGAAACAGGAGATGGAGAAAGGAGAAATGACGCAAAAGAACTTGCGAGGGCCCCTCTCGTTCATTTCCTCACCTTCACGGCGTTATCGAAAACCTCCTGCCACACCACGTAGCCCTTGCGGTAGGAAGAGACAATATCCAGCAGCCTGGAGCAAAGAGAAGGCCCACGGAAGACGTGACTGCAGGCAGGCAGCTCTCTCCTCGCTGGCACCCCCAACGCCAAAGCTGTTTCCAGCACGTCAGGAACATTTCCTGGCGGGGAAGCAATGAGCGTGCCGAAGAGTGGGGCGCGGGAGGAGAGACAGGTGCAGCCCAACAGTGCGACCCTGTATGTATCTACTCAGAAGCAAGTTCCACTAACCGCAATGAAGCTTGCTCCCAGATACACATGTACATAGGAGTGCAGCAAAAGTCTTCTCTTGAATCAGTTCTCCAAACAAGAAAAAACAACAGATCATGCACAATCTCCCCATGTGTGCCATGACTCCCCCTCCCTAGATTTCTTGGAAGTTGGAGCCGCGGGGAGAACGGACAAGTTGGCTAACAACCGTAACCTTAGGAAAACAGAAAATGTCACTTTTCCTTGGAGGGGCTAAGAGCAGAGGAGACCAGATAGTGGAGACTTGGAAACCGGGGGGGGGGGGGGGGACTTTTCTTCCTGACATTTTTTCCTTCCTGGAAAAAGGGGAAATACGCAAAATCTATTTCGGAGACTTAAAAAGATCTAACGTCATTTTGTCAACTTCAGGTTGGTTTGCTCATTAAATTATCATATTTAGTGTATTAAATCTAAAAGTATAACCTTCACTTTCAAATGTTTTGAATTTTTGTAGCAAATGAAAACTGCATCTTTTGTTTTTTCTTTTTTTGAGGAGGCAAAATGTTAAACTTAAAGAGAGAGAGAGCCCCAGGATTATGCCAAAACAAAGGAAATTATTACATGTTCTGAACTTAGTCTCCTCCAAAGTGTTAAACAAACACAGAAAGTCATTCTCAGAAAAAGATCTGAGAGAAAAGAGGGGTGTTAAATTCTTAAATCCATGTTCTGTGAAGATCCTAGTGAGCTTTGACTATAGAGGACCCCAGAAGTGCAATAATTAAAGTCAAACATTTTAAAAGTTTTTGGGGGGCGGGGGGGGGGGAATGGGAAAAGAACATTATCCCACCCACTCCCAGGTTTCCGATCCCCCCTGACCTTTACATCTCTAGGCAAGATGCAATTCTCCTACTCTCTTCACGACAGCCCTGTGAGGTAGACTAGGCTGCGAGTCAGTGGCAGGCCACAAGTCTGTTCCACAGCCTAGGGGAGCCCTGAACACAGATAACTTGACTCCTGGGGGAGCACCCGAACCGCACCAGTGCGCAGCCCCGCCTGCAGGGGCCCGAAAAGAGCAGCCCTGCCTGGATGACCGGAGAGATCCCCCAGGTGCGGAGGCAGCCCCAGGACCTTGCTCCAAGGAAGCCCCTGGCAAGCGGGAGCAAAGCCCTTACCTCTGGATGTAGAACGATTCGAGCTTGGTGTAATCCTGGCCGAACCCCATCTTCTGCATGAATGCCTGGATATCTGGGTTAGACTTCCTGCGCGTGAGAGAGAGGGTTCAGGTATAAGAGGCAGATCCTGAGACATTCCGCAAGAAATGCCTCCTCCGAGCCCAGCAGGAATGCGAAGGCGGGAAACCTCATGCCCCAACAAGAAAGACCCCCGGATGCAGTGACCGTGGCACGGACGAGGCAGGATCGCTCATGTCAGCTTTTCAAGGGAGCATGATGTTAGCCTGAGATACTATAGGACAGCCTTCCCCAACCTGGAGGCCTGCAGGGGCATTTGGACCACAGCTCCCAGAATTCCCATCTAGCAGGGCCAATTGACTGGGGATTCTGGGTGTCGTGGTCCAAGTATATGCAGAAGGCAGAAGGTTGGGGAAGGCTGGGGAAGTTGAAGGAGGGGTGCCTCCTTCACCACCGAGAGACAGGAGGAATGAATTGAGTTTTTAGCGCTGTTGATGAGAGATGGAGGGTACTAAATATTATTACTTAGAAGATTCACTGGGCCTCCAAGTAGGGGCACAAAACTCCCACCAGGCAGAGTCTGGGTCAGGGTCTAGCTGCACTGGGTTAGACAGACCATGGTCTTAATCAGGACAAGGTTACCTCCTACAACCCTTGAAGAACTGAGTTCTCTATTAAATAATAGTAGCTTCTAGAGAGCCACAATCCAGGGATTGGATCCCTCCAATCCTACAGCTTATCCACTCGCAGAGTCCTCCTAGTAAGAGGAAACTCTCTGCCAGCTTCGCTGTAGCCTCTGCCGATTTCCCCAGGCAGGGAAGAGGAACAGCCCTGTCTCAGATGCATTGACAAGACGGGAAAATTGCTTACACAGGGGCACAAGTTCTGTTCAGCTGAACTGCCTGCTGTTTCAGCCTTAACAGCTGCAAGGAAACACCTCTGGGTCAACAGGACAAGATGCCACAAAGCCTGGCCCCCCCTTGGGATGCCAGAAGGTGCCAGCCCCTGAAGCCAGCCAGCCCCGCTTCCTCATGCTCCCTCCCCGTTTCCAAATCCCTCCAGGAGAGCAGACCAACCAGCAGGTGAAGTCAACCTCATCTCCGCCCAGATGAACGTAGGAGTCGGGGAAGACCGCACTGATCTCAGCAAAGAACTTGCTCATGAACTGGTAAGTTGCGTTGAGGATGGGGTTGACTGGCCCATGGGATCCAGACGGCTTCGGGCCACTATAACAAGGTGTCAACAAGTCGGGGGCGCCTGAGACGAAGCAAACACAGAAATGGAGGTAGGGCAAAGTTTGGTTGGCTTCTCCTCAGTCACGTGGAACAGCAAGCAGGCACAAACGGGGGCTCAGAGGTGGCAACACGCTCGTGGTTCCTCTTAATCAGAATACCAATCCCCTTTGGTAGAAGGAAGGTGGAAGCAGTCCGGTTGTCATGCAAAACCAAGAGCAGTGTGTCTGGTTACCAAAAAGGAAGGATGCATCGCAAGAATTAGGGTCACACAATGGGAAAGGGACGGTTGCCCCAAATCTATGCACAATTCAGACAAATAGAAGGGGTCCCAAGACAAGATTGCTTTAGAACACAAAACAGACCTCTGGGCGGACGAAGCAAGCCAGGCCCCCATGCGTCAGTCATGCTGGAGGAGCAGCCGGCATTCAAAGGAATTCTGGCAATGCAGAGAAAAACCGCTCCTGTTTCCCAAGACCCGCAAGACCCTAAGCATTTACCAAGCCCCCATTAGGAAAAGTGGAAGCCCAACTTTTGGGGGCTGAAATGGAGGTCAAGCAGGCGCCCAAGCCAAAACATCTCTATTTCAGGAAACCTTCTGTGGTTGGCCAGCCACTTTTTAAATTACTCTTCTATTTTATTCTTTTCTCTTCTTCACTGTTCACCGCTCTAGAATCTGCCTAGACGGGGAAAGGCATACAGGCACTGCAGGTTATCCAGTCAGTCCAATGCACTGAGCATTTGTGCCATGCATGCTCCACGCCAAACCACGACGGGGGTTCTGTCCCTGCGCTTGTCAGTGCAGGTCAAAGCACGCGAGCAGCACATCTGTCTCGCAAAGAAGTGCCTACAGGCTGCGCCCAAGCCTTGTCCACGGGACAGACACACACAGCAATTCGGGTGCTGAAAGGGTGAGCACACACAGACCCTCAGCTCCAGGGTGCTGAAGCCCTTCCAGCAGGAGGGCCGAATTCCACGGCGAGCCGAGGAGGCAGAGCACAGCTAACCGAAGCACCAGATTGTTCTGGTTTAAAGCACAGAGTCACAGGAGAAGCATTTCAGCCTCGCAGAATGGGGGGAACAAAAGCACAACCACCATGGAGCCCACTGAAAGCCCGGCAGCTGAGAAAGGGCTGCGGCCCTACGGAGAACCATGGAGGATCAGACCGGGACCCCAGGAGGGCTGAATGCGGCCCCCAGGCGGGGGCTCTGCAGCCCTGACCGTGCGCAAAGATGCTTGCTCCGAGCACACCTCCCTCCACCAGGCGCTTGCGTGTCCGATTCAGAATGCGCGCTGGCCCACGCGAGCACGCTGCAGACCTTCGGGCCAGCCGTACCTGGACCCCACGAGAGGGTATGGCCAGGCGTGTCGAACTCCGCGATCACCCTGATCCCGCGCAGCCGGGCGTACTCAAGCACCGTCTTCACGTCGCTGGCTGTGTACACATGTGAGGCAGGGTTGTAGGCCCCCTGCAAAAGCACAGAAGCCACAAGTTCTAAGCCACGGGGAAATGTGTGCTTCGGACTTTCTGCCGGGATAAGGACAACTCCGTTTTACAGAAACCAGATGCTGAGACAGAGATGGGCCCTGCCCTATTTGGGTGGGGCCGCTTTATGGACAGGCCAAGCAGGAAATCCACTTTCTTATGCAACTTCCAAATAAACTTTCTAGAAAATAGATGAAAAAGAGCTTTGATGTCTATGGGGCAGAATAGCTTCGCTCGTGCTCCACCTGTACAAGGGGCCAGCTCCAGGAGCTGGCTTTGGCGAGAAGGCTCTGCATGCCAAAGGTCTGGGGGATCCCCCTTCCCCAAAGCACTCCACAGCTCCCTCAAAACAGCAAGGTTTCCTGACTCCGTGCAGAGCATTTCGGGGGGGGGGGGTCTGCAGGAACTGCCTCGGGAGGCTCAGGGTGGCTTCCACCCCTGCAGTCTGGGCAGCGCAAGCATGGATCCAGTTCCACATACTGAATGCTTCAGGAAACACGTTTTGTGGTGCTGAAGCTTCTGGAAGGGGAAAAGCATTGGAATCCGGCTCTGGGAAGTCTTCCCACCCACCGTCTTGCCACATGGAGGAAACAGAGTCCCAGGAGCCATGTGACACATGGGACTTCTTGAAACCAGTGTGGTGCCGTGGTTAAGAGCACGGGACTGGGACTCGGAGGATCTGGGTTCTAGTCCCGGCTCAGTCATGGAGCCAACTGGGTGGCTTCGGGCCAGTCACAGACTCTCAGCCCAACCTACCTCACAGGGTTGTTGTTGTGGGGGTAAGATGGAGGAGGAGAATGATGTAAACTGCCTTGAGCCCCTTGTAGGAAAAAGGCAGGATATAAATCCAAAATAAAGAAACCACCCAGCGCTGGCTGCCAGTACAGGATTTACCTTCAGGCTGAGATCTGGGAACACCGTGCTCTCGTAGGGAAAGGATGGGTCGTCCACAATGTGCCAGTGAAACACGTTGAACTTGCTGTAGGCCATGGCATCCTGGGAGGACGGGAGAGGACAGCAGGTCAGCCGCACATGGTACTTGCTGGCCAGTCTCTCAACGCACTGGGAGCTGGCTGCCCTTTCTCTGTTTAAACATGCACCCCGAGGCGATCACAGGCGCAGTCCTATGGACCCTGGACCGTGTCTGAAGGACCATGGAACATTCCATGCTCCCAGGCGGGGGATCAGGACAAGACCTCTGCCTCCACTCCTCCTCGCAGCTGTCATGGAAAGACCCTTCTGCATTCATTTTATTTATTTAAAGAAATGTGACTGACTGGACTTAGGAGAAAGTGATGCGGACTCAAAATACTGGTTTGCTCTTTTGTCTCGTTCAGATGCACACACGCAGCGAGTGTCGCTGCCTTTGTAACCAAAACAGCATTGGCTGTGCTGAAGGAGGAAGGTATCGAGAGGCCTGGGAAAGCCTCGGGGTTGGCAGAAATTGAGAAATGAGGGCTCCTGGAGGGGCTCTCGAGAGCCACCCAGTAAGAGCTGAGCGTGCTCTGCGGGCACAGAATGGCAACCACAGGGGGGAAAGGAGCAAGAACTGGGTGAAAGCGGAAGGTAGTCTCCCGCAGCAAGGCGCCGAAGGAGAATGCGCTGCAACGTTTTATTGCGGGCCTCACGTGGGTGTGTGCAGTTCAGGCCCTTCTTTTCTTTTGACAAAGGTCACGCAATGCAGGAAGCCGACTGCAATGCGCTTAACCTTCACACGTATACAGGGTGCCATCGAACGTATTCAAGATCTTTGAGCGCAATGCTTCTAAACAACCCGCTGTCGACGATTGTCAGGATGCAGGTAGGGCCTGAATATTGCAGGACTGGCTCCAAGTCCAGTGTCGCGAGATGCCAAGCCTGCTCCTGGGCACATTGGGCAGGGCGGCAGTGCCAGCCACAGCACCCAGGAGAAAAATATACTGGCGCGGGAGGTGAGGTTCTTTACTGGCCTACAAAGATGACACAGCTTTACAAGCAGAGCCACTTCCTGGTACGTTGGTGGCAGTCCAATCTACACTCACCCACATGCTCTCTCACACAAGCTTCCTCCTCCACTTTTTAAACACTCTTCCTTGTGGGGGTTAAATTGGGATTACCTGGGAAAGCTTGCAGAAAGCAAAAAGGATGCCCTGCACTAGCCCCAGAGCAGAGTTTATGAAAGAGGGTTTCTTTTTCTGGGTCCTCTACTAGTTTTTTCCAATTTACAGCCCCCAGAAGCACTGGGAACGCAACTCCCGTCATCTCCAGCATTGCATGACCACCAAGTTGCAGAAGGCTGCTCTATAGGAAGGAATGGCCGCAGCCTGGTGGAGAAGCACAAGCTCTGCATGCAGGAGGCTCTGGGTTCCATTCTGGGCATCTCCAAGTCGGGGTGGAAAACCAGGCGCTTCTCTAAGCTGGCTGCTCTGCGGAGCGGCCTGGAAGCGAAGGGCACGGCGTGGCCAAAGCCACGTACCAGCGTCTCCAGGATGGCTCTCAGGGGCAGGTAGTGGCGGGAGGTATCAAGCAGCAGGCCTCGGTGGGGAAAGCGGGGGAAGTCGACAACCTCCGTCTTGTTCACGTAGAACTACACAGGAGAGAAGACGGAGCAGAGTCAGGAAAGGATCCAAGCCCCTCTGGCAGCTGAGGGCTTCCCAGGCCCCGCCTCCAGATGCGCATGGAGCCAGGCCGGCCGGCCGGCCCTGAAAATTAACCGGCCGTGTTGTGTCCGCTAATGGAACACCCAAAGCGCACGCTGTACAGGTCACTTCTCCTTCCCTTTATCCCTCCCACAAGCCAAAAAGAGCCACACCTTAGAGGACAGAGGAACTGAACTGCAGCAAGTTTCCATGACAGCTGTGATGTGCGCGCACGTGTGTGTGTGTGTGTGTGTGTGTGTCTCACTCAAATCTGGAGAGGCCCTGACGGAGGAAGGGCTTTTGGCATTCAAGCGGAGCCGGCTGGTGCCGGAGGTCAGACTAGATGGCCCGGGAGGCCCCTTCTGACTCGCTCTGTTTCTATGTTTTTCTATGTTTTCAAGGCCTCCTTCCTGCATCTTCACGCCGCCCCTCGCAGGGGCACCACGTCGACCAAGGCGAGCGCCACTGCATTTGCAGCCGCTTGGATGGGCTGAGCTGGAAGAGGGACGGCGAGGAGATCCGGATTTAACTGGCAGTGCAGTGAGCTTGCCCAGCGTCCACGAGCCAGGGCTGTTTCTGGAGCCATGCCAAGGCTTCTGGCCAGCCGCTTGCTAGGAAGGGCCATAGAAACCAGTGCCTGAAGCTCCTCCTTCAACCGTATTCCTGAGCCAAGAGCGGCGATCACTGAAAATGTCTCTTTTATGGAGGCGGCTTTGCCTCAGTCCAGGAAAGGGAGGCAAAACCTGTGCGCACGGACAGCCTCTGCGACAGTACGAGAGAAAGCAGCAGAAGGGGCACCATCCTGCAACGCACCAGCACCACACGCACGGTGGGGATACTCACTGTCCCAACATCGTCTCTCCTGGCGAGCTGGCTGAAGGTCTCCAACCCTGAGGAACAAGCGCAGAGTCCGTTTATAGCGGGCCAGTAATATCATCGTGCGCTGGCACAGGTCCGTGATGAGGGATGGGGAGAAGCTCGTTCCCCTTACCTCGGAGCGCTCCCCAGACGCTGTCCGCCGTGAGAAGCATCTGCTGCTCCGAAAGGCTCAGCTTATCTGAAAAAGCGTGCGGCATGTGAGAGGCACGGCGTTAAGCAGCTTCGGGGCAGACGTAAGCCGGCATGCGAGGCCAGCCTGGGGCACAATTCAGCCTCAGAAGTAAGGCCACCAAAGTTGCAGGCGTGCGGTTATCATCTTTTTTACTCGCCGGCATTTCCAGGCCGGCCGCACGGCAGGAAGGGCCCCTGCTCCCTTCAGTGCAGTAAAAGCAGAGCACTGCTTCCCACTCAAGGAAGAGGGGCAAGACGCCCTGCTGCATTCTGTGCTGCGAGACATCCTTATGCAACTTCCAGAGAAACCAAGCAGGCTAGCGCAGGGGGGGGGGGGCTCCATTCCTCCTCCGCCAGCCACTGGCCTGCTGGCGTGAAATGTCTGGCCGCCACAGGTGACTAAGGGAGCCATCTTCTGCTTCCCACCATTGGTGCACAGGGGCTTTCGTGCATCTGACGCCAGGGCGAGGTGCAGCAGCGGCGACTGGGGCCGCCCCAGGTTCTGCACCCTGTTTCTCAACCCGGAGGCTGCTCTGGGGTGACTGGATCAAGTGCAACGGAGGAGGAGAAAACGAGGGTGCCGGCTGGAGATGGCATGAGCTGTTGGCCCCAGTCTCAAAAGGTCCCCCCAGCCATCCCCAAAGATGCAGCAGGTACCGTTCTTTCCACCTGGGGAGGGGCAGGTGCCTGCTCGGCATCTGCAGTCCCTCCTCCTAGGTCAGAGGACTCTGAATAAGTCTCTGACTGACACCCCCTCCCCGCAATGCTTGCCCACAATCCCACTCAGCTGCAGAGAAGCAGCTTCACAGCACGCCTGCTCCAAACTCGCAGCTGCCCACACAACATCTGCGGGGAACAGACGTGCCGCATGCGCTTACAGTTCTCGGGAGAGTCCAGCGAAGGATACCCATCGCATCCTGGCTCAGCAACAGAGACGAGGAGCTCGGGACACAGGGAGCTGGAAAAACAGCCATTCTCTGAAAGGCAACACGGGTGGAAGAAAGTCGGCATGCGCCATGCAACAGAAGCAGGCCTTTTCTGCCTACATGGATAGACAAAGCTCTCCTGAAGAGCAGGATAATCATTCCTCAGGAGAAGGCAGGGATATAAAGACAGTAAAATAATAGAAGCGGCCTTGCATTGTTTTGGAGAACTGAGAATTATCTGCCTCTATAGATCTGCTGACAGCTCTTGTCAACCGTGTACACTCCATACTGGACTTTGCTTTTGAAAAGCCAAAGCAGCGGTTGTGTGTGCAGGCAGGAGAGTTACCAAGAGCCATGCAGTCAAAGGTTGCAATTTTGCAATAAACAGCGCACTGTTTGCCATTAAAGCTCATATGCATTCACAAGCTTTGTTCAGACACCTTTCTTTACCTGTTCTTTGTAGAAAGTTCAGCTCTCACTAAATTCAGGCCTGAGTCATTAATGCTAGTTCTTCATGTTTGAGTCAAATTCCCTTTCTTGGTTTAGATACTGTATTCCTTCACTCTTGGGCAGCCCAAGAGATTTTGCTGCCTGAGGCAAGAAACAAGTGGAACCCACTCCTTCCAAGTCATGGAGCAGAGTGCCGATCGCGGGTCGTGTTATTTCTGGCAGCTGAGGCAGAAAACCTAAGAAGTGCCTCTTGACCATTCTGGCCATTAAAATATCGCAATACTATATCAAATAAGCAATTTGCTGCCCTTTCAACCAGTGCCCAAGTCAGAAAGAGACCTCTGCCCAATGGTAGGGCCGGTCCATAATTTTGTCTTCTGAAAGATGGTACCTTTACAACAGTCTTCCCTAACCTGCTGTCCTCCAGATGCTATGGACTACAACTCCTATCAGTTTCAATTACCATTACCAATATTCAGGATACATGGAAGATCAGATATTGAGCTACATTCAGATAGCAGATGGCTTATGTAAGATAAGTTATCAAGAACTATGTTCTGCACTTTTCACTACCACAACGATGGTGAGCTTGTTGTTAGTTGTCTTATATCCTGTCCTAAAATATTTCCAATCCTTCAAGCAGAAGCGCTCCAGCAGGAGTGCATGGGTTCTAACCCAAGCAACAAATACTTTTTCTTGGGCCACTGATAAGCGGATTTTTGTCCTTATTTGGTCTGGTTTTATGGATCGAAGTCTGGTAGCCAGTGCACAGGCTGTAAAAAAGTACGCAAACTTTCAAGGTTTGAAAGTACACAACCCTTCAAACCATCTGGAGTAGGAAAGCAGTCAGGCTGATTAGAAGCCTCCGACACCCAAGAGCTTCCGCAGTTGTAAGAGGAGTGTGAAAGGAACTATTTCACATGAGGAGGAGATCGAGCAGGTCTCCTCGAGGCACACGCCACTTGCTCCAAAGCAATCGCATGACAGCAAAAAGGTGGAAAGAGGAACTGTAACCGAACTCAGCTGACATCCTCAGAACAGAGCCATCCACCAATGTTTTCCACTTCCTCCTTCTGTTGGATTCCTCACTGTTTCCTCCGCTGCTGGTCAACTCCACGAGGTGAAGGACTTTCCTACTTTTGATGAGACACCTGTGCCAGGTGCGCACAGCTACATGGATGGCACTGTACCCTGCTACTGAATGTGCTTCCCTGCCTAGCTGAGTGTTCTAAGGGCAATTGTTGGTGAAAAAAGAAAACCACACTTCCCAATATTGTCTGCAGAAGACGATGGTTTCCAAACCTTTCAATGATCTCTCCACAGCCTGTTGCTTGCATATTTGACACATATTTGCTTTGATAATACCTTATTTGGATATTAATGTTATTATGCTTGCTTTCATATTATCTTGCATTAATTTTGTCATGCAGACAAAACTTGAGAAGGCTTCACTCTTCAAGGTAGCTTATAAGCATTTTAAAGTAACAGGCTCCTACTTTGTAGCCATCAATATTTTCTCTCCAGTAATCCCACTGAATTTGAGAGGGCTCACCCTCTAAGGGAATGTGTACAGACTGAAGCCATACAGTGAATCAGAGATAAAGCCAACTGAGTTCAGTGGGGTTTACTCTCAGGTAAATAGCGATATATGATCTCAAAGTCCACTGTACAGGCCCGATCCTATCTTCACTTACCTGGCATTCAGTAGACTTATACAGGAGCACTGGGGATGAGTAGACATGCACAGAACTATACTATGAATGGATTAAAAGGTGTTCTACAACCAAGGACAATGTAGGCAAACATGCCAGAAGCTTCTTAGAGACAGTCCGCCAGCATGAGAAAGCAACTACTAAATAAAAAACAGCTCCTTGCCTGCGAGTTCAATGGAAGCAATTGCTGCTACTACTTCAAATACAGCCCTAGCATGTCTATATTTGAATGGTATTATTCAAATACAATTCCCTTTTAAATTGCCTAAAATTGCTTTTTCTTGGAGTGGGGAAGACATGTAGGAAAGTATTGGCAATTATTAGGGATTCCTCTGCTTCTTTAGCAGTCTTGATCTTGACTGCATTTGGACAACACAACGACCCACATTCAAGGGCTGAGCGCCAGTTGCCACTGAGCCTGGGCTGCTTCTGAAACTCGCCGTCCGAGCCCAGCCGCACCACCACCACCAACCCGCGAAGACAGCCCGCGGCTCATGGGTGGGCTCGCCCCCCATCGCAGACGGCGCAGCCAGCCGCACTTCGGCCCGTCCTGCAGCCCGAACCCGGGCACCGAATACGTTGCCCACCGGCGGCCCGGCTGCGCTAACCGCGGAACAAACCCGGCCGCGCAAGCGACATCGCCGACCGCGGAGGCGCCCCCCGCTGGCGCCCGGGCCCGGGGCTGCCTTCGCTCCGCGGCGCCCGGCTCCACCCGCCTCGCCTGGTTCCCGGGCCCGCTGCGCTAGAGGCGAGGGCGAAGAAGCGCCTCGCCTCGCCTCGCCTCCCGGCCCGGCCCGGCCCGCCGCCTCACCTGCGCCCTGGCGCCCGCGCGGGAAGAGCAGCGCCCAGTAGCGCTGGAACGCCTGGTCCAGCACGGCGCAGCCCCGGCCCACGGCCGAGGAGTCCGCGTAGCCGAAGCGGAAGCGCGCGGCGCTCAGGCAGCAGCCGCCCGCCGCCGCCGCGCTCAGCGCCTGCGGCCGGGGCCACACGGCGCCCGCGCCCGCGCCCAGCAGCGCGCCCAGCAGCGCCCAGCGCAGCGCCGCCATGCCCGCAGCGCCCGCCCGCCCGGCTCGAGCCGCGCCGGGCCCACGTGACGCGCGGGCGGGTCACGCGGCGCCGCGCCCTTCCCCGCCCGGGAGCACGGCCAGGGCGTGGCCTGAGGGACATGCAGATGAGGGGGCGGTCCTGCGGCTCCCGGCATGCCCCGAGCGGCCGGCCGGGGAACGCTGGGCGGCCCGTGCTGCGCCCGGTGCTGCTTATCCGCGGTCCCATCTTGATGCTGCATCGCCGGTCATGGAACCTAGTCTGACGCAGCGAGGGCACGATCTTCGCATGCTTACACAGGAAAAGGCCTAAGCTTCGCGCCCTGTGTCAGTGAGCGGCCGGCTGCAGCACGCCTGGAGCTGAGGGACCCTTGGCTGCAGATGCCTGGGATTCTGTCCTCAACGCTGTAATTAGTGCATGTGACACAACTGGTTGATTTTGGCCTGTGCCCAGAAGTCCAGCAGTCAAGGAGGAAGCCTCTATTCTATCACTGTCCTTGATGAGCTAGTTTTCTACCGAAGGGGAAGACTGTTTATTTTTGCTCACAGTAACCTGCCCTACAGATCAATAATATCTATTTGATGTATTTAAGATATTCAATGGGCCCAATAAGCAACGTTCTAATAGCATCTATACATGAAACAGTGCTAATACAGTGCTAATACTATAGAAAACACAATTGCTAACCCATCAGAATCTCAAAAGATAATTGTAATGTCATATAATTGGCACATGTTACCTAATTAGCACAGTTACTTAGATCTCTGTGAGCAGAAAACAAGCACATCCGGCAGAAAGTATCTATTCTTGACGTATTAGTTTTCTCATTACATTTAAGGCACAAGCTTGTACGATCTATACGATCTCGTACACGTTTAGACAGAAAAAAGCCCTACAACTGACTGGAAAGTCCAGGGAATTCTAGGGTTTTTTCTATTTACATATGCATAGAATTGCATTATAGATTACAACCTTTTAATGTTTTTGGTCTTTCCTTTTCAATAACCAGCCCCAGAGATCAATAATATCCATTTACAATATAGCACTAATACAATATTAATATTAGACATAATGCTCAGTGCTAATAAACCATTGGAATCTTAATAGTCTTAATGTTATATAATTAGCACATCATTAAAATTGTTTTCGACATATATGGACCTTTCCCAGCAACCCCATTCTCTCAGAAAGGGATAATATAATACTAATTAATACATCCGCATAAATATAGCATGAATAAAGCATTAAGACTGTGCTAATTGCCAATCTCTTGGTAATTTTCCAGTATAATCTTAATGGATACTTTCAGCAGAAGAGTTCCTCTAACAGAAAATGCCTCTGGCAGTGTTTGGGGGACCTTTCAGGGGGCTCTGTGTGGCTGAGTTGAGGGAAGGCTGTTTTCCCCAGCTCATCTACAACCACCTAAACCGGGGCCTTTCCTTTGGCGGTAGAACATTATCAAGACTAGTTTTGAGGGTAGTAGTTTGGGGGAAACTGTCCTACAGGGAGCAGAAATAGATTTTGGACAAAGAAAAATGTACCCTGCACAGCAGTTATGGAATTCGCTTTCCCATTACGCTGTCAGAGGTGTGTGTGCGCGCGCGCCCTGGGAGGAAATAAGGTAGTCAAATGTGCCTGGACTGTGCCACTATCTACTGCACATAGGAAACCTCCTTTGAATGTTCCCCCACCTAAAAATCCTCCCGCTAGGCAGGAAACCCCCTTAATGAAAGAGGACTAGGCTAGTGCCGGCCCCCATGTTGGGCTACTTTTCCTCTTGCACACCATCTGGGGAGTCATAAGTAGCTCACCCATCTTAGAGCTCCACAAAACTGTCAAGCCAGGTGAGGATTTCCTTTATCGAGCATTTTGGTTCTAAAAGAGCCACAGTTCCAACTTGCTGTTTTCTGCAGCTCTAGCCTCTGTTAAAGTCAGCTTGGGTGGCCTTCAGGCTTGCAGGATCGGCTTCATTTTTTTAAACCTGATCCTCTGCACAATCCCGAGATCCTCTCTTTTTCCCCCCACCAAAATCTACCAATGTGCGGTGCTGCTGCAAAAGAGATACACTTGGAAGTAGGGAATGTATTATCAGGGATGCTGGGGCATGCTGGGAGTTGGAGGCCTCTACTCTGTACCTGTAGCTGCTCGGGAATGGCACTCATGGAATACGATAAGGATTACTCCCAGGTCGGACGGGGCACAAGACTGCAGCTTTACTGCTGGCGCAAAGCGAGCCAAGAGCCTCTCCCGGCGGATAAAGCAGCCACCGGTCCAGGGCTTTGCCACACCCAAGATGGAGGCACCGAGCCCCCCCTGGTCTCCGATAGGGCCGCGGGGAAAAAGCCCGCGCAAGCGCATGCGCGCGCGCAGAAAATGGCTGCCGCGGGGAGGACGCTGCGAGTGACGCTACCAGCCACTCTCAAGATGGAGGCCAACGAGGGGGCGGTCGCCCGCCCCGCGGTCGCCAGTCAGACAGAGCGCGGAAAGAACAAACCAAAAGGAGGGGCGGGGCCGGGCGCGCCTGCCCGCCCTCGCCCCGGGCCCTGGCGACGATGCCGGTGACGTCACGCGGCGTGGGGTTACGCCCCGCCGCCGGCGCTGCGTGCGTGGTGCGTGCGTGCGTGCGTCGAGGTGACGGAGAGGGCCGGACGCGTCCCTTTGTTGGCTCAGCGGCGCCTGTGAGGAGGTGCAGCGGCGGCGGCTCAGCAGCAGCACCAGCGGCGGCGGGGGTCCGCGATCGCTCCGCCGAAGGGAGGCGGCCCGGCCGGCGCGCCTTCGACTCCCCGGTGGGCGCCGGCCCGCCGCGCCCCGCCGCGCCTGGCCTCGCCTCGCCTCGCCGCGCCGCGCCTGGCCTGGCCTGGCCTGCCGCCGCCCGCGCCCCGTCCATCTCCCGCTCCCTGCCCGCCGCCATGGACTCCGACGAGGGCTACAACTACGAGTTCGACGAGGACGAGGAGTGCAGCGAGGACAGCGGCGCCGAGGAGGATGAGGACGACCCCGACGACGACGACGACCCCGACGACGACAACCTGGACCTGGGCGAGGTGGAGCTGGTGGAGCCCGGGCTGGGAGTGGGCGGCGAGCGCGACGGGCTGCTGGGCGGCGAGACCGGCGGCCTGGGGCCCGGCGGCGGCGGCGGCGGCGGCCTGGGCGGCAGCGGCCTGGGCGGGCCGGGCCCCGGCGGCGGGCTGGGCCACGAGCAGGAGGAGGACTACCGCTACGAGGTGCTGACGGCCGAGCAGATCCTGCAGCACATGGTGGAGTGCATCCGCGAGGTCAACGAGGTCATCCAGGTGCGCGCGCGCCCGGGCCCGCCCCGGCCCGGCCCGGCCCGGCTCGGCTCGCGCGCGGCGGGGGGCGCGGGGCGCGGGCCGAGCGCGCTCGCGGCGGGGAGGCGGGCGCCGCTGTGCAGGAATGCGGCCCTTAGACGGCCAGCCGAGCGGCCGCGGCCTCCCCAGCCACGCCTTCCGGGCGCCCGCACAGGCGCCGCTGGGCTGCCTGCGAGGCGCGCTCCGGCTCCGGCTCCGGCTCCGCTCCGCGCCCGCTCGCTCCCTCCCTCTCGGGCGCTTCCTCTCCGCGGCGGGCGAGGCGGACGGGAGGCCGCAGGTAGCGGGCCCGGCGTCCCGGCGGGGCGATCTGTGGGAAGGAGGCTGTGTGCGCCCTCGGACGTGCACGCTGCCCGGGTCCGCCGGAGCCCCCGAGGGCCGCGCTTTCCGCTGGCGCGCTTGTCGCCCCACCGGAAGGGACAGCGGGGAGTGCGGTGCTGCGTGGATCGCCCGCTCGGACCCTATTTTGCCATGGCTGCAGCAGGCCTGTTGCAGTAAAGGGAAGGAGTCGTGTCTGCGTGTGGCTTCTTCCAGTGGGCCTGCTCTTACAAATTTGCATCCAACCCACACAGCTGTCTCGGGCACAAACATTTGTAGACTGGAAGCTACTAAATTGCCCTAAATCGGCAGCAAGAAGGGTGGGGCGTGTGTGTACATACGTCCACCCACCCAGGTAAACAGTGGAGTCAGAAGCATGAAGGCTCAGCTTTAACTATACAAGAAATTCGAGGATGGTCATGCTGAGAAAATTACTACTCCTCTTGGATCAGGAAGCCAGTTCAATCACTCGCAGTGTTCCAGAAGAGTTTGGGGCTGTGGATTTGGGGGTATGCTGCAGTCCCAGGGTCGAATTGTACAGATTCTGATTGATAATGGAGTCCACCTCCTTGCTTGTAAATAGGCAGCTGCCCATAGTTGGAAAATGACATCAGCATGGCAGAGTTCATCTCTCTGTGTGTGAAGTTTCTGGCTGTCAGTGTGTCCTTGAGAGCTGAACCATTTCAAAGAACTTTTAAGACCTGCCCACTCTTTTAGGGGGTGGTTATTTACAGATACGGAAGCTGTCTAAAATCTAAAGTTTTGGTAGTTTTCCTGAAGTGGAATGACCCACTCAATTTCCAGGAGGCATCAACTGTTTCACTTTTGACTGCAGCTTCTATTTTACATAAGTGTGTTTGTAGGAGAGATGTCAGTCTAATATCTTCAGAAATGTGTGCCAAGTAACTTCTTCACACAGTCAAATTTATGGATTGATACTGGCCCTGCTTATAAAAATTATTTTTCCTAATATCAGTCCTTTTCTGTTTTAAGCATTCCTGCATGCAAATTGTAGCCCATATGCCTAGCATGTTCCAATCTTGGAGACTGCTGTTCTTAAAACATGAACAGAAAAATCCTAGGCACCAGTGTGTACCTTTAAAAATAGGTAAGCATATCTTTTCAGTACAGACAACAACTACAACATGGACACATTTTTATCTTTATTATTAGACTTTAGTAGTCATTCCTAAGCATTTGATTTTATTCATCTACTTAGTAAGCATAAATGAGCTGCAGATGTATTGAGGCCTTGCTTAATTACTCCCTGATGCCCACAAGGGTAATTCTTTAGCTCTGAGGTGTAAGACTGAAGAGAGAGTCTAGTGTTCGAGGAAGTCAAAATTGTTCTGGATGCCCAGAAGCATCTGTGTGCTTCAGTTGCCATGGAAAATATTAACCCATGTCAAAGTTTTGTTTCTAATTCTGCTTTGGTTAATGCTGAGTTGCTTCATGCTAAAGGGTAGTTTAGGGTTATTTTCCTTGTTTGGAAATCATAATTCTCCCAGTTTTATCCAGCATAATTGCCACCCTTCAGCTGGCAGGTGAGGTGCCGCTGTAGGAGGCATGCATGCAGTGGCTGATGCAGCCAGAGAAGCCTGCGAGTTGTATTCCCTTTAGCAACACCTTTGTGTGACTCCAGCTGGAGGTGAAATTGCTGCAAGGGTGCACGTGTCTTTGCTTGCCATGGTGTTCTTGGGACCAGATTAGACATGAAAAGGGCAATGCGTGGATGACTTTGTCTTGCTGTGAGGGAGGAGCTCCCCCCCTCCACACACACACACACACACACACACACACACGGATTTCCTCTTTATGAAGGGAAAGGAAAGCAGAACTAGTATACCTGTTCTTGTAGGTAGAAACGCACCAGGTATGGAGTGTGCACAGCACACTAATGTTTCTCTTGTCAGCTGTCTTGACTTAGACAGGGGACAGTCTAGGAGGGCCTGTACTCTGACCCCTTGCTGCGAGTACGCCCATCCAGGCCGCAGGGGGTTTAATTGCCATCCTCCATTTTTAGATGCTGCGTTTTCTGGCTGTGTACAGAAGTGCAGGTAGATGAAGCCACTGTGGAAGTGGTCCCAGAACTTGGGGCTTGTCGTGGCCTGAGATTGCTTCCCTTCACTCCTTGAGCCTGCACAGAACTTGCTTGTTAGGCCTAGAATGTCCGCTTCACATCCCTGTACCTGTAGATCAGGTTTTGTAAGCTGTGCCTGCCAGATGTTTTGGACTCATTAGCCTCAGCCAGCATGGTCCATGGTAGTGCATTCTGGCCTGTGCATCAGATTCCTATGACGTATTCATCCGCCCTGTCTCTCTTCAGTTTAAATAATTTGCTGACTTGTGCTTACAGGAGAACTGTTGCAATTTTTGAAACATGAACATAACCAATGAAGTAACTCATAGCTCTAGCCCTGTGTTTTTGTCATTAGAAGTTGTGCTGTATAAACAGCGATAGTGCATTTCTCAGCAGATGCCTACGTACTTGTGCATGTGTTAGCTCACAAGCCCTGTTAGTCCTCTGAAGGTTCTCTCTCATGAAAGGGAGTACCACTAAAAAGCCTGACTTTGAATGGCGAGGGTTGGGTACTAGCTGATTCAGGGCGAGTAACCATGGCTGTGAAGGAACTCCATTTCTTCTTGGAGTTCTACTCAAAAAGCCCCTGCTCTCAAACTTCCCTTGCTCCAGTCTACAGCATGGAAACCAAGCTGGGCATATGTGTCAGAATGTCTTTTTTGAAGAGTTACAAGTTCATAGGATTCAAACAGCAAGTATATTTGGCCAACTGGGTTTTTTATTTCTGGCCTTTTTCGGTTGGGTCGTATCCTGGGTTGATAACCCATTGCCTTCCAGATGTTTTGGCCCACAAATGTCACCACTGGCTCAGCTGGAGAGGGGCTGAGGGCAACACCTTGCACAATCCTAGTTGTGAGCTCCCAGCTGCTGTTCCTCACAGTCTGGATATTTGGGAGGCTGAGCTAGCACATGGTTTCTTAACCACTTCCTCACCTCCTGGTATGGTGCAGATTCCTTCTGACTGCGAAGATGGAACCATTTTGAACTAGGGCCATTCTGGGGTTCTTTTGTGACTGTCACAGGAGCAAACTGTGCATCTGTATTTTTATCTATTTAGTACATGTCTGCACTGCCCTCTAGCCCCGAGGGCTCTCAGGGCGGGGTGCATGTCAACCGAAGGCACGGAAGTGCTTAGCCCATACCAGTAGCTACATCAGAGGAACCTAGTGAGCAGCTTTCTGGCTAGTTTATATAATGCCACATGTTTACATTTGCATATTGCTTTAACACACATGTTGGACCTTGTGTTGTCACAGCTCAATTATCTTTCTGAATTCTTACTCAGACACCTTTGTCCTCAAATTTCAAACTTGAGTCATCCATTGTGAAATCCTGATAGCGTAGAAGCCATGAAAACTGAATGTTCTTAATTTACTTTTCTCCTTGAATGTAAACACTTTGGCTACTTCACACAAGATATATTTGCATCCTTGTATAATATCAGAGTGCAGAGATGCTGAGTCAGGCGTGTGTTGGTGTTTGTCCTCTTTAAAATGCATGGGATGGGGGCCTAATCCTTTTCTAGGCATCACATTTCTGGAAACGTGAAGCCATTTAGGCCATTTTCCTATTGCTGTTATCTTGGAAATGGCAGAGAAGACAGAAAAATAAACACGAAGCACTCTGGGTCTGACCACTGCCAAGTTCTGTACCTCCTTCCAGGATGAAGAAAAAGGAGGCGATGTAACAGGCAGGCCAGCCCAGACGCCGCCTGGCCCACGCTCGTGGTTGGAAGTGCCCCCAGGTGACGGGGTGCAGGAGGTCCTTGTGGAGGATGTGTTCACTGTACTTTGAGGCTGTTGATGTGACACAAACGAGTTATTCACTATGTTGCCAGTCAGGCATTTCAGTCATGCGCTTACTTGCAATGTTGTTGTCTGAAGCAGCCAATGTTATTTCTCTGGTTCGTTCCCATCGAGTTCCCCCTTCTGTAATTCCTCCCCGCCCCCCAAATCAGGCTTTGCAGGAGGGAAATTCAGAAGCAAAGGCCTTCAAATTGATTTCTCTCTCTCTCCTGCTTTTCCTCACTGGTTGTCCCAGATCTTAGGAGGAGGTCAGCAAGCGTGGGGCTGGCTGGCTTTGGGTCGGAGGGTCCTGCTCCTTGGCACCTCCCTCTTCTAGGTCTGCCTGCAATCGGACCCCGATGCCTGCCAACCTTCCCATCTTCTTAACTGTGAGGAGAATATAGTTATAGTCACGGAAAGTGTGGGGCGCTTTGGGGCCTCCTGTTTGGGGCCAGCTGCTAGGTAGCTGCAGTCGCCCCTTGCCGTCTCAGCTGCACGGCTGTTCGTCCATTCTGTTCCCCTCCCCGCCACACGACTCCCTTGCCCTCTTCCCTCAGTTTGGGCCACACACCTTCGTTTGCTATCCACACAGTGCAAGGAAACCTTGTAGGAAGTGGCCCTGTTGGCGTTCCATTTTGTTTCTGCAACTGATACAATTGCATGGGCTGTGCTAAGGGACTTGGGGATGACTTACTGCACCAACTGTGATACAGGCATCGTAAGACAAACACAAGTGAAAATAAAAATAAAAATTAGTGCGAGCTCTGCAGGGGGGGAACGAATTAGCCTCGTTCACAAAAGCATTGCAGGTGATCATCCTGCCTGGGTGTTCCACTGAAGAAGCAGAAGAAGGTTAATGTGATTCTAACTCAGAGACTTGTGTCAGACAAAGGGCCCTGCTAGAAATCTTTCCTCTGTCATCTAGGGTTGTTTTTATGCGGTGGGGATTTTATTTTGGCATAGAGGGGCATTTAGTCGTGTGAGCCCGAGCCTTCGATTAGCCCAGGTTCAGGTGTACTGCTGATACGAGCCTGTATTCGAGATGCAGGCTGCGCATGCGAGAACGAGAACACAGAAGGCAGCCCGCATTAAGCAGTGATGCGCAAGGAATGTGCACGGGCATTCAGCCTGCTGTCAACAGTCACAAACACAATTTTTACATCTTCAAGACAAGAGTTTAGCTACAGCAGCAAGCTACTCAGCTTCCTGCCTAGACTTGTGGCTTAAGTCACCGTATTACTGAAATACAGAGTCAGGAAAATCTTTGTGTGAGTATTAAGCAAAGGCTGGAAAGTTCACAGAATGAATTTGCAGCAAAGCATGAAAGCAGTATGTGCATCCTCATAATGCAGGAAACAGTGAAATGCTTGGGCTTGCCATGGCCTTTCCTTAATCACAGTAAGGTGGTCCTGAGGGCATGTTATCCGACCCTCCAAGACGGAAGCGATCAGCGCTGCGCTGCATCCCCCCCCCCCGCCCAGGTGTTTACTGTGCCGGGTCACACGCTCTTCGTTGACCTGCTCCTTCCCCAAAACACACTTGTGATACACTGATGGTGCAGCTAAGGAGTCATCTTATTACTTTACGCGGGAAATGGCTGTATGATTAACTCCACGTCCCAGCAGTCTGAGCACACATTTTCGCACTTCTTGAGATTAGAACCGCACGAAAAGCAACCCACGCAAAATGCAAGCTCAGCCCAGGCAGTGGGGCCAAACTGGTGCCGATCGGTAAGAGCGAGACTGGTGCATGTCAGATGCCTGCAGTTGCTGCAGTGGCAGTGGGCCTCCCTTTGCCACTGCTTCTCTTTCGGAATGGATTGATATCTCTTGACAGTGTCCAGTACAACACAGTCAGCTTGACTCCCAAATTGTCATTTCGGTGACTATTAAAATAGTCGCCGGATGGCTGAGTGTGGAGAGCCAGGCTGATGGAATGCAATGGCTGCTCCTTTTGGCTTACAGCAGAGGGACCGGGTTCAGATGAGCGTTTGGAAACAAAGCCAGTTGTGCATGTGCACACACTCAACCCGATCTGCGTCACAGGCTGCCTTTCAGAGTAAAGGGTGGAGCACGTCTCCTGCGTTTGGCCCTTTAAAGAACGGACAGCATTAAAATATAACAGAGAAGGTTCCAGCCAGAGCAAAACACCCATTTTCTTCAGCATTGGTTTGCCCCCTTGCAGTCCCAGCACTGCAGACTAAAATACAAGATGTTTATGTTGCTTCAGGTTGCTTGCACTGAAAAGTTGAGGATTTGGTGGCCTTCACTTGGATGGATTGCGCTTGGGCTGCAGCTGCGGCATGAGAATCCCGGGGAACGCATGCCAGGCAGTCCCCTTTCCCCAGTGAAAGCTTTGCTCTGCCATTCCAGGCCCTGCCCAAGCGAAGAGCAAATGGAAACCGCGTGCTGAGGATGGAGGGGTGAAGCAAGCTTCCATAGTCACAGTGCCGCCGCTCTTCAAAAAGCTCATGGCTTGGATTTTCTTGAAGGACTGATACTGTCCATCCGGCAGTGTCTTTCTGCATTTCTTGACCCAACAATGCCAGTTAATAATCTCTGAACAAGAGCCCTCTCTGGCCTGTATTGTTGCAGGTATGAATATAGCCAGAGAAACTGAAAGTCTGGGACTTTCAAGTAGGAGCAACCGTTTGGCTGGATAGAGCCATTTTCGTAAGATGAAAGACTGAACTCCACGTTTGATATGTGGAGGATTTTACTTTTATGAAAGTATATATGTAGATTTAGCATGTTAAGATTTAATGTAGCATGCTATTTTTGTTAGAAAAATTTGGTATGCTACATAATGGTTTTTCAAGTGTTTTCAATAAATCAGATTCACATTTCAAAATCAATTTTGAAAAATAAGTTTTTAAATCTGCTTTCTGTGGCAGCGATGTCAGAAATTAAGGCTGTCACTGAAGCTGTCGCTTGTGATGTTCTAGCAACTTACAGATCCGTGATATATTTTTAACTGCAGGAGGGGCTGCTGGCAGGGACAGGGCAGCTGACTTTTTCCCTCTCTTGGCAACCAGCAGTCTTGGGGCACACGTGTTACTGTAATTGCACAGACCTAAGTAGAAAGGAGGTGTTACGTAACATGTTGCTCTCTGAGGGTTTAGAGTAAGCTGGCAGGACTTGTCTGTGTGTGTGTGTTTTTGTAGGCCGAAAATATTTTCAAACATGCATAGAATTTGTTCATGGCTTGGGTAACCTTTGGGAACCAGCCATCTTTCTTGTGTTTTGTGAATACCTGTGACAGAGATTCTAACTTCTCTGACTGTCAGAGGGGTCCCTCTGAAGAAACTGTTGTATTACAGGGAAATGTATCTACTGGTCTCCTCCTATATAATCTTGTGTAGAATGTTGTCTGTGGGCCCTTTTTCTGCCTAAACCTGCACAGGAGTGCCCCTGGCATTATTCAGTGATAGTATGTGGGCAAATTATGGACTCAAGTTTTTCCGTCAAAAGCCAGTACCTCTTTAGGATGCTAAATTAAAGCACTTGTTCCTTACATGCTCAGTTGCTGCATAAATTCAGGATTTGCAAGAGCAAATAAGAGTGCCAACAAGCCCCGTATGTTTTTACGAGGCAAGAAACGCATTTCTACTACCCTGGTAATTTGTTTCTCGCTTCAGGATGCAATCCTATGCCCTTCCAGACAGAAAAAAAGTCGTAGGCCTCCTTCTTGCATTCTGAAGGCGCGCATGCTTCCCTTTTAATTGTGTTATCAAAAACTTACCAGATTTCAGAGAGGAGTTTTTCCAGTTCTTTCAGGATATCAATTTGTGTGCATTTTAGCTTTTTGATAGGCAAGCTTCAAATTGCAAAATTCTAATGTCAGTGCAGTGTTTTAGTTGCTGCTTTCAGAACTCTTTGGCAGACGCCTGAGAGAAACCACCATCAGGTCTGATTTCTCCCCGCTTTTCTCTGTGTTTTTTCCAGATGACTTGTCTTTCCACTGACATTTTCTTTTGTCAGATCCTCTTCTGAGGACTGCTTCTTACATGATGGCTGGCACTTGGGCCCCAGTACTGACATGCTTAAATATCTAAACATGATTTATTTTAGGGGCGTCGAACTTCCAAATCGGGCAGGAGATAACAGTGGGGGTGCAGAGTGGCAGGAATCACACGTGTCGGGGAGAGCGGCTGCTCTCACGGGCACCGGTGAAGTTCCACTACCGTCCACATCCCCTCACCGTCCTCTCTAAGGTGACATCAGGGATTAGATTAGAGGCGGGCTGGGGGCTGGTTGGGACAGCCTGGCTCCTTTTCAGCAGCAAAGGGGGCTTGGCCGCTTCTCTACCTGCTCCATCTCCTTCCTGCAAGTGACGTTGGTTCCACAGGCGGTCCTTTGCTAAAGCTAGAAATTTCCAATCTGCAATTTGGAATGCCTGGTTTTAAAGGAGAACCTCGATAAAGCAGGTGTTTTTGAAACCTGGTGGAATGGTGTGATCTGGTGGGGTGTAGTCATCTCTGGATATGGGCGCTATAGGAAGAAGAGAGAAGTGCACTGGCCAAAAGCGGAGTTACTGTTCTGCAGGTCAGATGCGACATAACAACATCCAGACTGAGAAACGTAGATGGGGCAGACGTCTCCACTGAAGCGGAGCATCAGTACTAGACTTTAGTACTAGGAATGTGCTACTGTGCTAGAGCATTCCTAAAGAACTCAGATATGACACTGCTGATTTTTTAGCAAAAATATGAATCATGTTCCATGATCAGTCGGTCTTTGTGCCAGAGAACCTGAGAGTGGCTAAAATAGCATCAGTTGCTTTTTTAAAGGATCAGCCAGGATCTCAGAAATTACAGGGCTGTTAACTTGACCTTTGTCCGGAGAAATTGACTGAAAGCATTATTAGGTAGAGAGAGAGAGACAGTGTAGAAGGACAGGTCTCTGAAAAAGAGGTGGGGCTCTGCTTCTAAATTTTTAGAGTTCTTTTTGTGTTAGAATGTTTAAAAGGAAGAGAACAGCGGGCGCTATGCTAGAAGTTGGGCATAAGGGTGGCTGAAAAAATATTGAAGATTAATATGTTATCACATAAAAGTATGTTATTAGTGATACTGTTTTATTTCAGTTGATATGGGTGGTGTTAGAAAGTGTAATTACTTAGTCCTAGGTTTGCAGAGGTTTCTCTGACCGAAGCTTGCTTATGTATATTGAATGTTCCCATGACATACATAGTGGAAGCTGTAGCCTCAAACCATTTGATACTCTTCTTTGATGGATCATCCTGTGGTGGACTTTGTTCAGCTTGATTGGGCTGGAAAAGATAAACTTGCTGGCTTTAAGACACTCGCAAAAGCAGCTTGCCTCATCGCAAGAGTAACCCTCCAAATGTACTGGATTGCAGTTCCCCTTACCCACAGCTAATATGGCAGTTGGCGGCGGCCTCCTCCTCCTCGAATGATGCTTCAGTATAAAAGGAGCATTTTCTCTTCCCCTTGAAGAACTGCTGCTGTATGAAGTTATCACTGTAGGCTTCTGACAACTGTTCTGAACTTTCCAGATATGTTATGAATTTGGGTTGCAGGGTGGGTTGAAGAGTGCTTTGGATGCTTGTCTTAAAACTTTGACAAAATTCCAACTCTGATCATTTGGCAGTCTTAACTCTTGTCCCAGATGACATCGTGCTGAATGCTTCTGCAGCTGGTGCTCGGTGCTTGGGTGCTTAAGGTTTTACTGAGCAAGTGTGCGCTGCAAGACTGAACTAGTCCTCTGAATTTGTAGAAGATTGGTCATTGTGTGAACAGCTGCTGGGTTGGAGCTGCTGCTGAATCTCTGCCTATAAGCATCAAAGTTTGTGTTAGTGCTCGACTTTGCAGTTGGGTAGGGCAGAGTTTGGAAATAAAACAACACTGGCTTATAATCTATGCCAAACTGCATTTTGAATTTCATCTAGGCTCAGTAATAAACTCAGGCCATTTCTGGCTGCCCAGCCCCTTCTGTTCTCTTTTGCTGAAACTTGCCTTCTTTCATGGGGCCTTGAAACCCTGGGAAACCATGCTTTCCAGAGAAGTTTGCGCTAAGGAGCATGCAGGGGAACTTGCATAACAGGGTGAGGGGAGGCTCGGGGCTGCTCCAAGGCAGGAAGACATTAGCAATTGTTTAGGTCTTCCTGAGATTCTAGGAAAGCTGAGCTTGTTCTGAGAGCCCTTGAAAAGAACAAATGCATTCTAACTGAGATAGGGGAGTTGGCCCATTCCTAGTCAGAAAATGTGGTGGCGGCAGCCCATCCTAATATACTTAAAACATACTGTCAGTTGTAAAATGAGCCATGCTTTGATTGTTCTAGCCTTTTTTTTTCTAAAGCTAAATCTAAGACATCTTGAAAAATGTCTGCATACTGGACATGTATAATAAAAGACTTTAAATATTGTACTTTCTTCTGAACTGGAGTGGTCAGAACAGATACTTACAGACAATCTTGTTTTCCTAAAATCCTTGTCCATTACAAGATTACTTTTAGGAAATTAGACTATGTAAGATAATGCACAGTACAAGTGAAATCTGAGTGAATTTTGGTATCTTGTTTTTTTTGTGTAACTTTAATACCTGATCTGCACATAACCCTAAGCAATGGTTTGTGCTGTTGAAATACGGCTTGGTGACTTGGTTTGCATATCACTGTAGTAATTTCTGGGTTGTCCTCACAGTTCCTAGGTTAAACAAATGGAGCACATAAGCTGCATATGAGCCACTTTCAATGAACCCATTCCTGGGCTGTTTTTTGACATGTGAATTCAGCAACTTTGGATTGTTTAGAGGTTAAGTAGCCCAGGGTTTATCTAGCAACAAACAATTGGCATTATTGGGTTATTGTAGGTTAATTAACCGATTGCTCCTCAGTTTCTGGGTTTAGAGGACTCAGAACAATTAAAAATGGAAATGGTTTGCACGCTCTGCTCATTTTCACAGTTTGTGGGTTTAACCCAGGAATAGTGATGCGCAAAATGGTCAAATGGTGGGATGGAGTATAGACATAGGGAAGCTCAGCATTATGGGTAGCTTTTCTGTTTGCATTTTAAGAGTCCAGGCCCCACGCTTTTGATGGGTGTTCAGATAGCATAACTACCTCCAGACGGTTGGTGAACATAACTCTCCATTGTTGCCTGCTCTGGATACTGGGAAAGTGGAAGCATTTTCCCTAGACAGTTGTTCATGCTTCCTGTTTTGCGAGTATTGAAACAATGGTATTTCTATGAAGGATTACTCTGGAAATTTTCTTGAAATCTCTAAAAGCAAAAAACTGTAATTTTGCTTGCTTCCTCTTTGTTCGTCAAACAAAATGTAGGAAAGACTAAATCTCCCATAAAGCTGATTTTACCAGTTATATATATGCTAGCTAGCTCTGAATGCAGCACTGCAGGGCTCATCTCTGGTGTGTGTTGTACAAGTGGGAAACCCTGGGACTCAATCCATTTTAAAAATATTATATTAGGTTGACAGTCTAAAAAGAATTCCCTTGTTTTAGTGAGCTCATGCATGCGGAGAGTTTGAAATGAAGATGAATCTGGACGTACGGCTCCAATATCCCTGTATTTGCGTCTTCTAATACTGAGCTCAGAAGATTGGCGCCCAATTATTGAAAAACAAGAGGGAGGTGGTGTAATAATTGAAGAGCTCCAAAGTTTGTAGAAGTACAGCAGAAAAAAGAAGAGGGTAGATAACCAAAAAACGCAAGCTTTATTGGAAGTAAATGATAGGCGGAGAAAGACTTGAGGTACTGTCCCAAACTGAGTTGGCCTTTTGACTGGTTGGAAGGTGCTTAATCACAAGGAGTAATCAGAATGATGGTAACAATTAAGTATTTACAGCGTTTTTTCAGTGGGACTCCATGGGGGTTCTTGCAGCTCCCAAACTGTTGTGGTACCTTAAAGACTGCCAGATTTATTGTGGCAGAAGCCCAGGGTTTTTAAAACTTATATTTAATTAGCTTTTAACTTTTATTTAGTAGAAGTACTGGGAAGCTAATTATTAAAAGGCGGGCTAATAATTGTTGTAGAGCAACGGCATGCTTAGCTATTGTGGACGCTTATTTATAAATGTTGTCTAACAGTGTTAGACAAACATACCGTATTTTTCGCTCTATAAGACGCGCCTGACCATAAGACGCACCTAGTTTTTAGAGGAGGAAATCAAGAAAAAAAATATTCTGAATCAAACGGGCACATCATCACAGGCACATTCCCCATCACTTCCCCATGGGCTGCACATCTGACAGACTTACTGCACACACACATTCGCTCTATAAGACGCACAGACATTTCCCCTTACTTTTGAGGGGGGAAAAGTGAGTCTTATAGAGCAAAAAATACTGTAAGTATGTGCCGCCATTATGGAAAACAGCTTGTCAACAACCCCCTAAAACCAAATAGTTTTGGACCCAAAGCAGCTTTGCTACTTTGTGCATCATGTCAGTGCCATTCTTTGCTACCTTCTTGTGTTACTTAACTCTCTTGGCAGGATCCTTCAGAACACGATCCTGCGTGTGCTTAGACAGGAAAAGGGTCCTGTAACTCCCAGCATCCCCAGCATGCTGACTGGGAAATGCTGAGAGCTGAAAGGGTTTTGTCTTCCTGTTTGAGCATGCACAGGATTGTAGCCTTTCTCTACCTGGGAGTGGATTTGAAATGTTTCGGAAGTCACCAGTTAAGAGTGAACGGTCGCATCCTGCGTCTGTTTGGGCACACAGTGGACCTGGCCTTGGGACCTGGCCCTGACAAATTACACACTTCCCAGGGTGATCTGAAAAAAATATGTGGGAGGGGGTAGAACCATGGATGCCATCCCGAACACCCGTGAGGGGAATTAGCACACAACAGGTGAGCTTTGTATGAAGTGTCCAGTTCAGGGTTGTGCTTACGTTTGCTCATGCTTCCCCTTCAACGCCTGTCTTTCTTTTTCTAGAATCCAGCAACTATCACTAGGATACTGCTTAGTCATTTCAACTGGGATAAAGAAAAGCTGATGGAGCGGTAAGTGGGATCCCTTTTATTTGTGGATTCTGACATGAATAAGGTGTTCCTAGTAACCTCCAGATCCCGATGTAGATCAGCGTCTCTCCCCCCCCCCGCCCCCCAATCCTGAATGCTGCTTCGGCAAGTGTCCTTTTGTAAGTATTACTCAACCTGATGCTCTCCAGGTGTTCGCTGGATGGCTCCTCCCAGCATGCCTAGCCACTGGCAGTGCTTGCTGGGGCTCTCAGGAGCCCACGCTCAAAAGATCTGAAGGTCACGGAAGGCTGCCCAAGCTGCAGGAAAAACCCAAATGCCGGATGGGCAGAAGTGCCCCCCGTTGCTTTAAATGCCACTGAATGCCTCAGAAGAGGAAGATGCTGGCCTGGTGCCAGAAGGACCATTGCATCGGTGCCAGCGGCCTTCCCGAGCTCTCCCAGCCAGCACTGCAGTTGACTTCGCTCTCTGGGCGCTGTGGGGACTGCAGTCCATCGTACTTGGAGGCACCAGAGCGAAGAAGAGGGAAGGCAGGGCAGGGGACTTGGATGAGTGGGCCAGTGCTGCCAGACAGTGTGCATGAGCGTGCCAGTCGTCGAGTGACACAATAGGTGGTTCAGGTGAGCCAGGGAGTCTCATGGTCCCGCGCCTCTCCTTCCCCCCACACGGCAAATCCTTCCCTTCCTCTTCTAGGTTGAGGTGAATCATAGTTTGCTGACTTGCTTGAACCAGCAAGGAACGGTTTGTACGTGCCTGGAAACTATACATCGAGTACCGGGATCAAGCCATGGTCTCCAAACTATGGGGCAAACGCAAAACACAGTTTTTGTTTAGATGGAGTGTCAAATTATGGTTTACCTCAAACCAGGGAAGAAGGGAGAGAGGTGCGGTGCAGGGAAGGGGCGCTTGACTTGAGATGCATTCTCATACAAACCATGGCATGGTGGTGTGCCGGAACTGTCCCAGGTGCCCCTTAAACAAAGATGCCATTTTTGGGGGATCATGTGCATAGGTAGATGTTCAGTGCAGCTGGTGAGTCTTCTGTAGTATATGTGGGTGTGAGGATCTACTTCTGAGATAACTGACTCTCATATGTTAAGATAGCATGAGAGCAGTACGTTCAGAGCTCTGCTCAAGCTATGATTATGCTTATCACTTACGTTAGCAACGTTTATTACCTCTTAGACAATTTTCTCAGCAGGAGAATAATCCGTCACAAGTCAAAAGTTTCCACAATTCATGTAGGTTTCAGTAGGATGCTATGAGGGCAATCTTCCATGGGTTGTAGTTGGTCTAGTCTGATAAGCTGGTCTTCAGGGTTTCAGGTAGGTCATTCCTAGCCATATCTAGGTATTCCTCAGATTAAAATGTCAGAATGTTACTGTGAGAACTGAAAGTTTTGCATATTACAGAGGTTCCCTGAGGTGTTGCTCTACTTAAGTCAGTGTAATTAATAAAGTTTAAGGTTTTTTTAATTGAATTTCTTACTGCTTTTTAAAGTAATTTGTCGTAAGTGTTGTAAGACAACAGGAGTTTGGAATGAAGTATGTGGCGAATGAGTTCTCCCAGACAGTATAGCAACAATCCATACTTTAGAAGTCTGAGCTGCTGAACTGAAAAGTTAGCTTTGAATTGTTATTAGGAATTTTCTGCAAAAGTCTGGAAGGTGATGGTGAGGGGAATTTGCTGGTCACGATTATATATTATTGCTGTCTGTTCAGCACTTGCTGAATTTGAAGATAACCCTGAAACATTTAACTTGGGTCAGGTATTCCACTTGATAAGTTGTAGATTTTCCCTCCCTCTGTCTGTCTACCTCTGCATGCCTCCCCCCACCCCTCTGTGTGTGTGTGTGTGTGTGTGTGTGTGTGAGAGAGAGAGAGAGAGAGAGCGAGCGAGCGAGAGAGAGAGAGAGAGAGCGCGCTCACTGCAAATCAGGTGATTATAAAAATTGCTTGGTTTGGAAATGGTGCTACTCGTAGTGGCTTGTGCTTGCTTCTAGTGGCTTCCTTGTTAGTCCAGCCAATGCAAGTCAGCAGCTGCTTCCCCGGGCCGTAAACATGCTTGTGGGACCACTGATTGCCTTCGTCTCACAGCTTTACAGGGCCAGGTTACGCACCTTGTTGAGTTTAGGTATGGAGAAGAATGGAGGCCCACACTATTTCTTGAGGATCCAAAAGCGCCTCCATATTTGCGGGTGGTTTTATTTATTTATTTATAAATAATATTTTGTCCCTGGCTTGACTATTCTCAAGTGAAGAACAGATAAACGTCATATGCACTTGGCTTTACTAGATTTTTGTGTTTGCACAGGTACTTCGATGGCAACCTGGAAAAGTTGTTTGCAGAATGTCATGTAATTAATCCTAGTAAAAAGTCTCGAACCCGTCAGATGAACACAAGGTCATCTGCACAGGATATGCCTTGCCAGATCTGTTACCTGAACTATCCTAATTCGGTGAGTGCCCTTGAAACTCTAATGTGTTTGAACTCAGATGAGATTTAAAAAAAAAATGTATATGGGCCATTAAAAATATCACTAATGTGTGTGTGTTGGTGTGAAATTAATTTGTGTTCATAACAGCCAGTCTATGCTGTGTCTTTCTGCACTAAATGAACTTGTGTTGCTGATTTTGCTTGTCTTCAAGTCAAGGGAATGGCAGCATCTCGTTACCTTTTCCCTGACATAAAGTTTTCTGTGCTCATGGGCTTTTCTGTTTGTCGTCTTTTGTTAGTATGGAGGCGGGCTCAGACACAGGAATCAAAATGTGTGAGTCGGAGGGGTACAGGCCGGAGTAAGGTTTTCCTTTAAGTGAGCTTCTCGTGAGAACGGTCGCCCTTCTGTCTGCGTGAACATACATTTCCATGCTTTCTACTCGTATTTTTAAAAGGAACCAAGAAATTAACCCTATAACTCTTTCCCCATGTTTTAAAACCACACACATGCAGAAACGTGAACTAGTATGTCAAAGAGGAGGCTTGGCTTGGGATCGTCTTTCAGGCACCTCTGAATGAGCAGGGCTGACCCTGTTACTGTCCACCTAAGCCGGCGGATGCTGAGGTGCATGGAGCAGACAGGTGTGTGTGTGACCTTGGTGTACCTGTTGAGCTACCCTGCTGCCCTGCCACTAATGTTGACACCCAGGATCTCACTGGTAAAAGGAATCAT
The DNA here is from genome assembly GCA_023646645.1 of Varanus salvator macromaculatus. Taxonomy (NCBI): domain Eukaryota; kingdom Metazoa; phylum Chordata; class Lepidosauria; order Squamata; family Varanidae; genus Varanus; species Varanus salvator. The sequence continues at coordinate 879,561 of JAIXND010000786.1, forward strand.
ACCACCCTCTGACAATGTTTTTCACGTTGTCATCAGAAACCTGTTACTCGTAGAGATTCTTTTGCCAAACTACCTCGTCTCGTTTCCCCCACTGAGTCATGTTGCAGGGCATGTGCTGAGGTCACCTGGGGCGATTGCCTGGGCCTTTGGGTCTTGGTGTCACTCCACCTGGGCACTCACTTTGATCCTGAATATACTCAGCATCATCAGGCCAGCAGCACGATGAGGCTTAGGAGAGGTGGGCATGCTGTTTCTAGGTGGTGCGTCAGCCATTAGTGGTCCTTTGTTAAAAAAAACCAACCAGCAGCCCTGATGAGCTTCCAGGGAACGCCCAGCCCTTCTCCAAATCCACTTTGGAAGCTACTGTTCTGTGAGATCACCCACTTTTTCAGTCATCTTATTTACATGGGTCCAAAGGTTTTGGTCATTTTATTATTTTGAGATACAGCGTGCTTTTCCCCAGTGAGCTCAAAGCAACTTGTATCGTTCTCCTGCTGCTCTCAACCTTATCCCATCAACAACAGCCCTGTGAGGTAGGCTGGGCCGAGAGTCTGTGACTGGCCCAAAGCCGCCCGGTTGTCTCCATGGCACGAGTAGGAACTAGAACCCAGATCACGTGAGTCCCAGTACTGCGCTCTTCGCGACGCCACACTGGCTCCCTGCGCGAATTTAGAACCGCATGTCACTTTTCGTTTGCCTTCTGCAGTCGCATCTACTCGCTTAGCCGTTTGGCCTTAACAACCTGCTCCCGAGCTTGAAAATGGGGATTCCTTCGAGAAATGGCCGCATCTGCGTAACGCGCTTGCTCGGTGTTCACTCTGTTGTGTGAGCTATTACATTTTAGGGAATTCGTTGGTGTCTCTGAGTACAGGTTACGCCATAATGGTGGAAGTGGGCCTTGTCTGATTTCATTCTTGGGTCTCCCAACGGTTTGGTACTTGGTAATTGATATGAAATTACAGTCGCAACTCGCATGCTGTGTGTCATGTTGTTCCATGTCAACACACTGCCTCTACAGCCCAAAGCACTAAACAGGTGTTTCGTGAAATGCCATTATGGTCTGGCAGGATTCTGCAGTGTCAATGGGTAGTTCAGGATTCTGGGGCATGTTTTATTTATTGATGTTAAGGTTCTCCTCATATGATGATCTTTTAAAAGGCAAACTGTAATACCAGTATTCATATACTTCACTAATACCGTGAAATAAAAGACACGCATCTCCGTCTTTTATTTTGCATCTAGAAGTGATGCAGGTCTTTAAGCCCAACCATTTGTTTTTCAAAGAAGTTTGGGGCTTCTGCCAATTTTTCAAAAAGCATTTTAGAAAATAGAGTGGGGTGGGTTCCCCATGACAGCAGTCCGTCACGTGCTGCAGTGAAGCCGCTGGGCACGCAGAGCTCCTGAGGCCACCGTTTTGAAAATGCAGCCCCGCTCTGGCGCTGTGGCGTCATGCGAATCCAGCAAATGTTGGTTATGGGAGGGTTGAACAACCCTTGCATAGCTCGTGCCCTCTGACCTCTGGGGCTGTTTCATCCACGGCCTGTTTAGGGCTCTTTAACCCTCCTGTAACTCACACTCAGCTAAATCACACTGCATGACACCCCTTGTCATAGTTTCTGGGCGGTAGGCCTTCTCGTTTTTATGTGCGGATCTTAAACCTAGAGTTTAGACTTCAGCAAGGAGCTCTGGTGTCCCATCACGCGGAATGGTGTTTACGAAGTTCTCTGCCACGCACAAGCGTAGAATCTGGCTCCATCTTCAGTCTTCAGTTCCCTGGACTACCTGCTTGATCTTCAGGTGCCGTGCCTTTTGCATGGAATGCACTCCCTGTAATCAGGGCGCAATTATTTCTAAGCACCAACCAATTCTGGGTTACCACCTCAGACAAAAACAAATTGTTACATAAGAGCTGACTTCCATTTTCCTTAAGGACATGCGTCAGTGGAATCCCCTGCTAGTATTAGCTGCTCTTCCATAAGATTCTCCCTTTCATTTGGTGGCTGGAGCATATAGAATAGCCAAAGTAATGCAGTCTGTGTGTGTGTGTGTATTAAAAAGGAATCCTTTTTGTGTATCCTCTCGTTCCTTGTTTTCAGTATGTATTGGTGTGTATTACAATATCCTGTGATAGCCTTCCCCAGACTGGTACTCTCCACATGTGTTGGATTGCAGCTCCTATCATCCCCAGCCAGCAGGGATACTGGGCTATTTTCCTATCTTTGTTAGAACGATATCTGGCCAGCCCTTTTGTAGATAGGTTATTTCATTATCCAGGGAAGGTTAAGAGTGAAATTGTATACAGATGCACTCAGAAGCACTGAATTCCACGAGGTCTTCCTGAGAGCAAGTATGTATGAATTACTTGCCTGGCACACAGCACAAATGGCTGTTACAGAGGTGAGGCAAAGGGCAGGTATCCTGGCCAACCCGGCGTGAAGCAGAGGCTGCCCGCACATGCTTTGACCCCACTGTTCCCAACACCGTCTGAAAGCTCTTCCGCAGCAATCCAAGGTGCCAGTTAGAAAAAGGTACTAATTTGAAATCAAGAAGAATATCTTGGTACTTACCTTGGTGGGTGTCAGTAAAGGTGTTCGGGGGTATTTTGAAGACATCCTAAAGAAGAAAAGGGCAACCTGGAAAGAGGCTGCGTGGCAGCGATGGCAGAGGAGGTGCTGAAGCTCACGTCTTTCTCCAGACATGGGGGACACCTTATTGCTAGATATTCGTGATCCCCCCCCCCCGGTTATGCATTTCCTAATTGCGTTCCCCTCCCTCTGTCTTTGCTCACTGTGGTGTTTTGAGGGCTGAGTAATGCTTTGTCTGTGGGGTCCAGAGACACGCAGCCTGCTTGTGTAGGAAGACCTATGACTGGCACTCGAGTGCTCAGCTCGCTGCTTGTGAGAAGGAATTCTGATGCTGGAGCTGCAGCTCAGCTGGCTTTTTAAACATCAGAATCCATGCATCCTGCAGACGGTTGGGTTGCTAATGGCTATGCAGATGGCCCCTTTGGTTAGACTCCGAGGTCCCTCTAATGCAGGGGTTGGGCAGCTTGCGGCTCTCCAGATGGTTTGGTCTCCTCAGCCCCGGGCTGCATGGCCAATGAGGAGGGCTGGTGGAAGCTGTAGACCAAACTATGTGGTGCTCACAAGGCCCTCGCCCCGCGGCAGGAGCTCCACACCTGTCCCCAGCAGTGGCCAGCCAGATCCCTCTGGGGGCTCACAGGCAGGGGGCACATGTGGCCTGGCACGGGGTCCGCCCCTGGCACGTGGGGGCCGTTGAGCTGTTTGAGGTCGCCAAATCTGGATGGGGATGCGCAGCAGAAGGCGGCGCGAAGCAGGGCTGAGATTCCCGCTTACTCCTGAAATTTCCCTGGATAAGCTTGAGCAAGTGCTGAACTGGAGTACATGTGGTGCCTCTCCGAGCCTCTGCTGGTAGCACAGAGACGGCACACGGTCAGGCTCGGCTAGTAAGCTTTGGTAGCTGCCTTCCCTGTGGATTTGTCCAGTCTCAGCTCAGAGCCATCCAAATCGGTGGCCATTGCGGCTTTCTGTTGAAGTAGCTCTGTAGCTTAAGAAGCGCTGCCTTTTATCTATCCTGCACTTTGGCTTGAAATTGGTTAGCGGCTCTGCAAATGGCTTCCTTGAGCTCAGCTTAGAGGAACCTCCGCAAAGAAGATTGTACGCTTTGCGTGTGGCTTTGAGGCCAGTTCCTCCCTGGAGGCCTTGTGAGTGCAGGGCCGCCACACTGTGGCCCGACGGGGAGGCAAACCTGCCTCCTTAGCTGCAGCGTGGATCCAGCCGGCTGGGTTCCCAAAGACCTTGCGGGAGATCCCAGCCTCTCTCAGGACTGGGCGGGGGGGCGGTCCTGGCCCAGCGTCATCCACCCCCTGCAGCAGGCGTTGAAGACCTGGAAAGATCCATGTGTGCGGGGGGATTATTTTTCTGTCCCCCCCTCTCCCTCCCCCGGGCTTTCACATCTCTATCCTGGACCAGATATGGTGGTTCGCTCCTAATATAAATGGCAGGGGCTGACGCTTTGGAAGTTTGTGTATTTTGCAGGCATGCGGATTGCCTGGCTACCTGCCACGGCAGCAGAGAGAAGTCCAGCTAATACTCTCCTCCTCTCTTTTTGCAGTACTTTACTGGCTTGGAGTGTGGACACAAGTTTTGCATGCAGTGCTGGAGTGAATATTTAACTACCAAAATAATGGAGGAAGGCATGGGACAGGTAAAATACTTTTCCCCATTATGCTCATGTTGGGGGTGGGAACGGCCGCAAAGTCACACCTTGGGGCTGGGGCTCGTCCCCATCCCCGTCCTTGCAGCAGGGAGGTTGGGAGCTCGTCGGCTTAGTCCTGCCCTGCCCTCCTGAGACCAGACCCAACAGGCATCCCCTCCAGGCTTTGGAGTGGCGAACAGGATTGTTTGACCTCGTCCTGTTGGAGGCACAGGGCCGAGTCAAGATCGGTCACTCGTCCTCCATTCCTTGTGGGACAGGCAGTCTCCTAGGAACTACAATCTCCTGGTTAGTCACCAAGGCCAACCCAGCTTTATGGACTTCTGTGTAAGATTTTCTTGGGTGGGGGGGAATATTTGCTTATATCTTCTGTGTGTTTAATGGGGAATGGTGAGATAAGAGCTAGAGATTTTATTTCTGTCAAGGGTCATTCTCCCTCGGTAGTGCTTTCCTGTCTGCTGTCTGCCATCTCTCTCATCCCTTTTTTTGCCACCCCTCTTCTCCTCTCCCCTTGCTTCCACTTTTCACATCCCCTCACTTCCTCTTCCTCCCTGCAGGGTTGCTGGGGAAGGGGCAGGTTGACCTGATGAGAGGTCCAAACTGATCTCTTGCAAGGGGCTTTGAAAACGATGCCAACGGCTGCCAATTGCCCATCCCTGGCTGAGACTTTCCCTGTAACTGTTTTGTTCTTGAAGGGCTGCTTCAGCGTCCAAAGTTAGTTCTTAGAGTATTTATGGCCATTTAAACTAATCAGATATTATTTCTGACATCTCTTTTCCTCTTCTTTGCCGCCCTCTCTAGACAATTTCATGCCCTGCTCACGGCTGTGATATCTTGGTTGATGACAATACAGTTATGTAAGTACTCTAGTTGATTTGTGATTGCAATAATATCTCCCTTCCTCTCTGAAGCCCTAACACGGATTTAAGAGTGCCAGCTGGCGGTTGTGTTCTGACCAAAGGTGTGTCAAACTTGTGTGTGGAGTCCAGGGCACTTGGACCAGTGGACACCCCGGGAGCAGTGATCCTCTCTCATCGTCTCCTTGAAAGTCCCTTCATGCCTTTGCGTTGCCCTCTCCTCCTTTTTGCTTGCCGCAAATGCTTGAAAGAAAAGTGGCAAGAATTTAGGTTACAAGGGCGTCATAAGGTTTCTGGGTTAGCATATTGGCGTAAGCAATATGTAATCCTGCGAGGAAATACGTCCGGTTCATTTGGCAAGGGCTTAAAGGAGTGGTGGCACTCAGCAGCTGTCCCAGCCTGTCATGCTGAGTCACACTTGGGGAGAAATGTGATGGAGCCACACTATTGTGTGGCTTGTGGCCGCGTCTGCCCCACTTCTTAGTCACAAGGGGCAGAGTACACCTGGCAATCTCCTTTTCCTCTGTACTTCAATGGGCTGATGGTTCTTCAGGAAAAGAGGAGGATGGTCCATAGCATTATCAGATGTTGCCGCAACGCTCCGTTCCTGTGGCTAGAACTGACGGAGCAGAAGAGTGCTGGGGTGGGAGGATGAGAGAGGGATTGCAAACTTGCGAGCTGCCTTGAAGATGGGGATGTGTCTCTGTCAACACACATGGTTTCCTTTTTGTACAAACTCAAAAGGATGGTTGCTGAAGTTTTCATCAGCTATTTTTACAGGCTATAGCAAGAAACTGAAGTGTAATTAAGTCATCTAGTAAATCGAGTTTGTGAAGCTGCTGCCTTGTAATACACGTGTTAGTCAGCTTCCTTATATAAGTCTTTCCTGGAATAAAATGTCGGCTGTAGAGAGAGTCTTCTTCCATTTCCTTTGGGTTGTGATTGCTCAAATTAAAATTGTGCCTTTTCATCAACAGTTGTTTCTTTGCGTGCATTTTACACTGTGCTGGAATTGAAGGCATTCCGAATGTGTGCAGTTGTACTCTTGTCACCAGGTGCAACCTGCGTGAAGGATTCCAGTGACGTTACCTAAGCTCGGAATAGTCCGATGACAGCCCCGTTCCAATGCTTGATGCTTCTCAGCCGCAGAGCTTTGGTTCTGTAGCAGGAGTTCCCCTTCGGCGGGGGACGTTTATTTAGGCTTCCCCTGCACACCTCAAAAACAAAAGGCACAGTCGGGATCGGCCTTTTCTCCCAGTGAACCCATTGCGGGTGATCTCTCTCATGGCAAACCAACCATGGAGAAGCGCTGGGCCAGCACCGAGTGCAGGCACAGCCAGTCTGGCCATCGTGTGGCGCGTCACGTCTTCTTGCTCCGTTTGCCCAGCCTCTTGTTCATCAGACGTCCCACCTTGCTCATCTGCAGAAGCGCTCAGCGGTCCCCAGAGGGTTTCCATGCAAGTACTTGTCAGAGCAAAATTGTCACAGAAAGAATGAAACCTCCACGGCCATTTTGTGGGCCATTTTCTTGTTGCTCTCTTTGGCGTTGCTCTAACATCTTCAAGACGATGAGATTAAATAAAGGGCGTCCCGTTTTTCCCCTAAAGCTGCCTTTAGCTTATCTCCGCACACAGAGAAGTGCCATGAGTAAGAGGTGTTTTCCGCTTTGCTATTGGTGCAGAGCAGTGCGTGATATGCTGATTATGCTTCTGCTGTGGTCTGTATCAGCCTTCCCCAGCTTGATGCCCTCTGAATCGTTTGGGCCGCGGCGTCCCTGACCATTAGCTGTGCTGGCTGAGGTTGCTGGAAGCTGATGTCTGAAATACATGGCGTGTTCCAGGTGGAGCGCAGTTGTAAGCACCAGTTGTACGCCTCTTCGCAGCCTGCATTTCATATTTGTGCCAGGTTATGAATAAACAAAAGGAATAAGTGTCAGGTGTTGGGTACACCAGATAATTCCTTTCTGCAGTTCCCCTTAATTATTTCCCTGAACATTGTGGCTTGCTAATTAATTTCTTTCCGTAGAGTGTACTTTGGGTGATTTATTGTAATGAACTCTGAAGGAACCCCCCAGAATATTATGGATATCTATCCATTTGCGGCCACTTTTATTAAGGAATAGCTTGGTTTTCCAAGCATTTCCTGTCCTCCTGTGTTCCTTATAGTCCCTTAAATGCAAAATTTGACCCACTAGTGAAAAGCAGAAGGATGTCTGTTCAGAACCTGAGTAGTGGCAGAGTTATACCTAGAAATACTGAGGATGACCAGGGTGTTCATATTGCACCTTCATTATTTTGAGTTTTAATCAACAAGAAATTGTAGAGTAACTCCAGTTTGTTTAACCCATAGGCAACCCAGAGTTTCCAGGGTCGCATGTTGCAAAACCTACCTAGCAACTGGGCATTCATTGGTTGGTAATTAAAAGCACAGTCCCATGCACGTCGCTTGGCCCCCAGCAATCCTGGAATTCCATAGCTCTGGAATTGCTGCCATGACATACAAACTGTGTTGTTCTGTGGATTTTATTACCGAATGTTGGCTCACAGTGACCTGGCATTTGTCTTGGCTGGCTTGCCGCTGTGTTGCCTCTCTGGTTTTCCTAAATGAGAATGCAGAAAGGGCAGAAGGTGGGAGGCAGGAATGCTTCCAGAGCGGTTCTGGAGAATCTTTGCTCAAAGCTTTCTCTACAGCTGCTTATTGGGGAAGATGAATCGTGGGGGAGAAGCTTCCCCAAAGGGCTGCTTGCTCACCGTTTACCAAGATGGTTTTGCGGTGGGGCTGCAGCGGCCAGGGTGCGTGGGTGGTCGCACTTGCTCTGCATGAGGCCACGGAGCCCTGCAGACATCCTGCATCCACAGTCACCCTCCCCCAGCTGGTGCCCTCCAAATGTTGGGAGCGCTACTCCCAGCATCCTGACCATTGGCTGTGCTGGCTGCAGCTGATGGGAACGGAAGTCCAAAGCATCAGGGCTCCCATTGAACCACCTGGGGAAAGCGTCCCTGACCGTAGAAAGCTTGAGCATCTCAGTCCCAAGGGACCAGAGCTTTCTCCATCAGCCAGCCGTGTGGGGCTCTCCCACGGCAGAGGTGGCGGAAGAAATGCCGAGAGGCATCCCTGTGTTGCTCACTCCCTGAATGGATCTGACTTCAGAACCTTTTTCTCTTAATGGAAAAGAAACTCAGTATGCCCGACTGCTTCTCATCAGATACGATATCAGTACTAAAATACATCATAATGTGATGCCATGTTTTTGTTGTGTTCTCACATATATTTTTAAAAATAGATTCTCATGGCTGTGTAACAAAACAGAAAACTTCCTTGCACGGTAATGTTGAGCTGCTCCGTTGACTCGTTCAGCGCCTCTCCCCGAAAGGTCTCCATTCTAGCCAGTCTCCTTAGAGGAACTGGTTCCCGAATGGACTTATCCTCTTTTCCTCTCACACCCTTTCTGCTTTTATCCTTTCTTTAGATTGTAAGCCTGAGGATAGGGGCTATTTTGGTCATTGCTGACCTTGTATTAAGTTGCTTCAAGAGTACTTTGGGCCGAAGATGGGGCTGAGACATGCTAAAGGTAGTGGGGCAAATGATCCATTGCAGGCTGCAGTTTGGGACTGAGATAATAGTGATAATTATACATGGTGAGTCCTCACTTGGAGGGTGAGACAGCAGTGCGAGCTTCTTGAGTATCATGGGGTGTGTCAGCAGTGATCAGCATGATCGATTGTCCACTCCGACTTGCGGATGCCTTGCTGGACAACTTGACCTCCGAAGGTGGGATCAGGAGCGGCACCTGCTCCTCGCAGGCAGCTGTCCTCTTAGGTTTCTTGTTAAGTAAATCCACTGAATCTATTTTCGGTAGTGTTTGTATTGCCGGCATTGGTGTGAAAAGGTGCAATAAAACAGTCGATTGGGCCTTTGTCACACATGAAGCAATAGGAAGTGCACTGTCATTCCTGGTGCTGGAGCCAGTCAGATTCCCCCTTTGAGGGTGCGGCGTTCTGGAACGGAGATGCTACAGCAAGAAGGACGTCTTCCCCGCCGGTCCCGGCCCACTCTGCTTCAGGCGGTGGGGCTCGGAGCTGGGCCTCTGTGGCTGACCTGAACAGTGCGGTGGGATTTTGTGGGAGAGGGCCGGCCGGCCGGCCTTTGGGTATCCCAGTTTTGGGCTGTTTGGGGCTTTAGATTCCCACCAGCGCAGTGCATTGGGCCTGGACATAATCATGAACTTCCATCGGTTACCAAAGCTGCTCTGTGTTCCTGGTGCAATACGGCTTCTGTAAGAACCCGCCAGGAGAGATTGTCCTGAGGCCTGGAGGAAGGTGTCATCCGGATAGCCTAGCTCTTGCGTTCATCGGGCCCAGGGGCACCGGGCCAGTGGCCCTAACAGATGCGGCAAATGATGGTGGTGGGGACCTGGTGGTGAATCTGGAGGAGACAGCCGGGGGCGTCGGAGGCCTGGGGAAGGAGGGCTTGGCTGCTCTGCGCAGACTCGGGGCCTCCCGGAAGAGCAGGCGCGTGGTCTGGGCGTGTTTCCCGACCTGGCTTTGCCCCCGTGGTCAGGAGCATGTCTTGCCCTTGCAGCGGATTTAGTGACTGCACTCCGCCTGGAGAACAAGCCTCCGTTACACATCCCTTCGTAACCTCTTGGATCAGTTATTGCAGCCGTCCCCAGCCTGGTGCCTTCCCGCCACGTTTAGGCTGCAACACCCAGGATTCCCAGCCCATGGCCTGCTGGAGGGGAATTCTGGGAGTTGTGGTCCAGGTGCTTCTGAGGGCCACCAGGAAGGCCGAGTCGCTGCGATGTGCCTCTGTGGCAGGGCTGCTTTTGAAAGGGCCCCAGAAGCTTCAGCTACACGTTCCAGTTGCTTCCCATTTTGGTGGGTGTTGGTGGGAGGGAGTGTGCAACACCAGCATTCTAAAGTTTGCACAGACATCTTGTTACCTTCGAGGCCTAGTTATTGTCTGGAAAAGATATGCTAAGACTAGGCTGCATGGTTCTTTCAAAGTGCCTGCACCCATAGGAACCCCCAAATTCTAAGGGGTTCTCAAATTCCTCTCCAAATTTTATCTGCCAGCCATGCCAGCTGGCACCAGCATGCAGCTTTCTGTGGTAACACACCTGCTTTATAACTTGTCCCCATCTAAGTCCCTTGGTCTACTTAGAGTAGTCTAGTTTTTGGAAGTGCATTTAAACTAGCTCAGGCTTCCTCAGAATAGTACCGTCCAGATGTGTTGGACTACAACTTCCAGCATTCTTCAGTTAGCCATGGCTGGCTGAGAAATGCTGGAAGTTGTCCGAACACATCTGGAAGACCTGAGATCGGGAAAGGCTGGGCTAGCATGGAGGAGCCAATTTGGAGAGCTACCCCGCCAGCCAACCTCGGGTTATCTTGTATGAATCTCATCGGACGATGTTGAGGGGCTTCAGCTTGTGATGTGCGGAAAAAATGCTGCCGTCAGAAATGAGCAGTGCCCGGCATGTCCCTAACCTTAAAGAGTGGGATGTGCCCTCTCAAAGTGCAAAGCTGCTCGGGGAGAGAGCAAGACATGCCTTGGTCATTCAGCAGAGCAAGCTGTTTGCCGGATGCGAGAGCAGCCGTGCTCAGCCAGACGCACTCCGCCTAAGCCAGCATCCTGTTTCCTGTAGCGGCTGTCCAGGTGTCTCCTGGACCCCGCACAATCATTAGTTCATATTCAGTAGGAACATTCACGTTTCGGGCAAACATTGGGGCTTTCACGAAGGAGATGTGATTGTCTCAGAACTCCCTGATGATGATGAATGTGTTGCTCAACATGTTTGTTTTAGGCGCTGGCTTGCTTAAAGTGTCGCAGCTGTAGAGCTTATGTGAAACTTCGTGGTCTGGCACTGAATGCAGAATCAGAGGTCTGATTTCTGCGATGGTGCTCCAGTGATCACGCAGTGGAGTGACTGTTACCCACATGCCTTGTCTCCAGTAATGAATGACATCTACTCAGAATTGTTCTTATCTGCCAGCTGATGGGGAATATTTAATGTTGAAACAGTCCTGCTGTGCTACTTGCACTAGATAGTGTTTTGCCTTGACCGTATGTCGTTTTTAAATTCTAAAGTGCACCTTTATCAGCAGAGAATCCCAGAGCACTGTATGTGGGATTAAAATGAAATAAAGTACAACAAAAGTAAGAACTTCAGTACAGTCAAACTTGGAGCTTATAGCTCTTCAACCTGTGGAATGGCACTCAGTTTAAAATACATGGCAATTAAAAAATGCACGGTACCAAAAGGAAATGCGATGCTGGTGGAAGCTGCACCTCTTTTGTGAAGGGGCTCTGGAGTTAGAGTGCCGCCACAGAGAAGAAGTGCATTTGGAAACGCATCATGCATTTCTTCCATCGCTGGGATTTGGGGGAGGGCCTGTACGATCGTAACTGGTGCAGGCAGGATAGCCTGGAGGAGCCGTGTCTCCGGAGAGTCGCATCCCAAGAGCTCTGGGGCTTTAAAAGAAAGCACCAGTCTCTGGATTCGGGGTCAGTGTCAAATGCAGAGCCAGCACATTCCATTTGAGTTGCTTACCTGTTACTGCATCTAGGTAATCCAGTCAGAATGTTAGCAGCTGGTTTCTGTACCAGTTGAATCTGCCAGTTGACGCCACGCAGGAGTAATCTGACATGGAACTTTCCGAAACACGAATTGCCACAGCCCCGCCATTTTTCCCGGTTCAGGAAAGACTCTAGCTGGCGAACCAACCAAAGATGATAAACAATGCTCCGAGCCATCAACACCGCTTGGGTGTCTCGTGATGCCCCCAAAGAACAGCTCCCGGTTTCAGTCTTTGGCCTTCATCCATCCCATTAGATTTGCCATGAAGGTTGGTTGTCCCAACAGTATCGCCGGATGTAAATGACACGGGGGAAGAGAGCTGAATTTTATGCCCACGCAATGACCATGCTGAGTGTCTGTCCGCTGACTGACTTTGGGATCAAAATAAAGATTAAGCAGAATTGGTATCTGAGAACCGCTCTGGGTTCTCTGAAGGACATTGTGGCCGGCATGCAAATAATGCTGAGTGGAAATCAGCAGCCGGGAAGGAATAAAAGCGGACTGGGTGAGGCAGCAGAACATTCGCTTCTGCTTCTAAATGTGGGGATCAAGAAAAGGGATTGTGCTTTACAGTGTTGGGGAATAATAGCGTCAGCTGCTGAAGAATGGGAAACACGCAGCTCTGGTGTCTTCTGGCTTTTGCCAAACTGTATAGTTCATATAAGCAACCAGTTTTTCAATTTGAAAAATGAATGTACTCAGTGAAATGTTCTGTTTTTTACTTCACAGGCGCCTGATCACAGATTCAAAAGTTAAATTAAAGTACCAGCATTTAATAACTAATAGTTTTGTAGAGGTGAGTGTTGCATTTAAAATGATACGCTGAAGAAATTAACGGTGATAGCGGGGAGTTGTCCTGGTTTTTCATGTCTCTCACAGCAAGGACTAGTGGGCCACTGATAACAATTTGGTTTCAGATTTCAGAGAGTTGGCGAACTATATATTTATACATGATTTTGTGAAATGGTCTTGCCTGAAAAGTAGCTTGGATGATGGTGGTTTCATCGAATCCTAAAATAGGAGAGTTGGAAGGGGCCATGAAGGCCATCTAGTCCAACCCCCTGCTGGTGCAGGGCACCATGTCACCCCACCCCACCCCACCCCACCCAGGTGGCTGCCCAGTTTCCTCGAATGTCCCCAGTGTGGGAGAGCCTGCCCCTCTCCAGGTTCCACTGTTATGCTGCCCTCACCGCGAGGAAGCGTCTCCTGATGGGCTGGGGTGGATTTTGTAGTGAAATGGTGGTAGTTCTTTGAGGCTGAAGTGCAGCTTTGGGCAAAAGGAGACTTGTGGGAAGGAAGGGGCTATTTCATATCTTGGTATCTCTTGTACCTGCTTACTAAGAGAGAAGCTCCTTCGAGTTCCGTGGGACTGACTTCTAGAAGGGTATATCTAAGAGTGCCACCTCTTCCTGCATATCAAGATCTGGAACGCTTTTCTTTCCCCAGTGCAATCGACTGTTAAAATGGTGTCCTGCTCCCGATTGCCACCACGTTGTTAAAGTTCAGTACCCTGATGCTAAGCCTGTTCGCTGTAAATGTGGCCGCCAGTTTTGGTAAGCATTCCCCGTGCTCGGGACTTGGGGCTAATGAGCGACGTGGCAGTGGCTGGTCCCTCTCTCAGGCGTGCCCTCCGGTGAGCAGGCTGGAGCTGCAGCAGGTGACCGGAGGGCCAGGCACGCACCTGGCCAGTTCCGCAAACCACCTCTGCCTGCTCTCCGCCTGCGGCCTGCCAGAGAGTGCGCCGCTCGAGCCTGTCAAGCACCCGGCCAGCCAGAGTCTAAGGCTCGCAGCCCATGGACTCGGTGGGCTGTAATCGCACAGGCCCGCCCTGCCGGGAAATGCCAGGTGTTGGTGTTGCGTAACCGCAGGCTCTGTGTTTGTTGTCGCATCTTTCTTCCAGCTTCAACTGTGGTGAAAACTGGCACGATCCTGTTAAATGCAAGGTAAGCATTTTCCGTCTTCTGCCTCGGTCGCATGGACCTGGGCCAGTGGCGGCAACGTAGTAGAGCTTTTCTGCTTAAATGCTGGAGTAGCGACGTGGTACACGGCCTCCGCGACTGTTGGCAGGACTGCTCCCCAAGTGGCATCAAAGCAGGGACAGCTCGTGCGAGCATTTTGGATCGATGTGGAGGTCTCATTGCTTAGCTAGGCCGGTTACCTTACGTCAGCCTCCCCACCCCGGGTGTCCTCCAGGTGCTTGGCTCTCCTGCTCGCTCAGCCCCAGCCAGCACGGCCAGTCCACAGCGGGAAATAGTGGAAGTGGTCGCATGAGGCTGGCACGGAAGAGCGATGAGAAATTACTTCTCTCGGACTGCCTAGGCAAGGCACCCAGTCTGACTAACAGTTGTACGAGACAATCAGCATCCCAGTGCATGTCTTGAGTCTGGAAGGATGTGGCTTGCATTACAGGCTGGGATATGCACAGGTTTTTTTTTTTAAATTCCAACGACCCCGTGAGCTATAGATCTATGTTTGCGGGGCGATCTTTTACGTTTGACGTTAAGCGATGACTTCAAGAGCTCAGAACAATTCCTTTCTCCCTCTTCTCACAGTGGTTAAAGAAGTGGATTAAGAAGTGTGATGATGACAGTGAGACTTCAAATTGGATTGCAGCAAACACCAAGGTTTGGTGGCTTCTCCGAATTTAAAGTGCTCACCCTTTGCTGCTGGCAGAGACGCTGAACCACGTCTCGCTTCTTCGTACCCTTTGCAGGAATGCCCCAAGTGTCACGTGACTATAGAGAAGGATGGCGGCTGTAATCACATGGTGTGTCGGAACCAGAATTGCAAAGCGGAGTTCTGCTGGGTGTGTCTTGGTCCTTGGGAGCCCCACGGGTCTGCCTGGTATGTTCTGAAAGAAATGCTTCTCGGGCTTCGCGGTGAGTCTGACTGTAGCGCCGTATTGGTCTCTGCGCTCCGCAGAAAGGTTTCCTTTGCAGGGATTCAGACATGCGAGGCCGCGGCTGCTGCATGCGCACAAGTGAGCCGTGCTCCCCATCCTGTGCTTTCTGGAGCAAGGTCACGGGGCTTGTGTGCCGATGAGCCTGTGACCGGGCATGTTCTTTGGAGGCAGCCAAAATGACCAGAAGGGCTTGTGCTCGTATTTCCGGCGGTGTACTTTCTGGTGACAGGCTGCCATTTGGGTGCCTCAGTGAGAGGAAACAAGAGTGGCGACAGTAGAAATGTCCAGTGTTCATTAAAAAATCTGTTTTCAGGTACAACTGTAATCGCTACAACGAGGATGATGCAAAGGCAGCAAGGGATGCCCAAGAGGTGAGTCCATAACATTTGGTGATCGAGATGAGCGGCCTCAGTGCGACGCAGACGTTTCAACGGAGCAAAGGGCTACGATTCCCAGCATTCCCCAGCCAGCACAGCATGGCTGGTTGGCAGATGCTGGGAGCTGTGGGACTTTGCCTCGTCGTGCCCTAGTTGTATCACCTGGTTTGCAAATCCTGGCTGAGCACGCGAACATGGAGCGCAGCCGGCTTCCAGGTGAGATTCCACAAAACTGTGGATCTTTTTGACCGAAGGGGCCAACTGTTTTGTAATTTCTTGTGGATATTGAAATTCTGGCTCACTAGTAAAACGATGGAGTGTGGTGAGATGAGAGATCCTTTCCACAAAACAAATGCCCTGTGTGGTTATTGTTTCCACCTCTGTGGTCTCTTTACTGTGTTCCACAAACTTTCTGCCGTGCGTTTTCACTGAAAAAAACCTGTCACATTTGGTCGCTGCATCTTGGGGTCGCTGCGGCTCCTGCTGCGCTCACAGTACATTTTACATGGCAAGCGGGGCACTATCACCCAAGGTTGCCATGTATCCTGAGTCGCAAGCAGGCAGCCTCAAGCAGGGGCCCTGTTGTAACATTTGGGGTGTTTCGAGGGCACGCACCATCTCCCCGAGCCTCTTGACGCCTCCTCCTGCTGGTTGCGTAGTGCACAGAGCCATTCGGCTCGGGGCAGTCCGCATTTCCTTTCCCCTTCCATGCACGGGAATATTGTGGGACCCGCTGCACTGCGCAAACAACAGTGCGCTGCCTCGCCGACACGTGTTGTGCTGTGACCCTCCCTTCCGGGGAGAGCCCTCTGCCGCTACTCTGTTTTCACGGTCGATTCTCTTTCCCCCAATGGGAATTAACGCAGCGATCCCGAGCAGCCCTGCAGAGGTACCTCTTCTACTGCAACCGCTACATGAACCACATGCAGAGCCTGCGCTTTGAGCACAAACTCTACGCCCAAGTCAAGCAGAAGATGGAGGAGATGCAGCAGCACAACATGTCGTGGATCGAGGTCCAGTTCCTGAAGAAAGCGGTGGATGTCCTCTGCCAGTGTCGTGCCACACTCATGTACACATACGTCTTTGCCTTCTACCTCAAAAAGAACAACCAGTCCATCATCTTCGAGGTAAGCCCGCCTCAGCCGCGGCTGGCTCGCTTTTGCTCCTCTGATGGGTGCAGGAAGAACCTCGGGGGGTGCCAGGCAAGGAGTCCTGCTCTGGGCTCAGCCACTGGCTTGATGGTCACCACACATCCAAAGCGATCTGCTTTATTTCCATTACAAGAACAGCAAGTGTCTCCCACTCCCACTCTGGATTGCTTAGCCACTGGGCATCTCTTGGCACATGGAATGTGCCGGGCTGTGAACAATTTGGGTTCTGCCGCATCAGTCAAAAGGATGCTGGCTTTGGTTTTCCTCAGCTGCTCAGTAACCGTGTTTAAAAACCGTGCTGGCCTCAGCCAGGTGTTCCGCCAGCTGTGCTCGAGAGCGGCTCTTTTTTGGTGTGCTTGACGAGCTTGGCAAGCATCCAGTCCCGAGAGGCCTGCCCCAGAGGGGGTGGAGCAGGCAGGGACAACAAGCAGGTGCAGACCAGGTGGAATGGTCACTCCAGGAGGGCCTTGGTGTGGGGAGGAACTGTTGCATTTTTGTCTTTGTTTCTGTGAGCTAATTCTATTTTTCTATCTTGTTTTTTTAATGGTTGACTCTCCCTTGTGAAAAGCGTTCTATTGAAAGGCATTCTATGATAACCGAAAGGAAGTATTTCTTGAGAATCATGGCCTTAAACACAATCAGTGCAAGTTTAGCCAGAAAAAGCCGTTGCTCAGAGTTGCAGGCCTTCTTTCTGTCCTTCACCCTTCCAATAAATCTTCATTTTGACAGCAAACTAGGAAACCTAAGAAAGACTAAAAATGTTTTTGCCTTCTGGTTTGTACATTAACTTCAGCTGGTTTGTTGATTTCAGCCCTGTGAGGTAAGGAAAGAGTTCGGCAGTGGAGGAGCCCAGGGTCAATTGCATTGTACTGTTACCTTACTTCAAAACAGAAGCAGTGGAACTGTCATTAAGAACTGTCTTGTCTTAATGGTGAAAAAGTGTCGACAGTTTTATCAGAATAAGTTGGGCATTAGGCTTCTTGTTGACGGCTGGCCTGGCTCGCAGTGGGAAAAAAATCCAGAAAGCAAGTTTCTGTCAAAAACTTGACAGAAAATGTGCTGTTAAACTCCCTGTGTCGTACGTAGACCAAATCTGAAAACCCCCGCAGGACTGGGGCGGGGGGGGGGGGCGTTCCAAGAAAGCTTCAGTAAGCATCTCCTAGCAAGGGAGCGGCTCTCATGAAGGGTGCCCCGCCATTCCGTTGTACTCCTTATTTTAGCATTGTTTACAAGACGCTCCTCCATGCATGGAGCTGCCTGGGTGACACGTGCTTGGTTTTTCTGTTGACTTTCTAGAATAATCAAGCAGATTTGGAAAACGCTACTGAGGTCCTTTCTGGGTATCTGGAACGAGATATATCCCAAGATTCACTGCAAGACATAAAGCAGAAAGTGCAAGATAAGTACAGGTAGGGTCCTCCTTCACTATGATTTGCCCATGTCTGAAGGCTCCCACGAATACACCTTGAAACCAGTTTAGGCACATCATGCCCTAGCAGGTGGGTAACTGCTGTGCGTATTAATGAGAGGCGGAACCAGTTTGCATGTTGTCAACAATGTATGGTTAACAACTTGGTCCGAGCATGTCCGTGGGGTCCCACGGCCTTGCACTCCCGCTGCCAAAAACAACCACCATGGCGCCCGAGCCCCAAATTCTACGTTGTGGGACATGCCATCCAAGGCAGGCTCTTTCTTCCAGCTCAATCTGCTGGGGAGGACGGTGTGGTAGGAAGCCCATCTTCTAGTGCAGGGACTTCCACTTCCCAGCATCCTTGCCCTTTTGGCCATCTTGGCGGTCAGTTCGGGGAACTGATGTCCAAAGCATCTGGAGACTCCCTTTTGCCTCTCGCTGCTTTAGTGCACCGTCTCCAGAGCCTTTCCTGGGGATTACCCAGAGACTGGACTCTGTCTCCGTTTATCTCCCGTCAGAACAGGGCAAAGGTGTCACTGAGCCACAGTTGTCTCCTCCTCCTCCAGCGCTGCACAGATATTTTCCCCTCGAAGTGTGCTCTCTCTGTGCTTGTGTGTGTGCGCACGGTGAGCAGCCGTCCTCGTGTGCTAACGGCTCTTGTTCACCCTTCGCTTGGCAGATACTGCGAGAGTCGGCGAAGGGTCTTGCTGCAGCACGTGCACGAGGGCTACGAGAAGGACCTGTGGGAATATATTGAGGACTGAGACTGCCCGCATAAAACGAACTCTGGAAACCTCTCGCCATCTAGAGTGCTCATGCAATTAAAGCAAAACACACACAAACGGGGCACTACGCCTGTTACACCGCTGGTCTGTAGTACCGGAATTCTGTTTTTGTTAACGGAAAAATTTAAGTAAATTATATTGTAATAAAAAAAGGTAGATAAACCATTGTACAACAGTATTCTAGGTGGCCAGTAAGTGTGACAGACGCACTAAAAAAACAAAGCAACCCTCCAACTTTAACTTGTAACGTAGCTTCATTCTCCAAGCTGACTTCTCCCCTCCTTTCTCCTATGCGTATTACAGATTAAATTTAAAACAGTTTCTTGACACTGCTTTTCATGTCCAACCAGCCATTTTGATGTTCTTTGGTATGAGATTCCCCCTCCCCTCCCATCTGCTCCCCTCACACATGCACCAGTTCATGGGTGACTGTTGTTTGGCTTATTGTAAAGAAGATTTGGGGAGGGGTGGGAGGAGGGGGTACACAGCGAGGAAAAAACTTTGTATATGACTTTTAAAAAACAAAGAGGACAACACAGTATTTTTCAAAATTGTAAATAGCGCATATGCATGGACAAAGAGCAAGCGTGGCACGTGTTTGCATAATGTTTAATTACAAAAATATTTATTCTTTAAAAATCTTCAAGATGTCTATTTGCTGTGCATTTTTCTTTCCGTTTGCTTTTTACCTGGAATAGGGATGGGCGGTGGGGCAGCGTGTGCTCCTGCAATGACTCTCCTTTTTCCTCCCTCCCTCCCTCCTTGTCTCTCGGTGTCGAGAGAGATCTTGGCCCCCCTCCCGCAGCTCCTTTGCAGCGATTCCATTGTTCGGATGTGTTCATTGCTGGCAACGGACACCGTCCCATTTGCACTTCCAACTTTCTGGCGCAAAGCGGCTCACCTTGGTCTGTGTTTCCCATTTGGAAACAACTGCGTAGCGATTCAGGCTGCTTTGTCTCTGCTCAGAACGTCCATCCCTCTTGCACGTCGAGACATCCACCCTGCCTCTGGCTCATAGTCGTTCATAGGAAAGGTTAGGGAGTTTCTCTGTGGATTGAAGTGCTCAAATGGAACATTCCGCGTTGTGTTTTCTTTGTCAGTTGTGGAACACTGAAAACAAAGATGGAGCTGCTGCGAGAAACCGTTTTGGGCTGGTTTGTTGGGATAAGTGCCTGCTATAGCAAACACTCCATCGAGCTGTGAGAGTCTGCATTCTGTGAAGTCACTGGGTGTCTCCCCCCCCCCCCCCCGGACAGAAGAGTTGAGTTTCAACTAAACTGGCATTTATTGTCTGTTTTTCCTTTTTAAATGAAAGCTATATTAAAGCACCAGTTGGAAGCAGTTCAGTAAAGCTGCCCCTGCATGGGAGTGCCTTTCTAGTATGTTTTTCCCCTACCATGGCAGTGTTTACACTTCCCAGTTGAGAGGAAAAATTTGGATCTGCTGAAGCAGTAAAATCACAGTCTGTGTAAAGTTGGTTTCCCAAAGGGCTACTTCTGCTATGCTTTCACGTAGAGACTGTGGCCAGGATCCAAAGATCTGTTCGACAAGTTTCATGTGCACTGAGTGATGCTTCGGATTGCTTTTCTGGGACAGCAGCTCTCCCATGCAGCCTGGCAAAGACTTGGAAAATCGCAGGGAAATGCAAAAAGGGAATTGTTGAAAGAGCATCGGAGTTTACTGCAGGAGTGCAAGCTCTTGAGCCTAAAGTGAGACCGCGTGGCTTGTGTATCGACTGAAGTTGGAACCTTGCCTCGGGTCCCATGCTACTTTGGTGTGACAGGGCTTGTTTGCTTGTGGTTCACCTGATCCGTCTCCAAAGCAGAAACAACTTTATGCCTGCTGTTGGGGCCGAGAATGCTGAGCTTCCTTAGTCAAGTTGCACTTGTGGAAGAAACAACTCCAGAGGAGTGGCACTGAGTTCGTCAGAGAATGTCGCTCTCGCATTGAGCGCGGTGCCGCTGTGCTGCTCAGATCCCTCTCCAGAGGTTTTCCGCCACGTCCTCTGCCATGCCTTGTACACTGCCACCAGGATTGACTGAAAACTTCCAGGACAGTTCAGAATATCTTTCTCTAAGGTTCTTTTAGCATCTTTGCTTGGACATGAGTTGATGAACCGGTGGCCATGCTGTGTGGGTGTGTAAAATGGATGAATGTATTCATGCTCCCCGCCCCCCATTTTTCTTGTTTCTAAACAGCTTGCTCTTGCCATTCCCTTCTCTCCATTTTTTAAAAATACAAACTGTATATAAATGTGCTGTATCTTCTGCTTATGAAGACCATACACTTTCCCCCCCCCTTTTGGTGGCGGGGTGGGGGGAACTTCCTAAAACTCCAGGTTTAAGAGTGAAACTGCTTAAACAGAAATTCTTGTAAAGGCTTACTCAGAATCTAAATCCCCCCCCCCCATCCTTAAAGTCCCTTTTATTAAAATAGCAAATACTTGGCAATGGAGATGCTACTCTCAAGCTTTGGTTGGTGCAATATACTAAAATAAGGTTTGTGTTGACTTTATCATGGGCTAATTGAATGAAGGTCCTCTAGCCACACAAGACAGGAGAGCAGAGCATGGTCTGTATTTAGCACCCACCCTCTTCTAGTCCACTTAATTCACAGCAGCTTTTTTTTTTTTTTTGGTAGTGTATATATCAGACAGTCTTAATTTTTCAAAACCATTTAACCCTGAAATGTTTTAGTACAACTGCTGTATTAGAAATCTGTTATTGCGTGAGATGGAAGCAATGCTCTTTTGAAAACCTTTCCATGTACAGGAGGATCTTGTTATCCAGCGCTTGGGGGTGGCGAGACAATCGGGCAGGGCTGTGACAGAAGACTTGTAATCTAATTTCTCCATCTAGAGAGCACCTCATGCTGTGGAAATAACTGTTCTTGGACTTCATTGTAACTGCTGGACTGTTCCGTGTTAAGGCTAAACAGAGGGAGAGAAAGCGTTCCTAATTCTAATAAACTTTTATTTTGTTATTTCATTAGTTTTTTGTGTTTGCTTGCTGTAATTTTGTCTTCTGCTTTTAAATGGGAGCAGGCATTCGTTCTACCTCCTCGCCCGTTTGGAAGACCATGCTGCATTAGTAAAGCAGACACAGAGAGAGAGAGTCTGTGTGCGCCCATGCAGCCAGCACGGTGTATGTTGGTAACTTTTGGAAAACGTTCCACTTTGGAATACAGTAAGGAGAACAGATAGAATAAACAAGAAGTTGCCATTGACCTGGAACAAGTTAGGATCCAGTGGGGCGAAATGCTGCCCTTTTCCCATATGTAAATGTCAACAGATTCGTATATGGGAAAGGGGTATGGAATGTCCCCCTTGTTATGCTACTCAAATTATTGGGCCCACAATTGCTTGATTCTGAGGGTGTGTCTTTTGCACAGTCCTCGTTCAACACAAGGTGGATCCCAGTGTCTGCCCACTCCCGATCTTCTGAATGAGCCTTTAGTTTCTCCAGGCCAGGCCTGGCCTCTTGAGTGATGCTGTAAGTGAAGCATGAGAACTTGCCTGCAGTACAAATCGTAATGGATAAAATCGGTATGTTTCCCATTAAAATTTCACACACTCCAATTTCAAATAGGGCAGACAGAAAGTGCTGTAATTTAGTCTTGGGATAAGTCCAGAGCCAACACTGCAGTGTAACATCCATGTCACAAAGATAAAAATAGCAGTTCTGAAAACTTGAGTGTCATTGGAGTCAGCCTTTTTTCGAGCACCAGGTAATCTGAAGTGCAAAATGATGTTTGGGAAGATTATTTGTAATATTTGAGGGATGAGTTCTGGTGATTGTCTCAAACTTTTTCATCTCAAATGTTGAAACAGAAACCTTTTAGTGTTCATTCTTCTGTCTGCTTTTTCCTGGGTAGCTAGTAATTTAGCCTTGACAATGCCTTCAACACAGTTGGGGATTGTTTCCATAGAAACAGGACTTCTTTCCTTCTGCAATCCATCTTGCTGATCATGAAGATAGCTAACAGCTGAGGCATAACTCTTTCATCCATCTTTTCCCCTCAGACATCCTAGGTCACTTTTATTGCACCTGCTTCTGAAATACAAATCTAGGTGTGAGTGTGTTTCATTCAGCTTGTGGCAATTTTGTCTTGGTGTGGAACTTGATAATCAAAACAAGAAGTAACCAGTGTGCTGCTTGTGTTTACAGTGCAACCGCTGGGCACAAATTTCATTAAAATTGTTTCCATAAAATGCTGAAAGTTGAATAAAATAATAGATGTGAAGGTCAAGACAGAGCCGTAACCTAGTTTGAAAGATGCAAAATTTTTCTATGAATATGCAAGAAACACCCATTAAACCTTGAAAAATGAAGAATACAACTATACCATTCCATGTCTGAAATTATGGGCTCCTGTGGTGGAATCTTGTTCTAAAGTTCTTGGTTTGCATTCAGGTCTTGGCATACTTTGTAAACACATCTTCCAACAGTGCGTTGCCACTATGTGATGTACATTATAGGCATGATGTTCTGCAGTTCTCCAGGGGTTGATCAAGGTGAGCATTTTGATACTTTCTGTGATTCTTCCATCCCTGTTCATAGACGTTGTCATCTAACAAGCAGATTACAATGGAGCAAGCCAACAATTGTCCGTTTAAACTCTTACAGGCACACTTGTGAGGGTGAGCACAGCCACAGCTCAGTGGTAGAGCCACCCCTCAGCATGTCAAAAGACGATTTGGAAGGAATTCTGCCTGAAAACCTGGACTAGGCAATACTGAGCTGCGTTCAGTGGGTTGGCTGGGTGCAAGGCAGCTTGCTATGTCTAGGAAGAGCAACTGTCATGCTAATGCTACGTAAACCCGTGGAACAAAATAAATTGCCTAAAGGCATAATCCTACGCAAGTTTGCACAGAAAAAAGGCCTACAGTTCCCAGCACGTCCCAGCCGGCGTGGCTGCAGGGCGTTTTTGGGGTTGTTTCAAATGGAAACCTGCCCAGGCTTGTGTCTTAGAGGCAAAGTGCACGTGTCCTGTGCTCGCGTGTTCATGCGATGCTCGTGTGCACGCGCTCGGCGAGGCAGAGCGGGCGGTTAAGCGAGTGCGCACGCGCGGCGGAGCGTCTCCCGCCTGTGAAAGCGCTGCTGCAACTGGCCGACGGGGCCGCAGCGACTCGGCCCTCTTTGTTCTGGGCTCGGACGTTGTGGCGGCGCCCGAGCTTTCTCTGTCGCCGCACAGAAGGTCCCCGCGAAGCGAGCCCTGCATTGCCGGAGCCAGGACGAGGCTGCCCCGTGCAGGGAGGCTCGCTCGAAGGGAGGGGAGCCAGTCAAGTACTTAATGGACGCCCCTCGAGTTGGTAGCGCCCACGCTACGCTCATCGTCAGCGAGGTTTCGCTGGGCGAGCTCAATCCAGAAAGAGGGGGAGAGGGGAGCATGGAGGAGTTCCCTGTGCCGGAGCTAGATGGCTCTCCGCATCCCTCTCTGTCTCGCGTTCTCTCGCCCGCCTCCACCCCAATGGGCCTTGCGGCAAGAGCGCTGACCTCTCTTCCTGTCCCTTCCCTCCTCTTTCCTCTCCATGGTATGCCTTAGAGCCTATGAGCGGGATTGGAGGGAGGGAGGGAGGAGTGAGCGGGGGTTACCATGACAACTAGAGAACGGGCTTCTCGCGCTTCCTCGCGAGAGCTTCCGCGTTGCTGGTCGCCTGGGCAACGGGCAACTAGCCGCGGCTCCCTGGAAGTTGAGAAGCCATGGCGGAGGTGGCAGCCCGACCGGTGAGGGAACGGGCCCCTTCCTGGCTCCCGCTCCGTTTCCCTTCCGCGCGGCGGGTGGGGTCTTCCGGCGTGGCCCGCTTACTCCCCGAAGGTCAAGGCGCCCCCACGGGCCCCTCCTCAGAGAGTGTCCCCCTGCGCCCCTCCAGCGGCTGGGCGCTTTCTCGCCGTGGCCACCCCTGGTGGGCCCGGGGGCGGAGGGCAGGGGCGCCGAGCGCTGCCGCCCTTCCTCCTCGCCCCGCCGCCGCCCGGGGCCGGAGTGAGGGGCCGGAGGACATCCAGGTTGCCGTAGCAACGAGGAGGAGCGGGGGGGGGCTTCATTGGGCCCTTCTTTGGGTATGGGGCCTTCGCAGGGCCCAACCGTAGCTGTGTTTTATGCTGGTCCGCCCCTCAGCTGCCCCCGGTCTGCTAGAGATGGATGTGGTCTCCTTTGAAGGGCCTGCCCTGTTGTTTTACAGATATGATTCGTGCTCGTGGGGAGGTGTTCTTATAAAAATATTTATTTAACTGTCAAAATGTTGGGTGTATACAAAGGTAAACCATAGGCCATAACTCTCCTTGTCTTCCTCCATTTTTACTGCCGTTTTTTTCTTACATAAAAGACAATAAAGGATGGAATAAAAGGACAATGAAATAAGGAATAGGTACAGGGTGCCCTTTGACACCATCTGTCTAAAACTGGGGTTCAGAATCACAGGCCCAGGAGCCAGTGTGGCCTTCGTGATACTGAATTGGGCTATTAGGTTGCACAGTTGATACCCCCCCCCCCGCCTGCGAACACCAATTTCTTTGTTTTCTGGCACATTTTCCCCATTGCAAAAGGCAGAAATGCTTTTCCTAAGATTTTGTTACTGACAAAGCTTTAACCAAAACATGCTGGAATTTTGGGCCTTGAGCCGTTTTGCCTCCAGCCCCAAGCAGCATGGGAATGCAGCTCCCAAGAGCTTCTTCAAAATCAAACTTGATCCTCAGAATGAAACCCCTGGTCTAAATGCAGGCCTGATGGACTTAGAATCAAAAATTCAAGAACGTGGAGCAGGGCTAAAATATGTAGTTGTATCAGTTACCCAAACTTTAGTTTTGTTATGACAACAGGGCATAGAAACTAGGCCTCAAGAGGTTCCTTACTCTAGAGTTAGAATAAAGTACATCTGAAAGAAGTTAAAAGCGATCGCATCATGCAGATGTCCTGGCAGGACAATGCATGTGTCCCTAAAGTGCATCTGTCACCCAAAGTGGATGTGATAGCTCACAATTGAAGAAAATTCAAACACCGATTCTTCATGAAACGGCATAAATGTTTAGTGACAGCTCTTTAATCTCATTTAGCACAAGGTTGCTCGTTTAAAATGAATTGCAAAGAGTGGAAATCTGCCGTCCTTTTTGTATGTATGACTATCATAAGCTTTTGAGGGCTGCCTATTTCCTGAAATCTAGTTGCTGAATTTGTATTCCACCCTTTCCCCAACGATCTCAGGGCAGCATGTGGCCCTTTCCCCTTTAATATTACAACAATCCTGTGAAGTAGCTTGACTGAGAACCAGCAAATGGCTCAAAGTTACCTACTGAGTTTGTGGCTGAGGGGGAATTGACCCTCTGGCTCTCTGCCTGTGTGCTACAGTGGTTGCTGGCATGAATAGAATTCCTTAAATTGCTCAAAGTGGTTCTCGCACATGATGTTGCAACCATTTTTACAGTAGCCATATTGCAGATGGTGTGGGGAGGGCTGAGCCAGTGAGTGGCCAAGATCATCCTCTAAGCTTCCTAGCTGATCAAGCAGGATCTGAAGTGTCAGGTCAAATTGCTGCCTCACACTGGTTTCCATAGTACTTCCTTAAGCATGTGCCACAATAAGCTTAAGAAGATACTATGACAGACTTCAGGGCGCATCATGCTTCCTGTCAGTTCTCCACTTTAGCACTTTAACAAATGCTTCATGTGGCTAAGTTATTGCTAGCACTGCAGATGTCCGATCTTCGTCTTTCTTTTCATGTATTGTGCCTGCAGAGATATTTCTTGCTTTAGCATAAGGAGGAGAATTACACAGAGTGACTGTCTGTTTGTCTGTCTGTCTGTCTTTCTATATTTGCATACAGTCCGCCAGCCATACAGCATTTATATACCATCCATCCCCAGACAGTTTACAGCATTAAAATAAATAGAAAGAATCAATAACAGAAAATCACAATAGTACATCTGATAAAAGCAACATTACGCCCTCAGTGTGCCACAACAGACCCCGCAAGGCCAATAAGCACAGCCCACCCAGAGCAACCACAACCAGCTCAGTCTGGAGGCATCGCAACAGTATCAGATTCACATGGTTGCGATGCTTTTGACAAAGGAAATTGATCTTGCTTCTGCTGCATATGGAGGCTACCTGGGAATGGATGCTGCAAGATCAGCTTCACTAATATCCCCACTAATAAACCATTGGAGGGAACAGTGAGCTCCGTGTGCATCTTTCAGGAAAGCTTGTAGCCATACGGCTCAAGTTAGCTCTCCTCTCTGAGAGGAGGATACATGCGACCACTTGAGGTAGCTGGGTGGATTGTTTGGCTTCACACTTACAGGTACCGTATGCCACATTTTCCTATTAGTCTCATGGGAAGAATGACCATCGGTCTGCCCTTTGTTGTTTATTATTTAAATATATATCCTGCTTAAATCAAATTATCAGGATAACTTGCAATAGCATGACTAAAGGAGAGCACAAGACAATAAAACACATCAATCTAGTGAATACAACAGATTTGTAAAAGTTGCATAGGAATACAAGGCACAAGCCAAGGCGGAGCAAAACAGCATCTCTTAAAAGCTTCTGAAAGTGAAAAGGGCTTCTCCCCGGGCCAGGATGACATTAAGCACCAGGCAAGCCCCTCTGAGAGGAGATTCCAGGGGGCAGGGGGCCATTACTGAAGAGGCTCTGCTGGTGACGGAGGTGGTGGGACATCTTTTGTGTTTGCTTTCATGAGCCAAGTGTCATGAGCCAAACACCAGCAGAGCAGGGAGGATGCTTCTGTTCCCAACTGTTTTCTCCTATGTGCCCCTGTTTTATAATTGTGGCATGCTGCAGCAGGGAACGATAACAATGAAAAAATCAGATTTCTTCCATCTTGGCCTGAAATGATAAGAGTACAGTTTGCCCCCTTGGGACTCTCACGTCACTCTACTTCAGATGTAGAGGAGTCCTTCATGTGGAGAATGAACAGAAATCTTGGCGGCAGATTTACTGATTTAAGCAGTGCTTTTTCATGGCGCTCTGTCACAGTGTCGGATTTGCTGAACTATCCTGCAGCACTTCTTTTTAAAGGATGTGACTCAATGAAACTAATTTTTTAGTGGCCACAGCTGGAGAGTTTAGTTAGAACCTGGATTCTTTGTGGGCATATCACAGGATTTTTCATAGCTGTTTTTAATAATGATTTTGGCTTGGTATGACAAATTTGATATCAGGATTACAATCAGCAAACCAATTGGTTGGCTTGTTCTGTTTGACTAAATTTGGTAGTACAGTAGGCAAATTTTGACAGCCTGGTTGTGGTTTGAGTTTTACAGGCTTTAAAAATGCAGTACAGTCCTGACCTAGCACTGTTAGCTTTGTGTTCCAGGATAGTATTTACTTAGCAGATTGAGAAAATTATTTTAAGTACCGTATTTTTTGCTCTATAAGACTCACTTTTTTCCTCGTCAAAAGTAAGGGGAAATGTCTGTGTGTCTTATAGAGCAAATATGTGTGTGCAGTAAGTCTGTCAGATGTGCAGCCCATGGGGAAGTGATGGGGAATGTGCCTGTGATGATGTGCCCATTTGATTCAGAATATTTTTTTTCTAGTTTTCCTCCTCTAAAAACTAGATGCGTCTTATGGTCAGGCATATCTTATAGAGTGAAAAATACGGTATATATTTTAGGTAAACTATTCACTTAAGCTGTTCTCTGTTATTTGTTACTAATGCTGGTATTTAATAACAGCAATTCTAAAAGGCTTGAGTTTTTAACACTTTCCCTCCAGACAGAGGTGCATGAGCTGCAGTGAATCAAAGCGACCACTGGCTTGGCTAAACAGAACGTTCTTTGTTTTCAGAGTTGTGCTCCGAGTCTGAGCACTCCCCGCCCCCTGCCCCCAAAACTCACAAGTTGTTTTTTTCAGTGCATTTCTGAGTTCTCCCAGTAAACGTTCTTCTCAGTTGTTAATATTTTTAAGTCAAATTGCAAATAAGCACATTATAACTATTAAAAGATAGCAGAGCAAATAATCAGATAAAAAGCTTATAGAACCTCAACCTTTAAAAAATCTGGACAAACAAACGAGGTCATTACCCAGTGCCAAAAAGGCAGTGGGTTTGGTGCCAGCTAGATTCCCTGGAGGAATATTCCAGGGGCGGGATGCTACCACTGCAAGACCTGCAGTGTGACTCATCAGCAGCGCAGCCCTGCAGGAGGGGGACCTGAAGATGGGTGTCGAAAGATCAAAAAACCCAGGCAGGCTGCCAGAGCTTCCAGTACGTGAGCGGGCTGGCCTCCTGGGGCCCGACAGTGCCATCCCTGCTCCAGCTCCCAGGCATGGAAGCAGCGGCTTTTGCACCACGCTGTCTTCAGACTGGGCACGCAGAAGGGGCAGCCCTCCACTGCCAGGCAGCTCACTCGCCTGTATGCGAGCCCTTGTTGTGTGCAGACGTCCGGTGCGTTGGTGTGCAAGGCTGTCTTTGGGTCACAAGGTCCCAAGCAAGGTCGGACTTCAGAGGTTAAAACTAGCACTTTTAATTGGTCCAGTGAAACATTTCATGAGTGGGAAAATGTGCTCCATAGTGTTGATCTCAGTTAGCGACCATGCAGCTGTGTTAGCTGTATTTTCCAAACTTTCTTCCAGGACAGCCCTGCCTACATCGTAGTAAAAGCTGGGTTAGATAGGGAGGATATAAATGTATTACTGCAGCTTGTTGCAGAGGGCGTTGGGATGCCCTTTACGGCATAATGAGCCCAGTTACTTCCTTGAAGAAAAGTGCCTGGGTCATTCTCAACGATAGGCAGCGCTACAGTTTCTGGGACATGGCGGTGGCCCCATTCCCTCCCCTGCCCTGACTTGTCCCCTGTTAGCAGGACACAGCAATTTAAAAGGCTCTGTATTCATGTCATGGGCACACAATGGATGATGCCTATGAATTCACGAATGGTGATCAGTTCCCCCCGCTGTACACTTCAAATTGCCATGCTTCAGCCTGGTACTCGGGCTACAAGGGGACTTGTGCGAGAGCTGAAACTGATCAATTTTCAAGCAAAGTAGAAAGAACTCCCTAGTCCGTCCTAGAGAGGTGAGATGAGCCAAACTCAAACTCATTTGAGTTTAGGATATGTCTAGGATCGCACTGTGAGAGGCCAACAACATTATGAGTGTATAGGCCAGCCTAGTCTTTTGTGTTTCATCTTTGTCTAGCAGTCACTGTTAGGGCATGGGGTGCATCCTTTTGAATTCTAACACAACTTTACTGCTCTTTTGTATTGTTTCAGACTGCATCTGTACTGGCCACCACAGAGCTTCCAAAGGCCCGTGCAGGAAGAGGTTTGTTTTATCTTGTACATAGATAATTATTTCATGAGTAAAGCAGGTTGTAAAACAGAATTACAGCTGAATACTCAGTTGAATTACATGATAATATAGTAGGTTGGCTGCTACATTAGGCCCCAGTGGCCATGTTTGGAGATAACAGTAAGTGTGACTTTTTAATAAGCCCTAGTTAAGAAGCTCAAAATGGGAGAGTTGCTTCAAGATCCAAGTTAGTAAACTGACATTAAACTACACTTTCCTCAATTAAGATAAACTGCAAACTGTGATTTAATTAAACCAGAATGTTTTCACTGTAAAAGGGAGGAGGTGAATGTAGGCAATGTGGATGGAACACACAGTCTTGTTACCTCCTCCTGGCTCTTAAGTGGTACTTTAGTAAGCAAGGAAGTGGGTGTTTGAACCAGGCCAAACATGTGCATGGAGATGTCTTCATTTGAGTAGTTTTGCTCAGATCTAGGAGATGTCATCTAATCACATTTTTCAACTTGCTGCCATGCACCCTGAACCTGTGTTCACAAGCTCTTGAGGGGGGGGGGGGGCTCTCTATGTTGAGTAACACATTTGTATAAAGGAGTAGTGAGTCATCTTCTTATCCACCATGATCTCTGACTCCCTCCAAAATTACAACCTGACTAGTAATTTCCTGTCTTACCAAACTATATGTCCATGTCCTACGTGTGGTACTTGTTCTTAGAATTTCACTTTGTTATTTTAGTGGTGTTTTTTGAGTGCGTTTGGACACTCCCTTCACCACTTTTCTGTGGAAGTCCTTGCAATCTTTCTAAATGTTCGGTGTCCTTCCCAACTCTGAAAAGTGTGTTACCTGTTCTTTCATTCAATATAGTAAAGACCATACAGACCTCTATGGATAATCTCTTTTTGGTGGTTTTACTATGGCATGGAATTTGGTTCTTTGAATGCTGCCTATTTCACTCTGTTGTTATTCTGTCACATGAGCAAAGGTGAATAGTGTCAGGCTCTTCTCCAAGCGTCATTCTGACCCTCTCGCTCCCATAGTGTTCCCTTGTGCTTCTAAGCAGGCAGAGAAGGAGAGAACTTAAGCCCTCTTTCTGGAATTTTCCCTGTGAGTAATGCAAAGGCATCTCAGAGCTGAGAACACACTTCCACCCTGCTAGATAATTTAAACCAGATGGAGTGGAAAGCTCTATCTTGCCTTTGTAAAAGTGTGCAGCCTAACTGGAACAATGGAAAATGGTGCAGGCAGCAGACTTTATCAGCTTTGTGAGCAAATTCACAAAACGTGCGACCCAGCTTTCTTTCCCATTCCTGTCCTTGGCATTTGTGGCTTCGGAAGTATAAATTGACTTCTGTAAAGCTTTTGACTTTGTCTGGAGCCAGTTTTTACTTTCTTTAAGCTACGTTGAACTTCAAATAGCCACGCTGTATTTCAGTCAGCCCAAAGGCTACGCATATATCCTACAGAGTAGTCTCTTAATATTGAGAGTTTTTGTAATGGCACAGTTCAAACAGAAGAACTTCCAAACAAAAATACTCCAAGAAATCTTTGATTAAAATGTCCCTGCACCTCATTGCAGGAACTGAAACTACCACTGAGACAGTATTCAGAGTATTGTTTGTTTATTTATTATATTTTATTCTGCTCCCATAGCCCTCCGGGGCTCTTTGGGCAGTATATCTCATAACTGGAAGCATAAATCAGGTGGAAACTCAAGCAAGGCATTTCTGATGGACACTGGAACACTCATTGATGATGAGAATGGTTTGTGACTAACTTTTATCAAGGAATCTTGACCACGGGGCTGCTATGTGAGACCTCTGTTTAAATTCCATTTCCGGCTCATTATAAAAAGCTATGTTAAGTCTCAGCCATGTTAAGAGACCCCGGTGTTCCAGGCCTTCACACTGTTGGAAGTCACAGCCGCCCTCCAGTTCTTGAAACCCTGCGTGGTTGTGAGGGAAGTGGGAGCAGGTAAACATGCTGGTTCTCGCCCTGGATTCCGTTCAGCCGTGGGCGGACTGAGTCAAGCAGTCACTCGAGGGACACAAACTTCTTCCTACCTGTTCACAACCCCCTGGATAGTCTTGACATTTCAACCAATTCATAGACTTTCTTCAAAGAAATTAACATGATATTTGTGGTAAAAATAAATTACTGCTTTGCGATAATAGTGATTGCCAATAATAATGAATATGAGAGTAATAGGTTCCAACAACAGGGGAGGAAATGGACAGAACTGTTGGGTACTGTGAGCTGTCTCTTCTGAGGCATCTGAAATCTATCTCCAGAAACCACTTGATTTCAAAGGGAAATTATGGGCTAATTTTATCCTGTGCAAATGGTCTTGAATGTTGGGATCCCTTCTGAATTAAAGGCATTGCCAGGAAATAAATCCTCTGGAGCGTCACCTTTGCTGAATGCCAGTCACTATTCAGGGATTAATGTACTCACAGAATTCATCTTCATTTATACCTCACAAGGAAGGGACTTTCCCTGAAAACCAGTGTTGTTGCCTCACAATCAGTAACACCCCTGTGTTGCCTCCCTGCTCCCCAGAATTAAACAGTGGTGATTAAAGGGAACTCTGGTCCTTGAAGCATGTCAGACTGCTGGGGCATGCATAATCCTGCTGCTCCACATTGAATGAAATGGGTATTTTCTAAAATCATTTTCTGGTTCGAATTAAAGACAGCCGGCTCCAGTCTTTCCAGTGCCTGCTCCACAAGTATTCCATTCTCATGCACTCATTTGAAAGAAACGGTTAGTATCACTCGGAGGAAGGCTTTTCTCTCTCCACGTATGCTGCTGGTTAAGTGGAATATGACTCCAATTTAGTCATTTGATTAGAAGAAGTTCTTCTTACAAATGGCTAGTTCTAGTTGAGCGTGCTGTGCTTAATACATTTATAGATGGGGGTGGAGCGGGGACTCCTGACTCATTTCTTCTAGCATCCAGCCTGGGCTTCTGGCCAGATTCATCACAACCTTTTTATTGCAGAGCAGCAGAATACTAAATGGAATTTGTCATTTGGGTTCCTTCTTGTTAAAATAAATGCAAAATAGTGGAATATTGTAAATTTTCTCTGATGGACTAAGATTGAGGATAGATTGAATTTCCTGTTGGGTGGACACAAAACTGATAGATATTATTCATGAGGAGTATACTTTTGTCATGAATGCAGATACATTTCCAGTGCTGCATTTAGCAGTGCCATCCACAGCCAGTAATTTGCGCTACATGAGATTTACATATGCCAGTTACAGCCCCCAAAGGCACAACACTAAAATATGAATTAATATACTTCTGTTTTAGCCACCCGTAGAACCACTAGTTGCTCTTGTCCGTGAAGGCCAGCGCTGCAGTAGATGTGTGGGTTTGCAGGGTGTTTGTGGGCTTTTGCAGAATGATCTGACGAAACATACATATGCTGTTTCTTAAGCAGATGTGAACCAACCCCTGTTAAAAACAAATGGAACCTTAGGTTGGGCTGGTTGTACGATCAGGTGGTAGTTTCTGTCAGTGCCCTGTTGTAGTCTGGGTTGCAGGGTTGCTTCCTCACCCCCAGATCAGCAGCACCCCCCCTCCCCCCACGGTCAGTCTTGGGGGCTGAAACCTGCTCTGTTCGCTGCCTCCTGGCATCTCTGCCTGCTGGGCTGGGCTGGAAACTGGTGGTGTCCCAGCATCTTTGCAGAGAGACAGGCGAGAGCCTTGCTCAAATTCTGCATGAGATCCCGGCGGGTTCAGATGGAGGTTTCTTCCTACAGGGATTGATCCCCTTTTATCACGTTCCCCTTTGAGGGAATTTTGCCAGGATTAGTCAGCTGGAAATAGTCCCCTTAGGAAGCATGACCTTGCTAAATCCAATAGAAAGCTCTAAATGATAGAACACAGACCAGTTTCCCCAGTGTGTCGTTGCAAAGAGACAACCTGCTGTTGTCAAGCTGTATCCTCGTCGTCTTAGGGCAGGTAGGTGAAGGCTGGATACCAGCCTGAACTGGCAACTTGTGCAAGCAGCTGTGCTGGTATCAGCCACTAAGCAAATGCATCACTAGCCAAACGACACAGAATCACGAGAGAGAACACTTTTGATTGTTTGAAGGAGTCTAGAAATGGGGTGGTGGGAACCCTGCCATGCAGCCCATTTTCCACTAAGGGGAGATAGAGAGCCAGGAACGGGTGCTTTTCGTTGAGACGTGCTTTTCTTACTTTTGCCGTTCCGGTCCCATTTTTTCCCTCCTCTGTGTATGGGGACTATTAATACAGGATAGCGAGATGAATTACAGCTTTGTAGCGAGCATCAAAATTGTATATGATGGGTTTTATTAAACCCAGTTGACTGTAAATAACCATGAGCCATACAGGTTTATTGTTTGATTTAAAGTTGCTTCCAGTGGCTGCTTGCAGAAGTGAGCAGAAGGGAAAGAGGCACTAAGCAATGAGGCAAGAGCTGTGGCTCGAGGAGTAGAGCCTTCGAGGCTTTGTGCGACTTGTGCGTGCTAGGAGATGTGCCTACCTTGTGCGTGTGTTTGGAGCACACCATGCGCAGTGCAGCCAACCATCGTGATTTGGAGAGTTTGCAATGGATCTGTGATTATTCTTGACTTCTGTAATAGTGGATCTATGTAGATCATATTTAGGGGTTTTTTTGTGTGGGGGGGTACTCTTTAATATAACATCTTAAAAGATATCCTTTGCTTATCTTGCCATGGCTGTGATCCAAACTAGAATCTCTCACAAAAGTGACCTTGTCTTGTGGTGAGGGGATTTTAAACTACTGGCCTGCAGAAAGAACATGGGTCTCCGATGGCGTATGTTCGAATCCGCACCTCCTTGCTGAGGGGAAATTAAGGCAGCCAGCTTTGCTCATCAGTTGAATTCATACTGGTGCTGTGTCTTTGTGCCCAAGCTCTTCCTCTTTGCTCTTCTGCGGCTGTCATTTCCTTAGGCTCTTGTTCCCATTAATCCCCCTGCCTTTATAATAGAGGAATTATAAGCCTCACTAACCTGGATTTTTCTAAAGTGCAACAAAACAGAAATGGTCACAGATTAATTTCCAGTGTTTCCCAGTGTTGCCGTCAACCAGGCAAAGCAAGAAAGATAGGCCCTGCCTTCCTCAGTGGTAGAACTGGGAAGGATCCCTGCCTGGGCCTGCCATGACTAACGATTGGCGTGCTTTGTGTGTAAATTGACCCCTGACAAGACACGCTCATTTGCTGAACTTTTCTCAGGGCCTCGGAACTGGGCTGGTGTAGATAACACTTTATTTAGATGTTAGACAGTAGAAATTGTTCTATGTCACATCTGATTTGAATAAATCCCGAAGCAGCTTACCAAAAAATACAAGACAAAATACACAATAGTATCAGAGTAGAGGTTGCTTCAAAGACATCTCATGACTGGGAGATGACTACCATAAAGAGAACAAATGAAGCTAAATTACTGAACATGCTTGAGAACGTTGATGAAGGCGTCTTTCTTTACATGTTGGTGACCAGATTTCATGAAATTTATGGAAGCCAAGCTGAAGCAGTATTAGAGAAGAGCAGGCAACATTCTGGGCCTTGTGCCCTTGTCTCTGAGAGAGAGTGAGATGAAGAGAGAGCGTGCGCGCAAGTGTTCTTGTCCAGGGAACCCCAGGACTTGTAATCTGTCAGACAGAGAGAAGTGTGCCTCCCTGCACGCCACGTTCTCTCAAGAACTACAAGTCCCAGAGTTCCTTAGTTCCTGCTGGTATTTCCTCTGCAGAGGCAGAAGGAGCCAGCAGGTTCTGGCAGCTCTAGGGAAGCAGGACCACCATGCTAATCTGGACCATTGGAATCCCTGGGATCATGGGAGCCAGCACTGCAGTTACGATTTACAGATTCCAGATCAGATGTGAGTAAATGGGGCTGAGACCCACATACTTGAGGAGAGTAAGAGCCATTGAACGGAGCAGGTCTTCTTGGGCAGTTATGTAAGGATCGCCACTTTGAGCTGCTTTTCTGATCCCCAAATTCCATAGAGGAACTGACAGTAGATCCCAGAGAACAATGTCAAAACATATTTTAACAATGAACTTGGATATAATTAATAGAGTTGTGTGTCACATTTGGGCAAATCCTGAATCCAGTACAGATTTGGACAGATTTGGAAGGTGTCTAAACTAACGTGGGGCTCAAACTGGGCAGAGTCCCAATCTGAGCTCTCCACAGAATTTAGGATTCAGAAGGATGCAGTCTGCCTTCAAAATCATGTCTTCCCAAATTGTCCAGGTACTGCAGGTGTGATCCTGAATCTGGGTTGGGGCAGGTTTGACAGGGGTTTGCCTTATTTAATTAGGCTACTCTGTTCAAGTGGGGTGAGCTTGAATTTCATGCTGCCTCCCATCCCATCACCTGCCAGCTGCTGCTTCGGCCATCTTCTGCCTTTGTTTTCAGCTAGGTTTCTCTAGCCTAATACTGGCTTACAAATATTAGATATTCCTGTCAGTTGCTATGGTTTCCTGTGAGTTACCATTATTTTGGCTGCAGAAATGAGTTTGATGCACTTGTAGTCGTGTTTGCATTATGTGAGCTGCAGTGTCATCTTAAAAGCATAAAGATTGTCCGGAATAGCACCCCTGCCAGAATTTACTGCTGGAAGCTCCTTATTATCAACTGTGGCGCAACCCAGAGCTTGACATTCATTTTCCTGCATTTACAACACAATCAGAGGATGAGATGTTTGTGCTGGCCCAATTCACAAGACCATATAGCAGTGGCAGTCAATAAGATGCCCCAGGGAATATCCCAGAAAGAATGAAGCCTGAACCATTTCTAGGCCCAGCTCACAGTGCTGGCTCTTAACCTCTAAGCCTTGAACAGCGTAGGAAGTGGATATTCAACGGACCGCTTCCTTCCATGCGATTTTACTGATCCATTTGGATCGGCCAAAGAGTCCTGCTTCATCAGCTGCTACTGTCAGGAGTGCATGTTGGCTGGGGATGCTGGGAGATGTAGTTCAACACATCTGGAAGGTGCCAGGTTGGGGAAGTCTGCCCTAGGCTATGGCATGGCCTGTCCCATCTGGCTCCTCCTGAGTGGCAATACTAAGCACCAGGCAAAAGCCAATTTGTTCTGGTGAGCCTGCTCAGCTGTTGAGTTCTTACTCCTTAGCTTGCAAAAACGTCGTGTTTTCTGATGGTCTCATCTCACCTTTTTCCTTGTGGTTGTTTTTCAGTGCTTTTGATAGTAACTGCCTTGGGTGATTCAGAAATAAGATAGAAAGCAGGGCTGTGAGCAGTTTGATAACCTGGCCATGCCAGTAGTAGCCATCCTCCCCATTTTTGTCCCAGCATTCATATGCCCACAACGAATACTCTTTTAAAATCTCTTCCTTTGCACAGAATGATAATTCCCCTCCTCCTTCTCTCATGCTGCCTCCTGCTTCCCTGGGGCCGGCATCACTTGCACAGTTTCTGAATATTTGCTCTGCCTACTTTTTGCACAGTGCCAGAACTTCCCATCCTGGAGAAAAGGAACTGGCTGATCCACCTGTACTACATCCGCAAAGACTATGACTTGTGTAAGGTAGGAGTGTGAGATCCCCCAGCGGTGGCCTGTCTGTATCCTTAAGCGTAGGAGTAGAGAGGAGCCCATGTTTTTGCTGTGGAGGCGGAGTTCAGTTCTTCTTGCATCTGCTTGAAATATAGCATTTTCCAGTCTCCAAACCAATGTTTAGAAATTGGGACTCTTCCAGCAGACCATCCCTCCTCAGGCAAATCCCTTCCTCCATTCCCTGGCTTGCTGTAGGCATAAGATG
Source organism: Varanus salvator macromaculatus (assembly GCA_023646645.1). Taxonomy (NCBI): domain Eukaryota; kingdom Metazoa; phylum Chordata; class Lepidosauria; order Squamata; family Varanidae; genus Varanus; species Varanus salvator. The sequence continues at coordinate 916,908 of JAIXND010000786.1, forward strand.
TTTTTAAGCCCGAGTCAGAGCTAACTTTGGTTCATCCTAACCAAGATTATCTCCATGATTTGAACTGGATTCACTGTTCATGGGTTTGGGGCATGAATTGGGGTTTCATGGTTGCCAGTTCCAGTTTGGGTGGGGCGTAGAGAATCCAGACTCAGTTGGGGGGGAGAGGGAGGGAGGAGGGCATTTACGAAGCCGTAATTTGGAGATTGGGAACTGGTGTCTGAATGGCGCTTTAAGGTATAATCCCATGCAAGATTATAATGCCATTAAATGAAGGGAGAGACCTGCTAATAGTCGAGATACCAAAGAGCCTGTGCTCTTGAATCATGTGCCCTCAAGGAGAGCTCCAGCCAGCCTCCAAGAGCAGCAGATCACTAGCATGAGAAGCAGCGCTTGCAGCCAGCATTTCATTGCTCCAAAGGAGAGCACGGGCACCTTTCCTGTGGTGCTACAGCTTTGCTTAACCAACAGCGGCCTAAAGCTGAGGTGACCTTACTAAAGGGCTGCTAAGCAAACTCTGTCTTTGTCCAAAACAGTTACTAAACATTGCCTCTTTGTTGGTCAGATTGCTATAAAAGAGCAACTTCAGGAGACCCAAGGAATGTGTGAATATGCCATTTATGTTCAAGGTAAGCTGAAAACACCCTTCCACCCCATCTTATGGTCGACATGCTGCAAACTTATCTGATACGTTTCTGAAGAGTTACAAGCAAGCATTTTGGGGGTTGATAGCAATACTATTTTACTAACCTCAGTAACTGCCCAAATTATTAAGATGCTTCCATAGTTTTACTGTTTTATTGTTTTAATTCTACATTGTAAGCCATCCCAAGATGTTGAGGCATGAGGGGACAGCATATAAAAGTTTTAAATAAATAAAATAGTTCAGGAAAGCTTAATTGCTAGAAGAATAGGATATTCACATCTCTCTTGCTTCTAAGGAAATAGCGCGAGGAGTTAGGAAGTTTTACCCAGCATGGTTATGGAGCTGCTACATCAGTGAGAGAGATTAATTTGGTGTGGACAGGGCTGACTGCTGGAAGTCAGAAGAATAGAGTATTTGTATGTCTCTCCTATAAAGCGTGCTCTAAAATGTTTACTGTACTGTGAGACCATGAAGAAAGCCTCTACTTGGTACTCACGTAGCCCAAGGAATGGTGATTACTACCGAATTCTGAAAAGCGGATTGCTTTCATTCATCCATTAGCTGCCTTCCCTACGGTCTGGCATTCAAAGTGGCATGCAGTGAAGAAAGAAAACAGCAGTGCAAACATTCAGTATTTGTGAACGCATGCATTACTATTTTACCTTTTAATAAATGTTGGTTACTCTCTTTCTCTGAGGAACGTAGAACAATATTCATATTCTTCGAGTGTTACTTAGTTTGAATTGTAGAAGTTCAACAGTCAGAAATCGTAACATGACGTTTACCTGCAAATGGGAGAGAACTCACGTCGGAGCCAGCATGGTGCATGGACCGGGATTTGGGACTCATCTCCCTACTGCGCCATGAGGCACAGGACCAAAATACCTGTTCCACACAGATGCATGTAGTAAAGCCTGAGTAGTATTTATAAGTAGAAAAGGGAGAGGAGAAAGGAAAGATCTCCTGACTGACATGCTTGCGGCGTGGTTGCTTTCCAGCTTTGATCTATCGCTTGGAGGGGAAGATTCATGAATCACTCGAGCTGTTCCAGACGTGTGCTATTCTGAAGCCTCGGAATGCAGATAACCTCAAGCAAGTGGCCCGATCATTGTAGGTGCCGTTTGCTTCTTCAGCTTTGAGAGGTCACGTCAGGGTGGGAGCTCCCCAAAGACTGTTTCAGTCCCCTTAGCACCTGTGCTTGCATAATCAAATGCTGCCCGCTTGAGCATGCGAGAGAAGCCCAGATAAATCTGGCCAAAGGCCTGTCCAGCCCAGCGACCTCTTTGGCACCCACCAGATGTCTCGAGAAGCCCAAAACCACGGCACAGAAGCAGCAGCCCCACTGCTGCTGCTCCTCCAGCCCTCTATCGCCTCTCCATACGGAGGCACCAGACAGGCGTGATGGACGCGCCGTTTCCCTGCGCACCTGTCTAATTCCCGTTTAGAACCCTCTGATCTAACACCCATCAGGGCAACACCTGCTGTGCAGCTTAGATGCAAAGACCCCCCGAGGGCCACCCTGTGCATGAATGGACAGCATGCTGGGAGCTGTAGGACTTTTCCTGCTTAAACGTGCGTAGGATTGCACGGAATTGTTTAGATCCTTCTGAGTCTCAAGGGCTCAGGGTGGACTGTTAGAATTCTTACGAAGTTGTGAAAAGTTGCATTACGTAATATTCACCCTACACTTAGATCTTTTTGACCAACTCGGAGCAGGTGGTGAGACAGGCTAGGAATTCCCAGGAGATGAGGAGGGGCCCTCTTTGGGCAGGTCTCAGGTATTCTGTTTGACTCTGCATGCCAGTAAGCATCTATCGAAGCTCCCTTTGAGTCTCTGGCTGACACCCCTATTTCTTGTCCTGTGATGTTTTGAGAGGAAATGCTTTTGTTTGTTTGAAAAATTTCTATGCCGCCCCTTGCCAACTAGCCTCGGCTTTGAAAAATAAGGTGTAAAATTTTGTTGTAGGTTTCTCCTGGGAAAACACAAGGCAGCCATTGACGTGTACAATGACGCAGCTCAGCACAATCAGAAGGACTGGGTATGCACGAGGTTTTTCTTCCTGTTTGTAGAGATGACTAGCGTTTGATACATGCAGATGGATAGTTGACCCAGGTCCCTTTTTGCTTTGTATGTGAGCAGTAACTTACAGAGTGCAACGTACAGTGAGAAACTGAAATATGAATAGGGCTCTACACAGATGCAGACTTGTCCTTGTGAACATGCTAATTGGGGGAAATGCTCCTGCAGCCACCAAAATTGCTACAGGCGCTGTCTGGTTCCAGCCTTTCTCTATCCTGATCATGGGACACATGGTCGGACCAAGGATGCGTACAGGAGGAAGCGATGCATTCGTTAGCCCTTTGCCCCATCGGCAGCCTGGTTGTGTTCCAGCCACAAGCCTATTTCCTGGACTCCAGCTGTCTGATGAAGTCATGCTGGAGGAAATATACCACCTTTTTCCAAGGTAGAGCGAAAGGGAAGCATCGGCTTGTGTCTCTGCCAGATGTGCACACAGATGGCCATCTGCTTTAATATTCAGCAAGAAAACAAAACTCTCGTGGACCAAATGTCACATGCTGAGTTGTAATCTCATCATCAGCAAAAAATCTTGTACCAAGTCGGTGCTACAGTTGCCAAAGGTATCACTGCTAAGATATAGGCTGTCTATTTATTTGGAGCATTTCTTATCCCCTCCTTCGGCCAAAGAGCTTTCAGTAGCAAAAAAGATTAAAAAGCAATACAGCAATACAAATTGGGTCCAATAAACATGGATTGAACATCTAGAACATGTCCGTTCCAGACCATGTGGACTTAATGAGGGGAGAGGAACTCCTCTGGAATAATCTGCTGGGGACTGCATGGTGTTTTGTTGGGTGGCTCCTAATCCTGCAGAGGGATAGGCCGCCTCGCTCTCTTTTTTGACTTTTCTTTCACTCTCTCCCTCTCTCCGTCCTTTCCCACTTGCAGGCTGCTAGGGAAAGAACAGCATGCTCTCCCTAGAAGTCAGAACTGGTTGCTTGCAGAAGGCTTTTTTCAGATTGGGCTGAGGGCCACAGGTTGCCCACCCCTGATATGAACCTAGAGCTCTAAGAACCTTCAAGGCCCGGGCAAATAAAAGGTGTCCCCCCCACCCCGGCTTCTAAAATGCATCAAACTCAGTACTAGGTGAGCCTTCCTGGGGACAACACTGACTTCTTGGAGTGCTGCTGCTGAAAAGACCCTACAATGTACTTTTCCTGAAAAAGCCGTGAGGGATGTGTGCGCACCTCCTCTCGCTAACAAGAATCTCTGAAAAAGGACATCTTTTTGCTCTATAATGGACTTTTGCTTGGTTATAAAATTCAGTTTCTGGGTCATCGTCGTTACTTTATCTACAAGATGATGTGGCTGTTACCGGTAGCTGAGAGAATGACAAATGATAGATTCCACTTCATTCTGTGGTGTGAAACTTAGTACTGATCTGAAAGACGACCCTTTCAGATAGGAACCAGCATGTTTTATGAGTAATGAGAGTTGAATCAGATGGAGCAAGTTGAACCACAGAAACGGCAACGCGGGGAGACAGGTTCAGAATGGCCACGGCAGGTGCCTGGCTGCAGAGGTTCAGTGTCTTCGACAGAGGCAACCCGCAGCTTGGCTGAAAATGTCCAACATTCTCTCGTTAATAGGTTTTCAAGGCTTGCAGCATCTGTTGAAAAAAAAGCCTCATTGTACCACTTGATAATTCAGGATTTTTTTCCACTGAAATGCTAATTGATCATGGCTTGTTCATTTCCACTTTTCTTGGGGAAATTGATAAGCAGTTTTGCTTGCTTTGTAGTTGCAGCGTTCATTTGAGCTTCTCGGAAGACCGGTGTGTCAGGCATGGTGCAGCCGGGCTTGCTTTAGATGCTGTAAATATACGCTTGCCTTTATGACTCAGCTGGGTTTTCTGGTGTGCGGTCTCTTTAGATATTTCATACCGGCTCTGCCGATTAACTTGAAAACAATTTTCAGCACATCTCATCAGGTGTTAGCAGTAAATCTTTCCACATCTGGAACAAATACTTTCCTCAGTGGTTTGGCACAGAACGGTTATATTTTATTGTTTCATTCAGTGTGAAGAATAAAAGTGTGGTGATTATTCTCTGGAACTGATTCACTGTTGTCCAGCTAGAACTTCTGTAGAATCCTGAAAGCATCCTTATGAACTTGAGCCTGAGTTGCCTTATAATTAAATATGTCTTCATTTTAATAAGGTGATATGGATTTTTATTGGGTTGTTTTCTGCATATGTGAACTAATACATCAATAAGACCAAGGCTACGATTTTATGCAAAAAACCAAATGATTGTTGTCAAAAGCAGAAGGCTAATATGTCTAGCTAAATGTTTGCCGGGTTTCCAGTTTCACTGTATTTCCATAGCATCTTTGGCCAGAGAAATTCCATTTAACTTTTATTATTGATTATGGAAGGTCAAGGAAATTAGAGTATTTGAAGGTTTGTAAATAGATGCAGTAGAGAAATTGAGGCTCAACCCTAAGGCATGTTGTATTCTGGATGGGAGTAATGGTTACCAGTCTGAGAAAATGGGAGTGGCCATTTGGTGGTGGAATCTTTTTATAGATTGCATCATCCCTGCTGTTCGAGGGTACTGATTCTGTCCTTTGCAGTTTGGTTTTGTGGCACACGGTGAGTCTGATACCAGTATTTTGTTACACTGAGTTTTATGTTTTTAACCCCTCATGTATTGTCTGGGATTTAAGCATGTCCCCGTTTCTTTCACACCTAGGAGATTTGCCACAACTTGGGTGCCTGCTACATGCAGCTGAAGTATTTCAACAAGGTAAATGTGGGAAGTTTTCTGGGAGGCATTGCAAGTGGCTTGTCGCATGTAGCAGAATTTTTAGCAGGTCCCCAACCTTCACGGGGCCACAAATCCAATCAGTATGCTGCGAGTTTTGTATATAGCAAATTACTTGCATGGAAGGCAACTTCATAAAAGGGGGATTTGGGGTTTATTTTTAGAAGGATTTGGAAGGATTACTTCCATGCTGGACAGGTTCAGCCTTATTTTGCAATGCTTTGAACTGCAGGGATATTTTTTCCCTAAAACAACCCCTACCATTATAAGAAGTTATACACAACTGATGTTTTCCTCAAATATGCCTTCCTGTGCAATCCTTTGCATGCTTAGACAAAAAGTCCTACCATTTTATTTTATTTATTTATTTTACAAATTTGTATGCCGCACCCTTGCAAAAAAAGCCTCAGCAGTCAGACCATTCCAGGCAGTCAGACTTTACTTCTATTTAACCATGTCTAGGATTGTAGACTTTAGTATATATAAATGGTTCTGTTTAGTAGCATTTGAGTCTTGAGTTGTACAAGCCAGACTTTCAGCAAGGAAGACTGAAATATTAAGGAAGGGAGAAGGAATGAAGTGTGTGGGGTCGAGAACAGGGATTTAACAATAAATGGAGAGGGGCTAGGATTAGCAGACAAGCAATTATGTACCTGCCCACTGGAATCCGCAGCTCAGCTTCCTGTAGTTGGTGAACATTGGACAGAAACAGCCCAGAGTGCTAATAGCACTGCAGATGTGGGTCCTGTTAACTTGCTGTTTTGAAAATGGATCTCAAAGTGGAATTTTCTTTATGTGATACCATATCTGTGCCCCATGTTGGACCTAGTGAAGTATAGAAGCATGTTCCCCCCGGATGTGCCCATACATGGTTTTAGGAAGGACGTGCTTCTGTGACCCTGAAAGACAACACTGTGCTGGTGCCTGTTTACATGTCTGTAAAAGATAATTTTTAAAAGGAAGCTGTGTTTAACCTTGGGGCTCCATGTTGTCTAATTTGTGCATGGAGACTATTTTTCCTTTTTTATGTTGTCTGAACCCAGCTGTGCTTGGTTTGGTAACCATGAACAATCCATGCGTCGCCTTCATAGATGGTTGTTGAGTTGTGAACTGTGGCTTGTTAACAAAGCATGGTTTATTAGTGTGCCTGGGTTCAGACAACATAACCCATGTTTCAGTGACAACCCACTGTTCCACAACAACCCACATTGAGGAAGGAAGTCGGTGGTTGTGGGAAGCATCTGGCACAGGAATGCTGGCTCTTCTCGTGATTCTGCAGCCCTCGGGTTGGAGCTGGCCACATTTCCTCCCGTGGAAGCATGAGCAGGATGCTTCCACCCAAGGCTTGCAAGCCGTGCAGGGGCCTGCTGCATTTTGGGACAGGAATGCTTGCATGGGGGATCTTTGATTTTGGTTGCAAGGTTTGCCTGGCGTCTTAATGCGCTATTCGCATGAGGAATTCCCTCTCCACCACCACGCCACTGTGTGCATCCCTTGCATGGAGTCACATGGGCCTATGAAATATAATGACGCCTGTAGAGCATGCTGGCATGTTCACTTCTGAGTAATGAATATCCCATTCATTGACTTTGTCAGCATCTCTCTCTCCCCTAATGTGGGGGGGGGGGGCTCTGCAACCTCTGCTTCTTGTCCTGCCAGCTGAGCCCTGAGGAGGAGAAGCGGTTATTGTAATCGATGCCTCTCGTTGAAGGGGATTAACAGTGTGCCCAGGAGGACCCGCTTTTAAGCCGTTCAGCAGCCCTCCAGCCACAGTGCTTGATAAGCATTCTGTGGCATGAGGAGCTGTAAAAGCCTCGGCCGCATCCCGCCCTGCCGCTTGGTCTCCACACAAAGGGCAGGTTCTGCTATCCGAGCGTGTTCACACCGAAACCCCCCAGGTGGGCAAGAGGATGGAGCAAAGCAAATCAAGCTCCATCCGGTTCCCTTGGCCAGCCTAGGCAGGGCCTACAATCAGGGAGGGAGGGAGGTGGAAAGGGGGCGCTTCTCTTAGGGCCGTACTTTGGAAACGGCCAGGGCAGGAAGGACAGAAGGGAAGCTCTATTTACAAATTACGTTTCAGTGGAAGGAAACAGGAAAAACTAATCCCCAAGGCAGAGGGCTTGGAAACAAGGAAGTTCATCTTTTTGCTGCCTAGCAAAAAGCCATGCAAACTACAAACGGGTGTTACGAAAAGAAAAAAGGAGAAGCTTCTCACTTCTAAAGCTCGTCTACTGGAAATGTGCCAGAGGAGCATGGGAGGAGGTGAGGTGGGGGTCTCCTTTTGCTCCCACCGTGTGAACCAATTCTGGGCTGGCTCGCTTGGATGCGAAGCGCCCGGCTTCATCAGGCTGTCCTTCGTGCTGTGTACTCAGGCCAAAGACCAGCTGAACAACGCGCTGCAGCTCAGCCGACACGACCTGACGTACATGATGCTGGGGAAGATCCACCTGCTGGAGGGGCAGAAGGAGCACGCCATCGACGTCTATAAGAAAGCTGTGGAGTAAGGCCCTCCCCTCCCCTCCCCCCCCGGCACATGGGCAGGAGACGGGAAGCCACCTGTTGGGCGCAGCAGCCGAAGCCATTGCACAGAACTGGAACGGGCTGGGAGCCAGTCTGGATGCCGCGCTGGGACTGGCCCAAGGGGCCTTGCCACGTCCTCTTGGAGCACGCAGGTGTCCGCTGGAATTCTTCGGCCCTGAGGCAGTAGACCGGGGTGGGCGGCATGTGGCCGTCCGAGGTGCTGCCGGAGGGACAGCTCCCCGCGTCCCTCACCGCTGGCTGGAGCGGACGGATGGCAGGCGCATTCCCTGGTATGAAACGTGGGATGGCGAAACCCACACGGTTCCTCTGCTAGGTCAAGGCGGTGCCTTCCATCAGATGTGGGCGGGCTGCTCCAGGTGGCAGACAGGGGGTCCCGTCGAAGGACTGCAGCTTGTAAACGTATTTTTATCACCCTGGTGGGGGCATTTCTGTTTTCTGTCTTGAGGCCGAAATGGCTTGGGGCCACCTCTTCCCTTGCTTAACAACGGAGGCGGCTCTGTATTAATGATGGCACCAGATGTCTTCAAACTCTCAGGTCATTTTTTAATTTATTTTTCAGGTTCTCTCCAGAAAACACAGAGCTCCTTACAACTCTGGGCTTGCTCTACCTGGAGGTATGGGGGGGGGGGGTCGTTAATTGGATAGTTGTTTAATGTAGTTAGGCAGCCCTGTATAGTGTTCATTTTCAAGCATCCCTGTATTAGGTATTTTTCTCAGGTCACACTGGCAAAATGGAACGGTCCCTTTTATATAACCTTTTTAGGTCCCCAAAGGAAGTAACTTGATCCTGTACAGTTGTGCCAGAGCAAAAATGCCGACAGGGCCTGCTTCTGTTACTGCCTGTTCTGAGTTGAATAAAACTGGTTTTTCATGAATTTTCAGAAATACTGACTTGAAAGTTTTGAATCCCGATTCTGGCCAGTTGGGAGTCTGGTCTTTCAAAGGAAGCAAGTACTTAGGTTGTCCCTCAAGCACACCCTTCTCCCAGATTAGCACGTGCCATTGCTTTGGGAGAGACACGTTTGTGACACGAGAAAGCTCAGAGGCTTCGGGACGGCACTGGGGACTGAGATCCTCACTGCAAGCCGCCGGTGGAGCATCACGCCTACCCCTGTGTGGAGGCTGCCCCTACATCAGATGCATGCCTGACGGAGTATGTGGTGAACCGTTTCCAGGCTGGGAGGCAGCCTGCCAGCAGTAGCCAGGGCCAAAGCCCAGAGCTAGCAGGGCCGGGGCAGCATTCTGGACCGTGCCTTCTTTCTCCCCGCTGCGAAGGGGGACCCAACGGGAGGGGGCACGGAGAGGAAGCCCAGCTGCTGGAGTCGCAGGTCGCACTCTTTCCCCACAACTTAGTTCTCTGTGCTGGATTCCTCTGAGCAGAGAAGGGGGCTCCAAGCTGTTAATGAGTAGCACAGGGGCAGTCGCTTCCTGCATCACCAGCTCGTCCTGCCCTTCTCCACAGGCGAACAGATCAGCCAGGTGGCAAGGGAGCCGCCATTCCTTTGCCAGGAGCTTCGGGACGCCCCAAGAGTATTCCGTCTAGAGAGTAACTTTCCAGGAAGGAGTGGCAGCTTGACATTCTGAGACTGAGGACCCGTGTGGGGCTGGTTGTCCCTGGGGTGGCCTTTCTCTGGGAACTGCTCCAAGAAGCGGCTTCGTCACACGTGGTGGCGTCGGTGGCATGACCAGCCGTGGTCAGTGTGTGGCACGTCCTTTTCTCTGCACGAGTCCTTAACTGTGTCTGTTGCTTTCTTTTAGCTTGAAATTTATCAGAAGGCCTTTGAGCACCTCGGGAATGCTCTCACGTACGATCCCAGCAACTACAAGGTATGACTAGGCCTTGTATGTGCTGCAGGAATGGGGGTGTGCGTGAATATAGTACATTGATGGCTGGAAGGTTTTTTAAAACTGCTAACTCGGGGGTGCAGAATGTGTGTGCCGCCAAACAGTAACCCAACAAGGTAACTGGTTCAAGCGGGTCAGGGAGCGGTGGAACAGTAGGAGCTCCCTGGATCAGGACTGGCCAGTATCCAGCCCTTGCAGACCCCGTGGCTGTCCCCGCTTTGCCGTCAATATATTCCATTTTAGGGGCACTGAAAGGGCCAAACCTATGAATTTGACTCTTGTGGCTCATGGTGTGTATTGCTGCCCAGACTTCCTTATCTCTCTGAGGCACCGGATGTGGCGTGGTGCCTTTGGAGTGCAGCCTCCCAGGGCTGGGGCGTGTCCAGGGGCAACAGCGGCCTTCCAGAGTTATCTGCTCCTGACACGCATCATCTGGACCATGTTCCCAGCTGAGGGCCCTCCAGAAACTCCGACCGTGCTCCCTCATCCCCACCCAGCACAGCCGTGGACCAAGCGTCTCTTTTCCAGTGCTTGGCCCTCCCACAGTCACAAGCTTTCAGACGCCTCCAGCTTGCGGATGTACTCCTCCTCCTCCTCAGCAAAATGCTCTCTTTACTGACTCCTCTTGCTGAAGAGCCCAGTTAGTTACTTGGCTGCTCTGTCTGTTTTCAAGGCCATCTTGGCGGCCGGCAGTATGATGCAGACGCATGGCGATTTTGATGTTGCCCTCACGAAATACCGAGTGGTCGCTTGTGCTGTTCCCGAGAGTCCCCCACTCTGGAACAACATTGGGATGTGCTTCTTTGGAAAGAAGAAGTATGTGGCGGTAGGTACCCCGTCCCCTCCCTCCTCCTCAGTAGGACCAGGAGCCTTTGCCTCTGCGTTGGGGTGCTGCCAGCCTCTTCCCCTGCCCCGGCTCCTTTTACTGGTGCGCAGAGAGAGCCCTGAATTGGGTGGGTGGGCAGGCAGGCGCTTCTCTACTTCGCACTGCTGCATGCAGAAGGGAAGGCGCAGCAGAGCCCCTCCTGGCTTCCTTTCCCCTTTATGCACCCCGGCAAAATGCCCCGGGCTTCTCTTGAGTTTTCTCCTGAGTTTTATTTATTGATGTTGGAGAAGAGACTGAAGGGAAAGCCGTCTCCTATTTCTCTGCACGCCAGTGAGACCTGAACTCCAGGGTGGGGGTTTGTTCTGCTGCGCATCCTTCAAACACCTGATTGAGCATCAGGTGTTCTGGACCAGCAACCGAGTGCTGAGATTTGTTTTCAGTCCTGTGGCTTGTTTTGTTCATGTGCGGCTGTTTTTAAAGGCTGTCCATGGTTTCTCATGAATAGGGAGCTGTGCTTTTTTTCTCCAAGCAAATGCATTAGTTGGTTTTTAACAGATATTTGATCCTTCTGAACTAGTCAGCTGCATTCTACACTCTACTGGTTCTACTAGATCTTAAGTCAGGAGCTGGCAACTTGTGGCTCCCTAGAAGTTTCTCCCTTCAGCTCCCGTCAGCCTGAGCCTGCATGGCCAATGATAAGCAATCAAGGAATTGTAGGTCAGCAATCTGGAGGACCACAAGTTGTCCACACCTGCCTTCATTACTATCTATTGGTTTTATTTAAAATGCCATATCGAGCCCTCTGGCCCTCTAAGCACAAAGATGTTCACTGGGCTTCCATTTTATCAGTGAGCAGATTAATGATATTATGTTAAGTTCACTTAGCAAAGTTCCTTTTTGAAAGAAGCATTGTACTTTGGAAGGGGCAACAAAATGACCCCTCTGGCTTCTACCTTTGCCTTTTCTTTTACCTAAGAGACTTGTTTTCCTCCGTTAGGCCATCAGTTGCCTGAAACGAGCAAACTACCTCGCGCCCTTTGACTGGAAGATTCTGTACAACCTAGGACTGGTCCATCTCACGATGCAGCAGTACGCCTCTGCCTTCCACTTTGTCAGCGCAGCGATCCATCTCCAGCCAAAGTTGGCAGACCTCTACATGTTGTTGGCAGGTAGCAACGCCACACATGCATGCCACCCTGCCTGGTTACTGCATTGAAACTTCTTCTAGCATTGGCATTCAAGAATCGCTCCCTTCTGCAAACAAAGAGCACCAATTAATGTATTGTTCGAAGCATTTAGAATGCTTGAAATTAATGATCTCATTACCAATGTCATTATCACCACTTTACAGATTGGAAACTTGAGTCACGTGGTGGCCCAAAGCCCCCTCATATGCATCCAACATTCAGTTTATGGCCTCAAATCAAATCCAGTGACCCAGATGCCAGAACTGCTATGAGGGGGATGAAGGTTTCAGATCACTGACTAGCGGGGTGCTTGAATATTTGAGGCAAACTTTCGCTGAGTGAGATGGTCACTGGCTCTTTTAGACCTGTACATTCTACTCCGATTGGCAGTGGCTCTCCAGTGTGTCAGATTAAAGGTCTTTCCCATCTCCCAGAAGTACTTTGCTGGAAATGGTGGGGATTGAGCCCTTTGCGTGCAGTTCTTTCTCCACCTGCTGCTCTCCCTGTCATGACTGCTGTTCCCTGCCTGGAATTGGGACCCCTTTCTCATGCAGCCCTGTTTGTTCCCTAGGATTACTCCTCAATGTGCTGCAGGGCTTTCCTATGAATATGAGCTGTGTGGCAGGACTCTGCCTTAAACTCTACTTCGGCATTAGAGCTCTGAGAGGGAGACAAGTCATTTGCTCTAAGTTTTGTTCTGCCTCCCCCCCCCCCCCCCGGTAGTAATATGACCAAAGCCCAAAATCAAATCAGTATTCCTTTGCACTGCCAACAAAAAACATGCTTTTTTTTTACACAGTTGCGTTGACAAACCTCGAAGATGCTGAGAACTCCAAGCTGGCCTATCAGAAAGCTTCAGCACTGGACACGTAAGGGAGCAGCCTTGCTTTTAAGTGTGCTTTCTCTGCACCGGCCGCCAAGTGGAGGCACAAAGCGCCCTCCTCCACGAGGCCAAGCCTGGCAGGACCGGTGGGGTTTCTTGCTCGACAGGCCACAGGAGGCAGCTCCCGTGGAGCTTTCTCCACTCGCTCCCGTTTCCGTGTCCAGACCTGGCGCTTGGGAGCTGCTGAGCAGGGGAGACTCCAGGGTGTGGCCTGCGCCCAGCCCAAGACCCGGTGCTTGTTTTCCTGTGGAAACACACTCTAGTTCTTCCCTGCCCTGGTTTTGGAGAGGAAACGGAAGATCGAATTCTATTCAAAGCCCCAAGCAGAGTCTCAGTTCTGCTTTATGCAGCTTCTTTCTGAGCCCTCTTCATCTGCTTGTTGCTGAGTCGTCATCGTGTTGTTGCTCATCTAATTAATAAAATGTATTTTTAAAGGAAATGATTTTTGTAGCATGGCTTACACTGCATAATTTATTGCTCTAATTCTGGAATCAGCGGGATTGGTCTTCCAAGGGCTGAACTAAGGCCCAAGCTGCCTCCCCGTCTTGCCTGCACTGCGTGGCACTAACGGGCTCGGTTGCGCTCATCTCCCGTTGACCGAGGTGCCAGTTTTCTCACCTTTCCACCCGCTTTCTCTCCCTCCTGGGCTGCAGGTGCAACCCTCTGATAAGCCTGAATTACGCGATTCTGTTGTACAACCAGGGGGACCACAAAGGGGCTGCTCTTCAGTACTGCGAGATGAAAAGGAAGGCCCAGGCATTGACGGACAGCACTGTGGAGTTTGATCCAGAGGTATGCTGGCTCCAGCCCCTGGCAGAAGATTCCACAGTTGTGCAGCTGGGCACCTTGGCGTGTGCTGCGGGGTGCAGTAGGCTCAGCCAGGAATGCTGTTCTGGTAGCCGAAGCAAAGCAGCCCTGCACGTGTTCCTGCCGCTGCAACAGCCTTCCCAGCTTACAGCAGCACGGCTGGGACTCCTCCCCTAGCAGAGCCTGCCTGTTGCTATGGCGTGCTCAAAGGGCTGTTCAGGTTGAACAGAATGGGCAGAACTGTGCGTTACCGGGCTGCTGTGTAAGCCAAGAACAGGAAGGTGCCCCGGTTTGGTCTTCCCAGAGCAGAGCTGAGCACAGAGACGTGTTGTAGGACGTGTGCATTTACCGTCCCTCCCGCTCCCGCTCTCTCGTAGATGGTGGATGTGGCGCAGAAATTGGGTGCCGCCTTGCAGCTCGGAGAGGCGGCAGTCTGGACTCGACCCGCTAAGGACCCCAAGTCAAAGCAGCGAGGGACCAGATCGTCCACTGCTCAGCCGCTGGGCTCCAACCAGGCCCTAGGGCAGGCCATGTCCTCCGCAGCTGGCTACGCAAAGACCATGATGGCAGGTAGGGCTCTCCACACCACACCCGGTTTGCATAAGCAGCCTAGTCTCATTTGAACTTTAGACACCGATCCCAACAACCTGGAGATGCAGCCTGAGTCATCGCTCGACAGCCACAGTCTCAGCATAGAGCCAGAGAGTTGCCCATTGCTGCGCTCGCCTGGGCTAAATGGGTGGGCGGGCGTCCAGTGGCTCGCTCCTGCATGCATCCTCTTAATCTGAGGGGACATTCTGGGACGGCTGCGTGGTAACCCTGCACTGCCAGCGTATCACGTGTGAAGGAAGATTTGGGCTCCCAAATGCCTTGCAGAGGCGCACACAGCACAGGACACACCTGCTGAAGGAATCCTGAGTCCAGAAGCGAGGGAAGTTCATTTATTCTTATTACGTCTCATTTATATGCCACCTGTTTTCTTCGTGGTTCCTCTCTTGCCCCTAATGGTGGCCTCCAACAGGAACAAAGAAAAGGAGCCAGAAAGAACTGCCCACCAATTTGTGAAAGGCCCCACAGTCTCTCCTAAAGGATTCTGCAAAAGCAGACCCTGCTACAGATAAATCGGAGCACTGATAAGGAGTTTGTTCCGGTTGTCCTTTCTTCCTAAGGAAAAACCCTCAGTGGTTTATTCTCTGAAGGATTCTAGGAGCACCATGACTGGAAGGCATGCTCCACTTGCTCGGAAGTTTGTGAAGGTTGCCATGGTATTCACACGTCCCTTGCTATGTGTTTTGGCCCAGCTGAGCTATGAGGAGGCCCACAGTGAAACAGTCATGGAATTGGGCCTAGCTGCACACTGAGCAGCATGAAAACATTGCAGGCCTTGCGTAAGGCGCAACATGAGAGGCCTGCATTTGACTCTGATAACTAGGGCTGTGCTAGTGACCACAACAGCTGCAGGACAGCTTCCAAAGTTCCCTTGATCCTCTGGAGGTGTCGGAGCTTAGAGTCTTTGGTGCAGGGACAGGATCATAGAGAGAGAGAAATGGCAGACAACAGCACATCAAAGGGAAATGAAACAAAGCAGAGAATATGAGCAGAAACAGCACGAGAAAATGTAAGCTAGATATGTTATTAATCAGAAGGAAGTGGAAACAGAAACTTTAAAGGATTTAGGGAATAATAACTACTCATGGAAGAATCTCCCAAACTAGAAGGCGAGAGGAGAGGAGAGAATTAAACAGTTGGAATGTCTGAAGTAGAGAAGAATCCACTAAACTTTGAAGGATCCCATCATACCGAATTAGAACCTCAGAAACAGTGAGCTGTATATCCTTGGGATCAGTGGCAAACTATTTTAACCAGTTACATTTTAGCAAGTGTAATAGTATAATCTTTCATAGTTGAAAAGAAAGCACTATAAAGTCCCCACTTTGCAGCTCTGGGGATGAAGCTGTTCCATATGGTTCAAAGAGCAGGGCAGGACAGGATATTATTACTAGATTTATGATCACCTTCCTTCCTTCTCCAGGTGCGGGAAGTTCAACTCAGCTGGCAAAATGCCCCTCCCTCCCCCTGGAGCCCAGGTCCGAGTCTGCTCCTGAGGAAGCATCATCCACTGCAGAGGGCCAGGAGCAAAATAGCAGCAGTCAGTCCACAGAAACTGGCAAAGAATCCTGAAAAGATGCCTGACTTGGACAGTCTGGGGAGCTGCAGAGCTCCCGCCCTGCTAGAGGCATAGAGCCAGTGTCAAGTGGGCATTTAGAATTCCACAGACCTTGCTCCATTCGAAGTCACATGCCTATCCTATTTCCTTGAGCTACAAGGATGTTTGGGAATTGAATTTTATCTGTTTTCCTCAACACTCCACCTGCAGGCAAGTTAAAGATCCGATCAGGATAGAAGCAAGATTTGGGAGAAGTCTTCTTTGGAGGAAAATAGCCCTTGGCAGCAGAAAAATAAGCGGATGAATAAACATCACAGTCCCTTTTGGGAAAACTACCAGCTTGGTGCCAAGGTCTCCATCTTCTGGCTTTGACGTTCCTTCTCATGGCAGAACGGTACCACCAGCCAACTCTTGCTGGGAACAGAGGCACCTGTGCTGCATGCTTCAGTCCCGCCTTGTTGAGGGTCGGCAGTTCTGGACTAGACGCAGCTGCAGATGCCCTCACACTGGTCTTGTGTTGCCTGACTCCTCTTGGGTCCTAGAGACAGCAGCCTGGATTGGCCGGTAGAATTTGCTATGGCAGACTATTTGGCGTAAGACATAAACATACTTTGTTTATAGGGGAAGCTTAAGAAAAGATTTAATAAATCGAGCAAATTTCCTTTATTATACTCATGCTATTTTTATGGATTCTTTTATGCTATGAATTTCTGAGTGTAAGTGATGATCCACAGCTGTCTGAAAATATAAAAGGACAATTCTCTCTTGCAGAAGAAGTGAAGCAGCAGTGTTGTCCAGAAAATGACCAGATTAGAATCTCTGCAGAAGAAATGAAGGGCTTAAATGGCACGGGGTTAGCTTTATTATGCATAATGGGAGAGCCTCTGCATCAGAGAAGGTTGCAAAAGCCCCACAGGCCACCCTGGAGCTGCCGTGGCTTTCCCCGTTGGCATCCTGAACTGATGGGACGCTGCACAAGAGGCTTTACAAAGGCTACAGCTGATGCACCCTGGTGTAAATAGCGAGCCTGTTTTGTGAGCTCTTATTCCCCCAACCTCTTAATGGTGGCCTTTCATTATGTGAAAGCTGAACAGCCAGGACCGGCTCTGCAATACCAAGAGCTGAATGTAAAGGTCTTTACATTGAATGATTGTAAAAATAATAATTACAAAAAAGGACACATCTGTAATAAATGCAATACATTTAGTGGAAACGCATCTGTAGTACAGAATCCTGGTAAAACATGTACATCCTTCGGAGACACTGCACACCACCCAAAAATACTTGTTTCATAGGAATTATACAGACAGAACTATTTGGCCAGCAAGAAGCATGAAAAAAATTGCTTCAAGGACGCTCTTGAGTTTTTGCAAACTCCGTCTGGTCTACCCCTGCTATTTATTACGTGAGAACCGAAAGTTTCTTTCCTGTCACAAGTGACTTCCACAACCACAGCACCTTAACTGACACCCAGATGGCATGTGCTAAATACATGTTTTCTCTAAACAAACTAAGCAGTATAAAGCCTCAAATCCCTGAAATTTTTGCTGGGTCAGAGAGCCACAGCAGCCTGACAGTTTAAGAAAGAAAATGCACCATTTGTAGGACCAAAGCATTCTCTTTAGCTGCTACTTTCAAAGTATGGAAAAAAACAGAAAGCTTTTTTTTTTTTTAGCAAAAAAACCTTCCCCTAATAGCCATTCAGTGTTTCAGACAGAAGGTAGATGCTCCTACTTCTGCGTTTTGCTTCCCAAATTGGCCTCCCAGTGCACTGAGAGTCCCAAGAGAGGTGCAGCCACACGTTAAATTCCATGAAGCCGCTTCCATGAGATCCTAGGTCAAGGTAACATGCGCATGGTGGGCATGTCGTGAGCGGAGCTGGCTGGTGCTGGAGGTCAGACTAGATGGCCTGGGAGGCCCCTTCTGACTCGCTCTGTTTCTATGTTTCTATCATACAGAGGGCAGCAAGGTCACACACAAAAGGCAGGCTTATTGCACAAATGAAACTTTCTGTCCCTACTTAATGTATGGGATACATACAGATTCAAGTAGGACAGTGAAGGAGTGAAATAAGGTACGGAGCCAAGACAAATGAACCAAGCACCACTGTTGGGTAATTTCCACCTAATTACTACAGTTACGGGATGTAGTTACGGGATGAATACAAGTTGCATAACAGCGCTTTGTGCAATGCACCCAAAGAATCAAACCTATTAGAATAAACCCGCACATTTTGTTTTCATTTCTCCTATCAAAGGAACAAATGCAAGATACTAATTTAAATTTTACACCTTAGGATTGCTAGTGTATTGATTTTGCTGTCTTTGTGCTCACTGTTCCAAGATGTCTAATCTCAGAAGCCCTTTGCAGCAGTGTTGAGAACATGATTATATGCTACAGTAAAGCTTCCAATTATTCTTAAATGTTCAGCCAAGCAAAGCTCAGCCATGATCCTGGATTTTGCAGTAACAAAGCACTCTTTGCCCTTCTGAGCCCTTTTTTGGAACTGCTGTTCACACATACAAAAGCAACACCCTCCTTGTAGATTTGTTAGTTTGCTAAGGGTGTCGCATGCCGATGCTCAGTATTTGGACCCAGGAGGGTCCAAATTCAAGCTGTAAACAGGCAAGACCGGCCCCTCGATGGTGATGGCAGGACAGCCAAGCGAGAGCAAGTGGGGCTCACGTGACCAGGAAGCTTTCTGCACCCAAGTGTCAAAAAGAACCTGAATTACCAGCAGCAGCACTCATTGCTTGATAGCTGTAAAGCAGCAGCAGTTCCACATGCATCAGGCAAAGCTGGACTACCAGGAACTTCCTTTGGCCCGGTCAGGTCACTGCTCCACCTAGCTCAGTGTGGCCTGTTCAAACTGGAAGCCGCTCCCAAGCTTGCCAGGCTGACGCTGCCGTTACTGCAGCCCGTTCCACTGCAACAGCAGATGCCCGATGAAGCACAGGCGGTCCTGCACGCAAAGCGTGTGCTGTGTCGCCAAGGGAAAGCACTGAACTACTTCCGCCCACCAGTCCCTCAACCACCGTGTTTCTTCTAATTGGGACACGGGTCAGAAATAAGTCTGCCTAAAAGAGAAATTTGCAGGGGGACGGGAACAGTGTGCAGTGAAAGGGCTGAAACGGCGCCTTTCCCTACAGCTTCTCCACCGTACAGTCTTAGCAGTGACTCTTCACATGGTTCTGCTGCACTTCCTGCCAAGGTGGCCGGGAGGGGACGTTCTCGTCACACCTCTCCACTATCTTACCCTGACCTATTCCCAACACAAGCTAATGGCATGCCAAGGAATTTTAGTCCCGGCTCTTGTTGCATTTCTAACTCGCTTTTCCTACCTGGGGCTCAAAGCTGTTTTCAGACTGGTGACAAGCCTACTGGATAGGCTGGGGTGCGAAAGCAACTTGGTCAAGGTCATTAATGAGAAACATGCCGGGTCTAGATTTTCTGTTCTGGCCCACACTCTGCCTTTCGTGAAGGCACCACCACCAGATGTTCAGATTCAGCTGCTGCATCGTTCTGTTTGCTGGGAAGTACTATGAGGAGAGGAGAGGAGCGGAGCGGAGCGGAGAGGAGAGCAGGATTCATGAGAGCTCAAGACCGTTTCCTACTGAGGTCCTGTGATCCCAGCTTGCCGGAACCGGGTGCTAACACAGCAGTCCGGGAAGAGCAGGCAGTGCCAATCCGCCCAAGTCTGCCCCACAACCGAAGAGCCGAGGAGTCATCTGAGGTTTGTGCATTACTCTGGCATTTGTTCAGATTCACTGCTGCTTGTCTCGCGTCACGCTAGCAGGGAGCGGCAATCGTACTGTAAACATTCACTTCTGATAATAACGACCTTCAGGACACCGCCTTAAGTACAACTGCGTTAGCTTGCAAGGAATGAAAGAAATTAAGCTTTGCACCGGAAGAGTCACCTTATCGACCAAAGGAAAGCATATACCTCTGAAGGCAGTGGGAGTAAAACAAAGGGTCAGCACTGGCACAAATCATCCGACAAGACGCCAATTTCCCCACAGGATCTTGCCATTTCATGGGACTTGCCGAGTACAGTTCGGCATGTTTTTCAGCGTGCTGGAAAACGACTAACGAGGAGGCCGTCTTGCCCACCTCGCTTTTAGAACTGGCCAAACAGAGGTTTGTACTATTCTGGGAGAACGTTCCCTTTGACTGCTGAAGCCGAATGGTAACATTTTGTTGACGCCGCTACCCAATAGGTAGACGGTGGGCTCTTGCCGTATGGGGAACGTGAGGAAAATGAGAACAAGTAACTTTTGCTTTAGTCTCCAGAGAAGCGTGACAGTGTGACGAACCAACATATCCTTTGTGGGATACTTAGGAATGACTGTCCCCTTTTCAGTACTCAGTTTCTGAAGTTGCTACAAATAAGACTGGCTTATGTAAACCAACAATGGCTTTGGCTCTGTGTCACTTTTGAGCAATACGTGGCCCCTGCGTTTGACATTTTGAATCTCATCAGCAAATCCTACGTGTCCCCATGGCAAATCCCAGCAGCTAGTCTGCCTGACTCTTTGGTTCTCATGCTGGGTGCTTAATTTCAAGCCCATGCCTGCATGGCTCAGGTTTTTGTGGAGAAACAGTATCTTACTTCCAAAGGCTAATGAGGGTAAACTTCCGAATATAGGAGTCCTTCAGCAGAAATGGCATCACCAAGGCCAACGGTCCGCAGCGGATCTTTGCACACTAGAACAGGAGTATAGTGGAACGTGATCCCATCCCTGTGCCATTCTGACACCGGCTCACTGGGATTCAGAGAGACTCTAGAGGCCTCCTCCATCTTGGAAGTGGCAAACTCCAGCGGGGCTTTCAGGTAGACTCTGCCGACATCGATGGTTTTGGTGGCACAGGCCTGCATCCCCGCCACTCTTGCCCCAGCAGCAACGGCTGCCACCTGGTTGGCCCAGTGTCCGTCCACAGTAGCCAGGACATGGTAGGCCAAGGTGTGGAAGTGGATTCGCGTGAGCTCTGATTGCTTCCTTGGGGTCCTTCCGTGTTCCCTCAGGATCCAGAAGAGGATGTCGCTGACGATACCCACATCGGGGACACCGTTCCAGGAAGCCAGTGAGGCATGTGGTCCAGAAGCTGCCTGGGTGAGGAAGAGCAGCTCCTGCTCGTTCAAGCCGATGGAGTTCACAACAGGGAAGACCTGCTAACAGACACAGCAAGTTACTGACGGGCTCCGGGAGAATCGGCTCTTCCGAAGAGCGGGATCGGATAAGGAGGCATACGAAGCCGTGCACATGGCGAGTTTCCATATTCTTGCTAATGTACCGTAAGCCAGGCAGCAGCAGCCTGGTCTGTAAGTCCCAGCTAAGTCCGTTCCTGCCTTTCACACCCCAGCTGAGAGGCAAGTGGTGTTGGGTTAGCTCCTGGAACCGCTAGCCAAGCAGCTTGCCCCGCGCCTCTCACAGCTCAGGAGCGGGAGTAGATGGGACAGCTGTGTGAGGAACCATGGAGCGGGCCCTACCTCCTCCTGACATCATTCATCCTCCTGCTGCCTGGACCAAAGTAAGTCGCAAGCCCCGGTGGGTAGGGAGAAAGGATACAGCTCCATGTTGACAGACAGCATAGACCCGATCTGCATGTGGTGACAGCCTGTCGTACAGGTTGATGAGGGGCTGTTGTTATGCGCGAACCTTGCACTATGGTTTAACTGTGCAGTAACCACAAACAATTCAGAGTTCACAAACCACAGGTTCTGTGGCTGACTTAACAACCCATAATTAATCCCTATTTAATCCCAGGGCTCACACATAACAAAAATCCACAATTCAATGACAACCCACACTCAAGCTTGTTGTTATGTGCAAACCAGGCCGTTTTCTGAAGAACATACACAGCACTGTTTAAAAATGCCAGGCACTTTGCTTTCATGAATGAGAAGCAGTAGCAGCTACTCATTACTCTGTACTTAAACAGAGTGAGGATAAACTTCATTTATATCCATATCTGAAGAGTGCTTTGTTTTTGTCAAATAACCAGCAAGTCAGTTCCAGACATCCAGTAAAACAGACGCAGCCCGTCTCAGCTCTGTCAAATAATGGAATTTAGATTTTATTCATTCAAGAAGGAAACCAGAAATAGTGCTAAATCCCACCCTTGTGTCAACAAGTCTTTTGCAGTTTCAGGAAATAGAGATGTGTATAAATCTCTGATGGTAAGAGGAAATCTTGTCTTTTGAACTTCAAAGCTTCCAAAAGCTGTTGAAACAGAGGTAACTAGAGCCGTCAGCAGCTGCGCATCACCATAATCTCAGTTTAATTGACTCTGACCGGCTACGTCTGCAGTGACTTACTTAGGGGCTATACCATTTAAATGTACTTGGAGCGTTTACCCTGGCAGAAGTGGCTCATCTTACCCTTCATAAGCCAAGCAGCAGAATATCCAATCTGTCTGCAAACAGAATACTCCCTTGCCAATACGCTTGTCTTTAATATTAGATAATTTTGTTTGTCTTCCCACCAACATTCCAACACAACTCAAATGCATTGCGAGAGAAAGATGCCCCTCTCTCATCTGGGGAGGGATCAAGGGGTTTATTTATGGAAGGTAAAGCACAGAGTGCACCCCGAGATCTTGATTACCTGGTGGATTATTTTAGTCATGAGTTCTGGGTCAGTCATGCTGGCCAGCTCCAGGTGCACGGGGACATCTGTGCGGATGTCAGAGATAGAAGCTACAGCCTACAAAACCAGAGAGAACAGAATTCCATTAGGAGAATAGAACAAAACAAGGAATAAATAGCTCAGAAATATACTAGTACATATACTGCTGGTGCGGTAAGATTTCTATAATTGCAACTGAGCATGTTCCATTCAACTTAAGGGGGTTTACTTCTGAACGGACTTGTGTAGCAAGAATGGCCAGAAACTAGAACCATGAGTGATCTGCATTAAACTGGCAAGAATTTATATATGTTAGTTGTTTAAACAACAAAACCACTTTTTCTACTTCAACTGAGTTGCTGAAATGAAATGTCTTCTGTGTAAGACAGAGCTCAACTCAGTTCTGGTACTGAAAACCCATTTCCTAAACTTAGAAAGGCCCCCTTATAAATTCTACATGTATCTTTTTCGTGCCTGATTCTGGTTTCTGGGTGAAGTAGGAGAGAGAGTGGATCAGACAAGCCTGAAGTTGCTTGCGTTACAAATGGACACAGGCTGAGGGGAAACAAAACGATCTGACTCTTACCTTTAGGAGTCGCTCTTGGCGGATCTCCCGGGTCTGTCCCTCCATCATATGCAGACCTGAGAGCACGACCAGGTCTGGCTGGAACTCCTCCAGACTGGACACGAACGCTTCTAACGTGTTCATTGCCCCGTTAGACAGGTCATGGGAGAAGATGAAGCGGTTGGCATTTGGGGCTCTCAGCTGGCCCCATTCTTCACCTGTGAACAACCCGCCCCACCCGATGCAATTAGATCCCGTTTCTGTGGATGGGCCTTTGCATTAATTACAGCTTTCACTGTCTCCTGACTTTTCTCCCAATCTCAGAAGAGAGCACCAAAAAGGGCGGGTGCTCTTCCTGCATGGACTCCCAGACTTTTAGGAATTCCCTTGCAACCTTGCACAAAGTGCCATTGCAAATCAAGGCATCTGGCATTTTTAAAAATGTGGTCCTTCCTGAAGTTCCTGTCGACTTCATCAGGGAATTTACTGCCCTTCATTCCATGGCCTTATCTCAGCTTTCGTGCCTCGGCCAGCCAAGCCGCTTGCGACTGACAGACTGCCCTGTCAACACCAGAATAAAAGGAAGGGGCTGAAGCAAGGGAATCTCGTGGCGGCGCACTCTGCGTCTTAGGCCCCTGCACGTTTAACTGAGCGAAGGCGGTGTGCACAATCCGAGGCGCCCGCAGAACAGGCTGTCCGGGAATGTGCAAGCAAGCCCTGCCCTGCCCAGACCGCCGTGAGCGCCCGCCTAGCATGACGGGGCGCCCCGCATTCGCCACATGGCCCGCATTCCTCACAGCCCGGACAGGACCGGACGTGCACACAGCCAGCTTTTCGATTTCTGCTGTTGTCTTCAGTAAGATATTGGGGAAATTTCTGCGGCTGAGCAACAAAATATGACAAGTTGCATGCAGATTTGGACTAGCAGACACAGAAATCGATGGAACTTAACCTAGTCTAACATAACCGACTCCCACTGTTTTTAGTGGGGTTATTCGCATGTCATGGCAGACCGCGCCCAACAAGGCTGTGGTGCACGGGGCCACCATTTTGAATATCCAACCCCTACCTGGGGGTTGTGGGATGAGGATCCGAAGAATGTGGGCAACGCAAGGGCTAAACAACCCTTAAGTAACCCGTGCTGGCCAGATTCATACGACAGAACAACCCTGGTGCAGGGGTTGCATAGCCAGCCGGTGCCCTTAGGTGGCGTCCAAAACCTGGTTGCGAGCGCAGCTTCGGAAGACATGGGGATCCGCCACAGTGCTGTGCATCAAGTTTTACACTTAATGCGAGTGCAGCACTTTTGGAAGTGTTCAGAGAACCTGAATGCGTAACCACAGCAATATGAAAGTAATCCACTCAAGCGCAGCTTACAAATGGGACGCGGAAGGCGAGAGACGCTGGCTGCTCGGTCAGCTCACAACTGAGAACGGAAGAGGAGGCATCGCAGCCGGCAGCCAGCTCCGTTCTTAATCCCTGTGCTGCATCCCAGCCCCAACAGAGTAAGGTGGCATTGTGTACATTCAGACATCCGTAGCCTTTTATTCCCTCCAATGGAACATACCTTCTCGATATTCCAAAATAAGGTGGAATTCATCCTGTTCTTGCATTGATCCGGGAGGGACAATTATATTTTCATCAAGCAGGTCGTGGAGTTTAGGACCAATTGGGCCGCACAACAGAACCTAAAAGTCAACAAATTGATGTAGTTTATACTTCGCATCTCTTAAGTTAGTCACACTATAATGCGCATTTCTATTCATTTACTTTTCTGTCCTGATCCAACATAGATGCATTGTGTGTGCAGGCAAGGTATAACCGGAATGTTTTAAATTGTACTCAAATAGTCCAACTCAAAATGTAGCAATCAATCAAGTGTCCAAAGCTGGCATTTCTACACTGGCAGCTGGATTACAAGAAGAATATGAACGATTCCTAGAGGAGAAATCTGAAGCCAGACCTAGCACAAGAAGGGTTAGTCTGTGTCTCTTGGTGAATGCACAACTCTCCCTGCTTGTGCTGTTTTCTTTATTCCACACATTATTCCGGACTGTTTTGCCTGTGTGCTCCTCAGTGCCTCGCAAAACCATGATCGAAAAGGCAGGTGGGCAGGTGAGCCTTGGGGGCGGGGGGGTGGGGGCTCCATCAACAGCAGAAAGGAAACTTATCTGGTGAAAATCTTTGCTATGCAAAAGATAACAGGAAGAGCTACAGAGCATGCGCTGGGCTCTAAAGGAAGCGCCAGTGAAGGGTGGCATATGCAGCCACCTGCAAAGCAGTGAGGCCGAATGTTTGAGATGCTTACCTGGAGCTCTGGATCTGCCGCCAGTTTCTGGCCAATGAGAGCAGCATTTCCTCCCACATACAACTGCAAGACAAGGCAAGCACATGTTTAACCTGTGGCTTCCGTATTTAAAGTAGATTTCTGCAGCATCCCTGGCAAAGCCCTCCCATAGCAACTTACAAAAAACAACCGCAGGATATACCCATGAAGGCCGTTATGCTTCCAGGTAATTCAATAAACAATCCCCTTGCGATGTTTTCATTTCAGCCTCCCCTGCCCCCCCCCCCCGATCTTCCTTTAACACATTCACCCATGAGCCATTCTGTCATGTTTCTCTTCCAAACTGGTCCCCAACCCCCCTGCTTTCCCTCACCCGTGCTCCACCTCCTTCCTTGGAGGTCCACTGCTTCAGCCTAGAAATATTGCTTTTAAATCTGGAATGTTTCTGGAGTTTGAGCAAGAGCTGCTTTTATGATTAGACCTTCATATTTGCATCACAAGGCACAAAAGTTGTATTTTCTTGTAATGTAGTTACAAATATTTGGAGTAACCTGGAAAATATTAACAATTACAATAAATAGCCTCACGGCGGCTACTTCGTATCCCTACATCGTCCCACAGAGAAGCAGTGAAGAGGCTCCGTCAGCTTAATCCTTGTGGTTCATAGCATGGAAGGGGCGGCCGATACCTGCGCTATTGTAATGCCACAAAGACTTAAGCAATCGCGCCAGACTCAGCGAAGTACCTGCGCCCCAGGATACTTCAACGCAGTCTCTGCAATGTGGTTGAAGGATTCCGCATCACTGAAGAAGCGCTCCGCAGCGGCTCCCTTCTCCATGAAGTGGATGAAGGCGTCTTCCAAATCTTTTACAGAATGCAAGACCGAGTGATCCTGCCCAGCCCCGGGATCTAAGCCCAGGGCCTGCAGCAGCCGCACGCCGGACAGGACCACATCTACACAAGCATTCACCCTGCAAGAAAGGCGAATCGAAAGTTGCGACCTGACCCGGAGGCACGCTTGCACAAGCCGAATGTGGCCCAGCTGCACCCACAGCGGCTGGCCGCAAGCGCTCTGCCGCACTGGACGGGAAAACGCCCAGGAGCGGTGCAGGCCGACGGCTGTCCTCAGAGGTCCTAGGGAGTCGGACAGCACCCACCCCCAAGCACATGCGCGCAGGGCTGCACCTGCCACGCATTAGTGCACTTAGGGTTTTCACACGTTCCGTGTTTGAAATGTTCTGTGCTTTGTATTCCAGGTTAAGAATACCTGAACCTACATCACTGGCTCCAGCGCAGGATGCAGCAAGCTGATGAAGGTGAGTGCAAGGCTGCTAATATACCCATCACCAAATAATTGCGAAACCGTATGACATAAAATACACATTCCTCTGGCATGTGGCTTGGGACATTTCTAAAAGCAGATCTAAAAACTGTATTTCTTTTTTTGCATTTTAAAATGAAATTTAAAAGTCACATTGAACAGTGCATTCATTTAGTGTACACACCCTGTGCTGTCTGAAACATGTTAACACTACTTGCAGCCTGTCAATAATGCATTGGAGATTAAAAGAATTCTAAAGGAACAATCCTAAATCTACTTACTTGGGAGTAAGCCCAACTGAACCAAATAAGCAATAGTGAAAGTACCTTTTCTTTTTCTTTTGGGTAAGAATCTGATTCTGTTAAAATTAATACAACCTTCTAATTTCAGTGGACAAGAATTTACCTTTTTGCCTTTCATATTTACTTTACCAAGAAGCCATCCCACAAATTTACCACAGCAGGCAGTCCTGAGACTGTTTGAATGTTTGCAATACTAGAACATAGAATATAGAGAGCCTCCAAATGTAAACCAAACGTCTTTTCATTAACACAAGGGAAACCTGATCTCACACTTCTGGAATTACAAGAGCGCTTCCACATCTCACTTTCCTGACCCTCGTGTCTTTAAGCACTATTTCCACATGTGCCAAAAGTGAGGCAGGCCGAACTTTTCAAACCATGTGTCAAGGAATTCTGGGGCCTTCAAGAAGCACCACAGCGGTGGTCCCAATTCTGCCCTAGCCAACTCCTGCTGCTGCTTCCCCTGCCATGTACAGCCACACAGGTACACTGGGCCTGTTTTAAATCCAGTTTCCATTTTTGCCCATGGCAGCAGGGAACAGCGCTCTCCCCTCAAGGAGGTGCGCACATGCTCCCGCGCATACTGCCCAGTAGACGCACAGAGGGGCTCCTCAGCAAACCAGCTGGCCTGGAAGGGCTTCACGCCCCACAGCGTGCCCCAGCGACTCGGCTCTTCTGCAGCCACAGATGTGGCGCAGCCCAGAGGATGCCCGGAGAACAGCGTCCCGCAATCACTCACCCAACAGCGATTCGATTCCACCGCTTGGCTGGACGGGTAATAAGTGCATCCCAGGCCGCTGACATGCTGCTCTCTGGGGACGTGAGGTTCCCCCGCCGCTGGTACAAGAAGGCATCTGAGATATACTTCAGCACTGAGTCCGGCAGATCAGGGTCCAAGAGGAAGACGTAGCCTGTCGCCAGGGCGAGCAGCCCCACACCTACTGACTTCTGCCACATGTTGGTGACCCTTGGGAAGGCTAAGGAAGCAGTGTGATCTGTGGGATGCGCTTTTCTCTTACGCCTCGCCAGAAAACTGGATTTTCCTCAAAACGACCAGCTTCAAGGAGTTATTTTTCACAACCTATTTAAAAATGTTTAAATGTGAACATTAGACTAGAGACAGTTTTCTTACAGTAACCCTGCCAAAATTTGCATTGCATTCTGGAAAATAGTGGCCAGGTGTAAACAGAAGAATCCTGAGTAAAACTTATATGATCCTAGGTCAAATAATCATATTAAGTATGTTAATTTTGCCACACAAACTCTATTTAAGAGATACCTGTCTGCCTATATCCCTTGAGTTCTCATTAATCAACTTGCTCCAGTTTAGCTTGTTCATTCAGGATGTGTCTCTAGGGAAGAACACTCCCAAGCTGGTAATAACATCTAGTAACTGAAATTGCCAATGAGCTAATATGAGACTTTGATCAACTTGGACTTTGATTAATTACTTAGACAAATCAAGGTATTACCAGAGTATTATTACCAAAGTATTATCCCTTTTAAATGGAAAATGCCAAGGACTGAGCTTAAAACTTTCTGTGTGGAAAGCATGAGCTACAGCCCTGTTTTCCTCTGTAAATCCTTGGGAATTGCTCCCAAGGAATTTTCAAGGCAATCCCAAGTGCTAAAGATCAGTGGGGGATCCCAAATGAGATTACAGGATTCTTGGGGCAAGGCCCCATCCTCTTACACCTTGCATCTAGGAGAGCTTATTACTACTGGCTCGCAGCAGCAACCCACGTCCACCTATTGCTCTGCATAGAAAAGCATGGTATACCGCTCCGAACTACTGCGTGGCGCTACTAATAATCCCAGCATCCCCATCCATTATATGCCGCTTGCTATGCCAGCGGCGCTTCAGAGGGATCGACCGGGACGTTCCCTGGTGGTGGTGGTGGTGGTATTCGACAGCGGTCAGCGTGACCACCCGCCTTCCGCCACAGCCGGTCCTGCGCGTCGGACGCCGCCTCTGCGCGCAGCGCCCTCCCAGGTGCCGCCTGCCGCTCGCGGGTCGCACGGGCAAGCCCGACCCGGCGCCGCCGCGGGCACCGCGGCGCAGGACACCGGGCGGCCGGCGCCGCCCAACGGGAGCGCGGCCGGCCTCCCGCGCCGGGCCGGGGCGCAGCCCACCTGCCCCCAGGTGAGGCCGGGCGGGTCCCTGCGCGGGGAGGAGAGGGGACTTCGCGCGGGCGGGGGCGCGATCCCGGCCGCGGAGGGGAGGAGGGGAGGGGCGGACGGGACGGAGTCTGCGGAGGGCGGGGGGCCCCTGGCGCCCGCCCCCCCCCCGCGTCTGCCACGGCTGCGGGAGAGGCCGCCCGCCCGCCTTCCCCGGGGTCGCGCCCGCCTCGCCCGCCCCGGCACGCCCGAGCGACGGCCGGCCGCCGGGAGAGCCCTCCTTACGCCGTTTCCGCGCCCTCGCCGCAACTGTCGCTGGGAAAGAGCGGGCCGCCGCGGAGGCAGCGCAGCCGCTCGCCAGCCGCTCCGTGGGCTCCGAGGCGCAGCCGCTCCTAGGTTGGCGTAGCGGCCTTTCCGGAATCAGGAAGGCGCTAGACGCGACGTGCCAGCGGGGACGTACCAAGCCGCAGAAGCAGGCGGGGGGGATGCTCGGTGGCAGGTCGGACATTTGGAACAGGCCGCTAAGGAAAGGGAAGCGAGCTGCTCTGAATTCAGAGAACGGACTCGGAACAAACCTTCAGGGAGCGCGGGGGGGCAGTGCGGAATGTACCATCGGGCAGGGGTTGCATTCCTCCCTTGCTGCTGCTTGGCAGCCTGCGTTGTTCCTTCGTACTCGTAACGCTCTTGACTCGAGAGGCGGTGCAAGCGAAGAGAAGGGATTTAGCCGTCGCGATGCTACTTCATTTCTGTGCCGCCCAATAGCCAAAGCCCCATTCATAAAAATTACGCACCGCAAATGATACTACATGAAATTCAAGTATACAAAATTCAAAACGATTTAAACAGAAGATTAATTTAACTAAACGTACAACTTCATACCAACAGATCGGTAGACCAGAGCGGATCAAAACTGTGTATTGCTATTAGAAAGCCAGATCTAGCGATTCAGCAATTTCATGTTTAAATAAAGGGACTGGTATTTAAGGCTCAAAGGTCCCTGAGTTTCTTCAACAATTGGTGGAATTCAGTGTTCTCTTACGTGACACCCTGCAGGTGCACTGACTGTCGGACCACAAGCCCCATCATCCAGCAGCCCAGACATCTGGAGAGCAACAGGTGGGGAAGGCTGGTGCAATTTCTTAAGCCCAAGTTGCAATGAAGCATCGCTCCCGAGAGACTTCGGCGCTTACAAGTACGAGGACAGCGCAACCGTTTAGATGGCTGGTGCGACTGCAAAGCCCCAGGTGCCCCCCCCCCGCCAATGCATGTATTAAATGCGGCAAAACACACACACACACACACACACACAAGCGGGCTTCTGGCAGGTTGCCAATAGGCACATTGTCATCATTATTTCAGGAATGCTTAATCCACTTACATTCCTCTTCAGAACTTATTTACAGAGCACGATTCCTAGTTAACCCAAATAAAACACGTTAATTTACTCAAAAGAGCCAAGTGTCATAAATTTACATACAATTACCCTGGTTTTTAACTTGCTTCATTCTCCAATATTTAGCGCAAACCTTCTCTTGTTAGGGAGACCGCTGCTTGATCGCTCTCAGTCCTGAATAAACAACTTCACAGTCATGTAAACTAGTAAAGTCACTGAAGTTTGCCCTTTAATTAAAGTCAACAAAGATGTTTCTGGATCCAGACCTAATCCTTATTTAAAGGTGATATGGATTGCACGTAACATCTGTCTGCAAAAGCCCTGGGTGTCCCCTTACATCCACTTATCACTATCACCTTCACACCCTTCGCATCGCACTTTTCCGGCTCCAACCCAAGTGATTCCACTTCGCCCAGTATTCGGCAGGGCCCCTCCACGTACTGTCGAGCTGCGTCCCCAGCCAGTTCCAAAGTTCTTCTGGAACAGCGGTGTGTAAATCCAAGTTCCCTTTCAAGACCGACTGGATTCTCCTTACTCATATGAAATACATGTTGGTGTATCTGTTACCAAGGCTGGGCACCTTAACTCGCCCATTTACTATTTGCGAGGAAACAGAGGAACATGCCAAGGCCGCCAAGGCCCATGTTTCTTGGGGCACAGACCCTCAGCTGTGGGAACCCCGTCAGGACAAAATGAGCAAAAGCTCTGCCAAGCGGTAGCGGTTGGGGGTCTGGCAGTGTCATAAGAGCTTTAGTAGGATTCCTGATCTGATCAGGCGTCTTGTTGCAAGCCTTGCTCCCCACCTGCCCCTCAGAGCTACCGATGCACCATCCTGAAAGGTCTTCCTTTGGGGACACCCTTAGGCAGGCTAACGCCGGCCTGGCCTGCATTGTCTCAACCCTTTTGTTCTAGTCTCATGCGCCTCTAGTAAATGGCCTGCTCGATCCCTCCTCCTGCAAACCAGGCATGTAACAGAGCGGTCCTAAAAGCGTCTTGGCCAGAGTCCATCGGGGCTACCTACCTGCCACAGGTGTTTCCCGTGTGCCCAAGTAACCTGCTCTCCCTGGTTTATCTCGCCCTCCCGGACTCAGAGGCTCCCCGTCATCCGACCCTGGGTGGGTGAGATACTGGCAGTCCCTCCCCTTGCCACTCTTCCCATCTGCATTTGGCCTGGCTTTTGCTCTTAATCCAAGTCAAGGAGGGCAATTCACAGGAATTTAAACTTTAAAACTACTACTATCCTGAGAGTGGGAACACGGTTGAAAAACCCTTTCCCCAGCTTTCCAGGCTTGCCAAAAATAGTCACTGGTTTGATTCAAAAGACCTGGCCTACACTTTGTTTATAGATCTTGCATGTTTAGTCCCACTCCAAAGCACAGAAATTCATGTTTTTCACTTTTACATTTGTAAAGAAAAATGAAGGAAAGGGTATGTTTAAAAAATTCCCCTGTCCTTTTTATTAACTGTGGTGTCCGGGGGGTTTCTTTTCATCTAGAATTCACTTCTTCCCTCTGCAGCTGCTGGAAATCAAAGAGATATAACTCTGGGGAAGGAAAATCGCCCTCGAGAAACTCTTAATAAAGCTCACAATCTTTTTTTAGTATAAGCTGCAGTAAATTTCAGTGAAGTGCCTGAGACACAGCCGGGAGTCCCTGAAGGAGGCATTCATGCAGCCGGCAGAGCTGCTCCAGAACGGTGGGATGTGCGGAGGGCGCTCTTGGCTTACCACTTCGGCTCCCAAATAGGCCAGTGACATGCTGTAGCTACAGCCATCAAGCCAAGCAGTCTGTCCCAGTCCCGTCAGGACGCTCCCCTCTCCCCGCACACACCCAGAAGAAATATTCATTCGTTCCGTACTGGTCGCGTATAGAACGGTTGTTTTGTCCATTCATTCATTGCATTTTAATATCCCCCAGTAGCTAAAGCAGCCAGGCAGTTCATGTTAAGTGCAGGCTCTTGTTATGGGTGTCTCTGTTGGCCAAACCCGCAGAAGAACCCAAACATTTCAGGCTGTGCCCATCCCTAACCTCAAACCAGCTCGAGTGGTTCTCATCGCCCTAGGAGAGGTCTTCTGTAGAGCTAACGGGCCCCCCTTGCCCCTTCAGGGCCAAGCCCCTCAAAATATCACAACAGGGAGCAAAATATTGTTGCTGAGAAAAGTCATTTTCTCCAGTCGCTCTGCAAAATGCCATGAAAAGGAAACAGGAAAGTCTGAAGGGTGTTTTGCAGATTTGTTAGAACGGGGGATGCACGAGGCACCACCCGTGGAGGCCAGGACTTATGGTGCCACAGGTGCAACCCACCTGAGCTCGTGTGATCCCGTTCTCCCTGTAGCTCGAGAGATCCACACGGAGCTGCCTCCACCTTGAACATGCAGCTGCGCGAGCGACAGGGAGGACTAGCACGCAGTGGCGCAGCGCAGAAAGCGCCCACCCCGAGAAACCGCTTTGCTCTGACACTAAACATCATAATTAGACATGCCTCCAAGGCAGTAACAAGCCAGGAGCGCGGTCACAGTTCAGGGACTCCTTTATTAGCAACGCTTTATCAGGCGGCCGGATCACGGGAAGCCGCTTCCCAACTCCGCACATGGGTTATTAGCCAGGATCCCAGGATGGGCTGGCTTTTTAATTACTCCATAATCAGCCGCTAATGAAAAAGGACGCCATACCGAGCAAAAGGGAGCGTTCCTTGAACATTATTTCTCCTATACAAGGCAGAGCCCTCTGATCCCCTGAGCCCAAACGAGCAGGAAGGGGGCTTCCAGAACCACCATCTATTTCCGTTTCCTTGGATCACTCCTCCAGCCTCCAATTCTTGGCGGAGTTTTCTAGCCAAAAATAGGCAGCGGCTTGTGAAGCCGCTGCCTCTTCTCTCTCCTGGAGCAGTAGATTTACAGGCGTTCCTCATGTCTCCAACAACCGTGAGATGTCTCAGGTGCCACCACACAGGTTGCATTTGGCGGGAAGGAGAGCGCTTTGGAGCCCGATGCAGCTTTTGCGGCATTTCCTTTGTTTGCAAGCAGCGTGTATAACGCAGGCGAAGCAGCGTTCCTGCGATTTGTGCTGGGGCCGGGCCACGGACAGCACCCTTGGGGTGGAATTCAGCACCGGAGAGCAAGTCAGGACCGAATGACGACGTGGGGTCGATGCACAAGCCACGGGCAGAGAGCAACGAGGCCTGGGGAGGTGGTCCAAGGCCAGAAGGGGCTTCGCGGAGGACAAGGGGGAGCTCACACAGCTCTATCAACCCCTGAGAGTTCACTATGCCAGGCCGGTCCCCGGAGTGGGGGAGAGGCCGTGTCCGCAGCAGTCCATCTTTCAGCAAATTCCCAGTTCTTTCTCTGATCCTGTTTGCATCTACCGAACCTCTGCGCCTCCCTGCACACAGCGGTTCCCTCTTGGGGGGGCCAGGTGTCCTATCCTACAGAGGCCTTTTTGAAGGGTCCTCTCTTTGCTGACCGATCTGATCCAAGTCTGTTCTAAAGAGAAAGAACTCTGAGAAAGAAAAACTGGGACTTGGCGTTGACCGTGAGCATGTGGGCAGCAGGCTGAGCATCACATGGAGGTTTCCGGGCCAATATTTTCCCCTGTGGCCAGTTTTTCTGCAGGCCATCAGGTGTGCAGGTTGATCCAACTTTTGTATATGGAAATGAGTATCTAGCTCTGCAAGAGAAATAAATGTAACTCAACAAAATAATACAATTATGGAGGATTCTGAAATAGAGAGCAGACCCACTAGAGTGTGAGATACAAATCCTCATGCCTGCTCTGTAGGATAAAAGGATTGTCCAGTGTCTGGAATTCCATTCCTGGCTCTCTGCTAAGCAGGTAACACCAGCTACAAAAAACCCCCGAACAAAACAAAGATCTCTTGCCAAGTAGTTTCGTTTGAACAGCAGAATTCATTTCCACTTGTCACCTGACTGTCAGCTAAAGAAAACACGCAGCACTTGCTTCCTGCTGGGCTCTCTAATTATATGGTGATGTGTTAATGACGGAACACTTTCAAGTCTCCGACAACCACAAAATGCACGTCAACCTCGGAGTCACACGGATGAGGCTCACCGTGTGTGTCTCCTTGAGAGGAGTTCGCCAAGAGCACGCTCGGATGCATCTTCCGACAGAATCAAGCCCTATGACTCCATGTTGACAGAGGGATGCTGGGAAATGGAGGACTTTATTCTGTTCAGACATGCAAATGTTACACCCTAAGAGTGCAGTCCTGTGTGTGTCTCCTCAGACATAGCGCTTGAGTTGTCGATTTGTGGGGGAGGAGGAGGCGATCAGCGGCTACTCGCCTGGCTGGCTTTGTGCTCCCGTGTTCACCGGAGGTGCTGTGCCCCCGTACACCAGCTGCTGGGGAACCTGGGCAGGTGGAGGCCTTGCACCGCTCCTGCTTGAGCAGCTGGCTTGCCGTTGCGTGTCTGTCGGGAGTGCTGGACTAGACGGACCCCTGGTGGGATCCATCAGGGCCCTTCTTGTGTTCCTGTGAGTTCTTGAGCTCAAGCAGATGTGCTGCACTACATTTCCCAGCAGCCCCAGGCCCACTGGGATTTGTGGTGGGATGCACCTGGAGGGCACCAGGATGAGGAATGCTCCCAAGGACAAAGTACTGCCATCAAAATGGCAAGATTTTAAAAAAAACCGTGTTCTGGTTTGCATCTTGCGATTCACTTGGGCCCATCATCCCATTGAGGTCACCTCAGCTGGTTCATGGCCAGCTAATTAATTAAAGATTTACCCAGCAGCAGCCTGGATATCTTGGCCTAAGTTGCGGCATTCCATGGTCCTGTGAACGGCATCACCCTGGGCACGCTGCGGTAGCCGTCTTGCTGAGAGGGATGGCTGAGGGACTCGCCCCATTGCTTCGCCAAGCATCTGATGGGCCGGCGGAAAGACCCTTCGCCAAGGGGTGTTTAGTGGCTGGGATTTGGGGAGAGCGACTTTGTAGTGCAACGGAGCACAGCGCAAACAGACCCAAACCGCGCTTTCCTTCCTTTCCTTTATCTTTGCAGCCAAAGTCAATCTTAAGCAACTTTCTTTCTTTGACCTTATTGCTCTTGGGTCAAAGCTTAGGGTGAAAAATAGACAGATAGCTAGGCAGGCAGGCAGGCAGATATTGCTGGATTGTCCCCGTCTGTGTTGGATCCTGGCTGGATTTTCTGGCCCTAATTTTTATTCATCCATGGAATTGCTCTGTTGCTCAATAGCCCAAACTCCTGGAGCAGCTTTCAGAGATGTCAGTAAGATCTTCTTGAACGTACTGCAAAGGAATACAAAGGAGCACAGTTAAGAGAGCAAAGACATCCCTGCCCCGAGAAGCAAAGTGGTGCGTGTACCTACGCCCTGAGGACGAGGAGAACCGGGAAGGTCTTCCCCAAGAGCGACTCGAGGATCGCTCGGCCCCACCAGCGCCGGCGTCCAGTGGTGCCCCGGGCGGCGCTAGAGGGCGCTCTGCCCCCTGTTTTCAAGCCACGACTCCCCTCCGTTTCTCTATCAGGTTTATGGCCATATCCATATTTCATGGATTAGGGATAATACGCAGCATAAACCAGGCACTAATGAGCAGAAAGCACAACTGAGGGATTTGCCCTGAAGCTCATTGATTCTGGAGATTATTCAGGGATGGGGATATCGGGGAAGTTGCCGGTCTTAGAACATTTTAGGGGTCGGGGTGGCAGGAGTAAATGGAGCCCCTCTTGGCCAGAAGGACTTTAATGCAGAGCAGGACGCCAAGCTACACGGAGGACTTGATGGAAAAATGGGATTGGGTCCTTTGCCTCCCTCTAGGCTGGGGCGGCTTCCCCATCCCCTAAAGCAGGGGTGCAGAACCTCAGGCCCAGGGCCCCTCTGGTCCACCCGGGGTCCTGCTGTGGCTGGTGGGCATTGGCATCGATGCGCCTGGAAGCGTCCAGGTGGCAAAGGCTGGGTGCAGACTTGCTTTTGCCTGCCTCAAATCCTCTGCCCACCCAGGAAAGAACTGTGTGGGTGTGGCTGCCCTGGAGCCTTCCAGGGAGGAGGATCCGTGGGGCTGGGGGGGAACCGTCTCTGCTCGGGCCCGGGTGGGGGTGGGGGGCTGCTGCCAGTCAGAGCGGACAGTGCAGGGCTAGTGCTGGGCTTCGGTGCCGGCGGCCTGCTCGGGCCTGCAGCAGCGCGCAGGGGCTCAGGCTGGGCAGCTCCTCTGCCGTCCGACCCTTTCCGCTGGGGCTGCCCGCGGGCCACGCGGGGGCAGCAGAGGTGGCCCCGGGAAGCCTCCGCGAGGGGGGAGACTCGCTTCGGTGGACCCGCTCCCTCCTCCGGCGGAGACCGCGGCTCCCGAGCGCGCAGGCTGCAGCTGGGCAGCGGCCCCTCCGCGGGTGCGGGGCTGCCTCTCCTCCGGGGGGCCCGCTCGCCGCCGCAGGCGAGCAGCAGCGTTCCGCTATCTCTGAACGCGGGCGGCCGCCAGCCCCTCTAATCTCCCCCCCACACTATTTCAGATGGCAGCCTCCCCCCCGCGCCTTTCCAGCTGGATTCCTGCCAGGCTGCGCTTGCAGGAGGCGGGGAAGGGAAGGCGCGCAGGCAGCGGCGGGGTTTGAGGCACGGGCAGCGCGCGTCCCCGTCCCCGTCCCCGTCCCCGTCCCTGCAGCTTTCCTCCGGGTGCATCCGCCGCTTGCTGCCCGCAGGCAGGAGAGGGCGCCGTGTGGGCCCCCAGGCCGCGCAGCCCGTTCTCCTTGCCGCGGCTCGGGCATCTGCTCGGGGACCTCGGGGCCCGGCCCAGCCCGGCGCGCCTCTCCTGTTGTCCCCCGCGCCATCGCATCGCTGCTCGGCCACCGCGTGCTCGGACAAAGCGATGCAGGCGCGCAGATGCGCGGTCCTGCGCTCCTCCCCAGCTCGCTGGGTCAGCCGGACGCCCCCCCCCCCCCGTGCCTCGCCCGTCTCTCCTGCCTCTCCACCCAAGGCAGGTCCGCCCAACCCGGGATCCGTGCGCCCCTTTGACAGGTGTGATTAATTAAACGCGATTCCACTCTGGGGAGAATTGATTCATATCGCCCTCCAAACAGCCTCCACGATGTATTATAATCCGATAATGCCCTCGAGTGAGGGGGGAAGATGATTGGCACATCAAAAACAAATTAATTAAGGACCTTTAACTTGACGGAGGGACTCGCAGGTAATCGCACAGGGCCAGATTCTGCTGCTAATGCGACTCTCTCCATCCGTGACAACTGGGAGGCCAAAGGGTGCAGGGACCGAGAGAGACTCCTGAGAGCAGCGTGCAAAGATCCCGGTGCTTGGACTGTCCAGGGAAGCGCTGGCTACTGGGCAGCCACACATGCATTGAATTCGGTCAGTAAAGAGTGCCGCTCCATCACATTTCACCTTGGCTAAGCTGGCTTATGCAGAAGTTGCCTCATGCCATGAGCAGAGCTGACTGGAGCCGGGGGTCAGACTAGATGGCCCAGGAGACCCTTCTGAGTCACTCTGCTTCTGTGTTCCTGCAGCTGCCTGTTCCTCAGTATCACTGGAAGACATTCAGGCACGGATCAGTCGAAGTCTCATCACTCGTGGCTGTTTCACACAACCCAAGTGACTGAGCCAGAGGGTGGTGGTGGGAGGGGTTGGGTCCACACCTGCGCCGTTCAGGATGTGCTGCAGTGGCGGGATGCTCAGGGGAGCGGAACCTCCTTCAGCCCAGGGGCCGAAGCCCAGGCTCTCGTGGGCGGTGTGCCAGTGGAGGGCCGGCCCAGAAGGAAAAGGAGCGAGGCCAAAAATGCCAGTGTGGCTGAACTTACAGCTCTCCCTCCCGGTCACAGAGCCTTAGAAGAAGGCTTTCAGAAGGGGGCAGGGTGGTGGGGAGAAAGAGGGTGTGCAGGACGCGGAATAACCAAGTCCAGTTGCGACAATCAGGAAAAGCTTCTCACGATCAGAGCAACAGGGCAGTGGGACCAGCTGCCCGGAGAGGTGGGGGGCTCTCCCGCCCTGGAGACCCTCAGAAAGACGCTGGGCAGCCCTCTGAGTGGGGTGGTGTGACGTGGTGTCCTGCAACAGCAGGGGGTGGACTCGATGGCCTTCAGGGCCCCTCCCGGCGCTCCCTTTCCACGAGTCTCCGATCCGCCTAATGCGCGGAGCTGGACGAGCGAGACTCCACCGCGCAGCGAGAAACAGGCCAGCCCTCGGAGGCAGCTCCAGGGCGCCATCTGCTGGCCGAGCACCAGAATAGCAGCCCTGGTGGTGCAGCGTGGCCGCTCCATCTCCCGCAGCTGCCGGGGCGATCATGAGCGCCACCTGGAAGCAGCGGCTGCCCTGGCGATGGAGGCCCCTGCCCTGTTCGTGCGCTCCGCGGCTGGTGTCCCCGAGCTGCTGCTCCACGACTTCGCTCCGGCGCCTGTTCCTGCCGCCGCCGCCGCGCCTTGGGCTCCAGGTACCTCCTCCTCCCGCCCGGCTTCCCCAGCTGCTGGCTTCTGCCCTGCCCTGCCCTGACTGTGTTGCTGTTTGCCGGGCTGCGCTTGCCTTGGTCCTCGAGGCTTCTCCTCTGGGGCTTTGCCTTGTCGTTCTAGGCTCGGCCTGGCCCAGTGCCTGGACGTTGGCCCTGGGGCCCGTGTCTGTTGCTTCCCCACCCATGTCTTGCACCCTGACACGTCGCTAGCGCAGGAATGGTGGGCAATGAAGAGGAATTCTTCAGGGGAGACTTTGCGTGTGTTTCCTGAATGCCCAGCTTTCAAACCAGGGCGTTAGCACCATGTTAAGATCTGGGTTGGGCTTAGGAAAGGCTGGCGCGCTGTGTATCCCCACAGCCTAGAAGTAGCTTGCTAGCGCAGGACGAGTGAGCGGCTGGCACAGGGGCCGTGGGCAGTGCCTCTGTTCAGCTTTTCTGAGTGCACAGAGGCCCTGCCTTGCATTAGGTTTGGGCAAAGCTTCATGTTCGGTTTAGTGCTGGGGTTAGCAAAACGTGGTTTTTTGGCAAGGCCATGGGCCTGGAGCCAGCTTGGCTGGGGGGAAAGAGCGAGCAGCCAAGAGGAATATTCTGGCTGCTCCCCTGGTGCATGTTTCCTGAACAACCAGAGTTCAAACCTGAGTGTCCGCATGTGGTTAAGACTGGATTAGAGTCAGGGATGCTTGGTGTGGTATTGATGGTCTGGAATGAGCTTTGCTAGAGCAGAAGCACCACGCAGCCAACAAGAATCCACCAAGTGACGGCTCTGAGCATGTCTCAGGAATGCCAGGGCAATATGTCCCTGGGCGTTCATTTTGGGAAAGGGTGCGGTTGGCAAAGCCCATATGAATGAGCCTGGAAGTGCTTCTGATGGGGCCGGAAGAGTGAGTGACGAACACGTTTGTATTCACGTTCCCTGTATGTACGAGAAGCGTCCTGCCTGTTTGGTCTGGGGAACCCTGATTCGCATCCACGTGTCCCCGTGCGAATTCTCAGTGGGGTGAAAGGTTCGAGCAATTAATAACCGTCCTCTGATTGCTGCTTTTGCAACCGTTGCTTGGAGGGGAAGGGGGCTGGGTGTTGTTCGGCTGGGCTGTTGCGGGTCTTGCTTGAGGTGCCACAGGAGGGACAGGCAGCCCATTCGGACCGTTCGAATGCAACGATCGGATGCAGAAGAGTTTTCCTTTTTGCAGACTTCCACCTCCGGGGGGGGGGGGGTCTGTGATTTGTGCACACTGTTTCACACATTTTACAATTTGCATAAATAACCCCCCCCACCACCACCACCACATGGCTTAGAAGGATGTGTGTCGAATAGGGCAAAGTGCACGAAAGCATAATTTGCCCAAACTGCAATACGCAGAGAGCGTGGTATGTGGGAAGGGACTGATCCTGCACGAGCCACTCTGGGGGCCAGCGGTTTGCAGGGGGGCCTTTGCTGAAATGCCATTGGCAGTTAAAAGAAATGAGAATCGGGGTCTGTCCTAGAGACAGAAGCTTGCGTGACTTGCTCCCCGATGGGCCAGTGATGGCACAGGGCTTGGGGAGGTGAATGGCTGAGATGCGCTGGATTTCTGCTCCCGCGGCTCCTCTCACACCCCCAGTCAGTCTGCTCCATCTGACACCACGCCAGCTGCTCCGACTGGCAGCAACTCCGGACGTCTCGGGCAGAGTCACTTCCAATCATCTGGTGCCTGCGTGGATGTCACGTTCTCGCAAGGGAGAATTTAAGCTTGCATCCCTGTTGGATAAGACCACCAAAAGCGAGAGCGGCGCCAAGAGTAAGGGCCTTGGTAGCCTCCAGAGCTCTGGCACTACAATTCCCATGAACCCCAAGTGTGGCCACAAGGGACGAATCTTGGCAGCTGCTGTCCGGAGGTGCCCAGGTTGCTTCCTCCTGATTTAAAAGAAAAGAGCCTTTATTTCACTACTTTTTGTATCTTTCCTTTCCTCAGAAAGCCAAATGGTGATGTAATTTAGTATAATATTTTGCTGCCACTGCAGCATCATAAGCAAAACCATCTGCTTGGAACAGGATTATTAGGGCCAACTCGGAAAGAACATGCTTCCCGTACAGAGATGACCGGCACGGGGAGTGTCTAATTTAGGGTCATGTTTAAAAGCCTGCCTTCCCACCTTGGGAATCCTGTGGGGGACCAACAGCCTGGTCCTGGGTTCAAGCGGCTATTATTTTGTGAGATTTTTACAAACTTTGTGGTGTCCAAGTGACTCGA
The DNA here is from genome assembly GCA_023646645.1 of Varanus salvator macromaculatus. Classification (NCBI taxonomy): domain Eukaryota; kingdom Metazoa; phylum Chordata; class Lepidosauria; order Squamata; family Varanidae; genus Varanus; species Varanus salvator. The sequence goes on from JAIXND010000786.1 coordinate 957,919, forward strand.
CCACTTGGGGGCAGTGGCGGGAGGTGGCCGTTCCGCAGAAATCGTGTTTTCAACCCATTTAAACCCTCAAAGAGCCCTGGCTGCCTGTTTCACTCATCCAGGAGGTTCGGGACCTTACCTGATTTCTGCTGCTATCTAGACAGGGAGAACCTGGCTTCAAAAATCGGTGCTTTGGGAAACCAAGCTAGACCGCTGCAATTGCTGCGGGTGGGGCTGCCCTTGAAGACAGTGCGGACGCTGCCCCTCGCGCAAAATGCGGTCGCCCTGCTCGCAGCGCGACACAGAGGCATCGTGGCAGGCCTGGCCCGCTTGCTCTGGCGACCTGAACCTTTCCAAGGGCAGCTCTAGGTTTTGACCCGCAAACCTTTCCGGAGCTCCTGTTGTTCCTGTGACAATGTACGCCCGGAAAGAGAAGGAGCGGCTGGGCAGAACTGCCACAGGTGTACACACAAGTGCTTCCCTGCGAGATATGCAATTGATTGCTAAACGCTGGAATGCAAGGAAAGGTTGCTGTGAGTTGTCTGAGAGCGGTTGTCGCTACAAAACAGTCCTCGGCTGTCTTTTCCGGCAACTTCTCCCTCGTCTAATTGAGAGCATCCAGGCCAGGCGGACGCCTTCCCTGCCAGAGCGTTGCCCATGCCAGTCTGTGACTTGCAGCCCCATCTGAACATGTCTACTTAGAAGTAAGCCCCTCTGAACCCAATGCGCTTGCACCCGGGTCAGTGTTTATAGGCTCATGGCCTTAGGCGGTTCTGTAAAGATCAAACCCATCTTTCAGTCCTTGTCTGTTGGCTGCCTAGGTTACAGCTCCCCTTCCAATTACAGGTCTCTCTACCTTGAAAACGGGGATGCGGAACACCAGGTGTGCTCCGGAGTGAGCATTTCTGATCATGCGTTCTCACAATGGGAATTAACCGAAAGACGAAAGCAAGGCAAGAAAGGCCTTCCTGGTGCTTGAGGGTGGGGAGGGAATGCGGGGGGCGGGGGGCTCCTGGCCGCCTCGACGGGGCAGGGAAGGGCGGGCCGGGACTCTGCGCCTCACTATTGTTCCTGGCATGACATCACTGCGAGCCAATCAGCAAGCAGCCCTCCGAGAAGGCCCCATTCATCAGTATAATTTACAACTCCCCGCAAAATGGTCACAGACTCGGATGTGCGTGTGTGTGCAGTGTGCGCGCACCCCCGTATATGTGTGTGTGCATAAGCGTGGGATGTGCCATGAGCGTGTCCTTTATTTACTTTCCAATAAAGGAGACTTGGTGTTCCAGCTCAAGGGTGAGATCAGGTAACCAGCTTGCCCCAGAAGTGCTTCCTACCTCTCGGGGCCGACGTGACGTGTGACGAAGGAGCCCTCCGCTTGCTGGCCCCCCTGCTCCGTGCCCCCCGTGTCCCCCCCTCTCTGTCGTGTGTGTGAGATCACAAGCCTGGAGGAAGGGGCTCTGTTGCACTTAATCTTCATGCAGCACCTGGGAAATTGTAGCGCGAAGCGCGAATGAGCAGACCAGTGGCGAGCTGGAAACGGTGTTCGGTTCACCACCGCCTTTCTCTTGCAAGGAGCCCAACGCGGGGTCAGGAGCGCCTCCCCCCTCACTGCCCCCCACCCCCGAGTGGATCCAAAAGCACAGGGCTTTATTCGAGCTCCGTCGCTCCACAGGCAGCATCAGCCGAAGTGACCGTCCCCTTGACAAGCGGGGAGCCCATGAGCAAGCCAGCCGTGAGTCTCCCCTCCTTCACCTCAGCGGGGTTCAGTGCTGAAGTGGAGGAGCAGCTCTTGGATAGACCTCTGATGGGATGGGGATGCATGGCCCTGCCTCCCCTTGACATCCATCCCGTGTCCCTATTCAGAAAGAAACGGGCCACAGGGACCGACGGCGGATCAAAAAGCTCGGGGGCGGGGAGGGGGGCTACATCAGTCGCAAAGCCAGTCTTGGGAGTGGACTATGGATTCCCTAAACTTCGGGCCGATGGGCCCAATCTGGCCCCCCTGGTGTTCTAATCCAGCCCTCGGGGGCCACGATCCCTTCTTCTTCGCCACCCCTTCCACCCAGCCACTGATAGCTGGGTGGTTCTCCAGTGTTTCCATCTGAAGGCCTGACGGCGTCTCCTGCACCTTTGCTCTGGTATGAGCTTCCTGCCAGAACTTCCTGGTCTTTCTTGTGCTCTGCACTGCCTTCGCTGGAGTCGAGCCCTCAAGAGCTTCGCAGCCCCCAAATCTGGTCCGGTGGCTGAAAGAGGCTCAACACTCCCTTATCCACACCTTCACGCCTGCACCGTTGAATCCAACAGTCCCCGTGTCTGAACGGGCATGCGTGGATCGTGCTGCGAGCCCCTCTCTTTCTCTCCAGACGTGACGGTACCTCTGCTTTATGTGCTTCCCCCCGTAGAGACGAGCAGGCAGGCTGCATCCCAAAGGCACATTCCCGCAGGCACCAGGAACCCAGGCGCGAGGGGAGGAGGGGGCGCCTGTCTCTGTGTGGGTTCGCCACAGGTGTCCTCACCTGCAACGAAACACTCCTGATGCGCTTCCTTTCGGCCTGGGAAGCACACGGGGAGAAGCTGCTGGCTCACATGCCCCGGGATGCGGAATCTGCGCTGGGTTTCAGTGTGAACCCTCAAGGAGCTGACCAGGGTCTTGAACCGTGTTCCCCAAGCAGGTGCTTAATCCTGGATCGCTCCAGCAAAGCCCCCTCCTAGCGCTGCAGCCAGCAGCCTGCGCCCAGTCTGCCGGGCCCGTGGGCCCGAATAATCCATTTCTAAATACTTGCTGTAACTCGTCTACCTGCAGAACCGAAGCCAGATCCCACTAAATCGCACCCATTTCCCGAAAAACTTGATTTGTCGATGCAGCTTGTCGTCTTCAAGTGCAGGCTGGAAGTGTACGGCTGCTTCTTCGATGGCTTGAAAAGCAGATATTCACAGCGAGACTGTCTGCTGCCAAGATGTCTCTGCGAGCAAGCACAAGCCAAGCTTTCAACAGGAAATTTTAGCCCTTCAACTCAATGGGCTGCATTGATCCTTGAGCGAGAGCACCCCCATAGGATGGAGAGTCTGTGTTCGACAATCCCTTAATGAAGTATTTAGCCAACAGTCCACAGAAAGCCTGGAAGAGTCTGGCAGACCTTTGCCTGCGCGCAGCACACCAGAGCAGCCTCCTCGGGGGCAGGAGGCAGGGGCTTTTACAGCCAGGGCAGGCATCTGGCTCCTTGGAAGAGGGGATTAAATCACAGGGCCCGAACTCGGCTTAAATACCAGGCTTCTGTGCAGTGATGGCCGAAGCCAAAGAAGGGGAAAATCCAAGCCAGATGCCGCTCATGTAGCGCGGCTCATAAAAATGCGTGTAAAAGCAGCTGCACTGGGCCAGGCCGAGAATTCATGTAGCCCAGAAAACCGCCACGGCGTCTTGCGATAACGTTCCCCAATTCTTACCGGTAGGCATTGAGGACCTCATCTCCGGCGCTGTTGCCTGTTCTCCTTCCAAAGCCGCCGAATTAGGTAACAGCCCCTCCCGGGAGGCGCTTCGGTCCCCTGAGCGTGTTGGCTGGCCTTTTTAACCCCCCCCCCCAGCTCCGCAAGTCCCTTCTTCAGGGGCGACGAGCCAGACCAAGGCTGGTTTTCCAGGCACGGTCCAGGTTTGTAGGGAGACGCGAGGGTCCCACTGGCGTCCTTGCCATTCCTTGCCCTCACGATCCTTATATAAGGGATCCTTGCAGCGGAGGGCAGGATGCGCCCCAGCGGAGCCCAGCTCAGGACCCAAGATCCAGGGTGGATGTCAGGAAGCGCTTCCTGACGGTTAGGACCCCCAGGGCATGGAAGGGGCTTTCATGGGAGGTGGCTGAGGCCCCATCCGGGGGGGGGGGTTCAAGAACAGGCTGGACGTGCAAGTGGTGGGCATGTCATGAGTGGAGCCGGGGGTCAGACTAGATGGCCTGGGAGGCCCCTTCTGACTCACCCGGTTTCTAAGTTCTTTCCCATGGTTGCTGTACATTGGGGAGCTGTCAAGGGGTTGTTTTCCTTGGAATATCCACCCCCCTCACATCCCATTTGTGGCTAGTCACTGCCACTTAGGCCCCATCAATGTGTAAGATCGGTGAAGTTAGAATCTGAACACAGATGTTAAATCGCTGATCATCTGGCGAAAAGCTGATTGTCCCCTGAGACTGGCTTCCATTCAGTGGGAGGACCGGAAAGCAGCCAGGTGACACTGGCCTTTGGGATGGGACCTGGGGTAGCGGGATGCGCTGGCTAAACGCAGCGTCTGTTCCGGGAAGGCGTTACTAAAGAACAAGCACCAAGCCTGCAGAAGAACACCTTGATTTCACCTTCAGGTGGACACCATCCAGGTGTGGTGATCTGCTCATTGCTTGTTTGGCAATAAGGCCTTTCGTGTCATTTCTCACACCGGCCTTTTCCCAGAGTCCTTTCCTGCACAGGCTGTGTCCTTATTCCGCCGTGAAGGCAGGGACCGTCCAGCATCTCTTCCTTTCGGTATTTTTAATATCTATTACTACAGGCAGTCTTTTGGTTATGGACGAGTTCTGTTCCTGCGAGAGCAGAAATCTGCCTTTTCGTTGAATTTGCATGCGAGTCGGATCGTGTGCAGTTGGCCCTCGCCATTCTTAGAGCGCAGGAACCCCTACAGAAGTGGAAAAACCACGAATATTGGTTTTGTTTTCATCCGGGGGTGGTGTCCTTGTGCCCTTCTCTGGGCTCTGTTTCTGTTGGCACCTCTCACCCCCTGAGCACATTCTTAGAAAGGTTGATTGCAGGATGCCCTAAAAGCCAACTCCCAGGCATCTTTACACAGAAGCAAATGCCATTGCTCTCAGTGGGCTTACTCTCACGAAGGTCCGCCCAGGATTGCACCCTCGTGCTCCAGTGCTGCCTTCGCCGAAGGAAACGGGATTCTAGGAGCCCCGCACTGGGCATCCCCCCGCTCAGAAACAAGGATCACCAAACAGGGTCGTCTTTGTTTCGCTGCCTCTTTTTCTGCCTCGCTGTTAAAGGATGTTTATTGATTTACCCTGAAACTGGCTCTTTCACCTCAGAAGAGCTCAGCAATCAGAGGAAATGGAGGCCTCAGCCTGGAGGAGTTTTATATTGCACATTTTCCCCCCACGAATTGCTTGTCATATTTGACGAGAAAATATGAGGGTAACTCCTGAGCACAGGGAGCGCGAGAGAGCAGGTGAGCCGGGGATAATGGCTGCCCGAGTGCCTCATACAAAGAAGGGGGCCTGCCGGCGCGGCACAATCTGATCGAGTAATAGGAATTAGAGCCAAGCGGGGCCGTGATGGATGGAGTTCTTTGGGAAATGGGGCAGAGCTGCTCTTACCGAACGAATGCGGCACGGCAGGCCCTCTCCTGTCCCCTTCTCTCTCTCGCGTGCGGGCCGCCTGAGGTTCAGCAAGCAGCGTTCTGTTCCCGGCCCGGGGACTGGCCTTTCCCAAGGAGGGCTCCGCTCAGCGACACGTTGCGTTCAGGTTAGCTGTCTCTAGAACCAGCGTTGGAGGAGACCTTCCCACTAGGGGAGGCTTCCTGCAGGCCAGGCAGTATCAACCAAATCGTGCGCTTCAGGAAGGCGAGCTTGCCTGGAGATTGTGGGAGATCACGGAGGGCCCCGTTCTGACTCGCTTTCTTCCCTTCCTTCCTTCCAAGCAGAGCAGGGCAGAAGCTTTCTGGCTAAACGCTGATACAGCTGATCAGCTGAGCTGGCTTTGTGGTCCAAAGAGTATTTCCAGAGGCAGTAACAGAAGAACCAAGCGGTTGTTGGTTCAAATACTGCCCCTCAGGGGAAGGCAGCTCAGTGATAAGACGTGGATTGTACACAAAACAGTCCCCCTCCCATCCGAGAGCAGGTCATGCCTTTAAGCCGGGCTTCTGTCTTGGGCCATTTGCTTAACTGGCCAGGTCGTAACCTGATGGATTAATCTTGGGTTAATGATGGTAGGTTTGCCGTCTTGCATTTCAGCTCTGTCACAAAACTTCCCCATAGATTTTGAAACTGATTCTCAGCAACTGCCTTTTGTTGTAACCTGTCCAGGGAGCCTCGTGGCTCGTGGGACAGGCCGTCCATCCATCCATCCGCCTGGCCTGTCTCTGGGCCTGCTGGCCTTCCAGCTACAGGTTCTGCCCACTCCTCTGTCTGGATCAGTGCCCATTTCTCTGAAGGAGGGGTGGTCCCCATCCCTGCGCCCAGGACCCCAGAGCAGAGGAGGCAGTAAGTGTGGCCTGAAGCTGAGATCCAGTGGCAGCACGAAGCACCCCATCTCCGAGTCCTGTTCAGGACAGCTTTGCCCTCCGTGTGGTGGCAGGGATGAGGGCATCACCAGCACCCGGGCGAGCTGGGCTTGTCCACCACTGCTGTGGATGCTGCGGCTTCACCAGCCTTCTGGACCAACTTCCAGCTCCCAGCTCTAGCAACTTAGAAACATAGAAACAGAGCGAGTCAGAAGGGGCCTCCCGGGTCATGTAGTCTGACCTCCGGCACCAGCCGGCTCCGCTCACGACATGCCCACCATGTGCAACTTCTGGATGGTCCCCCGGCTGTTTGGCACATGGGCTCTCTGGCTTGCGAGAACTGAGTGGTTGCAGTGGCAGATGGGCCACATTCTCGCACGGAGCTGAGCAACTGGCTGTGTTGGCGTCTGACATCCGTGATGGTGTGACACACACAGGTCCCTTTCGCAAATGTGGTGATCGCACCGGAGGGCGGGGGGGGGGGTGAGGCTCCCGCAGCCCCTTGATGCATCACCCCTTCAGCTCCTGGGGGGCAGTGACCATTTGCAGCGTGTTCCCAGTTCAGTCACGGCAATTCTGTCCACTCGTATCCGTGACCACAGGGCCAGTGTCCCCCTTGCCTTCTCTTTGGGGTACCCGAACCGTGCCTGGACTAGAAACGCGACTTTCCCGCTCCCGCATCTTCCTACTGAGAAACAGCACAAATGGTCAGTAGTCTTTCAGATATTTCTGCTCATTGACTGACCTCCTTAAACTCCTTGGTTTACCTTCCCTGGTTGCTCACTGCCAGGAACCGTGTGCCGCCCCTGAGCCGACTGCCGAAGCACCCAACCATCCAGGGTTAGCCAGATGAAGGGTGTTTTCCTCTCTCTCCATCATCTTTCCATGCCCTGCAATCACAGGCAATCCCAGTCCACAAATCCATATTTGTATAGGCAGCGCATGTCATTATTCTATCCAATTATAATATAAAACTTTAAAATGACTTGCCCTGGATATTGAATGAGCTAGCTTTTGTCTGAGTAAATATTTTCCTTGTTGAAACCTAATCTCCCCACTTAATAATTGGAGGAGTTCTGTTTTATTTTATTTTATTTTATTTGGTCTGCAGAGATGGCTGTGTGTGTTGGAGGCGTCTTTCATTCTCAGAGAATCTTACCTGCCTTCCCCACCCAGGCACACACTGGATGATTCAGCCCAGAGAGAATTTATGACTGCAGCCGCTTAACGATTCTCGGTTGCAGACGCTCCAGCCTGCTGCAGTTGGGCTGCGGGAGAAAGCACTATTGGCTTTTGTTAGCCGGACCGTCTGAGCTGCCAATAGCGATGCATCTCTCCTCCTGGGTTCAGCTCCGTCCTGGAGTTTGCTTCATCCCTCCGTAGTGAGGCCACGTTCCCATCCTTTGCTGCTCTTCCCTGCAGAGAGCTGGTCCCCCCTTTCTTGTATCCTGTGTCGGGACAAAGCGCAGGTGCCACTTGCAGGGCCGGCCCTCTCATGAGGCAGCCTGAAGCAGGGCCCCCGGGCGGCAGGTGCTGTGTGTGGGGAGGGGGCGGCCTCCCTGCCTCTCCTCCTGGCTGATCCTCTTGCTGGAGGACGGAGCTGCGCGTGCCCGGCGTCCTCCCCCACCCCCTACCTGTGGCAGAGGCACGGCCCCAGCTGAGTGCCGAGCGAAGAAGCGGTAGCCACCCGCCACGCAGGAACAGGGGACGGGCGCCACCTTGCCCACCTGAGGAAGGAGCAGGGCTTGTCCTGCCTCAGGCGTGTTCATGCGATGCAGGAGCTGGCACATGCTCAGGATGCCAGGGCAGCTGCTGTAGCACATCTGCCTGGGGGATTGGGGCCAGGAGCCGCAGCTGCCTTGGCAGGCCTTTGGCTTGTGCCTGGAGAGGCAGGGGGTTCACATGACCGGCCCAACCGCAGTGGGCAGTGGCCCTAAGGTTGTGGGGATGGCAGACCCACTCAGAACATTCAAGGAGCTATCCATGGTGCTCAAAGCGGGGGTTGTGTGTGCATGTGTGAGCGTGAGAGTCATCAGTACCACAGACAGCTCCCTAAAAGCTCAGCTGGAAACCTGGAGTGAATACATGACCCACTGCCACTTCAACCACTTAGCCCCTACTACTTCCCAAGTGTTTGAGGGACGCGTTAAGAGTTGTGGGAGTCTCTTGCAATCCATGCGTTCAGCACACACGTGGAAGAGATCTCTGTGTGCCCTGATGCATGCCTCTAGGCTCTCCACATCCTTCTCCCACTTGTCTGGAAGACCGATGTGTGAGTCGGACGCTGTTCCGGGTTGGTGGAATGCGAAGCCAACTGGGTGTGTGAACTGGTGCCGTGGATTCTGGGGCAGAGCCTTTCAGGTGTTGGCCCCTCATCTCCAGAATGTGATCCTCACAGATTTGGGGGGTGCCTTTCTTCACTGATACTTCGGTGCCAGGTTTAAAGTTTCTTATTCAAGAAAGCTTTTATATCTGCTGTCCAATATACACCTACCTGAGAACAAGTCCCATGTGTAGGGTTCCAGTGTAAACGGCAGGTTTGCTCTTTAATTGCTTTTGTACAGTTTCCCTAACCTATTGGGGGACTCCATCTCCTATCAGCCTCAGCCAGCACGGCCAATGGTCAGGAATGCTAGGTGCTACAGTCAAAATATCAGAAAGGGGCCAGGTTGGGGAATTCTCTTTCGGTGTTTTTCTGCTTTTCATTTCTGCCGCCTCAAAGATTGCTGCTATTTTCTTCCGTAATTGATAAATCATGAGTATTTTAGTATCTTGATTCTTCTGTATTGGCGTGCAATTCTTTATACGGTTGTAGATGGCCTTGGATCCTCCGGTAGAAAAGCAACCCCTAAAATGCTGAAATAAATCAATCTCTTCAGGGATATTCCTGCACGAATTGTCGAATTCTCAATTAGATAATCTTCTGCAGCTCAAAATAAGAACCCAGACACCGAACAACACTCTGCTTTAAGTTAACGGCCTCTTCTGGCATGTTGAGCTTACTTCTGCCCTGGCCGACCACAGTCAAAGCCACAAGCATGAGAAGCGTTGGATCAGTCCCAGGGACAGATCCGAAGGACTGTGAGCACTCCGAGTTCCAGGGAGGGGTCAGGGGCATGGGAAGCTGCCCCAGATGGATTCGGGCCACAGCCCATCTGGGCCCATGCTGCCAACGCTGGCCGGCAGCAGTGGCTTTCCAGGGCTTCAGGCACGATGCTTTCCTAGCCCTCCCTGGGGCCTGAACGTGGGGCCTCGGGTTAAGGGAGCGCTGACTGCTGACCTGCCCCCCTTTCCTGGGCCAGATCTTTCTTCTTTGCCTGCAACCATCTTGTAACTTTTGGGGTCCAACCCTCAACCGCATCAGAAGCCTCCGCACGTCCGCTTGTGGGAGGCAAGTCCGGGACTGAATGCAGCCGGGGACCCAGCGAGCCCGAGCGGGCCAGATTTCCCGGCACGGAACTGCCTGGCGGGGAACTTCACGGCCAGGTGCCCATGGGGCAGGTGCAGTTTCTGCCGCCGCCTCTCCCATCCCTACAAGGAGCAGGGGGCATATAACATGGGGGCCCTTCTATGGAGAGCTTTCCTGGAACTGCGAGCTGGCGATGGCCAGAGGGAGCAGGATCAGGCCACTGGCTGGGGGTTTTCTAGAAGTCTCTTTCGCCCGGATCGGGAAGTCAGCCAGCGGCGCCTGCCGTTCTCCTCTCCCTCGGGACCAGGCGTTTTGCTTGAAGCCCCACACTGGCTGTGGGGCGGCAGCAAGCAGGGAGCAGGGGATCCCGCCGATCAGAGCGCTTGCTCTCCACTCTCCTGTGCGGCCCTGCGGAGAGACGGGCCTCCCGCTAAAGATGGGAAAGCCTTCCAGACGTGTGCGCGATGCTGGCGACATCTCCGCCCCCCCTCCAGACCATCCTGTCTCGAATTTCCTGTTTAAGCATCACGCCGGAGCCCCAGAGCGGGGGCATCCGAGGAAAGCGTCCCAGCTGCTCCTGCATGGTCTTGGCCAGGGGTCTGCAAGGGGGTGTGAATGTCGGGGCTTGTTTGGAGCCGGTCCGTGGAGACTGCACAGGGCTGACCTGCTGCGCGGGCCTCCAGCCGGGGCCGCCAGAGAGGGGCTGCGGCTGTGCGGAGCACCCTTGGGGCACTGTGAGGGCTGTCGGCAGCTGTTGCATCGCCGCCCGGCTGGTGGCGGGCCGGGAGGGAGCCGCGTTGTGTGCGGGACGGAACAGGAAGGCGCTGTGTACATTGGTGGCTGAGCCGGGGCTCCGGAGGATTAGAGGAGCATGGCAGGTCACACGGAAGCACGGCACTGCTGGGGGTGGGGGGCTCTCTGTCCGAAGGGGGAGAGCAGTGGGGTGGGGAGAGGGGAGGGGAGGAGAGGCGGTACGTGCCTCGTCCCCAGATGGGGCGCCGGACACCCTGCGGGCACCGATGGGGGAGCCCCTCCACCCAGGGCTGGCAGAGCGGTTTTGCTGCTGGGGCTCCAGATGGCAGAGGAATCGGCAGCAGCTCAGGGGAGTCTGGGTCTCTCCCAACATGACCAGCAGAACCCGCAGGGGCCCAGCTCAGCCGTCCCGTGCAGGCCAGGGGGCGAGCTTCGCCTCAGTGCAGGGCTTCCGTGCAGGGCCGGCACCCCGTGGTCCTCCCGACTGGTCGCGCTGCAGCTGCTCTACTTCGTCGCCGCTGTCTAGCCCGGCTACCTGGGAAAAGGAGATTAAAGCACAGGCAGTACCTGAGACGCGTCCTCTTTTCCGCGCTTCTAAGCCAGCCCCCAACCTGGTGGCCCTCAGAGGCGTTTGGACCGCAGCTCCCAGAATTCTCCTCCAGCAGGGCCATGGACTGGGAATGCTGGGTGTTGCCGTCCAAATGCATCTGGAAGGCACGGGGTTGGGGAAGGCTGGTCGAAGCCGAAGGGGTAGCAAACCCATTCCCCAGCGTGCTCTCTGCAAACTGGGCTGGCAAATCGGAAGCTTTGCTGCAGCCCTGCTCCAGAACCCGTCGCGCACGGAACTGCAGGCCTGTGTGAGGTGATGGACAGTCGGTCGGTCAGTGGGTCAGTCCTGAGGGGCCTGGAGGAGGAGATGGCCAGTCTCCTGAGTAAATTCGTGGATGATAACCAAGTGGGCACGGTGGCCACAGCCGAGGGGCAGGTGATCCAGAGGCAGAAGGATCTGGGCAGGCTGTGGACGTGGGTGATGGACGCAGGAGGGCCTCCACTGTGGATGAGCGCAAGGTCTTGCGTTTGGGACACAGGGACCGGGGTCACAGGGACCGGGGCGGGGGGGACAGATGGCTGGAGAGCAGCGCTTGTGAAAGGGATCTCGGGGTTCTCGCCGACAGCAGGCTGCACATGAGCCAGCAGTGTGACGCAGCGGTTAAGAAGGCGGATGCCATCCTTGATGTGTAGCCAGGAGCTGGGGAGGTGTTGATACTGACTGGTGCGCCCACAGCAGGAGTCCTGCGTCCACTTCCGGACTGCACTTTATAGGAGAGACATAGCTAGCTTAGAGTTGGTTCAGTGCTAGGTCGCCAAAATGGTGCCCAGGTTGAGTGGGATGACAGCCGGGAGAAGAGACCCTGAGGAGATCTTTTAGCGACTTAGAGGTGAGGGGATGTCATGTGGAGGAGGGTCATGACCTGTTCGTCCTGCAGCGGAGGACAGGATCCGTTCCAGTGGGGCAAAGCTCAAGGAACCAGACTTCGGATTGGTGCTTCCTGATGGTTAGGACCCCTAGGATATGGAATGGGCTTCCCTGGGAGGTGGTTGAAGCCCCATCAGTGAGAGTGTTCAAGGAAAGATTGGACAACCACATGTTGGGGATTACATGAGCAGAGCCAGCTGGAGTCGGGGTCAGACTAGATGGCCCGGGAGGCCCCTTCTGATTCACTTTGTTTCTTTGTTGTGAATTTTGGACAGTACAGCTGTACATGATAATGAGGATACAAAGAAATATATAAAAACCCACATTAAAATGACCTAAGAATAAAAACAAGCTTCTTGGTATATGTATATCTCAACGGAGAGAAAGATTCTGGAAACGTTAAAGTTATGTCCACAGGTTCATATTTTATATTTGTCAAGTGGAGCTTGAGTCTGTGATGAGTGATCTTTGCTACCTCGAAATGGATGCCAGGGACTGTAGGAGAGTCCTGGGTTCGCTTCCTTCATTTGATTAGTGAGCTTTCACATGATTAAGTGGTCCCCGAGGCATTTTAAACCACATGGCAAGCCTTGGATTTGATAGGCCGTTCCAGCTGGTCGCTACTGGAACTCTTGCTGTGTTTCTGTTGCTCAGATATGCAAAATGGCTTCGTGTGAGAGACGCAGTCCAAGCTAGAAAGATCGCAAGCTTTGCTGCTTTTTGTCTAATCATATTATAGACTTCAAAACGGAGCAAGTCACAGAATTTCCTTATGGCTTTTGAAGAGGGCCACAGCATTATATGCTTATGAATATTGCAATCTCTTGATCTTCTGTCCAGAATTTGTTGGCATTAGAAATGACAGAACTACACCACTGTTCAGAAAGGGGTAAGATGTAAGTGCCACCGATGAGACGAACACGGGGATCCCCGCCTCGGTTGCAAGTCCGCTTCCGACGTAACGTCTGCAGCCCTGGCTCTGCAGCTTTCGTTCATGGGGGCCGAGGCGTCGGGAGCCGGTCTGGCTTCAGGAACTGAGAATTCTTACCAGAAGGCTTGTGAGGGGTGGGGAAGCGATGGAAAATACGCAAAGCATGTAAAAGACAGAAGAGGAGCTGCACGTGGAACAAATGCAAAAGGAACAGCAGCCATATTGGTAATGTTTAATTTATTGTTGTTACTCAAACTCACCAGTCTAATGCATCATAAGCCCTTTAGCATCAATGAAAAGGCACCCCAATTCATTGGGCAAAGCATTTTAAATAAGCATTTTAAAAAAATGCAGATGGTGGGCCCTATAACCAAAAGGGGGCATTTCCCAGTTGCCGTAACAGGAAGGCCAACTGGAATGGCCCTCGGGAAGCCCAAAGCTGGGCAGGAAGGATGAAAAATCGCAGAAGGAATTCTTCGCCTTGCTGAGGAGGGTCAGGACGTGGCAGGTGTGTTGCTCTGGTGAGTGATCTGGACCTTCGGAGTGAGTCAGAAAGGGTCTCCTGGGTCATCTAATCTGACCCCCGGCTCCAGCCGGCGCCCAGGAGAGTATCTCATGGCATTCCTTGTCCCAGAGAATGTGGCTTCATCCTGACATGCTACATAAGAGTCACTTGGGTTTGAAACGGTGCATCCTGGATCATACATCCTGGGTGGTCTTGTCTTGACAGCAAGACCTCTAGTGACGCCAAAGGTTTCTCTGCACACTCGATAAAGCTCCTTAAGGCCTTGCAGTCTTCCAGTGGCCCCAAGAGCTGGACTTGGCTGGGTGGCGGGGCGGATCTCTTGGGAACAGCTAAACAGTCCTTGAAGAGGGATCTTTCCCATCACGGCAGAGCAGCTATTTCAGCTCATGACGCACAAGCAGCGCAAACATAAACTAATCTCTCTGGGTTCAGTTCAGTACTTTCCGTACGGAACAAAAGCCAAATCAGAAAGTGAGCCGGGTCGGTTTCAGGTTTTGGTTTGACATCACCAAAACCACTGCTAATTAATCACAGCTGCTTGTGCAAGTCATGGTTCGCCACAGCCTCCCTTCTTGCAAAAAGATTAAAAAATAATTCTTGCTGTGTGACTGCATGGCGTGGAGGCCGACAGGGCCAGAAGGGAAAGGTGCATCATGGGATGCTCCTAGCCCGCTTGGAGGAGGAACTGGGGAGCCGGGAATCGCCGGAGACCCAAAGCTGTAGGCAGGTGTGCCTCCCCCAGGAGTGGGCGCAGCAGGGGTCCTGGGCAGGCCCCCGAGTTCTGGAGCCTGAAATCTTCATCCGGATCCCTGGCAGGCCATCTCCTCCAGAGAACTGTGTTGCGTTGCGTATCCTACTCGTTTTCATTGTAAGCCGTCCTGAGACGCTGGCGGTGGACGGGTAGGAACAGCGTTTCATAAATACATACATAACCAAGCCTAGCCACTGTGCGGTTGCTGCCTTGCAGTCTTGCAAGCTGCACGTGAGGCTGCCAAGATCGGCATGTCTAGTTCTCACTCACATTTGTGACCCATGTTTGTGGTTTGCACAAGGAAGGATTGTACAAAGGCAGCAGCCGTCGACTGCGAAACGTCCCCAGATATCTTAATAGGTCAGTTAAAAACAAACAACAAAAACCCTTTCCTGAGTCGTTCCCACATTTAGTTGCGGGGAAGTCGAGAGAGACTAAAATATGGATGGACCAAAGTGTGAAAAAGTGGAATGGGGGATTTGCAGAAAATAACACACATGAGCACATTCAGGTATTAACTCTGAATTATCATGTATTATCATGAATTTTTCCAAAAGCAAATATCCATTCAAAATCTGTATTTTCATGCATTGGCCTATGGTCTCTCATCCCCCCACTCCACCTTGTTTATAATTCCAGAAACACCCAGCAAGCTGCAAAACACAGAAGAAAGCTAGCACTTTCTTTCCTTAAAAAGAAAGTTGTGTTGCAAAGACAGGAGTGAGCAGAGGAACCCAAGTGCAAATAAATCGTGACAAAGCGGAAGCACCTCCTCATTCGAAGGCAACAGCGCAGGTTAGCAGCGGATTAAACAAGCCACCGTGCTTGGTTTGCAGGGTGGCTTATTGTGACATGCGAACTGGGCAGCGACTCTTCCACGGTCATCGAGCGAGTCTTGCGGCCCAGTGGTGCCTTGAAGCCGGGTTGCCATGAATCTCGCCTCACTCTTTAAAACGGGCAGGCAACCAGATTTGGACTACAGTTCCCATAATCCCTTACCGATGGCCATATTGGAAGGCAAATTGATTGCAAAACTTCTAGATAATCCCTGTTTGCTTAGCCCTGCTCTAAACCTGATACCGCGTCGTATCGGATTATTCACTGCGCTGTTCCTATAATGTCCTTGCAAAACACAGCAGGGCCGTAACGGTATTAAAATACGTTTGTTATCATAAGGACATGCAGCAGGAAGCTCCTTGGTGGCCACGGCTCCCTACAGCAGCCTTCGCAGGTGCTTTGGCTCCCTTCCCGTAAGTTCTGGGCATTGCGATTGGGTTAAAAAAACCCAATGGTCCAAATGGTTGGAGAAAATTGTCCTAGACTGTCGGGGGTCTCCTATCTTTGGGGCGGGATGGTCCGCAGTGGCTTCCAGGGATGATCGCATCTGGGGCTGCAGTCATCCAGATGCTATGCGGAGGTGCCAAGGCGCAGGCATCGCCGGGACCGCGAATGCCATTCATGCCGGAATGAGCGCAGGCTGCTACTTCCTGGCAAGCACCTCTGGAGCGCGAGGCCAGGCAGCCTCGAGGGAGACAGGAGGCGAATGTGGCCGGCGCTTGGCCATCACGCTTGTGGCAGCCGTCTCTGCATGTGCGAAGGCCCCCCTTTGTCTAAGTGTGCACGGGATGGGCATCCTGAGCCATTTTTATTGCAGCAAGACGAAAGCAAAGGGATCGATATTTATAGGGGCAGAAAGCATGATTTGGCACGGGGTGCATTGATTGGTCTGTCAGCAGAAACGACGACTGTATATCTTCTTTGTGGTTCACTCAGGAAGAGCAGCATCTCGGGCGAGGGCGAGGCGCACAGGGAGGTGGCGGGGGTTGTGGGGAGGGAGACCGAGCCGGGGAAGTGGGCTCAGAGAGCGCCTGCTGCAGGCAGTGCGGAAACGTTAATGACGATATAGGGCCTTCCCCGGCTGTTGGCTCAGCTTTTGATTCCGAGGCAAGGACAAGTGGTTGGAGCTCCCAGGGGAAATGCCAGGGCCAGAGAACGGGAGAGAAGCGTGGCCGTTTCGCGCTCCTGGGGAACTCTGGTGTGCAGGCTGATGGGTGGGTGTCCCACGGAGCAGTGTTGGCGTCGGGTTCAGCATGGGACCAGCTGCGACGCCTCAGTGGCCCCCAGCAAATGGGCCAAGACCCGCATTCTCCACCCCGAAGGTTGGGTCAGGTCTCTGGTTTGGAGGGAAGGGGAGGAGGGCATATGGGGATTAAAGCTGCGTCTTCAGCCACATTTCCCTCTGGGAACCTTCCCATTTTGCTTTTGCCTTTTCTTAGTGACTTCTGCAATGCTCTTCATTTGCATCCCAAAACCAGCCTAGCTGGTTGGCTTTAACATCCTAAGGCATTTCGTCTTTTGCCTTGAATGGCTTGGAAGGAGAGGGAGGAGACTAGCCCAAGTCACCGCACATGCTGAATGACCTGGCCAAATTGCAGGTACCCATAGTCCCAAATTTGACGGAAGAAAGTAAAATCCCTGTGATGCCAGCAACATTCCGCATCTCGCAAAAGGATTGCACATCACTGCCCTCAGACCAGTCGCGTGTTTCTGAGAGGTATCCTGCTGTAAACCTAAGGGGACCTTGTGGCTCTCCCTCCTAGAGAGCCGCGGGGGGGCTGACCCCTTTCGGACCCAGAAGAGCCCCCTGTCAACATCAGGAGCTTCCACCAGGTCCAGTCCCGTCAAACTGGGGCAGCTGGAGCCTGTGCTGGTTGCACATTGACAGTAGGGGCCCCTTTGGCCTGGCTCCCAGGAAACGCCAAGGAGGACTCCCAGCAGGAGGGCCTGAATTGGGGCATCTTGTTTGACACCGGGGGCATTAAAATCCCTCCCCGTGCTGTGGAGGAACGATCCCAGAAGGAGCCCACCGCACTGCTGCGCCACTCAGTCCTTGTCCCGCCGTTCCAGAAGGACAACAAAGGTATTTGCTGGTGTGGCGAGTTCTTTGGAGAGTTATAAATTTTGAATTAGAACATAAAACCAGCGGAGTGGCTTGGGCCCGCATCCCGTCTAGCCCAGACTCTGTCTCCAGCCATTGCCGGCCAGCGGCGGAAATGGCAGAGGAAGGCATAAAATTCTACTAATGCTCCTAATTGTAGAATCTTATCC
Organism: Varanus salvator macromaculatus; assembly: GCA_023646645.1. Classification (NCBI taxonomy): domain Eukaryota; kingdom Metazoa; phylum Chordata; class Lepidosauria; order Squamata; family Varanidae; genus Varanus; species Varanus salvator. The sequence goes on from JAIXND010000786.1 coordinate 975,112, forward strand.
TACAGGGGGAAATTTCTGCCTTAACCCAGCTGGCAAGCTGCTCTGGCCCCACAGCAAAAAGGATCGATAGCCTGTTATGATTCACCTCGTATCAAATGTCAGCACTCGGGCTCTCCGGCTTGCATAAATGTCAGATCTTGTAAAGCTCTCGGTGCTTGTGGAACCATCTCCTGTGCCCTGGCAGACCGGGGGCTCGCAAGCAAGCCACGCAGAAAAGCCCCCTCCCCCCAGCAAGGCCAGGCTTGGCGCATTGTACACAGGCGGTGCAAGTCCGTTGCTCGCGTCACTGTTGCACGATGACCCCACCTCTGCCATCGCCACTCTCTGGCTACGTGATCCAGACTCTCCAGGTCGCGTCTGCCATGGGGCCATCATATTCTGCTGTCCAGGTTGGCTCTGATGACTGGTAACCACTAGATGTGCACATCGGTATGTCCTTACTCTTGGGCAAATGCCGGTGAAGTCTGAAGATGGCAGGGGACTTGCGAGGAACACGCTGTGGTCCTGCTTCGTGGGACAGGTGGCCTGGCTGTATGTCACGCAGATTCAATCCCAGGATCTCCAGTTGAAAGGATGAGGCGCAGTGAAGGGCCAAGACCTGGCTAGAGACCTTGGAACCATTGCTGCCCAGGGGGACTCTAACACCACACCCTGAATGGTGGCCTTCCGGAATTTCCTGGACAGCCCTCCCCTTCTCTTGCAAATTCCAGCCCGTCTCTCACTTGCTCCTCCTCTTCTCTCTCTGCTTTTGACGTTCCCTGGCATTATTGTCTCCTCCAGTGAGTCTTGCCTTCTCATGATGAGCTTCACGTGCGACCGCCTCAGTTTCACTACTTTTGCTTCCAGGGAAAATTCTGGCGTGATTTGGCCTAGGAGCCACTGGTTTGCCCTTCAGATTCTTTGTCACGCGGAAGACCTCAAAGACGGACTGACGACTTCAACCAGGCAGGGTTGGCTCCTGGCTTTTAGGTGCTCGTGGGCAAGGCGCCCTTGGTGGGCCCACCCCCTTAGTGAGTCTCACTTTGCAGCCCCGGCAGCCCCACAAGTTCTTCCCCTTTCCCCCCACCCCGTACTCCTGCCGCTTGGTGGTGGGCAGGAAGCACAGAAGCAAGCAGGCTGGGGCCTCTAATGTCCCTTCTGCGCTGCCCCCGATGGCTGGACCAAAGGAAGGGACGGTTGGACAGGACGGCTGCAGAGGGCTCCCCCGGCACGGCCCCGTTGGGAGTGTGGGGTTCAGAGCCGCTGGCCCTCAGTGCTGATCCTGAAAGCGACGTGAAAATCAGGAGTCACCGGACAGCAGTGGAGTTGGCGGCCGTCACCACACCTTGTGATGTCATCCCGCTGAGCTGCAGGACTTTGAAAAGGGGATTGGATTCGTTCATGGAGGAAATGGGCGCTCAGACCTCCTAGTCCTGTTGGCTACAGATTACCTCCGGTATCAGAGGCTGGACGCCTATGTGCATCAGTTGCTGGGGAACATGGGTAGCAGGATGCTCCAACACCCCTGAGCCAGTTCTCACGGAGAAGATAAATCATGAGCAGTGACTTCTGTTCTGCAGTTCCTGCTAGAACTGGCGCGGAAGCAAGCCTGAGCATGCACTCTGGGGAGCAGACGTATCCAGCCGGCACTCATTAGCCTTATTAAATCTGGCAATGACACGGACTGTTGCGCAACATGATTCAGAGGAGCCAGCCGTCCCTGGCAAGAACCCAGCGCTGTGCGGTGAGGGATGGACCCTCTTCGAGGAACTCCACGTCGCTGCCTGTCCGTCTCAGCAGCGTCACTGGCCCACCGCAGGGCCCTTCAGGTGGAAAGCGCTTCCCCCGAGCGTCGAGCGTCGGCGCTTCTGCTGGTCGGGAAATGGCCGGCCTATGAAAAGGGGGCAGGGGCTTGCCACTCAGCACAGTGGGCCTGCATAGGATCAACACTGCACTGGCACGAGTTTGGTTGCTGGAGATCGGATAGAACATGGGGGTTCTTATTTATGTCTGATTTTGGTGGGCTTGCACCCTGATTAAAGGACTCTGTGTCAGTTATATTCTGGCTTCCGGTCCTCCGCGCATCCCTCTGGGGCCGGGACAGAGGTTCCTCCTGGAGGTTTGGTCCCAGTCCGATGAAAAGATAGCGGCTCAGCCGGACATGGAATTCCCAGTCTGCGTCCTTGCCTTCAAGAGGCCTCCAGCGACAGGAAGACGCCCCTTCTGGCAAACCTTTCCAGTTGGGCTTTGGACGTAAACACTTCCAGCAGAAGCAGACTGAGGGCACCACGCGATGTGGCCCAAGCGAGGCTGCCAGCTGGGCCCGCATGGCAAAGCGTGACGCACGCCTGAAGGCCCAGGGATTTCCATGCCTGGGAAATGCGCTTAGCTTTTCATGCAGATTTTAAAGATGGCAACTCCCGCAGGACACGTGCTGGAAAAATGCACCTCCTAGACAAGTGAGGCGGCTGTTTCCGTCCCGGCTGCTGTCCCGGGATGCCTCGTGGGCCTGCTTCTTGGGCCTGCGCACGCCGCCCGCCTGATCGGCCGTGCGACGAACTCCGGGGAAAGGTGCGCACGCCTTCGCAGGGGATGCGAGGCCTCCCGCGCCAGCATTTCCTGACATACGCCGGAGGTGCGCGCGGCCCCAGCGGCCCTTCCCCGTCCCTTCCCGCTCGCTCCAGCTGTGCGCCTGCTCCTCCGGGATCGGGCCCCTTCGGCAGCAGAGCGGCCCGTGCGGGCGAGGCAGGCGGAGAGCCCTGCGCTGCCCGCCCTGCGCCACCTGCTCGGATGAGCTTTCCGGGGAAGCAGAGGAGGCCAGGCGTCGGCAGCCGCAAGTCCGGGGGCGCTGGCGTTCCGCCGTGACGCGGCGAGCCTGCCTCCCGCCGGGCGCCCCCTGCCCCGGGCGGCGGGGGGTCCTGCGCGACGCACGCGGGCGAGCCGGGCCGGCGGCCCCGAGCGCGGCAGGGCGCTGCCTTTGTGCGCGCTGAGCGGACGGGGCTTACCTCTGGCCGGGGCCGGCGCCTCCCGCCCAGCCGGATCCCCCCGGCTCAGTGGGGCCGACGCTGCTCCGCTGCAAGCCTCGTCCGGGGCCGCGCCCCCCCCCCCCCAGCCCGGGGCGCAGCCCGAGCGCCACGCCTCGCCGGAGGAAAGGATCGCGCGGCCGGGCTGCAGGCAGGCAGGCCGGCCCCGCGCCCGCGCCCGCGCCCGCGTGGGCTGCCGCGCAGCGCGGGGAGAGGCGGCCTGGGCCCCGCGAGGCCCCGCGCCAGCCGGCCCAGCCCGCAGCCCCTTTCCCACGACCGGCAGTTCCGCGCCTGGAGCGGCTCGTCGCGCGGCGGGCTCGCCAGGCTCTTCTCCGCTGGCGCCGGGCCTCTTGACGAGCGGGCCCGCTTCCGAGGCTGCGCGCTGCTTGCGGAACGGCCCGGTCCACGAGGGGTCGAGAGGAAGCGCCTCGACGCCCGGAGCGCACGGCGCGGCACCTGCTTGCACAGCCGCGGCGCCCGAGTCCGAGCGGGAGGCAGGCGGGTCCCGCAGGGTCTCCCTCCCTCAAACCGCCGGGTGCCTTTTGGCCCATCATCTGCTTGGTGAGGGAAGTGGATTCCTCCTTTCATACGAGAATTTCATTCATTAGCAAGCAAGCGCACATTTGCACCAACCCGAATTCCTCTGAAATGATTACAAGAAGAAAACATCCGCGGCAGCCGCGTGGCACGGGAGGGGACGAGACCCTCTGCCAGTTGGATCCACAGTGGGTTTCTCGCCCCTCTGATCCGAGCCCCCCTCCTGCCCCCGCCTCCGCGGCTGCTCGCTCCGACCCCGCTGCCCGCCCCCGTGCCCAGGCTGAGCCCCCTTCCCTCCCAGGGCCTGACGGACCTTTGGCCGAGCCTGGCAGGCTCCCTTTCGGCATCTGACTCTACAAGGGGGAAACGCGCAGCGGTGGCGACCTGGGGGCAACTCCTGCTGCTGCCCGGTTGCCCATAGCCAGCACGAGACGGGGAGAACTGGCCGGAAGCCGCCGCCCTCCGTTCCCGCGGCCCCCGCCCTGGGAACCCATCCGTCACCCCGAGCACCGAGCACCGCAAGCGGAGACAGGAAATCGCTTCCGATCCTAAGCACGCAGCGGTGGATTGGGTGGAGCCGGTGTGTGCTGAACTGAAAGAGCTCATCCGTGCGCTTCCGGGCAGATGCTCAACCCCTCTCTATGGATGCCGCGGAGGTTGGCGGTAACTCAAGCCCGGGGCCAAGACAAAGCGCTTCTGTCAGCGTGCTTTATTGGAGTCCATCAAAGCGGGATCAATGCAGGGCTTCAAAAGGGTCCTGTGGACCCAGGAAGCTAATGAAGCAAAACCAGCTAGCCAACAAACCAGTAAATCAAACGGGTGCGGCTCGCGCGCGTGTCCCTGCGTGCGTGCTGAAGGCGGCCTCGGGTTCCCCTTTGCGGAGTCGACACGCTCTCCGTGAGGGCTGCCCACTCCAGGCCCAGTTCCAAGATGAAGCGCCATCACAATGGACGTTGCAGCTCAGGCCGCCGGGCCAGTCCCAGTCCAGCACCCAGGATGCCCCGGGGGCCACATCCCCTCCTGGCCCCCACCCCATTTCCTCGCCCACCTGCTCATTTCCCTCATCCAGAAAGCTGAACTGCCTCTGATAAGGCTTTGTTCTTAGCGGCCGAATCTTTAAGCTAAACCAGGCTGGTATTTCTGCTGTTTTGGCCCTTTCCCTTTGGGATTGGACCCATGTAGGCCCCTGACAGCTTCTCCAGACTGGAATCTGTCCCCCAGGCCAAGAGAGGTGGAGTCTGCACTGGAGGTGAGAACCCGGGAGAGCAGGCGGTTCCCGTCCCGGCAACACAACTCCCGGGCAGCACACGGGGCAGGCAGAAGGGGCTACCCAGTGGCACGCTCCTGCTAGCCGCCCAGGCCACGAGGTATGGGAAGTCCAAGAGCCGTTTCAGCAGAGTCCAAGACGCTGACGCCAGGAGGAGGAGGCCTATCTGGCGGCCGCTCTGGGCTCCTTGGAGGCAGAAAGGCAAAATATAAATGTGCGAACTGGATAAATGATAAATAACCACTGCATCAGTCAAGGTGGTGAAGACGCGCACCATCCGCACGTGGTCACTGGAACCTGCTGGTCTTATCTATGCATTTATTGCATTTATATCTCACCTCCCTGCAAGGAACCCCTTCCTCTGCATTCTTCCCTCTGCAGGGGCGCGGCACGAGCTTCGTTGGTCTCCCCAAAAGAAGGAACACCTTTGTGGGTGAGCCGCGAAGGGCTCGGCCACGCACCCGCTTTGCCACACTTTTGTCCTGCGCACACGCGGCGATCCGAAATCAGGACTAACCTCACACAAAGTTGCGATTGTCCCCCTGGCCGTGCCTCTGCATCAGACTGTTTGAACATTCATCTCACATACTTCAATATTTTGACTCTCCGAGGCCCCTTCCCCGAAGCCTGCCTAGAGATGTTTTCTAAGAGAAATATTGTGGTGTGGCCGGGAACCAGGGGAAGCCCAGTGTGAATTTTTTTGGTTGAAAACTGGATTCCTGAAAGAGCTGCGTCGTCTCGTTCTAGTGAGGCCTGGAAAATGGGAAAAATGCACCCGCAGCCTTGCAGCAGCTTGCTAAGCCGCCGCCTTCTCTGCCCCCACGTACAGGGAAGGTTCCTGAATTACCTCGGAAACTGTCCCGCCCCCTCGCTCGCTCGCTCGCTCGACTGCGTGCTGCGGTTTGAGGGCCACGACCCACAGAACAGCGGGGGGCGACCCCCGACTACAGGAAGCGGAACTGGCCCAGCCACCCTGCGATGGCCTCGGTGGGCTCAGAAGTCGGCACCTGGGTCTGTGCCAGGAGACCCTGGGCTCAGGAAGGGCCATTCCCACCCCGACGCACCCCACCACCCTTGATCCAGCAGCCACCCGCAGGAGCCTGCCCTCTGCGCTAGGGTGGCCATGCCCTGCTTTCCAGAGGAGAGTCGGCAGGCACCCTCCGTCTGGAGGACAGGCCTTGCCCAAGTTACGTATGAAAATAATAGGGAAATCGCCTGAGGGGAATTCAGGAGAGGCTGTGCACTTGCCCTTCCGCACCTGGAAGCGGCCGAGCAGGCGTCCAGATCCTCCGCCGAGTCTTTGCTCTGCACCCCGGAGCCACGTGCTCCCATTTCGGTCACTGCAGTGCCACAAGCGTCCTGCTTCCTGCCTCGGCTTGTGCGCCGGTTGGCTGATGCCTCTCCTCTCTCGAGCCCGTGCCCGGACTTGCCGACCTGCCTGCCCCCCAATGCACCTACCCGGGTGACTCCGGGCAGGCTGCTGACCCTCGGCGTGGCCAACCCGACAGGGTGGTGGCCGTGAAGGCGCCGTCGCAAGCGGCTTACGGTTCCTTGCAAGAGGCAGAACTGTGGGAAGCAAATTTAGCAAGAGCAACACCAGCAGGGCTGGAGGGCTGGCCCAGGTTCCACTGCAAGGGAAAGGGCCGTGAGGAGCGGGACGGGGGAGGAACCCTTCCTCCTGCGGAGAAGCACGAGGCTTAATTCACAAGGCCCGTCAGAGTAGCAGCACTAAACCACACATTAAAGAAACATCAGCCACAGCTGGGTTTATGGCTTCATGCAAATCAGCTTCAGTTATGCAAATCACCTCATTAGTGATTTGCACGAAACAGTCCTGCAACGGGGATGGGATGTATCTTCTTCTTTCGTGCGTTCGTGCTCCTTCTCCCCGCTTCCCCGCAGCCCTTCGTGGCGGCACTAAACAAGCCGCACCGGAGATTCATCACTGCAGAGCGACTGGGGCTGTGGGCGCTCACGCTGGCCGGCTCTCCTCCCACCGCAGATAATTATAAATCCGCAAGCATCTCCTCGTGGAGCCATTTACTGGCACGGGCCCCAAGGCCTCCAGCCTTCCCCCCGAAGAAGGCTCCGCAGGGACGCTTGGGAGTCTTGCCGCGGTCCAGCAAGGACCAGCTCCTCCACTGGCGAGGAGGGCACGGTGCCGTGCCCGGGACATGCGCTGGCAGGCAGTGTCCATCCTGGGCATGGGTGTCCTAGAGAAACGGTGCTGGGACAGTTCTCTGACCCATGGCCGGCTCCCGTGTAAACTGCAGGGGAGGTCCAAAGATTTCAAGGGTTGCTTTTATCTTTCCAGATCATGTTTTCGACCGGGGTGGGCAACTCTAGGAAGTCCAGAGAGCATTTTGCCTCTCTCTGGGTTCCCATCTCCCCACATGCCCCATTTGTGGAACATATCCAGAGTGACGGAAAGGATCCAAAGCCACTTTGTTCCTAAAGGGGCAAAGACGTCTCCAAAGGGCTCGCCAGGCGCCCCTAAAACCCACACTTTTTTCACTCTGGGGACCAGGAGGGCAGTGTGGGTCACTCACTGCTGCCCACTCCCATTTTACATGGGGATTATCGTGGCCAGTGCTGCAGGGCCAAGGCGGAGGAAATGCACCATCCGAAAAGAGGAGACACTTTTGCAGGACGTCTCCCCGTGCGGATGCGCACACAGGCAAAGAAGCACACTTCGAATTGCTGTTGTGAAGCAGAAACGCATCCAGCTGAAGGTCCGGCCCCGGCCCCACATCCACGGACCAGTGCTGAGCACTGATGGCTGTTCTGGAGTTTCTGGCTCTTCTTTCTTGGGGATCCCGAACTGGATGATGCTCCAGACAGAGACGGCCTTCCAACAGAGGACGGTCTCCTGCAAAGTGAGCCATGTGGCCACCCCAGTGACCACCTGCATGAAAATGACCCAAGGCAGGATCCGTGGCGAGTCAGCCCACCATGCGCATGGGTGGCATGTCGTGAGTGGAGCCGACTGGAGCCGGGGGTCAGACTAGATGGCCCTGGAGGCCCCTTCTGCCTCACTCTGTTTCTGTGTCGGGAGTGCAACTTTTTGGGTCCCCGTCTCCTGGGCTGCACTGGAAATGTGCACGCATCCCTCCCAAGCTTTTCTTGAAGAGAGCTCTGTAGACAGTGGCACATGAACAGGCTTCCAGCCTTGGAGAAGATCCAGCTAGACTTTGGCATGACTTTGAGGTGTGCGCATAGCCTGGAAAAATATTGCAGATCAGGCTCAGAAAGTGGGGGAGGAACAGATTACGAAAGGAATATATGACGCAAGGAACGCTGGGACAACCCCAGAATGCAGAAGGGACTCAGACCAGGGACCATGTGAGCTGGGGAAGCCCTCATTGGATGAGTCTCTTGCGGTGCTCGGACAGATCGCTTGCCGGTGCTGCGAGCCCAGCTTGGAATTCCTGCTCGGATGTTGCGATTCCCCCAAGCAGTGACTGGTCCCGGCAGTCCCTCGGAGTGTCTGTGATGCGCTACGGAAATGGCAGGAGTCCTTTCATTTGGATAGCTTGTCCGCAAGAGCCCTGGCACTTCCATGCCAAAAGCGGGACTCTGGGAATCAAGGAAACAAGCTTGCTCCTTCACAATCTCTCGCTTCCTTGCGTGATGGGAGGCCCAAGGCAGCCTTTACATGCTCTTTGCAAAAAGAAGAAAAGTCCTGCAGAGCACGGCCTCTCGGAAATGGGTCTCTGCGCTTTCTCTGGGGCACTGGCCACAGCAGCAGGATGGTGGCGGGAGAGAGCCCTACAGGTGGCCGGGGGGGTGCAGTCCGTGGCTGGCTCAGCCGTCTCGAGCGCCCATGCGCCTGCTCTGACCCTCGAGATGAAGCAGCTTCTCTCCTCCCCGATCCCTGGGACAGCATTTCTCAGCTTGTTGCTGTCAAGTTCTTTTGGACTACAATGCCCAGCTGGGATGGCCAATGTCCGGAAGGGCTGGGAGTGATGCTCCCAGACTTCTGGGGAACCCTACACTCCCTAGAACAGCCGTCCCCGTCCTTGTGCCTTCTAGATGTGTTTGGACTGCAATACTCAGCAGTCCCAGTCCATGGCTGGAGCGGAATTCTGGGAGTTGCAGTCCAAATGCCTCCGAAGGCCACCAGGTTGGGAAAGGTGGTTCTGCAGCGAGCAGAGTTGGATCTTGACGAGCGGCTAGCCTGGTGCGTCATGTGCACTCACACAAAAGTTAGACCTTCCTGAAGGAGGGCCAAAAGGGGGACCAAGGTCCCCCATGGACAGAGAGCAGAATGCCGGAACATTTTCCACATAGGGCGTCCCGTCTACGAGCATCGAAGCTGACGGAAAGCCTCGCTTTGTCATCTGCCTCCCGGCCAGAGTTAAAGGAGCTGCAACGGAAGAGCGGTTGGCGTGATGAGGTGCATGTGCCTCCTGCGTGATTATATTTATACGTACTCAAAGAATCATCCAGAATGTGGCTCTCATATAATTGTTTGCCTGCAAATTAGACGGCATTACACGCGAGGAGCTGAGTCCACGGTTTGTTTCTTGGAAAGACTCTGCAGCCCTCCGGCTCTGAGGAGCTGCAAAATTCCCCCAGAAAATGCACGCTTACAATGGCAGCAACCACGCTGCACACGCAGCCACGCACCTTACAAGCTCCTCGCCCGCATGTCCTGCGTAGCGGAAGCGGCACGGCCAGGCCTGCATTCAGGTGGACGAAGCTGAGCCAAACAGCCTGCCTAGGAAGGCCCCCTTGGAGCCAAGGTTTTAAAATGAAGCCAGGGACTCACACCTGATGGAGGCCTGGCAGGCCGGGCCCTTCCCTCGTCTCAGTTTCAGGTGCGTACGGACTTCCAGGTGTGTACGGTCCGTTCCACTCGTGCCATGAATGTCTCTCCAGGAGAACTGCGGGTGGGGGGGAGGCTGGTTGTCACCCGGAGAAGCCGAGGCCTCTGCTTTCAACTCTGTTGCGGAAACCGGAGGCTCAGTGGGGCAGCCTGCTTCCTCTCCCAGCACCGCCCCTCTGCTCCCCCTAACTCTCAGGTGGCCCATGTGGACCCCTGCTGGAGAATGGGGAAGCCGGCAGCAGGACTTGGTGGGCAGGAGGAGAAACTGCGGCGGATTGACAAGAGCATCCCTGGGTTGCAGTTACTGAGGCCGCCAAATTTCATAACTAGCCAGCCGGTTGGTTCAAACTTGGCCTTTTTTATCCTCATCTGTGCAGCAAGCCAAGACGGCTGCATCACGAAGTCGATGTCGCTTCCTCCTCCACCATGTGCCTGGATCGACGCATGGCCAATTCTTAGGTTCAAATTGCCCGTGAGCTTCGGGGCTTGTGCCCTGCAGTCACACCCAGACCCTTCCCCAAATTTCCTAGCCGCTCATTCCCCCACAAAAAGCGCTGGAGCCGGTTTCCTTTGCTGCCTCCCTCATCTGTGCTGTTGCCACTGCAGCTCCGGCTTTGCGAGGAGGAGGAAGAGGAGGGGGAGGGGGAGGGTGTCCCCCCAGGTCCATCTTCATGCCAGGACCAGGGGGGTGTTTCTCCGTGCAAGACATTCCTTGGGCATTCATAATTCCTCATCCTTGGTTTGTGGAAGCGCTACAGGGTGTCCCCCTCCCCCAGGTCTCTTGTGCTTTCCGGGGAGTTTCACAGCTGTTTCAGAGCAAGGAAAAAGGGTAGTATTATCCGGAAGTGGTGGAATGAACCAAAACCAGAAGCTTGTGTATGTCACAGGTCCGCTGAACGGAAGCGTATGGGTGTGAGTGAAACATACCGAGAGAGAGAGGCTTGCCTTCACCGCGTCTGCTTCACAGAGATGCAAACAGCCGTGCCAGGTCCCTCCAAGCCCACAGCCTTTTTCTCTGGGCCCGGCGAACACTATGAATATCACACAGAAGGACAAGTGCAACATTTGCAGTGTGCAGAGCAAGGAGGGCCGGCGAGTGGCCCTCTGGGAGGAAGCAACAGAGAGAAAATACGAAGAAGCCCCAAGTGCCGGTGAAAATGAGTGCAGCAGGCTGAGGAGCATGGCCCCTGAAGGAGGAGGCCCACACTCCCAGACCGCGTGGGGCAGTAAGAAAGCCCCTTTCACCGGCGTCTGGGCCTCTGATAGGAGCCTTCCCTTCTCGCTCGCTTCTCCAAGGGTTTTGGTGTGCGCACACTGGGTGCTGGCAAGCGCTGGCGGAGGCTGCAGCCGAAATACTTGGAGGGCCAAAAACGGTTTGCCCCCACTGTGGAGAACTAAAAAATAAGACGAAAACTGCCCTTTTCCCAGAGATGGTCTTCCCTGCTTGCTTGGGGGTGGGGGGGTCAAACCACACCCCAAAATCCTGCGTAAAAGAGCCTGCTTCTTGCTCTGCTCCGTCAGTGGTGGCTTCATCCTGGCGAGCTCCACATGCCAACAAAGGACACGTGGAAGCGGCCAGGCCAAGCGGGACGCGGTGCTGTGACACAGGGATGGAAAGGACCCTCTGCCACACGTGGGGAAATTCTGAGATGCTCTTCAGCTCTTCGGGAAGAAATGTGTCGCGATTTTGAAATCTAGTCTAACAGAACTTGAATATTGGATTTGTAACGTGCCAAGCCAATTATGGATTTTGATGGGGTCGGTTCATCCCATCACTAGGGTAATCATGCAAACGGTCGCACTGTGGCTAAGAACACGCGGCACACCTGCGACGTGGGAGCTGTGTGAGAAAAAGAGCACCCTTTAACGTGATCAAAATGGCACCGGGAAACAAGGCACGACGGTGCACACGGACGGAAATCCCGGACAATTTAGCACAATCGTATTTCAAGCCAGCCACGTTGGGAATCTTTTCCAGATCGAGAGGCGGAGTAGAAATTAAGCACAAGAATAAATATTCACATGCCCATCTCCTAGGAATGCCCGAGACAAAATGACATTCATGTTCAATTTTCCCTCCTCCGAAATCCCTCTGAACTGTTGACGGGCTTCCCAGCGGAATTCAGTGCAGATAAACAGTGGCGGTTCCTCTGATAGGCACAGACGGGCGGAAGACGAGGAGCTGTTTGTAACGCCCGAATTGGGGCTCCTGGGATTGGGGGAGCCTGGGGCGTGTGCTCAGCCTGGAGCGCTTCCCCGGATTCCCTTCTCGCTGGCCTGGTGTGCACCTGATCCAAGTCTTCCTCTGCTCAGTCCCCTTGCTTGCCTGGCAGGTGTCAGCTAGCAAGCCTGCAAGTGGCCGCAGAAATGGCTCCCTCGCAGCAGCACCACCGTTGCCTGGCCGAAGGGAGGCCCCCGTGTTCCCCGCCAAGGCCCCCCAAGAGTGTGGGGTGAGGGTGCCATCCCTTTTGCACTGGCAGTGAGGGGCAGCGTGGGGTCTCGGCCTTTAGGGTCTCACTTCTGGGATTGCAGGGTCTCGGAGTTGGGACCCCAAACAGCGCTCTTCTCTGCAGGTGACGCTGGGGTGCTGCAGAATTGCACCCAAAATCTGTTACTGTAGCGTTAGATCCTTATCTTGTGGCTGGGCTTTTTAAAAACTTTGGTTTTATTTATTTATTTATTACAAACATTTATATCCCGCCCTTCCGAGACGCGCTGAGGACGGCTTGCACAAGGATGGTTTTATGCTGCAGTTTTAAACTTTTAAATGTTTTCTATTTAATCATGTTTTAAATTGGTAACTTGGCAAAGACGTACAGGCTGTTAATCCAGGAAAAGAAGGGCCTTCCTTCCTTCCGCCCGTCCGCCCGCCCGTCCTTCTTCTTGTGCTTTATGGTTATAACTGCAGCAAACCCTGCAGAGAAGTTTGGCTATTGGGTAGTGCAGAAACGCGATCGCCACATAAGATTAGTAAAGACGAGTGCTGCCCTCCGCCCGGGTTCAACTCCTTCCTGAGAGAGAGAAGTGAATTCCTGCACGGGTGGGATGGCCGCATCCCGCCTTTAGCACTCATGCAGGTTGGCGCATGTCCTGCACCCGAGGATGCCAGAGCAGGGCACCCTCTGCGAGGGCGCACACGGACCTTTCCGTGGTGTAGCTTGAAGTGTTCATCACCCGTGGCAGAGTTGTTGTGACAAGTGTGGCTGGCAAGGGAAGCACTTTGTCAACGAATGGGGTGCGTTCCTCGGAAGGGGCGCAAAGGCGGGCCACGAATGCAGTCTAGGAGTAACGGGAACGGGAACAACGGCGTGGGCATCGTAACCCGAGGATCCCTCAGGAGGTGCTCTTAGGGACTCCAGGCCGAAGCTCTCAGTTCGAGGGTCGCTGACATAAAATACAGATATGGGGGGAAGTTGCATATGGGGCACATCTCTGTTGGAGGACCTCGCTCGCAGCCCTTCGTGTGAATGTTCGTGTGTTTGTACTTGTAGTCGCGCACTGAGACTGGAGGGAAGGGGCTTGGGGCTGAATATGAGCATCAAGACGGGGACCAGGAATAAACCGATCCAAGCGCAGCATTTGCATCTTCGGCTGGAAGGGCCATCACTTTGCGCCGAAATCTGTGGCTTTCTCGGGGTGAGTGCATGCTGCGCACCGTGGCGGTGCAGATCTGTGGGCATCGTGTGATAGCAGAACATGGATGGGGCTCACCAAGGCACCTCTGGCGGGAGAGTGGCAGCACGGCCAGAGGGCCTTCCGGGCACGTCCCTGTTTTCTATCTGCTTCGCGGGGTGCGGAGGTGCGCTCTGCTTGCGCTCAGAATTGCCGCGTGCGTGCGTGCCCGTGGCCACTGTGTGCAGCGCCGGGCCCCTCCAAGCACCCCTCTCTCCCCCTCGACCTCTCCCCAAAAGGAGCCCATAAGGGCGACTTTGTTGCTCGGCAGCCGCGGAACAAGCGCGGCTGTTGCAAATTCGCAGGCGCATTTTTGGGGTTAGGTGTTTACCGAAAGCCTGGCGGTGCCGGCAGGAGGAGAAGAAAGGACGATTGTTCCGTGGCCAGGAACCATTGGCGTCTCTCTGCCTGCACACATAAATATCTCTGTGTATCCATACCTACTGTGCTGTGAGGGAGGAAGGGGGGCGGGGGCGGCGCGTGTGTTCAGCTCGCAGCCTGTTTGAATTAGAAGCTATCGCTGTTCTCGGGCAACACACGTCCTGGCTCCCTGCTCTCATTAGAGCATGTTTGGTTCCCAGCCGCCTTTCTCTGGCGGAGGCGGTGTGGGGGAAGACGCGTCTGAAGTCAGGCCTTAGGAGCGATTGGAGGACGGTTCCTCATCGCAAATGGCGAGCCATTTGTGCCAAGTGTCTCAACCAGCCGGGGGGGTCTTTTCTCCCAGCCCCGCTGTTCAGATGCTACAAAAAGAGAACGGGGGTGGCCCGATGTGGGATTCAGGGGCTCCAGCTGAGCACCAGCGTGTTCCGGGGAGCCCCTCACCCCGAGGAGCCCTGGGCCGGAGCAGCTGGGAGCGTCGCCTCCAGTGGCCCTGCATGGGGCAGCACCAAAAGCACACGCACAGCGCTTGCTGTGAGACCTCATTTTCTTTCTTTCTTTATTGGCATTGATAAACTGTGCCAGTCGTCCTAAATAGGAGTCCTGGGTGATGCACAATTAAAATGGATAAAATACGAAAATACAAAATAGCGCAATTTAGGCAACTATATAGTCCATTAAATTTGAACAGTATAGCAAGCTAAAACTATCAATCAATTCATATAATATTTTAAACACTATTTAATTACTAAAATGGCTGGAAAAGGAAACTGGCCTTGCCTGGCGTCAAAATGGTAGCAATGAGGCTCGAGGCTCGTCCTGCTCTGGGGAGCCCGTTCCTCTTCTGTTCGCCATCCTCTTTACCTCCTTAGGGGATGACTGTTCAATGGTTTATAATCTTTAACCTGGTTCAATTTTAACTTGAGTTTATTTGAACCAGACAAGGTTATAAACCATGGTTTGAATGTGGTCTGTTCAGACAAACCATAGTTAAGTTCATCCTGCTCCGGACAAACCATGTGATCTACTCCTCAGTCTTGTGTGGGGAGGAGAGGGAGGCATGGCTAGGCCAAGGTGCATTTAGGACTTAGGGTGATGTGGGAACGGAACAGAAGACGGATGGAACGCAAAGAAGATTGAGGAAGCGGGGCGGATGTTTTCAAATCTGGTTCACATGTTACACTTGCTAGAGTAGGATCATGGAACGGGAGAGTCGGGAGGGACCGTGAAGGCCACGGGGCCCAGCCCCTGCTGTTGCAGGGCACCAGCTCACGGCATCTCTGTCATGGGGTGCGGGCAAACGGAATCGGGGCTGCTCCACACGGAGCCTGCAGCCTGCCCCATGCCGGCATTCCCCCTTCCGGATTCTTGCTGGACTCAGACTGCTGCTTCGCACATGTTCGTTCGTCACACGGTCACAGGGCAGCAGTGTGATCGAGCAGAGCGGATTCTCACAGGGCACTTTCTGGGGAGACCCAGGTTTCCTCGGTCGTTTTTCAAGCCACAGGAGACAGCTGCAATGCACAGGAGAGGCCTCGGGGGGTGACGCGGCATGGCAGGGACCCTCGCCAGCAACCCCTGTCCCTGGGCCAGCACATCTGCAAGCTCCTGGGGCCCGAAGACTGGAGTGTGTGCGATGGGACCTTCCGGTGTTTCTCAGCTGTGGGCATGGAGTTGCGAATTGTTTGTTTCGATCAGAGTCACGGCACCGTAAGGGAGAAATTCAACGGATCCTCCCGTGCCATTTCCAGAGGTTTCTATAGTATCCATCTTCCTATTCCCTGCGAGCCTATCAGCAACACCAGAGGACAATCTCAATCAGGGAACTGGCAGGCCTGTGGGGGTGGTGGGCGGGGGGCAAAGGAAAAGCCCCCCCCCCAGAAAAAAGAAACGTATCCATCACTGCAAGGAGCTCATTCAGTCCCAAAATAGGTTCATCACCATGGTCGGCTCCTGGAAACCAACAAGCTGCTTGAGACGAAAAGCCCCGCTGGCATTCAGGCCCCCCTGATTAAATGCAATGGTGTGACGTGTTTATAAAATGTTCCTCTTTCCTTTTGTGCGCTTAATGTGTTTGGAGTGCAAACCTTCTTTAGCAGAGGCAACTCAAAGGCAAACCGAAAACTGCATTAGCCGCAACAAGGGAAAACTGGAGTGCTTTTGTAAATAAATCAGACTATTTCTCTTCGAGCCTTGGGTGCTTTGCCCCTTTCCTTTTCTGATCTAGAACTGGGGCTTCTCCCCCTTTCCCTTCAAAGCTTCTCTGTTGCTGCAGTTGAAAACACTCTGCTCTGCGTGTTGCTAACTTAAAAACAGATCTTGCGATCGCCTCTCTCATCCGGCTGAGCCGCGACCACGCTCAGAATGGCTGGCAAAGCAGGACTCGGTGACGGGGGGCCGAATTCCATCGGGGGGGGGAGTTTGGGGGCCACGTTGCAGAGGGGTGGGGGCCAAACGTGCCAAAGGTGGCGGTATATTTTGAAGCTTTTGCTGCCAGAGGCTCAGCCTTAGTAGAGAGCATGTCGGCTTTTTGGAATGGGGAAGAAATGGCAGAAACGCCAGGCTGTTGGGCAGCTGGAAGTCCTTCTAAAAGAGCCACCCCTTAAGGAGACAAAGGGGACCGTAAACAGAAGAAGGGCCTTCTTGGTCGGGCCCCCAGCTCTGAGACAGGCTCCGCGAAGAAACTGGCCTGGCGCCCACCTGGCTTTCATTCTGGCACCAGGCAAAGATGCCTGCTTTTCTCTGAATACTTTCAAGGACAGTCTGAAGCAGCTGTTTAGTTTGATGGTGGTGGTTCTGGCTTCCAGAAGGGATCAGGGCCAGACATACCCAAAAGGAGAGTTTGCAGAAGTAATTGTTTAGATTGGCTTCAACAAACCACTCTGTGCATGCTCAGAGAGAGGAATGGTCTCTTGCTTTGAGTGTCCGAAGGGAGGAAAACCATTCATTTATAATAAGAGAATAAGAAATAGCGCCTAGAAGCTGCCATTATTTCACCCCGGAAAGAGACACCCCTGTCTTGCATTCTTTGCTCCACAGAAATTCCAGCAAAGTGACAAAGCTCGTTTCTGTTGTACAATCATGGAAGCAGGTGTGCTTTGGGGGGGGGGTGTCTCTGACCATCATGAAGTCGACCCACTTCTAAATTTGCCAGTGCTAATAGGAGAACCGGAGTGCAACTGTCTGTCGTTTGCGCTTTCAAATTTTGCAATGCAGTTTTTCAGTCAAAAATTGCATCCTAAAACATCGCCATTGACAAGAACCGAGCGCAGTGACGTGTGCGTTAGCGGAAGCGACATATAGAAAGGCTCCTGTACGAGGGGGAACTGCCTTCTACAACCGTGTTAATCAAGGCACAATGTATACAGAAAAGCCGACATTTTTATCTGCATGAAGATGTATATGAATTTTCATGTGGTTTTTAAAAAATTGCCAAGTGATGTAGGAACAGAACGGAGCAACCTGGCACTAGAAAAATATTCGAACCTTATAGGAAGAGAAATGTACATATTTGCGCATTGCTAGATACCTCCTGCTGAGAAGAGGTGTATATTTTTAAAAATGCAGTCCCAATTCCCCAGGGGAATAGAAGGATACAAAGCGGCATTTCTCTCCTACAGGTTTCTTCCGTAAGGAGGAAAGATAATTTATCATCCAGGTCACTTTCAAAAAGGAAAAAAGCTCTGCTTAATTTGAGAAGGGATGGCTTTTGCAACGAGGGCCTGCGAGGTGCTGGGAGTCTCCTGGGAGCGCTGCACAGCTGCGACCCAGTTTCTCGCACTGCAAGTCGCTTGCTGGCGGTCCCACGGCGGGCAAGCCCCTTCTGCCTCTCGCCGGAGTTGCTGGAAAACAGCCGTCCTGGTCAACCGCGCTGCCAGTGCGCCCGAGCACAAGAAGAGCCCGGCTGAATCAGGCCAGAGGTTTGCGCTGTAGCCTTTTGTCCACGCTACCTGTGGGCCGGGGGAGACTCCAGGCAGGGCACCCCTCGTGCCCCCTGCCACCGGGGTGCCTGGGCAGTGCGCTCCAGCCGCAGCTCACAGAGAGGCCCCGCGCTGGCCTTCTCCCCCGTGAATGCGTGTCCTTGGATTTGTGTGCGCCAGCGGAAAGCGGCAAAGGCTGCGGCTTGATGGGCCGGGGCCGGGCTTGCACGTCGCGGCCACCCGCTTCTCAATCCAGCCGCTGCCCGTTGCACAAGCTGAAGCTTCCGTGCGACCTCGCAGCCTCGGCGGCTGGAGGCAGCACAGAGGCGTCGGGATGAGGCGAGGGAGGCGTCCCAGGATCACTTGCCTGCTGCGATCCGGGGATTCGGTCAGGCTGGGAGAAGGAACCCCTCCCCTGGCGGGCAGGGCTGTGATGGAGCCTCTGCAGAGGACGACGCATGGGCGCTCCAAGCGTTGCACCCGTGGCTTGGCCCCGCTTCAGCTGGCTCAGCATCCTTGCCTCCCAGTGCACAACGTGTGGCCCTTCAGACGTCTGGCAAGCAACTTCCTCACCAAGGAGGAAGCCAGGGCTGATGGGAGTTGCAGGCCGAAACATCTGAGAGCAGGCCACAGGCTCATCACCTGTGCCCTAGTGGGGGCGGGGGGGTTGGGGCTGCAGCCCGAGGAGTGGGCAGGACTGAGCTTCAGGGCCCACAGTCCCCCTCCTTCATCACTCCCCGTCCATTTGGACCCTCGCGGCGGCGGCGGCACGCCCCTCTCACGGTGCTCGATGTATCGAGAGCTGTGAGTTTGGCACAGTGCGCAGACCGTAAGAGACGAGCTTGAAGAGGCACATTGAGAGACCATGAGATACAAAAGGGGATTTTTCGCATCCATACCAAGTCCACATGTAATAAGTCAGAAATTATAATGCTCATTTGGAGAACTGCCAAGCTGACCAAAAAGGGTTTTGATGCGCATGCAAATGTATTCAGATGAATGGGCTGCGGGAGATGTGCAGATACGGAGATGCCCAGAAGGCCCGTTCCTAAACATACAGGAGAGAGGAGCCATTTCCAGATTGCAATCTGTTGATTCTGCCGGGCCTCCCTGGCTCATTTGCTTACCGGGAGAAGGAACTTTTAGAACAACCATCTGATTAGTTTGCAGCTTAATTGAATAAGTTCTGGCTGATTAAAAACCGGGATGGTTAGATTTGAACATATCTTGCCCAAATGAGTCAAAACAATAACTGTGCATTGCTAGAGCCTTTTTATTTATGACAGCTCTGTGTGTGTGTGTGTGTGTGTGTGTGTTCATGCCCCCTTTGGGTTGCCTTTGCTGAGTCTACTCAAAACTGTTTCTAAGAACATTAGTATATTTTGCTATACATCAGATATTTAGGGGTGCACAGTGCATGTTTTGTTCATAGTAATGTAGCCATGAATCCATCCAACGAACCATGGCTTGTTGGGGTAGCCACAAGGAAGCCACCCCAAGGGTTGGGGGCTCTGGGTTCAGACAGCACACTAAACCCTGGTAACCTTGAAGCCAAGCTGGCTTTGTATGTCACGCCAGTCTGATTTGGTCCAAGTGCAGAGAGATCCAGTGCAAACAATGAGAGACTCACCCGTTGATACGATGAAGGACCTACAGCATGTGCAGCGAGGGTTGTTCTCACCCCCTGGGTCCTCCTGAGAAGGTCCAAAGGCCACCGGCAGCCATGGCTTGAAACTTGGAGCACATATGAGGTATCAGGACCTGTGACAAAGTCTGGCATGGCCTTGGGACCGTCTGATGCTATTCCAGCTCTTGGCGCTCACAAAAAAGCTGCTTTGGGCCCTCAGAATTACTCGTGTGCTGAGATGTAAGACTGTAGAGGACCTGTGGCCTGAGGCTATACAAAGCCTCTGTTACAAAGCCCCACGCAAGTCTCCAGCAGGAGCGATCTGCCCCTCCCACGGCAGACCTCCAGGTGGTGGGGTGAGAGAGCGAGAAGCAGAAAGGGTGGTCGAAAGAGGGTGGCTCGCCCCAAGGACTTGTGCAACGCTTAGAGATGCTGCTTTCTGCTGGGCCAAGGAAAGGCTCGTCAACTCCTGATGTTTTGGCCCCACCAAAGGTTCCTACCCAGCAGAATCAGTGGGCAGAATTGATGGGCGTTGTAGGTTAAAGCATCTGCCGGCTGGAAGCTGGCCAGACCTTGGTGACACTTCATCTCTTGATTGTTCCTTGTGCCTCCTTCCCTCTCATGGGTTGTGCAGGAAGTGTGTGCATTGTGCAAGGGCTTTTTGTGTGCATCTGAACGCCTTCCTGAGCCAGAGAGGAAGGGAGAGATCGGGCACGGAAGAGCCTCCCGATTTTCCCTGAAGTGTCACTCTTCGAACAAAGAGATGTCAGAGCAAAAAGCTAATGTAGCAGTAGCAGGTGCAAAAATTTTGCTGTCGTTCACAGAGAAAATTCTGGGAAGCGTCTCTGTGCTTCAGGCCCCCAGCCTCTGATCTGGCTTCAAAAGGAGAAGAATTTGAGCATGATCAATTGAAATGGGCAGCTGGATCCCTTTGCCCTCAGGTGGGCCCTGCTTCCGTGCTCTGTGCGGTATCTAGCCCCTCACCATCACTAAATGCATGCGAAATACTTGTGTTCTAGTAGAAATAACTTTGCAATGGGCGGCTCCAACGTAGCAAAGAATTTGTGTGGAACACCATCTCAGGTTGGGCTGCTGGTGTTGTATCCCTTGTTTACCCATCATTTTAAATGTTGGCTTTATTTAATTAGGACTGGCATTAATTACATGTTTATTGAAGGTTCCAGTTAATTTAGTAAGTGTTTCAAATTAATTCACTGCCTCAAGAAATGTGCCGTTTTGTATTGGAATTGAAAACCTTTGTGTCCGTCCATCTGTCCGTCCGTCCCTGTTGAAGTCACGCCAGCCCCACCTCTCTCCTGCATTACACCTGTCACCCTCAACTCATGAAAGGTGACTGTCTGAAGGGGAGGGCTCCCAATTTGTCCGCATGAGACAGAACGCGGGGTTCCCGGTGCTCTAGTTTGGGTGGAGAATCTACCTGGATGGGGGAAGCTCACCTGTTCAGCAGGTTGCCCTCCACGTGTCCAGCGTGGCGAGCATCATGAGGAGAAGGGCGGGGCCAGGGTGCCTGAATAGGACCGGGGCTTACAAGAGCTCTGCAGAGCCAGCGTGGCGGTGAGAGGGCAGGGCTGTGGGCCTGGGAGACCCAGGTTCTAGTCCCCACTTGACGATGAAGCTCACTGGGGATGCTGGGCCAGCTGTTCCCTCTCAGCCCAACCTACCTCACAGGGTTGTTCATGTGAGGATAACGTGGAGTTGGGTAAAAGGTATCCTGGGTTCCTCACATGTGGAGGAGGGCAGGATATTAATGCAATGCCACTATCATCGTCATCAATGCACTGCGGTTAGTGAGTCGTCCAGAGATCACCCTTTGGTATCAGTTGACCCTCGTGTCATGATTTGTGGCTCGTCCTACACCCTTGAAGTCGGAATCAAGATTGCCGGGAGAAACATCCACAACCTCAGATATGCAGACGATACCACTCCAATGGCAGAAAGTGAAGAGGAACTACAGAGCCTCTTGATGCGGGTGAAGGAGGAGAGCGCAAAAGTTGGCTTGAAACTCAACATTGAGAAAACTAGGATCATGGCATCCAGTCCTATGACTTTCTGGGCTGCAACCCCCATCGGCCCCAGGCAATGGTGGTGGATGATGAGAGCTGTAGTGGAACCCTATCTGAAGGGTCCTACATACCTCACCCCTGCTTTAGCTCAAAAACAAGCATTTGCCTGCAGAAAGTAAACGAATGACTATTCAGAGAAGATGGGCAGGTCCCACCCACTTAGAACGTGGCATGAAGCCTGTCGGAAAGGGGACTGACCGAAATTGGCATCCCTTGCTAAGCAGGGCTCCTTGGAGGAGGGAGTCAGGTGCGTCTTCGAGAGCCCAAGGGAGCGTCCGAGTCAAGACATCCTCCGCTGTGACTGACGTGCCCCATCCGTGCGCAACGATGGTTCGTGTCGGGACTTTGCTCCCACAGATGTGGAGTGAGGGCAGGGAGTTCCCGGAAGCAGGCGCTCCAGGGCCCGGGCGTGTTACTGCTGACCCTGAGCTTTTGCAGGCTCCCACCCAGAGGATTTGCATCATCGTCTAGGTATAGAGTGGCTCCCAGATTTCGGATTTCGTTATGGGAGCGTGTTTCCAGGGTGCCCCGGGCAGAGCTGCTGCTTCTGCAAAAGTACCAATTATCATCTCTGGCATTGCAGGAGCTGATAATGCCGAGCTTTGTCTCTCCCCCCCCCCCCCCCGAAGGCTGAGCAGCTCCTGTTCCTTCATGCCGGCAGGGAAGGCAGGAGAGTTGACACTTGCTGAGATATCGGCTTGGGAAAGCCCAGGGGCGCAGATCTGCCAGGACGCCATCAAAATCAAAACGAAGCCCATGTCCTGGCTCGATCCACATGTTACTCGGGGGTTCCATCCCCCGTCCTTGGTTGCACTTTCCTCACCCCGGGCCTCATTTTCCAAGTGGTCTTCTCTCTCCGCAGGGGTTAAAAGGATGGTCTCAGCCTGGATTTAGGGGAAAACCTCCATATTGGTTTGTCCAGAGCTTGGCAAATGAAAAATGACGATAAACACCCACTTTTGCATGAAAATTTTGGAGGTTTTGTGTGTGCATGATTCTCCTAGGATTTGCATTTTTGCTTTTAGTGGATTTTTCCTTATTTGTCTTTAAGCCACTGCTTAAAAACAGCACCTGTGGGACAGGTGAGCAGCACTGCGGCATCTCCCCCCGCGTCCCTGCCCCCTGGGCCAGATCGAGACGCAGGTGAGCAACGGGGAAGAGGAAAAAGAAGTCCAGGGCTTGGAGGAAGCCCCTGCCAGGACGTGGGCCTGGAGCAGGGCCCCAGCTCCCCGTCCCCCAGTGCAAGCCTTGCCCCGGAGGTCCAGAGGACGGAAAACTGCCGGTTGGCGCCATCGGGCAATGCTAGCGCTCTGGGTGGAACCACTGTGTGTCGGTGTGCAGAGGGACGCAGTCGCCACCATCCACGTCCCACACTTCGGCCTGTTTTTCTCAAGCGCCCTTCCGTCTGCTCAGCAGCAGGGGTCTCCGTAGCGCCCCCTAGTGGCATGTTGTTACCAGGCCTCAAAGAGAACAGGAACTACTCCGAGGCTGCCTCTCCATGGGGACGTCTTTATTCTTTGGGCCGTTGTTGGTTTTTGTTTTAAATGTTCCCCTGGCTTTCTTCGCTAGCAGGCACATCTTGGCATTCCGGGGGAAACTGAGACTGAGCATATGGTTTACTGTAGTGCATTCATCTTTCCAAGGCTCTGGCATTCTGGGGGAAGAGCCAGATTGCGTGCGAGAGAGTTGGCATGCCCTCTGGGGTGCCGTTTTCCCAAAGACATTTGGTATTCTCAAAAGCTACAGGCGGGAGCTTGGAAAACAAAGACTCAGCGAGGCAAATTTGTGAGGGTGGAGAATCCGGAGCCTGCTTGGGTCTTTGACTCGGTTTGTGTGATCGCAGGTGAAGGAGAGACGGTCGTCCTCCTCCCCCATCCTGACTTATCCCCCATTGGTCCCTGACGCAAGCACGGCAGAGCAGGGACCACGCTGCTCCGCACGAGGCTGGCCCTCCCGCGAGGCAGAGCGAGGCCGGCAGCTTGGGCGGCAGGGTGCTGCAGAGCTGCGCCGCCTTCGGTCTCTGCATCCTTCCAGAGTTAGCCTGCTGCCTTCAGGTTCGGGGGCGCTTCCCCGCAGGTGTGCTGAAAGGCTTTGGGGCTCGAGCCCAGAGGACAAAGCCCAGCCAAATTTGCGCACGCTTATTGTGCCAGAGTCTCTGTGCCGCCTCCTTCAAAGGACATTGTCTGCTGAGGCTCCCCCGAATGGTAAAAAATGGGAGGCGGAGGCATTTGCTTTCAGGGAAAAAATGTCGCAGACAGAAAGGTTCAAGGGGAGCGGCTGCAGGAAGCAAAGTCCAGGTGGGCAAACGGGGTCTTCGTGCAGGGAGATCAGCGACGAGAGAAACTATCGGGCCTCCCGGGCCCTGACTTCAGTAAGCAGCCAGGGATGGAAGGGCGGTGGGACTGGTGGGCCTCCAGGAGATCTGGGGCGCCAGATCCCTCCCTCCCTCCCTCCCTCCCTCGGTGGCTTTTGGTGTAGCTGGATAGGAATTTCATCAGAGAATGAGAGAATGGTTGATTTAGCTTCTTGTGTTTATTAACGCTTGAAGGGGTAAAATCATTTTTGCAAGGTGCTTTTTGCTTGGGGAAGGGACCAAAAAGCTTCTAAATAAACCAATCAACATATTGAGGGGCAAATTTGCAAATGTGCGTATTCTTCTGCCCCATATTTTGTCAAGAGGCTATTTGTTTTTTCCATCTTGCCCTTTTAGCCTGACTTTTCCCTCCAGGTGCAGTTGATTTCCCGGGTGGTGTATTTCACACCTTGCGCATTATTCCCTGCATATACAAAAATGCAAGGATTTCGGCCTCTCCTTTCTTTTCCCGAAGGGGGGCTTTGCATTATGGCCCTCTGGTGGGGTGAAGATGTGCCAGGCTCGCCCTGCGTGGACCTTTGGCTTGGCAGCTGGTCTTGGGAACGATCGCTCGGGTGCTAGGAATGCTCAGCACCTTTCTGACATGTGTCGGGATCCTGCGTGGAAATCTTTTGCTGTTTTCATGTTCTTGCTCTGTAACATATCAAGCGAAATAAAATGTGGTTCTATAAATAAGGAGCATGCCATGACCCTAAGCCAGACGGCTGTTTTAATTATGGTTGCCGTCAAGTTCTTTGCAGCATCCGGCCAAAATTAAGTACTTGAGGTGGAAGTTCTATCAATTAGAGCTTATAGGAGAGGATTAGTCCCAACGCATTGGATGGGCCTTCCTTCTGAGCCGAGGGTTGTTCGGCAAGCCCCACCGAGTTCAGCACAGAAATGCCCCAAATGTGTTGGAGAGGGAAGGACTCCTCTATCAGTTCTTTCTCCCGTATTTCAAGTTTTAATCTCAAGTTCTTTCCATCCCACTGATGAAGTTTTTTCCCCAGAGCCGGTCCCCGTGTTGCTGTCTCCTTGCACACGAGCTGAATTTGGTGGAGCAGATATTCGGTGTTCAGAGAAAGTCAAGCTGCTGAAGGCACCGAGCCCGGCAGGAAGAAGCAGGGGGTGAGGGTCCTACATCCTCGGATTTCAAGGCCAAACTCTGCCCAAAGGAATTTCGCTTTTTCCTGCATCGATTTGTTTTTCTAAAACCTTCAAATTCTTTTCATCTTCTTTAGAAAGGACTCTGCATTTTGGTAAGTTCAACAAGTGCACAAGCAAAGAAACAGAATGAAATTCTCATTTATCCCAAGTCTTTACCTCCCTCTCCAAAAGAAGTGGGATCTTTTTATTTAGACAGACCTTTTTATTTAGACAGTATTTTAAATGTTAATATTTTTTTTTAATTTAAGATTATTATTTAATGGTTTATTTATTTATGTTGTATGTTTTTAAATTTAACTTGGAGATGGGCCAGTTTTTAATATTGTATATGTTTTTAGTGGTTGTGAGCCGCCCCGAGGCTGCTGCAAGGGGCGGCATATAAATATTTAAATAAATAAATCTGAAAGTGGCGTCCTCGCTTTGCCACGAGGAGTTATTGTTACTCCCTAGCAAATCTTTGAAAATGGACTTACTGTGCATCCTAAATATTGGAAGAACTTCTTTGTGCTCACGGGCGCATCCACATATGCTTGGCCTATCAGATGCTTAGCGGAAATATTCATGCGTGTATATCTTTAATGTTGTTACTGGAAAATTGTACATTTTTTAAGCTGCAGGGAGACAGGAGGGATGAGAAGATAACGTTTGCCTCCCTGGGTTTGGGTGGGGACGGAGAAGGCCTGCAGCGCACCCTGCGTCAAGGGTTGTGCATCGAACTCGGATCTGCGCCTCGTTTCTCTTTCCCAGGACCAGACCACGACTCCTTGAGGTCTTTGCTGGATGCTGGTCGGTTGCTCTCTTGTCATCAGCTTCTCTTTGGCACCCTGTTTAAGCACTAGTCATTTGGGCTTTTCTCCTTGTTGTTGTTGTTGTTCTGCAATTAATTAGTTAATTTTACATTGGAGCCTCTTCAAAGGCTCTTTCTGAGGAACTCAGCAAAGCCTCCCGGACCCCATGCTGGGGAGCTGCGGGTGTCTGTCTTGTTTCCCTTCAGATACTGCAGGCTGAGAGTGGGCTCCTTCACTTTGGACCCCAGCTAATTAATCTCTTGGCCTCCTTGGTCAAGATCAAAGCTACATATATGTGGCAAAGCATTTGCTAAGGCTCGTTGGAAGGCAATGCTGCTTCGGGATATCTCCACCGGGGACGGGAGAAATTCGTTTGATTCACAATAACGTTTGCACAAATTTGCACTTGGCGAACCGATGGACCGACCACAATGACTTCTCTGAATTGTGTGATGCGACTACCCCGTCGAGGCTGCTCTGATACAAAAGCGAGCCTCTGCCAGGAGACTGTGTGCACCAAACTGCATATCATTGTGAAATAGTGTATAGAAAGGCAGCGGGGTATTTGTGGGGGGGGGGCGCGGGGGGGGGCTCTGCAAAAGTGCATCCTTTTGTGGACACCAATGCAGACTTTCATGCAATTTTTACAAAAAATGGAAACGGGAGTAGAAAGGGGTGATAACATTGCATGGTCCAACTTGCCTCCTTCTCGGCTCAGGCGTCTCACTGCTCCGTGGCGACCTGCTTCTTTGGAAGGGCCACTTATGCATTGCCAAAAACAAGGAGACAGATCTGCCTAAAGCTTGCCAGTGCAGACTCCCAATTTTTCCTGGGGAGGCTGTGCGCCCTCTCCTCACTCCGCTCACTCTCCAGGTGTGGAGAGCTGGCTTGGGCAGCACTTCCCAGCTGCTCCCGTTCTCCTGCTCTTCTTCACCTCCATGATTATGGATTATCATGTTTACTTCATTTCTGTACCACCCAATGGCCAGAGCTCTCTGCTTGGTTTACAACATACTGGACTTGGGCCACCGAGTCCTTCAAAGAGAAGCTGTCTTCAAAAAGAGGGCAGCCTTCTGGTAGCCCTCCAAACAGAGGACTGACCTCTTTAAAGCAGAACACTCGATTGTGTTATCCTTACATTTATTTACAATATTTCTATCCCACCTTCCTCCCACTGTGGAACTCGAGGTGGCTGCATGCGGTTCCCAGATGGTCCCCCCTCCAAGCTCAGGCCAGCCCCAAACCTGCTTAGCTTCAGCTGGGTGGATGCCTTCTGTGCCTCCGGACCGTGGCCTGGGCCCGACCGCTCTGTGGCACGGTGCTGATGCGCTCTGGTGCTGCTGCTTTCACCGCCTCCACGTCTGCACGGACCATCTTGGGAATCCCAGAGCATCCTTGCCTTTCCAGGGGAGGGCGGGGTTTAGGACTGGGATGCTGGGATCCGTCCTAGTATCTGTTTGGGTGAGCTGATTATTCTGACAGATCCTCCTCATCCCTGCAGTGCTGGAAGCATCTGCCATCTGCTCACAGAACCCACCTGCTAGCTCCCGGGAGCTGTTGAAACGGATCTGCGGGGAGAGGGCTGATGAGGAGGAGGAAGGAGGCTGTGGGAGAGCCAGGGCAGCACGGAGGTGGGGTGGGGATGCCGCTGCTCTCCCGTGCCAGGGCTGCCGCCGCCGCCGCCTTTATTACGGAGCAGGCTCTCCCTTCTGTCTGCTTGTTTCCTAATTGCTGGTCTTGTAAATTGCTTGATTTATGGCTCTGTTCATCAGTTCTGGCCCTGGGGTATAACATACTTTCCCTTCTAGACTAGCAAGCAAAGAGTGAATTAACAACCCTGTTGAAGGTTCAATAAGGAGCTGAGCGTTCGGGGATCTTTATTGTTCAGCCTCTGCCAGGAGCGGCTGCTCCGGCCTCCCGAACACAGTTCCGTCCTTTATGCGGCACCGACGTCCTCCTTGTCCTGGGCAGCAGCTGCTTCGCGAGTGTTCAATCACCGGCAGACTTTGAAGTGTCCTACAAGAGCAGCCACAAAGCAGCATCTTGGGTTTGCATCCATTTCCCCGGAAACTTGGGGCGGGAGCCAAGTCCTTGAGAAAGATGCTTTCTTGCAGGGGGAGGGCTCCGTGTGTGTGTGTGTGTGTGTGTTGTCCATATATTCCCAGCAGGAGAACGGAGCTAGAGGTCAAACGGGTCAGCCTCTCTGGGAAAGAATAAATGGACACGGATCATGACATCGGCAGTGGAAATATTCAAAACGTGTTGGCCAAGCACTCTGCTCCAGCCTGCCAGGACGTCTTGCTGCCCCAACGCAGAGCAAAGGAACTTCAAAGCGAGATTAGAATGAGCAACTGCTGAATTAGAATTCATCGGCAGGTTTAATTCGATCACCAGAGGCTTGGATCAGGATAAAGGATGCTTATCGCACTTCTGTGTTAATTGGTTTACCTAGTGCCAGGAAGTTTGACTTATCAGTCGCAGCTGCACTGGAAGGGACCACGGTTAATAATGCGGTTGTCACTATCTGCACTTTCTACATTTAATTTCCTTCTGACCTCGCGGTTGACAACTATTTTTCTCCACTCCGCACAAACCTGGGACTCTCCCCAGTGCTCTGTGCATCCGATGGCGTCGGCAGCGGGCCACGCAGACGTCCGGCAGAATAAACATGCTCGCCGTTAAGGTGCCGCAGTGCTCGGTTTTGGGGATCAGAGAGATGACGGCCCGACAAACTCAAATGCAGAGATGCAGCTGCAAGGAATTAGGGTCCAGATTGGATACCGGAGGCTCTCGCCGCCCTCTTGCTCGGGCAGCTCCTGCCAAGGCCTTTGAGAGGGAGGCTTGTGCCGCAGCCTGTCTTGAGGGCTGGAAGCCTGTTGATTTAAAAGGGAAAGGGCCAGGGGTGCTTTTGGCAGTCCTGCGACTGCAGCGCATTGGCCCAGAGTCTGCCAGGCGGCTGGCTGGATCAGACCCCCTTTGCTGCAGCTGAGAGCCTCTTTGGGAAACCCTCCAGGGCCGCTACAGAACACGGGAAGCTTCTTCTGTCAGTTTCCTGACTTCTGCCTCGAATCTTCTTCAGCGCAACGGCTTGCAGCAGGCCCGTTGCCAGTCATCAGGCCAATAACTGTCACACGCTGTATATCAGAAGCACGGAGCCTCTTGCAGCCCAAGGGACGCATTCCATGCGGAGAGCTGCTCCGGAGCGGCATTCCGGGGCCAGGTGGTGCAGGAGGCAGAAAGGGCAGGGGTGAAAATAGCAGCCTATTTTAGCTGAAAGCCCTTGCTGCCCGGAGCGAGCGGTCTCAGCCGCCTCCAGTGGCCGAAGAGCTGCGCACAAGCTGGGCGAGGGAGGCAGGTGCTGCAGCGGGGCACCAGCGGGTGGAGCGAGGCCCTGTGCCCCGTACGGCCCAGCTGGCACCTGCAGTTTTCGAGTCGGGTTCAGCTGCCAGCCCACCGGGAACACGGACGTGGGGACTCCACTTTCCCCTCCATCACGAGGCAGCAAATGGCCTTGGCCCAACCCCAGGAATTTGCAGGCGGCCAGGTGGCGTCATCTTCTCCAGAACTGCTCCTCGCCACCATTCCTGGCAGCGCTGGAGGTCCTTTAGGTGGCTGGTGGCCGTGCTCCCCCCCACCCTGAAGCCCCCTCGGGGCGGTGACAGATTGCTGTTGTTTCTTCAGGACATTCCGGCAGTGGCGGGATTTGGTCTCGGGTCGGTGGCCACGGAGAAGCGCCCAGGAGCCATCATGGGGAAGACAAAGGGAAGCGCATCTCAGTGCCACTGAAATTCGCCAGCGACCCTTTTTAAAATGACCGCACGATTGGTCACTAGTTTTGGAGGCGTCAAACAGCGAGCGCCACTGAATTCAAACTGATCCCCTGAAAAATCAAATTTCTGCTAGACTTAACACAAAGCCTTCTGTGCACGTAACCATGTTGCTGATAATCTTTCTGTGTGGATTCAAGAGCAATTAAAAAGGAAACAAAGGGAGAAAGTTGGACAAAAAGGCGAGGAGAGTTTTGATGCCAACAGAATACCGCCTCAGTTGAACTCCGGGCAAGCAGGTTGCTGTTCAGAGACGAGGTGGGATGCTTGATCCTCTTGCGATTGGAATGAGCTTGAACTTAAGAGAAAGAATGAGGTTAGAACGACATGCAAAATCACTCAGTGTTGTAGAGACTAATGTATCCTGAGGCAGTTAGGAATTAACAGAAAACTCCCCTGTTCTTGGAAGACGCCTGTAAATTGTGCCACTTTGGGTTGGACCATGTCCTCAATATAGAGGGCCTCTAAAGGCACGGTCCTAGGCATGCTCAGACAGAAGAAAGACCCACAACCGCTGGACATTACAGGTGGGCACAGGCGGGGATGGTGGTACAAGAGTCCTGCCTCACCCACCGACACAGCCCGCAGGTGGGCCCGGGAGGTGATATCAGCCCACTTGACTGGATCCGGCCCTCTGCACCTGCCCATTCAGTCTGGCCTGCAGCCAGTAAAAAGTTGTGGCCAATTGTTAAGGCGAAGCATCATATACCGGTCCCCGTTCTCCTCTTACAAGCAGTCCTGCACAATCAATAGGTTTGCTTCCTTCTCAATGCCACTTTAAAATCTATTATTTTCAAATAGGGCTGTCTTAAATACATCTATTATACGTGTGATAAAAATATTATTTTTAAACAGGCTGGGTGGGACCTTGTAGAGCGGGCTGAATTGAAAAATACAGTGGATGAAGCTCCGTTTAAATTCCTTGCACTTTGGATGAAAAATCATTCTCTTTAGGAAGACATTTGAGAATCTCAGGAAGTTCCTATTAAAATAAAGGGGGGGGGGACCCAAGAGCGACGACAAAGGAAATCACCAGCTTTCTGCACCAGCGGAATCACTAGACTATTTTCGGTGCTTTTGTCTACCTACCATGCGCCTATTAAGCAAGCGAAGCCTAAGAGGGGAAGGAAGAAGCAGCTCCCTTTGCTGCCTTACGCCAGTTTGACGTCTCGTCTGTTTTGGCCCCAAATCAAACCGCATCGGCCTTTAGGTAAACATAATGAAAATCCAGCATCGAGCCAACAAGGGTCGGCCTTTAGCAGCAACAAGGAAAAGGTGGGAAGGTGCCACGGCGCTTCTGGAATGGCAAAACACCCCCCCCCCCCAGTGCCAGCGCTTTCGAGATGCAGTTCGGAACGTGCATCGTCCAGGGGTGTCTCTGGAGGAATGGAGCCTCAGGCCAGTAATTGCCAGGCTCGCTGCAGGCCCTGTTCTCCAGGTGTCACCTCCCGGAGGCAGGGATTAGCTCCGGCAGCTCTGTGATGAGGAAGCAGTCCCCAGGAAACGAAGGGAAAGGGTAGGGAGCCCCCGAAAGCAGCCCTGCCCTGCCCGTTCCGCAACTGGGGCTGGACTGGGCTTCGGGGGATCGGGGTTCTCGTCCCACTCGTGGGGTGACGTTGGGCAAGCCTTGGACTCCCAGCCTGAGCTGCCTTATCGGGGTGTTGGTGTGAAGATAACATCGAGAGAGGACCAGGCGAGGCACTTTGGTTCCCTGAAAGGAAAAAGGGCGGAAGAGAAGTATTATGGGGTGGGTGTGTCTCTGTGTGCGCGCGCACCTTGCAAGAGCCGCTTGAGACTTCGGTCCTAGGCAGCAAATACATGGAAGCATAAACAAACAACTAAATGAAGAGGCGTTTGTGCCACACGCAGGTTGTGCCAGGTGGGCTGGACCATTCTGGAGAGGGAGGTGCGTGTGGGTCGGCGCAGTGGGGCCCGGAGCACCTGCCTGGCGGACCCTCGGCAGCAGAAGCCCTGGTCCCTGTCCCTTACCTGGCACAGCAGTCCCCGGCCAGGGGGCTGCAGGATCCCGCCTCTTCAGGCCCCCAGGCTGCCTCTGGCCCAGGAGGCATTCAAGTGAGGGGCAGCATTGCTGAGGGCAGCCCTGGAGGCGGTGCAGCGTGGGTCGGTTACTGCCCCGTGGTGCCAGTCTCCGATGCTGAGCCTGGGCAGCACAGCTGCTCGTTCTCTTCCGGCTACTTATTTATTTTGAGGGGGGCGTGGGGGGCATGCTTCCTGAACTCTCCTCCCGCTTCTCCCAGTTCTCGGACAGGGAGCCAGCAGAATGGAGGAGTCCGGGGAAGATCGTCCTGCTTTTCTGTGAACCTCCCAGGCCAGGGGGGTCCACGCGACTCACGGGCAATTCCTGCTCAGAAACTCGGCCCGCCAGGACCAGTCTGGGGCATCCCAGGCCCCGGGCTGGGCCGGGGCACCCCCTGCTCTTAGCACAGCTTCTTTTTGAGGGGCTGAGGGACCTGCAGAGGGAGGTGCCGGTCTGCCATCCCCACAGCGAGTTTCCTGAGGATCCGTGGGCCCACGTGCGCGGCCCGGAGGCCTGGGAGCGATGGTGGCACCCCTGCTGGAGGCTGGCAGCCACGGGCCCCGAGGAGCCGCCCCAGCCACCGGCGAGGGAACGGCTAACGAAGTGCACGGGGAAGGCGCCTTGTGGGCACGGCGAAAGGCGTCCGAGCGCTTTCGTGCGCACCAGCCCCACTGCGCTCCTTTGCCTTGAAGGACGCCATTCAGCTGGTGCAGCCGCAGTTAGTCGTGCATTAAGCAGGAGCAGGAAAGCGGTGCCCCCCCTTTTCCGCCTCTGGATCGGTCCAGGAGGAACCCGGCAGTGAATTAGGCCACTGATTCAGAGCTCTCTGCACTGAATTACCCACCCGGCTGTGACCTGGATTTCAGTGGCACGATTCACCTGGCGGGATGCGCTGTGGCCGCGCATTTGGTTCAAGGACATGTGAGAGGGCCTCGCTCGACCCGACCTCGGGGCTGCCTAGTCCAGGGAAACGGCCTCCCTCAGCCCCAGTTTCTCTCCAGCAGCCGTTCTTCGGAGCAGAGTTGAGGGAGAAATGCATTCAGTTTGCAGCTGAATCCTATTTTTCACTTTCAGACCGATGCATGTATCAAAATCCAGTGATCATTTCCATTTTGCACTTCTCTGAATTTTGCAGTGAGTTTTCCTTTAAAAAAACGATAGAAAATGTGTAGATTAGGGGGAGGTATCCACAGAAATGCATATATTAGGGTGTCTATTAGAAACCATTGCATGCAAAAGGCATGCTTCACATGAAGCGGAGAGAAACCCCGTCCCCAGTGCTGAGGGATGCCGCAGTTGTTACGGGGTTCCACTTAGCTAATATGGCTGTTAGCTATTGAGATGACCTATCCAAAGAGAAGATGGAAGCGAATCTCCAGCGCGGGTTCCTTTAATTCTGCCTCTGTAGTTGAGAGCACAATCCTAGACCAGTTTCGCCAGGCAAAAGGGCCTCCAACCCTCAGATGCTTCACCCCAAGGACTTGTTTTTCCCACCTGACTTTGCCTCGGTTTCCACCCTCTGTCAAGAATGGTGTTCCGTGTGGCCAACAGTTTCATTTAATTCATTCATTACATTTCTAAGCCACCCAGTAGCCAAAACCCTCTGGATAGTTTAGAGATTAAAAACCTGAAAAGTACATCAGACTTAGTATCAAAATGCATTGACAGCTCAGCCTAGAAATGGACGCACTTAAACAACTTCAGGTGATCAACAAAAGGACAATTCTTGCACCTGACGGCAAACTTATGTCCTACGCCGTCAGATAAGAAACTGGAGGAGGGGGAATCTAAATTAGTGCACAGCATAAAAAGAAATTGATTAAACCACAGTGGTATAAGAAATGAGCAGCATCCAGTCCATTTAAAGAAATGCTTCCGGGTCAGGCCGGCCTCCCCTCACAGCCCTGTCTGTTGGTGCAAGGACAACGGAGAGGGTGTGAATCGAGCACCGGGTGCTTTGGAAGGATGTCCAGCAGCGTCGAAGGGCAGCAATTAGATCCCCGAGTATCTTGAGCTCCCAACTCCCAGAAGCCCCTTCCAGCACGGCCAACAGACAGGAATGCTGGGAGCTGGAGGCGAAACCACCTACTTTTGCCCATTCTGGTTCCATGCCGGAGGCGAACTGCTAAATCGAATCAGGTCTGGAGGAACATCCGGCAGGCGACAGCCTTGGGTGGTCGGCAAGGGCCAGACGGGCTTTTGGGCCTCCACCACTGAGCCAGCCGCTCTCTCCCCACCGTCATCCAGGGATGTCACAGTCACCTGGAGATCTTTACCTGGAGCTTCCCCAACACAGCCCATGCTGAGAACCCTGTGCAAAATTTCACATGTCCTCGCCAAGCCTTTTAAACACGCCCGCTCTGGCACTTTTCTGTGCCTCTCGGGCCTGGATTACTCAGACAGCTTTCCTGCAGATGCTACTCAGGCAATAAGTTTATTAAGGGGATTATCCACAGCTGTCTGTCAGGACAACGACGGTCCTGCAGCCCATTTCTCCTGCTCAGATGGAGCAGAGGGAGAGGAGTCTGGAAGAGAAGGTACTCCGTGCCTGAATGCAACAGGTCCCCGCCAGTCTGGCACAAGCGAGCGCCCGGTCGCCATCAGGTGGGGCCCAGGCCTTCCGGCCGAGCCCACCGCCTGAAAACCAG
Source organism: Varanus salvator macromaculatus (assembly GCA_023646645.1). Taxonomy (NCBI): domain Eukaryota; kingdom Metazoa; phylum Chordata; class Lepidosauria; order Squamata; family Varanidae; genus Varanus; species Varanus salvator. The sequence goes on from JAIXND010000786.1 coordinate 1,009,248, forward strand.
AGGGGCTCTCCTTGCAACAGGCTGGCCGTGCAGCAGGCCAAGACGGAGCTCGCAGTGACACTCAGCCCGGCCGGCCGGCCAGGAACCAACTGCAGAAGCAAGTAACGGTGCCGATGAGTCGCAGCAGGAGCCAACCGCGATCGGGCCCCCAGCGAGGCAGGAGGGGGTGCCGGGAGCAGCCTCAGCCGCCTTCCTGCCCAGTGCAGTCAGGCCCGGCAGCCTCATGTTGCCGAGCGGTGAGCAAGGGGCACGGTGTGACCAGCTGGCTCTCTCTGCAGCCCGCAGCGGTCTGCCCTCGGGTTGTTTTCCGGGGTGGGCACGTGTCTTGCCTGAGCGAGGGCCACTCTTTCTGGAGGCCTTTGATGTGCCAGCCCAGCTGAATGTCGGCCACAGGGCGGGAGAGCCGCACGCAGAGTGCTTGCCGCTGCCCAGGTACAATCAGCTGAGTGTGCAGGTGCGGTCCGTACCTGGACAGCACGGCCGAGTGGGCATGCACGCAGGCCAGGATCCGATGAACAGTGGTGAAGAAGCGGGAGACTCCTTTTGTCCCGAGCTCACCTGTGCTGGGCATGTGCCATGCAATTTGCCTAATTGCTCATTAAAGGAAACAATACAATACAATACAATTGTTTCCTTCATTAAAGGAGGAATGCTAGAGGAAAAATAAAAATGAATCAAGCGATTAAAGCAGCAGCAACAAACAGTATGAGAGAGAGAGAAGGAATATGGAGGTAAACTGGATTTAAAAGGTGGGACCCTTAAACATTAACTCAGCAGTGAAGAAAATTACAACATAGGCTATTGAATTAGAAGACATGGGGAGGTTAAAAGAGCAATCGAATCAATACCATGCTCCGCAGCGGAGAAAAAGGAGGACAGAAATATCCCGAGACGGAAGCACCGTCCAAGCATCAACAAGAAGATCTGGCCAGTCTGTTCCATTGTGTACAGGCCCCATGTGGCCCCGCAAGGCTGTTTGTGCGGCCCGTTGTGTTGTCCCCGGCCTCTGCCTTCCCATGTTTAACAAACTGCACCCCATGAAGGGGCTAAAGCTGATTTTCATTAGTGTTTATTACAACTCTGCCAATAAGTTGGTTAATAGTTGGGCTGTCCCAGGAGGGCGAGGAGCCCCTGGCGCCTCGGATGGCAGGCGAGGCATGGGGGACGGCCCGCCGCGACCATCTGCCTGTGCGGCCTGATGCAGACCTCCTGGAGGTGTAGACCCCCCGGCCGCCTGGGAGGAAGGGGGCTTGGGGGAGTGGCGCTCTGCTCCTGCACCACGTCCCCCTTGTGGTGCTGGGGGAAAGGCAGAGCCCCTGTGCTCGCCTCCGTTTTCGAATACCGGTGCTGAGTCAGGACCCTGGTCCCGAAATCCTCACATGCACACCTTGCTTTCAAAAAAGAAACACGAGAGGGAACGCATCGCCCAGCGAGGGGAGCAGGAGAGGCCACCGCCTGCTTCAAAGCAGCACATGCTCCTGTATATGCCCACAGTTCAGATTTAGAAATAAATGTAACAATTCAGATATAAATATAACGCAATGAAATGACGTGGGGAAGATTGTAGTTGCTTGACACACGGTAGCTGCTGAAGGAGGTCCCTCTGGGTCGGCAATGTTTGAGCCTTCTCGGTTCTCATGGTTCTTCACATTTAAAGTAGACTTGGATTGGGCAGCCCTTCCGATACAGCCAAGATGCTGCTGGAGTGCAATTCCCATCAGCCCCACTACTGGCTAGGCTGGCTAAGGTTCATGGGGCCTGGAGTCCAGCAACAACTGGTGGGCCACAAATGCCCAGTCCCGGCATGAGAAGGTCCCTTTCGGTGGAGAACGGTCCCCAGACACATCTTCCCACTGAGAGCCGTCCTCTGCAAAGGAGGACACATGGCCACCCACCCATCCGCCTCACGTGTGGTTGCAGGATCCGTGCCGCTGCGCAAGAGAACCTCGCTGGACTTCCTTCTTGTGGCACTCATTATTGGTGAGCAGCTATGGGGACTGTTTCGGAGAGTAAGCGTGGCAATGGGAGGCAAGATCCCAACCTGCCTGAGACTCGCTGATTATTTCATAATAATAATAATATAAGAAAGCGCCGGTTCTGTTCGCCCCCCGGGGCAGGGTGTCCTGCCAAGCCCCACTGAGCGCTCCTTGCTGGGACCTGTGCGAGCAGCGCTCGAGGGTTACGTGGTTACAGGAGGAAGGGAGCTGAGGGGTCTGGCGTGGGCCGTCCCGTTGCATCTCCTTGGCGGTGCTCGGGCAGAAGGCGAGAGATCGGGGCAACAGCTGTGGAGCGTGGGGGGCATATGGCGAATGCACTGCTATAGAACGGGATCGGGAGAGGGGCTGAGCCGGGCTGCCCTTTGTCTGACGGCCATAAAACAGCCCTGCTCCGGAGCCGTGCATATTCAGCGCTCTGCCTTTGAGCCGAGGCCACTTGGGCACCTAGGAGGTCCTCCATCCCGCTGCTCAGGAGACGCATGAGGCTCTGCGCGCATTGTTGCCGCGTGCGCTCCTGCGTCGAGCACGTCCTTCATGGGCCAGTTCCCTCCCCCCTGCTGTGTGGGACAGAAGCGGCTGGGCTGGCCGGCCCTCCACCCGCCACCTCGCACGTCTCGTTCTTCTCTCCAAACAACGCGGCGATTTATGCCCCTTTGCCCCGGTGACGATTCTGTCCGAAGGCTGAGAGGCTTTGGCCTCAGAACTGCGTTGGTCCCATTCCTGCTCTGTCAGACGCCCCGGATCGTTTTATTTACAGCTCCGTCGCCCTGCTCTCCTGGCCTTTGCCGGCATATGTGCACAATAGCAAAGGAGACGTGGTGACGGGGAACAAAGCGGGGGGCCGCTTGCAGGAAGAAAGAGCCGATGTCTTGAGAAGGCCGCTTTTAGGACAGCCCGGCGATTGATAGGCGCGCTTGGCCGTAGGGGCAGAGCGGTGCGGCAGCACACAATTCCACCCTTGGGGGTTTCCCATGGAATTTCGTAAGTGGAATAGAATCTGCTTATTCCCGGTGAAGATGCAGGGTCTCCCAGCTCCAGCTCCTCTCTTCCCTCCCCGTTTCTACCTATTACGAGATGCTTGATCAAACTGAGAGAGAGAGAGAGAGAGAGAGAGAGAGAGAGATTTGGCACCATCAAGATTAACAGTTTCATTGTGGCCAAGGCATCCGTGCCACTCCAAGAGATGCAGTCCTTGCCTGAGAGCTCTGTGCCCCCTCCCTCCGTCCCTCCCTCCCTTTCACACTTGGGGATGGAGCTCAGAGCTGTACACAGTGGAGTCAGATGGTTGTGAAATGCAAGAGATACCAGTGGTGACAGTTCTCTGTAAAGCTTAAACGTATGCCAAACCATTATATGTTATCATATAATCTTCCCAGCTTTGCTCTGATGATTCAGCTCCTCAGACAGGAGTAAAAGAGCCCCCCATCTCTATTGCGACCTACATGAATAGAATCAAACTTAACGGATAGATTTTGGTTCAGCGATTTAATGTTGGCCTGCCCCTCTGGTGTCTTTCAGGGCAGTAGCGGAATGACTTTTTCTCACACTGGTTCCTGAAGTTGCCATTTTTATGTTAGATGTGTGCCCATGTATTATGTTGCACAGAAACTTAAATGTTTCTCCAATAGAGACAGCAGAAAAACTCTGTTTGCGGGTGACGGGGCAGCTTCCACTGTAGGATGAGCAAGACCCCAAGCTGTTGACGGCTTAATCCATTTGGTCCTGTAGTAGTGAGGTTTGCAATGGCTGTCAGGTAGGCTTGGCTTCTGGGTTGCTTTGGTGTCTCTGGTCTGTGTTAGGCGACCATTCACTGCTGGTGAGCTGCTGTTTTATGTTAGGAGGCAAATGGGAAGGAGGAAGAGTCTCGATCCCGATTTTGTTCTCTTTAGGGTAGATCCATTGAAATAAAAGGAATCATGATTAACTGAAGTTCAGTGGAAGTCAGCAGCCTACTCTACGATTAAATCTGGTTCCAGGTCCCAGCGTTTGGGAAGCAAAAAGGACATATACCTGTGAGGACCCATAAGAAAAAACAAATAATAGGGGTACACCTTTATTAGGGAGGCAAAGTAGGTAGCAAATTTGCGCCTTCTGGTGATAAGGGGAAGCTGGGAGAACAAAGGAAAACGGATGCTGTTTGAAAGCCCTCAATTTGCATTTTAAAAGATGGAGCAGAGTTGCTAATTAGTTTTGAACAGGATCCATGCAAAAGTGGACTTAAAATGCCCCCAAGTACGCGGGGGTGGCGGTTGGACTTCCTGTTCGTTCTTCACAGCCTTCTGCTCCTCCGTTACCCAAACATTTTTCTCCTGTTCTCATACTGTTTTGTTTTAAAAATGGAGAAAAGCCCCCAAAAGCAAATTACAGATTCTAACAAATCCTTAGATAAGAATAAATCATGCAAAATGCACATATTTATGCAAATGCAGGTGGTTTGTTTAAGTCACCCTGTTTGCATAATCCACTGTGTGTTTGAAATACGGCTTTCTGCACGAGAGGAGAGCCTGGAACGCAGATTAAAGGTTCTCCTAGGCTGGGGAGATCATGTTGCTGCATCCGCCATCTAGTTCCAGGGCATGGCATGAGGGCCGGGGGTTCCCTCAGCCCCACATGATTCAAGCAAACTGATGCAGCAACCCTGCACGGCCTGAGGCTGGGGGACGCCACCCTCCTGCAGCCTGGAGCTCCATCATGGAGGAACGCCTTCCAGGATGAGCCCAAGGGTATGGACCATGATTCCAAGTTGGGACCTCCCCCCCCCAGGGTGTGGAATGGGCTTCCGCGGGAGGTGGCTGAGGCCCCATCGGGGCGGGTGTTCAAGGACAGGCTGGGCATGCACACAGTGGAGCCAGGGGTCAGACTAGATGGCCCGGGAGACCCTTTCTGTCTCGCTCTGTTTCTGTGTTTCCCTGTGATTGAGAGTGTGCACATGTGCAAAAGACACAGAGAGACCTTTCCTTCCTACCAGCTGGAAGCGCATTATGAAAATTGCCATTTGCTTTAATAAGCACACCTACTCAGAGCTGTGACATACTGTGCCATAAACATGAAATGTAATCATTTTTGGTTTAAAAGAGCGCCATTCCAGCTGAGCTTTCTGGGGCTTTGCTCAGCCAGTTGATTGTGCTTAAACCCTCTAAGTATAGGCTAGCAGATCAATTATTTAGATAGCAACGTAAAGGGGAGACCCGCTGGCCAGCGCTGGCCGTGAGTGGCCACACGTCGTCCGGACTAGATGCAGCTTCGAGGAGCTGAAGGAGGCGGGAGCGAGGCCAATTTCTGCAATGCCCATTCAGCAGCAGAGCCAGGCCAGGCGCGTCGGGCGGCAGCATTAAATTTGCAGAGGATACAAAACCAAGGGGAGCTAGTGGGTTGGAGCGGGTTTTAAGGGATGGGTTGTTTGACAGGATTTCTTGACAGATTATGCAAACCTCAGAGGGCCTGCAGGGAAGGGAGAATGCCATTTACTGGGATGTGGGGAGATCTTTATCCACTTTGCATTTGGTGTGGATGTCAAGTAAAGTATCCTCGCCCTGCTGGCAATGAGGAGGGGAGCGATGCTCATGGAAGGGGCCCCTGCTGACGGAGAAGAATTAGGCCATCGCGGGTGGAAGTATTAAATGCCCCCGATTCCAGGCATCAGCACAAAACGGGATGCACGGCAAGCAGACAGGGAAGAGTACCGGGGGCCTATTCCACTGGTGGGGAAGGCGGCATGGGGGGGGGGTTGAAATGCCCCAAACGGAGCCCTGTTCTGGCTTGCATCTCTGCCTGCCTCTGGCAATGCATATTCAGCTTTTAGAATGGGGGAGACGGCACAAAAACTGGGGAGCCCACAAGGATGGGCGGTCCAGGAAGTGGGAACGTGGGCAGGGCAGGCTTGGCCCGGGGCCTGTGCTTCCTCACCCCTGTTGTCCAGGGGCGCAGCTCTCGAGAAAAGGGCTGTGTAAGCAGAGCTGCTCACAGCTCCAGAGCCAGAAGTCTATCCGGGATGCTGGACTCAGACACCTCTGCCCAGGTATCCCCGGACGCGGCCCATCGTCCTGGCCGGATGCTGCACGCCATCTTCCCAGCCCACCCGCGTGCCTCTCATGCGCCTCCCTGCCTGCCCACCCAGGCTTCCTTCTTGCCTCTGGGGGCAACACCACTTCCAGGGTGGCTCTTGCAACACACTGAATGATGCTGCTCACCTGGGCGCCCCTCCAGCTGCCGTTCTGGAGGTGAGAACAGGCGACCTGTGAGGCAGCTGCTCTCCGCATGGTGGCCTGCACATGGCAGATCCTCATTTCTGCTGAGAGAGCGTTAAAGGCCCCCCCTGCCCCCCACTGCAGCCAATTGACCTCACGCCCTACTGCCAGGGCTGCTACCTGGCCGATTTTAAAGCAGCTTAGCTATTATAAATAAATCCCATCGCCTTCTTTGCCTTAAAAACGGCAGGGGAGGGGCGGAAAGCTTGTCCTTGGTGCTGAGCAAGGAGCAATTCTGAGTGGCGCAAGCAATATTTTATATAAGTTATTAGCCTGTTCAGATGTTCAGTACCCATCTTTTCCCCACGGTGAGAAACTGCCCTGGAGCGGCATGGAAAGAGACGATAACCTAGCCCCTGCATGCCGCTATGGGGGCGTCGCTGCTGAGCTTTTAATTCTGGGCTGCCGCCGTCAGCAGCTCCACATGGAGCATGATCTCGGAAGCTGCCGGGGCGCCAGCCCCCAAACCACGGCTTTGTGTGGAGCTGCCTTGATGCGGGGGTCTGTCTGAGCGACCAGTGGAAGCTTCCCCCGTGGCAGCTGGGGACAAGGCTGCCATCTGTGGCCGGTGGAGCTGGGCGCTCGCCGAGGGCCCCTCTCCCCCAGGAAGCCAATGCAGCAGCCATTGCAACGTGCTTGCAGACGGGGGGCGCTCGTCCCTGACTTCCTCTTTGAAGACCAAGCAGTTTGAAAATTGGAACATTGCACCATAACAAATGCGTAAAGATGGACGAGCTGATGGTGTGAGTGTCTGAAGCAGGCAAAGGAAAGGCACCACCAACCACGGCTGACAAAAGCGATGGATGGGCAGCATGGGACACGCGGGGACGGACTGGGTTCATGACAGTATTATCCAGTGTTTTGGTAACAACACAGCCCCTGATGGATGTCGGATAAATGGGACCAAAACCCTGGGAGCCTCCATGGACTTGGTGGGACTTCCAAGCTGACACCAGTGGGATGTGCTACGGACGCTTAGTGTATAAAAGACAGCCTTAAGGGCTGCTGCGAAAGCATATTCTAAAACTCAGCTAATCTTGCAAGATCTTCCACGGTTTCCGCCCGGGGATTGGGTCCAAGCAAGGCTCCTCCCTTTAGAGTCAAGAATACTCAAGAAGAAACAGAATCTCTCATGGCGAAGATGATATACAGTTTATTGGATGCTATGATGGAACACGGATACAGCATATAAAGAAATGAAAGCATTTTTACTCTCCCGTTGTTTGGTCCCCGAATAGGCCAGGGATGCTACCTGGGCCCCCAAATTTGCCTGGGTACACAACGTGCCCATTCCTCTCCCCAGGCCAGGAATGGAAGCCGCCACCTCTTGCCTGCCCTGGAAGCAACGTTGCATCGGTAAGACGAACAGTTTTGTTCTCACAGCAAAGGCAGCCCTTATCTGTGGGAGGCTTGAGGGAGGCAGCTTAAGGACAATACTCTTCGCATACGTGAAGGCCGAAAGCCTTGGCTCAGCTTCAGGAGCCCATCTTGGCCTTTGGGCTCCAGGGAATCTCGCTACGTTGCTGTCCAACCGTAGCAACTTCCTCACCACCCTTCCAGTAGGGCCCGTCCGATGGGTCTGCTAAACAGCATCAGAGACTGTCAGAAATTACAGATTAAGCAGCAGGGACCAGGACATGCCGTGAATGAAAAATAGTCTGTGTGTTGCTAACCCTTCAAAAATGTAAATACCCAGAGGAAATTGAATTAAGGCGAAACATCCCCCCCACCATGCCTCCCTTCGCTCTCCCTGTGAAGTCTGTGCGCAGATTCTTAAGGATCCGGTGTCTGCTCTCTCCTTCCCTTCAAGGAGCTGAAGAGGAAAGTGACACATTCCAGGTCTCAGCTGCTCTGCAGGGCTCTGGTCTTGGGGGAAGGGCCTTGGGCGCGACCGCAATTGGTCTTGGGCCGCGGAGTTCTTACATAAGCCGGGGGTGGGCAAATGTCCAGCTTGTGGGACCGAAAGGACCCCCCTCACCCACCCCGGGATCCCGTTACCAGAACGCGGTGAAAAAAGACCTCAGTTCGGAATGAAAGGCTCCTGAGCCTAGAAATTCCTGTGTTCTTGAGGAGCCAGGCTTGAACGGCGCACACGGTCCTTCGGTGTAAAAGTCCGCTCCTGGTTACATAAGCTCCTTGCGTCCCCAGTGTGATTCAGGGCTGGAGTGGTGTTTTGGTGCAGAGCCAGGCAGATGTGGAGATCACCTGTAGGGGCACCTTCTGCCCCCCCCCCCATCAGAAGCCAGCCGTGCCTTTGAAAGCTTGGCACCACGGCTCGCTCATCTGACTCCGGAATGAACTTGCACACGGTTTCCCGTCCCTGCGTGGTTATTCTGCCTCGCTGGCAATATGAGGAATGCTTCACCGAAGCCGCCCGGGGCAGGGAGCAGTCGGGGCGGGGAGATCGGTCCCACCCACTGAATGCCTGCGGCCGGATCCGGAGAGCAGCTCCTTGAGGGACGGTCCCGGCTGGACATGGGTGCTGGACGACGAGATGGCCGCAACCTTGTTTTCCCTCCGCAGCGTCTCCAAAGTGCTGGGAGGAGCAGGGGATGGGGAAGAGGCCTTCTCCTGAGGCCCTTGCTAGGCGAGTGGGTGAGGAACCCTCCACGTCGGCCATGGGGCTGGAGCTGACGGGGCCTGGCACCTGTGGGCCTCCCGGTTGCCGGGCATGATGGGGAGAGAGGCCTCTTCGGAGGGCTTTCCGCCGCCCTGATAGGCACCCTCCAGAAGGAGAAGCGGGCCCTTCCAGCACAGCCAGCTGCCCACTTGAGGACTGGCAAGGGTGCAGGAGACACACGCAGGACCCCCCCCACCCCCCCAAGCGCCTTGGCTGGCGTGCTGTCCTTAATTGCTTTGGCTGGAGTACAGCATTTGAAATGCGAGCAGCTGAATGTTCTTTGCTTTGGGAGGAAGCCGCACAGGATGAAAATGCAGGAAAGAAAACACGGCAGTGGCACGGGGAGGAGGGAGCTGCCCCCTTGCGGGATCCCTGAAGTGGGGCCTCCTGCCGCGGCAAGCTTGCTTCCCTGTGCCAGCCGCAGAAAAGCTAATCCGTCGGAGCAGAAGGCCTTCCCGGGAGGAGGCGAGCGTGCCCGCCCGGCTGCTGCTCCCCAGCGCTCGTGGAATCCCGGCGGCGGAAGCTGGAGGTGGAGGTGCAGTGCAGCCTCTCTTCCCTCGCCAGGCACCTGGCCAGGCTAGGCGAAGGCTGGATGAGCTCAGTGCAGGCAGAGCCGTCTGCATTTGGCACGAGGAGAGAGCGGCACCCGAGGCCGAGGCTGTGAGGGGAGGGGGTGGCGGGCGCTGCGTGGCGGATGGCCAGGGGGCCACGGAGTAGCTCCAAAGGGCGGTCGGGCTGCGCCACGTCCTCTCCCAGGACGCTGCGGGTGTCCGGCGCTACATGGGGCCCTGCGAGCCGTGCTGGTCTTCGGACGCCGTCCAGCCACAGCACCGAGGGCACTGATCTTGGCGGGTTCCCAAGCAAAAGCAGCCCCCCTGGCCTGCGCGCCTCGGACTGGACCTCAACCGTCCACCGGAAGGTGCCCGTCTCTGATACTGCACCGCAGTTCTTGGCAGCAGACCGAGCAGAGCGAGCTCCAAAACACACACTGAGCCATAGTAAAGCGTGAGCTGAAATACGGATTCTGATTTTTCAAATGGGCAGATGAACGCAGGAACAGAACAGAGTGGAATTACCAACAATTCCATCTATTTCAGTGCTGGCCAGAAACGGAACGGGGCGATCGAGTTAATTGCATCTAGGGCGGGCAGCCTTCCCGAGCCGGCACCACAGAGCGCATCTGCCCCAGCCGGCAGAGCAGGCTTGATTTCTGCCGTGGCGGCACCCAAGGAAGGAGCCGAGGCCGCGCAGGCCCGACCGCAGGCGGCTCCCCTGCAGCGCTCGCCCTGTCCGGAGGGCCTCCTCGGAAGGTCTTGGTGGTGGGGCAGGATGGCAGAGGGGAAGGACCGTTCTCGAGAATTCTGCTCCCTGGTTGTGCGCGGCTTTCTAGACTAAAGCCGGAGCCTTAAACCGGTCCTGGGAGCAGACGGCACGAGCGGCTCGCACCTCGTTCTCTGATCTCGCTGCCTGCTTGCTTGCCGGTCCCGGTCCTGGCCTCCCCAGCCTGGCTCGCTCCCGAAAGCGGCCCACGGCCCAGACCCAACTCCAGCCAAGCGGCCCCACGCTCGGCCAGGCGGGCTTTGCCACAAAGCGCACAGCGATGCCTTCCTTCAGGAGCAGATTCTGCCGAGGACTAAAGAGGGCTGGTGACGAGCTCGGTGGCCGCGGTTCTTTTCTGCCGCTTTTTTATATGGCTGCCTGTATCTGCAGCAAAGCAAGCAGTGTTCTCATTGAACTTGACCTTTCGCTGAGGATATAATGGAGGCCGGAGCTTGTGCCTTTCCCCCGAGGCAGAGAGAGGGGAGGTGGGTCGGCGCTTGACATGACAACTCGGAACTCTCCCCTACCAAACGGGGAGCAGGATCCGACATGGTCCCCGGGGAGCTGCTGCCAAGCTGCAAGCCAGTAAGAGCGACATGACGCTGACTGATGAGCTGTCGGGGAAGCGGGGGTGGAATCGGCTGGCGGACGCCTGGCCTCTAGCGAAGGCTTCCCGGGCTGGCCGGACGCCTCGCTTCCTTGCTCGGGGAAGGGGCGGCCTCGGCGTCTGCGGCAGATTGAGGCCGAGGCTGCACAGTCCTCTTTGTCAGGATCCAGTGCAAGGATCGATGAAGAGGAGCAGCAGGGCCCGGGTCAGCCTTGGTGCAGCCAGCCCTGCGTGGTGGACGTGACGGGCAGGGTCTCTCCCGGGCGCAGACGTGTTTCTGACCCCTCCTCGGCGGTGCCACTGGGTTACTCTGAGATTGCCCGGCTGCAAAGCGCTTGGCCCCTTTCCCTCGGATCCGTCCCCCCAGCCTGGTCTGCGTTCGAGGCAGCAGAGGGTAGTGGGCCTTCCCCGCTTGCAGGCCACCCGTGGGCAGCTGGTTGGCCTGGGCCAGCACAGGACGCAGGGCTAGGAAGGCGCTTAGTCTGGCTCAGCAGGCCCTTCTCACGCTCTTCGCTCCCTTTCGCTCTCCTGCTCTTCCCGGCAGCACTGAGGGTTTGTCGCCAATGTGCCCACAGGCCGAGGCTGCTTCCACACGGTCACCCCGTGCGGCAGTCCTCAGTTTGCGGGTCGGGGCTCACGTGGGCCTTGGTGGACGTCCTGGCCTCCATCTCGCCTCCACTCTTCCTGTCTGTGTAGCACCATTAATATGCAACCGGGTCACTCGGCTCTACATGGGGCTCCCCCAGTTGCCAGAGCTGCCGCCGGAGCATCTTCCCTTGGAGTGAGTCAGCTCAGGCGCTGAACTGGCCCCAGCTGGCCATCCCGCAGACATGGAGGGCCACGGGGCCTGTCTCAGAAGGGCCGTCTTCCTGGCCCTGGGCCGTTTCGTTCTGATTTGAACCAAGAACTGCACCACCGAATTCAGGGGAGAAATCCAGAGGAGGGACTGCCATTTGCACACCGGAACGCAAACGGGATCCGCTGGTGTCAGAATTCACACCAAACACATCCCTCAAGGTCACAAAGTCTTCGGGTGGTCTTCCCACAGCTCTCTGGTCTCCTGGAATAAATTAATTCACCAGCCTGGTGTTTGGATCCTCAGCCTCAAAGCGATGCGTAATGAGTAAATGATGAGCAAACCGATGAGTAAACTCTGTGAAGCCGGTCAGTTCCCAAGAGCCACTCTGGCAACGTCCTCAGCATCAGGAAGTGCCCTTAGAGATGGGCTGTGAGGTCAGCGGGGCTTGTTTTAATCTCCCAGAGCTCAATTTACTTCTGCTCGGGGTAAAAAGGCAAGCTCTCGGATCAGGAGGGGGGGGGGCTCTGTTGCCTGCTCTCTTCCCCTCCTTCCATCGCCCCGACTTATTAGTAGTCCTCATCAGTGTAAATAGGGATTTTATGGACTGCTTTTATCACACCCTCTGGAAATTGATCAATCCCTGACCGTGCAGTCGTTGGCTGGAAGTGCTGACCAAGTGAGGCATCGCAGACCCCAGGACGGTGGGGGGCAGGTGGGCAAGGCAGCTCCGCACTCCTGCTGGAGTCCCTTGCTCTTGCAGGCCGGCTAGCTAGATCCCGCCGTCTGTGTGAGCTGTGTGGGTTTCTGACGCAAGAGACACCACCTCAGGGCACTGCAAAGAATGCTTTGGGTCCTTGCACGGGGCAGAAAGCTTCCTTCTGTGCTCCTCGCGACCCACCTCTGCAAATCTTGCCCGGATGGATCGTTTTCCCTCCCCAGCCGAGTCAGAAAAGGCTGATCCAGGTGAAGATGAGAAACGTTGCTCGGAGAAGGATACTTGTGATCTTAGGACAGGTGTGCAACTTGTGGGCTTCGGATGCTGGGACTCCCATCAGCCCCAGCCAGCATGATCAGTGCTGGAAGATCATGGGAGTGTTAGGCCAAACATCGGGAGCATCGCCAGCTGCCCACACCAGCCGATGCACCAACCCATCTCAGAACACCTCGTGGGGTTCTTCGTGATCCGTGCTTATGATAGGCCTACAAAACTGGGGGACTCCGAAGGAGCGACGCACAGAGAGGGGGGTGCCTGAGAGGGGAGGGGGGTCTTCCCAGTTGGGCACCCTCCAGGGGTGAAAGATTGCACCCCCATCGTCCCTGGTGGCCGGAGAGGAAGGTCCAGGCAGTCCGGGGAGGACCTCCGTTGGGGAAGACTGCTCCGTCCACGCCGGTGTCGGTGTCGTGCATGTCCTTCCCCCCTCAGCCCCACCCCACTCCCTCTGCTGCCTTCCCTGCGTTGCACGTCGGATTGCCAAAGCCTCCAGGCCACAGCCTGTCCCCTCGTGGCTCGCAAAGCCCCACGCAGGCGGATCCCCCTCCCCCAGCCCCTGCACGAGGGATCCCTGCGTGGGCTAGCAACCCCCCCCCCCGTGTTTCCCCCGAGAGTGGCTAGAACAGTCCACCCCCCGAATGGGGCGATGCAATGATCCGCTTCCTAGGCTGGGGGAGGTTGCTGCTAAAAAGAACGCAAGCGAGCTTCCGCGGCCATTTAAAACACACGATGCTAATGGGATAATGGAATCACAGTAAACTGGCTTTTAATTCACGGGAATCCGCACGATTTGGGGAATAAATTGCGGCTGGAGGGCTGTTTGCGCCTCGGAACGAGGGCGCTTCCCACCGCGCTGAAAGCCAACCAGAGAGGACTCCTGCGCCCGTCGCAGTGCAACCGTGCACGCGGCTTGCTTTTAAGTAACGTTTGAGAGGCCGGGGCGCAATGAGCCGTTCCTCGCTTGGCTGGGATCTGCTCCCGCTTTGCTTCCTCGAGGGGCTCGCCCAGCGTCTTGCAGCCGTGCCACAGCGCTGCCCGGTGTGGCCAAGGCCGGGGTCTGGGGTGTGTCTGTCATTGGGAAGTGGAAGGGGCTTCCAGGCAAGGCGATGGCTTGTGGGTTGGTTTCGTAATTGGTGGCGTTTGCTTGGGATTAGAGAGGGCGAGGCAGTGCAGGCCGTGGCTGTCAATATACGTTGATTCGGCTTCCCCATGAAATGCATAAAGGACATTGCGAGAGGAAGGTGCGAGGAATTAATGTGCATCCTTGATCCACCCCAGGTCTCCGCACCCTCCGTCCGCCGTGCGGATTCCTGTGCTGGCTCTGGTTTCACCTGGGCATTGAGTGGGGTGGACTCGTCTGGAAGGACCACTGAGCACCGTGCTGCATCTTGCTAGCGGAGATGCGTGAAGAATATCTACGAGGGTGCGAGCGACAGCTCAGCATTAAATCCACAGGCAGCGATTTGTAGATGGGAATGCAAATTTAGAAAAAAGCGCCCTAATGAAATGGAAACACCAGACTTCCTGCATTTTACTTAGTACACTGTAAAGAGTCTTGTGGACTTTCGCAAACAGTGCACAGCTTTGCATGGGAGGATGACGGTGGGCCTTGCGCATTCTGTGGCTTTCATGCCCCGCTGTTTAAGTTTTCCCCTTCATAACCATCTGCGTGTGCCTGTGCGATCTTCTGGTTGGAGAGAAGCCGCGTGGGTCCCAGGTGATGTACAATCTAGTCCATGAAAGATGGTGCCATGATACATCTGTTCGCCTCTAAGGTGCCACAAGCCACTTTCCCTGTAACAGGCGAGCGCGACTACCCCTCTGGAACTGGTCTTATCAAAGTGAGATCTCGCCTCGATCCCCCGAGCCTTTCCTTTATCTCACAGTCTCTGCTCTTGAAGTGGGCAAAAAACCAATAAATTCACAATAAATCCGCAAAAGCTCAAGCAGGGCCGGAAAGCAGGCCTGCCCCGGGAGAGCAGGGATGCCGCCGCGGCGCATGGGAGCAGCAGCCGCCCAGCTCGGCAGCAGTGGCCTTCTTGACGCCTCGCTCTTGCCTTGGTGGACGCAGCTCCTCCGGCTCCGCTCTGCTCCCCCTGCTGCGCTCCAGCCCTCCTTTTCCAAAGCACCACGTGGAGTTTTATCACCTCCAACAAGGGAACCGTCACCTGAAAGCTGCTTTGTTGCGACCGGAGGGAGGGAGGACGCCCACCCTGCCTGCCTTCACCCACCTCCCCGGGCGGCCAGGCCGGCACGAGGACCCCCATTGCAGCCGGCGGCCTCTCCTGTCGGCCGGGCGATCGATCCATCGGCTTCTTGCTGACACAAGCACCAGTCACTCAAGGGCCACCCCCTTCGACTTATTTTCTCAGGGGGCTCCAAGATGGCCCGGCTTCTGCGCACCTCGTCTCCTCTCCTCCTCCTTACAAACCAGCCCAGGGGATGCAAAATCTGCCGTGCTTTCGAGAAGCGCTTTCAAAACCCGATTTTTATTTAATGACATTTACAAATGCAAGTTTCCAGCGATTGCTCTCTTGTGAATTATGGGCTTATAAAACACCCAGGAAGCAGGGAAGGGCCGGGTTGTTCTGAGGGTGTAAACAACTTAATAATTGGCCTATGAGTAATTTCTTTTTCAACAGATGTAGCCATTGATCCGGCAGAGCCGAAAATGTGGTCTTTTGCGCGTTTTCCCGTCTACTTTGGGGATGGATGTGAAGCCCAAGAAGATAAATTGTCGTTGTTTATCTGCTTGCTGGGATCCCTTGTGATTAGAACAATTTCGTTGCTCCTTTTCTGTGCCATTGACAATCAATCCTGAGATTTTTGTCTGCTGTTTCTTTGCTGCCCAGCTTGCTTTTGGCTGTATTTTAAATCACCTGCAATAATGCCTTTTTTTTTGTATCTGAGATTAAAGTTGCCAGCAGACATCCAGAATCACCCTGGCGGCAGTTCAAGGACTGGCCCTCTTAGCCAACATCCTGAGCAACCGTCATTTTGTCCATGTGATGTTCCGGGGGAAAAGCAATGCTCAGTCCACACCTGCCAGCTTTCTAAAATACAGTGAAAACAGTGAAGGAAAGGGTGGTGGGCACACACCCGGACCCACCCGGTTTATGACGAGCACTGAAGCCCCGCTCCCGGGACATTCTCTGCAATTCCCAACCAGCCCAGGACTTTTAGGTGCGATTTCTTTTTGTCCCTCTCTTCCAGTGCAAGGTCAAAAATGAACAAGAGCGAGCCATGGAGCAGGGTGCTAGTCACGTCTTTGAGCACCTGCCCCAAATCGTCTCTCTCCATCTCAGGATTCAGGGAACGCACTTCCCGGTGCAGCACCAGAGAACTGGAAACGGCGCGGTTGCGCCAGGGAGCGTGGCTGACGGGCGGCATGCCTGCTTTGCGGCAAGCGCTCTTGGGAGCGATTCCTGCCGTGTCTGGCGCAAGGCGGTGGGGAAGCGGTCTGCCAGAGACCTGGCCTGCGGTTCCCACCGTTCTTGGCCATTGGCCATGGTGGATGGGCGGATGGGCAGTGACGTCCGAGCCACCGGGAGATAGCCCGGCTGGGGGTGGCCAATGCTCTGCGTTTGCGGCATGTGCCCGCCAAGGAGCCCTCAGCCCCCACCCCCGGGGCACGGGCCTTGCCCTGTGGGCTCGTGGTGCCAACTCAAAGACAATTTGCCCGCCCATCCAACAGAGCCAGGCTGCAGTGTGGGAGGACTTTAATTTTCTGTTTGAAATGGATTATTTTTCATCATAAAAAGAATCCGTAGACGGTGATTCCAGTAGCATTTGCCGTGAATTCTTGTCTTAAAAAGTTGCATAAGCATTTTTTTTTAAACTTCACGGAAAGCAAACAGACCGGGGGAAAGCGGAGCATTCCAGCGCTGAGACGTTTCTGTTCCAAGCCGGCCGAAATGGGCTCTTCGCATCCTCACCAGCGCTGCTCCTGCCTGCCACCTCGCCCCGTTCTGGCCTGCGTGTTTATTTATTTAATTAAGCGATTTCTGCTGCTCCCTCGCAGCCCCGCTGTGACGAACCCGTACATTTGGGTTCACGCCGCACTGCCATCGAGAGCGTGTCTGCCACTCCCGGAGCCCAGTCGCGAAGCCTGAATAACCACGAACCCTCGCTTTTGCCTCCCTACATGCATCCAAAGCCATCCATGCCTTCTTCAAAATGCTGTCACTAGTTGAAATGCCGGCCAGCTCTTTTATCACATGAGTGCAGAATTGTAAGGCAGACGGAATTAGCCTCCCCAAATGAACAGCGGAGAAAACGGTTGCTTTTAACTCAAGCTTACCTAATTTTGCTCTTTTGAACCATCATGTGTCTCAGAGCTGCATCATCCTTTAAAATGTGTCCTCTTGATTCCGCAGTGGAATTCTCCTATCAAAACATGCATACAAAAATGCATACATTGGGAAAATTAATGTCACCTTTCTATTTGCAGAGGGAGTTTTTAAAGTACACAAATTTGCATATAAAATATATATGAAATATTCAAAATGTGTTATATTAGGACACATTGCTTGCAAAAGTATTATACTCTTTTCTACATCACTGACTGGCTGCTGTTGTGATCCATCCAGTACAAGTACAATAATAAAAAAGGACAGCAGCAGAAATACAGATACAAGAAAGCACAGCATGAAATTCCAGTATTCGAAATGTGAGCAAGTTTAACCAACTAAAACTATTTCAAGAAAAATTGCAGCTGTTTAAACAGTCGACGAGTCCCATCATCCGGGCACCAAAGGATAGTCTTAACCTGGCACCAAAAATTATTGTGTTTGCACCACATGGGTCTATAGAAAACACAGGTTTTTTAGGAAAAGTTGCCTATAAAATGCTTGTATGTGCTCAGCGATTATTATGTATTTGTATTCAAGCTTCAAGAAAAGTCAAAGTTCAGTACAAACTGAATGTAAGACTAGAAAAAAGGGAAAGGGAGAGAAACTCCGATTCACCGTCCTGCATCGCAGGACTTTTCTGAGTGGCCGGCTGGACTGCACCCGGCAAGAATTGGGCTCGCTGTGCCATTGGATGCAGCGCCAGACTTCGCTGAGGGGCCGGCTTGTGGCTGGTTGCTTTGTTCGGCTGAGCTCCGCTTCCCACAGATGCAAGACTTTGCAGGTATCTGCATCCTCGGAACAGCACCTTCTCAAAGATGCCCTCCTCTGAGACATCCGCTGTGCCAGTTCTGCAGGGCCGCAGCCCAGTATTCTGCTCGAATAGATTGCATGTAGCTGCACTAACTTGACTGAGTTTATTAGAAATTGGATGACAGTTGCCCTTCCTTTCCTTCCAAAGAAGCCCTCTTGATGTATTAGGCCATAGCTGACGGGTGCCATATAAAAGCAGTGCCCCACTGAGACCCTCTCCGTATGCAAGACTGCAGGGCTGCTAGGTTACTTGCTGTGGTCAGACGATATTTCACGAGGCTTTGATAAGTTCAGTATCCAGGGTTTTTTTGGGGGGGGGACGACTAAAGAACCAGCCTTCCCTCCCTCCCTCTCCCTCCTACCCCCAAAGCTGAGCTGAAGGGAGAAGTCCTAGGCTTGGCTTCTTCTCACACAGCCGGGCGGTGTAGAGCTTTCATGTGGGCATTCGGCCCTCGGAGCAGCCTATCTGTACTTTTGTTTTTAATTTTTGTCGAGGGAAGTAACCCTTGTCAAAAAGGGACCTGTCAGCCGATACCGTCACCTTCGCAGCTGGAGCTGGAGCACCTGCGTTAGGCAGCTCACAGTAGGAATGGCCACATCCCTGAAGGAGCAGGACAGAACAGCCTTTGAAGCGGCTCCCCCAAGGGGCCCACCGGGCGCCTTCTCTTGACCCCGTTTGGCTTCAGGGAAGGACCTTCCCATTTCCCCCCTCTTTTAATAGTTGAAGTTATTTGAAGAGAGTTGTATGGTGTGTGTTGTGCTTTAGTGCTCCTGTGCCTTTGCCTTCGATTTATATGAGCTGAGGTTGTTGTGGGCTTTTTCTGCATTCTGCTGTGTTTTGGTGGTTGTCGTATACGTGCCCAGTTTATTCTGTTGCTTTGATTGAGCACCTTGTGCCCTATTTCCTTATCTACCTTGTAACCCAATTCCAGGAAGCCATGAGCTTCCTCACCCGCTTGGGCAGCCGGCTGCTGACCTGTTGTGCAGTTGGACACACAATGCACAGTCTGCCCCACGCAACCCCTCCGGTCCAGCATCGTTTCCCACAGGACCAGCTTGCACAGCCTCGCAAAGCTCCGCTCTAGCACCGTGCTTTAAACTCATCCATATACTTACCCATAGTAGGAAAAAGTGACCGGGGTTCTTTGCCTTTAAACTAGACTTAGACTGAGCAGTCCTTCAAATAGGGGAACCCCACTGAATAGTAGGAAATTGTCCACCGTAAAGGACATTAACTGTAGCCCCCATATGTTATCTATGTTCATTTTGAATTACCGGATAAACCCTTTCTGGTGACCCGTGGCCACGTCCTTGACACCTTTAAGGGTGACGAAGGATGTTTGACCTGCCGGGTGCTGCTAAACTTTGATCTCATTAGTCATTATCCTCATTTCCATCAGTGGTAAGGCCAACTTTTCTCCCCTAAAAGAAGCAACCATCCCCTCCAGACCTTAGAGGTGCTCCAGTGAGACTGGAGAGGGGCTCTGAGCCGGGAGGCGGATCATTTTAAGAGGAAGCGCCGAGTAGCTGGAAGGAGCTCTCCAGAGGAGCGAGGAGCGTGTGGCCTTGCCTTGGACCTCCGGTGCCGAGCCTTCGAGCAGGGCCACTCTTGGCATGCCGCAAAGGGACCTGTGTGCACCACGAGCCCGCAGGTGAGGCCTCTTCAGGGCACGAGCGAGGGGAAGCCAGCCTCTTTCCCACTCCTGCTATTCCATAGCAGCACATCAATAGGGGGAAATTCCCTGGCGGCAGCCAGCGCTCCTTTTCTTTTCTTTTCTTTTCTTTTCTTTTCTTTTCTTTTCTTTTCTTTTCTTTGTTCTCAGCCTCCTTCTCCATAAATCCCACACTGCTGGCCTGAGCAATCACTTTATTCTGGCCATCGTCCTTTGGCGACTGCTGCTTCTCTCACCAGTGCCAGGTGCTATATATCAAAAGCACAAATAAAGCCTTCTTCTCCAGAATTAATTTCCATCTGATTTATTTTTTTCAAGATCAGAACTTCTCTCTCTCATTCCCTCTCTCCTTCCTTCCTAAGCACAATCTCATGAATGTTTGCTTGGAAATAGATCCCCCACTTTGGTCATTTCAGCGAATTCCCAAGTAAGTTTGCTTAAAATTCCATCTGTCTGTTTATCTAGCTATTTCGATACTGCCCTTCAATTACAGAGCATTTAAAATTTAGTAAAATGATGAACAATCATACAATTGAAAGAGCAAAAAGGCAGAAAGAGCTTACAGCCAGGTAGAAACAAACAGCGGGACAGGAATTGTGTCTGGGGGACCTGGAGGAGGAACGTGCTTGTGGAACGCACTGAAAGGATCGCAAGGTGTCCCTCTCTGGCAAGGGCGGTCCAGGATCAGAGCGCCACTGCCCAGAAGGCCCCGTCCATGGCAGCTGGCGGTTCTCAGAAGTGGCACAGATGAACTTACGCAGAGAAAGGCACGCGTGAATTGAATTCATTCATCCCGTGCGTGTCCACTGACTATGACCGAAAGTATTTCCAAGTACCCGAGTACAGGATTACAGCATAAGGTTTGGAAATTTAACGTCATTCCTTTTTAAGACGGGAGTATAAATATTTTAGTTGAATAAGTCATGCCTTCTGCCAAATAGAACATCTCAGAAACACTAAATGGAAGCTTGCGTGGACTTGTGGCGCACGGAGGCGGCTTCCTTGTGCTTTTTCCAGCGAGATGCTCTGGCTCCCTCTCTTCCTGCTGCTATTTGAACGGTGATCCAAGTGACCCAAACGGAGGCTTTGTTGGGGCTGCCCCAGAGGGTTGGAACGCCTGTCAAGAACACCTCTTTCCACCTCTGAGGAAAGAGCTTTGACGAGGAAGCCTGGAAGAGGGTCGCTGCGCTCCGAGGGGGAGATGCCATCAGGCGGCAGTTCGGCCGAGCCCTTCCTGCTTCGCCCCAGCCCTTGCGGTCTCCGGAGCTTGGGGGGCCTTTGGCTACGCTCTCAAGGCCTGGTCCTAGGACAGCATGGGGAATAAGTCTCGGTGCTGCTTGCCTGCCGGGTCCAGCCCGGCAGGGCGTCTCTTGCTGCCGCTTCTCCCCACCACCATGGTTGGGGTCGGAGCAAGAGGCGGGGAACGGCGGGCTCCACTGGTGCGGAGGAAGCGTCCACGGGGATCTCGACAGAAGGCTGTCCCCTGGGCGGTGGGCCATGGGCAGTGGCTTGTGCATACCCGCATCGTACCTCCCCTGCTCCCATCCAAAATTAAAACTCTCCCCCTCAATTTCGCATCGCCATCCTGCATGACCTTGCCCAGAGTGAGTCTCCCCTCCTCACGCACACATCGTTTCTGCAAGGGGCAGGGGCAGCTGGAATCTGGAAAGGGAAGAGTCGCTTCTGCAGCCGGAATGTCGCAAGAGAGCGGAGGTGAGCTGGGCGTGCGTTTCCCGGGCCCTCGGCTGCGGCGGCTGCGCTTTGGCTTTGTGCTCCTGCTTTCCCATTTCGTTCGATAAACACACTGCCCACTGATTTATTGTAGGAGCTGCTCTATTAATACCAAGGGCAGAATTGCTCCAGCCGTTCAGCTGCAGGGAGGAATGAAAAGATATTTCATGGGCCGTGGCATGGACCATGCGCCAAGGTCTGCGAGGGAATGTGCCTCCTTCCCGTCTCATGCTAAACTGGACCAGCCCTGGCTTAGACTTCCCAGGTGCCTCTGTGACGGCTGCCTGCAGTGGGCCAACCTCACAGAAAGCGGGATCCCGGAGTTTCAGAAGTTCCAGCTTTCCGGGTCTGTGCAAAAGATCAGAGCTCCTCTGCGTCAGAGGCAGGTCCCAGCCTTGGAGGAGCAGATGTGGGCCAACCTTGGCAAGGGAGCAGGGGGCAGCAGAGGACGAGGTGGCTGGATGGGGTCACTGGGGCGGTGGGCATGGGCTTGGCTGGACTCCGGGGGACGGTGGAGGACAGGAGAGCCTGGAGGACTGATGTCCGTGGGGTTGGGAAGAGTCTGGCACGACTTTGCAACGGAACAACAACGCTTTAAAGGATCGGCGCTGCCGCTTTTACGTTGGTTTTGTTCTGCAGATGTGCTGAATTTCATTAAGTCTATGTATCTTCCCTCCCTCCATCCATCTAATCTCTTATGGTTCTGCGTTGCGAACCGTCCAGAGAGCTTTGCCTGTTGGACGAAACAGAATCATGATAATCAAATAACCCAGCCAGCAAGCCAGCCAATGGTTGCCACAGAAAAATGCGCGAGAGTCGCCTCTCTGGCGCAATTGACCCGCAGAAGTGCACCTGAGTAGCGCCTTCACCTTGTGGATCCGAGTCCGGCCATTCCCTGCATCGTGGCCCGTGATGCTCTTCCAACACTGCCGGTGTTTTCCGTTGGTAGCAATGATTCCTGAGCTCCGGGGTTCTTCCAGTTATGAGCTCGTGCTACTGCCGCGACCTCGTAATTGCCGTTTCCCTTCCACCCTTAATGCCACCCTCTCTAAATCAACTGCGCCATCTTCCCATGAGTCCTTGGGCCTCTGCAGCAGCGGAAGGTCAGACTAGTGCGGCTTGGTACTTCTGGCACCTAAAAATAGGTGCGACGCTTTCGGAGCTGAAACGCTCCCCATTCACAGCGCTCTTTCTCTTTGGCACAAAAGGTGCATAATTGTAGGGCTAATTATTTCAAATATGCGACATCCACCCCTAAGGAGACCGGAATGTGCATTAGTCGCGAGGCCGGCGGTGGGGACCGTGCCATCTTTCACCTGTCTGGTTAGCGCCATGCGGCTTTCAGCCGCACAAAAGCCTTCCTGCGAGAAGGTGGCAGGAATGAGAAGGCTGCCTTTCTTCATGGGGATAATAAGCATGTGCTCCGAGCAAAGAAAGCTTCATCAGCTCCCCGCTTCCCTGCAGAAATACAGCTGATGGCCTTGTCTTCAGAAAATCCAATTCCGTGTGAGTTGGAAGGTGGGCCCCTGATATATTATTAAAGAAAAGAGTGGAAATTGTATTGTCCTTATTTGAATCAAGCCTAGCAAATTTAATATGTATTTGATTGTACCAAAAGTAATATACATTTTAAAGAAGATGCAAACTCACTCTGTGTGTGTGTGTGTGTGTGTGTGTTCTCACTCCTCCATATCTAAGTTCAAAGCATCCTTTAGAGACTGGCAGGAAGGACTAAGAGATGCTTCAACACTAGGCAGCGTCGGGCACTCGCGTGTCCGCACCCCAGCAAACCCCAGTGAGAGCAGCCCTGCTTCCTGGCCACTGGCCCCTGCATGGCCCCCAGCTCTTGCTCTGGCCCAGACCCTGGCGGAGGAGGAGGAAGAGGAGGAGGAGAAGGCAGCCAGGGGCTGGTGCCACCCAGGCCCTCTGCCTGCCTGGCCCGATGGCGGTGGTGATGACGGGGAGGAGGCAGGGGGACCATCAGCTGGTCACGCTGGTAGTGAAAGGGAGGACCGTCCAAAGGGAATTCTGGCTTCTAGTGAAGACCATGTGTGCCTCTTCCAGCAGCCATTGCGCGCGTGTGTGTGTGTGTGTGAGAGAGAGAGAGACAGAGAGACAGAGACAGAGACAGAGAGGGGATGGAGTCAGCCACCAAGCCTAACCCTTATCTACCACTACATCGTTTAACAGGCGAAGTGATCCCAGAAGGCTTTTTATTCTGAAGCAAAGGCCGTTCTAGCGAAGAACCAGGAATTGGTTTGTGTGTGCAAAGGCTGCGAGCCCTTTTCTGCCAAGGAAAACACATTCCTGGGGTTTGTTTGTTTGTTTGCTTAAAGTTTTTATACGCCGTCCAATACCACAGTTCCTGGATGGCTTACAAAAACCAACAACAACCCACCAACAAACAGCACAGGGCTTACTGTGTGCTTAGAGGAATCCCGCTGATTAATCCCACGGGCACGGCCACCTTTCCGGGGTGCCATTATATCCCTGGCTCCAGCGGGTAGATTTGGGGATCCTGGGAGAAACCGCAGCATGGACCCCAGGAACCGGAAGGCTGCTGGTTTGGAGAGGCCGTCTCCTTCGTCAGAGGCGGCTCTGGAGACGCGGCGGTTACACCGCTTTTGTGATCAATGCAGCGATCACTTTTTCTGTACAAGGGAGCAGGTGTAGCAGGTGTTGCTCGTGAGGTCCATTTTATTTCGTGGCCACAGACCCGGAAGAAGCAGGTTCTTGGAGGCACGAGACCCTCAGCAGTTCCCAGACCCGAAGCCGAGCTGGAGCGCTACATCCAGAGGTCTTTCCACACTCGCGCCCCACCTGGGTGGCCGGGCCCAGACTTCGCGGGGCGGGTGCGACTCACCTTCCGGGTTCTTGGGAGAGCCGGCTGTCCGTGAGCACGGCACGGATTCCCATGAAGAAATAGGTCATACCCAAGCTTAAAGGAAGGGCTGCTCCGCTTCATGGACTCATGCGACACTTAACAATAACATGGTCAGATTAAATTTAAAGCTCAGCTGTCAGCAGTTGCCACTGAAGGAGGAAAATACGCTGGAGGTGGGCAGGGCGGGGTGGGGGAGTATTTATAACTTTTGGAGTAGAACAAGTGAACAAGGAAGGCCACCTTGATGAGCCAAAGCAGAAAGTCCGTATAGTCTTCCTGTGCCCTGCCTGGGTCGTGGGGTCACTCCATTCAGTGGGACGCTGCCCTCGCTAGGGCAGGGGTGGGGCACTTCCGGCCCAGGGTTCAAATCTGACTCCCCCCCCCGGCATTTGCAGCAGACCATGCCCCCTTGCCCTGGCTTGGCCCTCCCCCAGGCCCCAATCCGTTGGCGATTTGCCGGCTTGTTTTCCTCCTCCTGTAAAGGTGAGTGCGCCTTCCCTGAGGCTGCAGGTGGCAGTAGGAAGCCTGGCCTGCTCTCCTGGATGCTGGAGAACCGCAGAGCCCTCCGGCGTCTCCCCGTTTCCCAGCCGGCCTTCGAGAGACCTGCCGTCGGCACTTGGCTCGTACCACCGTGCAGAGAAACTATCTTTGTTTCCGGTAGATACATTTTCTCTGTGGGGCCCTCAGTGCGTTCTGGGGACTGGAAGACACCAACAGGCTCCGCTGGAAACATTTCTGGGTACCGGGGGTGGTTTTGCTTTGACAACATCTTTGGTGTGTTTGTGGTTTTACGAATTGCTCCGTGTGTCCGTAACTGACAGCGTCATCGTTCGACCCCTTCGAAGTTCATTGTATAATTCGCACAATCAATATAATCAAAAGCAGCAGGAGAAAGACAAGCAAGTCAGTACGACCAGTCCGGGCAAGTGAGGGAGAAATTCTGTACGCGCACGCAGAAATATTCGTTGCTTCACTTAACCTGGGAAAACAGCTCAAGTGGGGGCTGGAGCTTGTGGCACTCAGTATAACGTGATTCCGAAAAGCCGTCTCCCAGATATCAAAGGTGATAAGCCTACACCGGAGGCACAAATAGCGATGCATTTAGCGTGTAGCATACCTGTCAGGAAGATGCAGTCGTTCACGGCAAGATCCCCTGCATCTCACATCTGACAGCGCCAGGCTTCAGCTTCCTGGCTTTGATCCCTGGTGTTGGGGTTGCGCGGAGGGAAAGAAGCCGCCATATATTTTCCAGAAAGAATTGCCTGGAAGTTGTTTGGTGTGTGTGTCTGTTTTGCGGAGAGACATTCCGCTGCCCATCAAATGAACTGAATTCTTGTAAAAAGCACTGAGGTCACAGTTTGAGGGTGAGGGGGTGAGGTGGCAAGAGAGCGGATCTAATTGCTGGGAAGACTATTTTCCTAGAAGGATACATCATTTTAACCCTAATACAGAATCCGCTTCCCATTTTCCTTGAAAACGTGCAAGTTCCTGAATGTCAACGTGAGAATGAGAATCCACTGGGTTGGGATGCTGTGAGTCCGTCCGCCTCTCCGGAGGCCTGGAACTCGCTCAGCAGAGGGAGACGAGGGGCCGGGCAGGAAAGCACCGCGCTTGCAGGTGTGGTATAATCTCATGAAACGCCTGGGACAAATGTGGGATTGTTCTGTTTAGGGTTGAGCCTCAGGCTTGGGTTAGGGCTGGAGAAGTCCCGTTCCTCCACCCGTCCAGCGGGCCTGGAACCTGGAGGAATGCTTGGATCTGGGAATGCCTCGGGGAGCTTCGGTTATGCCGAGGGCCCACTTCCCTGCAGAAGAGCGCTGACAAGAACCCCGCGAGTTCTCCCAGCTCAGCACCGCTGCCACCTGCCTGTTCACCTGGCCGTCCCTCAGTTCATGCCACGCTGGTTGTGAGAACGTGCGGCAAATGCACCTGCATGTTTGCTCACCGGATCTCAGCCTGCTGAGCGAGCGAGTCATTGCCGTAATGAGGACGAGGGCAAGACGCAGGAGGGGCTGAAGACAATGGTGGGAAGCAGGCAGACTTGTTGGCGGAGGGGGACTCGCGGAGGGTGTCTTGCTCAAAGGTCTTCGAAAACCAGGGCTTGGGGGAAGAAAATCAATAAATCCTGCTTTAATTGAGCACACCAAAATCACAGGGAAGTCAGGGGGGAATTGCATCCTTGCTTGAGAAAGGACAGCAGTATTTAGGCGGTGGGTTAATGCTGAATTTCTTGACCGCTAATGATGCCGTCACTTGGCTGTTCCCGGGGGACTCGTCTCACACGCAGTGGGGCCCCAGGCGGCCTGGCACCGAGTCGGGACGTCTGCGCTCTGGAGTGTCAGCTCCTTGGCATGTGCCTCTTGCGAGGCTTTGGATCTCGAGGGAAAGGCTTCCTCGGCCTGGCTGCGTTCCCACTGGGGGGCCTGGCTGAGCCGGAGAGCAGGGAAGGGGCCGGGGGCAGCGGTGGAGGCCAGGAAGGAACACGAGGACTAGGGCCGGGTCGCACTGTGGGAGGTTAAATCTTGGAGGGGGGGTGGGGGGGAAGGAGGAGGGAAACTGACGTTCGGGGAGAAAGTGTCCTCGGAGGTCCCCACGGGAATGATGCTCTTGCAGAAGCATGAAGGCTGCCTTGTCTCTCCATTTCGCTGGATTTTTCACTGCTGAAAACCCCCAGAGAGTTTGAAGACAGTGATGGAAGGGGGTGCAAAAGAATGTGGATCCTGCCAAAAGCTTAACAGTGGAGTCCTGCAAAGATCTACTCAGGCTCAGCCCCACTGAGTCCAGTGGGACCTACTTATGAGGAAGTGAGGAGGAGACCGCAGGCTAAACGCGACACGAACTTGCTTTGCGCCGAACCGGGCCACAGGTGCGGGTAGCCTAGGGTGGTCTCCTGCGGCTGGCCAAGGGGTCTTCCTAGCCCTGCTGCCTCAGGAGATGGTCCCCTTTCAGCAGGAGATAGCAAGGCTTAGACCTGGGATCCAGGGGAAACGCACGGAAAGCATGATTTGTGGAGCATCCCCCAAAGGAACGCATGAATAGCCAGTCAGGCCATTGGGGCATCTAAGGCACGATCCCGTGGCAGGCTGAGGCAGAAGGACAAGCGCAGCTGGCCGGGCCCGGCTGGGAGTTGTACTGCTAGGCACCTTCTTCCGTGCATGCTCAGGTACCGTCTTCTTGCGTATGGACACATCTGGAGCGCGGTTTAGAGGCAGATACCTTACAGAAACACATGTAGCCAAACGTAAGTGACCAGAATATCTGAGATACGGACCTTCAGCTGAGGCAGCCCCTGCTGTTGGATGCAGGATTGCGTTCTACATCCAGCACGGTTTCTGAAACGTCTGAAGAATTTTGCTGTGCCGGGTGAAGAACAGGCCCGTAGGTGGCCATGGGCCAGGGGATATCGGCCCCCTTCCAGTTTCTCGGTGCCATTAACTGAATGGTCACCGTCCGTAGTAAAGGCAGGAGCCTTACAAGCTCCTCCAGATGGCCACGCTGGCTGGCGACGATGGAAGTCACGGTCCCGCACCACTGGCGGGCTTTGGGCGGACAACGCCTGACCTGCACAGCCCCAGCGAACTCCCAGCCTCTTGCTTCAATCGCTCCTATTTCAGGGCCTCTAGGAGAGCTGACAAAGTCGAAGGAGTGAAATAGTCCCACATCCAAGCCATCGTTCCTGAATCGTGGACTTCCTCTCCATTTCTTGGACGGGATCGCTGCCAGCGTGTTCCTTTGGAGCTGCGCTCCCCTGGCACAAGCTAAAGAGGCGCTGGTGTGTCGTTGTCGTTGGCATCCTTCCCTGTTGTACACGCACTTCTCCTCTCCCCTCCTTTCTCGAAATGGCGGTCGCACCTCTCCTCCGCGTAGCCGGCTGGCGCAGGGGCTCCCTCTGCAAGCACCAGCTGCTAAACGGATCCTCTCGGCTGCTAGGCAGGGACTTTCTGTGGGGAAACAAAGCTTCTGCCGTACCAGAGAGGAGAGCGCTCGTTTGATGGATTCTGCTTCAGGGCTCGTGGAAGGAAGCCTTATTTTAATCTAGGGTCTATTGCTTTGCAGTGCACAAAAAAGACTGTAAGTCATTCAAGTGATGGGACAAATAAGAACAAGTGGAAAGACAGTATTTTGGCTCAGTCTGCATTCATTTCGCTCAAGACGCGCACAGATGCCTGTAGGCTAAATGACAGTTAGCAGTCTCTCCATCGCAGACGACTTGAATAATTTTTGACACTTTTTGCCTGCTCTGAAAATAGTCAGCAAGTGAGAGATTTTGTGAGAGATCGGTGGTGTGGGATTCAGACATAAGGAGCTTTTGAAACAGCACGTCTTTCATCTGGTGGTCGGGGTGGGCAGCCTGAGGTCCAGGGCCGTCCTGGCCCCTGGGGTGCCGGCATGGCTGGACTCCCTCCCCTTGGCCCCATCCCCTTGGTCCCGGCCACCAGTGCCGGAGTTTCCCAGCTTTCGCGCATTGTTCTCCACTGTCAATGTTGAGATGGGTGCTTGTGGCCTTCGTCATTATCGGCAGCAAAAGCTTTAAGTTGTAACGCTAAATGTGTGATGATTGGCTTTGATGATGATGATGGTGATGATGATGTTGATGATGATGATCCAGGCTGCCTTGAATTCCTGGGAAGGAAAAAGGCCAAGGTATTAATATAATCCATAAAGCCCTTGCTATAATGGGAGTATGAGAGGGCACAGAAAAGCTTTTGGCCTGGCCAAGGACGGAACAAAACTGGAAAACGTAACAAACGAACAACCCAGAAGCAAAGCAAACCAAGCTAAGCGAACAAAAGATTCAAAGCGAACAGCAGTGGGTCAGGCTGAGAACCGGTCGGCCCGTCTTGGCCGAGTTTGGAGGGCTGACCCGCCTGGCTGTTCCCGCAGCATCTAGGCAGCTCCAGCGACCAGCTCCTTCTCCGGATCCTGCGCTTCCAAGCGCCCCGCACGCCTCTTGCCGGCCACTCGGCAGAGTCAGTCTTCAACCACCCCCATGTGTGTCTCCAGGGAGCATTGCTCACGTGTATTTCTGTATGCCTAATTTTTTTTAATGCACCCTTTCAAAAAACACACGCTTTCTTTTCCCACTGAATAAAAGTGTGTCTGTGCAACTTTGACCAGTGCACCTATTTTCCATTTGCATTTTTTGAATGTACGCATGTTGTTGAAAGCAGTCGCACTGCGATGTGATTGCAATGCACAAGCTTCAGCCGAATATTGTTTACTGCAACTGAGGGGAGGGCATGAAATGGGGAAATTCTGATCAAAACAACTGAGTTATTTTTTAATTTCCATACTGCCCCATAACTGATCCCCATCTCTCATGCATTCCTATTTATGTATATATGCATTTAAAATATTTCGAGGTTGACTTGCAGGCCAGAAGCATCGGTGCGGTGGGATGAACACAAGCTGTGGACCAAGGAACCCGGAGCCATAAGCGGAAGCTGGGAGAGGCTATCCGAATTTTACACATTTAGTTTACAGCTCTCAGCTGAGGACATTTGAGTCGTGAATTGCATGCTGTAGATGACGCTGCAGATGCAAGAAAAACCGAGCCTCAGTAGTGATTGTCCTGTACACATCTTTCCATAACAAAATACGAGCATCTTTCTTTCTTTTTTTTAACTAGCTCTAAGTCAGCCCGTGGTTTGATTTCACAGCTGGAAGATATAGTCCGGCTAGCTCCATTTCACATCTTAATGCCCCAGGGGAATGGTTATCTCTCGATTACCACAGTATCTCTTGACCTTAGTAGTTCATAATTTATGCACGAAAAAAGAGAGACAACTCAGTTAGGTGACGTTAAAAAAAGAGGAAAAAACCGCTGTAAAACAACACAAAGGCCACTCGGAAAAGAATGCTGAGGCAAATTGGAATGAAAACTAAGCAAGGGTTTTATTTCTTATGTGTAACAAAGGAAGAAAGTATTGCTACAGCTTTCCTCACGTTTTGTAAAGCAAAGCAAAATGAGCTTCGGCACTCAGAATAAAGTGTCCCGATGGTAAAGGCAGCTCTCAAATTATTTTGATTGTGTAGGAAATGTTGTATGTAATTACAACCAAGAACAAAGGCATCTTTCTTCCCTGTTTTTTTCTTCCAGAGTGAGCCTCTGTTTCTTCTGGCAGACATATTCTGTATTCCAGCAATGTATGCATATTTATTCCTTCAAATGCCTGGCATATAACTAGTTTGTTCTTTCATTGTTTCAGAAGTTGCCAGTCAGGAAAAAAACAACAACCCCACACACTTCGGAGGAACAAGTTCTCACAAGTGGTCTGTGTGTTATGTGTACAGCTTCTACCTTTCTTTCATTGGCTTCGTTTTCATTTCATAGGAACACTTTGTTTAGCTAGTCACCGTAATAACTAAACTTGTAGTGACTGGTTGCTTCCTTTTTAATAGTCTTGATTTAATAATTTTCTCAGGATTGGGTAGAGCAGGAGTTGCCTGGAAACCTGTGACCACCGAGGAATCAATTTGCAGAAAGTATTTTTGAGCAGGAGTGGTGGTGAAGGTAGACTGGGGTTTACTGGAAGATTTCTGGCTGATTTGCAGTAGATCGCGAATGGCTTCCGAGTCCTATCATTTAGCGTCGGCAACAAGAAGCAGCTCCCTTTCCTGAACTGAGCTCTGGTAGACAAGGCATGTTTCTAGGCTAAGTGGATGTTCAAAAGTCCCCTTCTTCTTTCCCCTTACCACCAGCTGAGCAGTTGTATTGTGCTTGGCTCTGGTTGGTGGATCTCGTGGTTCTAGGAGACGTCCGAGTGGATTCCGCAAGCTTGGTGCATGCCTGCAATTAAGCCCCTCTGCCCGGTTGATGCTATTGCGATGGTGGTGGTGGGCAGGAGAGGGTGACTAGCCCAGGCCTGAACTGCAGGGGACACGTTGCTCCGGGCACTCAATAGTCAGTTAAATAGGTCTTCACACACAATCATTCTGGGGATGTTCTGCATAGGAAATGCTTACTGGGGCATGCTCCACTGCCACTCACATCCAGCTAAGAATACTATATAACAGGTTGGAGAGTGAATGAATACTGGAGATGACCGCAGTTTTTGTTTTGAATCTGAGAAAGAGGTTGAGCTTTTAGACCCTGTAAACTTTAGCGTGTGAACTGACAGCCTGCCACAGCCTGGCTGTGGGTGCCCAGGAATATATGAACAGTGTCTCGTAACTGATACTATAGACATGGTAGAATCAGAGTAGTCAAGGCCGGGTGCTGGTAGGTAAAGCAAAAGGAAGCTTGGGCAGGGTAAGGTCCTTGTTGGTGAGGTCCAGACTTTGCTGTGATCAAGGAATGGCTGATCAGGACCCTGGACAGAGCCCTTGCTAAAGGTTGCTCACCTATAGCAAGGAGAGATGTTGTTTCAGCAAGGCGTGAAGGCCGTGTGAGGTCTTACAAAGGCTGGCCAGCTCGGTAGTGTTGTGGTTCTGTCTCTGGCTGGCAGATAATCCAGGATCTTAAAGCATCACTTATTTCTTCAGCAGTCTTCATGGAGGGGTGACGGGGGCTGCGCTGGGAGAGGGTCCTCTGAATTCAGTGACTCATGTAGAGCTATGTCTCTCCTCTGGTCTGGAAGGCTCTCCTAAGGGGGACAGAGGCATCCCAATCAGTTTAGCCTTTGAACTGAAGGGAAGGTCAAGGCCAAACATGGCATCTGCCTCCATGGATACAGAAGCAGTGGGCTTCAACTACCTGCTGAACTGTCCAAGTTGTGGGCCTCCAGCTATGCTCAGAGAGTTGTAAATAAGCGAGGAAGGTAAGAGAGGAAGCAAGGCAGGGGCTTATGCAGGGCAGTGACTTGCAGGCTGCAGCCATGGGTTGTGCGAAGTTGGCTGCTATGTACAATATAGGGATGCACATTGGATTTGGTGAAGGCCAAAGCCTGAGGCGCACCAGGCCTCTTTGGAGCATCTCTGCATTTTTCAGCGTGCACAGGCTCCCCTTTGAAGTGGCCAGCACTCCAGCTGGACCCTGTTCAAACCTTTGCTCTCAATTCAGCGTTGGATATCTGTACAGCGTGTCTCCAAAAATAGCATATTTTGTTTGTGTTGCTCTGAACGTTAATGGAAGGGAGGGATGAGAATTGCATCACCATCTAGTAAGAAATATTTGTGTGTTTTTTAAAACATGTATGTCCTGCCTTTCCAATTTAACTTTGCAGATGCAGACAGTATGTCTCCAACGCAGCATCCTTTGTTTTGCTTCTCTAAACACTGATGGAAGGGAGGCATGCGAGATGGTGAGGCAAGGCGGTCAAGGGATTAATTGACTGACAGGCCCACCTCATGAGCGTCAGGCACATTTTTCCAAGGGCTCCGTCGTTTTTTAAAAGCAGCTACAAACTGGGTTCCAATCCACAGAACTCCCTAAACCTTGCATTTGCGCTGCTGAAAAATTTGCCAGTTTCTTGCCGAGAAACATCTCCGTGATGTGCACTGCTTTAATGCAAATTGCCCAAAAACATGGAGAGAAGGGAAGGGGTGAAAGGCTTCTGAGATGGTCCAAGCAAAGCTGAGCAGAGCAACTCAGGGGCCATCACCAAGTACTGTGATTGGTGCCACTTTGAACCTGAAATGAGTTTTCATGTGTCATTGCAAGTTAAGCTTTTTGGGTAGCTGTGGTAGCGTCCACAAATCTGACAGGCGTACAGCTCTGCACATAGTCAACACGAGCAGCCAGGTTTTGGCTCTGTCATGGGTTGTGCTGATACTGCAAGGGCTGTGCAGGCTGGATAAAGAGCATGGTTCCGCTTAGTGTTTTTGTAAAAAAAAAAAGATGCCGAAACTCATGTCGCTGGCAGTAAGCGCGCGACCACACACAGCGGAGCGGAGCGTCCCAAGCCAAGCGCCCTGACTATCTCACTATCAGATAGCAGATAGCAGACACAAAAGCAACCCGCAGGCTCTATGTTAATGATGTTTGCTGCTGATCTGCTACGATTCAAAATCACTTCGTAAAATCCATTGGAAAAAAAGGTGCCGGAACGCTGTTCCGGTGCGTTCGATGACAAAAAAAGCCCTGGTTTTGCCTATTCTAGTTATATCTCCCCCCTTTTCCTGCAAGGGCGTATGCGGTTAGCCTCTTAATTTTATCCTCACAGCGTCTGCGAGGTTGGATGGGCTGAGAATCAGCGACTGGCCCAAAGTCAGGGGAGGAGCTTCATGCATAAGTAGGATGAGAACCAGACTCCTCAAGCCCTAGTCTGGCACTCCAACCACTATGCTTTCTGGGGGAAAGATGCAGGTGGGCCCCTCCTAGCAGCAAAGAGAAATCCCATTCATTCATTAGAATTGTGTAAAAGCCCCCACTAGCATCAGGCTCTTAGGATGGCATTTATTCCAGATTAGTCAATACAGATTAAAGAAGGCGAATAAAGGGAATCATTGAACAATTTCTATTTTAAAATCTGTTGAACAGAGACTGGTTAAAACATTTTCCATGATTAAAAAAAGTTTGAGCTTGGATCCAATTGTGCTTGTTCTGATGACCGATAGAGTTTGGCCACAAAATAATTAAAAGCGCACGTCTGCTACGAACTGTAGACTTCGCATGCCAAAATACACAAAATAAATAATCCCATGCCCACTTTTGCAAGCTGACCCATTCTTGGAGAGCTATAAATATTGGGTGGTGCTGTAATCGTTATTTGTTCTGTCTGTGCATTCCTTTATTACTGGTGAACTTTTCCCCCTGTGAAGTTTTCTAGGCATCCAACCACAATCTGAGGCCCGTTCAGAGTCTTAAGTAGTCCCAGCACAAGTTCATGGAACTGCTCCAAGGGAACGGGGTGCTGGATTGTATTCATACGGTGATAGATTTCTTTCATTTTCCCAGATTCAACTCGCAAGATGCCAAGTGACGTGCATGTTCATGCACACGGCTGGAAATGCCCTCTAGGCTCTTCCGAGGGCGTGGACGCATGTGCATAGTTTTAGTATTGAACCTGCCTCAGAAACACCCGGCTTGCATTTTCAGCAAACGAATCTTAGAATCAGAGTCAGAGGGGCCTTTCCATCCAATCCTCTGCTCAGTTTAGGACATCCAGAACTTTAGCATCATCCCAAGAAGACAGAGCTGGCCCAAGACACTTTGCTGCTGGAGGAGAGGAAAAAGATGGCGTCTCTTCCCATAGAAAGCTCAGCAGCAGCTGCTCTGGCGGTTGACGCTTATTTCCGCACCAACCACCGTCACTGGTGCTGCAGCCCAGTTTAGGGGAGCCCATGAAGCGCCTGG
Source organism: Varanus salvator macromaculatus (assembly GCA_023646645.1). NCBI lineage: Eukaryota > Metazoa > Chordata > Lepidosauria > Squamata > Varanidae > Varanus > Varanus salvator. Next base: position 1,043,516 of record JAIXND010000786.1, read on the forward strand.
ACCCTCTCGGATTGGGGGGCAGCCAGGGAGTCGAGCGGGGGAGCCGGGTGTCGCCCCCCGTGCTCTAGCATTTGCTGCCCCAGGTCTGCTTCAGTTGGTCAGTGGCTGGGCTGATGTGGGGAGAGATTTTAGCACATTCGACTTGCAACGTGGCAGGCAGGCTCATGCACACTGCCGGAAACGTCCTCTCAGCCCTTCCAAGGGGGATGGCCGTCCGGCCAGGGCAGACCAGGCCACTGGTGTCAGCGCATCAGGCCGAGGGGACCGCGTGCGTCCGTTCCGCAGGAGCTGGACTCGTGCCCCGCAGATGAGCTAGGAGTCTTCCGTGAGCCAGGAAGGCAGCTACTCCTTCTCAGATCAGCTCTAAAATGCCATTTTTAAATATCACCAAAGAAATGGCTGAGCAGAAAAACAGGCTGAACGTTTGGAGGGATGCCCGGAAATGTATTTACAGTCCTGCGTGTGTGGAGAAACCGCATGGGAGGATGGTCACAGGTGTCCAAGCAGGAGCCATTGCAGGGGGAAGCTGAGCAAGGCCCACGCCAGAAAAAGCGGCTCCGCGGGGCAAGGATGCCTCCATGCACCCGAACGGAAATTCTCACGGTCAACGTTCCCTTCTGCTCTACAGGAACGCTCCTCTCCATTAGGAAGTCCAATCCGCGTTCTGAGTGTTTAATTGCAGTTGTCAAGGAGAGAAAGCCATGAACACAGACACCAGCGGAGCAGGGTTTCTGGTAATCGGGTACCTTGGGCAATGCATGCTGCTATCTGCAGATTTGTAAATGTTTGAGTTGAAATGAAGCGATGCCGAGGTTCCATCTGTGGTCTTTGATCTGGGATGCTCTGCTGACACATACAAGTCGTCACCTGATACTTCATCAAGTCACACAAGTCATGAATATGTATCTACGAAACAGACCTCATTAGCTCCTTTTCTCAGGGGTGGGGGCAGAACAGATGTGCGTACACACCTGTGGTTTATTCAAGCCTCAATCTGGAAAGGAAGAGTAGAAAGGTTTTGATCTGGACTAAAATCACAAGTGCATTTTGAAGTGTTCAAACGATCGTTCAAGAATCTGCTCCTCTTTGGTCAATATTGATCACGGCTGTTCACAAATCTTTCTAGGTAGCATGACGTAAGACACTCCCACTCTGCCTGTTCTGGATGCCAGGTTATATGGTCCTACAATGAATGTAGGAAACAACCTTTGTGATCCTTTTGCTACCTTGTCCCTTTGTTCCACACAAAAGCCAAACGTCTGTCTTTATAGTGCCACAAGACTCTTTGTTGTTTTTGCTGAAACAGACTCACTCTGGAAATTATAAATGTGATATTAAAGTGGCCCATCTGGTCTCCCGGATAGCAGGTTTCCTCGTCTATCCACACAGCTAAGAGAAACAGACACAGAACCAGGATGAGTTGGTCTACTGTTTGTGTGTGCCATCAAACTGTCTGTGACTGGTGGAGACCCCATGAGGGAAGGCCCTCCAAGACACTCGGCTTTTGTAAATTCATGAGTTTGGACAGAGGAATGCCTTTTGTATCCAACCTGGGGCTGGTGACCTTTGTTGTTTTGCCTTCCTTTATGCGAACCATCACAAATGACGTACCAAAACCTGGAGGCCCATTTATCTCTTCTTTCACTGGCTAGGGCGAGGAGGACTCGTGATTCCGATTGCGGTGCTGCCACATCACCTGCCCGTGTTCTGCAAAGGTCTCCAGGTGGTGCTCGGGCATCTTCACTTCCCACTGCACCACTGGTCCATGGCAGGCCGAAGGACTAGTTAGATGCGCACCAAAGCCTGGAGGGGCGGAGCACTGAATTCGTGCGCAGGAGGCATTTGCTGGGGGTTGCGCTGGTGCAACTCAGAGCAAAGCTTTTGGGTCTCTTTGCAAAGGCCTCCAGAAATGTGAGAGCGCTGCACGGATTTTGGTACCCTGCTGACCCCTGGGAGGCCACGCGGGCTGGGAATCGGGGCCCCGCACGCCGAGGGCACCGTGCCTGTCGCGGCGGGGCAGAAAGCGGACGGCGGCTCAGGCACGGCGCTGCACGGCAGGGTCCAGAGGCTGCGTTGGGCGCCTCCAAGCCAGCGCTGGCTTCGGGAGGGCCGGGGAAGCCTGCCCCTTCCGGGCCGGGGCAGCTGGCGGCGCGGGCGAGGGGCGCAGGGGCGCAGCGCTCCGCAACGCCGCCCCCCCCCCGAGCCACGGGCTGCGGGAGCCGCTCCCGCGAGCACGTTCCCGCGCCGCCTTCCGACGGGCGGGGCGGCCGCTCCTGCGCCGCGGGCACGCGAGGGGGGCCTGCGGCTCGGGCTGGGGGGCGGGGGCCCTCCCCGCCAGGCCTTTGCGCGTGCACGCGCGAGCGAGGGGACCCGGGCGGCAGGTCCGGACCCCCACCTGGGGAGAACGGCCCCTCCCCCCCGCCAGCACGTGCGCACTGCAGCACCGGAGCGGGGCTCGAGGCGCATCAGGACTCCCACCTCCCGTCCCCGCGTCCCGCGGGCGAAGCCAGGCCAGGTTTTGCGTCCCACTCGCCACCCTTCCTTCTCTCTCCCCTCGCCCCGTCCCGCCCCGTCCGCAGTCCGTTCCCCCGTCCTTCGCTTGAAGTGGCCGACGTGCGATTCCGTCCTTCCGGGTTTTCCTTCTCTCTCTCCCATCCGAGGCGGAGTTCGGGAATGTCCGTGATGGAGGCGAGCGGCGGGGGGGGGAGTGGGAAGAATGAAGCGCCGCCGCGGCTGCCCCGCGCCAAGGCTCACGTGGCGTCAGGAGCTGCGCGCGCACCCCGCTCCCGCTCCCGCCCGCCCGGGGCCCCGCCCCCCCGTCCCTCCTTTGGAATTCTGTCAGCTCAGCGCTCGCGCGCGCGCAACACCAAGCGGCGGGGGCGCGCGCGAGGAAAGGGGGCGGGTCGCGTGAGCAGGAGGCGGGGGGCGGCTGGTCGCGTGAGGGAGGCGCGGCGGCGCGCCCGCCCGCCTGCCCGCGCGTGCGCGCGCGCGCCTGACGAGCGAGCCGGCCAGCCAGCGAGGGAGCGAGCGAGCCCTCCAGCCAGCCAGCCAGCGAGCGGGAGCGGGAGCGAGGGAGCGGGAGCGCGCCCGCCGCCCGCCCGCCCGTCCAGCCGCCAGCAGCCGGGCTGCCGCTCCTGCCGTGCGTGCGCCGCGGTGCGGGGCGGAGCGGAGCGGAGCGGAGCGGCGGAGCGGTGCGCGGCGTGCGAGGGAAGCGCTCCGCCGCCCGGGCTGCACCGGCCCGCCATGGAGTAGCCCGGCCGCCGCCGCCCCTCGCCTCCCCGCGGGTCTTGTACGCGCGGGGCGCCTGGCCGGGGCCCCGCGGGTGAGGCGCCGCCGGGAAGGGCCGCCGCCGCGCCGCGCCGAGCCGAGCCGAGCCCGGGGCGAGCGATGGCGGCGCGGGGCGCTCGGCGGCTGCTGCTCGCCGCGCTGTGGGTCGCGCTGCTGGCCGGGCAGCGCCCCGAGCCCAGCGCCGCCGCCGCCGCCGCCGCCGCCAGCAGGAGCAGCGCCGCGCCGCAGCAGAGCCTGCCGCCCGCAGGTGAGCGGGGCCGGGGCCGGGGCCGGGGCGCGGGCGGGCGGACGGGCGGGCGGATGAATGGCCGCGCGGTGCGGGGCCCGGGCCGCGCGGGGCTTGGCTCCCGGCGGGCGGGCGGGCGCGGGGCGGCGGGGGTCCTGGCTTGCCCGCCTCTGCGGGGGGAGCCGCGTCCGCGGGCGGGCGGGCGGGCGGGCGGCGGGCAGGGCCTCCCGGAGCCTTGGGAGAGCCGGGTGGCCGCCGCGGCGCGTGTCGGGGCGCTTTTGTTGCTCGCCGCCTCGGGCCGGGCCGGGCCGGGGGCTCCGGCGTGCATGTGCCGCCGGCCGTTCGAGGCGCCCCCTCCCCCGCGGCGGCGGCGGCTCGGCTCCACTTGTACGAGTGGCGCGGCGCCGCACGTTCCGGGACCGGCCGCGGCTGCGCGCTCCTCCGGGGAGACCGCGGCTCGGGCCGGCGCTCCGCCGCGCGGGCGGGGCGAGGGGGCCCCGCGAAGCCCCCCCGTGTGCCTGCCTGGCGCGTCGCGAGAGGCGCGACCCTCCCCCGCCGCGCTGCGGTGGTCGCGGGCGGAGACGCGCTCGGGACACTTAAAGGGGAAGGGGAAGCAGCCGGGCCGGCGCGGGGCGCGCCGCGGGTCCTGGCGGGCGCCGGTGGACGTGCCCGGGATCCTCCGCCTGGGCGCCCGGGGCGTGCGCTGCGCCCCGCGGGGCTCGGACCGGGGCCGCTTCCCCGAGTGAGATCCACGCGGTCGCAGCCCCGCGCCGCCCGGAGCCGTGGCTCGCGTCAAGACGCGGAAGATGCGGAATATCCATCTGTTGATCTCTCCATCGCTGGAAAGCCTTGAAATACGTTTCCCACGACTATTGTTGAATATCTGGCCCTAAGAACGGACCTGTCGTCGTTTTTGCTGATTTGTATGCTTGTAATTGTGTGTGTGAAATATTGTGACACGAACGTGTATCCTGTGGTTGTGGCCAATTGCTTGAAGCATTTCAGCGTGAATCTGAGATGTAGTGGAAAGGAGAGTTACATAAATTCCTGGCAATGTCCAGGCAGAGCATGCACGGAAAGTTGACTTCGGGGAGCTTCCTGGATTCTGTCTTTTCGCTTGAAAGAAATACAATCTTGTGTCAGCAAGCCAGCCTGTTCTGAGGCAAGGTTTGCAAATTGTGGAGTATGTAGGTTACAGATGCTACCTCGACCTGGGACCTGCCAGATTTTTAGACCACGGCTTACATAATCCCTTGCCACGGATTCTGCTGACTGGGCCTTTTTGGCGTTGTAGTACAGAGCATTTGTGGAGTGCCACATTAGAGAAGCCTGATTTATTTAGCACAAATAACAAAACCAGAATAAGCTGGTGGCTGGGGAAAGGACTTGGAAGATTTCAAAACTTAGAAAGAACCTGAATGGATGATTCCATTTTACATTTTGTGAAGCAGTGTATCTCGCTTTCGTTTTCTGATGTGGTTTATCTTCCTAACATGTTTCAAGTTTAGATGTGGGTGGGAATACATTTGAAAGATGCTTGGGAGTGGGAAAAATATGTGAGGATAGTTGTACAAATTAGAGGCAGGCAGGTTTTATCAGTGGACTAGATACATGAGAATATCTGTCTAAGCAGACCTTGCCACAGGTGGTAATGCCTATTGGCTAGACAATGCTTGTGCCGGGGAGGCGCGGTTGCATGCTCCGGCTGCTCTGGGAAGTTGCCCATCTTCTCAAAGGGTGCATCAGGCAGGAGAATTCCCACAGTCCAGCACTGCACCTTAGAGTCAGCTTGGCCTCTTGTGTGCTGGAATGCTGGTATTTCCCAGGAGGGAAACGGCATGGCTCACCTTTTGGTTGCTTAAAATTTGTAAAAAGGAGAAATGCGTATCCTCAATACCACCTTCCAGGAGGAATGTATGTCCGGTATGTTTGAAATTGGGTGTCACGAGCAAACAGTCTTTTGGAAGAAATACTTTCGATACAGGCTCTCATGAGCATATAGACCTGTGCAGGGGACCTGTGCTCTCATGAGCATATAGACCTGTGCACCTGCTCTTGCGCCGTGAGGTCGCCAGTCCTGGTGTCTTCTCAGGAGGCGGGTGTTTCATTGACCTGGCAGTGGGTGAATTAACCGGCTCATCTCGTGTGGTGGAATCGTCAGCCCTTGAAGGTAGCAGCCTGTGGACTCTGAATAAGTCACCGATTTGACCTGGCTGCCTTCCAGCCTGGAACAAACAGAATCTCAGGGTGTTGGGATTCTCTGAAGGAGGGCAATCCTGACACATTTGAAAGAAACGTGTTTGGCTATGTGAAGGAGGGCCTCTTTCTGTTTTAATTCTTGAAAAAATGACATGGCTACCAGAACTTCAGGAAATTCAGCCCTTCCCATTCTTTGCATTCTGTGTGTCTGTGGTAGGGTGTCCGAAAAGGAGGCTCACGTATTTATCAGGCTGTCTTGGACTATTTATTGTTAATTGCATGATTTATATGTTCTGTAATCATTTTGCTTGGTGGCATGTGACATAAGCATATTGCAGAAATGTGGACTTTAAAAACATGAACGCAACAATAGGATCAGGAGTCAATTAAAACAGAACAGAGGGGGATTATAAACCTACAGAACTAGATATTAAAACCGCATCATAATTTCCTCAAAATAAGAAGATACTAGTCTGGTGCTGAAAAGACATTAGCGTGGGCGCCAGGTGCACCCCTCTGTGGAGGCATTCCACTGCAGAGAGCGGTCCTGCAAAGGTGCTAAGCTAGGGAGGGACGGGGCTCAGCGGTTTCAAAAGGGAATTGGAGCTGTCTCCTGAAAAAAGCTTTCTTAGACCCAGAAGGGAGTAGTAGTACGTCTTGGACAGTGGCTCATGTTGACTTTCTAAGAGCATAAGATGAGTCATGCTGGATCAGACCAAAAGCCTATGTAGTCCAGCAGTTTGTTCACAGCGCCGCTAACCAGATGTCCACGGTACATCCACAAACAGGACGTAAGTGCATTAGACTGGAACTGCACAAATACCCCATGGTTTGCACCATAGATTTGTAAATAATTTTGATTTATTTCTTACGAGTCTTCAACAAGAATCTGCTTTGAGCATGTGCTCGTGGCTCAGGAGTGGCTGAGAGAAGCCAGGGCGTGGTGGCTGTTCCCCCTCTCCAAATTGCTCCCTTCAAGAATTTCTGTTGACTGCAGCCAATAATTGCTCTTAAACGAAAGTAGCACCTGGCGACTGTTGTGAGATAGCGCTTGCGAAATACAGAGCCAGCAAAACATAGCAGTTCATTGGAGCTGGGTGGTTTGGAGGTCAGCCTCTGACCTCCCTAGTGTCTGTTCACCCTCACCGGGTTGTTACTTTCCCACAGAGGGCAGGATGGGGTTTCTCATGCCATGGAGACTGGAGTTTCCCAGAGCAAAGGGCATTCCCAAACCTTTTCCTTCGCCCCGAAGTGGCATCACTGAAGGTAGAGGACTGGAAACTGGCGGAAGAACTCTGCCTCTCACGGCCAGCCATCACTGCTGAATGAAGCAAAGGCAGTGGATGGCATGAATGGAAGTGAGCTAAAGGACTGGAACGCCTCATTCCTCTTCCACCTGCCTGATTTGATTGATTATAGAAGCCACTTCTAAATATTTTGTGTCACACAACGCAGAGTGAGGCTGTGCTTATGAAGAAGTAGACGTGGCTTTCAGTATCGCATCCTCTTTGGTGCATCTCTTGGTTTTGTCTCATCAGTGTCAGAAGTTGGCTGTTGGGCTTCCGTGAAAAAACCGTGGCATGAAATAGTCGGTCTTTGATGGCAAAGAGCCGCGCCAAAGAGCCCCGTCAAGCACCTGTCTGGAGCTCAGGCCCTGTGGGCATTTTTCTGGGCAGTGTGCTTTTAAAAAAAAGTTCCCCACACTTGTTGCACATTTGCCATGTTCGGTCACGCCATGAGGACAAGAAACGGAAGAGGCAGCGTGCTTCTTGCTGCATCCTTTAAACCAGGATGGCGAGCTGCTCTTACTGATGAGGCCGTGGTGGGTTGGGGCAGCGGTGCAGGGCCAGATTGGAAGATGGACTGTGATGCAGCGACGAGTCAACATGGGAATTTCCCATCATTCCTTTGCCTGTCAAACCTGATGTGCTTTTAACCAGTTCTTTAATCAATGGGTTGGTCCCAGCAGTCTGTCCTAATCTCCTATTAGTTACACTTCGATGGTGGAGGTCCTGAAGACATGCTTATGCTTTGTAAATGTAAAACACATCAGTGGATGATAGACATTCTGATGCTGGTTGCTTAGGGCTAGGCTGAGATTAGTTCCGCCCTAGTCGAGGGTGAGAGGCTGTGTGATTTTGGACTGTTTAAAAATGCCTTTTGCATTTTGGATACTTGTTATATGTGTAGTCATAATGAGGTGATGTTTTGTCACTTAATACCCCCAAATACCTTTAGGTTAAGTCATAAGTCATATATGGATGAAACCAGTACTGTTTGGTGTGGAAAAGTGTCCCGATGCATAACATACAGTTTGATCTTCCTCAGTGAAAAGTCCTTTTCACATCGGAAGGCCATTTAAGATCTACTATGTTTTACAAAATAAGAGAGTAAACTCAGATACTTAAAGCAAATATTTTCTTCGCTTCTTCAAAATAACAACATGCTCTACAGTGATAAATTCAATATAGTAAAAAACTCATAGTTTTCATGTCATCAGGCTGGCCGACTGGCTTTTAAGTTTCCACGCTGAGCATAATAACCTCAAACTTTCTCTAATGGCTACTAGTGCTAAGCTTTTTTTCCTCTAGGTTTTGTTTTTGTACCAAAAGTTTGGCAGTGAGAGATCCTTCTTCAGGTTTAAGAGCGCTCTGTCTACTTTTTTGGTGGGGGGTGGAGGGGTAAATGCATCCATTGTGTTTAGCCTGCTGGTGTTTTTCCTCTCTGCTGTATATTTGGCAGTTTCTGGCCCTCCTGTTTTATTCCTCCTCGCTTCATCCAAGCCAGTCAGGAATCGCATGCCACATATGATGCCACAAGGCTTTATAGTCCGTTTTAGTTACGTGCCGACATCATTGAGGTCAAATGAAAGTTAATAGAGTGAGGCAGTGCTTCTCGTACTAATTAAATGGACAATCTGAGATTGTTCTAAGAGCGAACAGATTTTTATCCTGTTTGCACTGCTCCCTGAAAAATTGCCAGAAGAGGCCCCCTCTCTTCAGTTCTGATGAAGCCTTTTATGAGACTGTCCCCATCTCTCAGTTTTAGCTTGGTAACGGCACACAACAAATTCCTTCTTCTCGTTAAAGCTCTCCGCAGCTTCACTTGGGAGCGATTTCTGTCAACCCTTTTCACACTTTTGGAAGCATAACTAGATTACTTCACACGGACAAAAATGAATCCTAGTGAACTTCTATATAGTGTTCAAAATTTCCATGGCCACTGTAAGATTTGGTGCTGATGCTTTGATTGGAACAGGACACCTTGAATAGACCCTTTCCTTATCATGCAAGCAAATATCTCATGTTCATCCCAGTTTCTCAGTCGCTCTCAATGAAGGCCATTGGTTATAACATCTTAAAGACTGTGTGAAGGCACCAGCTGTAGAACTTTTGGTCAAGGCCTCTGGTGTGTTCTTGCGGTTGTGAGGTCGCGTGTAGCCAGTATGCAGGCCCGGTGATAGCCAGCATGGCTGCTGCGGAGGTCCTGTTGTTTTGGAAGCTACAGCCAGAGATACTGGAGAGAAGAAAGCCATAGTGGGAGCCGGAGCCTCTTCTCGGTGCAGGTGGTTCGTGAGCGGCTTCGAAACGCCATCCCACCCACGCTGTTACGCCAAAACGGTGCCGTGATGAAAAGCACGCTATGAGTCTCGTCGTTGGCCCGATTCCAAGGAAACAACAAGCTTTCCCTTGACCCATGGAGGGACAACATCACGTATTTATCTGCTAGCCTTCTGTGCCCTTTTGCGTGTGCGAATGGGCCGGAGGGACTCACGCAGCATCATCGGCACTGCTAACTTGTGCAGCATATGGCTGCATAATATACTTAGGTATGTTTTTAACGTCAGTGCTTTCCACAAACTTACTGTAATTGCCCAAAGCAAGCGGTGCCGTGTTCAGTAGACGTGCTGTGGAGAATTCTGCAGTCCCCCCACACTGCAGTTAGCGCAATTAAAAGAGATGCATTTGTGGTGCTGGCCGGATATACCAGCGCATCCTCCTTTTATGTAAGCATTGCTCCCTGGTTGGAGCACGGAGTCTAGTGGAGTCCACAGAATGCCGCTCTCAGGGCTCGAGGCAACTGACCACACAGCCAGGGCAGAGACGGCGCCTACCTGCAGGAAGGCAGACCGACACATGGTGGCTGTTAAGGGGAAGGCAGAATGTGAGGCCTCCGCGCTAGCAGCCGCCAATTCGCTAAGTTTCCCTCTTGTTGCTGTGAGGATGTGAGAAGGAACACGACACTCCTGGGTTTTTGCTAGACTGGGGTTATGTCCTCAGAGGTAGCAAAGAGGGTGCGGCTGGTAGGAAGACGCTGCTGGTGTGTGGATGGAGTTGTGCCCAGTTCCTTTGCTGATTGTGGGTACAATTCAGGGCATATAGATAGAAATAGCTCGCTCCGCCATGCTGGGAATTGTAGGACCTTTCTCTTTCCATGCATGTGCAGGACTGTTTCCTAAAAGCCTCAGCTTGTCTAAAATGCTCTAGAAGTGGCATTCTGCATGTGCGAGCATACAGTACCTTTGACAAACTGGTAGAACCGGAAATGTCAGAAGTATTGGATGCAGTTCGTTCAGAACATGCGGTGTGATTTAAATTAGCTGGACTTTGTTGACATCTCATTATCAAACTTCAAAGACCTAATTAAAGTAGCATTCACTCATTTTTTAAATAGCTTTCCATTTAGGCATATTTAACCTAGTGCTTTTTCCAGCCTTTGCACTCACTTCATTTTTTAAAAAACCAAACCCAAAACCAAACCACCAGCCCTCCTGTGAGTGTGAGTCTCTTTTTCTCCCCAGCCTCCAAATCTGTGATGCTCTTTGACACTCCAGATAAGCAGCTCAAGAAACCTGGACGGTCCTGCTCAGCTAAGAAAATGGCAGAGCAGATTTAGGAGTGTGTTACACACATGGTGTGTGTGCGAGAGTGCGTGCATTTTTCAATTCAGCTTTTTCCCACCTTTGGACTTCTAAAGCCTCAAGTTCTTTCTTTGTTAACTATAAAGAACTTTATAAATTTTGGTAACTTTTTAACATGATCGAACAAACTTTTCAAAGCAAAGCATGAGAGAGAGTGGGGTGATTCCGGCTAGGAATGAGCATTGCTATTCACCAACTGTTGATGCTTCTTTGAAGGGCTCAGAGCATAACAGTAACAAAGCAGGTAAATGCAGATTTTTAAAGCATTATAGAGAGACAAAGCATTGCTAAATCATTTGCTCTTAGGCTTGCTGAACCATTAGTACCGGTGTGGTGTGGTGGTGAAGAGCACGGGACTGGGACTCAGGCGGTCCGGGTTCGAGTCCCCGCTTGGCCATGGAGCCATCTGGGTGATCTTGGGCCAGTCACAGACGCTCAGCCCAGCCTGCCTCACGGGGTTGTTGTTGTGGGGATAAGATGGAGGAGGAGAATGATGTCAGCTGCCTGGAGCCCTTTGAGGAACAAGGCAGGATATAAATCGAACAATAAATAAATAATAAATGAATAGTACAGAATCTAACTGCAAATCAAAGCAAAGTTGCCCGAGTCCTTTTCTAGTACGGTCAATTTCTTACCATACAGACATTCCATCAGCTGAAGAAGGCGGCATTCGTTTGTCTTGTTTGAGCTCCAAGTTACCGTATTTTTTGCTCCATAAGACGCACTTTTTTCCCCCTCAAAAGTAAGGGGAAATGTCTGTGCGACTTATAGAGCAAATATGTGTGTGCAGTAAGTCTGTCGGATGTGCAGCCCATGGGGAAGTGATGGGGAATGTGCCTGTGATGATGTGCCCGTTTGATTCAGAATATTTTTTTTCTTGTTTTCCTCCTCTAAAAACTAGGTGCGTCTTATGGTCAGGCGCGTCTTATAGAGCGAAAAATACGGTACTTTGCAGCGGCTGATAAACACATCAGAATGGCAGGTCATAGAATCGTGCGTTCGTCCCTGTAGCCTCCCGCCTTGCTCTCTCAATGCAGAGTGATCTAGGTAGGCAACTTGCCCTCTGATGATAATTAGGGAGAGACCTAATTTATGGGAGCAGGCCTGTCTTCGCGCAGGGCAGCTGTAAGAGTAGCAAAGATCCTCTCTCTCTCTTGGAGACGTCTAACATTGTTTTGTCCCATGATAGTAAAATGCCCAAGCCTTGCAGGAATCGAGTAACATTACACGGACTGTATTTTTTTGGTAAAATACAGAGGGTTAGTTCATTTCTCTGAATTACTTCCACAATGTTCAGCCATTAGGTTAGCCGTCAGATAATATTGTTGTTCAAGACACGATACTTTACATTTTCTTTTTAGACAAAAATGGTTCTGTAACTTCCTACATTTCCCAGCCAGCCATGCTGACTAGGGAATGCTGGGAGTTGTAGGACTGTTCTCTGTTTAAAAATGTAGACACTCCTTTGATAGAAGAGCTTGTGTTCGAAATGTACTCCATTTCAACTAATTTTCAGCATGTATCTTTTTATTACCCCCGTCTGTAAATTATTATAAATATTCACAATACAGATCTTGAGAGATAAAACAGTTAGATAAATTATTTAATTGAATTTTGGGCAGAACTCTTGAAAGATTTCTCGAAATCTTAAAACCCTAGTATTTAAGTCTTGTGCTTTCACGAAGCAATTGGGAAAATCATCTTCCAGTTTCTGGCAGGGTAGATTAAAGCCATTGATACTTCGGAAAATCAAATTTAAAAGTCTAAATAGAATATGACACATTTCTCCAACCTAAAAAATCCCCATAGCTACAGTTGAATCTCATAATACAGTTGCTGAACCTATACTTACAGTGCCATAAAAATGAGGCTGCCTACCAAGCAAACACAGGCAGTAATTTCAGTTTTTCAGCTCGTGAAAACGCTGAAATGCCCAGCCTGCCTACCAGCCCCAGCATGTTGCAGTCCTGGGCCTTTAGTTGCTGACTTAAGCCGGAACGGCAGCCATGCATATATGGAACGAAGCGTGTCTGCTGGCGGAGGTGGGGCTAGCAAGACCCAAGACCCAAGGAAGACAGGGCACAGTCTGCGAGTGAGTAAGTCCCCGAACTTGGAGATGTCTGACCATCCCGTGCAGGACAGGAAGAGCTGCAGAGGGGATCTGCTCTTCCCTGCCCTCCTGCCCTGCCCGCCTACCTGCCCTGGTATTATCCCAGGTGGCGAGGCATTTGCGAGGGGAGAAGAGGCTGGCAGAGGCTCGGTGTGTCTTGGCTTCTTGAGTATCCCCTCCTCCCTGCCCACCAAAACATCCCTTTCCCCTCTGTTCTGCGGAGGAATTTCCCACCTTGGAAGCCACATGATGCTGACATGCTGACTGTAAAGGGAAGGTGGGCTAGAAACCCGGTTCCCGAAGTCTAAGGTCAGGCTGCTCTCTCTGATGTCACCTCTGGGAATCTGAGCGACCCTGTGGATCCTAGGAAGCCATCAGAGGATTGTCTCCAAAGACAGTGTACTAGGGTGGGGAAACATGGACTCCTTTAAAAAGTTCTTTCAGCATAGTGAGGGCAAAGCTGAAAGGAGTAATACTGGACAGGTAAAGGGCAGATTGTCTGGTGTATTGTTATCCTAAGGCTGCAATCCTGTATTCCTGGGAGGAAGCCCCATTGAACGCAAGGAACTCTGAGTTTCTGAGGAGATGTGCATGGAACTCTGCTGTTAACCTCCAGGCATTATGAGTGCTGGTCATAAGAAAGGCGCCCCTTTTTCAAGACATTGGGTAAAAAGGAGAGAATGCATAATACACACAGTGGGACAAAGCGACACAAAGCCTGCTTGTAAGAATGAAGTAGCGAAAATAATACTCTAGTTGCAAACTGAAAAGGTACAGCAGTAAGATTTGCATCACAGTTTAAGAGTATACTTGACTTAAATCAGTCATGAAAGTCTATTTTTTCCTTTGCTGATCTGAATTGCTTTGGTTTAAATCATTCTGCTCTGGCTGGTGAGCTTTCCTCTCTCCAGGATCCAAAGATAGAATTGCAAAGTCCTGTGGGGTGTGTCTGTCGTATTTTTAGAAATGGTAAAAGGAAGAATTAAACCAGCTGAATCCTAAATATCCCACCCAACTAGTATCTCAGAGAGGAATATTTAGAAATTTAGATCTGTTAGAGAAAAAAGTCATTTTACTGATTTTCAGCCTGGTCAAATGGTACTAACAGTCCTTAAGTCCTTATGGATTTTTCATTTTCTGTAGCCAGAGTGCCAACGGCCATATAACAGAATTATGCAAATAGCTGATTAAGAGTCTTAATTCCTCATGCTAAAACGGGCTTCTACAGAATGGCGCACACGTAATGAAACCCACTGTGTGTGTATTTCCACATGGGGCTTCTTGCTGTGGTAGCAGCTGCCATTCAGAATACTTGAGCTGGCGGGGGGAGCGTGCCATAGATGGCTGTCATGTGTAGACCTGGGTTGATGAGTTGGGCCGCTTTCGAACCATCTCAGCAACAATCCCTCTCTGTATTTGCATATAATTGCCATCTGTGGCACATCCAGTGAACCCAGAGAGTGAGCTGGGTATGTGTGACGAGGTGCCCTGCGCCATGTGATCAATTTCATAAAATACCCTTCCGCAACCTGCTGCTGTTGGAATGACAATTGTTGCGTACCACACATCTGAAGACCCTCTTACCTCCTCTCAGTTTAAGTAGCAGTGGCAACATTTTCCTAGTGGCGGCTGCACAATTTCATTGTACCGCTTTCTTAGAGAGAATATGCATTTTGTCGGCATGATGGCGATGGCTGAGTTCTGACCACTGACATATTCTCGCTTGAATTTGATGATTTTGAAAGTTAGTGATTTGTTTTACACGAGTTGCCTTTCTGCTCACTAGGAAATGTCAGTAATTTGAAGAAACCTGCAACTTCTCTGAATCGCCTTTATGACGGACTTTTGCCAGGCCTCCTCCTCAGCAGAATCCGTGGATGTGCTAATCGCCAGTTTGCCACTTGGTTTTATAAATTGTAATATTTTGTCCATCACTTGAATTGGAATTGGGATTTTTATCTTTGTACGTTTTTGAGAATTCTTCCGAAAAAGCCTGAGCTGGCCAAATTCAAGCATTTTAAAATACCATTTACTTAAGCAGAAGACATCTTAGAGCATGACGCTATCCCACTGAGTCCCGTGGGACTTAACGTTCTTAGTTTGGCTTGATTGCACTTGCTGTTAGTTTTAACAAGCCAAGTTTTCTTAAACGGTTTCTGGTATTTTTATTTCTTGACGGAGTTGAGGCCCTGAGTAGGGAGCTATGGTGGTTTGGATGCGCGAGTACCTTGGTTGGTGCTGTACAAACCTTACGCTTAGACGAAGTGACTGTGATGAAATAGGCTCCTTTGTCTGAGAGGATGAAAAGAGGAAAGCTTATATTGGTAGGGTGACGGACGGATATCAAACAGCCTTTTAATTACTGAGATAATGTGTTACATTCTGTATCTGTGAGCATTTCTGTTTTGAATTTGGCAAATTATCTCTACACTGGAAATGTTTTTTTCTGATATACACCTGAGTGGTTGAGTGGTAGATTGTGCCTGCAGAGATCCTTTAATAAGGTTTTTCCCCTGCCCCCTCCTCTTCAACTCATGCCAATTTTTTTCAGAATTGTTATCAGCACCGCATTTGTCGTGTTAGTATATTTTGAAGTATTCACAAGGCTGGGATAACATTGATCTGTAAAAGTATTCCTGAAGCAAAATGGTGTGTACTTCTAATTTAAGTATGTTTACAATTGTCTTTAAAGTAGCTTTGTAAAAAAAGTAGATTTTTAAGGAATAAGATGTTCAATTCTTAATATGATAGGTGCCTTAACTATATGCACGTTTTGGCTCATTTTACTTATGGAGTTGGAATAAGCCAACTTGGAGGTATACTTAAGAATTTAGCAAGGCAAAGTGTTGAGACACCTTGGAGACTCAAGGTGGCTCCAGATGCAGGGCTCCTATTCCTATAGTTGGTAGCAACTTGCTCATCAGTTATGTTTTTGCTCCTGAGTAGATTTTCTGAAGTAAGAAAAAATGGAAGTGGTGGGAAAACAAAGTTATGAGTGGAAGTCATTGTTGTCTAAACCTCTGTAAAACTCTGTAATTGAGGCAGGACAATGGCACAGTAAAAGCTTCATCCAGAAGCAGGCTACTAGTTTAGTGCCTTTTCCAGTTATTAGCTCTGTTAAAGAAGTTGTTGTTGTTGTGGTTGTTAGTCGCGAAGTCGTGTCCGATCCATTGCGACCCCATGGACAACACTCCTCCAGGCCTTCCTGTCCTCCACCATCCCCCGGAGTCCACTCAAGCTCACACCAACCGCCTCAGTGACTCCATCCAGCCACCTCATCCTCTGCCGTCCCCTTCTTCTTTTGCCGTCGATCGTTCCCAGCATCAGGCTCTTCTCCAGGGAGTCCTTCCTTCTCATTAGGTGGCCAAAGTATTGGCATTTCATCTTCAGTATCTGGCATTCTAAAGAGCAGTCAGGGCTGATCTCCTCTAGGACTGACCGGTTTGATCGCCCTGCAGTTCAAGGGACTCACAGGAGTCTTCTCCAGCACAATTCAAAGGCCTCAATCCTTCGGCGCTCAGCCTTCCTTATGGTCCAGCTTTCACAGCCATATATTGCAACTGGGAAAACCATAGCCTTGACTATACGCACTTTTGTTGGCAGGGTGATGTCTCTGCTTTTTAGTATGCTGTCTAGATTTGCCATGGCTTTCCTCCCCAGGAGCAAGCGTCTTTTAATTTCTTGGCTGCAGTCCCCATCTGCAGTGATCTTGGAGCCCAGGAAAATAAAATCTGTCACTACCTCCATTTCTTCCCCATCTATTTGCCAGGAAGTGAGAGGACTGGATGCCATGATCCTAGTTTTCTTACTGTTGAGTTTCAAGCCAACTTTTGCGCTCTCCTCCTTAGTTTGCAGGCTGAACCATTTCGCTCAGTATTGCCTGCCCGTCGCGACTGAGAGCAGCTCTCCACAGTTGTAGAGGAGAACCTGAAGATGCTAGTTGGGGTCGAGGCCAGGACTTTGTGCAAGCAGGATGCCCGCTCTGCCGAGTGACGGCCTTCTCTCTCAAGTATTGGTGGACTTGGGTCTTAGTGTAGTGTTGCCAACAAGGGGCTTGTCATCACTCACATTAAATGCACCCGGTGAATCCAAGCCAAGTTCATTGGAGGCCATTTCGCGGTGTAACGCTGTCGGAAACATGCGCACCAATGAATACCATGCTTCTCACAATGTTTCCTTCAGGTTGGTACAGTTAACACATCTCTGAGTCGCTTTGTCTTTTACAGTACAATCAGCATTTTCAAAGTGAGCGTTGCTGGATTAGAGAATGTTTTAGACATTTTGCTTATATTAGGGTTAGGGTACTCAGCAACATTGTTAATGAATATGACCGCATGGCCTCAGAGTTCTGTATGTGAGCATCCTCAGGTGCAGGTAGGCCTTAGCGTGGTCCTCAGAACAAGGAACTGGGAAGAAGTTGGGCTGCAGGAGCACTGCATGAGGGAAGCGGGATGAGGAGGGTCGCATCAAGCTGCTCTTGCGCTTGCCTGAGCTCTTCAACACCCTAACAAAGGCTATAAAATCCCCATTCATGTTTGTTGAATGTGGAAAATAAACTGCCTTTTTACTGGTTTAATCGCTTTCAAATCAACGTGTTAAATGTGGAGAGTATGTTCTGTTGAGAGAGGACTAAATAGAAGGTAAATGCGGCCATTGCAGTTTCAAAACTTCAGAATATTTTCAAATGAATGAGAGAATTTGGTGGAAAACATAATATGCTATCTAAACTATTTAATCCTCCCAGTCTTTTTGAATGTGCAAATCCCCCCTCCCCCAATTTAAATAGTTTTCATGACCCTTGAGTGTAAATCGACCTCTTTTCTGGCACTGGTCCCGACTTAAAAGAATGTGTCACCCCTCTGTGCCAAACTTTCAAAACAGGTATTACTTTACACTGTAATTAACTACATACAGCTTGAAAAGGAAATAAACTGGTAGGCTTTTTCCACCATGGGCACATAAAGCCATGTTTCACAGAAGAGAGCACTTAAGTAGGAACAAGGAAGCTTGTGTGAAGTTAGCTAAGATTGTATATTTTTTGTGGTGGTGGGGGAGTCTGATCTTGGTGTGTAGCTCTTGGCAGTTTCAAACAAAACAGTCAGTGTTCTCTTAGTTCAGGGAAAAAATACTCCAAAAGTCTTCTAAAAATCTACTAACTGGAATGGCTGCAAATGTTATTCTCTGCAAATGGTCTTTCTTGTGTAGATTTCCCCCCTAATATTTCTGTGGAGATACGGAAGTTGGGTCTGTGGAAACTAGCATAATGTGAAGGATAAATATCGAGAAGACTAGGAACACAATCTCGTGTGTGTCTTGTAGGAGGTGCGCCATCCTAGATTGGCTGGGTAGAGCATTGCTCTGGGGTTGTTGTGTATCCAAATCCGTGGGTTATGCAAAGGTTGCACAATCCTCGCATAATTAATACATACTTCTTGGGTTGTGCAAGGGCTGTTTAGCCCTCTCATAACCCGTGTCCATTGGGTTCAAGGAGTGTGGCAACCCTGATCGGGGGTTGCATATTCAAAGTGCCCGTCATGTGCCCCCTACACTGTTGTTTGGCACAAACTGGATGCTTAATGGGTCTTGAGACGAGGTAGCTTGTATTAATTTGTTATTTATACGTTTTAATTATGTTGTGAGCCGCCCCTAGGCTTTGTTGCGATGGGGGCAGCATAGAAATGTTTTAAATGGATGGATGGATGGATGGATGGATGGATAACTAACTAACTAACTAACTAACTAACTAACTAAGTTGATGCTGTCTTGATTATTGTGAGGGTTTTCTTTCCCAGGAAAAAATGTCATCCGAGTAATATTTGGCTCTTGTTCCTTTTCGCTGACCCGTGTTTGGGCTCTTGAGCCAACTAGTAAGGAACAGGGAGGAGAAATGGAAGACACAGAGCTAGGTAGAAAGTGTGTATAGAACCATTATAGCAACCTAAAAGATTGTATGCCAAGTATCTGTTCGATTATTTTTAAAAATCTATTTAAAAGCAGGGGAAGAGGAAACTGGTCAGCTCTTCTCAGGGAGTGTGTTCCACAGTGCTGGCGCCACCACCGAAAAGGCCCGCCTGCATGTCCAGTAAAGCGAGGGCTTCGGTGTGTCCTGAAGGCCTCAGAGGTAGTTTCGGGGTTGTTTGGCATGTTACAATTCAGCGTTAACATGTCAAACAGGTAGGAAATACTGCGGGTAGATGGTGTACTTGTGCTGTTGTGTATTGATG
The DNA here is from genome assembly GCA_023646645.1 of Varanus salvator macromaculatus. NCBI lineage: Eukaryota > Metazoa > Chordata > Lepidosauria > Squamata > Varanidae > Varanus > Varanus salvator. Next base: position 1,062,484 of record JAIXND010000786.1, read on the forward strand.
AACATTCTGGGGGTTGTATTTTTACCAGTTGGCACTTATAAAATATCTTTAAATACAGTCTTGTGTATACAGCATCACACTAGTTTGGTTTGGATTTAACTAAGGAATGAGTAACTGAGGCTAGGTCTGTTTTCTCCAAATGAATAAGAAAGATAAAACTGGCAAAGAGTATTCCCAGGTTTTACTATTACCTGGCCATCCCGGGAGACTCTGAGCTTCAGGAGCATTGCGAAGGATATGCTGCATCCTGCAAAGGGGTGCGTGGCCTGATTAATCCGACCCACCCGGACTAATGGAAGCTCCAACCAACTTCTCGTGAGTAAGTCTGTTTAGACCAACTCATGCCGGGACAGACTGAGGGCCTCTGCTGCTTGACGAGGATCAGACGATATGTGCAAGGTGGAACTGCAGTATCGACCGACTGATCACGCCACCACCGCAGACTCCCGGCTGATTTCTCCAGTTGGTTTCCTGCAGCTCTGGGAAGCAGTGGTCCCATGGCCGCAGCACGAGGCAGGAGCTCCTGAGCATGCCAGGACCTGCTGTCAGTGAAAAACAGGGCATGTCAGCCCTGCCCCAGGAAGGTGACCCAGAAAGACACCATGCCCTGTATCGAACAGCATCGTCCAGGACCATTTCTGTCCATCCCTGGCCACAGGCCATCCACCATTTCACGCCTCCAGTTAGGCTGCCAGTTGGACTGAAAGGATCCAGAAATTCCTCCAGGAATACCTGGAGTTGAGATTCGCTCTCACTGGAATCAGAGCTTGCCCCAGCGTGGCAAATGATTGAACTCAATGGGATTTGTGGTCAGGATTTGCTGTAAACACAATTAGAATTGGAATGTAAGCATGAAATTCCATTTTCTGGGAAATTAGTATTTATAGAAATAAATAGGGCATGTTACGCTGACTTCATTTAGTTATTGATTGGGGGAAAAAGGAAGATTCAAATTAAGCAAGCAAATGTCTAAGTTGGTAACAAAGCGAATATAGGTAGAACTGGTGGAAATGAGAATTGCTGATCTTTCCAAAAGCTTCCTTCGCCTCTGCTGTAGCTTGCCTCTAGTGTCGCGTGTGCAGCCTGGGTCTCCTTGCAATGCATCTCTGGCACTTCCTTCTGGCTGCTTCTTAATACCTTTCATGCTTCTGTCAGTTGCAGTTGGATCTCCCAGTTAACTTTCTTGGTGTTTCTCTTTGGCGTAAACATTCCTGATGGGAGCTTCTGATGACGTCTCTCTTGGGCAGGGGGATGAAGGAACCTGTCTGGCTCTGCTGTCCACGAGCACCCTTTTCTGCATGATTATCCACCTGTTCAGGAAGCAGCACTGCAGCTATTTATTCTGCCTTTCCCTTGTCTCATGAGCCCACTTCATGCCTGGGCTGCTTTCAGTTTTTATATTCGTACAGTGCAAAGCACAGTGTTGGTGCATTTAATAGGATGGTAGCGTTTACCTTCAGTGAAGTAGAAAATAAACAGCTTTATTCAAGAGAGATTTGTCGAGTGCCCTTGAGGTATCTCATACTTCTAACATATGAATCTTTCTACTGCTTAACTGAATTCGCCATTATTCCAGAACAGGGCTCCACAAATCTGTTTGCCGGGAGCAAATGCTTTTTGGCACAACAGAACACCCAGCAGCACTCAAATTTAGTTGCAGTGTTTTTATCCTTCTCTTCAGCCAGAGAGAGGGGTGGGTGGGGGGAGAGAGCGAGCGCAAGAGAGAGCACGGGATTGCGGAAGTGATCTTTGGATCCTGCCCCTTGAGTTCCCAGTGATGTTGGAGGTGATCTGCTGCATCGTACCAAACCTGGAAGCAAACTTCAGTCTCTGCTTTGTTTGGCGCTCTGATCGCAAAGAGAACGTGGCAGGGCTGGGTGTCGTTCCCGTTCCTCCGCTGAGGAGATGCGGCAGATGGACGCAGCGTGATCCTATTGATACCCTCAACCATGGTGCCTTTCTGGGCTAGCCGTCTGGGATCGGCCTGAGATATGGCCACTGTTGCATGGTCTTTCGTGGAGGGGTGTGCTCAGAAGGTGTTGGTGGAGGATTCCTGTTGGATGCCCTAGCCATTCGCCCTTCGTCCTTCGTCTCCCTCGTGTGTCCATCTTACCCCTCGTACAGTTTAGTGTTTGTGTGTGTGAGAAATCACTGGAACTCTCTCTCTCCTTTCCATCCAAATCCAAGGAAGTGTCTCTAGCTGATGTTGGCAGTGGACTTGATGAGGGCAAACGAACTGAGCCTCAATCCAGAGAAGACAGAGGTTTTTCCGGCTAGTTGAAAGGCAGATCAGGGACTGGGGACTTGGCCTGTCCTGGGACGGGTTTAAACCTTCCCTGAAGACTCAGACCTGTGGCTTGGGTGTCCTTGTGAATTCAGCCCTGAACCTGGTTGCCTGTGCTTTGCTGGTGGCCAGCAGCATGTTTGCACGGTTGATGCCAGAGAGCTTTGATCTGGCTGTGGTCACATATACCTTAGTTTGCATCCTGTTTGGGCTGCATGGGCTCCCCTTCGAACACTGCAGGACACTGCTGGCCAGAGCGCTTGCCCAGGACCGCTTGCAGGGAGCACATGCGCCCCCCGACACAGCACCTTCCCTGGCGAACTGAGCAGAACCCAGAATGCTGGTTCGTGGTGTTCTCGCTGCGGCTCCCGGGCCGTGGCCATGCTTAACAAGAAAGGCCAGGCTCACTTTCTCTTGCTGTCCTTCTGCCGGTAGCTTTCAAACAAGCTTTTGGACTGTAAGTAGGTCTTTTCGGTTGGGTATTGTTTTCATTCTGTTACTTTCATTTTTAAAATAGCGTTTTAATGCATTTGTGTTGCAAGTTTTATTTATGATTGCAGGTCACCTTGTGTAGTTGCTGACAAGGTGGGTCACTGCTCAGTTTCTGCCTGCTCTGAAGCTCATACTGATCTCCCCCCCCGCCCCCCGTTCTCTGGCACCCGCAGAGGCTTCAGGGAATGACAAGCGTGGTGAACACAGATAGTGGCTGACTGCTGAGCCAAGCCAGAACTTGAGGACCCTTGTTCTGCAAGCATTAACACATCAAAAGAGAAAAAACCCAATCTCTGTCACCATGATACCTCTATTAGACAAACCCAGGAGTCCCGCACAGTGCAAACTTTTTAGTGGTGCAGAGCAGGAATATGAAAATTAAAAGCCAGGGAAGGGAACGTGAGGGGGAAGACCTGCCCTAACACAACCATCCCTTTGTTTCCTCCCTTTAGTTAACAGCAAAGTGGCGTGATAGTGTAGAACGCTGGACTACGTCTTCTGCAGGTTGCTTTTCTTCTTGGTGTATCCGTTCCTCCTTTCTGCCAGGTCCCATAGTCTGAGAAGTGCTGTCTGGGGGAGCCTCCCCACATCTCACACATTCTACGTGTAAAATGCTCAAGCCTTTGAAATATGGATCCAGTTAACCCATGTGAGCCTTAGAAATCCCTTTCCAGTGGGCCGCATTTCTAGGTTAGCTTTCCTATAAAAGGGGAAAACACACACAGCCATGTTTGATCATGCAAGCCTCCTTCTGCCCCATCTGGCCCTGTGGCCACAGTCACACCAAGCGGTCACTCCCGGGAAATCGCGCCCTGCACAGAGGTCGGGTTGGGGATTGCAAAACACGGTACCTTGGCCATGAAGCGCCTAAAAAGTCGAGGTGGCAGCGTCAGCCAGACGTGCTCTGTGTTGATCTTGGCCTGGTTCTGACACAGGTTCCAGGTAGGTGCATGAGCTCTGGGGAAACATGGGCTCTCGCAGGCCTCCTCCTTTCTCCTCTTTCAGCTTCACGAGAAGGAGAACCAAGGTTTCCTCGTGGTCAGATCCAGGTGTGCTGGGTGTTCTTGTTGAGATCTGGATTGGTTTAGGCACGAGGAGAACACTGCATCGTGTCCACTCGGGTGCCCCGTACAGACATCATATTTCAGTCCAGCAGCGCACCAGAAGCTCTTCATTGTTTTAATTCTGCGAATGAGGCTTTAATTCTTTTGGCGGCCGGCTTCTCCTGAAAATTATTAGCTTTGGAACTGCACAGGCTCCATACACTTCCTGAAAGGAAACAATTGTAAGATATCCAGGAAATCGTTAGGAAATGGGAACTTCTGCTCCTGTTCGCCTCTTATATAAAGCAAGCTAGTGTTTTTATTTTTTCCCTCTTGACAAGCTGTCCTGTGTAGGGGTGGAACCCCCCTTCCCCATCTAATGGAGGATTTTTTTTCTGGGTACAGTCCGTTTTATCCTACAAAATTCAACTTTAAAACTTCATGCCTTCTGATGTCCTCAGGGCCTGCTAGCATGCAGTCCTTCTGAACAGCCTTTGACCAAAATTTATTTCTCTTTCTCTGTCATAGACACATGTGTGCACACTCACATACACGTGCGCACACACGCACACACACACTTGAAAACACACACACACTTGAAAAGAAGCGGCAAAATCAACCTGATGGATGCTGTGGTGAACTTTGGGAAAACCAAAGGCTTTTTTTTTTAAATTCTTCCAGACACACTAAGGACGGCCTTGACCACTCATGACCACTTTCTCAGTGTGCTTATCTTAGGATAATAGTCATATAAGATGAACCTCTAGGAATATAATTTTAAAGATGCTTTTAAGGAGAGGACAGTGGTATGAGCATGCTCAAGATAATGTTGTGAATGTGGAGAACTGTGGAAAGTGCTTAGCTTGAGGCAAAGTACGATGGGCTGTTGGCTGCCTCCCCCTGCTCTCCACTTTTATTTTTTTATTTATTTATTTGGAAATTTATAGGCCGCCCCTTGCCACAAGCCTCGGGGCGGCTCACAACAATAGCAAGAACAATTTTAAACATTAAAATTTCCAAATCTTAACAACACAACATTAAAAAACTGGCCCATCTCCAGGTCTAAATTTGCCTTTCCCCTTCTCCTTAGCTCTGCTTTTGCCTGTATTCTCCTTTCCTGTCTATGATACTTATGGCATTAGGTCTTTAAGCCTTGCATGGTGATTTTCCTTAGCCTCGCTTTGTTGACTTTTTCTCTGAATTAGTTTTTTTGAAACTGTTAACACGTATACCCCCAGATCGTCTAAGAAGCCATCACAGCAGGATGCGCCGATGTCAAATGATCAAAGCTGAAAACATAAAACCAGACTGCACATTTTAAAAGGACGCTTTAAATAAACCCTTGGCCGCAAGAGTGGAGGGTAATCCTAACACTTGATGGAGAACATCCCATAGTTTGAGAACAGCACAGGGGGAACCTCTTCGCAGATGTCTGACAGTCCGGCTCTGCATGCAGTTATGCCCTTGTTGTTGTTGTTAGTTGCGAAGTCGCGTCCGGCCCATCGCAACCTCATGGACAACACTCCCCCAGGCCTTCCTGTCCTCCACCATCCCCCGGAGTCCCCAAACCCACACCCACCGCCCCAGGGACCCCATCCAGCCACCTCGCCCCCTGCCGCCCCCTGCTCCTTTTGCCCTGAATGGTGCCTTTTCTGGAAATCTTCGTACTTGGGCAGGTTCATAGGGAATCTGGCAGCCTGTCAGATCGCGCAGACCTAAGTCATTTAAGACTTTAAATGTTATGAACAGATTTCTGTCACCCCTGCAAAAAAATAAAAATAGAAAAATGCTGCTGAATTTCAGTGGATTTTTGCTGAGTCCTTAATTGGATTTTCACTTTATTTATTTGACAAGATGAAACCAAGCTTGTGAACTCCCAAGATTTAATTCATCCTTCAGCATAGCACTGCCACTGAAAAGCTACTGTAACACTTTTTAGGTTTTTAAAACAATAAAACACTGGTTCTTAATCTGCCTGCTGGATTTTGCATCAGTCGCAGCTTAGCTAATGTTTGTTTGTTTGTTTATTTGGAGCATTCATATGCCGTCCCATCGCATAGCCTCGGGGCGGCTTACATAAATAAAATAAAACATAATACAGATAAAATCCAGATCCACCCTGGCTGCAGATTAAAACCTATTGGTAAATTGACAGGATGGTGAAGAGCATCGAGTTCTCCCATCTCCTTTCCCAACCCCTACAGGGATCTCCTGCCTGGGAAGGAGCACTGCCTGTGATCGTGGTGGGTGATAGCAGCTTTTTATCAAAGAAGGGAGAAGGAGTGATTTTTCCTCTGGCCACAGAAGCTCAGTGGTGGTAATTGTGGCGACCTGATGCGCAGGTTTTTCTCCTAATGCTTCCAGCATTCATGTGGGGAAGTGTTGTGGCTAATTGCAGATTCCCAGTTTGCTTGATGGATTGAGAACAGTAATACTTTGAGTCCTGGCAAGTTTCATGTTAATTTCTGCATGGAAGTACTTTATATGCAGAATATGCTGTGGAACCTGAATTGCTCTCATCGCCTTTGGTGCTGGGCGTGAGAAAGCGCTGCTTTTGGGAGCACCTTCGCAAGGGCTGGTCTCCAGGAGGAGGAGGACGTGATGTGGTGGAGGAGGGACTGGAGACACTGAGAGGAGAATTTTCAAGCTTTTATTCACCAAGGTTTACTATTTTACTAGTGAATTTTTTTTTGAATGATCACCTTCAGCCTTTCTTTAGGTTTTCTAAACTACTCTAAAACAGTTGAAAGTATATTTCATCCAATTGTTTGTGTCAATAAAAATCCTTAACATTTTAACTGGTGTTCATGGATAACTTAGAGGCACCAAGAGAGCAAAATAAATGGGCTTTCTTTGGCATTGTAATATTCAAAAACAATAGTTGGACTTTGTGGCTACTTTCTGAAACTTCCAGTAAGTCGGGTACTCCACAGAATTAGCGTCTGTTGATTATATTGCTGCTACATTAGGACTCCGTTTCATTTTTTCTAAAATATCTTTGCTTTCTGCAAATAAAATTAGAAACAGGCAACAGGGAAGAAAAAAATGGACTGCCTCTGAGTTTTTGAAGAAAAAAATGAACCTATTTTAGATTAATACACCCTTCCCACTTGATGGGCTGGGCTGCACACGTATTCCTGCTGCAATTCTGTGTAGCACCATATAGAAAGTAAACTCAACATTGCCTTCTCTAGTCCATATTCTCTTAGTGTAGAAAGCGTGTGTGTGTGTGGAAGAGAAAGATTTGGCAAAAACATCAGAGGGGAAGAGAGTAGCACATCTTTCTTCTCCCACTCTCTGGTCACCCAGAAGGTTTTCTGGGGCTGCCTTGTGTTTGTGTGTTTTAATTTGCAGGGGAAATGACATGAACGAACATCATTTGTAGATTGCCCCTAAATTTGGCTATATGAGTACATGCCTCACCTATTTCTTGGTAGGAAATTACAGCCTAGCTATCAAACTAGTTCTTTTTTTTTCCTTGAGAGATTGTAATATGAGTGTGTGTTCTTTCTCCATTTTTAACTTCTCATTTTCCTGAGGGACTTCATAAATATTGCTTCCCTTCTACAAAGCTGCTGACATGAAGCAAAAGCTTCTAATACATTATTCATGTGATGTTCATTTTCTGTGTTTAGGAATTAATGTAGGTTCACTTAGAAATTTTTGACATGACTGCAATAGAAGAAAAAGATGGCAAAACAAATAGTGGTAGAAATTTGTGGTAGAAGTTTTTTCAATGAAAGAGCAGTAGCTTGCATGCACATACAATGAATTTTAAAGGTATTTCATTATTTGAACGTTATTCTAAAGTGTGTACTTTGCATCATTGAGCTGAATATCTGTGTCAGTGTATTCAATACTGTAACGTTATATGAAACCCTAACATTTATAGGAAAAGCTTTGCATTCTTTACCATTCCTGTGTAGTAATGTCTGAACAGATTTTTTATTTTTAACTTTTGTTATCACTGCATACTATTGAAATAGTTAAGCACAATTAAGCCTTTGATTCCACAGAAGAGAGATCTGTGCCTAAACAGGACAGTCTATGATAAGAATATACAAGAGAGAAGAATGTTCCTAGTGTGAACTACTGCTAAGGACTGCAAAGGTTATTTATTTATTTTATTCATTGCCTTTATATACCACCCCAGTAGCCCAGTTGGCTCTCTAGGTGGCTTACAAATATTAAAACCCACCAATCCTAAACAAACAAACAAACAAACAAAGTTGATCATATTGAATTAAACTTGATTTTTTTTCCTGTTAAGACCAGCACCAAGAACAGGTTTTGCGTGAAAGCTGCGCTTCAGCAACGTGGACAGCATTTTGGAGTTTTATCCAGAAGTCTTGCAAGCAGAAGGCTGGGCCACCTTGCTCTTCCTTTTCTTGGTAGCTCTGTTGTGTCAGTTGCCGTCTGTTGACTTAACTCTTAAATGCAATTGCGGCCCTCTTGAATTGTTGTTATTTTTTGTTTTCTTCGATTTGCTTTAACATGATGTGGGTACTTATGGGTACAAACAGGTTATGGCGCACAGGGTAGTGAGAGTCCCATGTTCAGATGTCTGAATCATCTGTTCGAATTAATTTCGCCCGCCATCATGGGATCTACCAATTTTGTGGTAATGTGCGACTAATTAGCATAGCGCCTCGCAATTGCTCCAGCTTTTGTTGCACAGATTTTATTAGCTATGGTCTTGGTATGTTAGCTTGGCACATGACGTTTAAATGTGCTTATTAAGTATTTTAAGAGATCTGGAGATGTTGAAAGCGTGCTCATAAATCCGTGTGTTTTTCAGCTAATTATAATAAGGGTACCGGCCGACCATGATTTTGGAATTTTTCTTATGGACCAACATGGCTTACATTTCTTCATGCAAGAGCTGTCTTGGGGCCATTGACTGAAGTCAACCCAAATTTGTGCAGGCTCTTTTTGTGTGCCTCCGTTTGTTCCTGGTGGACTGTAGGGCTACATTGTGTGGGTGTTTCTCCAGAGTGTGCTGAAGTTTTCTAAACACCTGTGTAGATACCGAAACTGTGGAATAAAGCGAAGGTGGTTGAACTGAGTTGTGTGCCCTTCATACAGCCTTAGCCCATCTGGGAAACTTTTTATTAGTCTATACATACTTTATATTAAAAAGTTTGTTTGTTTTTTTATTTATTTAGAATATTTATATGCCGTCCTGTCGCGAAGGCCTCAGGACGGCTTACATAAATAAGATAATATAAAACATAACACAAATGAATTACAGATCCACACTGGCTGCAGTTAAAAACATATATAAACCAATATTAAAAGTTATTAAAATATTGTTGGAATAAAAAGGTCTTAACCTGGCGCTGAAAAACAAATAACGACGGTGCCAGGCGGACCTCTCTGGGGAGCGCATTCCACAGGCGGGGTGCCACCCCAGAGAAGTTGTAGCACATACCTGAATAAGTCTAAAAGGTCAGGGAATTATATTTTTTTAAATTGTCAGGGTGAAACATTGGTGGTTTGAAAATACAACATTTGTTTACATAAACCCAAAGTGGGGGGCATTCCCTTTTCCTCTTTTGAAGTAATTTGAGAAGGATACGCACACATATATGCTAAATGCCTTTGACTTGATTTGGTTTACTTTGTCAGTTTTCTACTGTGAGGGGTTTCTGTCAATCTCACTAAATCACATTAAGATCTATGAACAGTTCCGTATTTATTTGCAGTGTTCTGCCTAAGCTAAGTTACAGCTATTTAGCCAATTAAATGAACCATTAACTCCCAGAGTTGTGAAGCATGGATCCAGTGCTTGCTGAGGTATTTAATTCTCTGTAACACAGAGTTCCTTTGGAACTAGATTGATACTTCCTGCATTTTTATTACCTTTCACACAACTGTGCCTTTCTGATTATAGAAGTTCAGTGTTTGTTCTGTTATAATGAACTGAAGGATAGCTTTTGGGAATAAGGCGTGTTCAATGTCCTGGTTCATATAGAATTTTAAACCATGGTTTATTATAATCAAGATTTATAAGCCAGGATTTGAATCACAGATGCTTAGGAACACTGTGGTTTGTTTTGTGTAATGGTTCATTGTTTTCCATACCTTCTCTATGAATACCTAGCCTATACGCATACATCTCCATACTGCCTGAGGACTGACAAAGCATCAGAAAGCATAGAAACATAGAAACAGAGCGAGTCAGAAGGGGCCTCCTGGGCCATCTAGTCTGCACCAGCCGGCTCCGCTCACGACATGCCCACCATGTGCATGTCCAGCCTGTGCATGTCCAGTCTTATCTATGACCAATCCCAAAAAAGGAAGCCGGAGGCAGAAACACCTCCTTCCTTTGAGATTTCTGGCTGTCCTTGGTGTGCCCCAATGCAAAAAGTGTTCTAAATCGTCCCTCGCTCTCCCTTTCTAGATACCACCAAGTCTACCGAACAAAGATCTTTCCCTTTATAGCCACCGTGCTTCCTGTCTATCCGCACAGGCTCTCACACACACAGGACTAAGCTTTGTAGGTAACAAACAGAAGAGGAGCTGTTAATAATGACTTGGTCCTTAGGGTCTAAAAGAAGGAAGCTGCTAGATGGATTGTGGCAAGACTGGGATTCAGTGGCGGGTGGCAGTTTAGGGAAACTGTTGGGTCAGATCGTGCAGTTAGTTGCATCTGCTGATCACGGTGTGCACTTTTGACATATTCCGCACTGGATGTGGGTAAAAACACTCGTGGTCTCTTTTCCCCCCTTGGGAGGTTGTTGTAGATGGGTGCAGCTGGGCCAGCGCTGAGCAGGGGGATGGGCTAAGCGGAGGGTTTTGTGGTGTCCACAACCGTTTCTTAGCCGTCCGGGGTATTTAGCCTTTGGTCCTTGCTTTCCTCGGGTCTCTGTCGCCGGGCAGGCTGGCATTGCGCCGATGACACCCAGCTCTGCCCCTCGCTGTCATCTAATCCAGGTGAGGCGGTGGCTGTCCTGAACGGGTATCTGAGCTCAGTAATGGACTGGATGTGGGCCAATAAGGCGAAGCTCAGTCCAGATAAGAGAGGGGTTCAGTTGGTGGTGAATCCGTCCGTTCAGCTGGGCAGTTTGCAACCCGCCCTGGACAGGGTCGCACCCCTCCTAAAGGACCAGGCTCGCAGCCTTGCAGTGCTCCTGGGCCTCACGTTGTCCTTTGTTGCCCCGGTGGACTTGGTCTCCAGGAGCACTTTGTCGGCTTTGACGGATTGATTTATCGGCGGCATCCCTGCTCGGGTGAGCGGAGCCTTGCCATGGTGGTCCATGCACTGGCGACTTCCTGCTCGGATGACTGCAGCACGCTTTAGGTGGAGCTGCCTCGGGGATGGTCCAGGCATTGCAGCGTGTTCAGGACTGGGCAGCGCACCTGGTGGGGGAAGACCGGCGCTCATGAACACATCACGCCGGGCCTGCACAGGCTGTGCTGGCTGCCGGGTGCCATCCGGGCCCACGTCCGAGTGCTCCTGCAAGCACCCATGTCCTCCATGGCTTGGGGCCGGCGCCTTCTCCATATGTACCCTGCCAGTCACTGTGCTCAGTGTCCATGGCGCCCCTCTGCCTTGCTCACCCGAGTAAAACGAGGGCAGAGGTGGCATGTGGGGGGCAGTTCCTGTATCGCACCCCAGCTGCAGAATTACTTCTGGCGCGAGATTAGGCTGCTGCTGGCACTGTGATCTCCTAGGCGCCAGCTGGATTTTATTTCACAGATATTTTGGAGGATGAATCTGTTGGGGTTGATTTTAAAGAATCCTTTTGAAGGTTTTGGTCACTGCTACCATTTTGATACTGGAATTTTATGAGTTCATAATTTTATGGAGGTATATAATTATTTTCTATTATGAGTTAATTGTTTTGTATCCCCCTTCTCAATTTATTTATTTTTTAATTTGCTTTGAAGTACTGTTACTAGTTGTATATTATTATTATTTTTATTGATTTTATTGTTATTTCTGTTTTATTGTATTGGTGTTTTTATTGTGGTTCTGACTGTATATAAGCTACCCAGAGAGACTCTGGCTAACTGGGCAACATATAAATAAGATAAACAATAAATCTTGGATTTTGAGTCCCATGTAGCTACAAAAATGCAGTTAATACAAGCTCAGATTCAGAAACCAACCTCAAATCATGATTTAAGATCCTAGTTTGGCTTTAAATGTATTGAGCATAGGAAGACTAATCAGGTTTGGGCATTATAAATCGCTTAACTGAAAGAAATTCTGCTTTAGTTACATCTAAACTGAACCAGTATGTTCTGCGGTCTGTCCTAGCAGCTTGTTCTCAACACAAGCACATGTAAGGTTGTATGCATGTTACTTGCGTGCTTTTCACACCAACTTTACATGTAAAACAATCCTTAGACTTCCATTTCCGTGATCTAGCAAGACTTACAGTATGTAAAGTTTTCATTTTTCTTGATAGACCAGCTCTCTCCCTTTACCATGTAAGATGCTTTCCAGTTCTGTCATCCAGAAAGCAGTGTGGGGGAAAGATAATGGGTTGGTTGTGAGAGTTATGCTTCTTTATGAGTGGTGGTATTATGAGTGGCTGTGTGAAACGGACAGGAATACTGTCCTGAACTCTGGACTTGAGGTGATAACCATGAACTATAATTATATCCCAATTTTAACTTTTAAAACTTCACAAGAAACAGCTGTTTCCCCCTTATTTCCTTTGACCAGTAATATGGCTGTTTGGCTTTGTTGCTGTAGCTTTATTTTTCTGAATTACTTGAAAAATACACCCCAGCTCTAGGATCAAAGCTGCAGTTTAATTAGTATTGTCGAATGTGCTTTTAGTTAAGCTGTAGGGAAGGGAGTAAAACAGCAATTCAGTACCAGAACTACAGCACCGTGTTGACACTGTGTTGCTTCGGCTGGGCATTGTTTCAGGTTCTTCTGGGAATTCTCCAGTGTTTTGTAAATAGCATGAAAAGGGTTAGTATACTATGAGAAAATGATTAACAAGACTTTCCCCCTGCAATTTTCCAGAAATCTTACATAGCACAGCGTTTCCTGTATAACCGTGATATTGCTTGATTTAATTGTATCATATCTGCTTTTGCAGTGTTGGGAATCTCAACCTGTCGCTAGAATTAATCATTGTAGTAAGTCATTCTTAGAAATCTGTTTAGGGTGGTGTTTTTAGAAAACAAAAGAGCCATGATATAAAAAATGTGCCTCTTTTCTTCAGATTGCCCATAAGCAAAGCACCAAAGCGCCAGCACCAAACCTGACTCCCCCCCCCCCCCACTTACTGTAACATGAGGATAGGGTTGAGGTTTGAGTGTTAAATTCCCCTTTCCTCAGTGTTGCAGCTCCAATTAGACTGAGATCTGACTGAACGTGTGGGCTGGGGAACAGCTCCAGGAAAAAGGTAGTTTCAGAGAAGGGATGTAGACTTATGCAACTCATGTTGGTTTGCATAGGTCTAAATGGTTAAAGACTCCACTTTTAGATATTTGAGAGTTGCAAATAATACACTGTACTCCCAGACAGCCTTTATATACTGTGGAATGATAGTGGAATGACTTTACAGAAATTAGAAAAAGAATATTGAACTATAGCAACCAAAAACTGCAGCTTGAACTTGCAGCTACTTAGCACAGAAGAAAGTTATGGCAAAACTACCTGACAAAGAATATTTTGAAAATGCTGTTCTACTCCATGTAATGTCAGAATGCTTAAAACATGTTGATAAATGTTGTTCTTAAGTAAACAGGAGGCCGTTTCAGTTCCATTAAAGTGCCGGTTGCCCCCGCGTTACAAATGAGTTCCTCTCCTGATAGTCTTTAAGTCGAATTTGTAAGTCAGTCAGATTGCATGCGTACAGGTCGTATTTAGCATGAGTAAGCCAAATGTTGGTGTGCATATAAGAAATGCTTCTATATACAGTCAGCCCCCAACATTCAGGGAGTTTGGCAGGACCCCAAGAAAACAGAAAGACCACAAATCCACAAATATCTCTAGCGCCCCCCACCTCAAACCTCTTAACTCTTGGAACATATGTCTGGATAGCTTTTCCCTCGCACTCTCAGAACCAAGAACTACATGTTAGAACACCTCTTAGCACAGCCCACATGTATAAAGATGGTTCTGACTTAATCTAATTAGAAATATAAATTTTAATTATAGGTTAATTGATTACCCTAATTAATGCATCCACTGGCTGACAAATTTGAAAAGCAATAAATCATTGCCTCCATATGGCACTTGCTCCATAGTTCTTTCAAAAATTGGAAAAGCGTAAGTAAAAAATGTAGCAGAGGGAGGGTGATGGTCTATTACCATTACACATGCCAGCGTAATTCAGTTCTGAGTCGGTCAAAACCAATATTAAGACTAGAATTGCTCAAGATGTTTAATTACTATTGGTTTTATAGAATTAGTAGGGTTTCTGAAAAGGGAATTTTGTGCAAGCAAAGCATATGGTTGCTCAGCTTAGCATTAGGAAGGGCGCTGTAAATACAGCAGCAAATATGATACTGTCGTATAATGTGTACAGTTGAATAGCTTACTTGCATTTGGTTGGCCCTTTTCAGAAGAGATACAAAAACAGGACAGGAACCAAAAATGGCTGCAGAAACGATCAAACTGTTAAATTACTTTCCGTGTGGAAAACATTGCGTATGTCATTGGCAGGGGCAAATGGGTGCAGGTAGCTTATTTACAATGTCTTGTAGTAGGAGGATTGCTTATCCAGTGATAAGAGGCAGGCGCTGGGCAGCTACCAGGAACTGTTTGCACCAGAAGCCATAGTTACTGTGAGTTCAGTGGCTGGCGGGGCTGGTGATGCTCTTGGTCTTGGCCAAGGATCACCTTGATAGATCAGACCGGGGCTCCTGTTGAGTCTCATCAGGTCCGGAGAAGCAGTTCCGGGGTTCGGTTTCCAGCACTGACAAATAAATTTACAAATTCAGAGTGTCCGTTTATAAAGTTTTAATAGCTAAGGTAAAGCTATTCAGCTACTTTTCTGAGTGTAGCGGTGCTTAATATGAAATATTCCTTTGTAGGAACACTGCATTATTTGAAATAGGTTGTAATGTTGACGGTTTTGCAGAAATGTATCTTCTTGGCAGGTTTTCTTATGGATCTGGGAAGCTCAAAGGACCATGTAATAGTGACAACAATTTACACGTGTTTGCTCCAGCATCAGTTAAATCAGATACATACCGCATCTGAACTTCATTTTTATTTCTTAAACCAACAGCTGTGGTTTCACATATCCACTGCAGTTTTAGAGGCCATCTAAATTAGCGGCTCTGGGCATATCTTATCGTAAATTCCGTAAGTACCGCACTGTGTGATAAAGTACAATTGCTTGCCCGAAATATATTAGCAAGTGAAATGCTGACCTGATTCAGCAGAGGTGTTCAAAGTATCTGGGCTATCGCACTTGGAGGAACATTTAACAAGCACCGGAAGAAATAATAAAAGACAAGAAGGGGAGAAGGGGGGGCGGGGGGGCGGGGGCAAGGATGATTAGGAACTACGAGTCCTTGGGGTCATTTTCAGACACCGACACGGGATAGTCGGCGGTGGAGCAGAAAGTGGCACTGCCTTTGTTGTCGCTACAGGGCAACCCCCATGGGCCTGTTAGGGTTACCCTGCCCTAGAGGACCTCAGTGTATCCATGCTGTGTGCAAGAGAACCGCATTGTGTACAGTGCGCAAAGCGTGTGTGTGGAGCGTGAGCCTGCTTCCTTCTTTCCAGGCATAGGGTTAGGCAGTTCTGTGGGCGTCTGCAGGAGCATCAGGAGGATAACTAGCTGTACTAGAGGAGCCATGGCCCTTGGGTCGTTGAAATGGTACAAAAGCCTTCTTCCGCCCCTTGCATATTTTCCAGCCATGAATTGGGATAAAAAGCTTGTTTTTTAAGCCAATAGACAAACAGAGCCATTTTCGTTTTTGTAGGAAATGGTTTCTGTTTGAAGGTGGAGGATGCAGCCACTGGGGAGGGAAAGTGCAGGTTCTCAGGAGAGCGGGAGAAAAGGTACTTTTTACATACGCCGGGTCTTGATCTGCGAAGGATCTCCGGGCGGCAGCTGAGTTGGCCTCTTGGTGCTAGTTACTCTCGGGCTAGACCAGCTCTCCGCGTGGAATACTTTCCTTTATTGATCTAATGAGGCAAGCTTCTCATGGTGCCGATTTCCTGTTAGAGAGTGCCCCTCTGACTCTGTGGCCATGAACAGTTCTTTGGAGGGAAAACGGACACGAAACCAGCTGCCGGCTCTTGTGTCAAAATGGTCGCAGAACAGCTTTTACAATGACCCCTGGAAAGCTGATCGGCGAACATGATAGCCAGGAGAGGGTGCCAGCATTGGCCATTGGGAAGCGAAGGCACATGTCAGACCTTGGGAGAAGGGAATATGAACGGGTGATTCTGGGCTGATGCTGGAAGGCCCAGCAGCCAGAAAAGGGAGTTGGTCTTGAAGGGGATGATGGAGCGGGTATAACGGAAGCTTCACAAAATGTGGAGAATTGATGGCATATAGTTATATTTGGACATAAACTTTAGGGCAGGGAGTGGTGGGGGGCATTATTGGTCAAAGAAGGCGTGGTGTGAACCTGGAAGGCTCCTCCACGGAATTGCCGAGGGTGCGATAGCCACAAAGCAATATAACAGACATGTTGTTTCCCTGTCCAAAATGCTTAGAGTGGTCTTGCTCTGGAGGATGAAATCCGGGAGGCATCCGAAGGGGAAGGGCTGTTACAGGTGGGTGTAAGAAGGGGTGTGGAGGGGCCCCACAGAACTGCACTGGGGCTGGAGCTTTTTTTGGAGCGGCTCAGAGTCCCGTTTTGTCTGAACCAACCAAAATTAATTTGCTGTCATCAGTAAACTTAGCCACTTCATTGCTCACTCCAGATCATTTATATGTTGGAGAGCATTGCTTTAAAGGGATTAGAGAAATTAATGAAGGATAATGACGCTGCACTACCTACATCAGAGGGAGCGTGGCCCTGAATATTAGTTGCTGAAGAACAGCAGTGGGACGGGGCTGTTGTTCCTTAGGCACAGCTTCCCACAGACATCCGGTGCGCCACAGTGGGACGCAGGAGTGCTGGGCTGATCGGAATCTGGCCTGATCCCGCTGGTCTCTTCATGTATTCTTCAATATATATGTTCAATATATTTGGCAGTCCTTTTATTTGCTGGTTCTTGCAGTGCATAAATGAATGACTTCTGTCATCCCTTCACAAGAACTAGGGCAATGAAGCACTGTTGATGCCCCTTAAACCTGAGGTGAGCCCTCACTCTTGGCTCTCATTTCCACGTGTCTGCCTTTGCACGGGCCTGGCCTGATGTCAGTGACCTTCAGTAAATATTGCAAGACCTAGTTACTAAAAGATAAATGGTTTAGAAATATATACATAAGTTGCACTTCTTATTTATAGCAATGCTAGACAATTGCAGGAGATGCAATTTGAGGAGGGCGGTTTAAAGCGAGTTTGTTATGACGCATATTTGTTCGATGCTCCTCAATGAAATGAGGACACATGTGCATGGATGAATGCGGCATATGGAGTCGCCTGCCCAGTTTAAGTGAACGGCTGTGCCGACTGACTCTCCGCTTCTAGCAAGCCCTGGTACGAGACCTTGACGGCTGCCGGTCTTCGAATTCTGCCCCTTGCCAATGCAGCGGATTGAATGTTTGCAGCTTGTGCCACGTGCATGCTGCTTTGATGCGGCATTCGTCTTCCCAGGGCCTCTGTTCCTAGATTCAGTCACTGGTGTCTTAAATTAAATGATCTTTAATAATTGCATTATAAAAAAGCCTCTGCCTGGCCCCTTGGAGAGCAGTTGCCAAGTCAGAGAAGCTGGTTCCAGGCAAGGTGAACTAAAATTTGATTCACACAGTATAAGGCATATTCACACATTTGTAAATCTGTACTACTGCCCAAATGGAATTTTATTTAGCTTTTGGGGGTATGTAAGCTTTTGTGTGTGTGTATAGTATAGAAATGAGGGAAAACTCATATTGAACCCTTTGGGGAGAGGGAATTCAGAAATCAGATCCACAGGAGGTGGGCTTCTGCGGTGATACTGCATTAGTTGATTCAGTGACTGAAGTTTCTATATTAGGAATTGGCATCGAAGAGCTTCTGACACTCTGCCCATTCTGGAGTAGCCTTGTAGTAGTTCAAGATGGTTTTTTTTTCTTTTTCATTTGAGAATCACGATGTATAAATATAGATACATATGACTGGGTTTGGTGCCATCTGGTGGCTGTGATATGCTAGAATATAGAGAGAACAAAGACGCAAGCCTTTATGAACTGTGTCTTTGTCCTGTTTGTTGTTGTTTGTGTTGCTAATGAATCTGGATTCCTCCTCACTACCACTTGTATAGTGTTAATGAAATTAAATTGCACTGAATTCATTGGTGTCTATCTTGCTTTAAGCCTCAGTCACTAGCTTTGCTTCTTCCTGTGCTATGTTGGGATTCCCCCCACCCACCTCCTGCACTTCATTGTGGAAGTTTGTAAATATTTCCAAAAGTTCCCAGAAGCGCCCTGCCTGGAACTTGAAACCCTCGGCCTGGAGGCTTATGGCTGCCACAGGTCATGTCTGTGAGAGAAGAACAGAATCGCTTTCATCCAGCACAAGATCAGAATGAATGATCAGTTTCCTGGGAAGTGCGCATGGCTCATTTGCAGTCTTAAAAGTGAAGCATCAGAGACTCTGCCTGGTGAAAATGCAGGCGCAAGTTGCATAGTCCCCACCCCTCTTGGATGCATTTGCTGTGATGTAGCGCAATGCATGCAAAGGTTGGGTGCCCAAGTCCAGGGCGGTGCCTGAGGCAGCGTTAAGGATGGTGCCCCTCTCCGATTGCATGCACAGCAGCTGTCCAGACTGCCAGTGAGTCGCCTTGACAGCGAAAGGTGGCCCCCCGCACCGAGCGGCAAGTTCGATTGGCAGGCCGGGGCCGAACCGGTGCTGTGCATAACTCTCCTGTACGCCTAACGGAGGGAAACGGTCGGTCGGGGGATCTCAGGAGGGTAGCCAGCAGGGGCTGCTTCATGGTACTGCAGGCCCTGACTCTGTTTAAAATGCTGCAGGACGGAGGGAAGGAGAAGTGCCACTGAGCACGCAGCCGTGTCTCCTCCTCCAGTGCAGGACTTCAGTTTCGGGGGATGCAAGGTGGGCAGAAGTGACCTCCTAGCCCAAAAGAGCCTCTAGCAGGGACAGTGACTACTTGCCGGAAGTGATCTCGAGGCGAGCATTCCCATATCTGACCCAGGGCTTGCTCATAGCTCTACCCTGTCTTTTGCTTAAACCACGATGTTGGGAGCTTCAGCTTCCACTTTGGATTAAATGCACTTTGCCGTGTTGTCTCAACCTGGGCAAACAGTGCTAAGTCATAAACAGTGAAACCATCCAACTTGGTGTGAAGTCGGAATGTTTCAGGAAATGTTTATTAATGCAAAAGCAGAGTCCGGGTTCAGAGGTCAGAACAAGCTTCATTTAATCTTAAATGCAAACTACTTTCCTGTCTAGTCATGGCTATGCCCAAGCCTTGCTGTAGCTTGTCTAGAACACTGTATTGGTAAATAACTCAGGTATGTAAATCTCTAGAACTATCTTTTTTATCTAAATGCTTATACAGTCTTCTTCAGCAAATATATCAAGCGTATGCTGTTTCAGGTTGTGCAAAAGTAATATTTGTGAACTTGATCTCTACTTCTGAAGGAATATACAGTGTGCTTGAACCTCTGGGGTATATCTTGGGCCTTTCATTAATTTTTTGCTTAAAATATAAAAACTGTGGATTTAATATTTTAATGAGTTTATGTTTTCTGTTTATTTCCAGGGCTGAGCCCTTCTGTGAACTTAATTTTGCTTTTTAAATTTTGGTATACTTCTAGGCCTTTAAACAGGCACTGAATCTTTACAGATTGTTTCGGAGAGGAACTCACTAGTGAAACTACCTGTCCAGGAGGTAGTCTGTATATTCATTATTTCTACACACTTTGGTGACTAATCGCTTTTGGGGACGGGGGGCATGGACTCCCGGGCAGGGCGCCGGTTCCCAAAGAGGAATATCAACTTCCTGCACTAAGTAGAGGCTAAGAAGAACGTCACATTCTTGCATTAAGTACCGCTTCCCAACCAATCTCATAAGAAAAATAACTTGGTCGCAAAAACCTTCATGAATATAGATTTTTTCACTGATATTTTCCATTTCACAAGATACAATAGCATAGCCAGTCAAACCCGGAACAGTGTTCCTTTTAACAAAAAGGCTAAATCTGTCTTGTCTAAAAACTGACAACCTGTATTTAGGTTCCTGGGCACTAATTAAAGAACGTGCTCCTCAGCCACCCATACAGAGTCCTCTATGGAAAACCATAATTTCTCTTGTTAAGGAGAAGGGGGAGAGGTTGCAGTCTATCCTGGTATCCTAGGCAATTAGCTCTCAATCAATGTCTTCTGCTTCATCCAAATTACAAAAAGGCTTCTCCCCACAGACAGTTACTTAAAAACAAGTACAGCCCAGCAGTCCGGCCCGCCAGTTGCCAAGAGAGCCTTCCTTTGCAGATCAGCTTGCTTTCGCCATTCGTTCTGCAGCTAGCTGGAAAGGCAGAAACAGTTCACTTCTCGGGACAGTCGATGACAAGCTTTGTTTTTTCATGGAGGATTAACCTGTTGTGTGTGAATTTTCATAATTTCAATAAGATTTGTTAAATTTCTGTAATGTACATTGAATATTACATGTAAGAATTAACATTGCGTTCTGAATTTGAGGCACTAAAACTGTGCATGCAAATTTATACCTTGCTTTGAAAAAAATATAATCTAGGGGATATGTTGCATTTGTTTGTGAAGCTACCAGAAGAATCAAAAGTGTCTGTTTATATTTTATCCTGCGTGTTTGCCTAGTGGGACTTCAAACAGCTCCCAGAAATACTGCAATTAATCTAACTAATACAGCATTAATTATCAGTGGAGAAGCATGCTGAGTCTGCTCAGACAAATATGTGGCACCAGTCAATCCCCCCATCAAATGGTACTAGAGGTACTCAAGGTACTGCCTGTTCGATTAGCTCCTCACAGGACGGTGGTGCTACAGACGGAAGGTGGCACCTTTAAGGGAACTGGCCTAGTCTTAGAATATTTAAAGCTTTAGAGATTAAAACCGGTGCCAAACTTAATTTAGCCTGGATGTTGAACTAGCAGCCAGTAGAGCTCTCATAAAACTGATAGGATGATATACCTGTGGTTACTTTCAGATGTGAGACGAAAGTATCCCCAGTGGTATAAAGGAGACTATTTCATAATGTATTGAATCTGCAAAGAAAGTCCAAAGTTCTGTTGGAATAAAAGTGGCAGAATGAATTCTTAATTCCATCCACCATGCACCTCCCCCCACATCATGTGTGATTGCACAAGTTTCCTGCAACTTTACATCACTTAATTATTTTGCAGTAATGCTGTGCAGAGACAATCTAAACAAGCAGTTCTTTATTCCCCCCTGCAGCGTTCTGTACTTCACTGGAAAAAAAAAATCAACCATTTCTTTTTCATCCCCTTAACTAAAATTCTTCTTCATGGTTTTGTAAACTCTTGCCTTGCCTATTGCAGGCCTCCTGGCTGTTCACATATTGGTCCTCACACGCCGTCTGCCCCCCTTTACTGTCGTATCTCTACCTGTTACTTTGTTCCTCCAGTGATAACCTCTCTGTTATATGTACATTAACTCGTCCACCCTTTTCTGACCTTTCCTCCTCTTTCTTTATTGTCTATTTTGGACTGGTGGCTCAGTGGAGAAGTAGGGACATGTGTATATTTTCACTTCTGAAATCTGCAAAGTGAATGTGCGCATTGCTAGTAGTAGTGGTAATGCTATTTGGGAGGGGGGGTCACTGTTTGTCATTTTTAAAGATTCATTTTATAGTGGATATATTAACATGCAATGAAAGCCGGAATCTTGACTAAGCTCAGCTTACTATTTTTGCAGGCTCTGTGCTCCCACTGCTTCCTTTCACTAGAAGGAGCGTACAGAACGTCATTTGAAGCAGGACTCCTGGCTTCCTGCTCCCAAACAAGCCAGGAACTGCAACCTAAGAACAACTCCTATATATCCAGCCCGTAAACGCCAAAGCAAAGTAGGAACCCCCATTCAGATGGCACATGAAAGTTTCAGTGGCCGATTAGTTTAACTGCTTTCTCTGGTGGGAAGTTAAGTGGGAGCAGAGAGGCTGCATGAAGAAGCACTCAGCTTGTGAACAGTAAGTCAGAATTCTCTGGAATACGGGGCTATCATAGTAAAAGAATATGGCCGGTGTGTTAAAGGTTTTGTCTAACTGGGTTGTTCTAGAAAGATCGCATCAGTATATATGCAGCAGTGCAGGTGGTAAACGTCTGCCTCTTTGCCGCAGGTGCATTTTTGCGACTTGTCGAGAAATTGCATGTGGAACAGATGGTTGTTGCAGACTTCATTAAAAGCCAGGTAGTGCTCACTAGTGGTCTGGAAGCCCAGGCTGGCCAATTGTGTGGAAACTTGGTGAGGAAAGCTGGCACCAGTTTGCAAAGTGCAGCTTCTTCTGTGAGAAGCAGGAGCTGGGCACTCCTGCATACAGCAGACATAAATATTTCAAGAAACGCAATTCATTGAAAGCCAGAAAGTGCTGACAAAACAGTACTGCTTTGATGTTCATGGCGGGCGACAGACTCGAAATAAGCTGCTCGCATTAAAAATCAGTATGTCATCCTACGTCAGCACTCTCAGCAATGCGATCAGAGCGCAACCCCCAGACAAGTGTTACTACATAAGCAGGCCAAGGCGATTCTGTTTTGATTCTTCCACAGCCCAGGAATGGAATCCAGAATTAGTATTTGCAGGCAGCGGACTCGATTCTAGGCTTGCATTATCAGATATGTTGGAGGAAGGATCTTTTATTTTGGTTCCTGGGAAAGTTGTTGCGATTTCTGTGTCCTGCCCTGATGTATTTCATTAGATCCTTTCTTATCTGGCTTCAATTTCTAATGTTTAAGGGGATAATCAAATAAGCAAAGTCTAAAATGAAGCGTAAAAGTGAAAGAGTAGGGCCCAAAATGCTGGAAAAAACCCGACATATTTTAACTTAAACCACTGACTGCTAGTAACTAAACTTCAGGAAGAAAACATGTTAATCTTCTTGAAGGGGAAAAATACGGCCGGGAATTTGGACCAAACAGTGGTAGCTGGAGAGGGCGTGCAAGGCAGGCACACTTCTGTGTACACTGTGTTTGTCAGGTCAGGTATTTTGATAGTATAAACCATATTCATGTTACGAATATTAGAATACAGATGCATTTATTAGTTTTTGCAATATTTAAGCTGCACATGCAAGAGGGGATCCTTGGCTTTCCTGGCAAAACGGGAGGTGGAATTGTGCATCATCCGCCTCGATCTCTGAGTGTGATCTCCCAGGAGTTTCATGGAGATTTTGAAAACCATAGGAAATGTGTACAGCCCAGTGCAAGCCCTCGAGCGCCAGCAACTGACCCTAAAGGGAGGACTGGAGCCGTGCACCATTGTGCCTCCAAGTCATGCCTCAGTTGTACCCGAAAGATACTGTGGCTGATGGGATCAAAAGCTACTGAGAGGCCCAGGAGAACCAGTAAGGTTGCGCTCCCTGCCCCGTCCTTTCTTCTGCTTGAGTGACCAGCCAGTTTTGCTAAATGCATGTTCTGTCCTGAACCGGAAGTCAGACTGGGATGGATCTGCCTAAATCGTCTGCATCACCCAGACTGCTGGCTGCTGGCACGATGTCCTCTGTTCTAAGAGGGGAAAGTAAATGGCCAGTTTTTGGTCAACGACTTATCTTTGCAACTATAACAACAGCTGTGTAATTTGTTTAATCGTTGAACTCCGCTTTTCTTGTATTGGAAAGTATGCTTTAAGTCAGTGAGTTTGATAGTACGGAGTCGGGATTTTTAAACAAATTGCAGGAATGAACTTGCACTAAATTGGATAAAGCAGCCTCTATTTTAAAGAGACACTTAATATAATGGATTTTTAAAACCCATTAATTGTCTAACTTATCTTGGGATCATCCATTTAAAGAGAGTCAGTATTGAACTGGATTAGTGTAAACCCTTTGGATGGCCTAAAATAGCTGGATTTATACGGTTTGCTGTGTTCATCTAAGTGGCCTGTGTGAGACGCTGTATGTGTGTTTGTGGTACACGGGGTGCATGTTCTCGTCTCAGATATTTACTGTGAGGGGAGGTTCTTGAGCAGTTACCATTTAAGAGCATACAGGGGAACTCTAAAATGTTCTTAGGATCTTTGGGGAGCCCTTAGTAGATCTCACTTTCTCCCCTCCCCCCCATCCCTCCCTTTTTGCAGGATCCAGTGTGCGAACCTTCACTCCGTTTTATTTCACGGTGGAGCCAGTGGACACTTTGTCAGTCAGAGCTTCTTCGGTTGTCCTGAACTGTTCGGCTTATTGTGAGTCATCTCCCAAAATTGAATGGAAAAAGGATGGGACTTACTTGAACTTGGTGTCAGATGACCGGCGGCAGCTGCTACCAGATGGATCTCTGTTAATTAACAGTGTGGTGCATTCCAAGCACAACAAGCCCGATGAAGGGTATTACCAGTGTGTGGCAACAGTCGAAAGCCTTGGGACCATAGTGAGCCGAACCGCCAAGCTCACGGTAGCAGGTGAGTGTATTAAACTGTTTGAATTTCTAGTATTTAATTGCAGAATCCAGCTGATAAGCCTACAAAATAAATAATAGATATGTTACGTTACAGGCAAATTTGCAATTCAAGTGGTATCTAGGAACTCTCTCTCTCTCTCTCTCTCTCTCTCTCTCTCTCTCTCTCTCTCTCTCTCTCTCTCTCTCTCTCTCACACACACACACACACTATCCCCTCCCTCCCTCCCTCCCTCTGGTAAAGTACTAAATATTTGTTCTTCCCTTCAAGGCAGGAGGACAGCCAGCTTGGGCAGAGTAAGAAGGCAGTTTCCAAATCAACATCTGGTGGAGGAGGGAACATCATATCTGTTCCCGAGAAAATTTACTGCCTTCCTAATGGATAGGCAAGCTCCATTAGGATTCTCTGACCCCTGCGTAGCTCAGTGGGGAGAAAAAAAAAAAGAGTGGGAGGAGATTGATCCCTTCCAGGAAGACCTAATTCAGCAGTGGTCCTGGGCTTCCTTGGATGTCGGGGGGATGCATTTCCCCCTGCACGGCTTGAGGTGATGGCTGGGACAGCTTACCGGCCCCGAGTGAGAGTGTTCAATGGCAAATTAGCAGGCAGGGTTGGTTGGATAACGTTTTTATGGAGGAAAATGCTTTTGGGCATCTGTGTTAACAGAGCTGCAAATGCCATATTTGGAGGCCTGTGGAACAGCCGTTGAGATGACTTTTGCTAGTGCAGCCTTCCAGTCTTCATGGTCACGGTTGAGACCCTTTCCCTCCAGTCAAGAGGAGAGTATATATCGGAGAGCTGCCTTTTGAAGGTGACGATAATGCCACCGGGGAATTGCTACTCTGCAAGCAAGAAAAATGTCCTTTAACTCCCAGCATGCCTTCTGTTTAATATTCCACGCATGCGATTGTGTCCCGAACCAGTATAGGAGATCCTTGGCAATGAGACAAAGGGGTAATGCTACATACCAATTCCAGAGATGGTTCCAAAATTAGACTAAAAAACTGAAATCGTTTTGCAGATCTAATGCTAGACATCCCTTTTGATGATGGAACAGGAGTTTGAAAAAGGCGATTTTCTCTCGTATGCTGTGTGAATGGCGTTTTATCTTGCTGGAAGGAAATAGCTTGAGATGGATGCCCACGAAGTAGGTTCTGGGCTGCGTGTAGCAGTTTATCAAATGCCTTCCAGCCCCTGGCCTGAAAGAGGCTTCATTGATGCACGTAGAGCCAGACTGTGCAAATGAGGGAGCCGTTTCGGTATCCAGGCTTTTTGAAAACTGTCCTGCAGTCCTGTGGATGGGGAGGGCTCTGCCTTTGATCGGAGAAGTGGTGAGCGTTCATGTGTGCACTAGTCTTCCCCTGAGTTTGTTTATCTTGTTAAAACTCCCCTCCCCAAACTGCCTTCCAAGTGTTCGCCATGAATCTCTATCTGTGAAGAGAAACACCTGCCGAGGAAAGCAGTTTTAGGATGTCTGCAGGAAATCCATAATCCAGTGGCTCTATAGTCCATTTTCTTGGGCTAGAATGGTGAAAAGGCCAGCAGAGGAAAGCCAAAGCACCCTTTGACCGAGTTTGGACAACACGATTTCCCATGTTCAAGGTTGTTGTTGAAATGTGGAGTGTTATGCTGTCTGAACCCGCATGTGAGCACCCCACAGTTCACAATCGTGGCTTCTGTTCATGTGTTGTTCATGATTAACAAGTCATGGCTTGTTAGTGCAGGTGAGTTTAGACAACCCAAGAATCCATGTTTCAGCAACAACCCATAGTTCACAGCAACCCATGCTCAGCCTGTATTTAACCCTTGAGTTTGAGTTATCATGTTGTCCAGGCACAGTCTTTGTCTCCATTCATATCCTTCACTGCTTGTTCTCTTGCTTTATGCCATGAATTCCTACTTGTCTATTATATTTCATAACTTTATTATTATGTAGACAATGCATCTTACATTATGGGGTGTCATAATTACATAACAGCAAAAAGACTTGAGGGGACCCCCCCCCAAAAAAAACAACAGAAAATGAAAGCTTAGTCGTTTTAAGAGGAAAATAATTAACTCCTGTAGCTGCTTCCCTCATTTTCCCTAATGAATAGTTTGCCCCTCTCAGACTGTTTTCTTGGCTTAATAAAATGCTCAGGGTAATGCATTCGTTTTGATAGCTGCTGCTTCATCCCAGTGTTTGCTGCTTTCTGAGATCATACACAGCCTACATTAAATCGTGTTGGAGCACTGAAAAACTATCACAAGATAACACGTGCTTATTTTCTCTCCCCGCTGATCCGAATGTGTCTGTGCTGTGGTTTTGCCTGAAAAGCTTGATGGGTTATCAGGAATTTAATGAAGGCCTTTAATGGTCCCTAATGACCTGAAATCTCTTTCTAGCTTTGGGAATATGACACCATTGAGGGATTGAGAAAGGGCAGAGAGTCAGATAGGAGCTGAGCAGATTTTTTTAAAGCACTGGAGTTAGCTGGCCTGGAAGTGTTTTGGGGGGGGGGGGGCTAAAGAGGTTTGCGTGCTCCCCATATGTGAACGAGTGATAAGAAATGTGTGGAAATGTTGGCGCCATGGAGAAATTCTGGGGTGCTGGCAGGCAACAATGGATACGTACTTTTCTGGTGCTCTTCATAAAGTCACTTTGATCCTTTGCAGCACAAAATACCGTATGCATAGCTCGTTTTGATCATAAAAGTATCAGAGGTTGATTTCTCATAGCTGAGCTAGATTTCAAGATGCTGTGAGCAGTCGAGCCAGGCTTCACAATGGGATATCGATGCTTGGGAGACCCCTGGGTGATGCTCTTTTTGAGTCAGTCTATTGTACATGAAGGAATGTTCACCTACATTATAAACATGCGTTCAGACTCACGGCAGAGGAAGCGAAGAAATGTATACGTGCACGATCTAACGTTGCGTTCTCTTTCTGTGGTTTTAGGGCTTCCAAGGTTCACTGCTCAGCCGGAGTCACAGTCCGTCTACAGAGGAAACAGCGTTCTTCTTAACTGTGAAGTCAACGCTGATTTGGCCCCCTTTGTGAGGTGGGAGCTGGACCATCAGCCCCTCTCTCTGGATGACCGTGTATTCAGATTGCCAAGTGGGGCCTTAATTATCAGCAATGCCACAGACGAGGATGGCGGCACCTATTGCTGTGTTATCGAAATTGGCGGCTCCCCCAAATACAGTGAGGAAGCCGTGATTAAAGTTCTTCCAGGTACAGGCACGGGTGCTCAAGGTTTCTCCTCCTAGTTTTCTCTTGAAGATCACGGATGAGGTGATTTGACTAATACCAGAGAGACCCCGGCTACTTGGTGGTCAAGTTTTCCAGGAGCAGTTCTCAGAACGGTTTACGTGGGAAGCATTGGCTGGTTTTCTCTTCCAGGCCTCAGGACCAAAGGATTCTTAAACAGAATCGTCTTATAACCCAGCTGTTGTGAGACTTGCTCATCAACACAAGGGCATTACTTGTCTCTTCCAAGTATCTTTGTCTACTATAGTTACTAATTGGTGTCACTGGCATTTTCTGCATTGCTTGAATCTTTACAAAGCTTTAGTTGCAAAATGTATATGCACAACCAAGTGAGAAACCTCCTGCTGTTGCACATTGTGTCCATAATCGGTGTGATTTGCTGGCATCACTTTGAATTCACTCTTGCTGTATTTTGCTTGCTTGCTAGTTGCGAAGTCGCGTCCGATGCATCGCGACCCCACGGACGACACTCTCCCAGGCCTTCCTACCCACATGCTGTCTCATCACATTTTTTGCAGAATCGGAAACTGCCTCAGATCTGGTGTTCCTGCGGCAGCCCTCCTCCCTCACCAAGGTGGCTGGGCAGAGTGCGGTCCTGCCCTGCGTTGCCACTGGCGTTCCCGTTCCTGTTGTCAGGTGGACGAGAAACGAAGAAGAGCTCGTTACAGAGAAGTACGTGGGCTCTCCTGTTGCATCCGCTCTTCCCATCCCGCCACCTCTTCCTGTCCTGATGTGGTGTCCTAGTTTCTCTTCCCACCATTTTATGGGAAGAAAGTCACAGTAAATTGTTACTCGTGTGAGATTTTGGGGTAAGGGAATATAAAGTGCGGCAGCTTATTCTGCCAAGTGTTGGGGGCTTCTTCACCATTATCAATAAGGAGGCAAAATATATGTATTTGCCAGAGCATCAAACCAACAAAAAAGTTTTTTTTAACTTACTAACGATGAGAAAACCCAACACGAATGAATGCTCCTTCTGTTTGTGCAAAAGAAAGGGAGGGAGGGGGGTGTTCTGTGCCACGATGTGTTTTAAATGAAATGTTGAAGAATTCAGAATTGGCAAGGTCCGTTTGAGAAGTGATTTAAACGCTGTCCTGGGTTCCAGCTAAAATATTTCTTGTAAAATAGCAAATTAAGGAGCCAATGATTCTTGCACGGCTCTGGACTGAGATATTTATCGGTTACTGCACATCCAGGGCAGCGTTCTCTGTCAGAGTTGCAAAAGACTTAGAATTGCATTGGTATGATTTTAGACTCCCTTTGAATGGCAGCCCTGCCTCGGTTCTGCTATTTGGCTAGATCATAATAAGATCTCACCATCCTTGAAGCCACCCGAAAAGTATAAAGACCTTTATGTATTAATGGATGTATGTGTTTAATTCCTGGCTGTTTATCTACTAGCACTGATGGGCGTTCATTCATAAATATTCCAGTCTCATTCAGTGTGCCGTTTTTTTCATTTAGTATGTCCTTTGTTGCTAATTGTCAATTATTTTGAGTTTGCATCCCTTGGACAATTAATATTAAGAAGCTGACTTGTATCTCTTGTACTCATTAGTGCAGTCTGAATATCAGTGTGGTAACGAGAGCAACGCAAAGGGCTGCACAGAAGGTATTTGTTACCATAGTTGAGCAGATGCACAAAAACGAGGAATAGAAAGCAGTGGGATGCTCTTACTAGAGTGTTTTCAGTTGACTTCGTCAAGAATGGAAATAGTTTGTTGAACAGGACTTAAAATATTAATTGGATGTTCAGGTTGCTTAGGAACGATGCTCGTTTGCGTTCCGTCAGGGTTTTTAAAAAATCATTTCAACCTGTTTTGCACAGCTCTCAAAATTTTTTACTTCTGGCTGGGGGGACGCTCAAGATAAACGATATCAAAGAAGACGATGCCGGAACATTCACCTGCATCGCCGACAATGGGAATGAAACAATTGAAGCCCAGGCTGATCTTACTGTACAGGGTATGTAAGCACCTTAGTCGAAGACTCAGAAGTTTATGAGTGAGCATTTCTAGGGATTTTGTGCGATGGTTAACCATGGAAGATCGCGTAACCCGGTGGGTCTGTGCTTTCCATGTCGAAGCTTCCAGATTAAGTCTCTGATACCTCCAAGCAGGGCTGGGAAGGACCCCTGCCTGAAACTCTCTGGTGAGCTGCTGTCAGTTGAGAGATGGACAATCTCTTGGGGTTCCCGGGCATAGTGTTACCTTTAGCACGTGCCCATGTTTTGGGCACCTTCCTCACTCTTCCTCCTCGTCATTTCTTTCTCTCCCCCTCCCAAGAAAAAGCATGATCAGACAATGTCTGATAAGTCAGGCATGTGCTCTGGACTTTTGGCGTTTGATTACTATTGATGCCTTTGCTTCCTGCACTGCTTTCCCTTTCCACCTGCATGCATATAACTGAGATCCACATCTGGGGATATTTTTTTCCTCCTGTTTGTTCATTATGAGAGATTAGCTCCATCTTATTTGCTTTAGATTGCTTGGCATTTGTGAGAGAACATTTCCATCTTATTAAGTTCTGTTGCTTTGCAATAATAAATTGTCCGTAATTATTCTTTTCATTTTGTTAAGATGAAGTTCATAGATAATCAGTTAAAGCTTTAGTTGATTAATTGGAAGGATACAGCTCCAATTGGACTTTTAAGTTTATTTTGAGGTATGTTGCCTCTGATCAGTAATGATGGAAACTTTAAAGATGGCTTTTCCATCTAACAATGAGTAGCTTGCTTTGGTTTATTTAGTTTATTTTGCATTTCCATTAGTTTCTTAAAAGTTATCTCTCAGAATACAATTTAATTGATTACTCTATGAAAGGCAGGTGATGAACTAAACATTCTTAATTACTTGTCATCCTTTCTTAAATTGTACTGTTTGATTACATGTTCTTGAACAATGCAATCAATCCTGGCAACTTTTTGACTCTGTAAGACTCCCTTGAAAGTCACATATACACTAACGATCTTAAGGATGCTTTTCATTTTCCATTTTGCAATATGAGCAGCCCAACCATACATGCCATCGTTTCCAATTTCCTGTTCTTTCCTTATTTAAAGTGCCTCCTGAGTTTCTGAAGCAACCGTCTAATATCTATGCTCATGAATCAATGGATATTGTGTTTGAATGTGATGTGACTGGTAGGCCAACACCAACCGTGAAGTGGGTGAAGAACGGCGATGTGGTGATCCCAAGTGACTACTTTAAAATCGTGGTAAGTATATGAAATCTGCAGCCTGAGTAATTAAACACTTAAGCTAAATAGATTTGATACTATATTTTTATATTGACTGTTAAAACGATACTTATTCTCCAATAAATACTCAATAGCCATTCTTAACCTACATTGCAAGAAGGCTAGTGTTACACAGTTATACTACACAGTTTCTTGTTGCAATATTGTAGGACGTGTGTTCATCATAAAATATTCACCCATGCTACGAAGTAAAACTACTTTCCTTGATACCAGTAGAAAAATTATCTAGATTTATTCAGTTGGGTATGGACTGTATCCCAGTGCTAGGTTACTGAAACTTTTCTCAGTGCAACATGTGAAAAATGCATTTTGAAGTAACCTCTCAGATGACTGGAAGAGGTTTTAATGGGAGAAGCAGCCTGAGGGGAAAAGGTTAAGTATACCCCCCCCCCCCAAATGTGGAACATCTTGGCTACGGTAAGGCAGTGCTGTTTTACATCAATATCTTGTTTTTGCTTGTTAATGTCCGACCATATTCCACGTGTCTCCTCTCTCACCTCTGGTTTATTCCTGAGACAATAAGTTTAAGAATAAAAGAAAGGGGCTTAGTCCCAGAATAAAAAGCAGGGGATAGGTATTGGTACAGGAAAGAGAGCTTGAAGAGGAACCACCAAAGAAAGATACCATTAGAAAAGCACTTATTGATTTTGTCAGCAATTAAACTGTGCATATATTTGGGAAAATGTAGAGAGGGAAATGGAAAAGAGGCAAGGAAAATAGATGGGAGATTTGATTTTTGAATAAATGGTACTTTGTGACTGATGAAATAGCGGACTAAGTAAATGACAGAAACAATCAGAAATGGACCAGTTTTTAGCAGAGTGCCCAAAATTATGGATACAAGAACAAAGCAGTGAATCAAGACTGCTGAGGAAATGGAGAGAGTAGATGGAATCTTAGGAATGAATTAGTCAAGTGGAAAGCAAGGTTGAGTTACTTGAGTTTCAAATATTAGTGGAATAGTAAAAACTGATTACAGAATTTGGTGGGGGGGGTCAGCATTTATTGAAATTAAATGAATCGGGTTGCAGACAAGTAACGAATCGGAAAGTGAGGGAAGGCACAGTGTCTACCCTGAAGAGTAAATAGTGACATGTGAGATGACTGGAGAAGTTGATGAAGTCCTTCCAAGCTGGGCTGAGAGACTAGAAGCTCCTCTTAAAATCGGAGCGTGGGAGAGAAAATGCTGGGCTTCCATCAGCCAATGATTATCGGGAAGGGATTTGGTAGGTGAAGTTTGGGAATGACCTCCAGCCCCCAAAGCAGCCGGTTCAGCCCAGTGCTGGAGGTCTCCTGGGGACGGGGCTGGCCGTGTAGGCCATGCTGCGGGAACAAGAACAGATGGGCAAGGAGGCCAGCCACCATGGCGGGCTCTCCGCACCTCACTCTTTTTCGGCCCATCAGCCTCTGAAGTCTCTCCTTACACAAGCTGGCTTGCTTCATTTATCGTCAGTACTTTCACAGCACCCTAGAATTATATCCTGAGGGCAGTTTATAGAAAGAACGAAACTGTTAAAGCACAAGTGTAAATAAATAAAATTAGCCGGGAGCTACAATTAGAAGCGCAGCGTGGAACAGTCCATACGATTAAAATTGCATCTAAAAACCTTGGAGAGAATTAAGAGGCTTTTGCCTGGGACTAATGAAGTGTCGTCATCCGCAGCCTCTGAAAACTCACTCCGCATATACTACAGGTTGATGAGGAAGGAGCAGTATGTCACTTTTTCTAGGTCAGAACAATTATTTGTGTGTGTACGATTTTTTTTTTTTTCTGAATTAATCTCAGGAAAGCTTGGGAGAATTCACCCATCCCAAGGAGGGGAGGGGAGGAAAGAAGAAATTCAATCAAAGAAATAAATTGAGAAAGTAAACCACTACTTTCACCAGATTGACAGAAAGCAGAAAGAAAAAAATTACAGAGGAGCAGATGTGACTGGATGAAAAAGTGTGAGGCGTGTTTCAGACAACAATCAATTTATAAAGGGATAGAAAGGTGTGATAGAAAAGATCGTATTTGTTGGAGACAGAAATACCTTCAGGAACCTCTCAAATGGAGTATTGGAACAGAAATTTGACCTAATATAGGAAAGGGGGGGATGTGCGTGGGCCACCAAATATTCCTCGAATAGAAGGGAAGAACAAAAACCGGAATGAGAAGGGGACAAGCAGCTCCTTTTCGGTGGTGGAAGCAGCAGGCGGGTGGCAGGAGTGCAGGCGGCTCTGCCTGGGGATTTCCCATCACAGCCGTCGGCTGACGCGTCGGCTTGGCAGTCTCTGGGACCATTCTGACCTGGTTCACACGACATGGCGGTGGCATCGTGGTCGATTTAGTGCCTGATTCGCGGTGGCATTTCTTAGGTGCTTTACCTCTTCATTATGCAGTCCTTGACTTGGGCTGATCTATAGCTGGCTATTAAATGCCTGGATCCTGAATCGCGGCTCTGTTCATGTAAGTGGGTGGAGAGCAATTTTGGCCAACTTCTTCTGTGTGCAGCTCTCTGCATGGTGCCTTATACCACCTCCAGAGGCCCCAGTCTTCAGGAACATTTATGGAAGCATTTATACCTTCATGAAAAGGAAGTTCGGGTCCAAGTAAATGCAATGCAAAGAGCTTTTTAATCAGCTCCTGATTTTCTGCTGGCCGTGTTCCCCTGAAGCTTAATTAATACAATACTGTGATGAATGTCTTAGCCATATCATTACTATTATTTGCTCAAGAAGCATGAGATTAATGACTCGAGATATTCCAGTAGGCATCTGTATATAAACTGAATGTATATATGCACCATGATTCTACCCAGGCATCCATGGAGGTTTACGGTTTAAAACTGATAAAAAGTTAAAAGCCAAGCGCAGTCAGCTCAAGCTCTTGGTGGCCTCTCTGGGGCCTGATGGTAAGGCCCCCCCAGCCTGAGCTCCCCCTTTTCCGCACTTCCCTGGGATACGGAGCTCTTTCATGCAGGGGTCGCAACACAGCAGAAGCCCGGGCAGAACTAAGCTATGCGCAGCCTGGCTGCCTCTCCCTGCTGTTTCTCTTGCGTTCGCATCCCTGCATTGTTCCCATTCTCCGCATTTGCCCCTTCATCACGCTCTTTGCTGACTCCCAGTCTCCAGCCTGGCCACCCATCTCTCCCTGCTCTTTATCTGACTTCCCCACCCTCTTCTGGCCTTGCGCGTTCTGGCCTCCTTTGCTGGGCCGGTTCTCCCTCCCACCCGGTCTCTACTCTTGCTCCTTCGGCTAGCCAGGCCTCCAGGGTGGCCATAACGTGACGAGCCACGTCCAACTCGGGGGCCCTCATGCGGTGGTGTCCAGCACGGCTTCTCAAACCCCCAGCTGTCCCCGGAGGTTGGGGGGCCCTGCTTCAAGGACCCCCTGGGCAAGGCATGTCGGGCCATTTCTTCCTCTTCAGTGGGAAATTCATGTTACTTTAGAACAAATTTCAGTTGTACTAAATTAAAGCCTTGCTTTGAACATATTGTAATCCTGTCAGTGCCATTTTAAGACTTCCAAATGTTGCAGGGTTTAAAAAGAAACACAGTTTATGCAGATCTTGCTGCATAATTCGAAGGTTGAAAACTCAGTTCTCAAAAAGAAGGTATTAGCATGTGACACGTTTTCTCACCTTTGCAACCCTTACGGATTTGACGTCTTCCTTTTGGTGAATAAAAGATGATACGTTGTATGTGTTCTCTTTTTAGAATGAGCATAATCTACAGGTTTTGGGTCTGGTGAAATCAGATGAAGGATTTTATCAATGCATTGCAGAAAATGACGTGGGGAACATTCAGGCAGGAGCCCAGCTGATAATACTAGACCATGGTAAGAAAGTTGGACCACATGCTGTCAAAAGATGCTATGTGAGGGGAGACAAGAATGTTTAAGTTTATGGCCATTTTTCTGCAGGGTATTCTTTGTTCACACATGGATAGAAGTTTCCTGCTATAATTCATGATCTTGCAAATTAAGATTTCTAAATCATTTCTCTTCATATTGAAATATTATATTTGTGTGTTATGGAAAATTCCTTCAACTTGTGAGCGTGACTGATCAGAGATTCCATGTTGCTCTGGTATAGCCGTATATAAAAATTAGTAAGACCAAGAGGTTTGATCAACTGAATGATGATGAGTTTCAGTAGTGAAAATTTGCAGGAACTGCTAAAAATAATAATCACTTCAGTGAAGGCAGTTCCCTGAAATCCTTTGCAGTGTGTGTGTGTGTGTGTGCGTGCGCGCACATGTGCACTCCTGTATCCTAGCAAGTGACGTTTGTCTTAGTGTAATGTGAAGGACCTTGCCGGTGCCTTTCAAGACGATTTTAATCAATCAGCAGAGGGTAGCCCTCGGGGTGACGCATTCTGCCCTTCTCCTTAATCACCCTCCATCTACCCGGAACAGCCTTCAGTGGGAGGGTTAGGGTTAGGGTTCAGACACTCTCAGGCTGCCGAGGAGCGGGACAGAGTTGAGACAAGAGTGCAGAAGCCTGGGACGGACTACCCCGAAAAAGGAGGAGGCAGGCACACGGCATCGCCACGAGACCTCTTTCCACAACTGCCACTCCTGAGCGTTGCGTGGGCGCCTTCCCTCCTTGGCGTCTTTGGTTGACTGCCATCACAGACAATGAGAGATGGTGCACCCGCCTCCCTTCAGCATCTGCGCATGCTTAATCTCCTGCTACTCTCTCCACTCCTCTCTGCTCTTGTCACAATGGCTTTTGCTGCAGCCTTCCTCAACCCTGCTGGTTGCTCCTTAGTTATCTCCTGTTCCTTCCCTGGTGCAGTAATGCCTTCACATCAGAAAACAACCGTCAAGATTGATTGATTGATTGACTTAAGTGTTGTGAGCTGCCCAGAGAGCTTCAGCTATTGGACAGTGCGCAGTGTAATAAATAAGGTAAAATGAAATAAGTCTCTCCTTCAGAGGAGGAAGAGTGCTTTCGGAGGAAAGTGGCTCTGAGTTGTCAAAAGTTGGCAGTTTAAAACTTTCCTTTATTCAGTGGAAAGGGAAGCAGGAAGAAATCATACCAGTGGCGGTAATTTGCAGCTGCTGAAACAAGAAATGGCTGATAAGATTACAAACATTCGCCTCGGGACCCATTT
Source organism: Varanus salvator macromaculatus (assembly GCA_023646645.1). Lineage (NCBI taxonomy): Eukaryota > Metazoa > Chordata > Lepidosauria > Squamata > Varanidae > Varanus > Varanus salvator. The sequence continues at coordinate 1,098,550 of JAIXND010000786.1, forward strand.
TGCCAATATAATTCCAGTGTTGAGCTTATTTGGTAGAAGAGCATGGTGCTTGCTTACTACTTCTGGCATGTGTAATATTTACTCACTATTTTACATCTGAGCATACCGTGTGTTCAGAATCCACTGCCTGCCTTGTTGCTGTAGAACTTCTGGAGATTCCACAGGGTGGAATACATCTTTAAAATGAGAAAACATTATTTTGCTATCTCGTCTGCTCTGGAATGTACATTATCTAACCCAATTTGATTTAGCCACTTTGTGGTTTCTGTCATTGGGTTTGTGGCTTTGGAAGGAGAGAAGTACTGCTTTATCGGTTCTGTGTAAAAACACACCCTGCCTGCCTGTTGCTGTTATGTTAACACTGGTATCTTATCTAAAATACAACATCATTTCTGGTTGGAATGTTAGGAAAATTTCCTTTCCTTTCTGAATTCTCCCTGTGTGATGTGTTGGTAGGATACACCTTTTTATTATTGGACATGGCAGGAAAAATCAAATAGCTTCCTTTAAAGTAAAATATGTCACGAGTGTGGGTGGAGTGTTTTATCGCACTTTTATGACTTCCTTTAAAAGTTTACACTGGAAAAATTAAAAACATCCTCCTGGCCAAAATCTGATATTAAAGTATATGGATGGCTTTGCGGGATGGCAGGACTGTCAAATATTCAAGATATTTTTAAAGATCAAGTTCTGCTGCACTATTGATTATGAATGTCAGAATTGTTGTAACAGGAATAATTAACTGGAGGAATCCAGTACTGTAATATGTATGTGTTTGAGTAGGTCAGTCGATACCAAATTTGGGCACATCAGTATGATTGTGTAATTTAAAAACCGAAAGGGTTCAGTCTTGTGAATCTCCTTCTCATTGTTCACCCACACATTGTGGCGCGATTGGCACAACGCAACAGCCCGCTGTGACTTGTCCTTGAGATACCCGAGGGCTGGCGGACCTGCAGGTGCCATGCGAACATGTGCAGGTGTAACTAAACCTGCGGCGAGCTGCCGTCCCATGCAAACCTAGTCTGCGTTTGCTGCGGAAGCCTCACTGTGATGCGCCAGCCTCCTTGCAATGTTGGCAGTGTGCGCTGGAGCCGTTCATGCCTCCCTTTGACATTTTTCGCATCTGCATTCGCCCCACTCCGCTCTCCGCCCTCCCTGTCCTTTCCCTTCATTCGCCTCTCATTCATCTCCGAGCCATTTTGTGTATCCTCCACTGCTGTCAGGAATCACGCATTGGCTCTGAGATGGGTTTTGAAGCATGAATAGTAAATGGCAACTGAGGGCTGCCTCCAGTTAACACTGCCAAATAAGCTGTAAAATAAAATCTTAAGGAACCGCATCAGGCTCTATTCGGTCAACACATTGAAGGCTACCATTTCTAAAGAAAAAAACCATTTGTGGCAGCCAGAGATGCTTGAGCTTGCGACTGGTACCAAAGTAGGATTCCTTTTATTTTAGAATGGATGATGAATTTATGGGATCTAGTCATAATGGCACTGTTAATGAGTTCCATTAGGGTTAATGAGGGAAAACAGGGAATATACAATTTTAAAGAAAGAAATATTCATTGAATATTGTATTCAGTTCTCAGGGCAAATAATTATGGTAATTGGAGTTCTGTATTATAAGCAATGGCATTCTTTTGAAAAATTAGGAATATTTTAATGTATTATTATCTAAATTAAAACATTTAACATAAATAAAAATGAATGTTATGTTTCCAGATTGAAAAATTACATAATGCTACATTTTGAGAAATGCCATTCTGTTAGCTGACCTTATCGTCCCAACTGTGCCCGGTGCGCTGATCACCTCCAGCCCTCGTTTCAGGTCTTTCGGATCGCGCTCATTCCAACTTCCTGTAGCAGCCTGACCAGTCACGGCTGCCTGAGAGCCAGCATGCCTAGCTCTTCTTCTTTCCCTCCGTTCTGAGAGATTCCTGTGTTAGGAGCTTTCACTCCATTCCTGCAAAGGACAGGCCAGGCATGGTTCGCAAATGTTTGCCTGCTCCATCTTTTTCACGTGGCCAGCGGGGCCCTTCGTGACTAAATCCGCTAGAAGGGAAGGATCCAACCTGCTTCTTCACACAATCCAACGGGATGCCCGCGCCCCTGTGATTCTGCTGCACCCTGCCCTAGGTGGCACCTGCGACATGCAAAACAAAGATTTCATGCTTCTGGGGGCAGTTAAAAACAAGTAGAAGTGCTTGTTTCCTGGACTGGGCATGTTGCAGGAGTCCTGCCGGTATGTCCCAGTTGCGAGAGGAGCATTCCCTGCTCGCACAGAAGCATCTGCAGGGTGCGAGAGAATCGGTGGGGATGCGGGTTCCCCACTGGAGTCGTCGTTTCCAGTGGAGCCTTGCAGGCAGCCAGGGTCTGTCTTAATTCACTTCCAGATGAACCGAACCGTCAGAGGAGAGCTTGTCTTCCATCTGCCAGGGAATTTGTCAGGAGCGGCTTGCTATCATTGGATGAAGGAGGTCTGCAGCCTCGACATGGCAGGTTTTCAACCAAGTGGGAGATGTAGATCTTTAAAGAAAGACGCACTTCCGGGGCAAAGCATCCCCGGATTCTGGAAGAGCGGCCTTGCTAAGGGGAGCCTTTAGCTGTGATGCAGCGTGCATGGATGGGCTGCTCCCTGAACCCACGCCAGGGAATCCCTTGGCACAGGCACACCTGACGAGCGCACTCTAGATCTGCGAAAAGGAGAAGCCGCTCTCCTTGACTTCACTGGGAGCTCCGGTCTTGAACCTGGTGCTTCATGCACTCAAACCACTTAGTTTAATGAGTGACCTGTGTCGTCTCTTTTTCAGGCTCAGAAAGGAATAGGGTGTGCGCAGCCTTGGCAGTGTACGGATCAGGCCTGCTATACATAGCAAAGACTACTTGTGGCTTTGTGGCCGTATCTTCTGCCCGTGGCTCTTAGATGCCTGCTCAGGTGCCTGAGATGCTTCGTGTTTTATTCAGTTTGAGGAATCAATATTTTGGTACTTGTCTACTCCTAATTCTAAAGTTAAAACTAGGACATAATTTAATCTACAGCTGAAGGGGAAGCAGGGGATTAAAATTTATGGAGGGACAGGAGGAGGTAAAATCAGAAATTACGGCATACGTTCATAACAAAAATAATGATAAAGGCATTTGCAACTATTTGATAAATCTCATTTAACCTTTTGGGTGAAATACATTTGCTTGAGAGGTTTTGAAAAAACACAATGGAATCTAGAAATACAATAGCATGCCTCTCATACAATAGCATGCCTCAGGAATTTAAAGTATTTCTGCTATTTTCCACCAAATATTGCTGGTAATGGCACTATTTCCTGTGCTAAGTTGCTGAAAAATATGTTCTTTGAAACACTTAAAACAAGAGGATGAAGTTTAAATTGGCTTAAAGCTGGGGAAGAGTCATTTATTTTCTGCTATAATATACATAGTGTTAATATATTGCACGCTGACACCACGTATGCTCATTGTGTGTCTGCTGTATGCAGTCTCGATTCCGACGGCAGCGGCTTCAAACACTGCAGTCACGCGGCAGGGATGGGTGAAGGCCCTGCAGGTGCTGTGCTGCTCTGTGGGACCATCTGCGTTCGGTTGTAAGAGAAGCCCAGGGCAGGTACAGAAATTCGCGCACCGAGCCTGTGCCCCTTCGCACGCTACCTTGCTTTGCACGCGTGTCGGGGTCTGGCTGCGAAGTTCCATCAAGCAAACGGAGCGCAAAACTTGCAGCGCCCTTGTTCATGGTCATGGCGCACTGTACACACGGGGGGGAATGTCCGGAGCTTCCTTTAGCTGGGGCCGATCTGCGGGGAGCCACCCGCGGCTGCTCCGGCACCTTGCCCAGGCCTGCGATCTCGCCTGCTCCTTTTGCTGCTGGGGAGACCTGTACGGAAGAAGGCGCCGCACCTCCTCAGCTCTTCTGCAGTGGGAGCCACCCTCTCCGGCAGCAGCCGGCTTGCCGTTCACCTGCATCCACGATGCACAGCAAGGAAGGTTCAGCTTGGCTTGCTGCTTTGCTGCCTGGCCTCACTTGGGTCCGAGGCTGTGAAGCCCGCAGCTTAAACAGGATTCTTGGTTCGTGTGGATGCGTAATGAAAGTGTGTGACGGCCGGGGAACTGTGTTCCTGCGGAAGAAGGTTTTGCCGAGCCTGGGAGTCTGCAGCGCATAGGCTGGACCAGGCATTTCAGCGGCGCTGTCACAGCTTGGTAAGCGCTCCCTGGAACACGGCTTGGTTGTGTTTGTTGTGTCGTGCAGTAGCTATTTAAATATTTTGTATACTGATATTTAGGTAAACAGCTTCCTAAAGTAGGCCGCAGTTGTTGGAAAACAATACGCTAACACTAAAACTCGAGTACAACGAAGCAGAAGAGATACGAGAGAGCTCCATTAGTCAGACAAGCAAAGATACATTGCCAAATAGATAGCAGGCTGGTACCAGGCGAGGCTCCCCGAGCAGGAACAACACGCTAGTTAGGGAAAGGGTGTTTTTCCATAACGGCCCTCCGCAGAGAACATCTGCAGTTTGTAAAGAAGTAATGAAAAATGGGCTGCAGAGCAGGATCCGAGGGGCACAGGTACGTTGTGATCCGAGGTCCGAGGTCAAAGATAGTGCGCCAAATTCAGAGGTGGGAATCGGCCCCCCGGCCCCCTTCCCCTTCCCCTCACAGCTGTCATGGAAAGAATTGTGCCGGCTGCTCTCTGGAACCAGGAAAGTGAGCTTGCAGAGAGGGGAAAGGGCATGTTTTGGTGGGTGGGGAGGAGCCTGGAGAGGTCAGGATGTGGCCACCTTGCTTCCTCTCCTGCAACACTCTGGTGGTTTGGGGAAAAGGGCCATCAAGAGAAAGGAAGGAAGGACTGGGAGGTGGAGGTCTCTATCATGCAGCCGCCCCGTTGCCAGAAATGTCCATGTGCCCGCACTGCTCTGTGCAGCCTCACCACAGGTGCGGCTTTGTGGGAGGCCTGCACAGCTGGTGCAGTTTGACTCCAAACTGGTCCTGATCAGGGCTAAGGGGGTGGGAGCGGCTCCAGTTTTGCACCCCCCCACCCCGTGTGCTTTCACTTGCGAAGTCCCTCACAATGTCTGGAGCCTTCGTGTTCCAAACTAGTGATGATGGGTGGCTCACTTGGCGCAGGATCGTTGCACAGTAGATGGCGGCTCTCGTCGTTCAGCCAGAGTAACGCTTCCTCAGCGTCTGACTTCAGTGCTGCCACACATGTGCCTCCTCTGGGATGCTTTCGTTGCGTCCCTCTGGAAAACAATAGTCCACTTTGCTGCCCGAGGTAATTGCAAATGCACAAGATAAAAATCTGCTTCTTCCCAGATTCACTACATTTTGAAGTCTATTTTTTTGGTCTTCCCATCTCTATATATCTGAGGAGGCTCATCGGACATAGAAGCTTTTCCTTATAGTCATGAGCGATGGCTTAATGAGAGCTGCTGTTTTCAGAGGCATCACCTTCGTCATCGCATTGCATTCCCGTCCCACGTTTTCTCGTCAAGAACACGAGCCAGCCTCCATAGCTTCGTTTTATATTAAGAACAACAACCCTGTGAGGTTGGTTAGGCTGAGAGTGAGCATTGTGAGCGACTGGCCCAGAATCGCCAAATGAGTGGGGACTAGAACCTGGCACTCTCAGATCCCGGGTCCCACACAGTAGCTCCCCCATCACACTGGCTCTCTCTCAGTGTGTGTCTGCTCTTGCGCCTCCCAGAGTATTTGGGGGACGAAATGAGGCCTGTGTACTATAAGCTGGTCATTCTGTTGCAAAACTGAATCCAGTGGAAAGGGGAGGAGACAGGAAGGTTCAATAAGACTATTTCTAGACCTTTCTTAGAAGCAACAATACTCTAGATTTTCTATGTGAAAATAGAATGCACCCATATCTGTATGCTTTCATCGATATTTTAAAATCAAAGGAAGTGTTCCTTTTAAAGTGTTTTGTAACACTGCTCAAAGTGACTTAAATTAAATGAGAGAAATTGAATCCAGGTTTAGTCATAAGCTAGAGGAGACCTATGAACATCAATGTGACTTACATTAGTTAGGTCCTCTTGAATGCAGTGGGACTGTTTTAAGTATGATTGCGTCCGAATTCAACCTTAGCTTAAACTGAACGCGTTGTTATACGGCATTGTGCCTGTGTGTCTAAGAACACCTCCACCCGTGTTCCCACGTGCTGGCCGCTCAGTTTGGAAAATGAAGCATCACGTGGTTGCTCCCCCAATTATGGGGAAGTGCCCCATATGCTAAATACGGAGTGGATAAATCATGAGGAAGAATGTTTCATGAAGAAAATGCAGCTGGGGTGAAAGACTGAGGTTCCTTTCAGTGGGTTGGGGTAATGCGTCTCCTTTTCAAACCTCTCCTGCCCTGGCTGTGAACCATTTCCGTCTATTCAGGCTCCAGATGATAATATAACAGGTTATAAAGCAGGTTGATTATGCAACTGAGCTACTTGCAATCTGCACAGAAGAGCTGGGGAACCTATAATCCATAGGCGGTTTATTGTTGAATAGCACGGATGATGTGCTTCAGTTGTACAAGTGACAATGGAAATTATCAGAGTGTGTTTCATTGACGGCAAATGGAGAAGACAGTTTTCTAAAAAATGGCAAACTGCAGCAGAACAAAGTTTAATTGTCAGAAGCAGATGTTTCTTTTATGAGATGAAACTGTATCCTCAGTTTTCACACTTCCCTTTCCTTCCCACTTCCATTATAACGGAGAGCTTTGACCACCGCCCGAAAGCGGTGTCTCCTTTGATACCTCCCATTGGTTTTCCGTAGTGACCTTGTTGCATGCCAGCCTTCAGTTTAATGGCCTTCTTTGTGTGTTCATTTTGTTTCGTTTCCCATCGTGGTTTTGTTTATTTCTTTTTTGGTTTTTTCTGTTTTCTCTTTAAATCGTCGTGATGTTTGCCCTCCATATTCCCCACTGTTTGCACATGACAAGATGTTGCCATCCCAACATTACCTCCCACTTCACTGACCAGTGCCACTACTGACCATCTAGCGCCAGCGCCGACCGGACCCCTTCCTTCTGCCCCGCGAGACGTCGTGGCTTCCCTGGTCTCCACCCGCTTCATCAAGCTGACCTGGAGGGCACCTGCGTCTGATCCACATGGAGATAATCTCACCTACTCCGTGTTTTACACCAAGGAAGCTGTAAACAGGTACACCAACCGGCGTGTTGCTGGAGTGGGTTGAAATTTAAGAAACCCTGTTTGAACTTCTGGCAGTTTCCGCGTTTTGAAGCACCAGCATCCCATTACATATGACGCTTGTATATGACACTGGCAGCGGGGACCAAAATCAAGTATTTGTAAATCCAAGGAGGGAGAGACGGTTGATTCCGTGCAGACTCTTGCCGTGGCTCGGCCTAAAATCCTTATTTGCGATGCGATGGGACGGCATACAAATGCTATATATATATATATAAATAAAATAAAATAAAATAAAATAAAATAAATATGCGGTAGCACCTGCAGCCGGGCCCCCAGGATAATCCTTCTAGGGCCTTTCACACCACCTGTCACTGAATGCTGCATCTTCGGAGCAAAATTGCGGCCCCAGGAAGTCTGTCGCCATCGCTGCATGCCTGCGTGCTAATCTTTATTGTGACATCATTTCTGCTTAGAAGCGTGGCACATTGCTTATTTCTGCCCTCTGAAGTCTTCTCTCGTGTGCCGACGTTCTTGCCACCCGGTTTCTCTATCCATCCATTCATATTTTTTGGCTTGTTCGCTTTTCTGAAGGGAGCGTGTGGAGAACACAAGCCGCCCGGGGGAGATGCAGGTGACCATCCAGAACCTGATGCCTGAGACGGTTTACGCCTTCCGAGTGGTCGCTCACAACAAACACGGGCCAGGAGAGAGCTCAGTGCCGCTCAAGGTGGCGACGCAACCAGAAGGTAACACAAAGCTTTTTTCCATCCCACTTGTTGCCGTTGCTGTGGCAGATGAACACTGGTCCGTGTGCTCCGAAGCGGCTGCCATGCACTTGTCACTTGTGTATGATCCTGACGGCGCTTTCCCTGCCTAACATGAGCGAGACTCGAAGAAGGTTTAAGTTGAAGTACAATGATTAAATCACAATAACAGTAACAGTGGGATCTTAAGCTGAAGAGAACGTACTAACACCTGCATTGCAGCCAAGTCGGGGTCCCAGATCAGGTTGCAAAGAGCCATGACACCATCTCTGACCTCAGGTTTACGGTGCAAATGACACGGCACCAAAGGAAAAGGGTTTGGGTGAGAGGAGGAAAGTGCGGACACAGGCATTAGCTCTTAAGGACAGATGTCTTTTAAGTGAGGGGGAGGGAAGCGACCCCCCCACAGCTCCTCTGCTGGCTGGCGCATGTGCCCAGCCTGCTCCCCCACTCCTGACCTGCTGGCCTTTGCCAGAGGCCGGACTGTGCTCCTCTTCAGCTCTTTCCCAACGTCGTCTTCAAAGGCAGCCCCTGCCATGTTGCTGGACTGATTTGTTCTTTGTTTCACTGCTAAGAGAGTCTTATTTGTCCCGTTTTCATCTATGAACTGGATGCACTGGCCATCAGGCATCACCGGGCTGACTTTTGGAGAGAGGCCTTGGGCACACGTGCTTCTCCCCCGCTCTTTTCTTTAAAGATACAAGGGGGAGACTGGGATATTTTGCTCCTGTTTAGCACTGCACCCCAGCCCTAACTGTGGTTATTCTGAACTATGGTTGTGGAAACAAGCCACTTCGTATCTTGTGGTTTAAAATTGTGTTTATTTCCCCCCCAAATGAACCATACCTGGTCAGGTTCAGACAAAGCAGTAACCAGTCAGAAATGCTTTTGGTCTTGCGGAGGAGTAGAGGGTACGTGAGCTCAAGGCGCAGTCCCATCTCAGTAAATGTTGGTTTATGGTGACATGCAGGCCAGCGCATCGTGCAGCTCTCCAGCATTTCAGGCCCCTGCGAAGGAGAGAGTCCACGGTTCAGTTCTTGCCGGACTCCGGGAAAGGCAGCTTGTGCGTCCATCATGGGCTCCAGGGTATACGTGTATATGTTATATGTCCTCCATACGTTTTACGTGCTTAACGCTTTGTATGCTTCTATACAGTTCTGTTTAGAATTTTGGGGGAACTCATTTCAGGGCTCTCTGCTTCCGATAAGCAATATGAAGTTCAATATATTTTTCAGTCCAGCTTCCTGGCCCAGCCCCCAATATCCGGGCATATGCCATCTCCCCCACATCAGTCGCTGTCAGCTGGGAAACACCGTTATCTGGCAATGGAGAAATCCAGAACTACAAGTTATACTATATGGAGAAGGGGACGGAAAATGAGCAGGTACGGCCCATCCAGTCTTCTTAATTCACAGGTAGTAGTGTTCGAATTCAACGCTTCTATAGTACACGCATAGTGAAATGATGCAGTACGCTGTCGCTGTTCCTTCTGGGTTTATTTTGAGATTTTGGTGGCAATGCCAGTGTGCTAAGAGCAACAGGAACAACGTTTTCTATTTGGCATCATTCCTAAGCATGTCCTGTTCTCAGAATCTGAAGTAATTGTCAAAACCTGTTCAGGTGAGCCAGTCAGATTCCGATGAGGATGTACTGATTCCGTTCCTCGATTTCGCCTACGCCTTGCCCCTCGCAGGTTAGCACAACCAATTTTGAGTGACGAGAGGCTGCAGGGTGGTTAGATGACCCGGGCTTCTTGGCACAGATCCGCATTATGTGAACTGCAGTTCAACTGGGGCCGAGCCGCTGCAGCGGGACCTGGCCTTGCGGACGCTTACACCCAGTGTCCACAGCGGCCCTCTTTCAATGCTTTGTCTGTCTGTTTTTTCCATGAGTTGCTGAGAGGTGTGTAAGCATCCACATAATCAGAAAACCTTGCCTTCGCTTTCCCGATTCCTTGGGATCGCACACCTCCCTAACTGAAGAAGCTCGCCCGGAAAGGGGTGGAGAATTTCCTCGGGGGGCAAGGCTAGCTACCCTGAACCCCTCATCCATTTCCCTGGCCACTGATCATATCTATCCCCATTCCGAACGGCTGCAATGCCTCCCCTAAGGGTTGATTCTGGGAAATAAGAGGTATGAATGGTCATATGCTGGCGTATTCATATTTTTGGCCCCACCCGTTTGCCTTTGGCCCTGCCCACCCCGAATCGTGCCTTGGAAAGCTGCTCCAAAATTGAACCTGCCCTCGAGTTGGAAGAATTCCCGGGCCCTGCTCTGTCTACGCAGGTGCCTTTGCGGTTAGTAAGGCCGGCCTTCTTCCCCGAAAGCCCTCTGATGCAGCGGGATAACATGGCGGCAACTCCCACTGGTTGTGTAGGTACCTCGATAACATTCCCCAGGTGACCCTGGACTATCTGGTGGGAGAAATCAGACCCAGGCGGATAAGAGCCGGTCACTTTTTAGGGGTGACAGGAAGGTCCAGCCTCCGCATGATGCGACTTTTGTACTAAAAACAGAAATTGGCAAATGTTCTGCCCTAATTTCTGCGTCAACCTGAGGAATTAACTGAGCCTGCTCAGAAGAGTGCCAAGCCCATCCAGTAAGAGATACCAAAACCCATGTGGCAGCATAGTTTGGGTGAGAGAGTTGGGATTTAGGAAGCCTCCACATCTTAGTCGAGAAAGCGGTTTCTCTGAACATGTGCCCCGGTGGGTCAAGCTCTCGAGCGACTCGGAGGTTTCCCGCATGCATCATAGCAGGAAGTGAAAGAGGGGAGTTGAGATCAGGCTGTGCAGAAGAGTGGGCGAAGAAGGGACCGCTGTCTGAAGGACAGTTTCAGGGCAGCCGCTCTGAGCGCGCTCCTCGTTTCTTGACTGTTGCTCCAACTTAGAGAGCTGCTGTTTTCTTTAAAAGGTTTACAGAAGAAGGGTTTTCTGAAGTTGCAATATTTATCTTTTCAAATACAGGATGTTGAAGTTGGCGGACTTTCATACACAGTCCCTGGTTTGAAAAAATACACAGAATACAGTTTTCGAGTTGTGGCCTACAATAAACACGGTCCGGGAGTTTCTACACAGGATGTCGTTGTCCGAACACTGTCAGATGGTGAGAGTCTTCTGATTCGGAAATGTGGTTCCACCATTTTTGGTTCCATCCCTGTAATCAAGGTCAGGGTTTTCTTTCTGACTGCTCTTGGATATCTAGTGTTCGGCACAAGGCTTGGTTTGTGCTATAAAATATGCATTTTGTTCTTGTGAATCCAGTCTGGCTATTAAGTGCATAAATATGGAGAAGTGGCCTAGAATGTCATGTATGATACTAGTGTTTTTAAACATTTGGAACCACATATTTGAATGGATTTTGAAATCTTTTAATTTTTTCTAGTTCCTAGTGCTCCACCACAGAACCTAACCCTAGAAGTGCAAAACTCCAAGGTGAGATGCTCTCAGTTTATTTCTGTAGATGTAGTTGAACAGCAGCAGAACCGAATCCACTGGGAGCTTAGCACTACATCCAGCCATTTTTCAAAGTGACTCTTCCTCATCTGATAACGATGCATTCTGCTTTTATCCTTCAGGGGTGCCTGATTGTATTTGCTCAGATCTTGAGTCTGTCAGGAGTTAGAAACCCTTTCTTTCCATGTAGGTCAGCTGGCTTCTTTAGCTGCCTGGAATTTGTCTGTGTTTGACACAATTTAAGGTTTCTGTGCTTAAACTTAGAGCAGGTTGGCTGGTGGCAACTGTTCTAGCCAACCTGCTAGATAAAGCCATCCTTTGCTTCAGAATCATTGGAGATAAGTAGTGTTAATGTTTCAGAGTATTATGAATTCATGGATTCTTTAGTATAGAAGAGAAATAAAATGTAGATTGTATACATAACTGTGTTTGAAGAATTTCTATAGTCTGCCATGTAATTCCTCAGACGTGCGGGAATGCACATAAACCACTCTTCTCAGCAGTTTAATCGGCAGAGCCTCTTCCAGACAGATCATTTTAATGCCTAAAATGTTATGTACATTTACACACCGTATTGCAGATTACATATAAATTATTTCTTGGGCCAGTATAATGGAGATTGATGGAGCATGCGAGTTAGCGTGGTTTAATGCGATGAACGGGATTTATGATGCCAGTTAACTTCCCACAGAGCATTGCGATGCACTGGCAGCCCCCGCCAGCAGGGACGCACAACGGGCAAATCACGGGCTATAAGATCCGCTACCGGAAAGTGACGCGCAAAAGTGACGTGGCCGAGAGCATCGTTGGGACACAGCTCTCCCAGCTAATCGAAGGTGAGTGGGTTGGCGCTCTGGGTGCCCCCGAGTTGTGGCCAGGCCGTCTAGCACGTGCTCTCTGTGTCCGGGGTGAAAGAGGGGAGATGCTTTAAGGAGCGCTAAAGTGTGATTTATTGAGCCCGGAGTGTTTTGAGTACATTCTGTGTCAGGGGCAGTGTGAAAAACGCAGCAGAGTCATTTAAATATTTTATTAAGAAAACACATTTTAAAATCTCAAAAGAAGAATAAAGATAAATTTTGCAAACAGCAGTACAAACTGCAGGAAGTGGCAAAGATTAAACACTGCCAGCGTACCTTTATCAGAGTATGATCTTGTAGCTCTAAATCAGGGCAGGGGTCTTTTTTCCACAGGGGTGGGCACATCCCCTCCTGCCCAGCCTTCCAGGGGTGGTGTGCCGAGTTGGTGAGGCCACGTTGGAAAGCCACAGACAAAGGGAGCTGCTTCACTGGGGACCTTTCCTGAAGGCACGGCACCTACCTTCAGGGACTGGCTCCCAGTGGAGCTGGGCGCTCTGGCGTGATGGGCCTTCGGTTCCCCTTGGGCCAGTGGAGGAGGCTTTGCGGGCCCGGTGTGGGTGGGTGGGGGGTCCCCACGGCTGCTGTAAATAAACTATGACAACACTGAGGCCTGAATGTCATCACGCCTCCACAGTGCAGCTGCTCTTCCAACAGCCGGGGTTCCTCCAGTAGCTCCTGTTTTTGCTCTGACTCTCCAAACAGATCAGGGAGGTCTAGCCGTCATCAACAGCATGGCTGCTGTTCTTCCTGGACTTGCTCAGAAGCTGATTCCCTTCATTATATTCTCTGCCGTTCACAATTCACGGGGTGGGGGGAGATTTCACTGGCACTCATTGTTCGGCAGTGCTTTGGTCCGCCCTTGGCCATCTCTCCTTTGCTCACTGGGGGTCTTGGCCACCTTCTCCTTTCCACATTCATTACTTTTTAACCGATTGTTTAGTCATCCTGGGGAGTGGCTAGTTCCGGTCCCTCAGGAAATGACTTTTCTGCCTTGCCTTCCTGGTCCCAGAGGAAGGGCCCAACCCTTTTAGGAGTGCCCTCTTACGCGCAGGAAGAGTGGAAGTTCACCTATTCCGAATGCCATGTTGATGTATGTGGAGATGAACGGTCCTTAAATCAAGGGGGATTAGTCAAATTTTAATGTCTTCAATGAGGTTTTGTTTTAAGAGCGATGTAAAAGATTCCTGTTCTGCAGACAAAAGGGTTAATGGATTATCTGAAGAGCAATTTTGTCTGTTTGTAACAAACAAGTTACTCTCAGACTCTTTTGCTGTTGACTTTGTCATTCCTGTGCCAGTAATCTGTGCCACTTGAATGTGTTGAGGTCTTGCTGCAGGGATGGTTGATGGCCTTGGGCCATGCTCCGGTAGCCGTCTGAGGCCTGTGGCATCCCTCTGTGTCAGACCTGATCCAAATTATTTTCCAGAAGTAATAACCGTATGGCAATTCATTTTGATACTCATTTAGTTCTGTATTACCAAGCTATGACATATCAGAATGTTAGAATTGTTGATGTTTTAATTAGAGGCAGTGACTTCGCGGCCACTGCTGGAAACGATATTTAACATTGTGCATTACGTATCAGGGCTGGAACGAGGCACAGAGTACAGCTTCCGGGTGGCTGCCTTAACCGTCAACGGCACAGGGTTGTCTACAGACTGGATATCAGCAGAAACGTTTGAAAGTGACCTTGATGGTATGGATACAGCAGTACACTACGAACGTGGAAGTACCTGTATGGAAAGCATACAGGCCTAAGAAAAAACGTTTGGTGCTGTGAGGTCGGTCGGTCGGTTTTTGGCATCCCTTCCATGAGGCATCTGTTTGGGTGATGGAGTGGAGGTCACATGCTGCTGTATTTGGGGAAAACCAGGCTGGGAGGCCACCCAGCCCAGCCGCACTCTTTCATCTAGTTGCAGCGGCTGATCGGGAGGACCATCCCGTGGGAGAGAACATAAAATACACGTGGCTCTGCTTCTGGATGCCCGTGTGGTTCGTGCCACTGCATTACTTGCGGTGCAACAGCTGGAGCTGGATCAGGGCAAGGCCATAAAGCATCACAGCGATGAAGAATGAAGGGGCTGCCGCGAGGCATCAGGGCGGGAGCGCCGCAGCTGTCGCCTTCGCAAAGGGGCCGCGTTTCCCCTGCCCCAGAGGGCCTTGATTCCCTCAGTGGCAACTTGGGGACGCCTGCTCTAGTTGTTACGGTCCCATGATGACATCGCAGGCTCTGCAGGATCCACCTGCTGAAACAGCAGCTTGCTGGTGTTACTAATAGTGTAGAAAAATACAAAAGGTAGTGGAGTCTCTCCCCTTCCAGAGCTCAGTTTTTGCCATGAGAACAGTCGCAAACAGATCTTCGCACTGCGGTGCCATCGGCTGCTAGAAGGGGCGGTCTTCACCCTGAAGCATTGTGGTGACTCTGGAAGCCTAGGAGCTCAGCGTTCTCCCTCGACAAGCTCATTTATCCTCCAGATGTAACACATCCTCGCTTACGTGGTTGAGTAATCCTTTCTCTTTTTTATAGAGTCTCGGGTTCCAGAAGTTCCAAGCTCCCTGCACGTGCGTCCCCTCGTAACGAGCATAGTTGTGAGCTGGACCCCTCCGGAGAACCAGAACATTGTGGTCAGAGGCTATGCCATTGGCTACGGCGTTGGGAGCCCCCATGCCCAGACCATCAAAGTGGATTACAAGCAGCGATACTACACCATTGAGAACTTGGGTAAGGAGCAAACTAATGGCAGCATTTAAGTTTGCCAGCTGACTAAAAGCAGTATTGACCTGGGTATGCCGGGGGTCAGACTAGATGGCACGAGAGGTCCCTTCTGAAATATGAAAGCAAGATCCATGTTACAGAGAATGTTTTCATTCTATATAAGCTCGGAAATTCCAAATTAATACAAACAGTTAATAAAAATCAACAGCTGCAGTAGCATTAGTAAAGTTCAGTGAGTTATGAGCCTTGCTCTTTAAAAAAACATCCGTAAATATAAATATTTCTTTAGTCCAAGGGAGAGAGAAGCTGTCCCTTCCAGTGTACTCTGACAAAACAAAACTGCTTTGGTTTCACTCTTGGATCACTTTCTGTGTCCAAGTATGTCTGAAACTCTTTTACCAAAAAAGGTTCAATAGGAGAAGTAGTAATAAATAGGCTTTTGTAATTAAAAAAATGTAATTTCCCCCTCTTTTTCTTTAGATCCCAGCTCTCATTATGTCATAACTTTGAAAGCATACAACAACGTTGGGGAAGGGATCCCTCTGTATGAGAGCGCTGTTACCCGGGCGTACACAGGTAAAGAGGAAGCTTGCCCCGTTTGTTTCGTTCAAAACGATCGGCCTTGCGCCCTGACGTTCAAGCCGATCACAGCGTATCGTGGTTTGCAGATGGCTTCTTTATATAAATAATTTGTTGGATCGTGTTTTAAATGGAGCATTCCAGTCTAGTGGACGTAAGGGCCTAACTTGAATTTACTTCACAACTAATACTGCCACACTTTCATAAGTAAATATTGGCCATGGCATATATTCTGTGCAAATATTTGTTCTACATTAAACTGTGGCCATTTTTATGCAGACATTCCCAATGAGCTGCATTTGTTCAACTGCGAGCACATCCATACAAAAGCTCTCATGTCTTTTGAACATCTCTATTCATAGTTGGTATGTGCCGCCAAAAACCCAGCGCTCCTGACTTTGATGTGTTATGTGGACTTTTTCCTTAATACTGTTATTAACAGTCTGTGTTGGATGCTAATTCTGCCTCGTTTATCCAAAACCACTTTGGAGCTGGGATAAATTAACGCTGTGGTGCACCTAATATTGACGATCTTAATTTTAAATGTGCATTCAGAGTTTTGAGACAGTGATTTCGTGACCTTTGCAACAGCCTGCTTAAATGTTTTAATCTCTGCTTATGGTGTGACTTTTAAGAAGGAATCAAAAGCATCACTGGACTTTTGTGCTGGTCTAATGTTGCCTATTAATTCTGGCTTTTCTCTCTTTTTCTCCATTCTCACCTTTCATCTCATTGTATTACCCGGCATTTCACCCTTTTGTTTCTCTTCACATATAATGCCACCTTCTTTCTTTTTATTGTAATACCCTACTTTTACCCATCAATCCCTTAGACACTTCTGAGGTTGATTTATTTGTTGTTAATGCTCCGTACACTCCAGTGCCAGATCCCTCCCCTATGATGCCACCGGTGGGAGTTCAGGCTTCCATACTGAGCCATGACACCATACGAATTACCTGGGCAGACAACTCTCTGCCGAAGAACCAGAAGGTCTCCGATGCCCGTTACTACACAGTCCGCTGGAAAACCAACATCCCGGCAAACACCAAGTACAAGGTAATAAAAGCTGCCGAGAGGAGAGCCCGAGGCACTTTGCCAAACCAAATTTACGGCCAGCAAAAATTTCCGAACATACGTTCTTTGTGATGTTATCCGACCAAAGAGAAAGCACACGGGCACTTGGGCAAAATAGATTTGGAAACTTACCTCTGGGTGAATGTAGTTAATGCTCAGTGCAAATGAAGGTGGAGCAAGTGGATATGCCGGATGGCTAGCCAGCATCTGCAGTGCGGAACTTCTCATTTTGTGCCCTTTGATTCTTCCAGACGGCAAATACAACCACCTTAAGCTTCCTAGTGAGTGGCTTAAAACCGAACACTTTGTACGAGTTCTCTGTGATGGTGACCAAAGGGCGGAGATCGAGTACCTGGAGTATGACGGCACATGGAACTACCTTCGAGCTAGGTATCGTCACGGGGTCCCTCGGAAACAAGTTTGCTTCTTACTGGTCGCTTGTCCTGGATTTTTTTTTCAGCATCTGAAAAAATTTGTAAATTCTTTGAACAAAAGAGACGGCCTCTGCAAATAATTAGATTTACTATGCAACAGATGTTTAAAAAAACTAAAAAAATGTTTCACACTCACATTATATCTTAATAGCTGCCAAGAAATAACTTAGCAGTTAATAATTAATTGGGAGACTATTTAATTATTTAATGAGTAAGATCAGACAAGCTGTGATCTGATCCTTGAAGCAATAACAGCTACAAATTCCTTTCATTTTAATGTGATTTGCTGGACGAGAGAGACTTAATGATCAGGCAATTTCAGCCATCAAAAGACCTAAATTTGTGGATAAGCTTTTCCTGATCTATCTCCTTAGCTCCTTGTTTTTCATTTGTGCCTTTTTACATTACAGGAAAACAAGTTTAATGTTAATTAGGGAAAATATGAATGAATGCCCCAAATGTTAAAACATCTTTAAAGTACACACAGTAAGAGTCTAGCTGCACAGTGGAGAGAAACCTTGTGTGGAATTAATACAGTTTTAATTGTATTGAACAATTTTTGTTCCCAGTTTCACAGAAAAGCAAGTTATTTGAAATTTTACAAAATTTAGTGTTCCATCTTTGTCTATCCAGTCTGCCATGTAAGACGACATGCAAGCCTAGAGCATCAGATCATATTGTATCTAAATGATAGAACTCTTATCATTTGAAACATATGAAGGCTGTTTAAATTAGAGTAGGGGCTGGCGATTTTCACTTCTTTGACTTACGGTGACGTCTATTCTTACTCAGTTAATCAGTTTAAAGCCCATTCTTAAGCTGTGTCTATCCCAATTGCCCAAAGAACTAAACACATGTTTCTAGGTTGTACAGAAGCAGGTAGAAATTACAACAAAAAGCTTTTGTGCCTGACACCCTACTGTTAAACAAAAACACAATATCCATGCATTCAAAGTGATGGATGAAGTTACTGTTGAATATGATGCTCTGAACCTTGTCAGAGCTACAGATGCTGGGTTAGGATTCCCTGTGGCAGAAACAAGAGTATTTAGTGACACAAGAACATGAGGAAAAAAACTGCTCCAAATAGACAGAAAACCTTAAAATTCTGAGTGTTCACAATGCTGCTTCAGCAGAAAATATTTAATTATTCTGGTAATTTTTAATTTTTATAGTTGAAAATTTTCTCTGGTAAAGAACAATTACTAATAAAGGTAATATAATTTAATGTGAGCTTAATTTACATATTTTCTTGCAGTTCCAACTTCTCCTCCAAAGGACGTAACAGTGGTAAGCAAAGAAGGAAAGCCCCGAACCATCATAGTCAACTGGCAGCCTCCATCTGAAGCCAATGGCAAAATTACAGGTAAAACGTCTTCTGGGTATCTTAGCAGATTTACGATGCTGTTCAGATTAGGGTTAAGGTTATGTAAGGAAAATTATTAGAATGTTGGAGAGCACTAGTAGAAGAATTCTATACATTTTGTTGTCTTTTGGTCTTTTAAAAAAAGTTGGATTGTGTTATCTTTGTGCCAGATCAGCTTTTTTCAGTTGAAATAATTGCTGCTTGAATGTTTATCTCTTTAAAAGCATAAACGGTTGGATGAGGTTATAATTCCGTAGAATCAAATGTTAGCTAAGAGTCCTTACAAACTTTCAAGTAAGACACGCTGGGCACAACTGTCGCCGTCCACACTGGATGCACAATATGAGGCAGTGGTGACCCTACACCTTACACCCTGCAGTTGGCCAGGATGGTCAGTTTCAGCCACAGGACCTCAGAGCTGGGACTCCAGATAATCCTGTGATACCTTGCGGAGAATAGTGGGAATCCATAGGATTCTGCCATTATATCAACACAGGTGTAAGATGGTAATACTGGCAAGTAACTATCAGCTTCTTGAAGACAAGTTTCCACTCTGCCAACTTCACTCTTTTCTTCACCTTTGTGCTTCAGCTGAGATTGGAATTCATGTTGTGTTCCAACTTCCCCAAGTGCCCTTTGGATGTTTTGTACTACAGTTCCCAGAATTCTTGGCCATTAGCTATTCTGGCTGGGACAAAGAAGGGCTAGGAGACCAGTGCCTGAAAGAAGGTGAATCGTGGGAGATCCAGGCCAGACTGCAGGAAGCAGTTTACACAGGGCATAGTTACAGTGGAATTCACTCCCGCACGCTATGTGGGTGCGTCGGACTGAGATGGCGTTGAAAGAAGTGCAGGCAAATGAGCGAATATCAGTCGCCATGGGTTATGATGGTTTTATGGAACCTCCACGCTCGGAGGCCGCATGCCAGCAGATGCGATTCAGCGGAGGGCTTCTTTCTTACGATTTGTTTGAAATGCTTAGATTCCAAATCTGTTTGAAACGTCCCGAAGTCACTCGGCAGAAACGCATGCTTAGGCTCTCCATGAATGTCAGTCGTCGACTGTACAAAATCGATTGAGAGCAGCTACTGGGATTTGCGTTAACGGCGGAGCAGTTGAATGCCCGGTCTTTGTGATTTCCACAGTCCGTGCCCTGTTATTGGTAGGTTCACCTATGGTGGGTGACACTTACCAATTTAATAAGCACTTTGGTTACATGCACCATTTCAGTCTGGGTATTCTAAGATCCATTCTTTGAAAATATACTCTGTATTTATTACTGATACCAGATGGATAGCAGATGACTCCTGAGTTTGTAAGAAGAGTCCGGCATGTTGATTGTACCCTTTCAAGTGCCAGCCCTTAATAGGTTCAGGAAGTGGGGGGCACAGTAATTTCTGGTGGTAGGATGGCTGGGCAGGATTGCACCTGCTGCAAATCATGTGCGTACTTGTGTGTGTGTGTGTGTGTGTGTGTGTACACTGCATGGGTAGCTTAAGGGTACGCATAGTTCATAGGCCAGGGTGGTTGAAGTCTGTGTGTGGAGAGAGGTGGCCTTCTCCCCAGCTCCTGCACATGCGAACACCAGGCGAACAGCCCCCCCCCGCCGTTGGCACGAGCCACTGCCCGCCTGCCAGACCTCTCCGAAGAACCTTGAACTGGGGCGATGCCGAACAAGCGGCATGAAAGGGCTGCCCTCTGGTGGAGTATCTTCGAAGAGCCTGAAATCTGAAAGTTGCACAGGGCCTTTCGGAACAAGAGGATGCTAAGGCATCATCACGTTATGCACGAGCCCACGCCATTTCCCTCGCTTTATCCAGGAATGCTGCTGGAGGGGGTCCTGCCCCTGCCGCTTGATAACTGTTCACCGAGATGTGAAATCGAATCAGATCGGCCTCCAGGATAAGAACTTCCCCCTCGCACATCGGTCTGCACCCCCACGCGGAGCTCTGCGTTGCGTTCTGCCAAGGCGCTATTGTCAGACTTGAAAAAAATATTCCCACCTTGAACTAACCGCATGAGATAGCCAGGATTTTGAGTAGGTTGCATGTTCGTAGTTTTCCTGAGGTTTGTTCCCTTCAGGGGAAAGGTGTGATGCGCAGACACGATAGCCAAGGGCATAGATAGTGGTATGAAATTACACATCGTGGCATCTCTCCCTTCATATTCACTTGTGGCTACCTGCTTTGATAACTAGCATTAGAATGTTTTGTGTTCTTCTTTTTGCTTCCAAGCAGTTCATTTTTGCTCTTTAAGAATGGCAGGTCTCAAGCTGGCGTTTGATAGTTGTAATTGTTTTTGTAAAGAATATCCAACATGACTCAACTCAAGATCTTTCTCACAGGAGGAAAGGGCCGATGTATGTGTTATTTTGGTACACTGAAAAACCAGTTGGCTCCAGAATATACTTTCTGCCACTTCAGCAATACACGAGCCCCACATTTTCCACATGATACTTAGAGTGGTTCACAGAATATACAATATAAATACGGTAGCCATAGCTATAAGGTATCCATATAGAACATCAGGAAGTCAACCATTCTGGTACATTTAAAGCAAACAAAGTTTAGATGTACTGAAAACGTATCGGTTAATAATATCCAGTAGCTATAATATTAGCATTATACCAAATCAAATATTTGTTCAGCAATTCCTATGAAGAGACAACGTCAACACACCACAGAATCTAAGCACTGAATATCTGTGGATAGCAACCTCCTGAATAAGAACTAGAACTCGCGCAAAGTGGGGGCCAAGAAGGGGTTGGGGGTATAATCAGTTGCCTCGCAGGATCTTGGCCACTATTTGAGAAAATGACCTGATTTCCCTCCTTCAGTAGCTGTGACGAAGTGATCAGTTGCTTGAGTGTCTCCACTGATACACAGTTGCAAGGAAACATGAAAAATAAGAGTTCGTCGAGTTGTCCGTCCTTACGCTTCATGTTCTCAACACTTGAGAGCCCTTGTGAGAGCTCACAGCCAAATGCTTGTTTTTTCTTTTGCGTCTCTGTGTGCAGGGTACATCATTTACTACAGCACAGACGTCAATGCAGAAATACACGACTGGGTCATTGAGCCAGTGGTGGGAAACCGGCTGACGCACCAGATACAGGAGCTCACTCTCGACACCGCCTATTATTTCAAGATCCAAGCCCGCAACTCCAAAGGCATGGGCCCCATGTCCGAGGCCGTGCAGTTCCGAACACCTAAAGGTAGGCTGCTTCTACACATCAGCGTGTTTGCTGATTAAAAGCATACGAGGTGCACCTTGGATGCATTATTAATTTGGCCCGCTGCTGGAAAAGGTAAGGAGAACATGGCATTCGGCTGTAAGCTTGTGCTCTCGCTGCATTTTTATGAATATCCTGCTTGTGAGGGCAATTCATTTCATTTTGCTTGTGGCCCGCGAAAGACGCAGTTAGAGTTATTAAATTGTATCCACCAAAACAAAGACACCGGGAAGCAATTTTAAGAACATTTGTGTCGGTGAGACATGTCCGTGGTTCATGCACCAAGTGCTGTGTGAACTTGTAAATGTTTATGTTCACGTTGTGTTCATTAGTAGTGTCCTGTGAGTTCACTGTGTGTCTCTTCCTTAGAACGCACGCTTGATACTCATGTAGTCCAGATGAGCGTGCGGTGAGCGTGTGCATGATGATAGGCGGGTACCTGGGAGATGATGCAAAGCATTTGCCTGAGTATTTGCAATATTCCTAAACATGCATGAGTCATGTTCTTACGGGATCTAAGTGTTCTGTTCGGTAATGTGCGGACAAGAACCGAAAAGTGGAAAACAGCCTGCCAGGTAAGCGCTTAGTTCTGTGGTGGCAGCATTAATTTTCCATGTCAAGAGAGTACTGCTTCTGTGCCAGTAAATTTTGGTCATTCCCTCAGATTTGATGATCTTTTTCTTGTTTCTTCCCCTGTGCTTGTCCCGGTAGCTGAATCTTCAGATAAAATGTCTAATGACCAAGGTAAACCAGCAGACCTGCTTTCTTTGTCATTTCTTCTCTTGCAAGGAGTAGAGTGGCCTTGTTGGCAGCATTTCTACTGTTAAATGCCAAGTAAAAAGCTCTTCTGAAAAGGGCTCTCTCTCTCTCTCTCTCTCTCTCTCTCTCTCTGTGTGTGTGTGTGTGTGTGTGGGGAAACCTCTGTGCAAATCCATACTTGGAGTGGGTACGTCCAGGTGTAAATTATGTGTGCAGTCAACACCCTGTGGAAACAGTTTGGTTTTACTCAGGCTTACGGTATTCTTCTGGTATCGGGGGAAGCCAGTTCGTCTTGCTGAAGTGAGCTGTGCTTGGCAGTGATTTGATTTCTCCTTGAGAATCCATGAAAGCATTTGCCTAGCCTTCCCCCTTCTGGAACATTTTTTCACCTTTTACAAGTTCTTTTGGTTCTGTTTGTTTATTGTCTTAAAAACATCCACTGGAACGGGCTCACAAATGGGCAGCCATTTCAACAGCAGCCTGCCCCATCCTGCAGTCTCCTGATTCATTGGCATTCTAAGCATAGCAGGATCCTGCAGAACATACGCTACACCTTCTGTTCTAAATATCGCATCCCCTGCCTCCTAACACTGTTTTAAGTGTTCGGTCTGCCCCATGGAGTCTCCAATGCGATGTGCTTCTGAAGAGGGAATTTGCATTGCTTAGTTCACCAGCAGAACAAGGCCCAGCCAAGAGAGCAGTTTGAGGCTCGCGCTGGGCCTGTTGCACCGATGGTTAATCGCACATCTGCTTTATGCCCAAAGCGTGCTCTTGATTAAAGTGCAAGGAATATGGCTATGCAGTTGAAGATGCCTCAGGACTTCGTGACATGATCGAGGAATGCGGCAGCTCATGTTGTGAGCATGGGCCTGCGCACTGGGAGATGACTCTCGCTCCTTCTTCCATTTAGCGTTTGTCAGCAGCTTGTCTAGGGCTGCAGGAGTTAATCAGTTTAATTAGTAGACTAAAGTTCTAGTATATGGCAAAGCCAATCTTTAATTGGTGCTTAGGCAGAGGCAAACCGTTTAAAAATAACAAACGCTTTGATTCTGATGCGTTAATAGGCATTTAAAATAAATTAAAGTTGCTCCCTCTTTCTGACAATGAGCAAGACCACGCTGAACTGCTAAACTGAAAAAGTTTAATGCGCATTATCTCAGTGGAGCTTTATTGGCATTTGGCAAGGTGCGTATTTGTATACCGGTCAAAAGGTAAATGTGCCTGGCCAGTCCAGATTCGCAAAGCGCACGGCTCCCGTATGTGCCCCACGCTGTCTCGCTGGGCCTGGGACAATCCAGCGTCCAGCTCCAAGGTCCGCTGAGGCCCTCCTGCAGCGCAGCCGGCGCCCCTCACGGCGGGGCCCTTGGCCTGCACCCCTCATTGCCAGTTTGGAGAGAACCTCACCAGCCCGAGGGGTGTTCCAGGTGGGGGTGGACAGTGGCTCCCGCCGTGTCCAGCCTTCTTCCCCACTCTGCTGTGCTTACTGTCGGCAGCCACAGCCAGCCGTCCAGTTGAAATAAAGGGTGGGGTGTGGGGTGGGGGAAAGGCCGCCGCTGCACCGCATGCCCGATCTGGACGGAGGGACGCCTCCGTGTTCAGAGGCAAACATGCATCACGGGCGGGCTGCATCAGGGTCCCGCCGTGATGGAGCCACTCGGGTCGAACGGCCTTCAGGCACAGTTCTGCTGTGCTCCGGTGGGCTCTGGAGATAACGTGGCCTCGATTTCCCTGGGCTCGAAAGCAAGGTGACTGCCAGCAGTGTGCGAACGGCTCTTTTGCACTCTGTGTGTGCAACGCGGAAGAGGCAGGGGAGCTGTGGCTCCAGCTCGCAGTCGTTTCCATTGCCCATATTGGCAGCCGCACCGATTTTGTAAATATCCAAGTCGGCATTTGTAAATCGGTAGCAACTGTGGCTGGGAACAGGATGGACTTCTAAATTTGGGTGGGGAAGGAATCGGGCGGCAGATTCTCGGCATCCAGTCCTGCCAAGTTTCAAATTACGTGTGTGCGCCATGTGGACCATGTGGCATTTCAGGACTGCGTATTTAAGTTGCTAATGCGCCTTTATGCTCTGTTTTGGACCATAAATAGCAATAGAGATTTTCTCCCACGGCTCTCTGAAAATGCATTTATTCATTAAAAAAATAGATTTCCATACTGCCCAATACTCAGTTTACAAAAAATGAGGAATGTAAAATAGCACCTGAAACATGGCACAAAAACCATTTACATGCACAGTTTATAAGAATTAACAATAAAAATCCCAGAACCAGTTGAACACTTTCATTGCCAAGTACCTGGAATTAGGAAAAATTCTGAACCGGTGTCGAAAGGAGAGCAGCGCACAAGGGAGAAGGTCCCTTCTGTACGCAGGGGGCTGCAACCACGTTGGATCTCAGGAAGCACATCTTCTCTCTGTGAAATCCCGAGATCCAAAAGTGGGGAATGAAGGACCTGAGCGAGTTAATGAAATTTCATAGTCAGAGTTAATGAAATTTCTGCTCAGAAGCAATACACCTCAGGGAAGAGTTTAATTATTGTTCAGCTAACCATGTTTTTACTGCGGGGAAGCAAGGCTAGGCTTCAGAGGGTATGTTCAAAACCATGAACAACTAGCAGAGAATCTGATTCCCCTTTTCCAAACAATTCTGTAATCTCCGAACACCAATTTTTATTTCTCAACGCATACTTTTCTATATAGAACTGTGTGCAAGTTTTAAGTAGCACAATCCTATAAGTGACTATTCAATAGTAAGTCCTACCCCAACATAAGTGCATGTAGGATTGCAGTACTGAACAGTACAATACCACAATATGCATATTTAAGTTCCTTTGCATTTGCAATATGAAATTTAAAAATCCCTTTAAAGTACATTCCCATTTGTAGGTTTTTTGTTTTGTTTTGTTTTTCAAATAAAAAAATAATTTATGGACAGTCTGTTTTTCCTGCACTTCTAATTTAAGCTGTTAACTTTGTACTTCTAGTATGTTTCTTCCCTCTCAGTTAAGATGGGATGGTCCTGTTTGAGCCATGATTCAGTTACAAGCTTGAACAAAACATAATTAAAAGAGCATAAGATTAAGGTGCAAGATTAAGGTTTGGGGACGTGAAGCCATTGTAGGGGAAAACATTTGACTCTTCCTAGAAGTGGTTAGGAATCTTATAAAGAACTCCTGAAATGAAAACATTTTTTCCCATGGCTTCTTTGTGTTTAGACATGTTACATCTCTAAACTTTCCATAAACGTGTTCTAATTACATGGTTTTTAGAAATTTTAAGGGGAGCAATATACCGTATTTTTCGCTCTGTAAGACGCACCTGACCGTAAGACGCACCTAGTTTTTAGAGGAGGAAAACAAGAAAAAAAATATTCCGAATCAAACGGGCCCATAATCACAGGCACATTCCCCATCACTTCCCCATGGGCTGCACATCTGACAGACTTACTGCACACACATATTTGCTCTATAAGACGCACAGACATTTCCCCTTACTTTTGAGGGGGAAAAAAGTGAGTCTTATAGAGCAAAAAATACGGTACGTTGGGGAGCAATATATCTTTCAAAATCCAAAACTGTTCAATTAAAATTAAAAAATACGTTGTGGGAGAGGGGGAAACAGTGTCTTCACATCTCTAGTAGCACCATTACACTTACGTGCAAGTCTAAAATTGAAGCACAGCAGGAAAGCTGCTTGACCCGCAAACTCTGCAGCTGCAGACAGAGAAATGCAGGCTGGCTCTTAGCTGCTGTTCGTGCTGCGGAAACAGTATCCTGTGACACTGTCAAGATGAAATTTCCTGTGGGTTGTCGTGGGCCAGAGATTACTCTATTAGATACTTGAAGGATTGTGGTTGGGAAGTGAAATGCAGATGAAGCGGCCTGCAGCCCATGAAAGTTGGCACAGCGCAAGTCTCGGGCTCGAATTTGCCACAGGGCGCCAGCTTTCTCACGTAGCTGTCAGCTGGTTTTGATAGACTCACTGTGGAGGAGTCCCTCACAAAAATGATTGCACAGTCCCTCATCCTTTCTTTGGTTCAGCATCCCAAATGAACAGGCGTCGTGGGCGTCTCCGCTTCACGGGACTCTGAGCTGGGCTGAGGTTCTGAGATTGCGCCATTCGCAGGCCATGTGAGCCCATAAACACATTGCCTTTACACTGCTCCAGACGTTCGCCGGGAAGGATGAGCTGCTTGCCCCACCCTCTCTATTTTTAAGAACTGTATTTTTAGCTTGAGTAACTGCCCCTAACCCTAAGATAGGGGTAAAGTTCCATTGGAAAGGAGGCGATTTTGCAAAAGCCTTCCTTGAGTAGCTTTTTCTGCCCAGCTCATCCTTTCTGCCCCTTCTAAACACATTCCAGCCATCAGAATCATGCCAGGACACCTCATTTTTCTAACCCTAACCCTACCCTGGTGCACACCCCTAACCCTAATATAGGGGTAAAGTTCCATTGAAAAGAGGGCGATTTTGAAAAAGCCTTCCTTGAGTAGCTTTTTCTGCACAGCTCATCCTTTCTGCCCAGAGAGATGCGTGAGATCTTGTCCTCTTTCTCCACATCCTCCAGGGGAAGTGCTGTCAAGACAGTTCTGTAAATTCCAACCATTCAGGAATGATGTCAGGGCATGTTGAATCGTGAAGGCACTGTGGCTCTGACAATGGTGGACGGTTGGGTTTTGTTCTTACCTTCGCAGATGGTAGATGGCTGCGTAAGTCTGGGTGCACCTTTTCATGTGCTTAGTTGTGGCTACTCTTGATATAGTTGGGTAGGCACTGGCAGAAGCACACTGCCGTCTGCATTGTGTGTTTGTGTCTGTCCAGATTACACCTCCCTCCACCTGAAAACCTGGTTTGACTGATGATTAGGAAGCACTGTTTTAGAAAGATGGATCAGGCACGAAATACAAATAATGCAAAATGGTGTACTTAACTTTCCAGCTCTGGGGTCTGCAGGAAAAGGAAATCGGCCGTTGGATGTCGGAACAGACTATAAAACGCCCATGAGTGGTAAGTCTTCACCTCTGCTGCCAATAGAGGCATTGAAAAAAGTCCCGGTTAACATTTCCTGTGAAACATGGCATGCCTTAGAACCTGCCCTGGGAAGATTGTGTGGAAAAGGAAGGACCCTTCCAAACCTCCCCACAACATGGTGTGGACGTTAGTCCAATACGCTCAATGATAAAACACCTCGGTGTTTTATGGACTGCAGGTGGCGCAGCGTTTTAAACCACTGTGCTGCCGGGCTGGTAGATCGAAAGGTCGCCGGTTCGAATCTGCACAACGGCGTGAGCTCCTGTACTCTGTTCCAGCTCCTGCCAACCTTGCAGTTCGAAAGCAGGCAAATGCAAGTAGATTAAAAAAAGGTACCACTTTGGTGGGCAGGTAACAGCGTTCCGTGCACCTCGGTGTTTAGCCATGACGGCCATTTGACCACGGAGACTGTCTGCGGACCAGCGCTGGCTCCCTCGGCCAGGAAACAGAGATGAGCGCGAGTGAGCCCCCACGAGTCAGGCATGGCTGGATGTAACGTCAAGGGGAAACCTTTACCTTTATCACCATTTTCATCACCTAATCTGTCGTTTCCTTAGATGAAAATCCCAGGACACCTGTGTGTGTTGTTTGTGTTCCCTTCCAGGAAGTAACAGCCCTCATGGAAGCCCTTCCCCCCTGGAATACAACATGCTTCTGGTCATCATCGTGTCTGTGGGAGTGATCGCGATCGTGGTGGTGGTGATTGTCGCAGTCTTCTGCACTCGGCGCACCACCTCTCACCAGAAGAAGTAAGCCGCTTGCGGAGCCCTTCCCTTCCTCTTGTATTTTTTCCTGTTTTGCAATACAAATTCAGTTACTGATTGCGATAACTGAGTGCCACACACCTTCTCCCTTCCCCCACGCATGCCGTGTTTTTTACAGAAACATGGATTTTAGAAACTAGAAAGTGTGAATGTGTTTATATGACTGCAGAAACTGCCTGTTGTCTTGGGGTGGGTTTTTGATAAACCCACCAGGTAAGGTATAGAATTGAGTAGCATCAGTGCGCATAGAATAAAGATCAGGCCGTGTCGTTGGGTACAGGATCTGAAGGAAAAAGCTTGGCCTTCATGCCGACGAGCAGAGAGATCAGTATGTTTTGCGTTGCTTTCAAAGGAAGCGGGCTGCTTGCAAGTCTGTGAACGGGTCCCATAAGTACAAAGGGAATTCCAAGGATGTCAAGCCCCCCGACCTTTGGATTCATCATGAGAGGCTGGAGCTCAAGCCCATTGATAAATCTCCGGATCCCAATCCGATCATGACGGACACACCAATCCCCCGTAATTCGCAAGACATCACGCCAGTGGACAACTCCATGGACAGCAACATCCACCAGAGACGGAACTCGTACCGAGGTGAGTTCAGCTGACAGCAAGGTGAAATGTGGCCTCACAGCTGGCGGTGTGCTTTGGATCAGTGTGACTCACGGAGTGTATAGAGGCAGATTTTTCTGAGATCGGTAACGTTATAACTACATGCTAATTGGTTAAGTTGGAGTTGCCACTGTTCTCTTCAGAGTAATATTAAATTTACATGTAATCCATTAAGGAAATAGAATCCACTAGCATTAATATACAGTGTAGTATTACTACTAATGGAATTATTTGCATCACTGTAGAGAGAGAGCCCGTTCTGGTTTTGGGGCGATTCAAAAACAAAGTCTGCTAATAATCTCTGTGGATTATATTTCTGCAGAAGAAAGTGAAAATGTTCTTGGGAGCAGAAGTTCATGATTTTCCAGTAGTACTGCCGTATTTTTCACTCTATAAGACACGCCTAGTTTTTAGAGGAGGAAAACAAGGAAAAAAATACTCTGAATCAAATGGGCAGATAATCACAGGCACATTCCCCATCGCTTCCCCATGGGCTGCACATCTGGCAGACTTACTACACACACATATTCACTCTATAAGACGCACAGACATTTCCTCTTACTTTTGAGGGGGGAAAAAGTGCGTCTTATAGAGCAAAAAATACGGTATTTGTTTAGATTATGAGCCGCTAATGAAATGGATAGATTGACTTTATCATTGAAGGAGAAAGAAGATACTGACTTCTATCAAACTTGGGACTCTTTATTATTGGTTAGAGAAACGGGGCTTTGTATAGATCGAAATATGTTTTTAAGTTATAAATGGAAAAAAAAATGTGGGGGCTGACCCAGCAGGCCCAATGTTTTTGATGATTGATGTTGTTTTTAGTTTTTCTTTGTTTTTGGGATCATAATTTTGAATAAAACTTTGCATAAAAAAAATGTATGAGCTGCTAAATGTTCTCTCTGCTGGCGGGGCGTCATGATGACGGTCTCTGGCATGCATGTTATTTTTCCTTCAGGGCACGAGTCAGAGGATAGCATGTCCACCCTTGCAGGGAGACGGGGAATGAGACCCAAAATGATGATGCCCTTTGACTCTCAGCCGCCTCAGCGTGAGTCTCGCCTTGATTTTTACCCACAATGCAATCCGGAGCAAAACATTTCTGCTTCCATTCCATAACGCTTAGCAGTAATGTGATGGATGGGCACTGAAGCTTGTTTGTGTCTGAAATATATTTAATGCATGGAAAGCTCAGAAGAGAAACCTAGGATTGTCTAATTATCCTGGAAAGGATGTCAAGATTATAAATACCTAGAGAAACGTCAGAACTGAATTTCGCAGCATTCCCATGCCAAAGTGGGATTCTGATGCCAAACAGCTAAATAGCCTTTTGGCAAAGCAACACATAAATAAATCTTTCTCCTGTTTTCTTTCTGTTTGTAGATTTAATGTTAACCAGCAAGATTAATGTTAATCACCCACTTGTAATCATTCAGTTCTGAGTGATAGGTACCTTTGGCATGGGTATGGTTGAATTGCTATTTTTATGACAATTCCATTAAAAGAAGTTTACTAAAGCACAAATCAAGTGGGAGGTGACAGCGTTTTGCTAGTGCATTTAAAGTAATATGTGCAATGCTTTAAATCCATCGTGGTTTTTAGGACTGAATGCATCTCTTTGTGGTGAACTGGTGTTTTCAAATGCATTTCACTTCGTCACTGCAAAGTGTTGGGGATCCCGGACCCCGTGCCTGCAGTGGGAGGGCCAGTCAAGGGAAGCACAAAGGTTCAAGGCACCTTTGCTGACAAAAAGGTGCAGGTGGTATTTGCAGTCTCTTCTGGCACGGCCATTACCTTTTCCTCTGGCTGTCTACAGGCTCCTGTACAGCTGTCGCTTTCCCTCGAGATTCTAGCAGCTCCGGAAGATGCAGAAGGGCATCCCCACAGAACTCTGGCTCCCCTTTAACATGTTGTTTAGACAAGGTGATGGGTGTCTTTGTCAAGGACCCCGGGCTTCAATAATTGAAAAGTTCGGTCAGCACGGGCAGTCCAGCTGCGGTTGTCCACATGTGCCCAGCAAGCTCCCATGAGTTAATTTCCAAACAGCTTTAAACACCCAAGTTGCAGTGGGGTGAGGCACAGCTTGTCACTTCACGGAAGCCTAATGAAGGACGAAGTACCCTGCGCTTCATCCTGTTTTAGGGGTGCAGTTGAGATCGCTGGGTAGGAACGATGGAGGTGCATAATAATAATAATGAGCCTCTGTGGATTAAAATAAGTTCAGTGGGGACTGATAGAAATCAAGAGCAGCAACCGTCAGGCGCTGTTTGCTCAACTTAAGCGATATCTGTCCGTCCGTCCATGCAGAGACATCTCAGGCACTCCATGAACTGCTGGTGATCGCAGTTAACTTGATTATATTTTAAACCCTATGTTATGATTCAAGTCTGATCTAAGCGGGTTGACCAGATCATCACCAGCTTTGTTTTCTGTGGTCTCGTAACACAGACGTAATGTGCATCAGTGGTAGCCACTGGGGGAAGAACGGGAAGGTCTGCTATTCTCTGGGTGGCATTCAGGTCTCTGGCTTCCAAAGGCTGAGTTGTGGTGTCCACATAGTGCTGAAATAGAGCATGCTACTGTGTGTCTCACAGAACTGAGAGCATTTTGCATACACTCATGGTTGTGTAACTGCTCTGACATGCAAAGCTGTTTCAGAGTAGTTGGGAGCTGTGGAAAACCTCCCCCACGATACTGAAACATTTCTGTGTAGAACATTTCGGGAATCGAAACTAAGCTCACTTGCTGGGTGTGTGCACACGCACGTGTGTGAGTTTGCATGTGCAGAACAGAAAAGATGCAGGGTAATATTTTGAACAATGTTATCACCAAATTTTAATCATAGCAGTAAGCTTATTAATATTTAATCATCTTCACCATTGCAGTTTTCTTAATATTGCTCTAATTGCAGGTTGACATAAAATTCAGTTTCGTAGCTCCAAATCGCGTTTAACGGCAGCGTTTTTGATGCATTCGGTTCTTATTTGCGTTCTGGCTCCCTGACACTCTGCCATTCCTCTGATGAGGCTCTGCACTGACTTAGCCGTGCCTCCACGATCACGTCTGTGTGAGGTGGGGTTGCGGCAGGAGAACGACAAAGCTTTCCCTAGTGTACTGCTGAAGGCTGGGGTCGAGAGGCCAAAGAAGTCAGTGTCAGGGGTTTGCTCCCACTTTGGAGTATCCTCGGCCCCAAAGGAGTGCAGCTTGCTTGCACAGACACCAGAGGGGCACGAGGCTTCTTCACGCGACTGTTTGCAGCCTGCTGTGTGTTGTACAGAGGCATGCAATACAAGCCAATGAGGTTGCTGGGTTTGGTCCTGGAGAAACTCTAGGCGGCAGTTTAAACAGATGGATCTTTGCTGCAATCTGAATGGTGTGTGGGATTTTTGTTGGGGAATCCAGACCAGCGTCAGACCAGTCCTGCTTTTTCTAAGCACGCATTCCAGGATGACACACTTGAAAAATATCCCAGCTGATGCACGTTCTGGTGCAAATGTCATTCATGGCCCCAGAATGCTGCTGCTGCTGCCTTTTATTTTGGGGGGTTTGGCTGGAGGGCACAGGCTGATGTCCAGTTCATTTACATCGAAATCTTGGATGCACTGTTTTCTTTTGCTTCTGTTCCTGGTGAACTAGGATATCATGTATCCAGGGAATGAGGTGGCTCTTTCTGTACTTTGTATAACTGTGTGTATTCTTTCATTTCTCACTGAGAAAGAAAGGGAAAATAAATAGAGCAAGGGAGTGTGGAGGGAGGGCCATCTCCCCCTTATCCCCACCTTTCTCCTTACCAGAACCTTCCAGTCAGTCAAGTTATTCTGTTGTCTCCATCTGTCCCCATCCATGATTGCTTGTACTTCTGCAAACTCTGGGGTTTTCCCCAAGCCTGCAATATGCATCTTGCACATGGACGGTGCCGCTTGTCTACATCAATGCTCGCACTCAGAAAATAATCTCAACATTGGTAAGAATGGTTGTTGTAAAGTAAGAATGGTTGTTGAGCCACAATGTCAAACCATGGTTTAAAAAGGCTTTGCAAAACTATTTTATTGAGTGAAACTTGGTGGAGTCAATGTCTTGGCTTGCCTGATGAGAAGCATCTCTTGATTTGTCTCTGCTTATGCATCCCACAGTAGCTGCTTTAGCTTGGAAAGCCTAAACCGTGGCTTGATTGTGTGTTTGGGATCTTAGCCAGAATTAGGGCAACAAACCCATGTTTCTCATTTTGCTTATACCTAGCCTGTTTCTTTAACTGTTATTCTGTTCCTATATTCTTTAATTTCTAATATTTTGTACTTTGCTTTACCCCTTTCCTAGCTTCTTCGTTCTGTAACTTTCTGAAATGTATCCCATTCAGTTTTCCTTTTGTCTTACTCTATTGCAGACCTTATGTAGAGCTGTAATTTACCACACCACTGTATCCTAAATGCAAAATTATGTTAGTGTTTATTCTTAGCTGGATGTTCATTGCACAAAGATCACCCTCAAATATGCCAGAATACCTGGCTGCTCGTATTTGCTCGGCACTTGGGTTCTGTTCTGATGTCCTACAACCGTTTATATAATTTGAGTTCATATCTGTCCCCTCTGTGATCATTTCAACCTGGAACAGGGATACTGGAAAACCATATGGAAAAGTGCCCCTCCTCTAAAGTGATTGTTAATAGAGATTCTGTATTTAAGAGGCCAGTGTCCGCCGTTCTTGTTCCCATTGTTATTTCCCTGCAAAACTGACTTCCTTGTTCCGATAACCCAGCAACCGCGCTTTGATGGTTGGTCTGCTGGGCGAGGCGGGTGGGGGTGCGCTTGGCGTGCACGCCGGTCGTCCTGTGTTAAGCGTTTTCTCTGTCTTGTGTTCATTCGCAGCTGTGATTAGTGCTCATCCCATCCATTCCCTTGATAACCCCCACCATCATTTCCACTCCGGCAGCCTCGCTTCTCCAACCTGCAGCTATCTCCATCACCAGGCCAGCCCATGGCCAGTGGGCTCATCCGTGTCCCATTCAGACAGGGCTAATTCCACAGGTGAGGAGCTCGACTCGGGGCACACTGGTTTGGAAGGCAGCCATGAGTCAATGCAGTGTGAAGATGAGAGCATCTGGGACATACTCAGACCCGTTTGGGGGCCTCTCTGTTGGGTGTGCTGGGCCTGGAGTCCGGCTGGAGGTGCCCAGCGACGTGCTTGGGCCGCCATCTTAAGCTGTCTCTATGAAAGAAACTCCACTCAGCTCAGCAGGACCTTCCTTCCAAGTGCACATGCAGGGGACTGAGATGTTGGTCTTGTGTTCTTTTTTCCTCCTCCTGTCACAAGTGTTCCAAACATTTTACTCGTTTGCTTCAGTCTTGCAACACTTTTATGGCTGAATGTTGTGGCTGAATGTGCAATTGTGTCGCAGCTTCTACATTCTGCGCTCTGTCATTTCAGTGTTTGCAGGGATGA
Organism: Varanus salvator macromaculatus; assembly: GCA_023646645.1. NCBI lineage: Eukaryota > Metazoa > Chordata > Lepidosauria > Squamata > Varanidae > Varanus > Varanus salvator. Next base: position 1,132,799 of record JAIXND010000786.1, read on the forward strand.
GAGAGCCCGCTCTTTTTCTGAGATGCATTTAAAAATGAATAATGCCCCCCTAAATTTGGACTCAACTCAGTCAGTCTTAGGTTGCATCTAAATTCCAAGAGAAAGGGTTATAATGACACCTTACAGCAACAAATGCACCAAAACCCGCTGCACCCCCCACCCCTCCAGACAAACTGCAGATCGCATTAGCCAAGCAGGGTCTGAACATTAAAGCAACGTCCGAAACGCTTGTTTAACCAGCAAGATGGAACAAACTGGACTTTTTCTGCTCAGTTCGTGTTCCTGAAGTTTCTGTGTGGGATCCTACAGCTGCCCGTTAAGAGGCTCAGCCAGGCTGTCCGTCCTTCCATGTCCTTCCATCGCTGACTGACTCCCATTTGCATTTTAGGACATAGCTTGAGAATTTGCTGTTCAGGTTAGATTGCTAAATTTCTTGCAGCAAAGTCAGTCCTTTGCCTTGAGTCGCTGATAGCTCTGAATCGCAAACAAAGCACAACTGTTCAGAGAGGACGTCCCCAGAAGCCGGATTCCCAAACATCCGTTCTTCCCATTGCTTAAATGACCATAAACAGCAGATAAGCCAAATAAATGGTTGCTGTAGCATTAAAAAGAAGATCTGTATATGAAGTTGAGGTTTGGTTGAGCCTGTACACAAAGCCGATGTCGCGAAGAAGCAATATTCTCCATACATTAGTATATCACATGTTTCCTTCATCTGTGATATTCATTACAATGTTTTAATGACTGGTGCATTTTCAGCTCACAGAAATTTTTGACATTGTTTGATGCAGTTGCTCAAGTTTGGAATTTAGATTTACACCATTCGCTATCTCTTTATTAAAACTGTGGATAGTGGCTTTGTGGTGAGGACAATCTCTGGTTAATTGGAGCCTTAATGGCTTCTTCTCTTTTAGCAGTGAGATGAAGTGAGCTGATCTCAGAGCACCTATCATAAACTTCCCTGGAGATACACTAGTAATAAGAAAATGGGCGGGTTCAACGTGCCTGCCCCTTGCACAGGCAGACTAAAACGGTCACCCGCCCAGCCTAAGAAAAGAGCACTATTTAAAGACACATTAGTAAAAGAGCAAATTTTGATAACCCAGCAAACAAACCTGTTTTTTTAATTCAGTAACCTGGTTTATGTGATGGTAACATTCTAAAAGAGAGTCAGTAGTCCCTTTTTAAAGTAATACCATTTAAATAACAAAGTGTAAGAACCTGCCAACTACCTGGGGTAGCTGCTCAGACCTGGTGCTCTCCAAATGTTTTGGACTTCCAGCTCACACCAGCCTCCATAAGCTTGGTTAGCTATCAAGCATGCTGGTTGAAGTAATTCGAAATATCTGGAGCGCGCCCGGTTGGGGGCACTAGCGTCGAGGCCTATATCAACCTACAATGATTAATAATAATTAATAATAATTAATAATAATTGTTTGTGCGAATTAGGTTATTCATTCCCGCAATTGCGGAGCTTCCTTAGAAGGAGCATTTGTGACTTAATGCTGAAAGGAGTCCTCCAATTCCGCTAAAATGTACCTGGCAAAAGGATGCTCGGGGATTCTCACATCATGCGGGCCGAAAGGCCGTGCCGACGCTTGATGACGTGTTGATGCTCTTTCCTAACCCAGAATCCGTTCGGAATACGCCCAGCACAGATACCATGCCAGCCTCTTCATCTCAGACATGCTGTGCTGACCACCAGGAGTCGGAAGGTGCCACCGGACCTTATCTCCCAAGTACTCAGGAGGAGGAGGCTGGCCAAAACCTCCCCACGGCTCACGTCCGTCCCTCTCACCCTCTGAAGAGCTTTGCTGTGCCAGCGATCCCGCCCGCCGGGGCAGCCTATGACCCTGCCTCGCCAAGCACACCTTTGTTATCCCAGCAGAGTGAGTACCGGAGCATGAATGCTGTGGAACGGTGAGCCAGCAATGTAGGGAGCAGGTTCCCGGGGGGATGCGGAAGAACGCTTCCTCACCTCTGACTCAAAAGTGTGTCTCACCAAGGGGGAAAAACGCATCACATTCTTCCCTAACTCTAACGTCATGGCACCCCGACTAAATCCATTGAGGCTAACCTTGGCCATCCTTCTGTTAAGCTTCTAGCCATCCGGTTCATTCAGTCAAGACCGCGTCAATTGGCACTTTGGGGAGAACTCGGCCCCCAATGCCCGTCGTGGTACCAAGTGCCCCTGAAGTGCAGGAAACGACGCGGATGCTCGAAGACACAGAAGGCGTAAGTGTGCTGTCGGGAGGCAGTCCAGCCCTGCGTTACGGCACCTGACGTTTTGCAGCTGATCATAATTCAAACGTAACATATTTTTAAGAATTAAAAGAAGCACAGTGGCACTCGCGCCAAACCTTAGTTTATGGCATGATTGGATTGCAGTGGTCTTTAGGCCCTCGTCCCAAAAACAGCTAACTTGGTCAGGACTGGGATGGGCGGCTTGAGTGTAGGATTCTGTGATTATGGCCGAAACTGCCCAGAGGGCTTTGGCTAAGGGCATGCCCTTAGTACCCCTTAAATTGCGGTATTGCTCAATTTAAGGTATAAGATGCCGCACTGTTAGCATCCCTCTGGCAGGCACCTGTCCATCCCCTGTGCATTGGTGCTCTTCCATCAGGGTCGTACTTGCAGAAGGATGGGTGTGGGGAAAGCCACCGCTCAGTGGCTGAGCTCAGGTTTTGAGTGTACGAGTTCCCGGCTCACTTGCTTCACACACCACGTCAAAGAGCCAAAGTGGTGGAGCCACTGGGCTAAGGAGGGCAGCGGTCCAGCTTATCATCCGTGTTTTTATTCGCCTTTCCATGTCATTTTTTATAGGAAGAAATAGTATAACTGGACGCTGTGTGATCTAGTGCTACTCCTATAAGTCTTCATACAGCAGTAAACAAATACACAAAATGTTTAGAGGCCCAGTATGTTGACGGTGATCTGGCCTCAGGCCAAGAGACAGTCTCTCAAATATGGAAGGTTGAATTCCTATAAAAGTTGAGAGGAGGAAAAAATAAATTAAGAATACCACGGCATCTGGGGCTTAGATGTGTAGGCCATGGGCCCTTGTGAGAGAACACGGAGTTGCTTTGCTTAGAGAGCTTCGTGTTCATTTTGAACAACCAATTTCTCGCTCTCATGGGAAAGTGCTAAAAGACAGAGCAGGTGGGCAAGTTCATTTTTCATTTCCAAACCTTTACTTTTCTTTCCCCCTGAAGGCAGCCTTGACATTTTCCCATGAGGGGGTGTCAGTATTTTAAGATTGCTTAAAGAAGAAGGATATTAAATACCCCAAGTACAGTTTTTCATCTTCCAGGGTTTCAGAAATGATGTGCAACGCCTACCCATTCCTTTGCTAAGCACTCAGAAAACTCGCCACATTTTCCAGCAGGATTTGGGAGCTCCCTGGACATGCTCGGGATACAGCAAAGCTGATGTTCTTTTCTCTTGCCTTCCTCCCCATGGCGTCCCCACATCTCATTCCCCTCTTTCACCGACGCCCCGTCCATTCCCTGTGTGCCGGGGTCGCTCGCACACTGGGTGCCTCTGCTGGCCTCTTTCCCTGCACGCAGCTTTGGCAACATGACAAACGGAGTGGGGCGGTTTCCATTTCTGTAGTAACACGCCATCTATTAACACAGCTTTGCTGCCATGTCCCACATCACACATTCCCCCTGCCCCCAGGTGCAGCTCACCTGTCCAGTAACCTGTTAAATCTCCTGCAGAACTATGAGCCGGATGAGCTGACCAAAGAGATGGCCCACCTGGAAGGACTAATGAAGGACCTTAATGCCATCACGACAGCATGACCACCTTCCCCAAGGAGCAGCTCCAGATCCCGTCTCACGGGTCTTGGGACTCGGCCTTGGCGCTCAAGGACATGTACAAAGACTGGGCACAGCACAAGGGGCCGCGCACCCGGCTCGCAGCGCCAGTGCCGGCCAGTCAAGGGACTCTTCTGCTCGTTGCCCCGACGTGACCCTGTTGGCAAGCTGGATTCCCCTTCCTGCTGGGACGACACATGAACAGGGGAAAGGGAGAGGCATCAGGCTGAAATCCAGTATCCAGAGAACGAAGTGGACTTAGCATTAATTTGGGTCAGGTTTTGTCTCGGTGCTGTGACCTTCCCTGCTTTTTTCAGTGTTGGACATTCACATTATGTACAATTTTATTTGTGTGTTTTTATTTTATTGTATCTTTTTTATTAAACAAAAGTGTAATCTGATGAAAAGGAAATTTGTGTTGTTTCCCACAGCCTAGACGGATGTTTGATTGCTTGTTCTATTGTGTATGGGAATTCATTGCCAGTTGTGGGTTGTTCCGTTTTTTTGTTTTTTGTTTTAGTGTGTGTATAATTACATCACTTTCTAGCAGTTAATCCATGGCCTTGGGGGATGCTGCATTGCTATTTGTAAGCTTTTTTATTTTTATATTATAATTATTAAAAGCCTGACTAGATTCTTTCTCATCACTGTGAGATTAGCTTATCTGTTTGGATTGAAATGTAACACTGAAAAACATTTTGCTTTTGTGCTTTTTCGATATGGGGTGGGGATAAGACTTGGAGCGGGGAGCCGGAGTGGTAGGAGGCTGCATTGTTTCCAGCAACAATGCCGTACAGCTTTATCCGTGAGAGTAATTGTAGCCATCCCCCAGTATACGCCCAGATGGACAGGTGCAAGGTGTGAACTGAAGAATCCTGGATAGTAGGATGAACAGTTTCCCAGTCCGCTGACTGGAAAGGGTCCCACGCAAACCACTGCCAGCATCTGCGAACGCCCAGCTTGCCGTCATCTTGGTTCATGTGTATTAGCACCCTGCTCTGTCACGCGGACAAAGCGAGCATTGCGGGAACCAGCCTAAAGCGATGCAGCAGGTCAGGAAGTCGGAGAAGGCATTTTTCCTGTCGCCTCCTCTGCAGCATCTCTGGTCATGCAGCATCTCTGGCTACTAACAGGGTGTTTCCCTGAGAAATGCCATACCTGCTCAATGCTGGGTCCTTCGGGATCGGATACCGCAGAGCTGTCTTTGTTTCGATGTTTCATTTTAAGGATCTGTACGTTACATCTCAAGTTTTACTCCAGCACTTTCAGTGGGCCAGAGAGCAGCCACAGACCAGCTGAGAGCTGTGCACCATCCCAGAACTGTTCGCTGCTGAGCCATAATTGAAGCAGAATACCCTGGCAGGCCTATTCTGAAATACAAGGCACGGGCTCAGCGCGTTATGACGCTGGTGCCGCTCACGCTGCGAACAGGGAGGGGAATGGAGATTCTTGAATTTCTGGTGACATTGGATTTCCTCTCTGTTAGCTAGTTACTACCATCCCACTGCGCTCCATTCCAAAAGGAGTTGTCTCTGCCGTCCTCCGAACACCGTGAAAGAGAAGCTGATGGGTGAAAGGTACACTTCTTTTGGAATTCACACGCAGACTTAAGGAGTTAAAGGGATGCTGTGAGAGAGGCGTAGATTGTATGAGTAGTGTTCTGTGGCAAATCTGTCCAGTTCAAGCAGTATTCCATCAGGTTTAGTGCTAGCAGTGGACTCCGGGGAAACGGAAGTAGCTGCACCCTCTGAGCTCGCTGGGCCCCGGCTGCCAGCTGTCTTCAAAGGTTCCTCTGGTGCTAACATCATGGGTTCCATCCGATTATGGCTGGAATTGTTTGGACCTGCCTGAGTTTGTAAACCTCCGGCTTCTTTTATGCATTGCAAAGAGGTCCAGTTTTCTGGAAGAAGTGACAAGTGGAAGGAAGTCTCCTTAACCCTCCCCTACCTCCCACTTTGCATTCCTCCAAGCTGCACACTTGGAGGAATTGCGTAGACGCCATTCCAGAGAGGCGATCGCTTCTGGGTTAGTATAAGCAGTTGAATCGTCAAGGACTCTCGGAAGCAATTTAGAAAAATGGATGCTGGCATTTTACTTCTGAGTACGTAATGAACTAGAGTGGCTTCTGAAGCATTGAAGAGTAAACTTATTCAGGTTAGCTGCTGTAACATATGCCTAAGAATTACCATGCTGGATCCAACCAATAAGCCATCTATTTCTGAATAATGTATTAATTGTTTACAGTTCTATCAGAAGTGCCATGAAGATGCAGCGTAGTCCATCTAACTCAATGTTCTGTCTTCCAGTGGCAGCCATCCTGTTGCCTCAGAGACATCGCAAGGCACAAAACGGGGGTGTAAATTCCTTCCCACCATATCCTTCATTTTAGCAGATTAACTGGAAGTTTATTTGGGGTTGGGCAATGGGTGGTAAGTCCAATGTTTGTCCAGAATGGCACACCTGGAATAGAGCTATTCAGAAAAATGAAGAGTAGAACAGAATTCAGACGGTGGCCTGGATCCAATCATCTGTTCTCTCTGTGCAGAGGAGTTTTAGGCTGGGTTTTGTAATTGTATACTTTGTGGTATGCAAGTGAAGAAGGAGCCACGCACGCACCCTCCTCATGAACCACAAACGGGAGTAGTATATGCACAGATATTGCAGTGTGCTCTTCTGAATTTGGCCTTTAAGTGTGATCTACAGTCAGGTTGGGTGGCTACAGCCACTTGAGTGGAAGAGCAGGGTACAAGTTCAACCAAGAAATGCCATCAAAAGCGCCCTCCTATTCTAGTGACCGGAGATGTTCTGCACATTTTTACATTGTAGAGGCGATGTTCCCACTTCAACAAGTCTTTTCCATGTGTAGAGTTTACATCAAATCCACTGAATTCAGTTGGTGTGTGTACTCTGCTCCTCGGATATGTACATGTCTCTCTCTCATGTATACCCAAAGAAATGCCATCACCTGTACTCCGTATTTCCCCCACTGGTGGGTTTTTGTGCATATATTGCTTCCTACACCATGAATGTCAATATTGCCATGAATCTGGGAATGGGGTAGGGGATATTTTTAATAATATAGCAACTGTTCAAAGTTGGATTTTTTAAGGTTAAATCAAAAAGAAAACATTTATTTGTCAGTATACAATATGTCTTGCACTTTTCCACATTTTAACACTGTTTTTTACATAACTTGTGACTTTAAATTTAGAACATTGTGTATCTTGTAAGTGTCCTAGCTAAGCTGCGGCATTGCAGCTCCTCCAGTTGGATATGGAGAAGGTGGGGGCGTATATTGTGTGACAGTTCTGATGTAGGAAAATTCTGAGGACTGCTGTAAACTTCTACCTTTCTGTACATTTTTCCTGTAGTATTTGCTGTATACTCTTATAAATTTTTAATACTGTCATGTTTATTATTTGGTATTGGATATCCAATACACTTTTTTAATCTAACCAAAGTCTGGTTTTGTCTAGAGAGTTTTTTTTTTTAATGCATTGCCCTTCCCATTTTAGCGGATTCCTTTGATGAGAATCCCAGAACATGGAAGCCTTGGCTTAGCACTGCAGGAGGGAAAGAAGGTAGAATAACTCCCTTTAAATATGGAACACAATGTACATGAACCTTGCTCATGATTTTTAAAGGGGTAGCTTAAAGTCCGTTTCGTCTTTGGGCCAGAAAGAAAAGGTAAGTGATCCACAGGGTGGTGGTCCATTTATTTCGCTGAGTTAGTTGAACCAAACTGTTAGAAGAGGCTTTTTATGTTAGCTCATCAAACATCTCAGAGTGGTGTGCACTTGAAAAAGGGGGGCTAAATGTGTTTGTTTCTATTTATTTAAATAGCCTCTCAATAACCAAACATTCAGGATTGCTCATAATACTACCTGGATGTTTATTTGGGGTGGGGCAACAGGCGGTTAGCAAAGTAACAGCAAATGGTTCTTTTTAAAGTATGTAATTACACAGAGTTGTAGCTAAGGTTGGTCCTGCTTGGAGTAAACCCATTGAAATGAGTAGGACTCCAGTAAGCCTAAGGTTGGACACCAGAGCAATTGCCTGTCAGGTGTTCAGGGGAAGAAAACTTCGTATCTTGGTGTCGAAAAGTTAGCAAAGCCGATGCTGGGCAGGTACTTCTTAGGATATTCCGCGAGTCACTAGCTTTAAAAAGGCCCTGTCTCTGGTTGCCGCCCAACTGTCCCCAGCTGGCACGAGACCCCCGGAGGGGCACAGGCAAGCCCACGAGGGAGCCCCCCGTTGCAGGCCGTTTGGGCCTAGGGTGGCTTCTGAGGATGAACCACTTGAAGCAAGCCGGTGAAATCCTTTCCAATCGGGGAAACACACTTTCCCAGCACTGACAAGCTCAGCCACAGCTTTCGCATGGTACGCCTGTACCGTGAACACGCACACCCTCCACCGTGCCAGGTTGCCTTGTTCGGTGCCGTCCCATCGGTTAAGAGGGGTCCCACCTGGAGCCGCCCGGCCGGCCGGCCGGTCAGAAGACCTCTGCAGGGGCGTGAGCGCGCAGATTCTGGATCACGAGGCTTCTGTGTCTGCATGGCTCGAACAGGCCAGTCTGCCCACTCCAGAACGCCATCGCCTCCTCTGCCTGAGCCCCGTTCCTCTGGCCTGAAGCGCGGAGAAGGCCGTGCGAGGACGAGACGGCCACGCCGATCGTCTCCGAGGAGATGGAGGGACAAGCCGGGCGGCCGCCTCCCACTGGCTCATTTCCCCGTCAGACGGTGCTTAATTAGCCCTTGGTCTCCCAGCCATTAAGCCCTGATGAAGTCTCCTTCACGGCCACTGCTGTGTTGTCACGGCAACCAGTATTTTCAAGATTTCCTGGGAATCCATTTCCCTTGAACTAAGAGGGAAAATCATCGTGATGGTTATTAAATATAATGGTCCTTGATGTTGGAAAGCGGTTGGAGGAGTTAGGGAAAAAACACCGGCAACGGGGGGGCGGGGGAGTCCAGCCTTCCTGTGCCAGGTAGCCAAATCCCAGGCTGTTCGAAACCCAGGTAGTAAAGACACTTAAGAACACAGAAGAAAGCTTTCACCTGGATTTCCCAGCCTGGTGGCTTCCTTTTCGGGAGCCTTCGCTTGAAAGGCAATGCCTCCTCTTGGGACTGAAAGATGCACACGGACTCGCTCACAAGATCAGCCTGCCCTTGACCAGGTGGCCCAAGCAGCTAACAGGCCTGGCAGGGCAAGCAGAAGGCACGTCCGTCCCGTCGTTTCCACCACCGTCTCCACACGTAGCGCAATTTCCCGTGCAGGAATGGCCCCGGATCCTTCCCCTGAGGAGTTCTCTTGTCACGGCCTTCCCCGTCCCCTCTTGTCTACTTACCAACTGCAAGCATGACTTGTGAAGTGCGCTATGCACGGACATTTCTCCACTGTGTGCGCTTTCTGCATCGTGGGTTATAAACACAAAAGCCATGGCGGGAAGAGGTGTGCTGCTCGCCCATCCTCCCGTTCGCTGGGGGTTAAACATAGAAAGCAGCCTTGGAGACCCGTTGTGCAAATGCTTTGGACAGACGCTCCCTCCAACTCCCGGCAGGCTGGCCACGATCAGGAGCGCCGAGAGCTGTAGCCCAAAACTCACGGAGGTCACCCGGTCGCAAGGAGACTGCTCTCCATTTTCGGCCTTGGGGAGCGCAGCCTTTCCCAGCCGATGAAGGGGAAGGCAGCACCCGGATTCCCTGAAGCAGCATCAGTAACACTGCGAGAGGAGGGGGCAGGAAAGCCCTGCTCGTTTGCAGGCGCGCGGGGGGCTGCGCAAGAGAGGGCAAGCGGCGTGGGTCCCCCCCGCCCCCGGTTTTTCCTCCAGCGCTGACATCCTTCTCCCATTTGTTTCTTCCCAGCACAGAGAGATGGTGGCAGCTCAGGGAAAGCCGGATTGATGGACGTGCGTGTTGCGTTGCGCTCGCCTGCCAGCCGAGGAGCAGCGTCCCGGCCGGGAGGCGCGCACATGGCGGGGTGCAAAGACGCACGCGAAGCCTGACACGCGGCTCGGTGCTGCCGCAGTGGCTGCCAGAGGGACTGAGCTTGCTTTCATCTGCACGCGAGCTTGGCAAGCAGAAATGGGCCGAGGCAGCCGCTCGCTTTCGTGGCTTTTGGGGCCCCGCTGCTTCCGCTTCTGGCTTGAGGATCAGGCCGCACACGACGCCACCAGACCGCCTAGCCCTCCCCAAGTGTTGTATTCTCTCTCTCTCTCTCTCTCTCTGTGTGTGCGCGCGCGCATGGTTGTGTGAAGGCAATTTTGCATCGGCCTCCTTCCCTCAGTGTAACCCTTTCCCCCCCTGAACAGATCTCAACATGTTTGGGAGCTGGCTTGTGTGATGTTCACACATGCACACCCGGGGATGTGGATTTCACATCAATGCGATTAAAAACGTGGCTGGTGCGCCACCTCGCTGCGGCATCGGCGGCACAGGAGGGCGAAATCCAGGTGGCTGTTTTCTGCTCACCGCCACGCTCGCCCACCACACTTTGCTGGCCCACGAGGCAAGCTTCGTGCCAGGCGGCTGCGGGCGATCTTCTGTGGCTGACTGGGCACCAGCAGTGCCAAGCCGCGGCTGCTGGTTGACTGCCCTGCGCCTGCAGAGGTGCCAAGGGTCCCGTCGGGCTCACCTTGAGAGCTTTCATGGAGAGAGGGGGGGGGGAGTGTGTGTGTGTGGTTTGTGCACCCCCCCCCACCCAGCCCCTTTTGCCGGCTGCATGGACTACAAAGCAGATTTAGAGGATCGATCGGCTGGCTCAGCTCAGGCTTTTCCGCATCGGTCTCCTTCCCTCAGACCGTGTGTGAGGCTCAAAACTCAGAAGTGGTGGGACCCCGAACCTCTTTCGCTCTTTTCTTCACGAGACCCTACAGCCCGGCCAAAAAAGCAGTTACAAAACCAGAGGATGACTTATTTTACTAAGATTTCGTTTTATTACATCTGTTTTTATATTTCAAACCCAACTCTGAAGCTTTCCCCCTCCCCTTCCCCCCCCCCAGGAAAAATGACCCCTGAACTTTTCACGCGCATGGGGCTTCGGCTGCGCTCAGCCGCTCGGCACATGGCAGCACAATTTGGGGCCCAGACGTCTTGCCCCAACCCCGCAGTGGGCGACGTCCTGCTGGTGCCGGGGCTGCTAGCTGGGGAAACTGGGAGCTAGGAAAGTGGAGGAGGGGGGCACCCTGGCAGGCGTGTCCTGAGCGCAGCTGGCTGGAGCCGGGGGTCAGACTAGATGGCCCGGAGGCCCCGCTGACTCGCGCCATTTCCGTGTTTCTGTTTCAGCGCCTGCTCGCTTCCGAACGCCCCACCTTCCGGGGTGGCTCCAAGGCTGGGCGCTGTCGGCCTCCCACAAGCCAGCTGCCCTCTTGCCTCTGGACCGTTCGAGAAGCTGCACCATGCTTTGTCCTAGCCAAAGATCCCCCGCGCAGGGGGCCGAATCCTGCGGAGGGACATACCCTTTTGCTGGCATGAGATGGGCTGCGATGACCCTGATGCTTGGGCCTACAAGCCCCATCATCCCTCAGTCCTGGCCAGGCTGCCTGGGGCTGATGGGGCTCCAGTCCAAACAGTCGGGAGCCCCTTACCGCTCGCCGTGTGCACGTTCAGCTGCCACCTCCCCGGTTTCCCAAATGGGCAGAGCGGGGGCCAGTTGGCACCGTGCCCCCTCGAAAGCAACGGGCCTGGCGTCGCCTGGTTGCACATTTTATTCCACCTCTCCTCTGAGCAGGCGCCAGGTAGACCACATGCTCTCTTCCTCTTGTCCTCACAACAACCCTGTGAGGTAGGTTAGGCTGAGAAAGATGGACTGGCCAAGGGCCACCCAGTGAGCTTTATGGCTGAGTGGGCTCTACTCCGAGACTGACCCGAGCGACGTCTACCTGGCGCAACTCCCATCAGCCCCCAACCACATGGCCAACAGGCAGGGATGATGGGAGTTGTAGGCCACCCTCGCGCCAACCGTGGCCTAACAGCCCGTTGAGCTTGCTTCGTCACTCTCAACCTGGGCTTAGGACAGTGACCAGCTGCCCCTCATAAAAGGTCAATATTGGCATATCTTTTGAAACTAGAATATATATCTATAATATTTATGTGCATGTCGTGTGTGTGGATAGGGATGTGTATATGCTGGCAGCATAAACGTATACACCTCTGTACACACACATCTATATAGCTGTATTGTTATTCAGTAGAAACCCCCCCCCCCAGTACCCCTAAACCTCAAGGAAGACCGAAGCTTGAATTAAACCTTAGTTCCCACCCAGCAAAGCACTTGGAGGAGGAGCAGCTGGCTATGTTCTCGGGGCAACATCTGGAGATAACAGGCACATGAATTCTTTTTGTTTTTTGTTCTTCCAAAAGAAAAAAGAAAACAAAAACCAGAACAAAACCAAACCCCTCACGTTTTGGTATAAGATTCAGCAAACTGCCAGTATTTGGAAAAAGCCCAGGGCAGCAGGAAGAGCCAGCGCTCTCGGCCCAGTGGCTCTCGGCCCCATGTGTCCCGTTCCTTCTTTGCTCCGGATTAGCAAGAGTAGCGGGAAGAACAGCCAGTGGAAAGGAGGTCTGGAGCCATTTGACGGGCGGGGGGGGGGGCCCGGCTCAGGAGATGAAGACGATTTCGGGGGCACGGCCAAACCGAGGCTGATCGAGCGGAAGCGAGGAAGGACACGCAGGGCAAAGGAGTGGGCCCGCACAGAGCGCAGACGCTCGCACGGTGGCCCAGCCTCCGCCCGGCCTCTCCAGCAGGGACCCTCCGGGCCTCACCTCTGAGAAACCCCAGCGGTTTTATTGCTCATATAGTGGTGCACAGTAACGCCCCACTTCTGCCGCCCTTTGGCAGTGGGGACAGGCGTGCATGTGTGGCTGGCTGGTGCGAGTGCTAGGTGTGTCGCAGCGACATCACGTATTGGTGAGCGATCGCATGCGTGCGTCTTTCGCGATGCCGGCTCGAGCGCCCGCGATGGATGAGGGGAACGAAGACTGCCGCGGCGGGGGGGGGGGAGGTTCGGCGCCCCCACACCACCGAGCATCCCCAGCCTTTCCGCCATGCAACTTCGGCTCCTCTGCCTCTCCCCAGGTCGCCAGCGGTGGCGAGTGAAGTGGAGGAGCAGCAGCGAACAGACACGCCAGGCGGCTTGCACTGACTGGCCTTGCCGCCCGGGCAGGGAGGCGCCATCGCTGTGCTCGACCCACACGACCCGCATCAGAGGGGCAAGTGTGGCTGGCATAGGCCGCGGCCGAACCCCGGGCAGCTGCGTGGCTCGGACCCAGCCCTGCCCTGCCAGCCAGGAACAGACCACACGGGTCAGCGGGAACTCACAAGCGCCCCACAGGGAGCCCACAGCCGTGCGCATGGCGTCGTCTGAACCCAGCCGCTGTCTCACTGAGGTCTGCAAAGGTTTGCCGGAGCTGCCGAAAGGTCACTGGGGCAGGACAGAGGGAACCGGGGCGCTGCGGGCAGCTTCCTTGAGGGAAGGCCGTTGACGGATCTGTGCCTAGGAGGCTCTTAGGGAAACCTGCGGCTTCTGAAATCAGGAACTGTATGGACAGCAGATGCCCCCCCCCCTCTCTCTCACACACACACACACACACACACACACGCGCGCGCACAGAGGCAGTGCTTTGCAGGTGAAATCAAATCCGCTTGCAACGTTTTGCAGGCCTCTGAATTCTTAATTTGGCCATGTTCAAGCACTGATGTGCACCTCTCTCTTAACCCCCCCTCCCCAATTAAAAGGAGCAGTTCATAATTCAAATTTGTGAACTGACCAGTAGGTGGAAGTATGACAATTACGTTATTGCTTTTTTTCTTTTAAAGAGGCACATGCAGGCGACACGCGCGGTCCAGTGGCTGAAGCTGGAATTCCAAATGAAAACTTGTGGAGGGCTCCTTCCACTTTTCCCCTTGCGCTATCCTTCCAAGCAAATTCCTCCTGCAGGCTGCCTCTACCTGCGCAGGTAGAACAGCACTGAGCACAGGCATTCTGTCCACCAACTAGGGCATGCCAGGCCCCCACCAATCATCCCTGCGGGAACTTCCCCCACCCCCCCAGCAAACGTGGGGAGATGCTTTGACATCCTTTGTCAACTGCTTGCAAAAATAGGAAAAAGAAAGGAGAAAGAGACAGGCGGGGTACTTAAAAGATGGCAGGCGGTGTGGGAGGTCACTGTTTTTTCCCCCTTAGAAAACAAACTGGAACGAAAAGCAAGTTTCCCTTTAAACGAAGGGAAAGCATTGCGGTTGGCTCCTGGCTTTTAAAATCTGTTGCGAATGGCACCAGGAACAATGCTGCGGAAAGACTTATCTCCTTTCCCAGGACTATCGGGCAGGAGGAGAAGGTGCGTGCTTCTTCCCATTTTCCCCCTCTCGGATGAAGTCCCCGGAAACCGGGCTTCAGCATCCTGCAACATCTTTCCCAGCGTGAATCTTAAAGGGTGTTACGGCCTGGCAGCCTCTGCTTAAATGAATGGATGAATAACTGGAAAGCAAGGGAGAGAGAAAGACCATCTGGCTGCCATGCCAAACTGCGAGCACCCACATGTGCGCATGCATGCGCATGGGCACAAACACACGTCCACCCCCTTCTCGAGCTGCAAGAGGGCCCCCCCGGAAAAGCCCCAAACGGTCGGGTCAGCCGATCATCCGCATCCGTCTTGGATGCAGTGCAGCCTTTTGGGGTGGGGGTGTCATTTTCAGCAGAAAAACAAGAGCGAGAGCAAAAGGTTGCAGCCGGCTCTGCACCCATCCTGCCATCCGAAAAGCGGCCTCGGCAGCCACACTGATGAAGCCGGCAAAGGGAGCGGACTATTCCTCCCTGCCTCCAGGGAGCCGGGGAGCTACTCGCAAGCTGTCATTCCACATTCATTGCTGAGCTCTGCGAAATCATCTGCATTTCAGCACCGGGTTTCTTGTTTTGCTGCTGAGGGTTTCGATTTTGGTGGCAAAGGGAATCTGGAGGCATGTGACTTTGGGTCTGACAGGTTCTAAATTCAGACGTCGGCCAAATGGTTGGCTAGAGCATTCCCCTTCCCGCGCAGCTTCTCTTTCGTGGGTGCACCCATCCAAAACCCACTTGTGAGTCCCATGAAGTCGAACAGGAAACCGGGCCTGTAAACAGCGGAGGGCCAAGAGCTGCGCCGACGGAGAGGCGGCCCTGGGTCCCTGGCACCCGCCCACGCCGGTGCGGGACCCTGCGGGGAGCAGCACTGCCCGCCCGAGGGCTGACCCTCGCTGCACAACTCCTCTGGGTTATTACTGCATATTGATTACATTCTCCTTTCCAGTCTTCTGCTCCACGTAATAAAATACTCTATAAAAGAAAGTGACTGAAAATCTATAGCTCTAAGAATACCTGGTTATCTTTTGCTGTTGCAGTTCTTGTTTCTTTTAAAACCTCTAATCATCGTTAAACTCGAAGAAAAGAAAGGGAGACGATGGGCGTTGCGCAAGAGTCGACCGGGCTCCGAAAAGCACAGATGAAATCGAACGGCTCCTCAGCTGGTGGGGGAGAGGGCAGGGCGGTAGGCGGGAGAGGGGGCGCGTCTCACAAATTGGAGGGCAGTTTCGATCGCGTGGGCTCCCGCTCGCCAGGCAGCCCTCGGGGGCCCGTCTTCCCTCCGAAGGCGGTCAGAGGCGGGGAGACGACACAGCTGGCCTCGCGAGCCGGCGGAGGAGGGAGAGACCCTGAGGACGTGGGGCGCGGCAGAGTCACCCGCCCGGCCACGCAGCCGTATGGCTTCCCGGGAGGCCGGCCCCCGCCCCCGCCGGAGAAGGACGAGAAGCTGGACACCGACTCCCTCGAGGAGTGGGGCGAGCCCTGCAGCAGAGTCTGGGTGGTGCCGTGGGGCAGAGACGGCTGGGAAGCAGAGATGAGCTTGAGGTCCTGGGTCAACCGTCCGGGCGGGAGCGAGGGGCCGCTTCTGGGCTGCAGGGCCTGCGGAGGCGGGCTGGGGGCCTGAGGCGTCAGCAGGGACCCGCGGGAGCCCAGCGCCCCGGAGGGGCCGCGCTGCAAAGTCCTGGCCGCGGGGCTGTGACTCGGGGGGCTAAGGCCTGATGGCGAGTACAAAGGCGGGGTGGCGGCAGGCCGGTGCAGGGGAGACAGGGGGGCGTGGGGCGGCCTGTCCTGGTGCGGGTGGGCAGTTGCGGCAGGCGTGGTCGGAGGTCGTAATGCACTTGGCGGGGCTGGACACGGGGCCCCCGAGGCGGAGCCCCCTGGAGCCTGCGGAGGCTGGCCGGGGCCAGAGGAGGGGGACCCGGACGAGGGAGGTGGCGGGAAGTGGCTTGTCCCGCCCGGGGCCCCGGGTCCTGAGAGCTGCTGGGACGGCCCCCCCGGGAGAGGCCTGCAGGCAGGTTGCAGGGGGCCGAGGGGGCTGCCGGGAGGGTTGGCTGAGGGCGGGGCAAAGGCAGGGAGGGCCGAGGGTGGGCTGGCGGGGGCCTTCTGGAAGGGGCCGAATGCACTGGACAGGCTGCTATCCGTGGCCTGTGGCAGAGCGGCCCCCTCGGGCGAGTCCGCCGGCCCCGGCCGGAGGGGGCCCCGTCCGGCGGAGGGCGGGCTGCCCAGGGAGCGCTGAGCGCAGCCGGCGGAGGGCGAGCCGGAGGAGGCCCGGTGGAACTGGCCCAGCCCGGCAGAGGCTGTGAAGCCCGCCAGCTGCTGGATCTGGAAGCAGGAGGAGGAGAGGGTCTCGGTGCCCGGCGTGTGCTGCTGCGAGGGCGTGCTGGCGGGGGAGCCCACGGCAGAGGGCCCCGCCGACGAGACCAGGGAGTGGAGCCGCCGCAGGCGCCGCGGCGTCTGGGTCTGCGCCTGCCCCAGGGAGCCCAGGACGGAGACGGGCGGGCGGAAGATGGCTGCGGGCAGGCGGGGGTGATGGGTGAGCGCGATGGCCACGGAGGTGGTGGCGGCCGCGGCCTGCAGGGGGGCCTGGATGAGCGGTGTCCAGATGACCGGCGTGGGCGTGGAGGCCGCCGCGGGCGGGATGTTGTGTGCGCAGTGCGCCATCTCGCGGTCGTGCTGCACGATCTGCTGGATGATCTCGTTCTCCTGGTAGTTGAAGACGCCCGAGTTGAGGTCGTGCTGCACCTTGTGCAGCAGGATGGAGTTCTTCTTGCCTGGGGAGGGAAGTGCGAGAGGTCAGTGTGGCCCGGAGGCCACTGTGGGGCTCGGAGGAGGCCTCACGTCGACCCAGAGCAGGGGTGTCCAACCCGCGGCCCGTGGGCCATGTGTGGCCAGCATGGCTCTGGAAGAGGCCCAGCCCAAAATCATCGACTTGCTTAAAACGTTTTGAAATTTTTTGGAACTCGGCTGTGTGGTTCTCCAGCATGAACTTGGTAGACGACAACATTGTGTCGCGATGCCATGTGCAATGAACATGCGTAGGCTCTCTTAGGATTATTACGTGAGGACCTTTTAGCTTCTCCGTGGTGGCAGGTGCCACGAAAATTAAGCACAGACGACCTCTTTTTGCTCATCAGTTTTCGCTCGTGCTTGTGCCTTTAACGCGCGGCCCGAGACAAGCCTCCTTCTTCCCGTGTGGCCCAGAGACGCCGACCGGTTGGACACGCCAACCTGGAGCAAGGGCAGCGCAAGGACGGAGGTTTCTCAGTGCCGCAGAAGACCCTCGGTCACCTGAGGTCCCTCGCAGAGCCTCCACCAGCCTTGCCAACCCAGTGCCAGCCCATGCAATGCCCCGCAGATGCTCTGAATTGCATCTCCCATCACTCCCAACCAGCACGACTACGAGTAATGGGAGATGTAGTCCGATGGATCTGGAGGAAGCCATGCTGCAGAAGCCCTGAAGAAGCTTCGGTGGGAGGACGGTGGCTGCCCTTGGCGGCTTTGAGGCTTCTGGTGTCCGACCTCCCCTGCCATGAGGCTGTCTCAGGTGGTGCGCCAAGCGTGCTGCCCTGCCTGAGCCTCCTGAGCTAGCCTGCTGCCTGTGGGTGCAGGACAGGGAGCCGTCTCTAGCCGTGGCTGAAGAAACAGCCTACCTGGCTCTCATCCCTGCAGTGGGAGGGGTGCTGTCTTGTTCCTTGCCCTGCTGCAGGAAACAGGTGGGGGTCACCAGCTGGTACCTGTGCAATGACATGCACAGTTTGTGTGCTCCAAAGAATGGAGCCTCCCTATCCAGAGGAAGTCTACCCCTAGCATGCCAGCTTGGTTTGGCAAGGGGGAGGGGGCGAGACAGTGGGGGCAGGGCACCACCTCCAAGCCCTCTCGTGCACTTCTCACAAAAGCGGCTGGCTGGCCACTGTGGGAGAGACGGCGCTGGACCACCATGCGCTTCCACGGCTGCGCATTTCAGTTCTGGTCTTACCCCTTGGTACGGGGCAGGCCTGGCATGGCAGTTATCCCACACCTTGATGAGCAGAAAGCAAATGTCCTGCCATGCATGGAAATGAAATATTTGCATGTTATTCCTAAGCGATGAGGTTAACAAATGAGGGCTCTTTTTATAAGTCAGCTCTGAGTCAGATGCATAGCATTTGGGGTGGGGGGGGAGGAGGGGGGCAGCCACTTGCAGCCTCAAGGGAACACGGGACGGTTCCAGAAAATTCTCCTCCCAGGGGAGGGGGAGACCTTCTCCGCAGCCACATCAGCTCGTCAAATGGGAAGCTTTTCGCCGTGCCGTTCTGCACAGGCCCCAGACGTCCCCTTTCTTGCTCCATCTTTGGCCCAGGACTTTGGCAGCACTTGGAAGGGCTGCGGTCCCTCCCTTCTCTCCGAGACCTTTCCCTGCTGCCAGGAACAAAGCAGCTCCCAAGTGGTGGGATTTGGGAAAGCAAAGGAACGTGCCAGCCCTCGCGGTGCGGCTTGGTCCAGGCAACATGCCCCCCGCTGCATCTGCTGCACACCAGCCAGTCCCTCCGCACTGCCGGGGCTGGGAAGCGAGGCTCACACCCAGAGCTTCCCAGGCGTGCCTGCAACACAACAGATGGACACACGCACGCATCCGTGCGCATGCACACACGCGAACAAACACAAGCCTCACCTACGGACCAGGCCACACGTTACGTGGGAGGCCCGTGAATCGCTCTCCCGCCTTTAAATATACGCGCACACCCTGCGTCTGATTTCAATCCGCGTGCTGCTGGTGGAGAACAGAGAGTTTAAGTCTCTCCTGCCACAGTTTCCCCACTAGGAATCCAGCCCTGTTCAGCTGATGCGATTTACAAGATTTAGCTTCTGCTCCGGCATGGGGATTTCCAGAGAGCGGATGATACAAGACTAAAGCAATGCATTAAAAACGAGCGAGTATTGCTAAAACTAGCACAGGAAATATGGAGTTCCCTTTTCACGGTGCGCAGCAGAGCGAGCGCAAGGCAAGGAAGGCAAGAGCATCTCCAGCTGCCGCTTCGGACAGCCTGGTCCAAGTCCACCGAGGTGCCACGGCCTTCACAGATGTCGAAATTCCCCCAGATGGCAGGTACACAGCTTACTGCTTTTTTCATCATGCGGGCAAGAAACTGAACTGGCAGTGATCCGACTTGGCTAAGGAAAAGCGATTGTGTGCTTGCGTAGCTGCACAATTCTGCCTCTCTCAACCGGTTTGTACCTAGTTGGGCAAGACGCACCCAGAGGGACTACAATTTTTTTTTTTAAGTTTAGATGTCCTAGATGTCGGACTCCATGTTTGGGACTGAGTCTCCCCCTTTCCCTGCACTAGGCCCACTTCGCAGATGACACATAAGGAACGCACCGATTCTGTCCAGCCGATCCAGCGCCACCGTTTCAAAAGCCCTTCTCATCATCGGATATTCCTCCAGCACCTCGTTGAAGTTGTCCACGGAGAGGGAGTAGAGGCGACAGTAAGTGTCGGCTCTCACGCTTGCCGTGCGCCGGCCACGAGTCAGCAGACAGATTTCTGGAATGAAAGGAAGGCTTGAAACGTTTTGGCTGGGTGGACCTTCCACCCCGGACACCCTTGTGCCTCCGCAGCTGGACAAGCACCTCGCTAAGGCGCATCCCTCCCTGCTCCCCAGCTGCAGCTGACTTCAAAACCTGCTTCTCTCTGCCATTGTACCCCCATCCGCACGACTCTTTCCACACCCTCCTTTCAAGAGAAGTCAAAGCACCTGGGGCTGTTGCTTGCAGCTCTTAAACGCAATCCCAAATATGCTTAGGCAGAAAAAGGGGCGACAGTTCCCAGACATGCTGGCTGGGGGAACGTGGGTAGTTTTTCCTGTCTGAACACCCATTGGATGGCACCTTAAATACAAGTACTTAAATTGACTTCATGTTCTGCTTCAGGTTTTATATTTGATTTGGTCTGGCGGATTGATGGCTGCGGGGTCTTGACCGCGATTAAGCACACTGCCATCAGCAAGTGAGGCTGGTGGTCCGAAGGGGCGCAGCAAGGCGCCAGGTCTGCCAGCCCCACTCATGGGACGCGCCCCCGGTGAGGGCCGCCCCATCGGCATCTTTTCCATGCTGGATTAAGCCTTTTCTCTGGCCCTAGGCCTCCGTCGGGCCGTTTCATGTAGTCAGCTTTGCTTGCACCTTCTCCCCACCTTCCCTGCAGACGAGGACACAGCCTTCCCAACAATGCCTACGTGATGCTAAACCTGCCCAGCTCAGCCGGCTTTTTGAGCGAGAGAAGGGGCATCGGAGAAATTAGCTGCAGAAGAAGTGAGCACAGTCGGAATACTGGCCATTATGGAAATCCAGCTCAACTGGAGGATGCTGATTCCGAGGGAACGGTTCTCCTCGCTCCCGAGTGGCTCCATCTTCATGGTGGGGTCTCCTGTTTCTCTTCCTTGGGATGCCTGAGACTCTCCACCTGAGGCCGTTGCTTCAACGGTCTGTGTGGCTCCTTATCAGTTTGTGCACTAAACTCCCCCACAGAATTGGGGGGTTCCTGGTCCTCCGTCGCTTCCTGGCCTCTCTCTAGTCCCACTGGCCTTGCAGCTCCAGCGGCAGGTTCCAGTTGCTGCTCTCCGCCTGACGCTGAATTTGTTTCCATAACCTTTGAAGGATCTCTTTGGGCCCTAATCTGCACACATTCCCGCTGTTTTATGGGGCAGCTATGTGCGGATGGATCTGCTGCGGCTGATTTAAATCAGGCATGTTTTAATTCTATCGTAAATCTTGAGTCTTTTTTTTGGAGAAAGTATTCTAGGAAATGATGACGACGAGGACAGTATTAGCCACCAAGAAAAAGTGCGTTGTGAACATCAGTACTGCGCAAACACAGAAGGAATGCTCATGCGTTCGGCTTCCTCACTGTACGCATGTTTGCCATGACTTAGGATATGCCCTCAGGAAGCGCAAAGGTGTGAGTCCGTCCTTGCCGTTGGGGACCCTAGCCCTGGCAGAGTTCCCAGGGGCATGCACAGAGTCCGTATGGGTGCATTCTCTTCCACGGCATCTGCCAACTGCATGCAGACGGGGAAGGGGTGCGGAGGAACACGCTGCTGGCAAGTGCAGCTGTTCACTGCGCTCACATGCACTCAGCATCATGTGCGAAGCATCATTCCAAGGGCACACAAAATTGCTTCCATTGCGGAGAGTCTACCCAGTGACTAATGAGGACCTCGAACTGGGTTCTCAGACCAGTCTCCCCTCAGACCCCGATGGGCTTCTTTGCTTCCTCTCCTGTTTCCCTGACTTTGCAATTTAGACGGCTATTTGGGCAGCAGGACGAACTGGGCAGGTCGACTCATGCAGAACCTTCATCAGAGTTCAGGCTCATTCGGGCGATCCCTTCTCCTGCCACTGGGGGGCGGCAAGTGCCCCAAACAGCGGGAGAAGGACCAGAAATTTGGGGTGGGGGGGGGGTTTGCCTTCCAGGGAGAGATTACTCAGTTCGCAGCTCCTGCAACCAAACGTGAAAATGAACTCGGGCTGCTGTCAGAAAACAGCAAGCTTGTGGGCTGGCAATGCGTTCGGAAAATGAGAACCATGCGCATCCGAAAAGGGCTCGAGAGCAAAATGCCTACATCTGCACAGCGCGCACTGACACAATGACGCCATGACTGCCATGGGTACAAAAATGCACAATCTGAAAGATGTGCATCCAGCCAACAAACCACACATTTTGCAAACCGCACGCAGAAACGGCGCACAGGAGTTGTGGCGGCTGGGCAGGGAAGGGAGCCCTCTCAGCAATGAAGCTGCGAGCAAGTTCACACGGCTGGTTTCCCTGCACCGGCTTCCCCGGGTGCGGCGTTTTGTTGCTCCACGGATTGCAACACTGTCCATCTTTCTGCTCGGAGTGACCTGTCTGGGAGAGCCGACTGAGCTGCGGGTGTGGCAATTTAGCCAGTCTCTGAAGCCCTCCGGCTTCACAAACCGACATACAACGCCCCCAGCTTCCTTGCCTGGAAGTCGGGACCTGCAGCCTGCGCGTGCACCGTGCCTCCCGCATGCGGAAATCGGACATCGGTTGAAGCAGCGCTCCGTCGTGTAGCTCTCCTCTTCCCTTACCGCCTCAAATGCTCTGAGTCGTGGCTTTGCAGGCAGCTGCCGGCAGCGGTGTAGTGGCACCAGGGTTCATGGGGACTTGGCAGCAACACTTTTGGGACGCTGATCTCATCCGCCAGCCCTATCAGTGGCCCCGTTTCCTCTGAGCGCTGCCTCAATCCACATCCGAAGTGGAAGGAATAATTTCCCCAACCTCTGTGGGACCATCGTTCCACGGAGGAGGAGATCAGAGAATGCCTCTCGAAGAAGCCAGCAGCCCGGAAGAGCTGCTCCCAGCCAATGTCTGGGGCGATACTGGGGCGGCAGGTCCCATGGGATGCTCCATACAAGGCGGCCTCTTTGCTGGGCCGCGCGGAGACTCATTTACCTCCAAAGTAGGACCCATCAGCCAGCTTGGTCTCCTTGTTGCCCTTGGTGAGCACGCTGACGACCCCGTGCTGGATGAAATACATCTTCTTCCCGATGGTCCCCTCCCGGATGATGTAGTCGGCGGGCTGGAACACCTCGAAGCGCAGCTTGGTCAGCATGGAGGTGACGAAATTGGGGTCGGCGTTGGCGAAGAGAGGCATGGAGGCCACCAGCTTCCGGCAGTTGAAGTTGATGATCTCCTGATGTGAGAGAACGAGAGAAGCGTTCAGAGAGGTAGTAGTGATGGTTTCGTTCACTTTTGCTTCACCCAACCAGGTGCCTTCCAGGTGTGTGTGACTACAACCGCCCTCAGCCCCAGCCAGCAGGGTCGACGGCTAGGAATCATGGGGACTGCAGTCAAAAACATTTGAAAGGTACCACCAGGTTCATTGCCCCTCATTTAAGCGTTTTGATCATACTTGAACTCTATGAGCAAAGCTGCCCATCCAATAGATGGCGTTGAAAACAACCAAACTCACACTGAAATTCCCACAAACCCACCAAAGGCGAAGCTGTGACAAACGGAAAACTTGCTTTCCCTTTCTCTCTTGAGTTTGAAAAGTGAGGCTGCACTGAACGTTCAGGGAAGTATTTGCAACCGGAAAGGGCCCTTCTTGGGGACCCTTGACTCCAACAAACCCTTCTTGGGGACACTTGACTCCAACAAAACCTTCGACACACACGCATCATCCTAAGCTAGAGAAGTACACTTTGCACAGAACTACTGTGGATTCTTTCTCACAGGTACAAGTGTATGCATCAAAGAATAGATTAATCAACCAACACCGGCATATTAGTTGATTAATCTGCTTGTTGCATCCCACAGATTCTTAACCAAGCAACGCAGCCTTACTGGTCACTGTTCCAGACGCGCTCAGTCGACGGGGGACCCCCGGGATCTCTGCCTGCCACGTCCCTCCGCCACTCACCTCTCTCAGGGGCTCGCTCAGCTCCCCCAGGATGCTCTCCTCATCGAACATCTTGCCCTGGTAGCGGTGCTCATAGTAGTCATGGATTCTCTGGCGCATTTCCGCCGGGAGCTTGTGGAAGGACATGTACTGCTCCACTTGCTTGTACTGGGTGGGAAACAAGGAGGCAGCGAGATGCTCAGAGCGAGGGAAGTCCTCGCTGGCGGAAATCCTCTTCGTGCTGGTGGGGACCCCCCCGTCCTCCTGCAGCATCGTCTAGCCCTCCCCACATGATATTCCTCCATATTACATTCCAGCTTCCTCAAACTACACTAAAAAGCCCCGAACCTCTCAAACGGTCTGACACGCCTAACATCGATTCATTGAGCGAGGAATCGAATGCGCTAAAGCCATTTCTACCGATCGATCAGTTTCTGCCAGGGGAGCACTTCCAATGCGAAGCTGTGCATTTTCAAGGAAAAAGTCCGGGTATTAGCTCTGTTTCAATCCACAAAACAATGCATGATAATTAAATTGCGTAATTAAAATGGGCACCCACTGGGTTGCTGCTGCCCACACACACACACACACACACACACACACACACCCCTTCTCCCTGCCCTACCCCCATCTAGGATGCTTCCTCCACGGAGCTGATGGCCCCAAAAGGAGAACGGGGAAGGTCCCACAT
The DNA here is from genome assembly GCA_023646645.1 of Varanus salvator macromaculatus. Lineage (NCBI taxonomy): Eukaryota > Metazoa > Chordata > Lepidosauria > Squamata > Varanidae > Varanus > Varanus salvator. The sequence continues at coordinate 1,157,042 of JAIXND010000786.1, forward strand.
CCACCCAGAGTTTTGGCCTCAAATCACCCCTTCTCAGCTCTGTGGAGGCTGGTTAGAAGGATGCACTGAAATGGGAGGGTGAGGCACTCTGCACATGCCCAGGGGCACAACAGCAGCACTATCTTCGCATGACTAATTAAGAGAGTTTGCCAAAAAGACTCATTAGAAAGAGATGTGGTTTGTTATGACCTTCAGCTGCGTGCCAGCTTGGAAACCCGATGCATGATAAGTCCCGACTCTAATTAAACCCTTGGAGTTTGCAAGTGCGACATTTTCAAGTAATTTAAAGAGGGCTGCATCTTTAGAACACAACCCTCGGTTCACCCGTCCCTACCCTAGCTCCTTCTCCAGATATTGTGGACTATGATTTCCAGCATCCCTGACTGTTGGTCATGCTGGGTGGGGATGATGGGAGTCCAAAAACGTTTGAGAGGGACACCAGGTAAGGAAAGCGTTTCTTGTGGCTGTCGGGTATTTCTGAAGTTCACAAAAGAGAGTGGAGCGTGACACAGACGCCTTTGTCCGAGATCTGCTTTGGCGCCTCCCCTGCTGGCTCTCCAGCCTTGAATCCCGGGGAGCGCTCAACCACACGGGGGGCTTCTCACAGGCGCCATGTTCCCTCAGAGCCCGGGCAGGCCAGCTGGGGAAGGGTGAGCAGAAATCAAGGAGCAAACGCGACGCCCCTTGAACGAGAATGGCGCAGGCCAGGGAGCCTGTGCCCCAGCCGCTAGGTCACTACAGCTCAAGCCCACAATCTCCCATATGTGGAAAGAAACTGTACACTACGGAAGGGCTGTACCACATGACCCTTCCAGAGGTGCGACAATGCTCGCCTGTCATCCTTGACCATTGAGGTGCAATTTTTCTATAGGCAGAGGACTAGTGATGAGGGGGGAAGTTCTTCCACTAATTGAAATACACAGCATGGTCAAGGAAGGACTGTACCATGTGATCCCTCTGAATGTGCATTTTACCTCTAGGGCAGTGCTGGCAAACACTTTAGGGACCGAGTGCCCAAACTGCAAACCAAAACCCTTCCTTGAGTAGCTTTTTCTGCACAGCTCATCCTTTCTGCCCCTTCTAAACACATTCCAACCATCAAAACCGTGCCAGGGCACCTTGTTTTCCTAACCCTAACCCCACCCTGGTGCCCACCCCTAACCTTAATACAGGGGTAAAGATCCATTGAAAAGAGGGGGATTTTGAAAAAGCCTTCCTGGAGTAGCTGTTTCTGCCCAGCTCATCCTTTCTGCCCCTTCTATACACATTCCAACCATCAAAAAACTGGAGCAACTCAGCGCTGTCAGCTGCTCTGCCCCCCCCTTTCTCCATGTGTGGGGTGAGCGGGCTGCCCAATATCCAGAAAAGAGCACCTACCTTCTCCTGGTACTGCCGCCGAGAAGAATCCAGGGACTGAATGAGGGCCGTGGCGTGGCCGATGAACATGGCGTAGCAGGTGGCACCCACGATCATGCTCAGCATGGTGAGCCACACGTCCGACATGCCCACGGGGGCTTGTTGCCCGTAGCCAATGCACAGCATGTGGCTCATGGCCTTGAACAGTGCATACGAATACTGCTTCCCCCAGGAGTCATTCTAAGGAGACAGACAGACAGATAGACAGAAAATTATGGGTCAGCGGGTGGACAACGCTGGGCAGACCTTGGCGAGACAGACTCGGGAGTGCCTTCACTGAATCCTAGAATCCTAGAGGAGTTGGAAGGGGCCATGAAGGCCATCAAGTCCACCCCCTGCTGTTGCAGGACACCAAGTCACACCATCCCACTCAGGTGGCTGCCCCGTTCCTCCAGGAACGCCTCCAGTGTGGGGGAGCCCCCCACCCCCGCAGGCAGCTGGTCCCACCGCCGTGTTGCTCTGGCAGTGAGGAAGCGTCTCCTGCTGTCCAGCCTGCAGCTGGCTTGCCGCAGCTTGAACGGACGCATGCGTGCATGCGTGGTGCTGGTGCCAGCTGGGCCACGCTGGGAGTCGTGGGTCTTTCCTCCACGGAACCCTCATAGGACTGAGCTTCAAATGTGGATTGGTTGAATCTGCGCCCATAGCGACCACTCCTTGCGCTCACATGCCGATGATGATGCTCACTAGGATACGACACTGGCATGTGGGTGCGGATCATGCAGGCCCAGAAGCATTTTCTGCTGCGGTGGAATAACGATGAACGGCTCTTCCGCCTCGCAAAGGGCTGCCCTCCGTCTGGAGGACTCCCCGCTGGACGAGCTGCCCGGCCTGGGGCCCTGACGCCGCCCATCCCATTGCCCAGGGGACTCACGGGACACACCCTCCCATCCTCCCCACCAGGGTGCGACGCAGCCCATGTCTCTCTCAGCTGCTGCAAGTGTTTCTGAGTGCACCTCCGTGTCTGTAGATCAGCACGTTCAGATATTAGGCAAACGCCTGGCCCTTCCTTGGCAGCGTCTTTCCTCTTTGTAGTTGGCGGAATCGCTTGAACAAAGAGCAGTGCAGTGCAGGCGCAGGAAGCCGAGGCTCCTGGCTGCGCTGATAGAGCAGCAGGGGGCGCAGGAAGCCGAGCCTCGCGGGCATGTTCCCATCCACGTTTTCGGATACGTTGTCCTGTGCCGCTCTCAGTCTTCCCCAGCCGTTCTGGTGGGAAGGGAATCCCCCCGCCCCTTCCACACACACACACACACACACACTCTAGGTGCGCTTGCTGTCATTGCTTTCTTGTGTGCGAGGCTTTGGCGATCTTTATCCGCCTTCCCAAATGAGGCCACTTAACGAATGACCAAATGAGGGGAGGGGAAAGGAAAGGAAGAGGACAGACGACCACCGGAAGTGCATCAACGTCACACGTCGTTATTTCTGTGCAAACTGGAAACAATCGCTGGCATTTAAAGAGGATTGCAGAGCCTCTCACAATGGTGTGGAGGCCAAGGCAGCTGATGGGCCTTGTAGTCAGCAGCCCGTGCACGGCTGATTCGAGGCCCCTCCACTCTTCCCTCCGATCATTTATCTTTAAGCCCGATCTGGACTGAGCAGCCCTTTGGGCAGAGAGCCCTTCAAAACAGAGGACTGTCCCCTGCCAGCAAGGTCACTCGCTATCCCGGCCAATCTGGGATCGAGGAGCGAGCCAGGTAGAGCGAGCAACTCGGATCTGGCCCACTCAGGGCAAGGGAGGGCAGGTAAGAGCCCGAGAGAGTCTTCCTGGATCGGTCACACGGGTGCTTCTACCTATCAGGGTGTCCAAGGATGGCGGTGAGGGAAGCAGAGGCCACTGAGCCGGAGAGCCTGAGATGACGGTCCAGATGGGTCGTGGATCCCCTTTGGAAGGAGCCCTGGTCCTCTGTCCATCTGGGGGAAGAGGAGCCCCTGCTCAGAGCCCTGCAGCCAGAGTGGGACGGTGGCGGTGCCTCATTTCCTCCTTCCCGTTTGCAATTATTCTTTTCTCGCTCAGGGGCCCAAGCTGAGGCGTCAAGGGGGCTTTGGCTCCGGAGGATCTGAGGCTGCCCACAGCCTGCTCCCAAAATGGCCGGCTTCTGCCCCCGGGGAGGCTGGCCGCCCCCCGCGGCTCTGCCAAGCAGCTCCAGGGCCAAGGTGCTTCCCTCTGGCAGACGTGACTCTCCCTCGCTGGAGACCTCCTTCCGGCCTGGCCTCGGGTGGGCTCGCTCCTGCATACCCAGGAGAGAGCACGTTTTCCCTCTTGCGCTCGTATTTGCAACCAGACTGACGAAGAATCGATATCGCCACCGATCGAAGCACTCCACCAGAACGGCAGCCCTGCTCCAAGACATCTCAGACCCTTGTTCTCGCGCACTGCCTGACACGAAGGCAACCGGCCACGTGGTGCCTCCTCGTGAAGATGCGAGAAGAGATACGGGCGCAAGGGGAGGAATGGGGGGCGGGAGTGTGGCTACAGAGACCCTCCCAGCACCGGGGACAGGAAAAGACATGACCTTCCTGGCCGCTATCTTCATTGGCCAGGGGGAGGCAGCCGGAGGGCCTCCATTTGTAGGGACTACAACTCCCAGCAGCCCCAGCCACGCACCATGAGTCCGGGCAGAACACAACGGTAGCAGGGCCTGCTCCCCCCGCCTTCCGCCAGCCCTCCTCTCTCCCCGGCCCCAGTGGAGATTCACGGAGCTGCTTCCCAGCCGCCGGCCTGCCATCCCATCATCTCCTGGCACCGGGCAGGTCAGGCGAGGTCGCCCCCCCCCAGGGGGTGTGCACGCCATTCAGGCAGGTCAGCAGGGAGACAAAGCCCCGGGTCGTGTTACGCTGCGAACGGCCTGTTCCGACAGGCACAACCTCTCCGATTCACCGGACGGGCAACCCGATAAAGGGCGCGCACACACACACACACACCGCCACAGAGCACCACAAAGAGGCAGCTCTCCGAGGCGCCAACCTGTCTGGGCTCCCCTTGCCGACAGAGCGCGTGGGCCGGGGGGGCTGGGGCTGGGGGGAAGCCCGTCACGCTCCCCATCGCCTCCGAGGTGCCGCGGCGGAACTGGACGGGTCCCGTCCGAGGGCGGTGGAAGACCCGAGGGCACGGCCTCACGAGGCCCCTCCGAGGCAAAGGCCCCCCGTGGCGCGTGGGCCCCACAGGTGTCAGGCCCTTGTGGGGCTGGAGATGCCCGGCAGAGGGCTTTCCCTCTCCTCCCCAGCCGTGCAGAACAGGGGAGGTCCAAGCAGACCCCCCCCCCACTCGCTTTCTGAAAAGAGGGGCAAACACGCTCAAGGCAGAGGCCAAGGCAGGGCAGGGCTGTGGGGCAGCGGCTCCAGGCCCTCTCCAGTCGCAGGGCGGCAAAGTTCCCCGACCTTCTGCTACACTAATTGAGACGGAGTGTGGCTTTGTGTAACTCCATCCACCGAAATGCATCGCATCAGCTCCTTCGCAAGTCCACTTTGCAAGCCTGTCAACGTCCAGAGCTCACCCCGTCGAGCAAGGCTGTTACAGTATGCTCAGGAAGCACGGAAGAGCCGCCCCCGGACCTCAGTGCCCGCCTTTCTGAAGCCCAAACGAGAACCCAAGGCGAGGGGTGGTGAAAACCCCCATCCCCGCACGCAAGACGCCCTCTGCACCAGAACCCAGCCTGCCCTGCGCCCCTTCAGCACTGGCTCCATGCAGCTGAGCCGGTGTCTAAATGGCCTGCGGGTGGCCCAGCCTCATCGCTGGGGGCCATTCTGCTTTCCCATTTCCCTATAATTAAGCCCAGCCACGTACCTCTCTGTCCACCAGGGACACAGAGCCAAGACGGTGGAACCGAGACCCCCAAGCTGGACACATGTACTTATGGGAGCTCGGGGTTAACCGGGACTGGGGCGTAAGCTCAGCTTTATTTCTGCTTTGAAAGGGCTTCTATTTAAACCTGTCCATGTGGTGGGACCAAGGGCAGCTGCCTCCTGGGAAGGGCACCCCGGCACGGGGGGCACGCGGGGGTCCCCACAGGCCGAGCTTCCCTCCGTCCACCTCTGACAGCTGTGCAGGTTTGCCGGAAGGCTTCCAACTATCAAGCAAAAGCACGAAGCTAAGTCTGTTCACTAACCCTGGAACCAAACACCTATCATCCTGCTTCCTCGACTGGCTGTCGGGCAGCAAACCTCATCAACCCCTTTCATCCTCACATCAGCCCTGCAAGGTAGGCAGGGTACAAGCCAAGTCACCCAGCACCCTTTGAGGCTGGGAGAGGATTTAAAACCAGGTCTTCCCAGTTTAAGTATAGAACTCTAACCACTATCACACACTGCCATGCAAAGGGCTGCGGCATCCGTGGCAAATGCTCCTGCTTGCTGTTCCCCCATCCATTCGGTGTGCAGCGTCCACACTGAGATGCGGAGAGCGGATGGCACTTCAAAAATAGATCCCTATTTTAATGAACAGACTGTTCCAGCGGGCGGTTGTCACAGCTGCAGCCCTGTTTTTACGTAGGAGAGGTGGCGGGCGCGTGTTGGCTCGCTGCCAAGGCAACCGGTCCCTGGCGCGTCTGCGCTGAACCTGGCCTTCGCTTTGGAGACACGCGAGCCGGCTGGCCACCTCAACGTGGCCCCCGAAGGGGACACCCGCCCCCAGACACGAGGGCAAGCGGGGAGACTGCCTGGCGTAGCATTTGCAGAGGCCGAGGCACAGGGAGGGGTGGGCATTAAGGAGCAGCGGCCGGAGTTTAGACGGACACATGACCCCTCACACCACATGCGGGGAGGCTGTGGCCAGTGACTGCGGTGATGAGAGGGAGGCCGAGACCTCAGAGTGCAGGACACGGAGCGGCCAAGTCAAGCGGAGGCAGCCCAGATTCAGGTGGGCAGCAGGAGAAGCCTCCTCACTGCCAGAGCAATAGGGCAGGGGCACCAGCTGCCTGCGGGGGTGGGGGCTCCCCCACACTGGAGGCATTCGAGGCGAAACTGGACGGCCACCTGAGTGGGATGGTGTGACCTGGTGTCCTGCAACAGCAGGGGGTGGACTCGATGGCCTTCATGGTCCCTTCCAACTCTCCTCTTCTGTGATTCTATGAGAGCTAGGGCTGGTCCATGGATCTCCAACATGGTGCCCTCCAATTGCTTTGGACCAACTCCAAACAGCCCCAGCCAGTGTGGTCCGCAAGGACGGGATCGTGGTGCAAAACACCAGCTGGGCACCAGAGTCAGAAAGACCGGTGCAGCGGAGATGAGACGCAAGCAGCAGATCAATGGTCCCAGGGCCCATCATCCTGGGCTGAGCCACTCCTTGGCTCTGCAAGCCCAGCTCCCGGTCCCTGCCCTAGCAGGGGTCTGCAGCCCCTGGAGGCCGCCCAGCGTTCCTCAAACTGCTCATCCTATGAGCCATCACGAACACGGTTCTTTGGAGTAAGCACTTGTGGCGCTCATCTCCGTCGTCAGCACACCAGCACGAGGTCGGGGCTCAGCCTGTTTCTGAGTAGTGATTCGTTGCATTTAAAACCCAGTTTTCTCCCACGGTGGAACTCAAAGTGGTGCAGAGAGCAAGGTGGATCCTGTCGGGACACTGGCCAGACTGCGATCCGCCTCACCGGACACGGCCCCCTACCCAGAGACGCTCATCTTAGCGTGGTAAGGATGCTCCAGGCCGCATTTAAATCTAAGCCAGAGGGCAGCCATGTAGGAGCAGGATCTAACAGGGAGTGATCCGGCCTTCCTCAGCTTGGCACCTCCAGGAGGTCTGGCCCAACTCATCTGGAGGACATTTGGCTGAGGAAGGCTGGAGAGCTGCAGCTCCTCGATCCTTCTAAATCTTCGGTGCCGTTCTGCGACTCGCAAATGCCCCCGGAGTCGCTGTGCACGTTGGCAGTCCTGCAACACGCCGGATGCCCAGCCGGGCCACGCAGGCGCAGGTCCTACACATGCAGACTACATGCACAGGCTCTGGGGAAGATCTGGGGACGAGATGGGGGCCGTCACCCCGCTCCGCCCCCATCCCACAAGTCCATTTCTGCACTCGGCTGTGCCCGCCTCCGGACGTCATTCGGCTGCCCCGGATAACGCCCACGCCTCCAGGGGCTCCTTGGTCCTGCAGCAGAGACCCCGGCGGGACAGGCCGGAAGACCAGCAGGCCACGCTCGGAAATCGACCTGCTGCTACCCCCCTCTCCCCTGCACCTCCATGACTCTTGCCGTTTGCCGAGCCTGCAAACAGGCTTCCCCACCCCCAGCACTTCAACGTGGAAGGTATTTTTAGGCTGTGATCATGCCCGGATCTAGTCCGCTCTGTTTTTGGAGGGTACAAATTTAGAGTCACCCTCTGTGTGTTTGTGTGTGCGTGTGACCAATGCCTCGAACACTTGGATGCTTAGTGCCTTTCTTTATTCATAAGTTGTTCTCGTTATTCTGAGCTCTATGCATGCATGAGTATTCATTTATTTAAATCTCACCTTTCTCCTTATTCCCAGTGCTCTTAAACTGTGCACGGGGCAGGTTTCTGGAGGGGGATGTGAGCAAACTCTAGGAAGGTGGGCTTCACCTGCCACCTGCCCAGCTTGTGCTTTCACTGGGTTTGGACGCAGGATGGCGCCTGAGGGGGGGGTTGGTCAGCAGGTGCTCCTGCCTGCAGAAAGCATGAGAACCCAGAACCGAGCAGAAGACGCTCCTGTTCCAGCCAGAGGAATTAGGACTACTATGTGGGCAGATCCCGGTGACTGGCCTGGCCTTGTGTGTTGACCTTCTTGCAACCTTCCACTGCTAGAAAGCACTCTGTGTCAGTGGCCGAGTGGCCTGGGACCACCATGGAGGCGAGGGTGGTCTCTGCTGGGGGTGCAGGGACCGGCACGTCAGAACAGCATCCACCAAGGCCCTTCACTCCTGCAGGGACCTACTGCCAGGGATCTCCTGATCTCTTCCTCCTCTCCACCGCCAGATCCTGCACGTTCCCCTGCCTCTTGCTCTGGCCCCCCAGTGAAGACGGCAGGACGGAGCAGCAGGCGGCTCCCTGCCAGCAGAGGCTGACGAGCGAGAGCAGGTGACCCTGAGGGTGGAAGGGGGCCCACAGCAAGAGGGGCCTCCCCCCCCCCGAGGCCGGCATTGTGCTGGGTTGCCGGCACTGCGTCCATCTGCCATGGAAGCAACGGACATCCCTTGGTGGAGATGCAGAGGCAACCCTGGCGGAAAAATGGAGCGGGGGCCAGGCCACGCCATGGTCCAGCACAGCCTCCTGCAACCGCCAGAGGTAGTCCTCCCCCCGGACTACGTCGCCTCTCCTTTCTACCTTCTGGTCAGGTTGACGGGGCCTGCTGGGGGTTGTGGTGCCAAAGATCTGGTGGGGAGTCCCCCCTCCCCAGTGAAGAGGCGCTTCACCACTTTGCAGCCGGGGTGGGGGGCACCTCGCGACTTACCACCATGCGGTTCAGGGACACCCAGCAGTCTTCGGGGAAGTCCTGCAGCATGGGCACCAGGAACTGGAGGCAGCCGTCCCAGTGGCACAGGAGCAGCATCATGCCGATCAGGTTCACGATCCGCACCACGGCGCTCGCCAGGTCGTAGGTCATGTGGAAGATCTAGAAGGCAACGCAGGGGAAGCGGATGACCACGCAGCTGGGACGTTAAAACAAATCAAAGCATTTTTCTGAAAAATACAACGAGGCAATTCAGCAGCAGGGATGCATGACCAACATTTGCGACCGTTGCAAAGTCCCGAATTCCAAGCTCAGAATTCCAAAGGCAGCCTGAGAAACAAAAGTCCAGAGACCCACCGCAGTCGAAGGGGGAGACAAACCAGGATGATCTCTGGGGTTTGGCTAAAGGATAACGGGAAGAACGCCAAACCTGCACCTGTGAGGAGGGAATTCCACAAACAAGGGGCCACTCTGAGAAGGCCCTGCATCATGTACCTGTCCACCTAGCTGCTGCGAACCCCCAAGGGAGAACAGCAGACAGCCGAATGCGGCCATCCAGTTAACATGCCAAGCGTCGCACAGGGCCCTTGAGCCCAGACTTCAGCCCCGTGGCATCATGGGTGGCATTTCTCTGTGTAGTCCTTGCTAACTCTGCATCTCTTCGTGTAAGTTGGCACATGCCCTTTGATGCAAATTGGTCTCCTCTTTTCTTGGTGAGGCATTGCCTCTCATTTAGTAAGTGACGCTCTGTTCCCAACCCACCAAATCTACAGGAAGCAGGAAGTCCAATTCGCTGAAATCCACAGATCCATTCACTTCGACTTAGAAGCTCCCGGTCCGTGTGTGATTAACAGAGACCTCAACCGCAGGGGAAGCAAAGGGGAACGGCCGACAAGCCCTGGCGAGGGACCCAGCCTTACAGTGCTCAAGAAACTCAACCGTTCCCAGCCTGGTGGTGTTGGACTACACCTCCCATCACCCCCAGCAGCATGACTGAGAAGCTGTGGGGATTGCCCTCCAGCATCTAAGGTGAGCACCCCGGTGGGGGAGCCGATCTAGAAGCCATCCCTGTGCCCGCAGCTCAGCTCCGCTCCACTAGCCTTCCTAGCCCACCAGCCTTCGCTTCCTTCACACGCCCAGCGGCCGATCTTATTTCTTTATTTACTCAGAGCGCTTCTGTCCGTCCTACTGCAAAACGTCTCAGCTGTTCGCACATTCTGGTTCGCCCGCCTGCTGCGAGAGAAGGTGGCGTCCGTGAACAAGCAGAGAGCAAGAGGGATGACGGTGACTTCGAGACGAGTCAGGCCACGCTCTGGTGGCAAACTCCGCTTCGGCGGGCCGCCCCAGGCGTGGGTGCACGTCCACACGGACGCGCAGAGCTCCCGCTGCCGCCCGGCCCGGCCGAAGGCTCCGCCTGAGAGGACGGGGCGGCTGGCGACTGGGCCAAGCGCCTCCCCCGCCCGGCGTCCGCCTGGGGAGACCTGCGCCCCCGGCCATGGGGGGCTGGAGAGACTCTGGGAAGGCAGGAGGGAGGGGTGCTGCAAAGGATGGATCGGGGGGTTTCATTTGTATTATATGCATTATGTATTATGCTTGTTCATTGTATGCAAGCCACCCCAGGCTTTGAGCGATGGGACGGCACACAAAAATTCTAAATGAATAAACAGAACTACGCCCAAGGGCAGGAGAGGCGGCTGGGGGCAGTGCGGGCGAAGATGCCTCACCTGGGAGGGAGGGCTGCTGCTCCCTAGGTGAGGCATCTTCGCCCGCACTGGGCGAAGGGGCGAAGCAGGAGGGCCTGAGGAGAGGCCCCATCCTGCTACCTGACTCTTTGCCGAGGGACGCTGTGCCCCCCCCACCCCCGTGTCCCGGACTGCTCGGACTAGTGTAGCATCTGCGTGTAGAGCTAGGCTGGGCGAAGCATCGTTATTTTGGGTCTGGGCCTGGGGGGCTCAGCGAATTCCAAATGCCCCTCTCCCGTCCCTGCTTCTTGGCATGCAACGGTGCCTCGTGCGGGTCAGCCACTTGTACTCTGCGCCCCTCTCTCTTAGCCTTTTAGTAAATTCCTGTTCCCAGCTCTTGGGGTGCCGTGTGCCGAATGCGGAGTCTGGCCCGGGATCCGGGACCAGGGAGGGACTGGGCGGACACTGCAGCCCAGCTGGCCATGGGGCGGCTGTCCGCTGCACTCACTCAGCACTGCCGAGCTGGGGAAAATCTTAGGACAGCTCTCATGGCATCACGAAAGGACATCTCTCCGACGAGCTCTCCGGTCCACGTTCCATGAAGTGACGCCTTGCTGGTTTTCTCATCTGCTCATTGACAGAACTGGATATTTTTAAGGACTTCCGAGTGTCTGGTTTCACTGTTGCAAATGCAACACACAGAGCACACATGCAGCTTTGCACAAATCCCGCTTCCCCCAGGGACGCACGGTGCCGAAAAAGCCGCCCCGCTCTCAGAGTCCCCAGCCTGGACTGGTCCGACCTGGCACAGGGCCCTCTGGCGTCCCTGCCTGGCAGCCCTTCCAAGGGAGAGCCGTCCTCCGTGGAGCAGCTCGCCCTATTCCAGATCTGTCCCTGGGCTGCCGAACCTCGAGGAGGAAAACTGGCGAAGCGAGGCATGTCCATTTCCCGGAACACTTCCGAGGTAATGAACAGGTTTGGTTGTTAGAGTTGCAAAATGTCTGGCTTAAAATTAAAATCCGTGGTGGACGGTCCCGACTTCGCGCCCAAAGTGGCAACGCTCCAGCCGGGCCGGGCGCTCCGTCTAGTCTTGGCCCACGGAAGGGATGCGCCTCCCACCTTTTAATGAATGCGACTGCAAACGTGGCAACGAGCGTTACGAGGCCGAGGCGGTGAAGGACCAGCGGAGGCCGCAGGCCCAGTGCAGATGCTCCTGGGAGCCACGGGCTTCCTGCCGAGGAGACACGCTCACTGCCCCCTCCCCGCCGAGGCCCACCTGGCGCCGGCCTCGCCCCCGTCGGCCTTCCGCCCCGAGAGCCCCGCTGAGGGCTGAGGGGACTGGCCCCTTCCAGTGATGCTTCTGTTGACGAGCCTCCTGCATATCAATTTTGTTTTGTCCGCCTTCATCCTTACAGTTTTGTATTTTGGAAATGGGCACGGAACGTCATCGTTTGCTTGCTTGAAGCACCCAGAGCGCGCTGGCAGAAATGAAGCCAAGACAGCTGCACTCGCTGCTCTGAGGACTGACACCCTTGCTCTTATTCAGGATCAAGGTTTCCGGGGCTGCCGCTTCGTGGACATGTGGCCGGGTGGCCGTCCTCTGTGCCGGGTGTGCGGATTCACCCGTCTGTATCCATTCATTCTTTCTTCCACCCCCCCTCAAGGAACTCGAGTCCGTAATTCATCGTGGAGGAAGTGACAAAGACAGACAGAGCTTTTGAGGGGCGGAAAAGGGTGCACAGCTTTCCCTTCCGGGTGTTCAATGATTCTGAGGCAGGACTCGTGAACAGGCACAGTTAGAGGGATGGGGTTCAGGTGAGTCCTGCTGCGATCAAACCTCACAATAGCCCCGTGCGAGCCGTTAGGATGAGAGAGAAAAGATGACCCAAGGTGGCCTGGAATGCATCGATGCCGAGGGGGCGGTCCTCTCCTGAGCCTTCTCTAGCCCAGCTGCAGCACTCTCCAGCCCAGTGGCAGCCCCACCTAGTGGGTGAAGCTGGCCACAACCTCCAAGAGCAATCAAATTGTGCCAGAACCCCTTGGCCGTGCTCTGGCGCAGCGGAAGGGCAGGGAGAGGTGACGGAGGAGACTTCCAGGGCACGGCCCCGTCACATCCTCTCGAGATGGGGGCTGATGCTGACACGGCAGCTGGTGTTTCCCTGCAGCGAGCAGTGACGGATGGCGGGCGCCTCGCAGGCAGGTGGGCAGGCAGGCAGGCAGGCTGCCTGGCTCGCTGGCAGGGAGGAACTGGCGGCGCGGAGGGGTTGTATTGGAATGCGGCTGCTCTATTTACACAGACACCCCAGCTGGTTCCGAATCGCGTGCCAGGCAACCGCGTGGCTCAATGCACTGGCGCCATCCACGAGGAACCACCTGCCTGCAAGAGGGCAAAGCGGAGGTGGCTCTGGACCATCCTTCCCATAGCACCATCATCTACGCAGCCAGAGCTGGAAGCCCCTCAGGCCATCCTCTTGGTGGGGGCCGCTTGGAGGAAGAGCTGCACCGAAACCGCTCCTCGAGGGCAGGCTAGCCCTGAAGCCCGGCTAAGTGCCGCTTTTGTCCTTCACTGATGAGCTGCTCCGTGTGGAATGAGAACCATGCTCCCCGCCGGGCACACAAGTGCTCAGACCAGGGCTGGGAGGAAATTGCAAGGGCTGCTCCCCAGCCGGGACTAAATGTAGCTTGGAGAGACATTAAAATGATCGATTACGAATTTATGGCTTGCCACAAAGCTTCTTTGGGATACATACTGCAAGAATGTTGTATCCTTGTCAAGCCAGGAACAGTTGATTAAGTGTCTGAATATTACCAAAGTGGATTGGTTAATGGCACATGTACATAGAAACATGGGAAAGGAGCATTTATATCGTAGATCAATGGGAAAGCTTTATTTTCCCATATGTAAATGTGGTTTATATAGTAGATCAATGGGAAAGCTTTATTTTTATTGCAATAGACACTGCGGTCATATAAATACTGACAGAACGCCAGTCTTGATATAATTAGTAGTGAATACTTGGAACAATCTTTTTCTGTTTATTCTATGTATATCCCGCTTTTTCTTTCTGCATGGTCACAAGGTAACTTTCATGATCCTTCCTCTCACAAGAGACCTGCACGATGGGTTCGACCGAGCGTCTGTGACTGGCCCAAAGCCACGCTCAGTCCTACAGGCGAGAGAGGTTTGCAGCGGGTTTTGTGTTTACAGTGAGTTCCATACGTTTTTAAAAATAGCAGAGGGGAAAGGAAGAGTCGCAACCCTTCCCACAGGTGCCATGAACACGAGCACGGAAGTGGGGCGCCACTAGCGCCATCGAGCAGTGTGGGCAATGCCACCGGACGGAAGCGGCCGCTGGCGCTGTCCGTGGTGCTGAACGCCAGCCCCGCGGGGCTCCATCTTGGGTGCTGGACGCCTTCGCCAACCAAGGAGCAGACCCGAGAGCCGTGTCCGTGCAAGGCCCGGGCCCGGGCAGCCTGAGCTGCTATTATGGCTGGCAGTGCCGGATCCCACGGGCGCGGAGGGGTGGGCATTTGGCCCGGTTCTTTTTGGAGCATTGCTCAAGCATTTTTTTGGGTAAGAGCCTGTATGAGAGTTCCCTCAAAGGTACAAATGCATTCATGAGCAAGACAGAGAGACCTTGAGAGGGGACGGATACGGCGCAGGAGAGAGCATCGCTGGCAGATCTGGCCACCTTGCACTCCTCAGAGTAAGCCTCACTGAGGCCAGTCCTCAGGACTGAGTGCCAGGCGAGGAGTGAATGGGAGCGAAACATGAACCCCACGCCCCGCGTGGGACACGAGAGCCCCGGCCTGCTTCCGCGGGGCGTGTGGTGCACAGGCGCCGTGGCAGCCGTTCCTTGCTTCGGCTCGGCTCCCGCCAGCTGGCATGGGCAGCTCCGGGGCGGGTGCTCGGCATCGATCGCCCCTTCATCAGCCTGGTTTGGCTCTTTCCCCATAGAGGCTGCACAAGCCCATCAACGAGAGCCTGCAAATTATAATTGATGAAACCCTCCGTTTCGTTCGTGATCTTGATTTATTGTTCCACATGCTCTTCTTTCCCCTTGCTTTTTTTTTATTAATGCTATTTTGAAACAAAACGAACTTCATGGCTTAAAAAAAGAAGCCACTGATGCTGGTTGCTCTAACAGTGACATTTCTCTGATCAAGCAATTCAGGCACCAAACAAGCCCCGTGCCAAACTGGGGCAGCACTTTGCCACGTCTGGCCTGGAGGTGTTTTGTACATGGACTCATCTTAATAAAAACAGACTGTTTGTGACCCCCTCCATCCCCACTGTGGTGCACCCACATTTCCCTAAAAGGCCTGGGGACTCCAGAGAGAAGGGAACGGCCACCCCACGATTTTCCAATAACACCAGTTTTGCAAGGTGTGTACGTCGCAAAGGCAAAAGAAGGGTACAACGAAAACGAGAACTGACCCAGACAGACAGAGAGGCCGATTAGTATTCAGGTCTCTCTCTCTCTGTGTGTGTAGTGGATCCTATTTCATTTGATGCATGAATAGCCAAACAAAAGATTTTACAGAATTCCTTGGTGTTAATAAAAATGTTTTTGACATATCCTTCCTCCAAGTTATAATTAGGTGGCATTAATTAGAAGCCCAGCTAAACAGGCAGACTAAATACATGCTGAGTCGTTTGAGAATCTCCATATTTGTTTATCTTTTTTTCCCCCCAAAAATGGAACCAGAAATAAGGATTCATTTGAAGTGACAAACACGCTCTCTAATCCATTTGCAGATGTGAAGCACAATATTATGCAAATTGAAGGATGGAGAGCTGAGCCGGGCTGAGCATCCTCTTTTTCCCAGAGCCCGGGTGTCTGTTGGTTTTCATTCTTAAAAAACACAGTGCTGCTCAGAATTGTTCCAGAAGGAAAACCGATGTATTTCTGGAGGCAACACGAAGAATACTCTGCGACTCAACGGCCTTCAGATCAAGGACTGCATTTGTGTGTGTTTGAGAGACCAGTGGAAGCTCTTTTTCAGACATGATCATCTGCCCACGCTGAACCATGGCTTCATAATACATTTCTGCTGAATATTTACTATGATTTCTGGAACTATTTTTTAATATTGAAAGCTATTATACCTTTAATATTGATCATATTATTTCGGCATTAAACTATTAATATTAATGGTGTTTGACAGTCATAATACCATTTTAATATTAAAGGAGAGAAAGAGAAAAAGCTGCTTCGTTCGGCGGACTTCAGTGTCCAAACATGGCCTGGGCTGGGCATGGATCGG
The DNA here is from genome assembly GCA_023646645.1 of Varanus salvator macromaculatus. Taxonomy (NCBI): domain Eukaryota; kingdom Metazoa; phylum Chordata; class Lepidosauria; order Squamata; family Varanidae; genus Varanus; species Varanus salvator. The sequence goes on from JAIXND010000786.1 coordinate 1,172,804, forward strand.
GGCAGCGCCAGAGGCCGGACGATTAGGGGCTGGACCTGCGTCTTTCACATGGAGCCGGAATCCCTGGAGCCCACAAGTCCTGGGCCCCAAGGAGCTGTGGGTCCCTGGACGAACTGCCCGCTTGCCCACAGGTGCTGCCCCTCTTGCACCTCGATCGTTCTGCCTGCAGGTCTGGTCCTTCCCTCCCTGGAACCGAATGTCCAGCTCTCCATTGCCCTGTTTTACTCACAGGGTTGTCCTCAGGGGACACAGCTCTTAAAGGCGCACGGAGAGACGGACTATGTAAATTAGCAACGCAATTTTGTGCCTTTTTGGGGGGAGGCTCCTGCGCACCAAGGCCCCCGATCTACTACTTAGTCCTGCCTCTGGTGTGAATCCACATACTGTACAACACACACCCCATCCAAACGCGGAAAGGAAAGAATGCGCAGCACACGCTGCAGAAGGGAACCGTTCCGGTACTTCATTCCCAGAAAGTGGCCGGCGAGAGGATCCCTGGAATCCGTTACTGCGAGTTCTACTCACAAGGAGACGCAGCTCCCAACTGTGACGCACAGGAGAGGACTCGCCCGGCCCGGAGCTGGCACCGGGACCAGCCAAGTCGCCATGGCGCCCAGCTCCGCACCTGCCCATTGTACGGTCGGGCAGGTCTTCCAAGGATGCGTCCCATCAAATCGCAAGGACGGACCAGAGAGCCTTTCAGCAAAGCAGATGAAAGCGCTGCCTGGAGAAGGTCCCCGGGATCAGCTCCTGGCATCTTCAGCGAGAGGGATCATGTAGCCGGCGATGATTGCCCTGAGAGCTTAAAGCGCTCCTGGCAGCTCGGCTGGGCAGTACCGGCCTGGGCGCTTAATGGCCTGCGCGGTAAGCTGCACCTTCCATGTGATAATGCTGCTTTCGTGCAAGGAACCCCATGCCTGCCGCCCAGTCCTTCTGGGCCACAGCTGCCACAGTTCCTGATCACTGGCCATGCTGGCCGGCTCGCATTCGTATGCTGATTCTCATTCGACGTTCCCGTACTGCCCGCAGCTGAAGCTCTCTGGGTGCTTCGCAAAAACAGACCCAGAACCACCCGCTCAAGTCACCCATCCGGGGTCTAACCAGCCCTGACCCTGACTAGCTTCCAAGACTGGGCACGATCAGGACTTCAGGCTGGATGGGACCTGAAGGGCAGCGCTGCCCAACACATTGGAAAGGTACCGCATCTTCTACCTCGGTCTGTTAGACCGGGAGGGGGAATTTAAACAGCCAGCAACATTTCAGGGCCATGCATGGAAAAGTGGCACAGAGCCACCGTCAGGCACAAAAGGCAAACCAGAAGGAATCTGGGGGAGCATGTGCAGAAAACTCTGTACCCAAGGAGGAGGGAGAGCAGACGGTGACATGATGCTGCAAGAGCTGGCCTGCCCCTGCATCCCCTTTTATCCGCTTTTCCCCTGGTGCAGTTACAGGCCGAAGGCAGGCGATTTTCCACACAGCAGACGCTTTGCACTACAGCTCCCACAATCCATGACCACAATCCACAGTGAATGCTGACTACAGGGCCCATAAGGCCCCCAGACTCAGTGGCATTTTGTCCAGTAAGCACGGCTCATGTGAACAGCAAGTGGGGTGAAGAAGGCGTGAGGCCAGGGACCTGCGTGGGCTACGGACTCCCACCATCGTTAGCCAGCGTGGCCAGTGGGGTGGAGTCCAAGGCACCCGGCAGGCACAGGGCTGGCACCCTTCTCACGCTTTGCACAACTGCCCCCTTTCGCCCTGGACCTTGCAGTGCAGCACACGACCCCTTTCATACAAGGGCGAGGCTTCGTAAAAAGGGGGGACGCTCAGATCTTGCGTGAAAAGAACGCACATCGCCTCATCTTTGCAGGGGAAAGCCTTGGCACGTGGGCCCCTCCCTGCTCCCTCCGTCCCCCCAAGACCCTCCAGGGCGCCCCATTTCTGCAGGGCCTGGGAAAGTCTGATGCGGCTGCTTGCCTCACGGGAGGCTCCCCGGCTTCCGCTCTCGCTTCATGGGCAAGGCAGCTGCAGCCGACTGCGGAGGTGGGCACAGGCGTGTCCCCGAGCCACCCCTGCCAGGGCTCTGCTGTGCCAGGTGGCTCTCCACCGGCCCCGCTTCCCGCCTTCTGCAGCCAAAAGGGGAGCCCTTGGAACTGCAGCCGGCGGCGAAGGAGACTTATTGGCGGATTCCACGATTGCGCAAAAGCTGCAAGAAGCACCACGAGGGCACCGGGCTGTGGCCGCGGCGTACCCTCCCCTCCAGAAGCAACGCTGCGCCCACCCAGCGCAAGAGGATAGGGGGAGAAGAGAAAGAGCGAGTGTCTATGCAGGGACATCGATCGCATCCTGCCCGACAGCTCAAACGCAGGCCAGGTCCGAAGCAGGAGGACCGCTGGGGCGGAGGCCGAGCCCACGGGGGCCCAGTGCCACGATGACTCGATTTGCAGGCCAGGCGGGAGGAGAGCGACCTCCCCCCCTTCCCTCCCCTCCCCAGTTGGCTTCGCGCTCCCTCTGGGCAGGACTGCGGCCTTCGCGGGGGCTGAGGGAGACACGGGCCTCCCCCGCTGGATTCCCTGCTGCAGCACGGAGCATGTGGAGAGGGCTGGTTCGGGCGCACCGTCGAGAACCACCTCCTGTGCTCGTGGTGGCGAGGTGACGACCGCCAGAAGTGGTATGAGGAGACGGACCAGCACAGCTGCCTGCTGGGGTGGGGTTACAGGGGCCATCTCCATGAGTATCCGCACGTCAGAACCGATCACTACGTGGCGGGTGCTTGGCCTGATCGGAGGCAAACCAGGCCGGGGCTGGGGAAGATTCTGAGACCCAGGAGAGCTTTTACCAGGACGCGTAAACCCGTCTCCCCAGACGGAGGTCCTCCAGACGTTTTGGACTTCCAAAGCTGAGGTCCAAAAACACCTGGAGGGCACCAGGTTGAGTGCATGGGACGGATCTGACTGGGGAGAAGGCTCTGGATGAAGATGACCCGAGAAATGTAGCTGCTGGCAGTCCTGATACACATGTCCGCTGACACATCTGTGCCTGGAGATTGGAGATAAGGGAAAAGCACTTTTGGATAAGGGTCTTCGGAGAGCAGCCCATCAGCCTGGGGATCTGACAGTAGCTTTCCCCGAGAGGAGGGGAAAAGAGGAAGCGCCAGAGACGAACCCATTATGCTCCTGACACTGCTGGGACAGAGTGCAAGATTTCTAGGCTATGTGAAGTGTGCGGTGGCTTCGTAGGAGTATTCCCCGCAGCGCCGCAACTTGGAGCCGCAGTGCGGTGGGATGGAACAAGGGTGGCAGATGTGGAAGCCCAAGCTGGGCCCCAGTTCATTCTGCAAATATACGAATGAGCCGCCAGTCAGCCAAACAGGGCCTCCAAAGCAGCTTAGAGGTAACACTCGCAAGCATCCAACTTCTTTAAAAACACGACTTTCAAAACTACCCGAAAGCATTCAAAAGGCACCACCAGCAGAAACAGTCAGCAGAAGAGAAGCCTAAGCGCATTGCTGAGCGAGGGGTTGAGGGTGCCGCCCTAGGGCAGCCTGGGATAGAAGGGAGGGAGCCGGGGGTGTCTCCGTACGACGATTCCCTCCCTGTGGCTCCCCAACGTTTGAATCGGGCAGTCCCAAGCTGCCAGGCGGACAAAAGGCAGGGGGCAAGGCACAAAAGCGGCAGGGGCAGCCGTCCGACACAAAGAAGCCCCCCAGGGCAGAAGGCCTGCTCATCTGGCATGGGGGCCACTGGACGGCGCCTCTATGAAGCCATCCGACGCATGTTGAAGCAGAAAAACAAGCCCTCCGGCTCCTTCCAGCAATGCATTTTTCACTGATGTGCTTTTAGGTTCTCATGATCGTTTGGGATTTTGAGCTCCATTTGAAGTGGAAAGAGAAGATGTGCATTAATAAGAGATGTTCAGGAAAACTGTCGCAAGGACCGCAGTGCTGGGCTGAGCACGGTGGGGCTTTTCGCTGTCCTGGAGACGACGTTTTGCTCTCAAAACATGCATGGGATGCTAACATGCTACAAGGAGAGAAAAAAAGAATTCACACAGAACAAAAATGTTTTCACGGGCTGCTTCAGTGGGGCTTGCCGAACTTAATTTGGTGCAGAGTTCTGCACTTGGGGGGGGGGGGGTATTTTTATTTATTTATTTATTAGCGTTATAGCCTGTTTTTTTCTTGCAAAGAACTCAGAGAGACTTGCATCTTTTTCTTCCTTCTGCTCTCAGCCTTACCCCCCCAACAACAACAACAACCACCCTGTGAGGTAGGCTGGGCTGAGAGTCTGTGGCTGGCCCAAAGTCACCCCGTTGGCACCACAGCTAAGCAGAGACTAGAACCCGGATCTCCTGAGGCCCAGTCCAGTGCTCTTAACCACTACACCACACTGCCTCTCCACTTTCCACTTTCGTATTGGAAAGTGCACAACTATTCGAATGCTCCCTGTAGCCAGTTCTCACGCGTTAGCCCATGGGGGAGAGGGAAAGAACGTCTTTGGACGGTGCTCATTTTCAGATCGGTCCTATTTTTGTTGGATTACATCTGTGTACAATTCCAGAAAATAAAAAACCTGAAAATCGGAGAATTCGCTGTGCTGCTGCCACTGGATGGATCGAAACAACAGGCTGGGACTCAGTTTCTCCTCAAAACAGTCCCGGCGTTCTAGGCCAGTGTGCCCACAATCCCGTCGTGAGACATCGGATCTGCTTGCGAGAGACAACGCGAAAGCTTTAGCTCTGCTCCAGTCCCGAGTGTTGTAGCGTGGAAAGCGGCTATCTGGAGATCCTGCCAGTCGCAGCAAGCTACTCCACCCCGTCCTCTTTCCTCCCTCGCCTTCCTATTTCTTCCCTTCCAAAAGGGCAGTAAGCGTTCCTTGCCCACTAAACATGGGAACTGTTCACTGCACTGCTTTGGCATCCATCCTACCCGGGGGGGGGGGGGTTTCTCCTCTCTTTTTCATCCACCCTGTATTTCTACACACCTTGGGCTTCCCCCAAACCTGCTGACATCCCGATCTTTCGTTTGGGGAGTACTCTTCACTTGGACAACTGATTCTGCAAGTGGCATTTAGGTTTTTATGTAGCACAGTCAGAGCCTAGTCGTGTTTTGCCAGCATAAAGCCAAAACAGCGAGAATTTGGGCAATGCCAGCCGGAAAGGTTGTAATTAGCTCCATTTGGGGCACTGAGAAAACAAGCTGGTGCGCTCGCAGAACCTCCGATCGCGAAGAAATGAACTGCTGAGTAGTTTGCCACGCAAGCAGACTAAGCGCAGCTGCAGCTCCCGCCCCGGCCAGGAGACGGCCCACCTCCTGCTCCAGGGGCCAGTGGCGCTCCACGACCACCAGGGGGCTCCCTCGCGGCTTCCTGAGCCAGGGCTGATACACCTACAGGGACGGGCGGGAGCTGCAGCCGCAGAAAGGGGCACGGGCCATCAGCCCCCAGCTTTTGGAAGAAAACGTTTCAATGCTTTAAGGGGGCGAACCCTGAAAAAGGGAACCCCTCCCCTAACTAGTTCAATGAGGATTCTGCATGCTCAGCAGCTGCAGAATTCGGAGACGGCTGTGCGGAGGGCACGGAAGAGCAGGCTGGGGCTGGTTTGGGGGCATGGAATGGAATACCTGGAAGCGGGCATGGCTGGCTGGGCGGCACCGGGCATCCCACTCTGCCAGATGTGGCTGCAGCCCCCCTTTCTACGCTCTAACAGACACGCTTGACCATGATGCTGCCATCGTCTTTCATTTCCCTTCTTGCAGACTGACTGCATCTGTTAGCCAGTTCCATTGCATGCCGTATCAATATCAATATCAGTATCAATATCAACATCGATAGTTCTCATCTGGTCCATTATTCATCATGCCCGTCATTCTCTCTCTTTCTCTCTCTCTCTCTCTCTCTCACACACACACACACACACCCCTGGTCATTTCTAACCCTTCCATTTAAGCTTAGCTACTATCACAGAGAGCTGCCACGTCAGCAGTGGCAGATGGAAACAAGCACAATCACCCCCCACCTCTTTGGGGCCACGTGGCCTGTGGGGGGGGGGGCGCAGCCACACAACAAAAACCGGCGAAATGCAAGGAAACACAGAACCGCACTCGAGTGCCACATTATCTGACAGAAACGCGCTTGCCGTGGCTTATAAACATGAGCATGAACAGCTAAGGCACCACTGACTTTTATCCCAGTCATACTCTGCTTTTCTTCCCCTTGCAAGAAACCCAAGAGACATACGAGGTTCCCCTCCTTGCCGTTACGCCCTCACAACGACAACCCTGTGGGGCGGGTTCGGCTGAGAATTGCTAAGCGGCCCCAGAGTCACCCGCTGAGGAACAGAACGACATCACAAGAGCCGGGATGGGTCCGATCCGGCTCCCTCTGGCCCAGCATTCACTTCATACAGCAGCCTGGCCCACACTCCCCAGCAACTGCTGTCCATAGGTGCACTGCCTGATATCGGAGCTTGACAGCTGAGTGGGCAGCAGGAGCTGGAGCTCTCGGCCCCCCAGGCCGGCAATGCAGCCGTGGCGCACGCATGTGCCAAGCTCGGCTGGTCCAACATGTGCCCCTTGCGCCACACCGCATGCCGCAGAAGCTGGCGGGCCCAGGCACCTTCGAGCGAAAGTCGAAATTCAGCCCTGCAAATGGTCACGAAAGAGAGCCTTCTGGGCTCCCTCTCCTGGGGGGGCGGCGAGGAGGCGAGGGCCCCTGCCTGCGCTGCTCCCGGCAAGGAAACGGGTCGTGCATACAGACTGCCGGCCCCACAGCGCAGGCTGAAAAGAGGAGAACTTGGGCCTGTGCTTGATCCACTACTGGCTCTCCAGGTGGGAGCCGAGGGACTAAGTTGAACCCTATGAAAAGTCACTGTAAACCACGCCCCCCCCCACAACAATTAAGGAATGAACAAAAGTGTGTTGGAGCTGCAGAAAACTTGGGAACCCATCAAAGGAAGAGGAGCATCCAAAGCAGCTGCTGCAAGCTCACTGGTGAGCCGTTGGCCTGCTTTCCAAAGCTTCTCCTAAAAGGAGGGGGCTTCACCTTGCAGAGGAGAAACGACAAAAGGGCAAGTGAGGCCTGCAACAACAAGTCGCAGCACGAAGCGCTTCAGCTCAGGATTCCAGCTACACCACCTGCTCTTCCATCCCCTCAACAGCCAGCCAGCCAGCACACTAGGTCCGCTGAATGCATCCGGCAGTTTCTGGGGTCTCTCTCATCGTCAGCGTGGTTTTTCTCGCTTATTCGAAGGAGTTTCAGTACTTCTGCAAGCCTGAAAGTTTCTGCTCCCCCGCTGATTCCTTCCTCTTGGGCGGGGGAGTTACTGTTTCCATGCAAAAATAACAGCACCTATGTCTAAACATGGGAAATAGCAGGAACGAGGGGGGAAAGCAGGCAACGCCGGGGCGAGGTGTCTCGTGACTCTAGAGGCCCCAGCTAAGAAGGCCATGCCAAACTTTCGATGGCAGGCGGAGAGAACGGAGTCTCGGCGTCGCGCTCACCACTGTGTGCGCAGGGAGGCATCTGTTTCCAAAGTTGGGGGGCCATGAAGAACCCCAGTCCTGCCTGCTGGACTCATGCAACTCCAGCGACAACTCACGCTGGGCTCAGCCTTCACACCGACATGCTGCCTGGTGCTTGGCCACGATCTCACGTCTCCAAAGCCCCACTTGCCCCAACTTGCTATGCAGAATCCCCTTCCTGACTTCCCCCTCCTCCTTCCACTCCCCTCTCCTTTCATGTCCCGACTTTTCCACTGGCAATCAGCAGGTGGGTCTCTCTCCTGTCTTCGCCTTGTAAACCTGTCCGGGGCTCTTCTGGGGCGGAGGGCTGGGATGGAGACACAGCAGGCAAGACGCAGCCTGGCCGATCCCAACCGCCCCAGTTCAAAAACCAGCAGGGCTCATTTCCCTGTTGGTCCTGGGTTCCTGGGCACAGGGATGGACGAACTGCCAGCAGGGCGATGGGAAGCGACGGCTCCTGCCCCGGCAGGCTTCCCGGGGTCACCGGCGCTGCCCCTCCCCACCCCGCTGCTGCGAAAGCATCGGGTGCACAGCACGAGCCGACGGCCGCCTTTGTCCCCCCCCCCCCCCGCTGCTGGCTGGTGCTGGTGCTGCTGCAGCGCCCTCAAGGGCAGCCGGCTGAGTCATCAACCGGGCCTCCGCAGTGCCGAGGAGCTGGCTCGGCTGCCGTGCTCACTGGCCGCAAGCAGCCGGCCGCAAGATCCTGCTGCGGGGCGGGCTGGCCGGGGGGGGGGGCTCCTCCACTCATGGAGCCCCCCTGTCACCCGATGCCTCCGAAGGGGGGTGGCCGAGTGGGCACGGGGACCGGGAGAAGGACCCCCGCGGCCGTCTGCTCCGCCCCATGGCTGGGCTGCGGGACAGGAGCGGCCTTCTGCTGCCTAGCGAGTCGGCGGCACGTCGTGGGACGTCCACCTTGCCTCGGGTTCAGCCGCGCTTCGGGCCTGGGTGAGCTGGCCTCTCCCCGAAGCAAGGGCCCTGCACACGGGGACCGTCGATGGCTCCCGGGAGCCAGCGGACTCGCCCGCTGCTTCCCCTGAGAGCCTGCCTGGAATTCCTGCTGAGCTGAACATGACAGTGGAAAACAAAGCAGAACAACAGTCACCTGCTCCTCGCATCCCAAGGGGACTCCCACGCCAGATTCCCCAAAGATCTGCCTCGGTGAGCGTTTCGGTCAAGCATCCAGCGGCGCCACCAAGCAGAGACTTGGGGGCAGAGGCACAGGGCTCTGCTCCGAAGAACTACCGGGGGGCTGCCAAAACACAGCCGGGGAGCGGGGGGGGGCATACCACTTTTTGAAGCAAGTATAAACGCAAACATTCGCACCTTAGAAGCATCCCTGCCACACCCCGATCTCTGAAGCATCGTGAAGCTGGAAATCCAGCTTTCCCTCACTGTACCAGTGTGAGCATCCCTGGGGCATTTCTGGCTGCTAGAAAATTGTAGGTTAATGGAGGAGACTGGAGAGCAGGAAATCCATCTCCAGGAGTCAGGCAAGGAACAAAATATTTCTTCTAGGCCCAGAAAGTTGTCACACTGTTTGCACTTGATAAAACAAACAAACAAACAAACAAGCAATATTTAGCTTGAATTTAGTTCGAATTCATTTTTCTGGCCAAAAGAAGAACATGGGTGACGTTCACCAGGCCTCGCTCTGAAACAGCCTCTTGCCACCGCAGTGCTCCGTAAATGCTTCACCAGGATGGTCCGCACCTAGATGTGCTTCGCACGCCTCGGCACCCGCGTCCGGAGCAAAACCGAACAGTCTGGGGAAGGTGGGACGCCGGGGCCTGTCCGGCTCCCAATCCATTCCAGCATTCGTGGCGAGCTTTCTCGGAGCAATCCCTGACCAGGACCTCCGTCCCAAGAGCAAAAACCCACCCAGTCCTAACAGCAACGAGCACAAGTCGTGCAAAGGGGGCTGAGCAGAGGGAGTTCAAATATTCTGTGCGTGGGCAAAGTCTGCGCAGCCCAACACTATCCGGCACGCTCATTCTCACGCCTTCCGAATTCAGCAGCAAAGCCACCCCCACAAGGACAGAAGTGCAGGATTGCACCCAGACGCAGCTACAGCCCCCTATTTCGGAGTCCGGAAAAGGCCTGAGGCACGCCCCCGCCAATCTCTGGTCCTCCCATCCCATGTTTGCAGGCACCAGACCATCCGGCAAGTGTCCATGATGCAGCCTCTCCGAAAATCCAACCCCCACACAACCTGCTGTTCCGGAGGGGGGGAGAGATACCTTGTGAGTGGGGAGGAATCGGACGGCAGCTGTGGCAAGCTGGGAAATTCACGGATGACGGCTCCTTAGCGGCGGAGTCAGCGCGAAGCCGGGATGCCGCCAGCACCTGGGAACGAGCCGGCTCGGCTCAGCGGGACTCGCTTCCAAGCGGGCTAGGCCAGGAACGGACGGCCCGAACTCGGCCCCGAACTCTGCCGCTGCTCGTTTTGCAGTAGTTAAGCAAGTCCCTTTCAAGCAGCCTCTTAAAACATGTTTGTTCCATGCATTTGCTCTGTCTGTCTGTCTGTCTTTCCTTCCTCTTCTTTTCTTTCAGCATCCTATGCGCATTTAGACAGCAAAAAGCCCCTGTTCCCAGCATGCCGCATTGCCTGCTTCAAGAGTTTTCCCGACCTCTCTTTTTAAACGTGTGTCTTCTCTTCCCACTTGTGTGGTGCTCCAGGAAAGTGACTTAAGCCACTCTGAGTTCATAAGAAAAAAGCGGGATATACATCTAATACATGGCCACCGTCATCCGCGTGTGTGTTTGTGCAGGGGGATCTGCCAGACGCTTAGAACAGTACTCAGGATGGGAAGTCCGAGGTCCTCAGCCCCGTTTGGTTGATGACAGGACAACCGGATGAGGCCTGCAATGCTGCAGGCAAGCATCAATGCCGGCAGTCTGTGTGTGTGTGTGTGTGTGTGTGTGTGTGTGTGTGTTTCATCGCGCCTGGCGGCTAGACAAAGGATGCTCCTCTGCGTGGAACAGCAGCGCCTCTCTCTCCTCCAGGAGCCTCTCAGAGCTCGCTCGAGCACCTCCTGAGCGTTGAGTGTTGCCCTGGCTTGCCGGGCACCTGCCAGTCCAGCTGCAGGTGCGAGGGTCTTCCTGGCCGATAGCGTGGCCACCGACGGCCCTCCCAAAAGGAGGCACGGCTTCCCCAAAAAAGCAGTCTCTGCATGCATGAACTTTGCACAAAGGGATTTAACTGTGCAGAGTGCTCCACTCAGGGAGTGATATTTATTTATTTATTAGATGTATATCCCACGTTTCTCTTATGAAATCAAAGCCGCTTACATCATTCTCCGCCTCCTGCTCCCAACCTTATCCCCACAACAACAACCCTGTGAGGTAGGCTGGACTGAGAGTCTGTGACTGGCCCAGAGTCTCCCAGTTGGCTCCATGGCCGAGCGGGGACTCGAACCCGGATCGTCTGAGTCCCAGTCCCATGCTCTTCACCACTGCACCACACGGGCTCTCGGGGAACTAGTCATCCTTTTCCGAAGTCACACCCTGATCATTTCGGCGCTCTGTTCCTACTGCAACGGGTGACCCATTTCCCCTTTATCAGCTTTCATCACTGAGAAACACAACATTAAACTCAAATTGTTGCCACAAGGTGCTCGTAAAAAGCACTTTCCCTTCGCCGCTTCATGCCAGCCTCCAAGCTGTAGCAATGAAGCTATTCAAATATTTGCCTTCACTTTACAGTTCATTATGTAGCTCCCATCTCTACATTATTCTTTTAGAAATTAGGCACTTTCATGGAAAGAGCGATGGCTGCGGCGTTGGGAGCCTTCCTGCTTGTGGGGCCGTCCCCAGAGGGAGACAGCCGCGGGCCCGGCAAGGGCTCCCCTCCACTCCCTCCCCAAAGGAAGCAAACAGAAGTGGGGATGAGGATGCGGGTGGGGGCGCACTCTGCCCACCTGTGACATGCCACCCCCGGGGCAGAGTGCTCGGCCGCTGGCGTTTGGTCCTTCCCCACCCTGCCCAACTAGGGTAGGTCTCCTAGGCGTCCCCCCGAAATGCAGCAACAAAGAAGGGGACCGATTCAGGCGGCACTGTGCACGCCATCTGCATGTGCAAAAGCTATGCGCAGATTTAGAAAGAGCCGTAAGAACCGAAGGAGAAAGACGAGCTCAGAGCACGGAAGGGCTCGGTCTGTCGTCCGGGTGCTGCCTGCTCGAGGACAACTCCAAAGCGTGGCTCTCCCTCCTTCGGATTACCCTAAACTGCACTTGGCTAGGACCGTCCTTCGGTAGAGGACTGTGGTCTGCAAAAGATGGGCGTGGTCACCTTGCTCCCAAAACACTTTGCTCCAGAGATCCAACTCCTCTGCACAGGTCTCCAGGGGCCCAGAAATGGAGGCCTCTTCTGTATCGCGGCGCCGTGCCGTTTCGCGCCCCGCTGCTTGCCGGAGCAGCCACTCGGCCCAGGTGTGGGCGCCCAGGTGCATGGCAGGCTCTGCACACACAGCAGAGCCGGCACTGCGGCGGACGGCCAGCTGCCTTTCCGCACCCCGCAAATCAGGCTTCACGTAAGGCTGCACCGGAAGATCTTCAAACTGAGGACTGTCCTCTGACTACCCTTGAAGTAGAGGACTGTCCTGCATAAAGTAGGGCACATGGCCACTTTAGTGTTCAGCATCGTTATAGGTCATAACAAGGAATTGAGAAGTTCAGGAAGGGACATCTTTGTTTGTTTGGGATAACTTGAGGACATCTGGTCTCGTAGAAAATTAAAATTTGGGACCATTTCGGAAGCTTAAAATGTGGGACCATTTTGGAAGATAGGCAGACTTAGGACTTCAAAACTGAAGGAGCTCCCACCCCTGCACTGTGCGGTCACCCAGGACTGAATGAGGCTCAGCAAGCGACAACAAGGGGCGGGGCCTTTTTGGTGACGGGCCACCAATTTTGGAAGGATGTCCCTGATGAAGACACTCATAGGGCTCTACTTTGCTTTGTGAAAGAACTAGAATCCCGAGGTTTACCAACAGGTGCAAAATAAACCAGATTCAAAATGATGGCTCAGGGGAAAGCTGGAACTTACAAAGCCTAACCCTCCTGCGCAAGTGCAAACCGACAATAACCTCTTAAGATCCGATGCCGTTTTGGGGGGCAGGTCAAGGACAACGCTGAGCCCGTGTGCAGCTGCAGAGAAAAAGGCAAGTCCGTGTCTCTTGCGGTGCGAGCTTTAAGGTAAAATACTTATACATTTTTGGCAGCTTGGCCCTGCTCCCCACTGGGGAGCAGCCCCCGAAAGCTCCTCTTCCCTGTCCCTGGTGCACAGGACTGCTGAAAACCCAGGGCTTTGTTTGAAAAAAGAAAAAAAAAAAGGTGCCGGAACTCACGTCTTGGGGTCACACTTTCACACAATGGTCACCGCCGGCAGTAAGCACTCAGCGCACGACCACACGACCGATCCCAAGCCGAGCAGCGCCCTCACAATCAGCGCCAACAATCAGCACTGACACACAAGCAGCCTGCAGGCACTATGTTAATGAGTTCAGCTGATGACCTGCTACGCCCAACAGGGCGATTCACAATCACTTGGAAAAATCCGTCAAAAACAACTGCCGGAGCGCCGTTCCAGTGCATTGTATGACAAAAAAAGCCCTGAGAAAACCCCAGGAGAAAACCAGTCCTGTGGCTCAGAGCAAGCCCTTCCCCGCAAGACCTCCCGGAGAAAGGCAGGCCGCTGCCCGACGCTTGGCTCACCTCTTCCCACTGGTGGATGTAGCGGATCAGTCTGGAAAGCCGCAGGAGCCGCAAGAGGCTGAGGATTTTGGTGAAGCGGACAATCCGCAGGGCGCGGGCGGTCTTGTAAACCTCCGAATCGATGCGCGTCTCCACAATCAGGAAAATGTAGTCTACTGGAATGGAGGAGATAAAATCCACCACAAACCAGCTCTTGAGGTACTTCATCTTAATCCGCTGCGGGTCGAGGATGATTTCCGTGTTGTCCTCCACCACAATCCCTGTGCGGAAATTGAGGACCAGGTCAATGAGGAAGAAGGTGTCCGAGACCACGTTGAAAACAATCCATGGCGTGGTGTTTTCATCCTTGAAGAAGGTGATGCCCACCGGAATGATGATGAGGTTCCCAACCATGAGGAGCAGCATGGTCAGGTCCCAGTAGAACCTGGTCAATGAGAAAGACAGAAGAGGAGTCAACTGAGGAACGGCCGGGGTGGTCAAAGGCGAGGGCGGCCAGTTTTGGGTTGGTGGGACCACCTTTCGCATGTGAAAACCCTTCCGTTCCACGTGGCCATCAAGGATTTTCGGAGCTCGGGCCTTAAGATTGTTTCCTGCCGTTGGTTCTGTTGTCAGGGAAGTTTTGACATTTTATTGGGCCATTGGCAGGGTGCCAAGAAAAGGGCTCCACACCATGTTGCCTACACTTGCTTTGGAAAAATCTCTGCCGACTGGAACACAGGAGGACGACTTGGGTCCCTCCAGATGTTCTGGTCTTCGACTCCCATGGGCCATCACCACCTCTGACCGTGCTAGCAAGGGTACCCGGCACCCCTGCTGAGCAGACACGTCTCTCGCCTCAACTCCTAACTCCCTCCTGGCAGAGCTTCCTGGAGTACCAACCGATGGGCCGAAGCCAAGTTGGCAGTAGCTCCAGCTCTCGCCCCGGCCCGTTTTTGTGAAGCAAGCCAGGCCGATTTCGATGGAGGTGATGCTCAAGTAGGCATGTCCGGGCCTGCTGCCCCGGTTTAATTTTGCCGTTTAGGGCTGGCTCGCAATCTGTACGTGGAAGGGGTGTTCCGAGGACCATGAAAGCCAAGAATGGGGCACAGGGATGAATCGGGCAAGGGGAAAAGCCATGTGCACCTGGGACCCAGCTGAGCTTAGGTGCCATTGGTTGAAGTGGTGGCTATGTTCAACCAGCCCCTTTCCCACTTTGATTTAATTGACTTAATAGATTTAAAAACCATTGTTTCCAAAGGAAAAAAGAGATCTGTGACAACACACTGCTCAGCCGACTCTCACAGATATTTACTCTTTCCTTACGCCAGCAAAAATGCTCCACAATGGTTTCGGCACAGCCTTAGACTTAGTACAGGATTGTCTTTCCTGACTAGCTCAAATAATTAATTTTAATTACTTTTAAAGCTGTACCACTCCATCACTTAATATACAACATGCTCATTCTTGGAATTCAGTTGGTTTCCCAATGTATTCCATGCATTTCTTTCTCTAGCAGTAATTATCATGTCATAGTTTTCTTATCCTTATCTTTTAGCACTGCCAAAGTGGCTTGTCTGTTTACTAAGCTCAATTAAGAGACGTGTGGGTCATACCTAAGTGTGCAAGATAATTATAAATGAATGCTTTGGAAAGATGACAGATGAGAAATGGACAGGAAGATCTGCATTCCAAGCGGGTCCCGTATAGTTTTTATAGCAACCTGTGCACAGGTGTGAATGCACTTGAAGTGCTTACGTTTCGCTCCGATTTTCTGCTATGTGGCCTGGAAAAACTGCATGCCAGTGTTGCTTTGGGAGGTGATGCGGTGGATGCCTCTGGAAAGCTCGCAAATGAGCTCGTACAACCGCCAGAGTTCTTCCAATTCAGCGACTTTTATACATCTCCGAATGGGGCCGGGGGCAGAGGAAGGCACCGTGAGATGGAGCACTTCACGAGACAAGACGGGCTCGGGGCAGCCGGCCCTTGCGAGCAACGTAGTTAACCCTGTTTCCCCATTTGGCCTTCGAATGACCACCAACTCCGTCATCTTGATTAACGCTGAAGAATAAGCAGAAATGTTGGAGCGTGGGGCGCGCCTGTCGAGGGACCCCCTTCCACCCAGGCCGTTCAACACGCAGCCTGTGTGCGGCCACTGAGCATGCCCAGTCTGACTGGATGTTTTGGAGGGTGGGGGCAGGCCCCCACCCCACCCCACCCCACCCCAGGGCTTTTCAACCTATTTTTTGCACTCTGCAAACCCTCCAAACATGGCAAGGCCTCCCTCTCAGGGACAGATGGTGCCGCTTGGGCAATCAATTAGGACTGGCAATTGGAGAACTTCATTCATTATTAGTATTTAAAGCATATGCAGTTAATTTTGATGTCTGTTTTTTTCTTGAGTGATTGTTGTTACTTCAAGCGTAGGTTGAGAGCAGCTACGACCACCGCGCCTTCATGTTGTTGCTATGAAATTCCCTAACTAGGAATATTAGAAGCATTCCATGTGTTCGTTATTCATCGTGTTGTTAAATTCCCATTACAGTTGTCCTGCTGGGTGAGTCTTCCTGGTCCATACCTAATCCTGTGCTCTCTTCTATCACTTGAATGGAAGCTATGATTAAACGGAAGGGAGGTTCCTGTGGAGACGGAAGGACTTAAGGAGCAGTTCTGCGTTTTCCCCAAACAGCTAACATTAAGATCAGGGTTAAAATATTGGGATCGCTTACAGAGCTATTGTAGAATCTCAGAAGGCACTGACTGCACACCTGAGCTTAATATGATTTGTACGGATGTTATTAACCCTATACCAGCCTGCTAAAAAAATAAACCTTGCTCAATTCAATGGGCCTTGCTCCCAGGTGAGTGCATGCAAGATTACCTGAAAGGCAGGTAATCTGGGTAAATTCTGGGTAAATACACACAGGTTTGCACATTAGTTCCCAATAAATAGATCGTACTTGTTCACCATTTGCAAAACAATTCCCTGGATGTCATACAAAAGCATTTAATCCAGGATGACCCTACCCCCCTCCCACCCAAGAAATCTCAAATGATGCAACCCAGTGTAATTATTTGCTGATCTTTTAAAAATATTCTTTCTGAGTGGCCTGTATGAGCATTTGTGTTTGTTTGGACCCCTGTATAAAGTTCATCAGCATTTTCTGCTTTTCTTTTAACATTGGCAAAGAGATTAAATTTGGACATCACTCTCAATAAAAAGAATTTATGGCAGGACATGCATCTTTCTTATCCAGAATGATCTCAGTTCTGCCCATTTTTAAAAGCATTTCAGTAATTTTCTCTGCTACCAGCACATAAGTATATCCATAAATCTTCAAAACTAGATGTTTACTAGATGTTACATAAGAACCAAGGTATTTCACAGCTCTGTCTGGCCATGTCAAACAACATTTTGAAATATTAATATTAGCTTCCAAAGCCACATTAATTCCCACTAATCTTAGTTTGCTTAGAGCTAAGCCAAAAGTTAATCTAACTTTTTTTCAGCCTGAAATCGGGGCTCCTGGACGTGGCAGAAGAGCTTCCAAATCTCCTGTTCGACTTTTCATCAGCATCATCTGCCAATTTGCCATCGTCTGTTGATGCTCCCGCCTCCTTTCCTGATTGGGCATCGGAAGCGCACATAGCCAATGAGAACTGGTCCCCTGAAGCCAAATCAGAGTGAGGGACATGATTTTTCCCTTACTCCAGCATCTCCTGAGGAAAGAAGCAGCTTGGAGAGGGAAAGGAGACAGGGAACCTGGAAGGAGTACAACTGTTGCCACTGGCCCCCGTTAAACACGGTTTTGGGGGTACATTAAAGCAGCTTCCACAGAGGGCGACAATGTTGAGAACGGTGGTGGGTTCCCCCCTTGATTCATTTTATGTGCCTTATCCACATGAGCATCCCTGCATGGACTGACACTGGCCAGAACATCTGGAAATTAATTCCCGAGTGCTTGTGTGTGCTTTGAACGCATTATGAGACTGATAGCGAATTGCCATTTCCCCCCGAGCTTCATTTGCTCCAGGGAGGCATGATGAAAACACATTTAAATCACATTTACGTGGCACCGCAACTAATCTCTGACCGCATCAGAATCAGTTACGAGGTCTGCAATAGTGCAGCTTTTCGGAGATGTCAGATGCAAAGGCAACCGTGCAAAAGGCAATCGCACCGCAATAAAGGGCGCTTGAGTCCACCACGCTCTAGGAAAAGCAGCTTTTCAGTAGTGCTTGGTGGCTTTGGATGAACATTCTTCAATGCTCAGCCAGAAGGCCACAAATTGCCTTATTTCCCAAATAACCACAGACGATACTGATGGCATCCTACACATTCTTCCCCAAGCAGTCTTGCTTTTCATAGCCACCTACCCAGTCTCCACCTCCCAAGCCCACACATGAACTCGAAAGCAACTCGGCGTGGAGGTCTATGCTTTGCAAAAAGTTACACTGCAGACATTAACTGTAGCACAGGTGGAAAGAGCACAGGACTGGGCTCGGGAGGCCCGGGTTCTAGTCCTCGCTCAGCCACGGAGCTCGCTGGGTGACTCTGGGCCCGTCCCTCGCTCTGCGCGCAACCTGCCTCACAGGGCTGTCATAGTGAGGATAAAGCAAAGCCGAGCAGAACCAAGCAAGCTGCCTTGGGCCCCTTACAGGAGGAAGGAACCTCAGCTATGACATGTCATGATAATAATTATAATCAGCAGTAACTCAGGTGCACAGGTGCATAGATTAGGGGAAAGTCAAATGAAAAAGCAGAGTATTACACTCTAGAGCAGTCTTCCCCAAACTGGTCCTTCCAGATGCTTCAGACTACAACTCCCAGCCACCCTGCCCACTGGCCACGCTGGCCGGGGCAGATGGAAGTTGAAGCCCAAACATCTGAAAGGTGCCAGCTGGGCTGGCTGCTCTAGAAAGCGAAGCAAACCTGCACGTAAGAAGCACACAAACACCCTGCGCGCTTTTCTGTTGGGCATTTTTAGGGGCGATTCCTTTTACGTGATTCGGAAAATGAACCAAAATAATTTCCACGAGTGCAAATTTGCAACATTCCACAGGCATGGGCACAAAATCCAATTCTTTCCATGGGTGGATGACAGAGCAAAACGCACGTGACAATGCATACAATGCCGTCAGAACGGAGTGCATCCCAGGCACCTATCTGCCCGTGCAGCCGTGTGAATAAAATCCCAGGACTTGTGTGTCCGCAAGGTTTTCGTTGCCTAGCTCACACCCTGGCCATGATCCCAGAGCTAGTTCAGGCGTGGAAACCTCAGGCCCTTGGGAGGGGTCCCAATCCAGCCTCCCACGAATTCTCAGGGGGCCACAGCCCCTTCCAGGGGCTGCGCCCCCTTTCCCCCAGTCACCAGTCACCTAATGGTGTCCCGGCTGCTCTGCAAGTTCTCCCGCTAAGGCTCCCTTGCTGGCAGCAAGTGCTTCAATTTTGTCTTGTAAGTGCTTGCCTCTGCTCCACTGATCTTCGCTGGACCACCAGAACGAATCCCGCAATACAGTTTCTGCAAAACAGAATTCAGTCCTTGAGCTGAAAGAGGCTGAGCTCAAGGTAATGCAGCAGGCTTGATAATGCAGAAAGACTGTCGCCCTCTATAAAACAGAATCTATTATCAGAATGAGTGCAATGGAATTGTGGGATTCGGGGTCGTTTGGACGGTTGGTTTGCTTCTCTAGCAAGCCATTCTATTAAGTTCTGATCCGAAATCGCTGAGCAGGCCCCTCTTGGGGGAGGTTTGGTGGTGAGGGTGGGAGAAAGCAAATGATTTCCGAAATCGAAATCTTTTACTGGGCTTTCCCAAAAAAGAAACCTACCATTTGGTTTCGGCAGAGACACAGGTCTCGGAAGCCTCTAGAGATCTTGTTTGCCGAGCAAGCCGGTTCCAAATCCCCTTGCAAAATGTGACGGCCATTTGAAAAAGACAATCAAAGCCTAACTTTCTATTCCATCTCGCAAAAATCGAGTTAATCTTTCTGTGCTCTTTATTTTCACCTTGTCAGCTATGCTGGGAAAGAAGGCAAAAAGAAAATGAGCCGCTACAATGTCTTTCTTTGTTATATTTATAGGCTGGCTTTTGGCGATCGCTGCTGCCAAAGCAGTTTACAATAAAAATGCCTTTAACAACAACTCCGCGCAGCGAAGCAGAGGTGGCGAGCGCCGGCAGAGCAGCGGGAACCGGAGGGGGCCGCCGAAGTTTGCGGAGGCAGCGGGGAATGGCTCCGAAAGAGGACTGCGGCGAGGGCAGCCCTCCCCGGCACTGCAGCGCGGGGTGCGAACACTCAAGGGGATCGGAAAGCCGGGTAGCGGCTAGAGAAGCGGTGGAAGCGGAGGGTGGCCTGCGCCCTGGAGGGGGTCACGGCACGCCTGGAACCTTGGACGGGCGCATGCTGCACCACAGCCGTGAGCGGGAGCACTGCGTGGACCACCACCTCTTGAGGCACGCCCCAAAAGCCAGGGTGGCCGGGGGGCAGTCCTCTGTTTGAGAGTCCGCCACAGGATGGGCCTCCGTTTTGAAGGCATGCTCTGCTGGAAGGCCTGATATATGTTAAAGGTAAGGAGCCACCACCAGGGAGAGCCCAGAGGCCTGGGTCTGTCCCACACCCCCGAAACTGGCCACTTTGCCCCCGGGCTGGGCAAGGGGGACCTTTGCAGGAGCTCCTAGTTGGTTCACGGCTCACCCAAAGGAGCGAGGGCTTTCTCGAGAAAGCGTGCGACCGGCCACGGGCCTTGGGGTGATGCGGCTGGCTCTGGAGGCCTCGTCACACGCCAGAACCAGACGATGCGCTGGTTCTGCTCAGACACAGCAGCCACGAGACAGCTCTGCTGGCCCAGGCCCCGGATGCCTCTGGATGGCCGCCCTTAATCAAGGCCTCTGGCTGGAATGACAAGCACCCCGGCAGAGCCCTACAGACGGCATTAAAAAAGAAAGCTCGTTTCTTCTGCCAAGACTGGGACAGACATTAAAAAAGCCAACCAAGAGCCAAGGGCTAAACTTGAGTTCACCCTGGGATGACACAGCTTGCTGTGCTCCGCATACATCTTCCCCCTCCGCCTCGTGCCTCACCCCGGGGGCATCTGCAGCAGCCCCGGGCACAGATCAATGCAGGATCCCAAGTGTGCGAAGGGAGCTGGGACCCTGTCGGGTCTGATCTCCTGCCTGCATGCAGATGGGAGACTCCTCATGCTGCTCTGCATTGGCCGGCCACTGATCCAGGCGCTGGCCTGCTTCTGGACACGGAGCTGCTGAACGGAAGAGCAGGGCACCGGTGCCACGTGCAGAGGGTTCGACGCCTGAGCCCCCACAGAGCAAAAAAAACAACAGCAGCAACTCCTGTGTGAACCCCGGAGAGTCTCTGCCAGTCAGAGCCAACAGCACTGGGCTAGATGGGCCAGTGGTGTGACTCTTTGACACCCACCTGTAAGCATGTTCCACTTTCCCTGTCCCATGGAGGGAAAACATACCGCAAACAGCTACTGAGTTGAATTCTATCTGGTAGAAGTAGAGCTGGCTCCCTGCAGATATTCATATCATCATCATCATCATCATCATCATCATCATCATCAAATAATTCCCCTGCCACACTGCTACTCTGAGGCTCTGCGGCTAAGCTTGGAGGGAACAGAGAATTTAAGGGGTGCTGGGGGAAGAGGACATGCATTGCCTCAGCTGCTAAAGAGCACCCAGCGTCCCGCCCCGTGCGGCAAGCTGCCCTCCACCACTGCTGAGCTCCTGGAGCTGTTAAATCAATGTGGAGCGTTGCCGCCACGGAGGGGTGTCTGGCAGGTTATTTGTCAATCGTTTGCTGGCTTCTATCTCATGGTAGATTCGCTTAGCCGGTTTTGCCCCTCTCTTCGCTCTGCATTGCATGCGAGCATTCGGAGCACAGTCTGGAGTTTCAAAGGCACCGTGGCTGCAGCTCTCGTCCTTCTTTGTTGATCTGATGCCCCGGAATGCGGCGCTTCTGAGCCTCGTAGGACGACCGCCCGGTCAATAACAAAGTTGTACTCTTTGCAGAGCAAAACAAACCGGAGCTCCAAAAGCAAAACAAAAAGACAAGCGCTGAAAGGGCAAAATTGTGACTCAAAGTCACTACCCACGGGGAGAGGTGCGTGGGTGGTTCTGAGCCCCGGCACGGCTTCCAAAATGCTGGCGAGCAGAATTGCCAGCTGACATACGCATGGAGAAATCTGCACAGGCCACTGGGCACGGCATCTGGAAGGGCTCGGGCGATGCGCTGGCCCCCCTCGGGTTGCTCTCCGGGGGGCTTTCTCTAGGGCTTTCTCTCGCCAAGGCCAGCCAGCTTGCCGAACACACAGTGCTGTGAACGGTGCACACAGGAGCACAAACTCTTTCCCCCCACGAGCTGTTTCATGTTTGCTGCCGGTCGGCCATGTGGTGCCTCCCTGCACACTTCGACCAGGGGAGACGCACGGGAGACGGAAAGGGGATGAAGCAGGTGGATGGGGCAATCCAGTAGATATTTTTATTTATTCATCGATTTATATCCTGCCTTTTTCCTACAAGGGGCTCAAGGCAGCTGACATCTCCTCCTCCATCTTATCCCCACAACAACAACCCTGTGAGGTGGGTTGGGCTGAGCGTCTGAGACTGGCCCAGAGTCACCCAGTTGGCTCCACGGCCGAGCGGGGACTCGAACCCAGATCCTCTGAGTCCCAGTCCCATGCTCTTCACCACCACACCACACTGGCTCTCATATTCTCTATGTGAGCCATCCTGAAGCTTTCGTGACAGGACGGCATATAAATACTTTAAATAAATAAATAAATATTAGATGCGTAAGATTTTCCAGAGTATTTGAGATTTTGCCATAGAAAAAACACTGCCTCTCTTCCACATCTACTAATTCCATTTTAACTGCGATCACATGAAATCTGGCACAAAATACTGCTTCCCTCTCATGTATTCTTACATCATAGTTTATAATGTATGGCTTTTTCATTCACCCAGTATTTTAATGTTTAAAAGATTTTAATTATGTTTTACTTCAGTCGTGGGTTATTAGTTTTAGTTTTATTATTGTTTGGGGTATTTATGATCTTTTAAACTGTTGTATTTATTGAATTTGTTTGTAAGCCATCCAGAGATGCACAGTGATTGGATGGGTTAGAAAATGGAGGCCAGCCAGTCAACCGTTTTTTAAAACGTGAAGACGGCCTGCAGATTCAGGTCTGGGGCAAGAACGAAACAGCCCTGCTGTTGGCCGAAGAGCCAAGAGCCCATTGTCAGAGGGTGACGTCACTTGAGCAACCCATGGACGTCCGGCAGGGAGAAGACCATGGCGAGGTCGATGAAGGGGGCACATCGCCCCTCACGTACGCAGGAGGCAGGACCCTGTTTGGATCTGCCCGGTCAAGAGGGGGCAGGTGGTGCAACGGGGGGAGGGGGTCATGGTAGGCTGGACTGAGGCAGCAAAGACATCAAGCAAAGCATTCTGGGAGACAGTGAAGAGCGGAGACTCCCAACGGCCGGGCAGATCTCGGTGGCGTCGGCAGGAGCTGCAGGACCCTGGACAGCTCCAATGGCAACTCAAGGCCTTCCTCTCGTTCATTGACTCCTGCCCATTATTCCACTTGCATCCTGCCATTTTTCCTCCTGGAGGGAACCCAAGGCCCTCCTGCTCCTCCTCCGGCTTCTATCCTCCTCACAACCCCTTGAACAAAGTCAGTGCTCGGCTCAAACACATCCCCGCGGTTGAATGGGGACCAGGACGTGGCTCTCCCAAGGCCAGCCCCGTAACCAGCACGCCGCCCTGCTTGTCTTGATGTGCTGCTGACTGCCAGAGCCCTGCATCCTAATCTAAACAGGGAAGGGGCTTGTAGGGGCAAATATATGGCTTTCTGCAACAGCTGTAGGACTGCCAGGTGTTGCTGGACCGTGTCTCCCATCCCCTCTGTGGTCCAATGCATCTCAGGGGCATCACACTGGGAGAGGCTGCTGTAGGGACACCGGGTTTTGAGAAAGCCACAGTGGGTCAGGGCTGGATATTGTACTGGTCAAGAAGATTCGGCCAATGCCCAAGAAAAGTCCCAAATATGTATGGTCTCGGGAGCAGCAGCAGCAAAAAAATCACTTGGGGATGCCAGGGACCCGACTGCAGACTCCCTGCAGCCAGGCATCGAGCATTACAGAAGGCCATGTTCTGTTTGAGACATGCTCAGCCTTCTGTTGGAAATGGAACACATTCCTCTGTTTACGGGACAGTCGAGTTCAAGCCCGGTAGAAAATGGAGAAGCCAGTGAAGCTGCGAAGAGTGACTTGTGAACAGATAAGCACCTGGTCTTCCCTCTGTGGCACATTTCTGCTTCGGCTGCAAATCCAAAATCCACAGTCAGGCAATATCTCTCCTAGGGCCCAGCTCCAAAGTCCACAAACTGTGCAAGCTTTTGAGTTCTGCAGATCTCTTCATCAGGCTAGCTGGTTAAAACAATGCGAGGGATGGGCAAGAAACAGAAAAGTCCAAAAATGTAGTAGGATGTTGTGACCACGAGGATTGCTGTTTTGATACATCCAGTCCAAAATGGAAATTTGCAGTTGGAATGAATCAGCCAGTGGTGTGTGTTGTGGGCGGCAGAATATACCTGGCAACGCAATTTGGGGAACAGAAGCAATGGCTTCTGAAAGCACAAAGACTGGCGGTATCTCTCATCTCCCGCCTCTTGCCTCAGGAAAACACGCAGGCACTTGCACTGGGGGCAGAGCAGGAGCTGGAGAACTGTGACAGCACTTCTATTAGTGCAGTCAGCGATTGAGGCGAGGTTAAAAAGTCAACTGAAGCCCAGTGGTATTACCTAGTGGTTGGAGAAGATGGGACCCCAGCAGAAAGTCCTTTTTCTCTCATGAGCCAAGCCAGAGGCCTTTATTTTAGTTCGGTTAGAGTGGTCTTTTCTCAATTTGCACTTGCAATTTGAAGTCCTCTTTTTGTCCTCGCTCTGGGAGACACGTAAGCGGCCAGCCAGTGCGCAATGCCCGAGCTTGACCATGGAGCTGTGAGCTTTCCCACAACCAGGGGTCTGCAGAGACCTGACCCACGGCCAACAAAGACAGCAGCCCCTCAGCTCCCCATGACCACAAGCTCTCCGCTGCAGTCCTGTGTCAACGGCAGGTCTGTTATCGCAGCAGCTATCAGCGGCAGCCCCGACACTCACGCCAGGAGGTAGTGCATCAGCTCTGGGACGGACGCGGCGTCTGTTCCTTGGCTGCCATCACCGCCATCTGCAGCTGCCTTCTCTCCGCTTCCACTCACGCCCAAGGGACTTCCAGGATGCCTCGTCTCTGTTCTCAGATGCTGGGCGAGGCGATGGAATTCGCAAAATGGGACAATGGAAAAATGCCACCGTTGCCCCGGTCACCTTCCCCTGCTCCTGAACGCCTCCCCTCTCTTAAAAGCAGGCACCACGCAGCTCCTATCACTGGTGTTGTGGTGGGGAGGAAGCCGATTTGCTAGGACACGGCGCAGCCGGCAAGAAGAGCTCTATCAGAGATGGAGACTCCAGTCTACGGAATGTTGCTTTTATCAGCGTTCCTAAGTTTAACCGAGATAGAGCTCTCCCCATTTAGCACACGGCAATCTGGGAAGGTCTCCGAGATCTCTTGGGCAAGCTCTCTGGAGGGACAGTGAAGGCAAGAGTTTTAAGACGCAAACAGCCATGACTCTCAAGATGCCAAATTATATGGCGCTCACAGATCAGGCCTCCTCCAAGCCTGGAATACCTTTTCAAGGACTGAGAACACACAGGGCTGAATGAGTCATCTTGGCCAAAGCAGGCCCACTGGATGGTGGCAGCAGCAGCAACAGAGATCAGTCAGACGTCCCAGGATCTGGCCCTCACTTGTGCCTGGAGAATAGGACGGTGATCTGGTACACTCAGACACTAACCCAAATATCCCATCTATCCAGCCCTTGCGCTCGCTCGCTCTCTCGAGCTCTGGGGGGGCCTACCCGGCCATTTGAACGAGATCCTGGACACAGTGCAGCAAACTTCCTGCCCACATACGCAGAGAGGTCGGAGAAGGTAGAAGATTAGATAAAAGTGGCCACTGCAGCCCAGGAGGAAAGTGCAGACAGATCCCTGGATATTCCCAGATGCAGCTCCGGAATAGAAAGCGCTGCTCCTCAACCCCTTGCCCCAGGGTCACTTAAGCAAGGACGTGCATAATGGCACGGCATGCCCTGAAGAGAGGGTCTGACCCCACAGAAAAGGCTTTGACAGGCAGGGTCCAAGGGCAGGGCTATCCTGGGGGACCCCAAAGGGCCAGAATGAGGCCACGGGGGAGGGGGGCTTGAGTGGCCCCGGCTCAACCCCCGTCGGGGAGCTTTGCACGGCAAGCGCCTCTCAGGTGCAGTGCCTCCTGCTAAGGTGTGCTATGCACCACGACCAGCATAGTCTATGGCGCAGCCAAGTCCACAGCTCCTGTGCCAGTAGGGCAGGGAGTCCATGTTTAGCTGGAGCTGCAAAGGAACCATCTGCAGTGTTGAACGTCACCCTTCCCGAGCAGGCGCAATGCCACGCAAGCACAGCCTGCAGCCCAGAGTGCGAGCAGCACCCCACTGGCATGAGAGCCAACACCCCTTCCTGGCTCTGCTCCTCCCTTCGGACCCTGCCCACCCACTGGCACCCTCTTCCCCAGCCCCCCTGGGCCCCCAGACCACAATGCATTTCTCGGGAATGAAGACAAGAACTTTAAAAGATGGGAAAGAACAGAAGACAACCAGGGAAGTCACAGCTGGCTTTTCAGTCTTAGCAAGAGACGGTGGCCACTCTGCGTTCTCCCAGATGGGGAAAAGCTTGCCCTGCCTTACAGAAAGAGCCTGCTGGACAGCAGGAAGCAGCAGCTGGAGGCGCCAAGCGAGGGCTTTCCGGTGCATGGGCACCGGCGCTAAGAGGCGCTGGGCAAGGAAGGGTGTCACCGGCCGAGCTCCCTGGACCCAAAAGCTCTTCCGGGGTTTCAGGCAAGATTTGCCCATCCCTTCCAGGGGAGATCACAGCTCAAATCTGGGACGATTTGGATGAAAAGCATGTGCTTTGCACTGAGCTATGGCCTCTCCTCAGATGAAGGCTTCTGTAACATGGGAAGACTTTTTCCCATGTTTCCACCAAACATGCTTCGGAGATGGTTCAGAAACGCCCCTGTGAGAGCAGACGGTTCGTCTCGTTTAACACGCTTGTGCGATGCTCTTCAAGAATTAGTGTGACTCTTAAAGCCAAATTAAATTAGAACTCCAGTGCCCCATGGAGTCCATTCATTCCGCGCTGGAACAGGACGATGCCAATGCAGAATGTAAGACAAGACGCCTTGGCCCTGGTCCGATCCGATCCAATCCCATATATCTAAATGGACTCAGACAGAACAACGATGCTTGAGGCTTGTTACATTATACATTGTGGTATTTTAAAGGGAATTGTATTATACATATTACAAAGGGCTCCAAGTGGCTTTGGATGGAAGCATGCCTCAGAATAACCCGGTCCTTGAGATATCACTTCATTTCTCGGGGATGAATGTATGAATGGGCTGAGTTCCAAAAAGCTTGACTCATGCACTGGAGCAGTGCAAAGGGGTGTTAGGAGCAGCCCCGGCTGCCAAGCAGGACACAGCTCTGGAGGGAAGGCCACCCTTCCACTGCCAAGGGTCAAAGAGGGCTCCACGTGGCTCTGGGGCCCATGAGCCTCCAGCACAGGGAGGGTCCTACTGGGTCCAAGTCAACCGTCGCCAGGCCACCGTGGTCCACTCTCCTTGGCAGCAGCTCAAGTCTCAGGGAGGGAGACCGCTGGCATCAAGTGGCACCAGAGGCTTCTCCCTGGAGACGCTACAGGTGGGACCTTCTGCCCCTGAGCTACGCTGCATGCCAAGCACATGCTCTGCTCCAGGGATGGGCAACACCAGGGTCTATGGCTTCCATCGCCCCTCACCACTGACTATGCCAGCTAAGACTGATGGGACCGTAAGCCA